>OY756968.1:19104315-20522422 GCA_963580455.1 Euonymus europaeus | reverse complement strand
TTGCAAGTCTTAAAATCTGAAAAAACGTAATACATACAATGTAAAGGGCAAATGATAAGGATCCAAACCAAATTAGATTTTGCCACGGGGCCCAAGCTTTGGTTTCTCTTGTGGACCCTTCTTGATTGGCAGAACATCATCAGGAGCCGTAGCACTGATGTAAGTTAGGAGCGAACCACCTCCAAAAATCAAGAACTTGAGCAACAATCCCCTCTTGGTGAATGGAGCTGCAAATGTCTCAAAGAATTTGCTCTGCAATTCAAATTCATAAACCAAGTACGAACATCACAGATTTGAGGAAAATGAACCTAGAGCAATGTTTATAAAAAGAATGTCACCGCAACCGGAGCACTCTTCGATTAAACATGACTTCATGATATTCATGTATCAAAGATGATAGGATTGCTCGTCATTCAACAGTCATAGAGTACTTCCAGATGGAGTTCTCAATCTATTGTGACCATGACATCAAAGTCTTTGCTAGTATAATGAAAAACTGACACAGAACCATAAGTAAAGTCCTACGACGGCTTTCATAGCTCGATTAGAGCACCCATTACTAAGCAGGAGGTCTTGAGTTCAAAACTTTCAATGAAAGCACATTCAATCCTTTCCTACTTGCCTTTCTTAGTTTCTTGGCTCAATGAAATGAGGATTTATATGTCAAGTTCAAACTAAGAATTGAAACAAACCTGGAGAGAGTTGTAGGGTGAAGGTGCATCTGACCCATACAAGTCCCACTGTCCAGTAGTATTCCCCAAATCTTCCAAATCAAAATACACACTCTTGTCTCCATACTTAGCGACCACAGCACCAGCACTGTCCAATACCAAACATTACAGACATCAAACAGCAATAATCAAACTTCGACCAATTGTAATTAGTAATGGCATGTGTTAGTACCTGACTTTTCTGGGTCTCAAGCTCTGGCGAGTAGGCATGACAGCAAGCTTTGTTCCCATGAGAGAGCTTCCACCAAGACCCTTGATAGTGGCTGGTTGCACAGCAGCTACTGTTGCTAGAGACGCCATGGCCTTTGCTTCTAATTCCAAACTAACTTGTGGGTTTCGGTTGGAGAAATTTGTGAAGAATGACCATTGATTGGGCTTTTGATATTCTTCACTCGTCAGGAATCCAATCTGAACACGTAGGACAGAAATTTCGTGAGAGAAACATGGAACCCCATTTAGCTATTGCCACGTCGGTGCAAGGTGGATAAGCCTATCCGCTTGCAATCCTTCCTTCCATAACTGTATGCCCCTCGGAATCGGCTGTGCATTTTTGTGCGGTAACGGTAACTACCAACACTATTAACTTTTTTTTTTGAGAGTAACCAACACTCTTAAATACTTTCTACTTGAAATAGTTTGTTCCAATTAGTTAAACTAAAGTTTGTACTCGTGGAAATGAGCGAAAATGCTAATCTTCCATAGGTTAAATATACATAATAGTCCATATCCTAGGTGGCATGACAACTAGCATGACACATAGGATAACTTGGGTTAGATAAATTTAACTTCAGTTGTTCTCCCGCCTCTCTCTCCTGTGTCATTTCAGCATTCCCACTTCTCAAGAATGTCACTGTTGCTGCCTTGTGTTTCACGTTAGCTTCTATTGCACACTAAGTCGATGTGTCATGCGAGCTTCTATCTCCTTCTCTTTCACTCTCTCTCTCTCTCTCTCTCTCTCTCTCTCTCTCTCTCTCTCTCTCTCTCTCTCTCTCTCGTTTTCCAGTTGAAAATTTTATCAAGGTGCTTGACATTTTTTGGAAGCTTGGGCGAAATCATCATCAGTTAAGTATCAAGATACTGGCAGACATCTTCTTCAACAAGCTCTGGGTTTCATTTTGTGTATCATCTTCAGCAAGTTCTGATTCTATTTAAGGTATGGAAATTACTCGAAAAGTGTGATTTTTTTTTCAAGTTTTTGTAACAATGGTGATATGGACAAACTAAGAATATGATGGTTTTTTATTTTAATGGATTCTGTCATACTTAATATATTGATGATTCTGAGGAATGTGTGTAAATATGTGGATGTCATATGTTTTGGTGTTTATTACAGTTGAAAGTAATTTATTGAGGTACACATATATAAGACTCTGTATTTGTTTCTGGGCAATGTAATTACGATTCTGACAATATAATAAGGTGACTTTAAAATGTATTCATGGGTTACTGTAGTGTAATCGTATTAATTATTTTGTCGTGTTTTGTAATTGAGCTACGTATTATTGTATTGTTTTTGTAGTTGTAAACTATTATGAGAATGTTGTAGGACATTCATTCTAATTCATCTGTTCTTAATGCAGATCATTTGTGGCACATTTGGGAAATATGGGTGATTTTGTGGAGGGTGCAGATGTCGTTGTTCCAATTATTGGGATGTTATTTGATTCCGTGGATGATATGTTGAATTTCTACAAGGCATATGGAGTGGCGAATGGGTTCTCGGTGAAGAAGAGATCAATTAGTAAGGACTGTAATGGGATACATAAGTATTTGATTTTCACTTGTGGTCGGTCAGACAAATATGTAAGTCAATCGAAAAATCCCATAAATCATAGGGCACATTCGAAGAACGATTGTAAGGCAAGGATGGCAGGGCGACTTAATGCTGATGGTAAGTGGGAGATCACAATGTTTGGTGACGAGCATAACCATCATTTGAGTCCTAGTCAGAGTAGGTTCTTTAGTTGCAATCGGGAGATTAAAGCACATGTGAAGAGGCAACTCGAGATCAATGACGTAGCTGGAATTAGACCGAGCAAGAGTCATAATTCTTTGGTAATTTCTGTCGGGGGGCATGAGAAGTTGCCTTTCTTAGAGAAAGACACGCGGAACTTATTGCATAAAGTCCGATGTATGCGTCTTGGTGAAGGAGATGCCAATGCAATGCAGAATTATTTCTTAAGGATGCAGTCGAGCAATGATGGATTCTTTTCATTGATCGATTGGGATGATGATGGGCGTTTGAAAAATGTTTTCTGGGCTGATCCGCGAAGCCGGGCGGCATATCAGGAATTTGGTGATGTTGTCACTTTTGACACGACATATTTGACAAACAAGTATGACATGCCATTTGCCCCATTTGTTGGTGTTAATCACCACGGACATTCTATTTTGCTTGGTTGTGGGCTGATATCTAGTGAAGACACAGAGACATTTGTGTGGTTGTTCAACACTTGGTTAGCATGTATGGGGGGTGTTCCACCAAAGGGTATTATTACTGACCAAGATCGTGCCATGAAGAATGCAATACAAATTGTATTTCCAAATACGAGACATAGACTATGTTTATGGCACATAATGAAGAAGGTTCCCGAGAAGTTGGGTTATCATGAATTATATGACGATCTATCAAGGATGTTGGCTAATGCTGTTTTTGATTCACAAAACATAGATGAGTTTGAAGGTAATTTTATTGATTATGTCAGTTATAGTTGGAGACATTTTTTACAACACTGTTTGGTTCTGAACAATGTCATTGCTACATTTGATAATGTAATAACATTATTATTTAATGTAATTATGTGTTATACAATGTAATGGTTTGAATTGTTGGTTTAATGTTACATTTCTTATTTGCAGAATTGTGGAGTTTGCTCATTTACATATATGATCTCCAGAGTAATGCGTGGCTTGCTGGGTTACATTCGCAACGGCACATGTGGGTTCCAATTTTTGTGAAATCACATTTCTGGGCTGGGATGTCTACGACCGGTCGTAGTGAGAGCATGAATGCATTTTTCGATGGTTATGTGAACTCGAAAACATCCTTAAAGCAATTCGTAGAGCAGTATGACAATGCCTTAAGGAGGAAGGTGGAAAAGGAGAGCGAAGCTGACTTTGAATCTTTGAACAAGGAAATTCCTTGTTCTACAATCTATGAGATGGAGAAGCAGATGCGAAGTGTGTACACAGCTAGAAAATTTATGGAATTTCAAAAAGAATTGATTGGGATGATGTACTGTGGCATCAAAATTGTTGAAAAGTTACCTCTAGTTACAAAGTATACAGTTCAGGAGGATGTCTTATATGGTGAGGGCTGGAGGAAAAAGGTGATGTTCACTGTCTGGTATGATAGCAAGGACATCAGTTGTTCTTGTCTGATGTTTGAATTTCGTGGAATTTTGTGTAGGCATGCTCTACTTGTCTTGATAGACAATGATAACTTTCTAGTTCCAGATCAGTATATATTAAGCCGTTGGAGGAAAGATGTTAGGAGGTGTCATTCACGTGTTAAGGTGAATTATGTTGGATGGACAACAACTGTTGAGCAGTGAAGGTATGATGAAATGTGTAAATCATTTAATCGTGTCGCCGATATGGCAGCGGAGAAGGAGGTTCATTATGCAAATATAATGGCATGGATTGATGCTTGTTTTCAAAGCATGACATCACACACAAATACAGCTTTGCTTATAGACAAAGGAGATCCCAGTGATCCAATAGTAAAAAGGGGGAAGGGTCGGCCACCAAGTGTCATGAAAAAGAGGATTTTTCGAAGAAAGCGCAAGGGTAGTTCCAGTACATCAAATGCAGCAGTGCATGAAAATTAACATGAGGACCCTTGAAGTAGTAGCTGACTAACACAATATGTTCTGTATGGGAAAATTTTTGCTCATCACCCCTTCTATTTTGGTAGCTTTTGTTATTAATGTGTTGTATGTCATGTGTTTAACGTTGTTTTTTGATACAAAAACAATGTTCACTACTTGAATTACACTGATCAAGAATATAGAGATGTACGCATGTCACAGACATGCTAGACATTAGGTTTGATTATATAACCTCCACTGATCAATGTAATTCATATATTTTGGTAGGTTTTTGTATCTTTGTTATTTTCATTAGCAGCATAACAAATGTGTAATTATGATATCCGGGGTTTTATTATGTAATACCATTATTAGGGCTTCGTTTTACGTTGTATTAGTGTTTTATAACATTGTATACATTATTAATTAAATTGTACAAAGTACATCAAAGGTAATGAACTTCTTTAACTATGTTCATATACTCTGGATTTTTTTTTAAAAAAGTACCACAATTAATTATAAAACACCAAAACATCTTGCACAAGAAGCCAATTAACATATATTAATTATATATAACCCATTGACTGACATTACAAACCATTGTCATAGACAAAATATATGACTGCTTCTACATATTTCCCAAAATAGTGATTGCTTTGCAGTCATAACAAAATCCACAATGAAACTAATAAAATCAGTGCTTGATACCCCAAGAATACTTGACATCTGTGAGGAAGTTGTGTATCAGGCTTGCCCTATGCTTCGCAATGTCCGTCTTGTTCATTTTCTTAGGGATGTTATTATTCTTGATCAGACATTCCATTATGTACATGCAAATCACACCACAATCCACCCTGAAACAAAGTAACATATAAAAACATAATTTGAGTAATTGTAAACTACATGTAGTTGTAGTGAAACACTTACGAGTCTTGTGCTTGCTGTGGTGCGTCTCGTTTCGTCAAAATCTCGGCAGAACTGTACTGACTTGGATCCTCAAGTAGGGATAGGCCATTGAAGTATTTAACCTGCAATTGAGATGACAGTGTGAATAATCATCAAAACTATAATGTGTGAAGGTAACATAGGGATAATACCAGTTGAATAGCATCTTTAAGATAAGGATCTTCGCTGTCCTTTCTTCTAGGTAGAAGGGAATTGTAGTGGCTTCATGATCCGGCTACAGTGTCCAACACGAGTAGTGTCCAGTGATTGGCAACATTATGGTTTCCGGCGGAATGCAATGGGAATACAATATATGTGTACTTGTGCAGCTGGTCAACGAGCTTGTCTTCAATGAATTTCTTTAGGAGGTCAGTCCGATTCATTCTTAGGAATGACATGCATGAACTTGTTATGAGCAGCGACAGTTTAGGGTCTTCTTCGATGGATGGGTGTTCACACATATCACTTTGTATCCTCATCAAGTACTCTGAGACTGCGTTAATAAGCTACGAAAGGTATAGATATGTTATTATATTGCATACTCATTTAGAAAATAGTTAAAAGTTGCGATGTAGGTATGTAGGTGATACTCACATTGCTGGAGACCATATCGCCATTGAACAATGAATTCAAGTCGCTCCACGTAAGGTAATTATCACCAAGCCAAACAACGGCACTGAAAAAAAATGGAAAAACAATGTAATAGAGATGTTTATACACATAATAAATATGACATACAATGCAATATATGATTTTGCTAGTGTATAACAATGGCCAATCAATAATTCATGGAATACTTACCTCGGTTTGCCGAGGCTTGCAATCTCAGAAATTTTTGACTTTTCCACTTCCGTAAGGTGCTTGAAAGTTGCACATTTAGTATTAATTTGCAGAGTTGTGGTCGGTGTGTCCACCAATGGCAGTTTGTCTACATCGACAACACCGCTACCCTCACCTTTCACAATCTCCTTCACCTTCTTGTTCTCATTTAACTTTCTCATATCATACTCAAAGTCTGAGTCCTCTTTCGTCAACCGTGTCTTTGCTTTGATGCATTTAACCATGGATGTTGTGGCTTGCTTCCTTTTTTTTGTTCGTTGTTGAGTGGGTGTGTCTGTCGTGCTTAAATGATGCAATTCCTCTTTTGGTGTTTCATTCTCAACACCAGGTTCAGCAACAATGCTCTCAGTGACTCGATCTGTTGGTGGAACTGTGCTATTATCTGATTCGAACAAAGCAACAATAGCACCTGTCTCGGACTTCAACTTCTCAAGTTCAGCCAATAAACGCTTGTTCTCACTTTGCAATACCTTTATCTCATTCAGTTTCGTTGACATCGCCGATCTCAGCTCAGTCAATTCAGCCCTCATGTTCTCCTTCTCTTTCGTTTGCACATGATTCTCAACTTGCAATATCTCAAGTTCTTTGTTTGCAGCATTTTTTTCCTCCTCCAGTTTCTGTATCTTCAGCAATGCTTCTTTCATGTCAGTACTGTGTTCATTGAGACCCTCGTGTGCAGTAGTGCTTGCTGGTGAGTTCAATGGGACATTATACAAACAGTCCTCATCAAGTAAAGTTCGATTATCTCTCTCCTCTTGTTCTTCAACTTGTACGTCCGGATTACTCTTGTATGAATCCGTTTCATGCTGGTCACTTTTTGATGACGAAACACTTTCTGTATCATCGTGCACACTGTCCTCACTGCCATCAGTGTCTGTATCTGATTCTGGACGTTGATCTTCAAGTGCAGTCTCTTCTTGCTTAGTCATCACTAAGTCGCCTTCAATTACGTGGTTCATCTGCATTATGAATGTAATACATGAGAGTAGCATCTTATACAGCATTACAAAGGCAATTGTTCATAATCTGTAATTTTTTATTATATTGATATAGTGTAAAAAACATAGCTTATATGGTGAAAGACATATTTTCTAATGTATTTAGTAGTGAAAAAATGTAATAAGAAATGCTATTTCATATACCTTCTTCCCCTTCAATGTATCTATGTACTGTGCCTTGAAATCCTTTGGCCATCCTCTGATATCCCATTTTAGGAAACGAGGGAAAATTCTTGAACGTACCATATCGAACATGTTGGTGTGCTCACAAAACCAATACTGCAAATGAATTCAGGGAGTATGATTATATTACAATGGAAATTATTGTTCGCAAATGATTATCGTAAATAAATTAGAAGGTTAAAGGTGTCTTACCGACATCACAGTGACACAGCCGGTTATTTTAGTTCCATCTGTCACATTCTTTCTTATCGAATGAAGAAGTGTATCTACTATTGCCTTCGACCAATTATATTTCTTGACGTTGTGTAGGTCATAAACGTAATTGATGAATGCCCATGGTAGATGATCCGCCCTAGTAGAGAAAAACAGTGTCAAACAGCTATATAGCATTAGTAGTCGAGCCACATCTTTCGCATCATTTTCTGTGTTCCCTTTCAGAGCTTTATCAAGTGCAGATTTGATGTTTGTGGACTTCATCCGTCCGACATCTTTGAATCTTCGTTGGATGAAACCTTTGCACTTTGGTTTTTTAGACCTGCCAACCTTCAGTCTTTTATTACCGGACACCACCCCAAATATTAGAGTTATATCACTCTCGGTTAATCGCACACGTGCTTTCCCCATGATGAAACAGCATTCAGTAGCATCGTAGGTGCACATAATATCACGTATTATGTCATCCTGCTTTCTGGTCTGGAAATCCATGAAGTCATCACTCATTAGTTGTTTGAACATACTCCAAAATGGAGTCATTTTAAGGTACTTTCGATGCTGTTTTCTGAACTTGGACCTTCTAATTACTGATGTGAGTGCAGCTAGGTTGGACTTGTATTGTAAGGGATGAATCTTTGGTTGTTGAAATGTATCAGATGAGGAGTCATTATCTATTGAATCTCTACCACCTTTGCTCGTCTTTGCTCGTACTTTCACCATCCTATAAGAACAATGTTTTGCATAGTTATTACATTACAATCGGATACATTATTTCTAAGTCAATGACATTTTACATTAACATGATCGAAATCATTCTATAACAATAATGTAATAACATTTTTTCCAATGTAATTGAGATCATTTACAGTGTTACAAGAAACATAAACAATGTAATTATTCATCCAAACATACTGGAGTTCCAACAAACATGGCTATGCCATAAATTGCCCACAACAATTTTCCAGATCAGGTACGAATCATCAATGGAATATCATTTCCACATGAACAATGTGGAAACATTATATGCTAAGGAAATGAGATAATTCAAAGTGTAATACTAAACAGAACAATGTAATTGTTGTTAGCAAGCATCATGTTAGAAGCATCAATGAAATGAAATTTTTTCATGAATATAGGGTTGTTGTTACTACGTTTGAGGTTGAAGCTGGTTCTCAGTAACAGTAATCCAAATGTAATCAGATGGAACTTCGAATCTCCAATTAAGTAATTCATCAAGAAAAGAATATTATTCTAGAATATGATAATGAAGAATGCATTATGTGAATCACAAAAACAGCATCTGCAACGGAACACAAGAAAATGGATTTCTCTTCATTATTAACAGCGATTTAGAAGAAACAGAGGGACATTCATAGAGAGGACTTAAAATTAAAGTTTGTAACTTACTTCGCGAGAATCCTACTGGTTTATGTCGATCGGAGGTCGAGATGCTTATCGATGTCGCCGGAAAACCCAAGAGGAAGAAAACTGTTTTTGCAGGTGGGCTTCTCGAGGGAAGTTAGAGTAGCCGTAGAACCCTGTAGAAAATGTCATTTTCAAGGACATTAACCGTGGTTAAAAAAATTGTGTCAGTATTGTTAAATTTGAAAGTCAAATTTTGAATCACGATTTCAACAAATTATAATTGCTGACTCAATATGCCATGTCAACTGCCACATAGGTTATGTAAGATTATGGACATATCTTGTATGTATGATTAGCACTACCGGGAAATGAGGGATGGACAAATGATAAAAAGAATGCTTGATTAGAAAAATTCAATACTAAATATGTTTCTGTTCACACCATATAAATGCACGCACAAATAGGAGAGGCCAAAACAAATAAAAACATTCGAGGAACGTCAGATCATGGTCAATAGAATAAGTATCGAACATAAAAGGAGAAGTCATAACAAGCAAACAAATTGTACCCACAAGACAGGCCAACAATGACCAACAACATAAGATATAGAGCTTAATCGAGCACATGTTTAAAAGTAGATTTCTTATGAGCTTGTACTCATGTTTGAGTAAGTTGCGGGTCAGAAGACCAAGTTTGAGTAAGTTGCGGGTCAGAAGACCAAGTTTGAGCATCAGATAGTTTTTTTTTTTTTGATGAAAAAAGCTGATAATTATATTAAGAGGACAAAGACATTACATCAGTATCTATCAAATGAGACACCCAAAAAGGGAAATTAGTAAACCAAATAACAGTGGAACACTGCGACAGAGCATATCTAGCCAGTCCATGAGCCACAGTATTCCCAAGCTTCCGAGTATGAGAGAATTGAATGGAAGAAAAAGTTGAAGCAAGTTGTCTACAGTCCTCAAGAATAATACCCTCCTCAGATAGCACTTTAACTGGCTTAGTCAACTTTGAAACAGTACAAGCCGAGTCACCTTCAACAACAATATTATCCAGGTCCATCTGCAACGCAAGATTCGGCCCCCCCCCCCGAGCAGCCCTAGAGCTTCGATGACTGAAGGTTTGGCACACCCAAAAACAGGAAACGCAGCAGCCGCGATTAACCTTCCACCATAATCCCGCACAACAACTCCAGTACCCGATTTTTCCTTGGCCAGATCAATGGCCCCATCGACATTGATCTTCAGTCGGCCCACCGGAGGCGCCAACCATTTAACTGGACCCCGACCCCGTCCCAAGTCACCAGCAGGATTAACTTCATCCTCCTGAGGCTGAGGCATGCGCAAGCAAGCAGCATCATATTGTAACACCACATCCTCTCCCATCTGAAAAACTTCACTAGCATCAATCCTCTCTTTGCGAAACAGGAGCGTATTACGGACCTGCCATAATCCCCAAACCATAGCACACCAAGAACGCTGAAAGTCCTCAGTAGTAGATGTAAAAATAGAGTAACACCAGTCTTTAAAAACCGGTCCACCCATAGGCCTCCATTTTTTTACAATTCCAGCTACTCTCCAAGCATCAACAGCAAAGGGACATTCTACACAAAAATGCTCAATAGATTCAGTATACTCACCACACCGACCACATAAGGGGGAATCAATAATTTTCCTCTGCTATAAAGCAGATGCTGTAGGCAATCCCTTATTACAAGCAGGCCATAGGAAGGTTTTCATCTTGGGAGGGATTCGACTTTTCCATAAATTATTCCACCAGGAGCTTTGTTCAGAGCTGGATGATGCAGCGTCTTGCATTGGTGCTTGAGTGTCCAGATTCAACGCTACTTGGTACTCTGATTTCACAGTATATAACCCATCCAAAGTAAAGTGCCATACTTGTCGATCTCGAATATTAGCAATAGGCAAAGGAATTTTCAGAACTTCCAACACATCACACGCAGCAAAATTCTCCTCTATTAATTGTTGGTTCCATTGACATCGACTAATTAATGTTGCAACCAACGCATTTTCTCCCAAATTTGGCACCGAACAAACCTTGAAAGACCCAGGCCGAGGTAACCATCTGTCCCCATAAATTTTAACCGAACAACCATCCCCAATGCTCCATCTGAGCCCCTTTTCTAGCACAGCACTGCCCCTAATCAAGCTTTTCCATAAAAAAGAGTGGGGAGGTTGAGCTGTGGCCTCCATAAAATCAGTCATTGGAAAATATTTCGCCTTTAGCACTCTTCCTGCTAAGGAGAAAGGGTCTTGGATAAGCCTCCATCCCTGCTTCGCAAGCATCGCCAAGTTAAAAGCCTCGAGAGATCTAAATCCTATACCACCAAGAGCTTTCGGCTGAGTGAGCTTAGCCCAAGAAACCCAACTAACCTTATTGTCCTTGCCATTTGATCCCCACCAGAAGCGAACCATCATGGAATTTAATTTCTTACATAATTTTTGGGGAAGCATAAAAACACTCATGGAATATGTTGGAATGGCTTGGCAAACAGCCTTAATTAATATCTCTTTACCCGCTTGAGACATAAATTTTTCACTCCATCCTTGTAATTGGAGCCACACCCTATCTTGGATTTGCTGAAAACACCTCTTCTTCTCTCTACCAACAACACAAGGCAACCCCAGATATTTCGTATGTTGATCCACCACAGAAATCCGCATAATTGAAGCCAGACTTTCCCGAGCAGCAAGGTCGACATTAGGACTAAATGCAACAGCTGATTTATTAAAATTTACCACCTGGCCAGAATGAATTTCATACGATTTCAAGACCGAAACCAAAGTCTCAACCTCTTCCTTTGTAGCCTTTCCAAAAAGAAAGCTATCATCGGCGAAAAAAAGGTGAGACAATTTTGGACTACTCCGAGTACCCCGAAACCCCTGATAATTGCCTACAGCAACTTGGTGATTTAACATAGCCGATAAGCCCTCAGCGTAAATTAAGAACAAATAAAGGGATAATGGATCACCTTGTCGTAGGCCTCTCGTGGGAGTAAAGGGTTCTGATAGCCTACCATTCACCAATACTTTAAAAGAAACGGAAGACACACATACCATAATCCGATCAACCCATTTTGAACTAAATCCCATCTTTATCATCATCAACCTCAAGAAGGACCACTCCACGCGATCGTACGCCTTACTCATATCCAGTTTTAGAGCAAAAGAACCCCGAGACCCTCCCCTCATTTGCGCCATATAATGGAGCGTTTCAAAAGCAACCATAACATTATCAGAGATTAAACGCCCCGGGATAAAAGTATTTTGAGTCTCTGAGATTATAGAGGGCAGCACCACTTTAAGTCTATTTGCAATAACCTTTGATATAATTTTATAGATTACATTACACAAAGAGATCGGTCTGAAATCACTCACTCTCCTTGGAGTTTTTGACTTGGGGATTAACACAATTGTGGTGTCATTAAGCATCTCCAAAGAACCACCATTATTCAAAAAATTCAAACATAACTGAGTCACACTATCTCCAACAGTCCCCCAAAATTTTTGATAAAACAAAGCAGGGAAGCCATCCGGACCCGGAGCCTTAGTCCCCTCCATTTGCTTTAAAGCCAAAATAATTTCTGAAGAGGTGTATACAGCATCCAGCTGAATTTTCATATCTTCAGAAATACGACGCACGTCCATCCCAATATCCTCAAATTCAGCCCCATGGTGTTCCGCAGTAAAGAGCTTTGTAAAGTAATGCACAAACTCCCCTTGAATAGCACTCTCCCCCGTAACCCACTCACCAATTGCATTGGATAATCCCACCACCACATTCCTCTGCCTTCTTTGAGAAGCTTTCTGAAAGAAAAATCTTGTATTTTTGTCCCCATGAGCCAACCATGCAACCCGGGACCTTTGCCTCCACATAATCTCCTCCCTCTCAAGAACCACATCAAGGCTATCTTCAGTAGCCTTTATCAACCCAGAATTAAAGCTAGAATTATTCCCCATATGGAGTTCAGCCAACAGCCCTCTCAATCGAGCTTTCTCCCTATTAACATTGCCAAAAATAGACGAATTCCAAGCCTGCAAATTTACGGCAAGAGAGTCACATGTAAGAACAAATTCAGCAACTGAAGATCCCCAATTACAATGCCATACATCTTTAATAATTCGAGTACACCCCGAATGCCTAACCCACATCTCCTCAAACATGAATCTACGCTTCAATCTCCTCCCCTCGTCTAACACCTGGCTCTCCAAGATAATGGGAAGGTGATCCGACACAGAAGCCACACCATGAGTGAGGCGAAAAGAGGGGAATCTATCTCTCCATTGGGGTGTGCAGATTCCCCTATCCAGCCGGATTCTAGTGGAACAAGAAGCATTATTGTTTGCTCCACGTATACTTTGGCCCCGAATAACCCATATCCATCAGATCACAATCATAAAGAACATCTCTAAAAGCCTCCATTTGATGCTGGGGTCGCAACAAACCACCCTCTTTTTCATCTGCGAGCAGAATTTCATTAAAATCCCCCATGATCATCCATGGTATCGGTTCATACCACTTTAGTCTGCGAATAAGCTCCCACGAGTGACATCTATTATTTGTAACAGGATCTCCATAAAATCCTGTGAAACGCCATGGCTCCTGGTTGTTCGTCACAAATTCAACCTATAAAATAAGTCGAACTCGCACAAATTTATCCTGCAAGCGCACAGATCGATGATAGTATAGATATGCAAGTACAGGTTTGCTCCCAAGCGACTGTAATTAAAAATTCCAACCAAACACGTGACAAGTAAATTAAAATTCCACACAATTGGAGATTGAGTGATTCAAATCAGAAAAATTAAGAAAACAATTAAAAGATATTTTTATGAATTTTCTGGTGTTGTTAACAATTGAGAAATACCAAGACTTCGGATTCCACCATTAATCCGTTTTAACCATGTATTTGGAACCAAATAAATAAATGACAAATTAATTACAAAGATCCCGTACCCAAGTCGGTTTTAGCGCACTTAAGTCGAATTTCCCTAAACTCGATTACTACCCATCTTATTGGTGTAGGTCGGATGTTCCTATATGCAATCTATCCATCTTATTGGCATAAATTAAACACAAGGAATTCATGAAGTTCTTTGGAAATAGGAATCATACGAACACATGATCTAATTAAAGAATCCTGTAAATTCGCAATTCAAGATTTCAAGAAGCTTTAAACCATATAACATCTTATTGTCTATATGGCTTCATCAAATAATTCATGAATAATTTCAATGGTTGTCAATCATAAGAAATCACACAAGAACTCAATGAACATAAAAATCCAGAATTTGTAATTATATCCAACCATTCATAAATCCATAATCCAATACATGGCAAAACAAGATCAAGGCATCCTCCTAGTCTTGGATAAAGATTTAGCTAAACATAGAAATTAAAACAAGAGAGTGGGATGGGTAAAACATTGATACACCCTCAAGAGAGATATGGAGATGATGGACCAGCCTTCTTCTCCCTTCTCCTTCTTGCTGTAAATGAGTCCAGGAACTTCAAAAGTTGCTGCCTCCTTTCTCCTCTTTTCTCCTCAGCTGCCGTTTTTTTTCTTGCCTTGCCTTCTTGTATTTTAGGTTAACACATAACCTAAGTCAATGACAAAATTGCCCCTAGATATGGGCTGAAAAAGGCTGGCTTCATGTGGCTCTTTCAATGGGCCTAAAAGTCATGGAATTCAATTACAACTCTGCACTTTATTTCATTTCACAGCAGACTTTGCATGCCCACAGATTCTTTAATCGTGGTCCGATATTTCTACTCTTGATATCTGCGCGAAGCTTGAGATGTCTAGTTTCCAACGCCACTAGAATCAATGAAATCGGAGTTTCACAGCTCCCGCAATGGCTAGTCAAATGTAAGTATATCAAAACTGAAGTTTTAAGCCCAAATCCACCTTGTTTGTCAAAACCCCTACAAAAACACATATAGAGTAATTGAGAGGTAAAATAGACACACAATGATATAACATCAAAGCATTTCAAGCCAAATATATTAACAAAATATGGACTCATCAAATTCCCCCACACTTACACTTTGCTAGTCCCGAGCAAAGATAGCATAAACCATAATGTATGACAATTAAAATAAATAACGCCTAACTCACTTTCGCAGGAATCGCGGTTACATTTAGCTTATGCAACAAGCCTTTAAACCCCTAGGTGTCCCTAGTGGACGAGTTTTGTCTCGTGAGGGTTTACCAGAACGATACCCACAAACATTCAAATTAATGCACCATCATTCCATATCAAATCAAGAACAATATGAATTCACTCAAACTGTATGTAGACCAACAAATTCAACCTCATGAACTCCACAACCACCAAAATAGCAGATCTAATCAAGTCTCATGTCGTTTGCTCTTTTAACCAGTTTATCCAACATTGTATTGCTTAGCGGAAACACATGGATATTTGACTTTCAAATGATCCTGATACAAATATGACAATAACCCCAGAATTCTCAGAATAACAAATAAAAATACCCTGGCAATTTATTCTGATGCTATGAATATAAATTTCGACTCTAAATGTTCTGTCCCTTTTAACTTTCGATGTGATCCATGTAACGAGTTTTCAAATCGACAATCTCAAGTCAGTTGACCTAAGGTGTCAGGTGTAAAAACACCCCAAAGGACATACTTACTCGAATCACAAAGGTTCGGGACCGAAACACCACAAGTACATATTCGGGTAATAATAATGATGGTATGAAAAATTCATCCGAACATTGGTACTCAGAGCCTTGAATTTATTCTTTCTTTCTTTTCTTTCTCTGTTTTTTTTTTTTTTTTTTTTTTTTTTTTTTTTTTTTGCCAGGATATTAGTATTCTGAAATTCTAATGCATCTAGGAGCAATCATAAGTATTCGAAATCAATCACAAATGGCATACCCCACAAACATGTGTTTCGGTGCAAGTGTGTTCTTTATTAGGAAAATTAAACAAATGAGACAAGACCCAAGATCGAACATACTATAAGGTGATATGTGTCCGTAGCTCAATTGTGACGCACATACAAGTCTAAGCTACAACACAAATATTCCGCAAGATAGGCTATATGAGCAAAAAAATTTTTTTTTTTTTTTTTTATAAAGATAAGGATATGTGTTCTATCCTCCCCCACACTTAAATATTGCAGTGTCCTCAATGCGTAAATATAAGGAATGGAATAAAAATAACAGAGGAAAAGAACAATATAACCTGGGATAAGAAATCAGTCATTGGTTGCCGCTGGAGCACCCTGTTGTGGCAACACACGCTGCCCAATTTTCCGCTGGAGCACCCTGTTGTGGCAACACACGCTGCCCAATTTTCCGCTGGAGCACCCTGTTGTGGCAACACACGCTGCCCAATTGTCCGCTGGAGCACCCTGTTGTGGCAACACACGCTGCCCAATTTTCCGCTGGAGCACCCTGTTGTGGCAACACACGCTGCCCAATTTTCCGCTGGAGCACCCTGTTGTGGCAACACACGCTGCCCAATTTTCCGCTGGAGCACCCTGTTGTGGCAACACACGCTGCCCAATTTTCCGCTGGAGCACCCTGTTGTGGCAACACACGCTGCCCATGAATTCATTGGCGCATGATTTTTTTTTTTTTTTTTTTTTTTTTTTTTTCACCACGAATTGGGTTGCCTCCCAATAAGCGCTAAGTTTAACGTCTTTAGCTAGACTGAGCCAAAATTCATTGTGTGATAGGATCTTGAAGATAAAGTTGTTGCTTCTCAATGTCAAAGGAGTTCTCCAAGTACAATTTCAAGCGGTGACCATTTACCTTCATCTCGAATCCCGTCTTGACGTCTTTGATTTGTACCGCACCATGAGGAAAAACTTTCATCACTTCATATGGCCCAGACCATCTAGAGCGCAACTTTCCCGGAAAGAGACGAAGACGAGAGTTAAAGAGTAGCACCTTTTGACGTGGCACAAAGATCTTTCTTATGATATGCTTGTCATGAAACAACTTCGTCTTTGCTTTATAAATTGTGGCATTGTGATAGGCCTCATTCCGAATCTCCTCAAGTTCATTCAACTGCAATTTCCTTAATTTCCCAGCCTCTTGAGTATCAAAATTAAGAGTCTTTATAGCCCAATAGGCTCTGTGCTCAATTTCCACCGGCAAATGGCATGCTTTACCGAAAACAAGTCGAAAAGGAGACATACCTATTGGAGTCTTGAATGCCGTTCGATAAGCCCAGAGAGCATCATTAACTTTAAGACACCAATCCTTCCGATTAGAGCTAACAGTCTTCTCAAGAATATGCTTTAACTCTCTATTAGAAATCTCTACTTGGCCACTTGTTTGAGGATGATATGGTGTAGAGACTTTGTGAGTGACTCCATATTTCTTCATGAGAGTTGCAAATGGTTTATTACAAAAATGAGAACCTCCATCACTGATAATGGCCCGCGGAGTTCCAAATCTTGCAAAGATCATATCCTTAAGAAAAATCAGAACTACTTTATGATTGTTGGTCTTGCAAGGAATTGCTTCCACCCATTTACTCACATATTCAACTGCCACAAGGATATAGAGATGACCATAAGAAGGAGGGAATGGTCCCATGAAATCTATCCCCCACACATCAAATAACTCTACAATCAATATATTCGTCAAAGGCATTTGATTCTTTGAAGAAATATTTCCAGTTCTTTGGCATCGATCACAAGTGAGACAAAAAACATGAGCATCCTTGAATAAAGTAGGCCAAAAGAATCCACATTGTAGCACTTTTGCTGCTGTCTTCTTACCTCCAAAATGTCCACCACATGCATGAGCATGACAAAAATGCAAAATACTCTCCATCTCAACTTCAGGCACACATCGACGAATAATCTGATCAGGGCAAGACTTGAAAAGATAAGGTTCATCCCAAAAATAATATTTGAGATTAGAGAAAAACTTATCTTTGGCAGGCTTTGGCATTCCGGAAGGTAGTTGATGTGTCGCCAAGTAATTAGCAATATCTGCATACCATGGAGCTTGTTCAACGGAAAAGAGCTGCTCATCTGGAAAATTTTCATTAAAATCTATATCCTTGATGTCACCTTCTTTGACAGCTAAGCGCGATAAATGATCAGCAACAACATTTTCGCAACCCTTCTTGTCTCGGACTTCTAAATCAAATTCTTGCAGAAGTAGCACCCATCGAATCAATCTAGGTTTTGAATCTTTCTTGGACATTAGATATCGCAAGGCCGCATGATCCGAGTACACAATAACCTTAGAACAAGCAAGATAAGATCGAAACTTATCCAAAGCGAAGACAATAGCCAATAACTCTTTTTCGGTTGTGGAATAATTCACTTGTGCTTCATTAAGAGTCTGACTGGCATAGTAGATGACATGCGATTTTTTATCAATTCGTTGCCCAAGAACGGCTCCAATAGCAAAATCCGATGCATCACACATAATTTCAAAAGGCAAGGAAAAATCCGGAGGAATCATAATAGGAGCAGATGTGAGTTTCTCCTTTAAAGTGTCAAATGCCTTTGCACAATTGTCATCAAAATTGAACACTACATCTTTAGCCAACAGAGCACATAGGGGTCTAGAAATTTTTGAAAAATCTTGAATAAACCTCCTATAAAATCCAGCATGCCCAAGGAAAGAGCGAATACCTTTCACATTCGTTGGGGGTGGCAATTTTGAGATGAGATCAATCTTCGCTTTGTCTACTTCAATTCCCTCCTTAGAAATGATATGGCCCAGCACATTACCTCTTTGGACCATAAAATGACATTTCTCCCAATTGAGCACCAGATTAGTCTCTTTGCATCTATGTAATACTAGAGAAAGATTGTGAAGACAATGATCAAAGTCTGAACCAAAAACGGAGAAATCATCCATGAAAACTTCAATAACCCTCTCAACCATATCAGAGAAAATACTCATCATGCAACGTTGGAAGGTAGCTGGTGCATTACACAATCCAAATGGCATTCGACGATAGGCAAAAGTTCCGAATGGACATGTAAATGTCGTCTTCTCCTGATCCTCTGGGGCAATAGCAATTTGATTGTACCCTGAATAACCATCCAAGAAACAATAATAACTATGCCCTGCCAATCTTTCTAACATCTGATCAACAAATGGTAATGGGAAGTGATCTTTTCTGGTAGATGTGTTTAGCTTCCTGTAATCGATGCACACCCTCCATCCTGTCACCTTTCTGGTAGGAATAAGCTCATTGTTTTCATTAGTCACAACTGTGATTCCTGACTTCTTTGGAACTACTTGGACGGGGCTCACCCACTTGGAATCTGAGATTGGATAAATAATTCCAACATCAAGGAGTTTCAAAATTTCTGCACGCACTACCTCTTTCATATTGGGGTTTAATCGCCTTTGACCCTCTCGGCTAGGCTTTGAATCATCCTCCTGCAAAATTCTGTGCATGCACATAGAGGGGCTTATTCCTTTGATATCTGCTATTGTCCATCCAATTGCCGTTTTATGTTCCCTGAGAACACGTAATAACCTTTCCTCCTCCACAGAAGTTAAGTCAGAAGCAATAATAATGGGGAGAGTTTGAGAATTACCCAAGAATGCATATTGCAGGTGAGGAGGTAGTGGCTTCAACTCTAGCTTTGGTGGAGTCTCAATGGATGGTGCCAGTTTCTTCAATCTGGGTGAATCAGATAAACTTTCATACGTGGGTCGCCATCTAAAAGGAACATATGGTGCAGACTCAAGCATCTTGATGACTTCATAATTTCCACTTTTCGGTTCGTCTTCTATGTGACCAACGAGACAGTCTTCCAATGGATCGGAATGCAGAATTTGTGTTAATTTTGTCACTGCTAAACAATCAGTCATCTCAGCCCAAAAACAATCTCTTATATCACTCGGATTCTTCATGGCATCAAAAATTTTGAACTCCACAGTTTCATCAAAAACTGTCATAGTGAGAACACCCTTTTTTACATTGATAATCGTTTCTGTGGTTGCCATGAATGGACGTCCCAAGATAAGAGGCAATTCTTTCCCCGGAATTGGGTTATTCTCCATTTCTAAAACCAGAAAATCAGCAGGGATCACAAAATTTTCCACCTTAATCAACACGTCTTCAACCAATCCAATGGGATAAGTAATTGATCGGTCAGCTAACTGAAGAGACACCGAAGTAGGTTGCAAGTCTCCTAGATTCATAGTCTTGAAAATGGAGTGAGGCATGATGTTCACACTAGCTCCAAGATCGAGCAATGCTTTTTCAAATTTTTGATTCCCAATAATACATGGAATTGTGAAACTACCCGGATCTTTCAACTTAGGAGGTAGTTTTCTTTGTAAAATGGCACTAGTCTCCTCCGACAAAAAGACTTCCTCATGCTCACTTATCTTCCTTTTGTTGGTGCATAATTCTTTCAAAAATTTTGCATAAGAGGGAATAGACTTGATAGCTTCAATCAACGGAATATTTACCTCGACCTTTTTGAGAATTTCGAAGATATCCCGATTGTATTTGTTCTTTTTCATAAGAGCCAAACGAGACGGGAATGGTACCTTAGGCACATATGAGTTCACATCTGCGCTTGGTAGATTAGGTAGCATGGATTCATTCCCCTCATCACCACATTTCGTAGATTTTTCTGGGGACTCATTGACTTCTACCTTGTTATCAATCACCTTTCCACTTCGCAAAACTGTCACAGCTTTTGCATCCTCTTGCTTCTTTGGGTTAATCTCTGGCTGACTAGGAAATTTTCCTAACTGTCGTTCACTCAATGCACTTGCAATCTGACCAACCTGAACTTCCAATTTCGAAATAGATTGTGTGTTGCTGGATACAACTTGCTGCATCTGAGTCAATGATTGATTAAGTTGAACTTGTGACTGTTGCAACTCAACTTGAGAATGCTGCATCTTAATCTGGGACTGTGCTAATTGAGCCACCAAGTCTTCCAATGAAGACTTCTT
Organism: Euonymus europaeus; assembly: GCA_963580455.1. Lineage (NCBI taxonomy): Eukaryota > Viridiplantae > Streptophyta > Magnoliopsida > Celastrales > Celastraceae > Euonymus > Euonymus europaeus. The sequence continues at coordinate 20,501,383 of OY756968.1, read as the reverse complement.
TGGTTCTGTAACTAGTGGAGGTACCTGTGGTTGCCATGATTTTTGGCCTTGATTGAAATTTGAATTCTGATTAAAGTTACCCGACCAAGAGAAATTTGGATGGTTGCGAAATCCTGGATTGTATGTGTTTGAGAATGGATCATTCCTTTGTCGATTGAATGATTGAACTTGGTTTGCATCTTCGACTTCGGGAAAGGTCCCACTCTTCGGACATATATGCGTTGGATGAGCACTATCGCCGCAAATACCACATGGCTCTTTATTCCTTGTTAGCAAATTAACCACAGCATCCAACTTCCTAGCCATTGATGTCATTTCATCATTTGAAGTACTTACTTCATAAACAGTACCTCTCGAACTAGTCGGTTCTCTACTGTCCCACTGAGAAGAATTAGCTACTACATTCTCAATGATTGTATTCGCTTCATCCGGCTCTTTCCCCAAAATATTTCCATCAGCTGCTGCATCTAATCTGTGTCGACATTCATCACTCAAATGTTGATAGAAATACAGAGTCAACTGCCATGGTAAGAACTGATGGTGTGGGCAACTGATGATTAATGCTTTGTATCTCTCCCATGCTTGATACAATGGTTCCCCTTTATTCTGCCTGAAGTGAAAAATTTGGTCCCTCAGCTTCTGCGTCTTGGATTGAGTGTAGAATTTCTGAATAAATTTTGCAGATAGCTGATCCCATGAAGTGATAGATCTCGATGGCAGTGTCTTGAACCATATCTTCGCATCACCCTTTAAAGAGAAAGGGAATAGCTTGAGACATATAAACTCGTCAGAGATTCCTTGAATTTTCTGAGTTCCGCATATCTCCAAGAAGTTGTCGATATGCTCACTAGCATCTTGATTCTCCGTACCTGAAAATGTCGGGAGCATATTAATAACATACCCCTTGATTTCATAAGGGGAATTTGCGTTAGTATTAGGATAAACTATGCAAGATTGTCGAGAAGAAAATTGAGGCATAGAATAATCCTGTATTGTTCTTGGAGCATTGACATTGTTGTTCTGCCCAACTCGTTCATTGTTTTCTTCCATTATGTTTCCAACTTCGTTCGTTCCCTCTTCTTCTTTGGTTTCAGTTCGGTCAACTGGCGATCTTGAGCGTTCAGGGGAATTAGTTCCACTTCGATTTCGACGAGGACACCCAATGTTTGGATCAAGAGGTACTATTTCACCACTCTTGGACCGAAGTCCCTGCATTTACCAAGGTAAAGAAAAGAGTTGAATCAGTAGAAATAAATAGAACGAGCAAAAGAATAGTTTAATGGAATTCAATTAAACAGTCCCCGGCAACGGCGCCAAAAACTTGTTCGTCACAAATTCAACCTATAAAATAAGTCGAACTCGCACAAATTTATCCTGCAAGCGCACAGATCGATGATAGTATAGATATGCAAGTACAGGTTTGCTCCCAAGCGACTGTAATTAAAAATTCCAACCAAACACGTGACAAGTAAATTAAAATTCCACACAATTGGAGATTGAGTGATTCAAATCAGAAAAATTAAGAAAACAATTAAAAGATATTTTTATGAATTTTCTGGTGTTGTTAACAATTGAGAAATACCAAGACTTCGGATTCCACCATTAATCCGTTTTAACCATGTATTTGGAACCAAATAAATAAATGACAAATTAATTACAAAGATCCCGTACCCAAGTCGGTTTTAGCGCACTTAAGTCGAATTTCCCTAAACTCGATTACTACCCATCTTATTGGTGTAGGTCGGATGTTCCTATATGCAATCTATCCATCTTATTGGCATAAATTAAACACAAGGAATTCATGAAGTTCTTTGGAAATAGGAATCATACGAACACATGATCTAATTAAAGAATCCTGTAAATTCGCAATTCAAGATTTCAAGAAGCTTTAAACCATATAACATCTTATTGTCTATATGGCTTCATCAAATAATTCATGAATAATTTCAATGGTTGTCAATCATAAGAAATCACACAAGAACTCAATGAACATAAAAATCCAGAATTTGTAATTATATCCAACCATTCATAAATCCATAATCCAATACATGGCAAAACAAGATCAAGGCATCCTCCTAGTCTTGGATAAAGATTTAGCTAAACATAGAAATTAAAACAAGAGAGTGGGATGGGTAAAACATTGATACACCCTCAAGAGAGATATGGAGATGATGGACCAGCCTTCTTCTCCCTTCTCCTTCTTGCTGTAAATGAGTCCAGGAACTTCAAAAGTTGCTGCCTCCTTTCTCCTCTTTTCTCCTCAGCTGCCGTTTTTTTTCTTGCCTTGCCTTCTTGTATTTTAGGTTAACACATAACCTAAGTCAATGACAAAATTGCCCCTAGATATGGGCTGAAAAAGGCTGGCTTCATGTGGCTCTTTCAATGGGCCTAAAAGTCATGGAATTCAATTACAACTCTGCACTTTATTTCATTTCACAGCAGACTTTGCATGCCCACAGATTCTTTAATCGTGGTCCGATATTTCTACTCTTGATATCTGCGCGAAGCTTGAGATGTCTAGTTTCCAACGCCACTAGAATCAATGAAATCGGAGTTTCACAGCTCCCGCAATGGCTAGTCAAATGTAAGTATATCAAAACTGAAGTTTTAAGCCCAAATCCACCTTGTTTGTCAAAACCCCTACAAAAACACATATAGAGTAATTGAGAGGTAAAATAGACACACAATGATATAACATCAAAGCATTTCAAGCCAAATATATTAACAAAATATGGACTCATCACTGGTCCACCATCGACACCCACCCATCAATATGGAAGCGCGAGTAGGAAGACAAAGAGAACACAATCTCCTCACACCAGACCAATGACAAACCCCCCGAATTACCATCCCTAGCCACAGAAAAACCATTCTTAAAACCCAACTTACTTCTCAATAAATCTGCCATCTGCGAGTTCAACTTGGTCTCAATTAAAAAGACCATAGAGGGAACTTGTTGCTTCACCAAATCATGAAGCGCCCGAACCGTACGAGGGTTCCCAAGCCCCCGTACATTCCAACTGATGATTTTCATTGCGACCGGCGAGGCTACTGCACAGCCTCCGCCGCTTCAGTCTCCGAACCCTCCACACCATCATATCCATCTTGAGTAGAAAGATGTCGTGAGTTTTTTGATTTTTTAGCAGTACAATCCACCCAAACATCATCGTTCAAATCAGGTTCCCGAGTACGCTTCTCCTTGGAACTCAGCTTTGCATCCTTTAAATGCATGTCCATAGCACTCCTAGCCATTCTTTTCCAGCTTCGACTACCCCCCGCAGTTGGCCGTCGAGATATAGATAAATCTTTCTGTATAGACTTCCCCTTATCAACAGTAGCTCCATCACCTCCCCCAGAGAATTTGTTTACACACACCGGATTCAAGCAAGCTTCCTGGGACTGGCCACCCACCACCCCTGGAAACACCAAATCTGCAATATTGCCTTCCACATCCTGCGCTCCCTTCTGAGAAAACGTATGGTTTCCTGCACAGGAAGCAGCACCTGTAGAAAACCGATTACAGGAGCTCGTAGGTGAACCCTCCCGAGAAGGGCTAGCCGAGTTCCCTTCTGCCGAGCATTACGAGGGCCCATTCCGGTAGCCCGTATCCATGTACCATACTGAAACGAGTCCTCTGTCTGCGACCCCCCATTCTCCACCCACTCTTTGCAATCCCTAAAACCATGATCCAACATACCACAACAACAGCATAAATTTGCTAACTTCTCATATTTAAAGACCACCCACTTAGGAGACCCATCTCCTATTTGTAGCCTCATGCCGCGCCGAAGAGGTTTGGATACATCCAATGAAACTCTGACACGAATGGACCTCCCCCATAAAGCCTCCTTACCAGCCCCCATTATCGAGACAACCTTCCCTAGACTCGATCCAATCCTGAACGCTATATCTGCAGTCATACCCATCAACGGGAGATCATGGATTTGAATCCAGAACGAGGCCTGATGTATCCTAATGTGGGATGGCTAAACATTAGCTCTGAACTCATCCAGAAGAAGAAGGTGACGATCAAAATGCCACGGACTATTGTGAACCACAAGGCTTTTAATTTCAGCATCCTCAAACTCAAACAGATATAGCTGATTGTAGATCTCGGTAACTTTTACTCCACCATAAACCTTCCAGACCATGGCTATAGTGGATTTGAACGCCTCCTTGATGGAAGTTTCTACCCCATGTTTGCTTTGGGAGATTAACAGGCGAGACAATCGAATAAGTTTTCCCAAAACTCATTCTTTTGTTTGATTTATATAAAACATGAACAACATATTTTTCAAAATGACAAATTTAGCCTTCATTAAATCTCATATAAAATTTTCAATTTATTATAAAAGGGTAATACAATCTTTTTATCTACATTACAATCCATTCAAACCAAAAATCATGTTCATTCTCACATTCAACCAAACATACAAAAATTTTATCTTTAAACTCATTCACTCCTCTTTATTCTCTCATCTCAGTAAGCTCATGCTCAGTTCTTCTTAAACTCATTCTCACCTTAAGCTCACTCCCAACCAAACGTGGGGCTAAAGAATGAAGATTCTTCTGGGCCGCCAAAAATATCTCTTATGCATGGATCCTCACATCAAACTATTACCCAATCTTTCTTTTACGCTTTTAACTTTCTGCTCTAGAGTCTCAATTTCCTCTTGGGCAGCAATGATGTCTTTCTACTGTTCGAACTCTTCAGTAGACAAACCTTCAGAATTCTTGAGCATGTACTCGTAAGCAGTTCGATCTTTGTTTAAGCCTTCAAGGCAATTAGTCAAGGTTTGCTTTTGAGAAATGTGTTTCTGGAATGTAGTTGACAAGTGATGTAAGTCACGCTCCAAACGAATAAGTTGAGTCTTGGTCTCAAGAGCTATCTGTGGATCTGCTTGAACAGTCTTCAAATGTTTCATGACTTTTTTACTATCAAATTCTTGTACATCAGAGAGATCTTTACCAAAAATGCATACCAACTCATTGGTAGCTTGTTGCAGCTCATCCTCCATAGGTACTTTGCTGACAGTGGGAGGAGGAATAAGGAAGAAGAAATCAAGCCCAGCTAGAGGATTCACCATATTGGTTGGAGTAGTTGAGTTATGTAAACTATTGGGAACTTCATAGATTTGCTACAACATTGGTTCTCTTCTTTGGAGAAACATGTTTTGTGTTCATTACCCTTGGTCGTTTTGAATAGATGGGAACATTATGGACTATTGTACAAAATATTGTTAGATCAAGAAATCGTATACAAAGGAATGGATACAAGGGATAATTCATCTAGAGATTTACTAGCAGTGGTATCAGCAGCCTCTAGGTAAGGAATTGGAAGTTTAGTAGACGGCAGCAAACCATAATAATAATTTTCTATTCATGCCAAGTATAGGGTAGTGCAACCAAGAGTGAAAGGTGGCAGTGGTCGATACTTTTTTTTATCATAATAAATACTGACTGATTTTATCCAATCACAAGTGTACGATCGCAAGGCAGTAACAGTGAAAGAGATCGACTCCACAGGGACTGTTGTAAAAATCAATTGAAAGACAAACAATAGTGTAAACTAATTCAGACTATTTAATCAATGACAGCGAAGTTAACTAGCTTAAATAAAATAACTAATTCAACAATGTATGAAAATTAGCTTGGATTTGGCTAGTTCAACTATCTCCACCTGTGCACACAAATCAATTCGCAATTAAACAAATTAAGAATGTAACGACGTCAATTGAAAAGACTTTGGTCCAACTCTAACAATTAGATTTCCCTAAATAACGACCCTGACTTTGGTCCAGCTCAAGGTCTTTTCTTATCAAAGGAATCTTGGTTTGGTCTCTCCTAATAATTTCCTAAGATAAGCATTAGCACGTGAAAATCGACAATCGCACAAACTAAAGCAATTGTCTATCACCCAATCAATTATGTTCAATGTTCCCAAACCTGAATCGCAAAACAAGTTTTTGTCACTTCGTCAAACAACGGGTCATGGTCAACCGAATATGTTCAACTAACAATTCCTAAATATTATGATGATGGCCAGACATGCATAACAATAGAAAATCAACAATAAATTCAGAGGACAATGAATTAAATCCAGTCTAATCAACAATCAATCTGTGCACAAAATTTCAGTAGAAGAAAAGACCAAATCCTAGCTAAAAAGTATTTAGCTACGCATAATCATACTAAAAACCATAAAAATACTCAAGACAATTGTTTGAATCGATGGGAAAGATGAAGGAATTGCAACGCTTGGAATGCCTCATCTCTGACCTCTGTATTCTGGAAAATCTCGAATGGTATTTGGCGGCTAGGGCTTTATGTTTTAACTTTAAAAGCTGCTGACCCGACTGCCATATCAGCTAGGCCCGAATCTGAAATCCAGCAACTCGCGGCCGCACATAGGTCCCGCCTGGCTCACTTTTCACCTAGAATCAACTTTTGTAAATAAATAGCATCCAGTTGTACTTGTTATTAAATCACACAATTGGACAATTTTTGTGTGCTAGAAACCTCATAAAGATTGGGTATTTAACATCATAAATATCAGTGCATTTTGCACTCACCAGGCAGCAGTTGAAAAACAAACTTCCTTGGAGCATTAATATATGCAGCTACCTGGTTGTCAATCTGCTCCCTTGATTGAACTATCATTCTTTTCACTCCACAAAAATTATAATGATGAAGGCGGCCAAGAGGGACATCTTAAGTATATCCTAAGTGCCTACACAAAAATGAGGATGGTAGGCTTCAAAGCTACATGTAGGATTCATCAAATTCTCAATATTGACACCTTTATGAAGATATCAAGGAGTAGCCAAGTAATCAGTGCCAACACAAGTTGGAGACAGATTCAATAACAAATTGAAAAGCTCAACAAAAGATTTTTTTGTTGATATAAGATAACACGGCTTGACCATAAGAATTAAAGTGAATGGGTAGTTGATAAACCACATTTCTGATCTATATTTCTAAGCAACATGACGGGACCACCAATCTTCAATTTTAATTCATAATTTGGAAGACTAGAAGATGTAATAGAATTTAAGAAGGTGAACTCCATGACAAGTGGTAGTTTTGCTCAATATTGTTGTGACCAACAGCAAGCCTAGCCCATTTTTCAAATGAAGTCAAAGCCCAGTTAGTATATGACCAAGTCAAAGTATGGTTCATCTTAGGCCATATAGATCCAAAGCCCAAAGACGAGGCTCATGGCCCAAAAGACTTCGAAACCCACAGCCCGAAGATCTGATATTAGAGCTCGTCTAATAAGGACTATTGGAGTTTACAAGAGAGCTCCTCATCCAATTTTGGAGCTCGCTAGCCAATGTCAAGAAGTACTTCTTCTTTCCCCGACAATCTATATGACACACATTGTCAGACTATAGGTAACTTTCGACTTTGTACTTTCATTTAATGCTTCTACGACACTGTTTTATGTTACAAACCTTCTTTTTGAATTGCTTTTGTATAACAAGTGTCCCTTCATGTCACAATGTCAGACCTACTGGTTCAATTACAAAGACCTTACTATATTTAGCAAAGGGAACCTTTTCAGGTCAACAAAGGACTATAAATAGCCTCCTCCTTTTTTAGAGAGAGGGAGGTACATTTTACTCTAGAGCCAAATTATCCTAGAACTCTGTCAAATTCTTCAACCTGAAATACTTCCCAAACCTTCAAATTTTCCCAAATACTAACCCTATTTTATCGGTCTCTATCACGATTATCATCTTTTTATCCTATCGAACTGACTTGATCGTCGGAGCTCCAACAACCGGTGCCCCCCAATATGGTCTTTGGGCTTTTAACGACTCTGTTGTTGGAGATTTGTGTACGATCAAGATTGAACTATCTTTATCGAAGATTATCTGTGCCCATCGAGAGCTCAAGTTTTCGAACTTAGGGATTGTGGATATATATCAAACACACTATTAGTAATTGAGTGAGTAAATGTTGCTGCTACCATGCGGTTATATGGCTTCGCCATAATAGGTATATTCATGAAGATTTTCTCCTACACCCCATTTAGGTTGCTGAGAAAGGTATTCTGATGATGGACTATTTTACTCACACACATGTATTTGGCGTTCCTCTTGAAGGGTATGTAGCATATTAACTTGGAAGGATGCTCTAGTTGATAGAGCATGCAAGAATGCCATATTAAAATTTATGATTCACTCTACTTACTTTCTTTATAGATACCATACCTAGTAGGATCTATATGATTCGATCTTAATGGAATATGCACAACAAACAAGTTGTAGTGAACGGCTTCTTCTTCTTCAATCACGAATTGAATTGCTCCATAAATTGATCGATCTGACTCGAATATGAACTGATCACAGAAACTGAGTGTAAGAGTCTTCTGTTGTGTGACCTTGTTCTTTTAACTCGTATTCAGGTGGATGAGTTTATGTTTCTACCCGATCCAGGTACTCCTTAGCTTCGCGGTCTGCATCAAGATATCAATAAACCCACAAATCCTCTAAAACAGAAAATTTAAATAAAAGAAAAACCTTTAAGATTTACTATTTAAAAATTCATTATTAAATATGCTAAATTAGCACTTGAAAAAACCTGAGCTATACTCATTGTCATTGGGGGCAGTGCTAGACAAATAAAGAGAGCCCAAAGGCCCCAAACTAAAATACTAGACTATCAATTAATAAATACAAAGAAAGCCCATTAATCTAAATAACATCATTCTTCCTTATTCCCTTTTCTCCCTTATCTCCCTTTGCCTTTGGGATCTTCCCAAACTACAGGAAAACAATGTTCCTGGCTTCCTCACTCAATTCTCTCAACGTTAGTGCTAAACATTCCTAAGAAAAGCATCCCTAAATCATCCATAATACAGGTGACATCCATTATAACCACAAGATTTGGCTCCATTTTTAAATTTGAAAATTCAAAATCATAGGCTTCACTCATTTTGAACACTTAAGGATACTTATCATTTTAGTTCTATAAATATCTCAAATCCATTCCTCCATGGCACCACTCTCACAAAACCCTCATCAATGTCTTCTCCAGTCCTATTGAGATCCTTCTTTATGCCTCAGATCGGGGCATTGAAATCAATGCAGGGCAAAGTAGTTTGCTCCACAAACAACAAGACCGTATCAGTGGAGGTGACCCATCTAGCCCCGCATCCAAAGTAAAAGAGGAGAGTGAGAAAGTAGAAGAAGTACCAGAGGCTCAGAATGAGGATAACAAGTTCAAGGTTGGCGACATCGTTCAGCTTCTGAAGAGCAAACCCATTAGCAAGACCAAGGATTTTGTTGCCATGTTTGTATAGGTTTGGAAGAAGAATAAGAAGAAGAATGAGGAGAGTGAGGGAGGCGAGGAAGGAATATCACAGGAGATTGGAATTCCTTTGGAGTCTCAGCAAGCGGAAGAGCTCCAAGTGGCTTAGTGTGAGGTCTGTTGTTTGAGATTAGTTTGTAGTGTTATTTGGATCAATTTCATGCTTGAAGGATATTAAATGTATTATATTTTCAATATTTCTTAGTGTTATGTTCTTGGTTTACTTTCATGGTGTGAATTGCACTGGTATCGAAATCAATCTTATGCTGCTGATTTCTACTTTCAATGAGTTGTTTGGATATTACTTTTGTTTCAATTTAGACTGTGTTGCTTGAGTAGCTGTGGATTTTTTTCGTGATTTGGGGTAAATGCTACAGAATATGGAACTTTTAATCAGTGACAAATATGAACTAGCGGGCTCTTGAGAAAGCTTGACTTTGAATTTAATTAAGAATGGTTAAGAGCAATGAGAATATAAACCATACAATGTACCTTTTCAATGATTAATCACAGTAACGACTGGCCAAAAATTGTGTTTTTATCACTGTCAAGTCTACAAGAGAAGTGCAACCCAGATGTTCGATAGTATGCCAAGAAGATATTGTTTATAGGCTTGGGAATCCAGCATTGTTTTTTAATATCCCGAATATATTTTTTTTAAAATAATTTTTAATATTAAATATTATTGATAAATACTGCATCATTTTATAAGAATTTTGGAGCAAGAATCACTAGAATCAGATTTAAATTGAAGGAGTTATGAATTTTGAAAGTTAAAGAGTTTAATATGAACGGAGGGTCAAAATTGTAATTTCACCAGATTTTTGGGATAAATCCAGGAAATTCCTGGTTCTTCTTCTCCAGCACACATGGAGAGAATTTTTTTTTGGGAAATTTAGATCTTGCTCATTTGGTCCAATTGTGGCGTGTGAGGTGTCGAATCGAAACTTGTATAGAGAGGAACAAACCCCAAGTGGTATCACCCACGATAGTGCACTGTGGGCAGCGGGATTGGCCATAGAAAGTTGCATTTTTCCGGTGACTTTGGAGCTAGATTTCGGCGGAGTTACGGGAAGATCGAGGTACAGTTGGATTGCATTTTCTGATAGCTTTCTTTTAATGTATGGTATGTCCGGTAACGACTCCGGAATCGACGATTCTGGTGATGGCAAGGTTGACTCAGGTTTGACCGAGTTGACCCGTTTGACTGGGTTTTGATCCGGTTTGACTATTTTGACCAATCGGTTGACTTTTCGATATTTTAATTAGATTGGGTATATGTATCCGTAATTTAATGCAGGAGATTGATTTAGGATTTTGGGTACGGATTCAGATAGCTGAGGCGGTACTACGAGGTTAGTGTTAATCGACATTTCAGGTAGGGGTTATGCCCTATTTCTTATTTGGGGTTCCGGGAGTTTCGTATTCGACAAGCTCTTACTTGTCTGCTTGTGTGAAATTCCCGGAGGTTAGGAATTTCTCTGTTTGCACTCTTATCCATTTTATTTCTGCAATTGCAACTATATTATTATTTCTTGCTATTATTGATTGTGTTTGTGCGACTCTTGTGCGTCATGTCCTCTATGGGTTCACACTCAGAGGTGGGGCCCGCTTCTTGTTTGTGTGATCTCTTGAGAGTCCGGATAAGACTGTACTCTGGTGATCTTTTGTGATGATGCTACGAGATTATTGATGGATGATTTTTAGTGTGTGGGACCCACGTCGAGTGACCCAGCCTACCAGATGATTTATTGACGGTTCGAATCAGGTACGTGCCTGAAGACCAGATTGAGGAAGGGTACGACCTAGGAGAGGCTCTTCGATGTAGGCGATGCTATCGAGTACCTAATGTAGGCTCGATCCTCATCCAATCTAGGTGAGTACCTGGATTGGGATACACCCTACGGGGATCAGGGTGGGTCTAGCGGATGATTTACTAATGTTTTATGGATTGGAGTTGGATTACGATTGAGTTCTAATTTGAGAGTTGTACTTGAGGATGGTAGTGGTAGAGTCTGCTTGGTGTCTACCCTACAGATTGATGATTCTGATGATGTTTATGATGGATCGATTGTTCAGAGATTCTATATCCTATCAGTGTATCGTTTTATGATTTCCTTCATGCTTGCTATATCTTACAGGTTTTAATGTTTTATCTCCGATTTATTTGAGTTTGGTGGTACTAGAGGATATCTGTAACACCCCATCCCAGGTAACCAATCTCACAACATAGCAATTTAACGTTATCACAAAAATTGACTACTATAATTATAATCTTAAATAAATACTTATTACAAAACCACTCAGCAATTCAAGATAAGAATGATAATAAATTAGTCCTTCAATAATTTTGAAGAAAATAAATCCCAATAGGTCTTTCACACACCAAGTCCAAAGCCAATTAAAAATATATTAAACTCGCAGTCGACTGCTTATTTAAGAAATTTAGGAATTATTAGTCTTTAATTATAATATACTTGGCCTCCTTCGTTACATGAGCACCTTCACCGAGGATCCCCGACATCACCATCAACAATCAAATCAGCATATTCACCATCACCTGTATCACAGAACATAATGAGCCAAGGCCCAACAAGTAACATTATATGCATGAATGCGCATGTTTCCTGTAAGGAATAAAACCTCAACCATTAAAACTTTAAACCAGTACTAGGGCCCCCTAACTCTAGCAAACTGCTACAGAGCAACCGGTCGGAATTTCCTTTCATTATCCTACCATAGGACATTTTCCTGTAATTGAACCTTATTCTTTCTTTCATTTCCAATTTCATGAGCCTTAACAATAACATTTCCAGTACACCCCCTGTAGCAGTTATACTAGGTTTATAAAACATTTCGTGAACCTTATAGTATGCAATGCCATGTCATGCACAATTTTCCAATCATCAATAATCATACAATAAATTTCAACACATTTACTTTCCCATGTAATCACATTCATCAGTAATTTATCAATCGCAGTCATCCAATACATGCACAACATCAAAACAATTCAAATATCACGCAAATTCCGTAATACAGTTGGAATGTTACTTACCTTGATGCGCTTTCCTAAATTTCGATAAAATCAATTATGCAACCCTAACCCTGAAATTCATAGTCACACCCATTCACATTAATATCTGTATAAATTAATAATATATATTTAATTTAATTTACATTTATTGGGTCAAATCTGGACAGACCAGTCAACGGGTCTGTCCAGTATCAACCGGGTCAGCCTGACCAGGTTGAAACTCCCCTTCCCTCTTTCAAGTCGGGTCAACAGACCCGTTTCATGGTGAATCCGGGTCACCACCGTCCGAGGTGCGGTGGTCCTCACCACCGACCTCGATCGATAGCGTATGCCCGGACGAACACGGCGCCATCATCCCTTACCTGCGTGGTGGTCGGAAACTGGGGGAATCTTCCCTGGAACTCACTGCAGCCGCGACCTTCCTCCTTCGATCGGCGGTCCTGCGCTACTCCAATGGATCCGAAAGTGGCACGGTTAGACTCCTCTCCTCGCGCTCGTCGTCTTGGTGTCCGCCTCGTCGCCGTTCGTCAACATTTTCGGGGACCGCCGTTCCGTCGCCACCCCTTCTCTCTCTCGCGCCTACTCCCGTTTAACCTAACGTGCACCTCGATTTCCGCGCCGGTTTTCTTTTATTATTTTACAAATTAATTAGTTTTACACCTCTACCCCCTTAAGTTGTGTATTAGGCTATTAGCCCCACTAAATCCCTACCGTAATTACCGCACTACCATTTTACATCACACCCTTAATAATTCTCGATCAATTCTAAAATTCCAATTTAAATACATTCTCAGTTCCCCAATCTCGTGGATATTTATGCTCGTAATATTTAACAATATTTTCATACCAATGTAAATCATTCATATTAATTATTACCTTCGTTAACTGATCTTAACATACATGCTAATTACGAGCCCGGTGTTACAATATCACCATTCAAGTTTATGTTTATTCTACTTATACTTCTTGAGTTCTACATTCTGTTTATTTTGATGAGCGACCTTTTCCCATACCCCTACTGAGTTTTGTGGCTCATCCCTTTCATTCACATGTTTTGCAGGTGAGTTAGCCGGAGCAGATGATCAGCGCGGGGATTCGTGAGACTCGATGGGTAGCTGCTATGGGGGATGTTTTGTGTTTGTATAGTATTTATTCCCCATTTCTATTGTGTTTTGGATTTTCTGTTGTTTACTCTGGTTAGCATGCTACGGTATTCTGGGATGTTTATTTGGGATATGTGTGTGTGTACTTCTGTAGTTTCTTTATGATTCATAATAGCTTGGGCAGATGGTTGGTTTAAACCCGATTCGGGGAATGGAGTGTTCCCTGCCGGTCACGCTCCTAAGTTTCATGGATACTCATCCATACTTATGTGGGGAGAGGGGCGTGACAGTTTTCTTACAGTGCTCAGATGGAGTGATTTAACAATTGGTCATTGCTGAGGCAAACAATATTAGATAAAAGTGAATATACACATTGGAACTTGGAAGGAAATGAACTAGGTGAACCATTGGAAGGAAATGAATTAGGTGCATCAACTTTTACCAAATGGATTGAATGACTAAACCTTATATAAGGAAACCCAATGGTACTGAGAGAGAGCTTGATGATTAGATGGACACCAATCAAATACTTTGTGGAGGAGTTGTAAAAGGACAAAAAAAAAAAGAATCACATGGTATGGGGAAGCTACCATATGCAGGGATAATATTCATGGGAAACTTTTAGGGTTTATTTTATTTTGTACGTTTTGACATTTTCGGCAATGATGTTCTGAACTCTAAACATTTTAAACACAGCATCTCTTCAAGAGTAAAGCTTTGGTGGATGCTTTTATACCATGTTTGTTGAGTGATGTGTGATTTCTTTTGTTTTTCAATTTCTTATGTCTATATATGTTGTTGCAATTGATCAGTAAACAAAATCTTCCTTTGTTGGTAGACATGTTGTATCTTTCTTGCATTTGTGTTGCTTCTCATGATTTTTATGTTTATGTGATAATCTTTTTTTTTTTTTTGAGGTAACATCTTGTTAATGAACATACAAATGTTGGCAATTTGTTGTTGTCTGAACCAACAAAAGAAAACTGATCAATTGTACTTCTGAATACGAATATTTCATTTCTTAATTAGATTTGTAGATTACATCTTGAAAATTCCCCTGCTACAAACATATCTGCCACTCCATGTTGACCGTCCCATTTTTTTTTAAAAAAAAAAAAAAACCTACATTAAAAACCCTCGGCTCCCTCAAATAAAATCTGAGGGAGGAAAATAGATAACCTATGGATTTTACAATCAATTAGTATTATCTAATTAATAAAGCTACGACAATCAACTATCTTCACATTGCAAGCTTGTCTTAATGTTTCGCAATGTGCATGATATTAGTGTATTAACAGACTCCACAGATTCCATGGTCAGTTTGGCTGTTGGAGATGCATTAGTTAGAACTTGGAATGCTATTGTAAGCAGGGATCCTCCTTCTGTACTCTTCTCTTCTTGCCTAGATGTGATCACCTGAGGCCTTGACTCAATCCCATCTGGAAGAATTGAAAAACCTGAAGGTAACACTGCTACATTGCTTGAGTCGCATCCATTGATCACAGACTGCATGCCTGTAATGTCCACAGGAGCATAAACCACCATGGATTCATATGCATTTGTGCAACCATCTTGGAGTATCCACATGCTATTCTCATTTGCATTCATTGCCTGGAATTTGTAAACCAACATACTTTTAACTTCACTGCAAACATTACAGATTGAAGGAATTCGTTTGATATTTTTTATTTCTACATGTTGACAGTAAAGAACTTTACCTGAATGGTTACTGTATTGCCGCGTTCCTGTCCTTTGGCTAAGTTCGCTATGGTTTGTGCTGGACCTCCACTCGACATGATATCCCACTGAAAGGCCACAGTAATATTTTGTGATTTGAAATTTCTCATTGTGATTCTTCTATCATCATTTAGGTAAAGCAAATCATACCTCGTGTCGATGAGCTATGTCTCTCAAGAAATCGAATAGAACATGAGGAGAGACAGGCAACCATAAAGATGAGACTGCACACAAGATCACCCCGTGAGGTTCGCCAGGATCATTCAAGTTCTTCCTGGAAGAAATCCTTATGTCTTCTCCTGTTTTGCTTGTGACCTTGTTCCATGTATGGTAGCTTGATGCCCCGATAGCATGACAAAAGCTCCATGTCATTCTCTGTGCCAGCTTCAAAATGCTCTTCCTTCCAGCCAATGTTGCAACCCCTATTGTTCAACACAGTCAAAATCATAAAATGCTTACTGCTTGAATATGACTGAAAAGGCGTAGGAATGTTCTTGTGCTTACCACTTGAATCCTTGGTAGGAACATTGGTTGCCATGAAGAATACAAGCTTTTCACACTGGAGCTGTAATGTAGCGATCCAATGTCTTGCCCCAAAGGCCATACCGCTGTTAACGACGGTGCGATACAAGGTGTGAACTGGGCTCTTCTGGCATTCTAGGTGCTCCACCCAAATCACCTAAAGAGTGTTTGATAGGATCATCATAATAAGAAATTCACAAAGCATATGATTTGTGAACATATGTATACATACATACCTTGCAGTGACCATTTGATTTATCCTCAATAATGCAACCGGAAGGACGTTTTGTACATTTTAGCAGGGAAGTATCGATAGTGTCTTCAACCTTATCTACAGAAACATCAACAATTGCCCATTGTTCAGCACTCAGTTGCTTACAATATCTGACAAAATACACTTCTCTTGTGGGCACCATTGGCGTCAGCATCTGTAGCTCTGCAAACATCTGCACTCGGTATCAAATCTTAGTCATCTTGAGGTTCAAATACAAGACCAAAGTATACTTTTTTTGAACTCACCAACTGTACTGCACCACTTTTAGTAGCACCTTCGCCATTGCTGATAAGGTCGACTGTGGCGGCTTTTGATATAATGCTTGGAAACATTTCCTTCCATTGATTCTTTACAAAAACACATTGATTAGTTCTTCTATCTACAACTGTTAATGTGAAAACAATCAAAGATGGAGAATTCTTTTTTTTTATCTCACCACATCCATAAAACTTTGCACTAGTTTTGGGAGATCAATAAACACAAATCCAGTCTCTCTCGACGCCTCGACAGATCTCTTGGGCCCCTCACTGCTTGGATATTCAACTTTAAACTCCTTGACATACTCATCATAATTTAGTATTTCGCGATCAGTCTCAATGCTGCGAATCCACAGCGGTTCTCCTGCTGTAGCCATATTTCTGAGTTCTTCCAAGGCTTGATTCACAATCTCCATAATTCTCGACTTCTCAAGCCCGAAAATTCCCGAGTAGAAATCTAACGAGCTTCTGTTTTCTTGCTCGTCTGTTGAACAAGAAGCTGCCGTCGCTCCTGGAGAATATTTTCCTGTCGCTGCTCGAAGCCTCTCAACCTGACAAAATAGCACAAAATTTTTCAAGAATGTATAGATGATAAATTTAGCTATGAAAATATGTTGCACAAGTCTGTAAAAATCGAAATCAAACCTCGGCTTTGAGCTTGGCATTTTCGATGCGTAATTGTTGTTCTTCAGTTGTCATGGATGTGTCTCTGCTAGTAGTAGCTATCCCACAGTTGGGGCAACAAGCTTTGTTTATGGTTTCTCTCATGGCTTTATTTTCCTCTCTTAGTTTCTCTATTTCATTTTTTAACAAGGAATTCTCATGGCGTTCTTGTATAGCCTACAAAATACATACATACATATATACACATATATATATATAGTCATCTCAATTATAACAATGAAAAATTAAATAAATAACTACACATTTACTCTCATTTTCATTTTCACATACCTTGATTTGGGTTCTACGATTTTGAAACCAAAACTTGACCTGGCGAGGAGCCAGCCCTAGTTGCTTGCTCAATTGCTGCCTTTGTTTCTCATCTGGGTGTGGTGACTCTTTGAATAGCCTGAAACACGTGCAACATATATATATATATATATATATAAGTAAATATATACGTACATATATGTCACATATACAGCTACCCCACCTGATCAAAGAATCATGCACCAGCAACACTAGCACTATATTGATGCAGAAAAATACAAAGGAAAAAAAGAAGATTCTGAGTCATCCTTAACTTTATAATCTTGTTTTCTTCTGTAACCATGTATCTTAACTTTTCCAGAAATCTTTTTTACATATACAATGCATGATAATTGATCATAAAGTATATCATATGACATTTAAGGAAGGCATTAAAGTGTTCAGCTGAAGTAATTAATTACTAGTGGTAGCTACTCACGCTTCCATTTCTCTGATTTGTTCAGAAGTATGTCGGTGATACTTCTTCCTCTTCTTCTTCTTCTTCTTCTTATCTCCATCTTCGTCTTCTTCAAAATCATCAAGATCATGATCTCCAAGTTCGTTATCAAAATCCTCATCCAGCGATCTCGATCTCAGCGGCCCCGAGTTCTCACTACTTATCTCAACCGTCTGATCGTCTCTTCTTCCACCGCTTCCCTCCTCTCCCTCCTCCACCTCCGAACTCGCCGGCCCCGCAGCGTTGGGTCTCGCATCGCGAAATATCCCAGCCTAATTAAGTAATATTCACGACACACAACAACCACAGATATATTAATGACATGATTAAGCATACAATTTGAAGAAAACATGAAGAGTCTACAGATATTATTATTATTGCTTACGAGGCTGAGGGAGAGAGCGGGAGAGGCGAAGAAGTCTTTGGTTCGAGAAGTGGGAGGATTGTTGTTATTGTTAGACATGTCCACCATGCCCATGGCAGGCGTTGGTTGTTTTATGGTGCAAATGGTGGTGGAGAGAGAGAGAGAGAGAGAGAGAGAGAGAGAGAGAGGAGAGTGGGGTAGCGTTGATTTAAGGATATAAAACAAAATAAAAAGAGGATTAGTGGGAGAGAGAGAAGAAAGAAGGGGGCCGGTAGGAGTTGACTGTTAGATATTCTTAGTAGTGGGAGGAAATGTGAAGGGAGACTCCAACTAACTGAACTTTGGGATTTAATATGATACCGGTTGAGTTCGAAATTGAATCTTGGCCTCTGTGGCGCCGGTTTCGCCTCAATCTATCGGCTCCAAATTTTCAACATAATGATTTTCCTGTAATCATTTAAATTTAAATTAGTCCAGTACACATAATCAGTGACGGATTTAAAAGTTTTTTTTGTGTCATCTCAAAACTACAAATAGCTCATATGACACTCATGTGTATGATATTTTGTATAAATTTCGAGTTAGAGCCCTCTCATCCCATTATCTATACTCAAAAGATCAACTATATATCATCATTTGTTGTGTCACAAAAGATGATTTAGTTGATGATAAATCGGAAAAAAATTAAGAACATAAATTTCCAACGCTTGCATCACTAGAAATTGGAAAATGATATATATCTCATGGGGTTGTATCCCATGAGATTTCATATTTTATTTCATTATATTATTACAATGCAATAACATATTTTATTACAGTGGAATAACGTATTTCATTGTAATAATACGTATTACACTGTACTAGAATCTGTTATTCAATTATATTATTAGAATGAAATATCTCATACATTATTTCATTGTATTATTATAATAGAATAACAGATTCTATTACAATGGATTCCATTGTAAACTACAGTGGAATAACTTATGGGATTTCATGGGATATAAAAGGGCACTGCTAGAAATTTTCTTACAATTAAACTTTCAACTCTTCAAACAAACAGAGCAGCAAACCTAGTCCAATTGAACCTAATGCAGTGTTCCTATGCGAATTCAAGATTATCTTCTACTACTTTAATGACAAATCTAATTGTTATTAGTCACATTTTAAGCAGCAAATCAGGGTTTCGGCTTGCTTTCATTAATTGTTTACATATCAACTTACTATCAAAACTACTCTTCTTTACTGCAACACTTAAAACCTACTAGTCCAATTAGTTTATAGCTAGGCAATTCAATTCAAATCTTGATATGAAATTGATTCATTTATTTTGTCTTTTTCCATATTTCAGAAAATCAATTCACTAAAAGTCAAAACTTTTACCTTGAATTCTTCTAATTTTCCTGTTAATCACGACAGCTTCTCACTCGTCATAGTTTCTGAAAGAAAAATGAAAAATACACAGAAGACTTATCGGCTGCGTTAGCAAGCCAGAAGCGGCTGCAATTTAGTTCCAGTATTGACTAGGGGCACACCTCGTGTAGTGATGATCTCCATTTATTTAGTACTATTATTATAGGTGGAGTAGTATTTTTCATGTGTCATCAATTCATTAATTCATTAAATGGTCCAAAGAAATTAATGCAATTAATGAATTTGCCTCCAAGCTTTCCGGGTATATAAATATATATATATATATATATATATATATATATATTCATATCAATTATTTATAAGATATTAGTCAATTCCCAATCACACGGCTGATGCTAGCTCCACTGGTTACCATTCATGGTGTATATATGTTTGAGTGGAGCTCGAATCCGATGGTCAATTCCCAATCCTATGATCTTTACTTATCAGAAATCACAAACAATTTATATTTATATTATATAGATTTTACTGCCAATAATCTCTTTTTGGTCATGTCGATCATTATTTATTAAGCTCCTATATCATATGAAACACTATTTATGCTAAAAATTCAAATTTATTAATTAAAAAATGTGCAATAGTAATGAAAAATGAAGCGGAAAAAAAAAAGTTTTTATGCGTGCTTTCTACAAGCTTTTTATAGAGATTTTGGTTCCATTTGATACACCATTTGAAATAACAAATATGCTACTATGTAACATAAATGCTACCTATTATCTCATTTCAGAAGTGACATAAAGGTAACATTTTAAGTAACATTTCATTTTTTTTAACCCAAAATACTTATTTCAGAAGTAATATATTTTTCATAAATATTCCACATTGTTCAAACTTATTTTTAATATATCCTAGTGAATAATTTAATATATGTGACAATTTAAATTGCAATACATCCCAACTTTATAAATTTAGGGTGCATTTATTTCAAATTTCGCACAGCTTACCAAACACCACATTTTATTGACAGCTTAAAGCTGTGGGTTATGTAAGTTGTGCAAAATGAAATGTTATCATTACATTAGTTTTTCATAACTTAAAGTTATGGGACTCTCACGGTATTTACAACCACATTACACAATTGTCCTTCTCTATCTTAAATTTTTTCAATTATTTTTTATTGTAATACATTTTTTTTATAATTTTATCTACAAAATTAATCTAACAGAAAAATGAACCAAACACCTCACAACATTTTATACATCTTAAAGCTGTGAACTTCACAACTTTTTACACAATATTTTTGACAGTTGAATGTAATTGTGAAATAAACGAACCCTAATAATATGTAACAATCAGTTCCCCTAAATCACTTCAACTGCATAACAATTTGATAATTAATTATTGTTGTTTTATGTTGACATCATTTTAAACAGTATAAAATAAAATGTCATTAACAAAAATTGAAAATTGACAAAGTTTGACAAGTCAAAACTTGAAAGAATTCATGAAAACCACCTAAAAAAACAAATTTGGTGACATCAAAATTTATTACACAAATGTGGGACCCAATGACCGACCTCTTATCTCCATTACTTGTGAATTGAAGTGAGAGAGAGGCAGCATTTGAACTCTTCACCACAACAGTAGTTCACAACTTTTTCAAATGCAAAATTATTATGCATAGACTAATATAAATGTTCCATATTGAAGAAATCAAGCCAAAGGAAACAAACTTATGAGCACCCACCACTACCTTGGTACCAAACAGATGGAAAATTTTAGTTTTACTAATTAATCCTTATTTAAAGTTTTGCACTTTCTATCAACTAACCTTAATGGACCATAAATTGATTATAGTTAAAGCTCTAGACAAACAGAAGACAAAGTTCAAGGTTGCCATTATGAGGTATCACATTCTATAATTAAAAGCTTTGGTGCCATATATGTTATGATAATCAAGTCCATCTTCTATTCAAATCATCTATTGATGATATAACTTTTGTTTTTTTTCTCATTCCATCTCATTTGAGTTCAGACTTCTTACCATGTTAGTTAGGAATGGTAGATAATAAGTAGCCAACACATAAAGAGTTAACAGGTAAAGGCATTAACTTAAGTTTCAAGGATTCTTATAAAGCAAGTCTGGAGCCTGAAACAAACCAAAAAAAAGAAAAGAAATTAAAGACTCTAATTAGCAGAGAAAAGTTAGTGAAAAGGGTGTGGAAAATATGATAATTTAAGCTGGGAAAGGAAAGAGAAATGTAAGAATCATGAAACAGGTAGAAAAAGGCTGCTATAAAGCATAAGGAAAGCTTAGAGATGAAAAAGAGAAAAAGAAAGATTGTAACAAAGAGAAAACTAAAAGTATCAACCACTTTGAAGAAGAAGAAAATAAAAGATATTGGTCTTCTAAGAAAATTAAACAATCAAAATATAAATCATATCTATATGTATCTATGTATGTAATTGATGACTTGTTTGACAGTTGATTGTTGGTACCAAACTTAAGAAAGACTCCAATTCAAAAAGACCAACCGGAGGAGATGAGTATTTAAGTCATAGATATCATAGCAGGAACTGTGATTTTCAATTCAAAGTCATATAAAGTACAAACACAAGACCAACACATAAATATACATATATTCGACTTCTTACTTTGTTCAATTGTTACTATATATATCCTGGCTTTATTACCATTTCTGTTAAACGAGGAATTAAGCGCAAAACGCCAACATGTATCCACAGAGAATATAGCAAAGTGAAAATATCACCATAGCAATTTAATCAATGCACTCAAAGACATGCGAAATTGCCGGTAAGTATAAACTATAAACAGCACATCATATGGCTTTTACAAGAGAGTGGATGACATAGCATTGGGACCTGCTGTTGATGTCATTAAGATTAATAGTAAAAAGGCCATATCGAACCCATTCACTAAAACTGAAATCTGAGAAAATCCACTGAACAGGGGCGGGGGAAAACATTATAAGGTTTACTGTGTCTATCTCTCATAAAACAAAAAATAAATGGAGACCTTCCAATAAAGTAATGTGCATCACCTGTGACTACTGAAATGATATTTAATTACAAATCTCAAATCGCCAGGATAATATCATAAACACTGACACGACACGCAATCTGCATGAGTTGATGCAATGTGGAATGTCAATATGTCAAATAAGGATTCCGCGACTATCTGTTTCAGCTTGATGAGGTTCAAGAGCAGGATTGACGAGTAGATGAGAAGGTGGTTTTGGCAGTCAGGTGAAAAGTACCACCAAACCAGCCAGTGCAATATTGGATATACCAGATTATTAATTGTGAGGAAGTTATACAGAGTAAGTTCCTCACAATGAGACTTGATGTGTGTGCGGACGCTATTATACATTTCATTCATCAATGCACGATTTCACGTTCTTCGTAATGAAATCATGCATGTTTCACCAGGAAAGATATTTAATTGGAATTCTCAATGGCCAGGATAAGATCGTAAACACAACACACAATCTGCATGAGACTGATGCAATATGGAATGTGAATTATGTCAAACAAGGGTGCCACGACAATCTGTTTCAGCATAATTAGGTCGAAGATTCTAGGATCATGCTTGAAGAGAAGGTTTTAAGTTCCCATCCAAATTCAGGAGCAGGATTGACGAGTAGATGAGAAGGTGGTTTTGACAGTCAGATTAAAAGGTACCACCAAACCCCCATGCAATATTGTTTAGACCACATTACTAATTGTCAAGAAGTTATACAGAGTAAGTTCCTCACAATGAGACTTGATGTGTGTGTGGACGCTATTATACATTTTCATTCATCAATGCACATTCTTGCAATGAAGTCATGCATGTTTCAGCAGGAAATAAAATTTCCACCTACATTGTCCCTTCTCAGTAATTGGACAGATTAAGAAATTTAGGAACTCAAGATCTCTCCCTCTTTATCTGTGTCTGTTTCTCACTACGCATGTGATATGGGGGCATATGCATAGACTATAGAGTTAGGATGAACAAGAAAAATGAACTGGCCTATAGAAAAAATTTACACAAGCCTCCACAAAAGTATGATTGAAATTAATAGGATGAGCTATAATAATATAATTCATAAAGTTCTTTCAAGTTTCGTTATTCTTTCACTAACGAAACTTGAAAGAATAACATAAACCTAGGATCGAATCAATTAAAAAACTTTCTATCTACCCAATTACCAGACAATTATGAAGCTCTACTAAGTTTCTGCTTAAAATTTTCAGTTTCCCCAATTTATCCAGAAAAGAACTTTTTGTTCCTATTCTTCATACCTTCAAAGTACTTCCATTGCAGGAAAATACTTATAAGTGGAACTTTCCAAGTTCAATAAGAGCTCATAGTTTCGTGTAGGCAAAGACCAAGAGTGTTATAGTATTGTTTTGACAATCCCAGCAATACACGTAAAATATATCGTAAACTCCAATGGCAATCGTATTTATTAGAACGTTAAATTTAGGATACAAATAAAGATAAAGGTAAGGGTAATAACAACTACCAGTCCACAACTAACTCAGCACATTTTGCAAGCACTGCAGGTCAAGTACATCTTATTTTTTGGGCAATTGTTCAAACCAGATGCCAGTTGGCTTCTACAGGTAGATATACTTTATCTCAATGTCCAAATCATGACTAGGATATACTAATACTAAAGATGACAAATTTCCTATAATGTCATCCACAAAAACAGCTTCATCAGAAAATTGTTCTAGAATTATAGATATAAACAAAGAAATTATAGCGTATGCCCAAAGAGAATTCCCCTATGTGCAGTTACCGTATCAGACAGCTCGAAATTCCATAAGATTGCATTTGCATGGAGCATTGCCCCATGCACATTTTTTCACCAAGCCCTGATTGACAAGTCATAAGCCTGCAAGTTGGGTAATATAGCCATGATACATAATGCAAAAGCGTCGAACACAATTTCAACGTACCGAATGCGCAGCAATTCTTTTTCAGCCGTCCTTCCATTTGCTTTCTCCCGCCTGCTAACTGCAGGAAGAATGAACCTTACTCTAGGCGAAGTGTAATCTTGAACGGTCAAAGAAAATCGTACAGACACCGAGTAAGGCGTCAAAGAAAACATTCATGAATCAAAAAGAAGAAAATCGCAGACTCTGAGTAAGTGTAGAACTAGAAGAGAGGGGCTTGATCGTGCTTAGGGGAAACTGTTTGATTTACTACGGTTCTTCACGAACGAAAATCATCGGAAAGAACGCCCCAGGCCCAGTGTGAAATGAAATCCGTCCGCTGCTAGCCTTTCACCCAAAATAGATGGGCCGTGAAGTGCTCACTCATTGAATAGTCCAGAATATTATATATTCTGGCCTAGACTACCAAAACACTTGGGCCGTGAAGTGCTTACTGAGTAAATATTAGTTTAAGATACTGAAAAATTGATCATGTTGCAACTCAGGTATTGAAGTTTCGACTCATTCAACCCAGGTATTGATGTTTTGATTTTGTTTCAATCCTGGACACCAGTCAATTTCCTCAATATATGGGCAAAGGTTAATAGCACTTTTGAGTACTGAAAGAGTTGACACGTTTCAACTTATGTATTGAAGTTCGAACTCATCCAACTCAGGAATCAAGGATTCGATTTTGTTTCAAAACTCATAACCAGTCTGTTTTTCCATTAATCAAGTATATAAATATCTTATTTGGCATTAAGAAGTTTTTTTTTTTGATGTGGCGCAACAATTGATGATGTGTAAAATGATTCTTCTATCTCTAGCTCCGTCGCTTATGTCGTCCTAGAGCTCGAATATAGTTGCTCAGCATTTGAGATCAAAGTTGAATTCTGGACCAAAGTACAAGTCCACTTCTCTCGACATCCACTCCAGTTTTTGTCTTACCCTGCATAGTTGCTCCAAATTGTGGTGAAAGTCTGAGATCAAGTATAGATTTCGAATTCATTCTCTTTAGTTTTTCTTTGATTCTTCATTTATGTGTCCATGGATCGGTTCTTCCTCCTCTTGAGCCATTGTTGACATCTTGCTTCTAGGGTTTTATTTAAAGTTCGAAGCACTCTATTACAGATGAAGGAAGCTCATTTTCAACGTCGTCAATATAAATTTTTCGATGAAGGAAGCCCACTTCCAATCGCAGATGAAGATTTATCGATTTCTTTATTTTGATTATTTTTTATATTTAGTCAAAATAATATTTTTTTTATGCTACATCAGCTAATAACCTGTCCAAATTGTGAAAAAGCTGTCCAATGTATAGAATTGAAACAAAAATTAAAACCTTGAATTGTTGAGTTGGATGAGTTCAAACTTTAGTACTTGAGTTGAAACATACCAACTCTTTCACTACTCAAAAGTGTTATTAACTCCTACTCGTATATTAAGCAAAGTGGCCGGTGTCGAGAATTGAAACAAAATCGAAATCTCAGTACCCAAGTTAGATAAGTCAAAACTTCAATACCTAAGTTGAAAGTGGTCAATCTTTCAATATCCAAAAGTACTATTTACCTATGCTCACTCAATATAGTCCAAGGATACGTATCATAGGATGGACAAACACCATAATTGGTGCTGTTGAATTGTTGATCACATTTCTCTATGAAAGAAACATATATTGTTTAGTAAGTGAATATCATCATATTTATAGATTTGAGTAAATGTAATAATTGGTTGCTAGTATGGTCTTGAGGGAGACAAAATAAAAAAAGAGAGAGTGTTAAAATGAAATTCTAGAGCAATCAAAAATAAAATGATGTTTGTGTGTGAGGTTGAGATCTATTTTATAGTATCGCGGTGAGGCTTCAATATCAAAGTATGGAATACTAGCCTCTACATGTCCATTTGTGGGTCTGACATAACCCACTTCACAAGTGTGGCGTAATGTTGAGAACAAAATCTCTCATCCAAATTATAAGGACAAGTGATGTTATATATATCAAATCCCTTTTAACAAACAATGACTTATTTTCCAAGAAAAATTTGGAGGTTAGTTGGGTCGAACATCCATGAGCCTAATACGGATTGGGCCTTGAGAAAGATAAACTCGTGAGAGACCATTAGCCTCCACCCAATAAAAAAAAGGGTTAAAATGAATTCCTAAAACCATGAAAAGTTGAGATTTATTTCAAGTAAAGACAAGATATTCTTGGCCTTGTTTAGGAGAGGTGTTGGGAGGGATTTGCGAACAAGCGAACCCCTCCAAACCCTTGTTTGGCGCAAAATGAGAGGTTGGGAGGTGTTCACTCACATTAAAAGCTCTCAACCCCTCCCATACTAAGTAAAAGATCACTTTTCGACCCTTTAAACTCTAAAATTTGAGATTAAACAATCATAAATTCTAAATTCTAACACGCTAAAAGTTTGAGATCAAACTTTCCTAACTTCTAAAATCCTAAATTTAAACCTTAAAACTCTAAAATCAAAAATTATAAATCGTAAACATAAACTCAAGCTGACCTTAAATCCTTACCATAAATCTTAAATCCCAATAAAAACATTCTTACTTGATAATTCCTGTATAAATAATTAGATATCTCACTGTTTCAAATATATATTTCCAACAGGTCTGTGGTGGATAATTCATTTCCATTGTTTGGACTTGGGTCCCTCCAAAGTCCAATCAACAGTAAAGCGAACATTTTCTTTTTAATTCCAATTAAAATTTTCACTATATTTTCCATTATTTCATATCTGAATTCTTCGGTTCAAAGACCATTTCTCACATTTGAAATTTGTTTTGCCTTTTTTTTGTTAATTTCTCTTGCAGGAAAACATGGCTTCCACTGTTGCGAGCTTGCCTCCACCGGTGTCGGTCCATGGTCGAAAGTCCTCCTTCTTCCGTTGTTTTCAGAACCACAAAGTTTATACCACTAAAGCTGAGTCTCATTCGACATTTAAAGCAACTATCTTTGGTATTCTTTTACTATCAGTTTTGCAAGTGTACCTAACCTAATGGCCTAAGTAGAATTATCTAATTAGTCTGTAGGATGTCTTTAATTCTTGTTTATAGTTGAGGCTGGAGTGAGAATTTGTGTTCCTCAATTTTGTACCATTAAAGCTAGCAAGCTAGGGTTCTTTGTTGTAGAATTCGTGGTATGTTTTCACTATCAATTACCCTAATGACATGAGCAGAATATAATTTGTTGTGGGTCTGTAATTCCTCACCATTTCTTGAATATTCGTGTTTGTCACATTGTTGAGGTTGGGGTGACAATTTTGTGTTCCACAATTTTTTGCCATCGAAAACTCGAGCCATTTTTTGTAGGATCTTTGTAATCATATGTTTTGTTGGGATTGGTGCAAAGGCGTCCCTGGGGTGAGACGAGATAGGTGGTCACAAATCCCTAGGGTCCTATATTTTTTTTAAATTACTAGTATTATAGTAGTCTCAAACACATTTAAGCCATATTCAGACAAAATTAGCCGAATATTGCTCACCATATAACAACTTAAAATAAACAAATTAACCCATTGAAGCCAACTTTAATTATTTTTTATGAGGGCCTCTTTTAGAGTTAGTCCCGGGTCTCTCAAGACTCAGGTACGCCACTGTCATTGGTAAAATGTGAGGAAAATGTAGATATGATGAAACTGTCCAAATTGATGTTTGCATGGAGTTGATATGTCTGAATCCTATTTTTTTACTTTTGGGTATTGATCAGGATGGAAGAACTTGAAAAAAAGTAGGATTCAGTAATTTTAGCAAGATCACAATTAAGCTAGATAAAGGGGAAACATGTCACTGAAATTCATAAATATAGTTTCAAGGGAGTGGGCTGATAAGTGTTGCAATCGATTAGACTGTGGTTCCATGTTCATTCCTAATAAGTTAGCCAGGGTTAGAGACTTAGAGTTGATTCAATTTGGATCCTTGAGTGAAACGATGGAGTGAGATACCAAAGTTTTAGAATTCTAGTTGTTGATTTCTTTTAAACATTCTTTGGGTAACTTTTTTGTACTCTATTTTATTTTTATGTTTCATATACTGAGTCGCAGAGAGAGAATCATATTAATGTTGTTGTGAAGGCTAATCAAGAAGGCTCTGATTCTTCAACTTCGCTTGGCATTGTAAGTATGTTCAAAATGTTGTGACTATATTAGAGATCTGAGAGAATTCATTGATAGTTAATGTCTATAATGCAAAAATTTAGTTGTCAAATTCTTACACCAAGATAAGAAAATTTCGAACCAAAAACTTTTTTATAGAAGTCAAATTGGTTTGGGTTTTGGTCAATTTTCCCTATTTTTGTCATGACATCATGCAAATCATATTGTTGCCTGTAAACAAGAGGACTTGTTTTGAATACTGAATATGGATTTTAATATATGCAAACCAAACTTCACTGTTTGCCTAATTTTGTTTGTTGTTCGTTCTTACATCATCTTGGGAAGCTATTTTCTTGATATGGTAAAGACTAGTTTTTATAACTTCGTGTTACTCATTACTGTCATTCAATTCTTCCTTGCGAACAGTGGGATAGTTCGGAAGACCGGCTGGGTCTTATTGGTTTGGGTTTTGTTGCTGTAGTGGCTCTTTGGGCGTCAACAAATTTTATTGTGATAATTTCTATAACTATGTCTTGAATATTGCAGCAAAACAATTTGGAGATATTTTTGGGCAGAGAAATGGTCACCGAAACTAACGTTGGATAGATATGGGGCTTGAAATATATCCATAAGCTTCTTTGTTATGCACATGAATACATATAGGTTTCTTCTTAGAACAAAAAGAAGAAAAATCATGCATATAGGTTTAGTCATTAGGAAAACAAGAAAAAAAGTATTATCTGAATTGCGAATCTTTTTGAGGTTGTAGGCTTTACTTGCTCCCCATCTGTTGATGCTTGAGAAGGAGTGGGAAAATATAAAGAATTCAATAAAATTTTCAATATCAAAAATTATACCCTATGTCATGGTCCTTATCTGACAAGTTTGAATGTATATATTCACTCATTGAACTTTGGACCAATATCATTGTTTGTGCATCTAACAATTTATGTTTTTAGTTCTCATCAGTTTCATTTCCTCCTAACTCCTTCCCCTTCCTCCTCCCTTGCAACATATAGTTTGTTATTTTGTTGGCCTTCAACCTACCAGGATCTCTGATAATCCGTTTTTATTGGATGATGAATAGGTCATTAACAAGGTGCTGCTAATTCCAAACGTACTGGAACTTATAGGAATACTATTTTCTTCGGTAAGTTTTGTAGTGTAGTCCCTGGCTTCCATCTCTGGTGGTTTCAAAGCTCCTTTTCATTTTCCTGCTTTCACCATTTCTTTGAAACCTAACATGCAATCTTTGCATTTACAAAATCAGATACTAGGTTTGCACTATTTTCTTCAGCATGTTCTAACTCAAACCTGGCCGTTAAGTAACCTACATGTGAATTTTGTGGTTTGGTTGTTATTGAAACATGTTGAAACTACCTTAATGCAGTGAAATCTCACTATCTTCACGTAGTTAAACATAATTTTTGCACTAATTTTGCAGTTATGTTCTCTCACTTGATTTTTATTCCCTTACATAGGGAGGAGCTTCGCCAAATTGTCGGTAATACAATATTTGTCATACTGGGTCAGTGATATGCCCTTGGAATAGTAATTGAGGGTTTGTTTTGAATTCTTTACGTGTTTTTCCGGAGATCGCTAGAGACAAGGGTGGATTGGAAGGTGGTGTAGTTGTACTGTGTAATGTCAATCAAAACATTAGCAAGCATTCTATGGATTCAATTCAACAATGAATGTGTAGAAATTGTCTTTGTTGAGCATGCAATGAAGGTGTCACTTTTTTCACTGCAATTCCCATGTTTGGCATTCCAATCGAACTTTACTAAAGATTCATTTACTTTCTTGTATGTTTTGTGGGTGATTGAATTTTTTTCCTAACCTTGTCACCTAAAATAGTGTGAATAGTATTGCAAGGTTCTTTGGTATTAGTTTGATTTATGAGCAAAATAATCCTTTTTTTTACCTAGATCATGGGTTTCATAGGATTCATATGAAATCATGTGCGTTTATTCTAACATTTGAGATAAAAAAACGTTGGAATTTGTATAATTGTTGGTACGTGGTGGGTTGGGTATGGTAAGACATCTATTAGAAGAAAACAACAAGTCATCATCTCACGGAAGGCATGAAAAATGTGGCGGGGTTTGTTAGCTTTGGAGAGAATTAAGCAGGGGTATGTGTTTGGGAGAGAATTAGAATTTAACCCGCGGGTTGCGGTAGGTGTTTTATGTACTTGATTTCGAGAAATGGCATATGATGTACTTGATTTCAAGAAATGGTATATGATGCAATGGACATTTAATGCTTACATGTTGTGACCAAACTATTACGTGAAAGTCTATAAAAACAATGATACTCTTAAAAACAATGACACGCTTGAAAACAACATTTAGTCCACTTGAGATGCTTCTAAACCGTATTAATGTCTACAATGACCATTTTCTCATACTCAAAATTTGCTTTTTTTTGCTGGACACTTAACCCAATAACAAAATGTCACGTGTAAAGTTGAATTAGAGTTAACATGATTTATTCTATTTCTTCATTACAGATTTCATTTTCTACACACATGTCCCATTGTGAGCAACACACTTAGGAGTTACCAAACGGCCCAAGCCCGAAATGACATCTGGCTTGGGCAGCCTGACCCTAGGCCCAGGGCGAGCCTGTGTCCCATTTTTTAAGCCGAAGCCCGACTATTTGGACTAGCCTGAAAATATAACATACATACTACATATATATACACAACACATACACATATATATATATATATATATATATATATGCGCATTGCCAGCGCTGCGGCAGTTCATGTATATATGCATTGTGTGGTGATAATATATTTATATATTTTTTTAAAATTTGATTATTTAATTATTATATATAATAAAAATAGTTAAAGTTCGAGTTCAAACTCATAAGCCCAAGGCTCGGCTCAAAAGCTTGAAATTCTTGGGCATAGGCTAGGTTTGGGCTCAAGAATTTTCACCAATCCCACCTCGAAACCAAAGTTGATATTCGAGCTTGGGCTTAGGCCGGGCCTGTGCCTCATATTTTCAGTCCAGCACGATGTCGACCCCTAAACACATTTGATAAACAAGTGATTGCACAATAATCGAGATAATAAAATATTGTTTCATTGTACATGCTCTAAACACCACTAACACAAAGAGCCATGAAAACTCAAGAGTCCACTCATCATTTATAAGCAAGATTTTTTTAAAAAAAAAAGGCATCTTGAAAACGACTTCTTGTAACAAAAAAACATTGAAATGTTTACTAACTCTAAAAATATTCTTTGTGTAAACATAGAAAATATGAAAGAGCAAATTAGAGTTAGAGTTTTAAGTCTTTAATTAGAAGATGTGTTTGATAAAATAACTCGCAATATTAGTTTTATGTGCCATGACAGCCTTCTTATGTGCTTGCTCACTCACTCAAATTAAGTACTATTTTAATTTTAATGATCAAGTTATCATTATTCTAAAAATTATGTTAATTTTTAAATTAAATGTATTTCTTTCCCATCTCTCTCTTGTTTCTATTGCTCCTCTTTCCCTCTATGATTTTCTCTCTCTTGTTTCTTTATCTTCGTTATAAACTAGGTTATAGCTAAATACACCTCACATTTTCCCCACACCATCACAAAAAGATTAAAAATTAGGGTCTACATAACACCCAAAACCCTAGTTTGGTTTATCATTCCTTTATTCCCCCCTCTTTGTTTCGACTACTGGCATGAAAATCGATGGCAATACGATTTCGATGCCGCTGTCGAAGCGTTCAACTCTTCCTTCTTCTGACAACCCAGATAAGCTTGCCTCCACCATGGGAAAGCTGAGCTAGAAAAGTAGGGCCTCTCGATCAAAGGAAAAACAAAGAGGCTCTCGGTCGTTGCTAGAGAAGCTGGTTTGTGGGGTGGACCTCTCGGTTGTAGGAAAAATAGAGCTTTGTTGAGTATGCTCTGTGATAGAGCATAGTAGTGGAGCTCTTGATTTTTATTGGTGAGTCGGCTCAGCAATAGAGACGACTTACCAAAAGAGCTTTTTTTACCTTTTTTTTTTATTTCTTCGAGTGTTTGTTGATCTAGAGAAACCATCTTCGATCCTCATTTTCTGGGTTTGTCTCTCACTTTTATGTAAACTTTGTGTATATACGATGAAGATTTGTAGCATTGCCTTTGCGCTTCATTATGTGACGCTACCTGTACATTTGTTTTTTATTTCCTATTTTTTCCCATCTTGTTTGATAATTTTCTTCTGTATCAATTATTTCCTCAAATTTTCAGATACTAATTTTGGTTTGGCTTTGATAATGTGAAGTGTGAAAGTCGTGTTATTTGAAAAGTGTACATCTTCTTTTTCAATAGATTGGATTATAATTCTTTGTGTTTTGCTTCAAATCTCACTAGAATTAAAAACTTAGGATAACTTTCTTCGCAAAATGGGATCTAATCTAACATGTAGGATCAGTTTCTTTTTAATTTCTTGTAGTTTTTTTCTAGTTGAACCGTTCGAGCAAAGATGTGTTGTTGTCAATCAATAGAGAATTTTTTCCTAAAGAAAATTGAACATAACTCGTTAAGAGTTGAGAATACTAATTAGTCATGAGATAAACAATTGACGAGAAAATAATAGAGGAGAATCGACCCAAGTAAACATTGGCTACAAAACCACTATTAGGGCATCAATTGGGTGCAAATATATTTTTTTTAAAAAAAGAAAATGGAAAAAAGGGAGTGCTCAAATTGAGATTAATTTTTATTGAGATTTTTTAGTCGATGAATGTTAATGAAAAGTGCGAGGTGCATTTAGCTTCAATGTATATTTATGTTGCATGTTTAAATTCCTTTATGCCAACCCTATAAAATAAAAATCTATTTAAAAAATTGTTCATAAAAGAATTTGAACCTATAGAAAACTATTTAAAATTTCTTAATTAAACTATCTGATAGCAACTCAGATCGACCGACCCCGACCCCGTCCCCGTCCCCGTGATCTTCCTCTCCTATGCTGGAACCACCGAAGCAGATATCGAAACCAATCTCTGGCTTAAGCCAAATCACCACCAGCTCCAGAAACAAAAAGGCAAGAAGAATCGTGATCTGATTCTCCACTCTCATCTCAAAAGCAGGTAGAACACGATGATAATTGAGAAGGAATAAACTGCTAATTTCGAATTTTTGTTAATATTCTTTTATCTTTATTTAATCTTCCCGAGGAATAATGTCGTCTTGTCTTGATGAAAATGGAAAGTATTAATTGCAGGTTTATTCTGATTTGGATCTCATTGTCTCTACGTTTCTGTTATTGCTTTCCTGGCTGATTGTTAACAATTGGTACATTTGGTTTGGTTGTTTGTGATCTTTGGTTCGATTCGATTTTTCATTTAAGTTGAATTTTTCTTGTCAATGCAGGGGTTTTCTTGATGCGGTGGATTTCGTAGATTTGAGTTCTCTTGGATCGAATTGGTTTTGTACTTTGTAATTAGGAATGGCGTGGTTTAGCGGGAAGGTCTCCTTGGGGAACTTCCCGGATCTGGCAGGGGCGGTGAATAAGCTCAGCGAGAGTGTCAAGAATATCGAGAAGAATTTTGACACCGCTCTTGGGTTTGAGGAGAAGTCTGACAAGTCAGAATCCACCAGCGAAGGTAAATTGCAATGCTCATTTGTTTTTCTCTTGCGTTTTATTTTCTGTAATCTCTATGGGAACTTTCCAGGGACGAATATTCACAGTGTAGATAACCATTTTTGTTGATTCTTTACGAATTTTTGGGTTAATTGTGGTGAGAGTTTAAATATTAGGGCTCTTAAGGCAAAAATGTTAATATCTATTTTAAATGCTGGATTGTTGAACTACTAGTGAACCTAACTTATTTTTTATGCCACCCATGGGAACTTGTATGGTTCATGCAAAACTCAGATAGAAGCATCCACTGAAACAAATCAATGATCTTGTTCACTTTGTGTATCTGCTGTGGGGATTGAACTGATTTGTTATATGATACTGGAAGATATAGAAAGCATGCAGATACACAGCACATTATCTGCCTTTCTTTTCCATCCGTTGTGATTCCAATCCTTAATTGCTACGATGTTCCTGCCCTAAGGTTTCCTGATTTGCATTCCATTTTGTTTGCCAAAGTTATTTCCAATTTTGACATATTTCTAAAATTCTGGATTTCATTAGTCAAGCTTGATACTTTACGACGGAAACATTGGTGGTCTTAAGTATATCCTGCACAGTACAGAAATAATAACAAAATAGAGGAAGAGAACATGTGTAAAACCTAAACATCGAAGAACATTAGAAGTCCCTAATACAAACTATAGTAGGATATTTGTTGCAATGTGGATATTGAATACTTTGAATCATTAAAAATTTTTACATGCTTTTTCTTAAGAATGTAAAGTTGCTAATATTAGATATTACTGGTTGAGTTTTGACTAGTTGTCATTGTTGCAATGTTTCTTTTAAATTCTTCTGATGGACTTTTAACTTTTAAGACTACTTGGTTTCTTTATTCACACTGACAGAAATTTTTGGTCTCATGCTTATCCAAAACTAAATCAGTTTTCATTCAGATGCAATAACAATTATCTTAGTTATTATTGGGTCTTTCCTTTTGATCACAAAAGGTAATTTATTAAAGAGAACTAAGATGTTGGGTTGAGAGGATAATTTGTTCATATTGGCTCAACTTGTATTATTGTGCACATTAATCCCGAATACAAATATACAATGTGTGCGCATGTTTTTGGGAAATATTTGCTATTCTGTGCTAGGGTTTCCTCCAAGTTTTTCTTAGGTTGCTCTTTTTGAATTTTTCACAGTTCGAATGGAGGTCCATTACCTCTGTTACATATTTGGTGTCAGATAGGGGATCTAACATATTGCTTTTATGTGCATGCCAGCTTCAGGATTATGGCCTGTCATGTCCTTTATGGGGCATAAGAGTGAAGAGGGTACCCCTGAGGAAAAACGTGAGGTGCCAACTGTTGAGAAAAAGGAAGATATTGAAACTGATACTTCACAAAATTCTCCAACTGAACAAACTGTCATTCAAGAAGAAAATGAAGCACTGCGTATAGAAACTGCTGAACAAATGGATCATGTGATTTTAGACGTTGGCAAAGCTGGATCTGAATCTCAATCGGTGCAAGTTGAACCTCCTGAAACCATCCCTCTAAATGTTGAGACATTGAATTCAGCCAATGAAATGAAACAGGAATACTTTGAAGTAAAACCCTATGAAAGTTCAGAGTCAATAGAAGTCGAGTCAAAAGTTGTTGAGGTTGATCAAGTTGATGGTGGTATTACTGGGTTTGATGAGTCAGATGATACTGTTAATATAAATGAAGACACTGA
Organism: Euonymus europaeus; assembly: GCA_963580455.1. Classification (NCBI taxonomy): domain Eukaryota; kingdom Viridiplantae; phylum Streptophyta; class Magnoliopsida; order Celastrales; family Celastraceae; genus Euonymus; species Euonymus europaeus. The sequence goes on along the minus strand of OY756968.1, from coordinate 20,465,592 downwards.
TGAACATAAGATACAAGGAACAGAAATTGAGGAGCAAAGTTCTCCAGTTGAAGCTCAGGTAAAAAGTGATAAGCAAGAGGGATATGGTACTGAGGCGGTTTATCTGATTCCTGCTAGTGCTGATGGGATTGAGAGTGCTCATGAACTTTCTTTTCCCACTAAGGTTCCTTCAAATGATGATTTAGAGACAGTTTCTGAATTGATATCTCATGAGAAGGATGCAAATAGTAGAGCACTTGAAGTCCATCAGGATGCCACACTTGAAGTCCATCAGGATGCCACACTTGAAGTCCATCAGGATGCCACTGATAGTGAGACTGTAATCAAAGATGAAGAGCAGCGTTTGAGTTCAGCAAATAATGCATCGGACACTGTGCATTCACTGCTTGAATTGGAGAAGGTGAAGATTGAGATGAAGATGATGGAATCCGCATTGCAAGGTGCTGCAAGACAAGCTCAGGTATATCACATGGCACGGTAATTTTTTATTTGAAAGACTTTCATCTGAGCCTGTTGCATTGTAGCCTTTGTGGGGCGAAGATACAGAACAGAACCAAGCATTAGATGGGTCATTGTAGAATATCGTTGGGCCATAAAACATTGTGGTTTTAAAGAAGCTTTTCACTAACTGGTTGATCATCCTTTTTTGTTCACTGGTATCTGAGTCGCCACTCGCCACCCAAATTTTCACTTGGTGACTTCATATGCCTGATGTGAGGTCTGTTGATGTATTTGAACATTGTTCATATTTTCCACTGGAACAGTGTCTTAGTTATTAGTTAATAATAGTCCACTCCCACCCCTGGCCTGGTGGGACAATACATCATGCTGTGGTTAAATTTGAGTCTCTAACCTTGATCATGCAATGTTTGTTCTTCCACATGTTTGCAACTTATTTGAGAGTGAAAAATAGAAGTCTCAAGGTTCTGCTGGTGATGCTTCTCAGTCTTTGAAGCTTGTTGCTGTGCTCAATGTTTGAATTTATTTCTGCTTGGTAAAAAACAGCGCTTTTAGTTCATCAAAAAAAAAAAAAAAAACCCCCAATTTTAAGGACACTCTACCTATGAGTCATATGGCCACTGATATGCATGTGTGTGTGTGTGAGAGAGAGAGAGAGAGTCTACATAAATGTTGGTTGTTGAAGATGACTCTGTTCTGATAGTTTCTGAAGATAAAAGGGACAAATCTTCCAAAAGTGCTGGTGGGAAATTCAATCTGGTTTTGGATGAAAGGCTTCTGAACTTTGGTCTCAAGTATGCATGTCTAAAACTTATATTGTGTTGAAGTTAACATAGTTAAATTTGAGTTCTTGCTTTTCTTGCAAATTAATGAAAATTAATGTTGTCATTTTGCATGTAAAATCCAATGGTGCTGGCGTGTCACAATAAGTGTATTTTTTTTGTAAGATATCTCTTTGTTTGTCATAATGGTTCATGGTGGTCCGTGTCTTACACTTCACTGCATTCAAAGGCTACTTGTTTTGGTTTTTTATGCACCTAAACCTAGGGGAAATTTTATGCAATCTTACTTGTGTTCGTTTCATTTTACGGCACATTACTTATATACTACTTTGATTGCTTTTCTAGGCAAAAGCTGATGAGATTGCAAAGTTGATGAACGAAAACGAGCAATTAAAAGCTGTTATTGAGGATTTGAAGGTATGCATGAGGGTTGATTAGTTTCCTTGGTGTGTTATTTATTGTTGTAAATGGGCGTGATCTGCTAATGTCCTCTATTTTTAGTTGTTCATGATACTTCTCTATTTGTGTCTGAAATTCCAGCTCTGCTTGTAGAAAGAGCAGTGTGGAATTCGTCTGGTAGAAGTGGCTTGCAAAAAGAGAAGTCTTTCATTATCAAATATTTTTCATACAGACAATTAGCTATTGTGGGGGCTCTAAGTATGATTTTTTTTTATATAAGGAGTATATACAGAGTATTCTAATTATATATATAAAATAGGCGGAGTAATTTAATAGAGTCAGGAAGAAACTGCTAGTTTCATTTTGACTTTGAATAAGCCTGCCAGGCAAATCTGGGATGGCTGTAATTTTATTTTTCGTGGTAACTTCTTGTGTACACCTCATCAATGTATGATCCAGATTAATCAAGGAACTGAAAAACTTGGCATGACGTCAAAATATGTTTAATTTCTTTCATAGATGAAACAGAACAATCTTGAGGACTTGATAAATTGTCCAGGCTGGCACTGAGATAAACTTGTAAGCTCTGAGTATTTCAGAACCATTAATTTAATATTTTTAAGTACTTATGGCTTGGCTTTGCTCTCTCTCTCTCACACACACACACATTTTGTCTTGAATTAACATTCTAATCTGCGAATATTATGGAACAGAGGAATTCCAATGAAGCTGAAATTGAGTCCTTGAGAGAGGAATACCATCAAAGAGTTGAAACTCTTGAAAGAAAGGTGTGATTTTTTCTTTTATTAGCATAAATCTCAAATAATCTGCTTCTGACTTCAAGATTTCCAGTTTTTGTGCTCAATGTTGGTGCTAAAATTTTAACATCTATGGTACAATCTTTGAGGCATGTGCAAATAGAATCGGTGCAGTTTTATTTTGGTAATGGCATCTCTACCACATGGGCTTAACCACCTTAACGTTATTCTTCATTCCATTTCAAATTGACTAGTTTAGCTTACTTATGTTTAGGGACCTCAAAATTTTTTTCCCCTTTAAATACCATAGAAAATACTTTTGTTATTAATATTGATTTCCCGGTAGAACTTGTTTATTTTTATGTTCTGCTGTATGTAGGTCAATAAAATTGCAGGCACAACTCCACCAATAGAGTCTACATAATGCTTCGAGACTAGCCCAGATTTATGTACCTTTTTTCTTAATAATGAGAATAGATTTTGACGACAACTGGATGAAATTTGCGTGATAGATGAAAGCAACGCCTAGAAAGGAAAAGGTAAAATTAAATTAAGCGTTTACAAAAGGATTAACATAGTTTCATATCTAAAATAAATTTTCATTTATAAGAACTTAAGTTCCTAGAAGATTTCTGAATTTCTAAGCTTGTTTTCTTGGAAAATCTAACTTTAGTTTAAAGCCAGTGTAGAGGTATTTTATCGGATTTTCTTGTATGATTTGTTTTAACATTGGACCTCAAAAGGTAATGGTTGGGTATGAATGCATTAGATGTGTTAGAATATATGTATAAATTATGTGAAAACCCCCAACCCAACTAGTTAACTTCTTGGGTTGAATAACAATGTAACTAAACTTAACATGGTATCGGCGCGGGAGGTTTTAGGTTCGAATCTTAACTTCCGCAATTTAAACTCTTATTTGTTGTTGCCCCAAGTGTGGGCCTTTTTGTGTGAGTAGCCTAGGGCCTCGTTTGTTGTGCATGTGTTGGGTTGGGCTGTTGGAGTTGTCTAGCCCACCCGTGAGGGGGAGTGTTAGAATATGTATAAATGATGTGAAACACCCCAACCCAACAAGTTAACTTGGGTTGAATGACAAAGTTACTAAACTTAACAAGATGGAAAGTTCCATGTAGTTAAGTTTTGAACAATTTATTGGAAGAAGCATTGGGTAAGTTGAGTATGCACACGAGCTTTGAAATGTTTCCCCAAAAAATTCAGAGTAGGCTGTCTTTGAGGTACTGTGGTCCTTGGCTAGGATGAATTTGATTTTTAAATCATTACTGCTTCTGTCTTTTAATTTTGTTTTCATTATATGATTACAGGTTTATGCTCTTACTAGGGAAAGGGATACACTAAGAAGAGAACAGAATAGAAAAAGCGATGCAGCTGCCCTTTTGAAGGAAAAAGATGAAATAATTACTCAAGTAATGGCTGAAGGTGAGCTGTTAGAACTCTTTTATTAATAGTTGGCGATTTACTCTTTTGAGAGTCGAATATTATATTTTTTGTGAACTTTCTCTCGAAAGTAGCGAGTCTGATGATGCAGTTGTAGAGTCCTTGGATCTCACGGTTAATGGTTTCATGAAATATGGTTGGACAGCAGCTATTATGTTTGTTAGGAGCTGCAAGTGGAATTTTTGGACTTTTTAATTTGGAATCCAGTCAGTTTGCAGTTTTGAGGGAAACAGTCAAGAACTGGAAGAAAATTGAGTTTTCATATATACTTCATAAAATGCTAAAACTTTCCCCAACTCTGTTATCATTTTTTTCTGGTGGTGTGTGTTCTTTTAGATATCTGATTAGCCTATCCCTATTTTAATGTTACGTAAAGTTGGCAATACTTCTCCCTGTGATCAAATTCTTTTCTAGGCTGGTTTCTGCACACCCCCCACCCGATTTTAACCAACCAAAGGATTTAAGGTGTGGAATCTCCAAACCAACAGGACAGTTAGTACTTATTACTGCAACTTGTATACATATGTGTGTCTAGTTAACACCTAAGCTTGCTTCATTGCGTCTGTAGGTGTTGCATGCACAAACCATGGAAACTGTCTATCTGTAATGTTAGTGCAATGGGAGTGATATATAACATATTCCCTTTCAGAATCCACCAACTCTGCCGGAGCTTTTTTCACTGGGTGGTGTTTTGTCTAAAATACTGTTTTTATGTCGGTGTATGATTTATGCAAGACATGTTGTCGCTGGCCCAACATTGTTTGGGATAAGGCTTTGATAATGATGATGATTTTGTAGGCATGTTCAGAGTTCATATTTAGCCGAATACTGGGCTTTCACTTTCTTATTGCTTTTAATTTTAATTATTGGGAAATCATTCAGGTGAAGAACTCTCTAAGAAGCAGGCTGCTCAAGAAGCAACGATGAGGAAATTAAGGGCTCAGGTGTGTTAGAATGTTCAATGGCTATCCCTTTATGCATTTTTTTAGTCTTATTTCTGTGACTAATTCCTAATCAAGTCTTGTGTTTTTCAATTGCTTTCATTTCCATGAAAGCTAGATTAGAGAGCTTGAAGAGGAGAAAAAAGGTCTGATCACGAAGCTTCAGGTAATTGAGTTTACAAATCATCCTTTAAAATTCTTGGTACTTGGTTGTTTTTCTAAATTCATTCCATCACATCAATTATATGACTCATAAATCATTAGGCAATTTCACGGCATTTTTATCGGTATTTGTCAGGAGATCTATGTATCATATATCTTTTTGCTTATCATGTGAAGGTTTAGTTTTCTTAATTTGATTGTTTCATATGCTTGTGGGATGGCCAATATGTGATTTTATGCAAATGGAATGTTTAAATTCCAGGACATCGCATACCTTTCTCCATTCTTTCTTTTGTTCTCTTGAATCTGTTAGTTACTTCTTACTACATGCTCCTTTAGCAAGGCTCTTTGAAATGCAAAACAGTCATTACAGATTAAATATTTGTTATCATATCTATATTTTATGGTCATTTTTTCTAATTTGAAGTTTAAACCATCTTATAATAACTTATGCAATTCCGTTGTTCCACTTCAAGGTGGAAGAGAATAAAGTAGAGAGTATCAAGAAAGACAAGACAGCCACAGAAAAGTTGCTACAAGAAACAATAGAAAAACACCAAGCAGAACTTGCAGTGCAGAAAGATTACTATACAAATGCTTTGGTTGCAGCAAAGGAAGCTGAAGCATTAGCAGAAGTACGTGCCAACAATGAAGCCAGAAGTGAACTAGAGAGTCGTCTGAGGGAGGCTGAGGAGCGTGAAGCTATGCTTGTACAGGCACTTGAAGAATTAAGGCAAACTTTAAGCAGAAAGGAACAGCAGGTTCATATATTTTTTTCTCATAGAAATTGTGGGTTTGATTCCAAGTGAGATTCTGAAATTATAGATGTTTTTCTTTATTTTTTGTAGGCAGTTTTTAGAGAGGACATGCTTCGCCGGGATATTGAAGATCTCCAGAAACGTTATCAAGTGTGTTGAACTGACTAAAATATTGTGCTCCCACTTAGTGATATTTTTTCTTCTGTTAATCAGTTCTCTATGTATAAACATTCCAGAAGTTTTTCTCAACACTATTGTTTTGTCTAGGCAAGTGAGCGTCGTTGTGAGGAGTTAATTACACAAGTTCCTGAATCTACAAGACCTCTTTTGAGGCAGATTGAGGCTATGCAGGTGCAGTAGTATTTCTCTCACTTCTCGAGACATTTTAAGAGGATACTAGTGTAAGATACAGGGTGTTTAAGTACAATTCTTTGACTGATGACAGGAAACAACTACCAGAAGAGCAGAAGCATGGGCTGCTGTAGACAGAAGTCTGAACTCTAGACTTCAGGTGTGGAAAATCTTCTTATCTCAAATCTTACATATTTGATAGCTCCAAAAATGAAGGAACTTTCATTCAGTATGAACTTTCACATTATACAGGAGGCAGAAGCAAAGGCTGCATCTGCTGAAGAAAGGGAGCGATCTATAAATGAACGCTTATCTCAGACCTTATCTCGTATCAATGTTCTTGAAGCTCAGGTTTGTTTTGCTCTCTTTTATGTAATATTTTATTAATAAAGATTGTTTTCTGGACCCAACTTATGCTAGAGATTGTTTCAGATATCATGTCTTAGAGCAGAGCAAACACAGCTAGGTAGGTCTCTTGAAAAGGAGAGACAGAGAGCCGCAGAAAACAGGCAGGAGTACCTTGCAGCAAAGGAGGAAGCTGATACTCAAGAGGGTCGTGCAAAGCAGCTGGAAGAAGAAATTAAGGAGCTCAGGCGGAAACACAAGCAAGAGTTACAAGATGCGTTAATGCACAGGGAACTGTTGCAACAGGTTTTGCATTGATTATGATGTGAATGATTTTTCAGTTTGCATTCCAGTGTTGTTACTTCAATTTAACTTCTCTCGATTTTGATTGATCTTTTGGAGCATATAGATTGTTGGCCTAACAGATGATCTAGTGAGTCCTTTAAGATAGTAGATGTTAGGACTGGACACAATCTTTTTAGATTAAAAAACTTTGTTTGTCATTCAATCCACATCATGGAACATACCCTTCAAATTTGATGATTAACAAAAGTTTTTGGAAATGCTGATCTGGTGCTAATCAATTGAGTTCAAAGCAGATTCTTCAGAAACATTGCGGGCACATAAATCTGAATTCCAAGATTACTTTGTTGGACACACCACTCTAATGTTCATTTAGTTGTTTTTTGTACATGATTTTCATCATTTAGTTAAGAGACGCTGATGCAGTATACTTCATTAACTCATTGGCTGCATAAATGTGGGCTTGATACTTTGTCTCAAAGTAAGCTTGTGGTTCTTGACAGGAAGTAGAAAGAGAGAAAGCTGCTCGGTTGGATTTGGAAAGGACAGCTCAGGTCCAGTCAACAACTGTGTCCGAACACGGTCCCATAACGAGGCACAATTCTATGGTTGAAAATGGTATGATTCTTTTTATAATGATAAAAGTCAAATCTTTTTCTATTGACTTCTATATAAATATGATTTGTGCTTTGTGCAGGACACTTATCCCATAAACTCTCTAGTGCTAGCAGCATCGGTAGTATGGAGGAGAGCTATTTTCTTCAAGCGTCTTTGGACTCATCTGACGGCATCTCTGAAAGAAGGAATGCTGTAGAGGCAACCATGAGCCCATACTACATAAAAAGCATGACACCTAGCACTTTTGAAGCTACCCTTCGCCAGAAAGAAGGAGAACTTGCATCGTACATGTCTCGCTTGGTATTGATGATACATATCTTGATTTCGATAACATTTTCTCTTTGATGCATGCTGCATGTCTATTCCATATCTGAGTTTGGTTCAGCTTTATCAGTTACAAGAACAATGACAGTTCCTTAAGACTCAGGCTATGGTAATTATAAAATGTCATATTTTCAGGCATCTTTGGAATCTATCCGTGACTCTCTTGCTGAGGAGTTGGTCAAAATGACTGCACAGGTTGGTCTTTTGTGTTTGGTGAAATGACAGTTTTATTGAGCTTTCACGTGGTTCGTTTGTGGTCAGTCTTTCCCTTATGATTGAGATTGAACTTTGATTCAATTGTGTGCAGTGTGAAAAGTTGCGAGCAGAGGCTACAATGTTGCCCGGCATTCGGGCAGAGCTAGAAGCACTAAGGAGGCGGCACGCTGCTGCCTTGGAGCTAATGGGTGAACGTGATGAGGAGGTAAATGTACATGTTCAGTTTGGTTCTTTTGTTTTGTAGCAAACAAATTTTGGGATAGTAACTTTTTGAGATAGGTACGTTATGGGATTTGGTACTATTCTGTGCTATAATCACCCATGATATTGGAGTTCCATTTCAACTGTCCTCTTGCCATGTTTTGTCCCTTGTAATGTTGTATATCCCTGCATCTTTCTATATTTCTTCAACTCATATTTGCCTTATTTTTATCTTAATTAATTAGTTGCTTCTAGTATATGTGAATAATGAATATCATGAAAAATGATGGAATCGAGAACAAAGATATATCATGGTTCTTTCAGCCTTTTCCTAAATACCTCTAGCCTGACTTCAAGATATCTTGATTCTGTGTTTCCAATTTGTTGAATGAAAACACTGCATGGAAGATACTTTTTCTATTGTCTCCTAACAATTGATTGTGGTTGCGGTTTCTAGCTGGAGGAACTCCGTGCTGATATTGTGGACTTGAAGGAAATGTACAGAGAGCAAGTAAACATGCTCGTGAATCAGGTATTTTGTTCGATAAAGCTCAATTCTTGTTATGACCCGTTTCTTTGACCTTTTTCTCCCGGTCCACATATTCTTATTCTTCATAATATTTGTCCCCAGGTACAAATACTGAGTTCATCCATGGGTAACCCTTGATATCTCTAGTTCAAGAGTTACTTATCTTTGTCCGGTATAGTTTATAGCACCATAAGGAAATTTGATTATTTTGTTGGAAAATGTTCTCTCTTTACGCATCATTTGGATTTTGTTGAGTGAAACCTTTCATCCTGAGGAAGTCTAGGGAGCAAGCTCTTGGCCCTTATAAAATTTTATGTATATTGTAATTTAGTAGAATCTGTTGTATAGCACAAGAACATGATGGCAAAAAAAATTTTTAATTTTTTACGACAGATCAATTTTTTTTTTTGTTGACGATGACACGTTTTTCACAATTTCCATTGTTTGATTGTTCTGGTTGGGATATCTGGTGCCTTGGTGGTATTATTGTTTGGTTCCCCAGATGACTTTAACATGAACTCTCTGTTAATGTAAAACCTGTTATGTCTATTAAAAAAAAACCCATATTCGTCTGTTTACTATTACTACACCAGAGGGTTTGTTCAGAGCACAAACTTGCAGTGCTAACGAGACAAAATGTGCAGTGATAAGGAGAGCTGGCCATCTAAATCCTTTCATTAGTTTCAACTGATTTTTCTATTTAGTTGTGCTAGTTAACAGTAACTTATTTTATCTTTTTTCCATTTTTAGTACTAATCCAAAAATGCCTAAAAAATGTTAAAGTTGGAAAAGGATAATGTTCGAGACTTTTTTATTTGATCTTCATTTAACGTGGAGTCTTGGATGCCTATATTTGCGTGGTCATATTTTGAGTGAATATAAATGTTTGGAAAATGCTTATGGAATGCTTATTATCTTCATTTAATTTATATTTATATAGACAGGTTAGGGGTGGCAAAATTTTCCCGCCCCGTCCCGTGCTGGTTTTCCCCGCCCCGATCCTTTGGTGGGGCGGGGACGAGGCACCAAATATTGCCCCGAAGGTGGGGCGGGGATGAGATTTGAAGTTTCCCCGCCTCGCCCCTCCCCTCCCCTCCAGATATATGTATATATATACACACACATCGATTTTTATATATGTTTATAGGGTTTATATATATGTGTGTATGAATGTATAATAGATATAGATATATATAAATAAATATTAACGTATCATATATATCTATACAAAATTATATTAATCATAAGTCCTCAATGAAATAATCATATGTTATATTATATTTTTGATTAATTGAATACTAATTAAGTACTTTTGATAATGTAATAGATTAATAAATTAGAATCATATAAAATTTGAATTATTTATCATTAATAGTTTAAAGTAAATTAATAAACTTTGATTAAGTCGGATCGGAGCAGGGACTTGGCGGGGAGAAGACGAGACAGAAAAGTTGCCCCCAAGGGCAGGGCGGGCAGGGATATTCCGTCCCCACCCAGCCACACTGCCATCCCTAAGATAGTAATCTCATATCTCATGTAAATTATATTTTTGTGTCAACTTTTAAGTGACTGAGCTGAACATATAATAAATAAAACTATAATTTAAAGATTAAAAAAATTTAAGCGTCAAAAAGTTCCTTCAATATCGCAAAACTACCGTGTACAGTGTCTCCAGGCACGTGGCTAATGATGACCCAAATTTCATTTTTTTATAATAAAAGAGTAATATTAGATTTGAAGACTCAGAAATCTACACGATTAATTGACGGTGGTGTCCTCCCTCGGGCGACCGACGATAATACTAAAAAACGATATTTGGAAAAGAAACTGGAACCAGTATCTACCACGTGTCAAATTGATCGAATCAAGCATAAAATTCCATGCACTGGAAGCATCAGATCCTGATCCCCCAGTAACACGTGTTCGTCTCTGAGGTCTTCAAGTCCTTTTCTAGATACTGCTCCTTGTCCTCCCTCTCTGAACTAAAAAGTTAAAACAGTACGAGAGAAGTGAGACTCACGAGTCACGACTCATGAGTCATAATTCACTACGCACACTCCAGGTCTCCATGCGTACTTTAGCAAACACCGGGCCTTCATTTTTTCCCCGTCATGGCTTCCAATAAAGGGTTCGAAATCTTCGCTCAGATTTCCTTTACTTCAGTTGAAAGCAACTCACCTTTTTTTATTGAGAGTGTGAGACCTTGCTGCATTTTCGCCATTTGTCCCCTTTTCGCATTATCTCATCTCTCTCTGCGTGTATGCGCGTCTCAGTTGAGGTCGATTTGATCCGGTCACGCTCATCGTAGCATTTTCGAAATCAAAGGTATTCATTTCGTACGCGATGTTCCTGATGCTTGTATATAGTTCAACACTCTTGTTGCGATTGAACGTATAATTTTGAAGTATGTAAATGTGTACGGTTAGTGACTTAGTATGACATCCTGTAAATTTCAAAGCGAAAATGGCGAGAGTGTGTTGATCTAAGAATCACATGGTTTGGAAACCCGTTTTCTCCTTCAGACGGCGATTAAAGTGAGAGAGCTAGTTTCTTCCCTATTCGTCGGATTTGGATTTTCTTCAGAGTCTGCGATTCGAATGTTGATCGATCTGTTTTAACTATACGTGCATGGATCTGCATTTGTGATTGTATGTGGAATTCCAACGATTGGATAATTTCGGTTGAACTCTGTTGTACCAGATCTGGACTGCTATTTATTTGTTGATTTATTTTTCCCTGATAATGTACATTTATAACTAAAGGAATTAGCTCATGGTGAGGATGACAGTATGATACTGATAACCGATTTATTAATGGCTGATCTGGTGTTGCAGCTGGCTGCGAAAGAATCACTTTGTGAGGTTTGCACTAGTTGTACTAAAAATTCTACGAATTTGCTATGAGGGAGCGCCATTTGGATATGTATACAGCTTACAAACGTGCGGCATCAAAGGACTATGTTAGTGATTATGACAGAGAAGAAGGCTCAGGTAGATTTTTGTGGTTTATGTCATCTTATTCACAGGTTTTATGCTTTGTATTTGGAAAATCAAGGACTAAGGTTATCAATGAATTAGGTTTTGAAATTGACTCGGTTATTCGTTCTTTCTTATCTGCTGTAGAAGATTTACTGGAGTACATTATCACCTCTTCTTAATAATAGGATATAAAACTGCTTTTAGTTCTTTCCGTCTTCTCTTGAACTTGGGCAGTTAACAACCTTTTAAACTGTCATTAAAAAGAAAAAAGTGATATGACATCTGCATGTTTTATTTTCATTCCTTTTAGGAACTAATTAGTAAATGTAAGGAAGGCATGCTGATTGGGGATTGGGAATTGTGAATTTTTTGTGTTTAAATAATGACTAACAAATAGCATATCTAGTCATCATATTTTCCTTTCGTCAAGAAAAAAGGTTACAATAATCAAGCTACTCATAATACAAACTTATATACGAAATATCCGTGCATATTTTCTCTGAATGAAGGATTGTATTTTATGTCGAGAACTCTTCTGCTGACTTTGTATTTGGGTTGTGCAGCACGTCTGTTGAATGGAGTAGGAAAAGAAATTGGGAACCCTTCCTGGAAACGTCCTCTGCCACATGTACTTGTGGCAACTATTGCTTCTCTCTTATTTGGCTACCATCTAGGGTCTGTCCCTTTGAAACCCAGCTATATTATCTTCCATATAAACATTTTTGCAGATTTCATAAGCTGTCTTCTTGTTTGCTTGTGTAAATGCAGAGTAGTTAATGAGACACTAGAAAGCATGTCTTTAGATCTTGGCTTTAGTGGAAGTACCATGGCTGAAGGTAGATTATATGATGGATCTTTTTCTTTTATTTTCCTTCTGTATTGCAAAGTTAGTCCAACTGTGTTTTATGTCCAGGTCTAGTGGTGAGTACATGTCTAGGAGGTGCTTTTGTGGGATCTTTATTCAGTGGTTGGATTGCCGATGGGGTGGGACGCCGCAGAGCATTCCAGCTGTGTGCTTTGCCAATGATAATTGGATCTGCAATGAGGTAATTGCAATGCAGGGTGCTTATATTATTTTCCCTTGAGCCTGCCCGAATTTAGAGCACCTGTTGGTCTTTCCCTGGATGTTCAATTACTTTGTCGATTACTAAATAAGCATAATTGGCTAAGAACTTAGAAATTATGTCAAAGATTTATCATATACCTAAAAATTGGGTCTACATATGTTATCATATTGATTTATATATCACCTTGCTAACTTATCTTATTGGTGTAATTATTCTTAATGCGGTTGGTTTCTCATTAGAGGATATAAGTTCCTACAATATCTATTTTCAATTCCAAAATTATGTGCTTATGTTTTATTTCTCTTGATACTTATAATGCAAACTGTAAGTTTAACTAAAAAAGGAGATTGTGTCCTAGTAAACATCTTAACAGCTTTCTTCCTTAGAATTCCTTGCTACCCTTTTTGCCATATTGTGGTGAATTCCATTTCCTTTTATACTTGTTTGAAATTGTATGAAGCTTATGAGGATCAAAATTTAATATTGCAGCGCATCAACAAACGATCTTTGGGGCATGCTACTGGGAAGGCTGTTTGTTGGAACTGGGATGGGTATTGGGCCACCAGTAGTGGCTCTCTATGTGGCAGAGGTATTAGAGATGACGACTATATTAGTAAATAAAGCTGCTGCCAGGAGAGATTTCTCCATGCTGTAGGTGCCGTATTTTATAAAGGAATCTTATTATACTTAATTGGCGAGCAGGTTTCACCGACTTATGTAAGAGGTGCTTTTGGGAGTTGCACTCAAATTGCTACATGTATTGGACTTTTGGCGGCTCTGTTTATTGGTATTCCAGCCAAGGATTCTGTTGGTTGGTAAGAAATGTTAATGAAGCTTAGGAGTTATGTACTAGATTTTCATCATAAAGGGTTTTTCCAATCTTTGTTGACCTACTTGAAGGGCTAGATGTTATTCTCTTTGATGTTAATGGTGTCTGAATCCAGAGATTATCTAATATTAATGACAATGTGCACAGGTGGCGTATTTGTTTCTGGGTATCTGCTGTTCCTGCAGCACTACTTGCTCTTTTCTCGGAGTTCTGTGCTGAGAGTCCTCATTGGCTTTTCAAGGTCATTTTCTGACATCCGTATATCAATTATACATAATGTGTATAACTATCGGTCAAACTTGATTTTCTAGTCACCATGTGGAAAGCTGTTGGGCTTGTTGCTGTTCTACTGAGATTTGGGTTATATAGTCTAGATGTATATGTTTAATTTTATCTCTGAAGTTATATGGAAGTTAAGATTATTGTTGACTGCCTCTTTGCAAACTAGCATTTATCATAAATGAAGATCGATCCTCTAAACCTTCTAAGTATTCAGATCATCAATTTGACTCTGAATCTTAAACAAGATATTATCCATCTTTTATTTTTATGCTTGTGTAAATATACAGTTGAGTGCATGTTCAAGACTCTCTTTCTGGAACTATAATGTGAGATATGAAAGAACTTTTCTCCACTCCTTATCGCACACGCTAAAAGGAACTAATATTAAAATTAATATCATTCATAAAAAATGAATGAACTTTTCCTGTTGGAGAAATGCTTATACCATAGACAAGAATATCAATAGACGAAAATTATGTGTGGGATGCATCCATTTTGATTCGGACTTTTTTCCTTGTTTTGTTTTTATCTTCAAAAAATGCTGCAATTTACTGGCTCAAAAAAATTCTTGAGTTTATGGAAATGGCCTAAAGAACTAGATTCTCTTATTTTATAGCTTATTATTCCTATGTCAGTGTTGTAGTCAATCTGGAAAGAAAGGAACAACAGAGCCTTCTACGACAAGGAATCCTCTTTGGATGCTTTCTTTGTTAATTGGTTCGAGCGCCTTAAGTTTCGGAATCTTTCTTTTCCGGGAAATGTTTTTAATCATATGAACTTTTCTCCCTTGTAGCTGTTTGTGTTTTGTGCCCTTTTGTGGCTTGAATAAGATTTTTCCATTAAAAAAAAAAAAAAAAATCCAATTAGTTTTCTGACATGCTCTGGGGACCAGTGGAAATTCCAAATATCAGCAGCTGTGTAAAATATCTGGGTTTTGGTGCTACTTATCATTTTGCTCTTAGATTTCCCCCTTTTATTGCTCTTTTTGTCTCTTTTTTTAATTATAAAGTGATCCATGTACTGTTCACCTGATGATCGTCAATGTAGATATTTATTAATTTTTTGACATACCATAGAGGGGAAGAAGCGCTGAAGCTGAAGCCGCGTTTGAGAAGCTTTTAGGAGGATCACATGTCAAATTTGCAATGGCAGAATTGTCGAAGTCGGGCCCTGGAGATGAGGTGGATTCTGTAAAGTTATCAGAGTTACTCTATGGCCGCCATTCGAGGGGTATCGTGTGATTTGTCAACTTATATGTAAATTAATGTTTCCTTCCACATAATTTATTTCTAAACCCATCTATTTGCAGTGCTTTTCATTGGGTCTACCCTTTTTGCTTTACAACAGCTATCGGGCATAAATGCGGTATTTTATTTCTCATCAACTGTCTTCAAAAGTGCGGGTGTTCCTTCAGACGCTGCAAACATATGTGTAGGAGTTGCAAATTTATCTGGTATATAGTTCGTTACTCCTGAGTGTCTTGCTTATATATTATGTTTGACTTTTCTTTGGATGATATTTTTCACAATATTTCAGGATCAATTGTTGCAATGCTTTTGATGGACAAGTTGGGAAGAAAGCTTCTTCTTCTTGTGAGTTTCTCAGGAATGGTATGGTGAACAAACAGAGATGGGGCTAAAAGCATTTATTTCTGTTTTTTAGATTATTGGGTTCCCTATCCATTTTGAATAGTATGTAAAAAAAGGCAAACAACCCTCCTGCACAAGGCACCTGTTGTGACTTGTGAGCGAGGTTGGGGACATGCACTATGTACTCAGACCTTCCCTACATAATATGTGGATAGACTATTTCCAAGAATTGAAACCTAGGTTGTCTCCTACAATTTTACCACTGACCTTACATGTTTGCTTGTCCTTTTGAGAGGTACGATAGGGTAAAAATAGATATTGGCTATTTATTCAATTGAAACCGTTTGCTTTATGTGGATTGTGGAGTATTTCCGAGCTTAATTTGGATCTGATTCTGAACGTTCCTATATATTTTTGGTGATTCAGGCAGTGTCTATGAGTTTTCAAGCAATGGCTGCAACTTCCTTCACATCTAAGCCCGGAGCATTATATCTATCCGTTGGAGGCATGCTCCTGTGAGTAGTTGATACTTTGCTTCTTGGAGACAAAGCATGCGACACCTAGCCAAATATAATATCCATTCAAAAGTGTGCTTGAGTGAGTTAAGATAATTAAGCATGAGAACAAAATTTAAAGATGTACGCTAAAATTCAGGGTAACTTTGAAATTCGTGAAAAAAAAGATCAGCCATCTCTTGAGTGAAATGTATAAAGGACACACTTCTGGAGTGTGGATAAAACTCTCTTAAGGGGTGCTTTTGAACACTAATAATCTGATCATGCAATATTTGTTTTTCTAAACCTCATGTTTCCATTGTAGGTGTGTCTTGACATTTTCTCTTGGTGCTGGACCTGTACCTGGTGTCCTTCTATCAGAAATATTTCCAAATCGAATAAGGGCAAAGGCAATGGCAATATGTATGGCTGTGCATTGGGTAACTGTCCATTCTATTCTTCCTCTTATATAATTCCTGGTTTTTTTTCCCTTTGAATGATGATAAATTTATTGAAGAAGATACTGGTGCCATAGAGAAATACAAAGAGACTAGGAGATCTAGCTTTATGACTGAGCATTTCTAGTACATCAATCAGAGATGTTCAACAACAGAAAACCATAAAGATTCTATACAAAACCATCTG
This sequence comes from Euonymus europaeus, assembly GCA_963580455.1. Lineage (NCBI taxonomy): Eukaryota > Viridiplantae > Streptophyta > Magnoliopsida > Celastrales > Celastraceae > Euonymus > Euonymus europaeus. The sequence goes on along the minus strand of OY756968.1, from coordinate 20,449,107 downwards.
CCCTAGAGAGTCGTGAAACCAGTCTCCTCCCCTTCATAGACCGTCATATTTTTCTCTTTCAGATGAGCAGAAAACGGCTGGAGGAAACTTGCAAGCCCAGTTAGAAATACCCTGTTGATTCCTGGCTTCTTTCTTTTGATTGTCGTAGTTGATACAAACTTATGTTGGTGGCTGTACTAGTTTTTTTATTGAACATGGAATGTAGTTTGATACTTCTTATATATTATCAGTCATAAAACCATGACTGAGCGGCCTCATTTTGTCATTGCTTCGTAATTATCATTTCTGGGACTTTGTACTTGAAGGATTTATGGCTGATTGGACTTTCTTATTTCTGTCTTGTTTCATTACCAAACAAAAATATCAAATGCGAATTTTGAGTTGACCAATTCTAGTAAGAATGCTACTCTACTACTTCTCATCGTGGTTGATTATAGGTAAAACTAGTGTAATTTTGTGGTAGCAAGAATTGGAAACTTTTAAAAACTTTAATGTGCGGAGTATATTCTGCTGGTTGGAATTGTAAGAATTAAATCATGTCAGCTATGAAGGAAATGTCTACAATTTTTGGTCCCATCTAAACTACTGTTCACTTGATGAAAAGTGTTAGGTATAACTTTTATGTTTTTTTTTTGTTTTGACTATTGGGTTATGCTAATAATCATTCACTCTCCATCGTTTCTGTTCATAAAATTCCTTTTATACATTTATCATCTTGCTGATGGATTATGGTGTCCATGACAGGGGGTGAATTTCTTTGTTGGTTTGTTTTTCCTTCGTTTGCTGGAGCAACTTGGGGCACTACTCCTCTATGCGATCTTTAGCTCCTTTTGTCTGTTAGCAGTGATTTTTGTGAAGAGAAATGTACTGGAAACAAAAGGAAAATCACTTCAAGAAATTGAGATTGCACTTCTTCCGCAAGAATAGAGGTATAATTTAATTTGTCATATACTGACACTGTACTCACTTTTCCTTGCTGTCGTTGGGGTATAATTATGTACTGTTAGACAAATCCTTCTCTTATTCAGTTATTCCAACTGCTAAATGATGGTTTTTGTGTAGAGATTGAACCTCTTATCCCCAGAGGTAGACAGATGTTCTCTCGAATTACAGGCGGCAATCTGATTCTTCAGCTTGTAACTAGCTTCTAAATAACTTGTTGAATTTGGAGGAATATAAAATTATCATTTTGACTTGTGGAATAAACGGATTTTATTGCTGCGTTGGTAGTGGGAGAAGCTATCGGGTCTTTATTTTTGTAGTTAAACCTCCTACGAAGCAGAGGGGATGGAGGTAATTGAACCTCTTATCCCCAAAGGTAGACAAATGTTCTCTCGACCGCTCGACTACTAGTGGGTGGCAACTGGCAAGAGCTTATCAGGTCTTGCATTCTAAAACCAAGGGACATACGAAGGGTTAACCCTTTATATATTTGTGTGGTGACATGACCCTCTTCCCCCACTTAGCACCCAATTCTCATTTACCACTCAATCTATTTGGGTAACTAGTTTGTTTAGCCTTGTTTAGAGTGACTATCGCGGAAATAAAAGCAGGAAAACAAAGTACTTTCTGATTAAATCGGATATTTTCTATTTGATTGATAATGTTATTGTCCATCTAATTCCAGGTTTATAGATGTAGCTGAGGGAACAAATTTACGGAGGTAGCAGAATTGAAGGTTGACATGGCAATTGCATCTCCAGTTCCTGCATTTTGGAACCATTTGAAAGGCATGGCTGGGCTTCGGCACACTCACACCTACAGATAGAGCATTTTAGAAGATAATCACCACTTGCCTGCCAGGACTCTATTCAATTGATAATTTATTTCTCACCTTCAATATTTTATGAGCGCATCGGTGTATTGTTTGGAGATTGTCGATGCAGAGGCAGTATAGTATAATAGGTGACAGGCCCAAGTGTGTTCCTTTTTCAGACAGTATAAGCTAAAGTGCATTATTTTGGAATAGTTTAGTTTTGGCGGATTAATGGTGTTTAAGCAGAATGGTATTTTGTAGGGCTGTCAAGAAAAAATGGAGAAAATTAAAACAGATTGAAGTCTAATCGATTGATCGGTTTTTTTCAAAGAAAAATTTACACATTTTCCACCAAAATTGACTGAAAATTTAATTTGACCCGAAAATCGAGAAATTGACATAATCAATTAATAATCATCTAAAAAGGGTTGGCTGCTAAAATGTCAAAGAATGGATCGTGGACGCCTAATGCTTTGTGCAATTGGGGAGTTTGTGTTAGAGTTGTTTTAAAAAAAATCTCGATAAATTTGAAACCAATTGATCGATTTTTTTAATAAAAAATTTCATATTTTTCATTAAATTCGATCGAAAAATCGATATAATCCATAAATAATTGACTAAATGGTGAAGTAGAAAAAATTGACCACCTGCATCCGTATGTAGGTTCATGGCCATATGTACACAAAAAAAGAAAGAATTGCGGTCCTGCCTAGCTCTAGATCTATAAACTTGTTACCTTGGAGCTACAAGACTTATGGCTCTTGTGGGTTGGGCGCGGCCCAAGCATATTATGTTAATAACTTAATCGTGGTTGTTTGCAATTGGGCTTTGAATGGGCTTTCAGCTTTTATAACATTTCCAATCTGGGTATCGAGTGTGTATGGAGGAGGCGCATGCCAGTTTGGTAAATTAGTCTTGTAGCTCCAAGGTAACAAGTTTGCAATTGGGCTTTGAATGGGCTTTCAGCTTTTATAACATTTCCAATCTGGGTATCGAGTGTGTATGGAGGAGGGGGATGCCAGTTTGGTAAACATTAGTGTGGTTTGGGTAAAATTCTGGAGTTTGGAATTACCTCCTCGTGTCAAAATGCTTCTTTGGCGAGCTGTTAAACACTCTCCCTTCGAAGGATAATTTACTGGCTAGAGGAATGAATCTGGAAAATATGTGTGTGGTGTGTGCTGCTTATGGGGAACACACTTTGCATATGCTTGGACTGTTCTTTTGCATCACAGTGTTGGAATGCTGCTGATTTGCATTTGAATGACCACGTGTCTACTTCTTTTGAGTGTTGGTTTGCGGATCTTTTGCAAAGTAGCTCTAGTAGCTATGTTACCAAGTTTGTAATTTTATGGGGGTATTTGACGGCACAGGAACTCAAAGTTGTGGAATCAATCTTCCTTGGGGCCAACGTAGGTGGTATCTTCTAAAGTGGTGACATGCATGGTCTGGTGAATGGGTCTTTGGCAGTAGGTACCGTGTGGGTGAAGCCTCCAATTACTGAAGTCAAAGGTAATGTTGATGCAGCAATTAATTATGAAGACAAATTGACAAGTGTAGGTATGGTTTTGCGTGGAGCTAATGGTAGATTTATTGGTGCAGCTACAAGGTTTAGACGTGGATTATTAAGGGTGCGTTTGTTTCACATCTCACACAGTTTAAAGCTGTGAGATTCATAAAAAAAATTATATCAACCAAACGCCACATTTTGTTGATAGTTTAAAGTTATGGGTCGTACAACTTTAAGCTGTGCAAAATATAATGTTGTTATTCCATAACTTTTAAGAGCTTAAAGTTGTGGAACTCATAATATTTTATAATCACATTACGTAATTGACAATCTATATCTTAAATGTTTTTAATTAATTTTTATTGTAATACCTATTTTTGTAATTTTATCTACAAAATTAATCTAACAGAAAAATGAATCAAACACCCTCACAATATTTTATACAGCTTAAAGCTGTGGGCTCCATAGCTTTTCATACAACATTTTTCATAGCTTTAAGCACAATATTTTTAACAGCTTAAAGTTATGAAATGTAATTATGAAACAAACGCATCCTAAGTCTTCGTTGGCTGATCCAGAAGCAAGTAGCTAATGTTATTTTTGAGCTAGATGCTAAACAAATAGTTGATGCCTTCCATTCTCCTCTAGAGGGATTTCTCAAAATTTGGGAGTATTATTCAAGATTGCAAGACTCTTTGTTTATCCGGATATAATTATTCTATTTGTTTTATAAAGCGGCAAGCAAACGGAGTTGTTCATGCATCAACAAAAGCTGCATCAACAAAAGCAGCTCGTTTTTATGCTAACCCATATTATTGGCATATGCCTCCTAAATTTTTGGATGCATTATTCCTAGTGGATGGTTCTTCCCATTTATAAGAACAAGCTAAAGAAAAAGAAAAAGAAAAAGTTAGTGTATTTTATTTTTATGAAGTTATAGGCCATTTATGCAGGCCAAATGTAGGCGATGAAGGCTGGTCCAATGAAGTTTGATTTTCGCCACGTGTATTTCATATATAAAAAAGAGAATCTTTTGCCCTAGCAAATAAAGGTGGAGAAATTTCTAGGAAAGCGAGTGACAGAAGAAAACAATCATGCCCTTAACCTTTTCAAATGCACAACTCCACCCTCCTCCCTGCCAATCCAACACATGCACTGATGATGCACATGTGCTGCTCGTTCTTTTTCGTTTTCACGACTCCCAAAAAACCTCTGTCTGTGTAAACAATTACTAACTTTTATCTTACTTTGATCGCAGCACATGCATATACACATGTGTTCCTCGCTTAATAGCAAGTCTCTCAACCGCCCTCTCTACATGTTGTTCTATTTCAACACCACCAGATTCTCCTCTTGCCGCTACTTCTCACCTTCGAGTTTCCATCCCCGACGTTCTTCGAGGCTCTTTTGCGTCTCTCAGTCTCGCCGTAAGTAGTGTTTCTCATCTTCTTTTTTTGTCCGTCTTTGTATAAGATTGCGTGGTTCTTGTTGAAATGACTGACTCACTTGGATTTATGTCTCTTGGAAATTTTGAACATGAACAAAAATTATCGATTCACATTTGTGTGGCGGATGTTGTCCATACCGGATGACTTATTTGTTCGATATGGATTAAATCAAATTTAGAGATAAAATTTATGATCGAAATTTGAGTTCAAAAATAATTGTCTGATTTAGTCGTACAGGCCAATAGCATACCCGAGTCTATGGAATATGGGTGAATTCTAAAAGTGGGTCTCTTATTTTTTTTTTACTTGTGATATGGTTCTTAAATGTTTAACTCCAAAAAATATTACGCGAAATTGAATATGACTTATCTAGCATTTTGGGATGTAAAAACACTAATTACGTTAGTATAATTAACTTTTTTCACTAAATCACTTTCGATAGACACATGCCCAATTCATTTAACCTTTCTTGTGACATGTTGAATTGAAGATATTATTTTATCAACTACAATTTTAAAAAACTTCTCTCTACGGAGGCTATTATTACTAAAATAGTACTTAACAATATTCTACGAAATACTAAAGTAGTATTTGTATGATGTTGTTTTCCGTTATCAAAAAAATTGATGAGAGAGTTCAAATAAAAATCATACCCAATCTTGATATTAGTATATTACCATTAGTTGAATTAATGAACACTTTGTTTATTTCCAAATTATACTCTTAAAAAGAAATATGTAGAAGTGCATATACAGAGTCAAAAGAAGGTAAGATGCAGTAGTGCAGATACATTATCTAGTCATTTGATGTAAATGACAAGGGTTAGTTTCCAAAATATTTCTTTGTTATTAGTTTCTACCTAAATCATCAATCAAAACATCACAAGAAAACTTACTAGAAATGGAAAATTGAAAATGAAAATTAGGGATCAGCCAATGACTGTCTTCTCCTTCCAATTAAAGTTCGTGAATGCTTGCATGTGTCTCTACGAGCACCCACAATAATATATTTTTGTTGGGATGAGATAATGTATGTAAATATGTATTTTTATTGATGCGACTGTATTAAAATATTTTTTTATGATGTGAATGAGTGTTGTTTTTTTAAATAATATGAGACCCAATATTGATTGTTGTGTAATTTTGTTAGAAAATGAATGAGGGACTGGGAAAGTAGATGCCTAACAAATATTGAGAAGCGAAAATGCGTAGGAATCTGTATTTTACTGATGTGATTGTATTGAGAGAATTTTTTTGCTTATGTGGATGAATCTGTTGTTTGATTTTTTTTTATGTAATAAAAATGGAACTCAATTTAAATTTCAGTAGAAATGAGATATTTGCACCATTCTGAGTGCTCTAATGTAGGCTTCAATTAGTGATTATTAAATTAGAAAATACGGAATTGAGATTTGGAGCTTTGGGCAGCGATCAAGTTGCCCCATTTCAGAGCCATCATTGATTCGAAACTTAATTTAGATTGAATTATTGTTTGATTAATTACCTCAAAAATTCAAATCAATTCAATCCAATCAATCATGCAAATATAACACTCTAAGTTATCTATGCCACTCCTAGTTCATTACTGTGCCTTGAATAATTGCTCAGGGCAATTACAATGGTGTAAAGTTAATGGATCAACAAAGTTAATGTGTTTTGCTGATGTGGTTATATTGAAAAATGTGTTTTGTTGATGTGGTTGTATTGATATATGTATTTTGGTGATGTGGATGATGATGTGGCTTGACTTTTTGTAATAAATGTGAGATCCAGCCTTGATTTTGATGTAAATTTGATGGGGATAGTATGAAGGATAAAAAAGTAATTGAGTTGGATAATAATTTTGTATTGAGAGATGTGTTTTGCTCATATAACATGTATTATGCTAATTTAATTATACTAAGAATTATGTTTTTATGAGATAAATGTGAGACCTAAAAATAAAATTATTGGGCCATTAAAAATGCAACCACTGTGGTTGGCCTCATAATCCTCGTATTAATTCCCATGAAATTTCGAGGAACGTGACATCGCTAACCAACCTACTCACTCCTACATGTCAAAAGCCTCCCTCCCCCCTACACAGCACGTGTTTCCTTGTACTGCTCGAACTAATTGTTAAAAAAAACAAACATGATTTTCAACTTGATCGCAATCAGACCATGGAATGAACATCTGTAACTACAACCACAACGACAACGGAATTCTTAATTTCGTGTCGTCTATCAATCATTAATTATAGGATTAGCCACCCCTCACCTAAATGGGGTGCTACTTAATTAAGCCTATCAACAACATCAGGTCCCCTCTCTACTTCTTCCATAACAACACCACCCACTATTCTCCATCCACTTCGCTCTACTCCTTTTTATGTTTTTTCTCAAATACCCGACGCACAACTTCTCAGTCTCGCCGGATCTCTTGTAAGTGTTGAGTTTTGTCAATGTTCTTTTCGTTGTTATGTTAAGTTGGAGAGGAAATCGGGATTAGAGAAGGGAGGTTTTGGATGGTTTGATACATGTAGGCTTGGTGTTTGTTGGAATTACTGACTGACTCTATTTATGTCTCTTTGTAATAATGAGGCTGGTGATGTTGGCCGAATTTGGTTTTGATCTCAAGTTTTTTTTTCCTTCTTAACTCAATTGTGCATTATTTTAACAGAAATCATCAAATGTTGTTGTTGTTGTTGTCCCGGTTGATTTTTGTATAGTTAGTTCTATGCTATTCAATAAAATGTTGATCTCCTGTTGCATCATTTTGATTGGGACATTTAATATATCCGAGGTGGTTTTATCTTCGAATATATATATATATATATATATATATATATTTATTTATTTATTTTTTTGCTATATGCGATTGTGAAGAAAGTACAACCACATTTTACTGCTTTAACAACTCGTTGTGCCATTTTAGTAATTCATTTTGAATACATGTTTTTGTAAGGTGATTAATGTTATGGAGTGAATGAAAGGTTGCTAAACATATACTAATTTTCTGATTTTTATCCACTTCACAGCGTTGCCTTGTGTTGCATCCATGGAGGTGGTTAAAGCAGTGCATCGGCGGGCTGCTACTGCTCAAGATAGCATTGCTATTAGAGCTGACGATAAGAGTTGCAGCTATGGGCAGCTGATTTCATCTGCAAGGAAAATATCTAATCTCTTGAATGGTGCCAATTTAAAAACCGTGAGTAGGAATTTACTTGTTTAGTTCTTTTGTTACTTTTTAAACAACATATTCCGTTCATACGATGATATGTCAGTAAAATTTGAAGCACTGTCACCTATCGGGAATGCAATTAATAATTTACTTTACTCGTTAACTGAATGTTTCTTTTGTGCATGGTACTATGAAATCATTAACATCATTTTCTCTGTACTTCATCTATGACTATCAGAAACTTGTTTAACTGACTTTTATTTATTTATTATTCAGATGCCTGAAAGCAAGCATGAAAATTCTTCAGTGCAAAATCTTGATGGAGCACGAATAGGAATCGTGGCTAAACCTTCAGCTGAGTTTGTTGCTGGAATACTGGGGACATGGTTTAGTGGTGGTGTTGCAGTTCCACTTGCACTTGGCTACCCTGAGTCTGAACTCTTGCATGTGATGAATGATTCGGTATTCCATGGCGTGTGCTATTTATTTTGTTTCCTTCTTTGCATAGTTTACTAGTATTCAGTTTCATTTTTGTGTAACTGCACATCAGCAGACTATTCAAGGTAAATGCAGGAATATAATTTGATATAAACATGACAGCAATTTTAAGGACGAAAAGGAAATCTGTATCACAAGCTTTCCCCCACGCCATCCTACATGCACTATTTTCATTCTGTGCTAATAATTTTGGATTTCCTATGAATTATAGACCCGAGTCTTGTCTGATGTAGGAAATATCAATGATTCTGAGTATTGAAGATCATCATGAGCTAATGCAAAATATTGCTGATAAATGTGCTGCTCAATGTTCTCTCATTCCATCAGTACCTAGTGTTTCTTCACAAATAAGTGACTGTGATGGTGGGGAAATTGGAGAAATAGAAGCAGGTAAAGGTCGATGAAGACTTGTTGGAGAACTTAAAAGACAAGTCGATTGTTCACCTTTTGAGGACTGTATCTTAAGTTCACTTACATCTTTTGATTTCCAATGGTGCAGGTGAGGTTCCTGCTTTGATTGTATACACTAGTGGCACAACAGGGAAACCTAAAGGAGTTGTTCATACACATAAAGGCATCAATGCGCAGGTTTATGGCTAAATATCACGTAATTCTGAGCATTTCCTACAATAGTGCGGTGGACGGTGGTTCTAAAGAAATAGAATTGTGCTATTCTTTTATGGTTGTGAATGGGAATGTAACCACTATTGTTCGATAATCTTATCCATGTGTGTTCCATAAGTTAATGACATCTGGGAAGCAATAATTGATATCATCTAGATGTCTGAATGTAATTGTCATTACACTCGTTGGTTTTTAGTCTCTTGAAGTACGTTAATTGGAAAGAACCGTGTAAGGTAGTTAACGCCACTGAATAGGGCTTTCATATATTAGTTACATGTCTTCCTAACTATTTGTTTTTGGTCATAACCTTGGCTGTATGTTTAATTTCAGGTTCAAATATTGGCTGAAGCATGGGGCTATAAGTCTGGTGATAAATTTCTGCATTGTCTTCCTCTGCACCATATCCTTTTAATCAGATTTATATTTGTTTCTGCCACAACATTATTTGATGTGTCCATTGGGTGGGCATAGTTTTCAACTATCCTCTCTTTTGGTTGGTCAAAATGATAGGATTGTTGATACTCAATTGACATTGTGCCTAGTTTGTCCTTAACGATAGTATACATGTTCATGGACTCTTCAATTCTTTACTTGCCGCTCTCTATGCAGGAGCCACGGTACTTTGCTCGTATATATCTCAGAATGGGTTTAATGGCATATTGTCTTATTGAAAAATTATGTTCAAGTTTAATTGCTCTTATTTTTGTCATTAATGTATCTAGTCATCCTATTGAAGGTGGAATTTATGAAAAAATTTAGTGTGAGTGGAATCTGGCAGAGATGGCGTGGATCATATCCATCAAATGGGAGTAAGGCTGATGGTGCTATAACCGTTTTCACAGGAGTGAGTTGTTTTTTATCTATGCGTATCAAATATATGGTCAACTTTTTCATCTTGATTACTAAAATTACACAAACAAGTTGTCTTTGTAGTATTCTACATGGTTGGATGCTTTTTGTGACACCTCTTATGCGAAATTGTTTATTTTTCTATTTCCTTTTAACTGCCATTTACATTTTTCATGTTGTGCAAAGTAAGTTTGTTTGCCAATTGTATTGCCATATCTATTCTGAGGCAGGATTGTTATATTATTGTTTCTTGCCTTAGCTTAATAATCATAGATACAGAAATAAGTACCCCTTTGTAGTCAAGCAGGGGTTCTGTTTAACTCATTTTATATTGAATGTATAGGTGCCGACCATGTATACTCGATTGATCCAAGGTTATGAAGCCATGGATGCAGAGTTGAAAGTTTCTTCTGCCTCTGCTGCTAGACAGTTGCGTCTCATGGTAAGTGCCATGATTGTTTTCCTCCATTCTTTGTTTGAATTGACAATAGAGCTAGGAATGATCTGTCTTATCAATCAAATCTTAAATGAAATTCATTTATGTTTATGTCGTTTCTCTGGTAAAGCCTGCAGAATTTGGGCCCTAAAGTATTTTCTTTCTTTTTCTTCAGATGTGTGGCTCATCTGCACTCCCTCTTCCTGTCATGGAACAATGGGAAACCATCACTGGACATCGCCTTTTGGAGCGATATGGCATGACTGAGGCAAGTTTATCCGTTTACTAAAATAAGTGCTTGGAGCAAGTTGTTTAGAAACATATTTCTTCGTTGTCCTAATTGCTTGATATCTGTAGTTTGTTATGGCAATAGCAAATCCTTTAAGAGGTAAACGGAAGGCTGGCACTGTCGGCAAACCGCTTCCAGGTGTTGAGGTAAAATTCTTAGAATGTAAAATGTAACTTTAATAGAGTTGATTTTTAAGTAGCTATGAAGAATATATGCTTACTTGCAGCTTCAGATAATGATATCTCCATACAAAAGATCCCCATTTATTACAAATTAAAACAAGTTGGCTGGATATTTTCTAGTTAATATGGAGAATTTTATATTTCTGGTAGATTTGCTTGCTCAAAAACATTAAGCAACTGTCAAAGTGAGAAGTTAGTGTCTTAGGAATGCTAAACATTTCTTTGCTTAAAGGGATCAGCTGAGTAGCAAACTTAACGAAATGAAAGAAATTTCTGTTGAATAAATGTTACTTTCTTATAACCTGGCCTTCTCCCCATGCTTTTCCCCTTTTTTAGGTCAAGATTGCAGAAGATGAGAGTGCAACTGATGCGACAGCAGGGGGTGAGCTTTGCATCAAAAGCCCTTCATTGTTCAAGGAATACTGGAAACTTCCTGAGGTATATCCTGTTATGAACTGTTTATCTTCATTCCCTTCTTCTGTAGCCATAGTGATACTTTATCTCCTTTTCTCCTTGGACTATAGGATGATGGGAAGTTCTTCATTATGTGGCCAAGCTCCATCATCCAGATAGCGAAATCTGTTTTAAATTTTTTGCTGATACATGAAATTTTCTTTTTCTTTTTACTATTCTGATTGTTAAGAAGCTCTATTTCCTCTTGAATTGTGAATTTTTGACTCCTTTAACACTTGATTGAATTATTGGTTCAATAATGTTTTTTCCTCATTAAGTATTTGTCTTATCACTTTAATTTATAGACGGATGCAATATGTTCTTCATTATGTGGCCAAGCTCCATCATCCGGATAGCGGACTCTGTTTTAAATTTTTTGCTGATACGTGAAATTTTCTTTTTGTTTTTACTATTCTGGTTGTCGGCCCTCATATATAACTCGAAACAATTTCCCATGCTTCCATGGTGGATTTGGGGCAACTATTATGACGAACATTTATTTTGTTCTCTATATTAATGTTGTGCCTACTGCTATTTTGCCCCTAGTTCCATTACACTAATTTTTTGATATTTTTCTACGTTACAATAATGGAAACCAGTACAATGAATGCCACATTATTCACTGCTTATATTGCATATGACAGGTGTAGCAGTTACATTTGTATTACAAAATGCCTGTCATTTTATACGAATAATTATAACATTTTTGAAATCAAAGATTATGGCACTAAAGCTACTGGTCCTGGTACTGGATTATCGTTTCTATGTCTCGCATTTTCTGTAACTGTTGGATTGGTTGAAACCGATGCAAATCATTGTAAGAATCTGTAACTAGGCTAGATTCGACGTCTTTGTATTGGTAAAGTTAACAATCAGCAGCTCCACTAAAGGTCTAAAAAATATACAAGGATTTATGCTTTTCTATTTTATATCAATATAGATGTTCTCTGATAGGCCCATGTTACCGAGTTTCACTGCTTACTAGAATATGGACTGGATTAATAAATTTGGTATGGTAGTAAGTTACTCCTCTTCTTCACTCCATGGTTGGATTCAAATCCCGATTCACGACAACCACCCTATGTTGGATTTCCCTTGGAAACTAAGATTATGGAAATCTGTTCACTTGAAACAAATTTAAATTGCCCTGTTTAGAGTGGCTGGGGTAAAGGGCACACATTTTATTTTTTTTCTTAAATGCAAGGGAGGGTTGGTGTTTGGTAGAGTGGTGGCGGGTATGAATTTAGTAGTGCAGGAAAAAACAATTATTATTTGCTTATTTAATTTTGAATGGGCAGGAATGCTTTTCTAATGCTTTATGGATAAATAATTTTTCCGAGCTAATATCAATATGCCAATCTTAAGGTGCAAATATAATTGTGTTGTGTATAATTCATTCCCCTTGCTATGCAGGTAACTAAGGAATCGTTTACTCATGATGGGTTCTTCAAGACTGGGGATGCTGGTAGAATGGATGAAGATGGCTACTACATAATTTTGGGACGTAAGTAGATCTATTTTCCATATGCATCAAGATTTGATTAATGGAGTGTTTGTTTCTTGTTATTTACACAATTTTCATGGCCTAATGTAAATTTATACTTTTCCTTTGATAAACCTAGTGTTATAGAATCTCCACTTCTCCAGCAACGCTGTCTCTTGAACATTTCACATACTTCTTATATATCCTCTGCATGGCTGAAGAACCTTAATTTCTTGAACTGGTATTTTTTTTCTGAAGTCATGATTTCTTGATTTTATTTTATTAGGTACCAGTGCTGATATTATGAAGGTTGGTGGATACAAATTATCTGCTCTAGAAATCGAATCAGTTCTTCTTGAGGTAATCACTTCTCATACTTCATTTTCTCATTCATTGGTCATAAGTAGCCTCTCTTGCAGATCACGTTATTCTTGTCTTTCTTAGTTAAGACAAAACAAAAAAAGAGTATATATATATGTTTCGTGGTTTGAGTGTGTGAATTCAAATCATTGAGACAACCTATCTGCAATGCAAGCTTAATAGTACTACATACATTTGAAAAAAGGATTCGAGAAAATGAATAATTTGCACCAAAGTTTTTACCCCTCCATGGCCACTCTTTTTATTTGTTTGTACAGCATCCAGCAATTGCAGAATGTTGTGTTTTGGGTTTAGCAGACAAGGACTATGGAGAAGCTGTGTGTGCAATCATTGTTCCAGAGGCAGAAGCAATTAGAAGACGGGAGAAAGAATCAAAACCTGTTATCACCCTTGAAGAACTATGTTCCTGGGCTAAAAAGAAACTTGCACCGTACAAGGTATTGTAACATGCAACAATCCTGTTTTTACTTCATCCGTATCTGCAATAGGAATTAGGAATTCCACGGATAAGTTTCAGCTTGTTTAGAGGAGTATCTTTAGTTCGTTATGGAAACTGTATTTTTTCAATTTCGTGCTCGCAGGATTTTGTGCAAGTACTATTGGAGTATATTATAGGCAAACAGTAGTAGTAGAGTTGCAGGGGTGCAGGATAGAGGTCACAATTTGAATTCCTAGAAACAACCTCTCCACATAGTATGTGGGGTAAGGTTTGCGTACATTTTGGATGTTTCCGACACTACCCACTTTGGGAGTTTTGTGCAAAGATGTTGTTTATCTTTTCACAGTGGAGTATAGTAATCAAGAGTCGAAGTCAAACTTTAAAGTAGACACTTAAAATGCTTTACCGTTTTTCAATGGCACTTAGTGTAGCTTGGTCCTCCACATAAGTTACTTTTGATGGCTCTGTGTGTCATGCAACCCACCAGTACAAAAAAAAATGTCAGTCTTATCTTTTACCAACTTGTATCCGCCGTGGATGAACACCCTTGACTTGCCTTTTGTTCTCTCTCCCTCATTTCCCATTTTCCTGGAACTCCAGAAGAAGTCCCATTAGATTCCAGAAGGCAGAAGTTATGGGTTGCATTTTTTCTGCCACAGAGAGCCATTGCAGCTTCTTTTTGGCTTTCTTTTTCTTTCTTTTGTTAAAGCTTTTGAAAATTTACGATCTCTACCATCTGTATTTCATAAATTTTTTTGGGTTCTCTTTATAATAGTTTTTTTTGATAATTTATTTCTTCCTTGAATAGTAGTCAATACATCAACTGAAATGAAATTTTCAACAAATTAAGAAAACTAGTTCATTTTTTCTTTTGACAATATTTGATCATTAGTTGAAATAACCTAAGTACACATATGTTCATTGTTTCAGCTCCCAACAAAATTGTTAGTGTGGGACTCATTGCCTCGCAACGTCATGGGAAAGGTATAGCACTTCGTTACACTCTCAAGCTTCTTAAAATGTGGAATGTAAATGGGGTTACCTCATGATTTTCTCATGTCAATTCCAGGTGAACAAAAAGGAGCTGAAGAAATCACTTGCAGCTCAACAATAAATTATTTGGTTACACAGAGTTTTAGGCTTATTACTCCTATACCTTAAGGTGGATTATAACTAATTCTCTCTCTCTCTCTCTCTCTCTCTCTCTCTCTCTCTCTCCTTACTTTGTGCCATGATGGTTGTTAGATGGATGTAGAGGAGAGAGTAAATGTCATAAATCAGGCAATTTTAGCCTGGTACAACTTGATAAGCTTCTTAATTACGCTGTAGGAATTTTGTTTAAGCACAGATATTTATGTCTCTCTTCGAATGTAATGATTGGTCTTACAGGAGGATATTTCTTCTTGTTATGTTTCTGGCAATAGATATGGAGTCCAAAATTGTAACAATCTGCACTCCGGAAAAGAACTGTGAATGCAACAAAGGAGGGAGAAGATAGTAGAAACTCAAGAAAGTTTTTGTTTATATAATTTGAAAAATGCCCTAATGCTTGTTATGGAAGACGAGGATGGGAGATCAAAAAGTTGTCCTAATATTTTTTTTTTTCCCAGATTTTCAGCTAGAGAACTTGCAGTGAAATTTGCTTCTTGTTCTCGTAAGAAAAACTCGCACCTCCCTTTGTATCGATATGATATGCTGGTGATTCAGGGAGAGTTGATGATTCTGCAAAGAGAGAACCAAATCCAATCCAGGTTGAGCCCCAATAATGCAACACTCCCGAGGCTCTAGCTCGGTTTTTGCTTTCTGTTGTGTTTTGTACCACATCGATGAAATTTATTAAGAGAGGAGCCAACACATTACAAAATGCTAAACACGGAACATTGCAACTCATACCTTTCTCGGCCTTTTGGCTAAGATCAAGTGTAGTATCTGTTCTTATCAGTTTAATATCTGATACGTGGATCATCGATCCACACGATATTAAATTAATTTTTTAAGGGTGAGGGTTCAATATTTGTAGCTTGCTACTGGAGCCCTCAAGCGTCGCCCAGGCGTTCCACTACTGCCAGGGCTGGCGCAACCCTCAAAATCTTAGTTCAAATATTTCACAGATTAGCTGTGTGGTTTTTGTATTCATGGATTTTATCTTAATGTTACAGAGAATACAGAAATAGATTGACGAGAAAGTTTAATGCGAGAGAATACATTGCATCATATGAGCAATCAGTCTTTAAAGTTACAGCAGAGTGACTGCTCATAAATATATATACTCCGGTGACTCATGTGGGTACGTCCGTACCCTATCAAAACCCTCCGTCTACAGCCGGAGACCAATAAACTGTACCATTTTTACTCCCAGCATGCTGGATGAAAGACACAGGAACTAAGCATAACCCTCTACTCTTCAAGTCTCTTAGTTCATCTTCACCACAACGATCCTGTTATTTATAAAATAAATAAATAAATATTTGGCGTACTATATATTTATAAATAATTTATTCGTTAGTGTTCAATATTCAAAGATTTATGATAGCAGTAATGATGATCAACATATTCATAATAATGATTTTATTAAAAAAATATTCATAATAATGACAATTGACAAAAGGAATACTTTGTTATTAGGAGGGGCTCCTTACTTTCATGTCATTCATAAGCTAATTTAATAATTAAAGAAGGTAAGAGAGTATTAATGAGTACTTATTCAATTGTTTCACATAATAAAGTTGTTTAAAGCTGAGAACCTTGTTCTTTCAAAGCTAACTCTTTATGGATTAAATAGTTAATTAATATAATATGCCTGTCCCTCAGTGTGCAAGTGATGGATCCAATAAAGCGCCCACACAAATTCTTTCTCCTTGAAACTAGCAATAACTTATCCTCCATTTTTATTCATTAGGGTGAGTGTAACAAGTGTCCTAAGGGAATTATTTAAGAAATTATGTGGTGTTGCCACACACATTCTTACATTTTTACTGTCATATCATCGACAGAACTTCAGTTTTATTAATCGTATAATTTTTTCTTAAAGAATTTGTCAGAGCACTCTTTTAACATTCTCTTTTTTATCAGGAAAATGATAATGGGTGTTTCTAGAAGAAGAGATAAGAATAATAAAATACAAACAAAAATAATAAAAAAATGTGTATGAAGTTGATAAAAATTATATTGAAATATGTTTTTTTAACTTTAAAAGGTTAGGTGATGAAATATTTATCATATAAAGTGGTGAACACATATCATTATCTTTTTTATTATTATTAGTTGCATATAATTTCATTAATTACAATTATATATGGGAGGGGGCCGCAATATGATTGCATTTAATGTATTGGAATCGACACCATCCAATGATGCATTGTATTTGATGTATTGTTCTTGTTTTCAATCACTAACAATCACTTGGATGATGTCGATTCAAAACAAGTAGACATTGTAAACAATTATATTGCAGGCCCCTCCCCAATCCCATTATATATGTGTGCGTGTGAGAGAGAAGATCTCGGTCTTGCATTGGGAAATGAGGTGTATATGTATGATATGGGTACTTACAAAATGCTGGTTCGTGATGTGGGAAGATGATGCAGTGCCCGAGCAAGGGGAGCTGCTAAGGGCCTGAGTAAAAAGAGAATAAATTGTGACTTTCACAAACAGAAGAATATTGTGATGAAAAGGATGAATGAAACAGCTCTCATGTACTGATTCTGATGAGTTTGTATAAAAACGAGGGAAGAAATATCACCTCAATTTGACCCTGAAGGAATCTAATATAACCCATAGCTTCTGACAAGACAGAAGCAGTGTCAGTCTGCAAAAGAGAGAGACACACACATCACTAGTGTCACTCTACACAACACAAGTATGCATCTTTCTTGTCCTTTATAGTTCAAATTAAAAACAAAAAGAAGATCAAGACCAGTTTATGATATACAAGGAAAAAGAACAAAAGTAACAAAAAATGTTCTTTATGGGTTTTATCATAGAAAATGAATCAATGGTAATTAGTAATTAATGCTTATATATCTTACCTTGCCAAATGGGGAAACAAGCTGGTGAAGAGCTGTTATTCTATCTCCTAGTTTCTCCTTCCTTACCTGGTATTCATCATTAATTAATAAATATAATGTGCACCATTAATAATTGTTTTTATTCAAAATTAATCTTCATTAGTCATGGAACAGTAAAAATCCTAAGAGAGAGAGATTTATGTTACCATAAGAGAAGGTTGGCTTGAAGAGGCTTGAACCCTAGCCTTCTTCCACACCCCACCAGTTTCTTTGCTATTAAACTGCTAAATCACGAGATCATAAAAGAAAGCCAGCTTATTAAAATAATCCTCAAGAATGTAATTTTAAAGTAATGAAAATCAAGGGTTTCTCCATATAATTAGTTACCTCAGATGACTGATCTGCAGGCCTATGCACGTTTGCCTTGTTATAAGAAAAATCCAATATATTATTATTACTACTTAAACTTGTAACACATGACATAGGAGAAGAAACTACTGGCATAACTTCTTGCGACCAAGCAGCAGCTGCTCTAGTTTTTTGAAATACCTCGTCTCCATGACTGTAAAAGTTACTATTTTGGCAAATCTCCTGTTTTACTTGATCATGCTCAACAGGCACCTCCCCTGGAGAATCATTCAAGATTTGGTCATCCCAATTCTCCAATCTTTTTGGCTGAAAATGAATCAGACCAAGCCTTTCTTCACCGCCATCGCTCGGCAATCCTCCCCTATAAAGCAATCACAATTGCAAACTCCATAAACGAAACACTCGAACAAGAAATAATGATAGAGATAATAGAAGGAGACCAAGAACTCTTAAAGGTAAGTATATAAAGAAAACCAAATTAACTTAAGCTTCATGCAATTTGTCAAGGATATGGAGATTTAGTGAAAATTTGAAAATTACAAAGCAATTAAGTTAACATAGAGGAGAAGAAGAAGACTATACATAAATCAAAATATATATATATATATATATATATATAGAGAGAGAGAGAGAGAGAGAGAATAGTAGAGAGATATTTTACATAAGTAGTTGGCTCCATGACTGACGAGGAGGGTCTAAGTCTTGGTTATCAGACTGCAAAGAATTCAAAGGAAGTGAAGTTGCTGATCTAACGACATATTGAGGACACATGCTCCACCAACTAGGGTTTCCAGCCATCCTTAGTTTTTGCAATTGATGAGGAACCCACAAACAAAATTAAAAGGAAGTTCTTTTTCCTCTCTATTATTTTTCACTCTCTTCACTTTGTCGTGTTTCCTAGCTAGTTTATACAACCAAACAAGGCCTTGGAACAGCAAGCTTTTTTTGAACTCCCTGTTTACTTTTTTTCTCAGAGAAGAGGGGTTGATTCAGCAATCAGCAGGAACTTAAGTCTGTTGTCCTCTTTAGAATTTTATAGAGGGTGAGGGGTTGGAGGAGCTTTTGCATGCGTTTCCTCTCTCTTTTACTTTTTTTTTCCTTTCATTTTTTTAGTATTCTGTTTTATTCTCTCTGCTTTATTGCTTTATTATAAAGGGATGGCCATAAAACTAATGTTTTATTAGGAGCAGTACTGTGCTATCTTTCCTGGATTTGGGTTAGCAACAAGCTTGGGATTGTTTGGGGCTTAGGGTATTTTATAGCATTGTATATAAGCTATCATGCTTTATTGTGCAATAATGCATCTCAGCAAAACTAATATATGCTTCTATACATATATATAGAAGTGTTTTTGCCATGCTTGAACTCTTACACTTTTGTTTATCCCTCTTCATCCCTTTCTATTTTGAGCTTGGTAAAAATTAGAGTGCTTCAAATTGGATCAAGTAATTAATCCTAGGACTGAGGTTTACATTCAAAACACTAATTAAGGGGACGCCTCATAATTCAATCATTAGTAAGCTTTCTTAGTACATTAGATTTCACTAATTACGACGCTCATTTAGGCACTACAATTTTTAATTGTCACCCATTTGTCAGGAACATGTCAGATAATTGGTTGACTTTTGCTAAACAAATTTGAAACACAAAAATCAAAGCAAAAATATGATAAATCTAACAATACGTACGGGCTTAATATGTTAGGTCATTTGTCAAAATTCGTTGGCAAAATTTGGAGCCTGAAACACACACACATAAATAAATAAAAGTGGCAATAAAAGCCTCTAGTCTGTCACGTTGCTCTCTTTAGTAAAGTCACATGTCACCACTAACAATCGATGTGTTAATATAAGATCACATGAGAGGGAACCATGTAGAAATAAACCCAAAGTAAAAACAAAAGTGTCATATTTTCGTGAGGTAACCATATAGAAATAAGTTTTTAAGTAAGAAACGTGTTATATCTTCATGAGGGAACCATGTAATGTATATAAAGCTAACCACACACGTGTGGATTATATAATTTGATGTGTATAAAACTAACCAAACATAATTCCCAGTTTTTGGAAATTACTTTGTCAATTATTAGATTTCGCATTACTATGGATCGTCGAAAATTTTGGGATGAAGATCTAAGATTATCACGCGATTCTAATATTATCTTAGATGAAATAAAATAAAAATGAGGAACCTCTGAAAGTCTGGATGCAAGAGAAGAGAATATTGAAGTAGAAGTTATGAATGAATTTTCCATTGACAAGGTATGCTGCATAACTAAATTCATATATGTTACATTTTATCAATTCATGTATGTTATATTTTGTTAATTCATATTTTAATTATTATTTTCAGATATTCAATTCACGAAAATCATTAATTGAATGAGTTTAAAATATTGGACGCAATTTGAAATTTGTTATTGTTCAGATATTGGTGGATTTGGGAGGAGACCAAAATTATTGGTACAATGTGAACGTGATAGCACCAATAAAAGTAATAAAATCTCGACACGATTAATTGACACAAGAAAAATACAGTATTTACAATATCCAAAATTACATTTTAAAACAACCAGTGGTGCTGGAGCATTGTAATAATGTGGTAGAGTCTCCTGCCCTTCTCGCACTCTAGCGCCGGAAGGGTGGAAGACTCTGCCTTATTTGCACATTAATTGTTTAGCCGAAGATGTATGTGATGTACCTTCCATACAAGGTCGGACCCAACACACAAATTGAGATGTCACCTTCCTTATTGTCCAAATAAGGCCCGGTACACATGTCCAAAGGTCCTTGGGAGTTGAGAGGTCATTTGTGTATGAAGAAGATATTAAATACCCACCTGGGCAGTCTGCGTTCTCTCAGTAGAGGTAAGTTACATTTGAACTCATGATACTGGTCTTGTGTTGTAGTCTACTGGTTGAATTACTCCACCCACCGAGTGGAAGGTGTCAATATTAAGGGCAACTCCAATGCTTTTATTCCTTGCTTCTAGGTGATCATAGGCATTAAACAGTTACTAGAAGTGCTCTAAATCATGAAATGACTATAGTTCACTCTTTCGTTCGTGACCTTTGCAATGCTTTAAATCATTTTAGGGAATCCATTTGCAAGCAAAGTTCTGCCCAAGAATACCCTCAATTATTAATATATTATTAAATATAAATGAATATATATATTATTAAAAATAAATGAATAGATTATTAAATATAAGTGAAAAAATTATTTAAAAAAATGAATTTATTATTTAAAATGTTAATATTATTATAAGAAATGTAAAAATTATTATATAAGTATATCAGTGTTATTAAATCATCTGTATGTACCACAGCATTTGAAATAGTTTTATGTTATCAACAAAAATGAACCAAACACCCACAACATTTAAAACAGCATATAAATCAATATTTAAACAACATATATCAAATTATATGCTAGTTTTGAAATTGTTTTTCAAACAGACCCAATATTGTTTTAGTTTTAGTTTTAGTTGTAGCTTTGTTTAGGAGTCCATCGACTGGAGTCAGAGAGCATCAGGTTCACAAGGAGGATTAATAAAAATACTGATAAATAAGTATAATTTAGGTTTGGAAAATTACACGAGTCATAATTGCGAAGAAAAAGTTACAAATAAACAATAATAATAATAATAATAATTGTTTTTTTTAGTATATAAGAATACATTTGTTCACCCACTATTCAAACAAAACATACAACTTATAAATCAAATAAACGACAAAAAAAACTACAATAATCAAACGATTTGATTTGATGGGTCTTTTGATTCATCCAATTGTAAAAATTCAAAAACCAAACAAGATTGCCAACAAACTAGATGACCTACCATTCTTATCAAGGTCTTATCTTTTGGAACAATGATGCAGAGAGAGAGATCTACAGATGGGAAGGAAAAAAAAATGAAATTGGTATGCATTTGATGAAAAAAGAGGTGACCTAAGCCACTATGCCGCTTCATGGCTACCACAGGCTCACTGCATCTGGAACACCGGGATGCCGGAGTTGCCAACATGATAATAATAACAATACTTAACGCCAGCAAACAATGAATGATGTGAAGCATATGATTTTATCCCCGCAACCCCACATGAAGAAATAGAAAAAATTAAAAAAAAAAAACCCTCTTAATTGACAAGTTCGAGAAATTGTCATTATCAGAAGTGCCCGCTTCAGAGGAAGATTATTGAGTCACTTACGTCTTATTATTTTTAATGACCACAAAGACGACCATGTGTGTGTGTGTTAGTGTAAGTGCACGAACAAGAGAAACATGATTTTCATCCTCGTGATTGTCAAAATCTTTATTCCAACAATTTTTGGGGTTTCGGCTACATGAATTCATATGAAATATTAGCAAGGGAATTTCTTATTGGGATTCATGTTCAAAAATTATGCCGAACTTTTCCTCTGTCTCTGCCAACTTCCTCTGTCTCAGCTTATGACCGCAGACCGATCAAGTCCCATTGAACCATAATGTTTAAGAAGTACAAAAGGCATTCCAAATGCTTGAGAACAAATAATATCGAAGATTCCTCAGTTAAATCAGATATTAATTTATTATGTATATGGTTGCATACTCAAGCTACTCCGGTATTGAATATAATTATGAAACATCAATTCCATAGGTGCTAGAACAATTATCAGAAAAAAAATTGCTTCCTTCAACACCAGTACGCAACATCATTAGATCCTCTAGGAAGCTGGTTTTTGGGTTGTGCAAAAATATTAGTACGCAACCCAATGTTTAACATGTTAAACATGGATCCGGGGGTTGTGCGGTATGACCCGTGCGGTATGACTGTCCGGTATTACTCCTCAGCCGTTTGATTATTTTAAATAGATCTAACGGCACGCAGTTGATTAATCAGATCTAGAAAAAAGCAAAGTCAAGTCTTCCTCTTTTCACCTTTCCTAGCAAACTCTTCCAGATCTCTCTCTTCCCATGCTTCTCTCTCTTCTCACTGCTTCTCTCCACATCTTTTATCAGCAAATCGCCATCACAACCCATACCCCTCTCTCTCTCTCTCTTATTCTCGCCTTTCCTCCGCAAGTCGTGAGACGAAAGCATGGCTGATTTTATACATGAAACATCGGCTAGATCAAGCAACATCGGCTACAGATCGAGCAAATCCGTTAGACAAAGCATACATAAATCATAGGCGGTGGTGTCACACGAAGCATCAACTTAGTCCGAGCAACATCGTATAGGGATGGATTTAGATGTCAATTTATGTGTAAATTAGTTGGAATAAGCTGTAATTTATGAATTTCAATGATATGGTCTATTTTGTGGCTATTTGACTATCTATTTGCTGGATTTCAATTAGTTTTTTGGACATATTTATTGTCAATTTTTTTTGGAACAATTGATGATTTATAGTGAATTTTTTTGTGGGCACAAATGATGCTTTCAATTTTTTTTCTTGGCACAGATTTGTGTCCATCTTGGCACACATATTTTGTGGCTATTTGACTATCTGTTTGCTGGATTCATTCACTTTTTAGTTGATACAAAAACTGACAAGCTAAAATTACCAAAATAAGGCTCAAGGTACTGCAAATACTGCCTTCATTTCTATCAGCTACTTTCAAACTAGATTTACAATCAAAATTTACAAGAATTCATTCAGTGGCTGCACTTGTTAGTTGATACCATCATTTGCTTCAGCTACTTTCAAACTAGATTTACAATCAAAATTTACAAGAATTCATTCAGTGGCTGCACTTGTTAGTTGATAACAGAACTGGCTTCATATCATGTACATATTTTCAAACTAGAATCAAAATTTACAATAATTCATCCACTAGCTGCACTCCCAATAGCTACAAAAACTGGTTTCATATCCAGTAGCTCAGTTCTAAGTTCTAACAGCTACAAAAATTGTGGGTCTCATCTGGGATCAATATTGCTCCCAACTGCATTTCCATTGCAAGAATCACAAATTGTCCTACATCTAGGCGTTGCTTCATATCCAGGAAGTCTGATATGCAGGGCATCAAATACAGGCAAGGGACAAGGCAGGGCACCATATCTTTGTTGTCCATACGGCTGAGTTGGATAACCATGTTCTACATAAGAATGTACAATATGTTGAGAAGTTGGTATTACCTGCAAAATTAATTCAACAGTTAGAGAAGTTTGTATTAGTAGGAGCATTATAGATGAATCCCAGTCAAAGAATCACCACTTCTTGATCAGGCACTAAATTTAAGTCAAAAGTATGTGGCTCATGTAAAGCAACATTGTCTCCTATATTTGGGCTCGGGCAATCCACCTACAAGTAAACAAAACAGTCAAAAAAAAATTCAATGATAAAAAATGCATTCATTGATGATAAAAAAAATTATGTGTTATATCATTACCGTATTGGATTTAGAAGTTTTTTTCACTTTCTTTTTACGTTTCTCATGTTGCGGTTTCATTCTTCTCCTCCCTTTTTGACCATCCTTTTTCTTCAATCCTTTGATGTTTTCCATTTGCTTGATAACCGTATTTTCGAGCACTTTCTCGGTAACAACTTCCATACCCATTGTAAAATCTTCAAGTTTCTTACTACACTCGTTTATCATTGATTCCATAACAATACGCGAAGATTTATTCATTGAAGCTTGGTATGTTAACCGTAGGAGTTGTGATTGAACTCTTCGAATCCAAATTTTACAATCTTCTTCTTCAATGGGATGGACGTCATCTAACACAATCCGACTCTTGACAACCCTCGTAAGTCTATTGCAAATATATTTTTCCGGAATTTTTGTAATATTGAGACGACTAAGCACTCTCAATATATGACAACACAACAACCCCTCACTTTCAAACTTCTTGCAACTACATGTCATCACATCATTGATAGTGTCACAAAACACTTTGTACTCCTTCTCTTTCTTCCAATGTGGAGAAACAACATATATGTTGGCATCAATGCATTCATCCTTCACCACATATGAATCAACACAACCATACTCCTCTTTGAAGAGATGAAAAAATTTAGGAGTATACTTTTTTGATACTTGTTTCAGGATCGGAGACCTGGAGAAGCCTAATGAAGGTTCATATTCTCTCATTTTGAACTCCGACTCTAACTCCTTATTTCTCTTTTGCTCCACCACTCTATCAAAGTGCTTGAAAAAATCACCAATGCTCAATGTGCTTTTCAAATAATCTTTCATATCACTATTGACACTTTCACTCATTTGTGTGCTTCGGATACCCAATGTGAAAGAATTTTTCATAAATGCCTTAGCCCATTTCTTTTTTTTTTCATATATGCGAGCTAGCCAACTATTCTCCACTAAATTGTTGTCATCAAGCATTTTCTTCCACATATTTTCGAATTCTTCCTCATCTTCATATTCGTATATGCACTTGTTAAAATCTGTCATAAATGGAGATTTATTCTTCATGTAACACTCAAGGTGCTTCAATGCATTCTGCCTAATGTGCCAAGTACACAACCCATGAGATACTTTCGGCCATTCACTCTCTAAGGCACTCGCCATAGCAGCATCTTGATCCGTAAATATTGTACGAGGCTCCTTAGCCCCATGGGCATTCACAAAAGTGTTAAAAAGCCATTTAAAAGATTCGGCAGTCTCATCATACAATAGTGCAGCTCCAAAAATCACTATCTGTCTATGGTGGTTATATCCAGTAAACAATCCTAATGGTCTCTTCCCTTCATTAGTACCAAATGTGGTATCAAAAGTGACAACATCACCAAAAGCAACATAATCATCCACCATTTTTGCATCTGCCCAAAATATATTAGTTACTTGATCAACATTGTCAAGTTGTAGAGCATAATAAAATTTAGGATCACTCATATTCTTTTTCTCAAAATAAGAGAAAATGCTACCAAGCTCCCCATGAGCCATATCTCTTTTCCTTCTTGATCTTAAATATGATTTCTGGTCTTCAATAACAAACCCGAGCTTGTCCCTACCACCAGCTTCCCTACTCATTAATTCTTGAGTTACTTTTGGAGTAAGCCCTGAATCATAAGCCAAATCAATAGCAAATGCATGAGCCGAAGTGAGCTCTCTATGCGACCTAAGCATGTGAGAAGTTGTCGGAGGTTGCAACTCATGATTATGTTCCTCCACAAACTCTTTCACTATATATCTCTCTCTATTTTTATCTAAAAATACTTTTAACCTCGCTTTGCAATCAGTCCTCGAAGCTGAGTGAGGCCGAATCATGTCAACATCATCTTACTTAGCTCTCTTTCGACCCTCCTTTGAACACACAAATAATTTGTTAAGAATAACCCCAGTTTTTTTGTCCTTGTTATCATAATCTTTCCTAACACCAAACCCCTTCCTTTTAGAATAAGCTTTCCAAAACTCAAATGCATCATTCACTGTGAGAAATTCCATACCAATCTTAGGAATCCAATGTTCCTCCTCATCGATTGCTGAATGACTATCATCATGAATTCCAATACAAGTTTCCATACTGCAAAGAAGATCAATAGTAGTAGATTGTAAAGTTTAATCCAATAAATTGGCACCTAGAAAATTAAAAGAAAATTAGAGAAATTGTAAAGTTTAATCTCGTCAATTGGTGCCCAGAAAAGTAAAAGAAAATTTGAAAAACACATAAAAAAA
Source organism: Euonymus europaeus (assembly GCA_963580455.1). NCBI lineage: Eukaryota > Viridiplantae > Streptophyta > Magnoliopsida > Celastrales > Celastraceae > Euonymus > Euonymus europaeus. The sequence goes on along the minus strand of OY756968.1, from coordinate 20,422,604 downwards.
TGGACTAACAAAGTCATATAAAATTCCCTAACACATTATACACCCCAACCCAAACTCATCAGCATATAAACCTTGAACATCAAGACACATGTCCATCCCAAGCAAACCCCACAAAAATGCCCAATCGAACAGAGAAAAGCTCACCAAATTGCAAATAAAACACTCCAACATCATCATTCATCAATCTAAACCCGAGAAGCATCAGCTTCCCTCTAAACCCAAAAAAGAAAGACGCCCAATCGAACAGAGACGAGATACAGAGATGAAATAACGTTAAACGTTTCATTACCTTTCAATATGTGGTTAAGAGTGATATGATCCTCGGAGGTTGCAAAGAATGAGGGGAGCGAAGGTTGTGGACGGACGAGTTTCGAAGAAAATTGGTATTCCGCTTGCAAAAATTGTCCCGCGTGAAAGAACCCCAAATTTTGATTTAACCAACCGCGTGCCGTTAGATCTACTTAAAATAATCAAACGGCTGAGAAATAATACCGGACAGTCATACCGCACGGGTCATACCGCACAACCCCCCAATCCGTTAAACATTGGGTTGTGCAAGGTTATCACCCACAGGTTGTGCATTACGTGCAAGTCTCTCAAGTTGAGTCCGTTGAACATGAATTAATTGAATCAACATATTCACATAAATATCTCCCTCTCAAGGGCGATCATTCACACTAGCATTCTCAAGGGAAATCAAGAAATACACTAACATCAAGGTAGCAATCAGTAAGTAGAGTATTAATGAGAGGCAATCAGTCAATAATAGACAATAATGGCACAAATCTCTCACACTCAACGTTTTCACTACCACAACAGCAAACAAATGGCATACATCGCCCACAAGACCTAAGTTAATCCCTTCCTCCAATTCTTCTCTTCCTACAATTTTTTTTTTAATAATAGACAATAATAATAAAAATGTAAGAAGTTTCCCTTGAAACGAGCCCAAAAGTGCCTCCTATTGTTGTATGATAAAGAGCATCTACAAATACACCCGGTTGTCCTTCTTAAGCGCCTCCCCGACAACGGCGCCAAATATATGAGAATCGCAATTTGACGAGTTTTACTATCATGGAAATTTAGTGAATTCTTAGCAGACAATTCTCATCATGTTGATGCCCGAGGAAAAGAAATTTATCTATATCAACTATCTAGAAGCTTTCCCCGAGATTTTGACTACAATACTTGAGAAAACATTCACTATGGTGGAGTGCCAAACTCAAAATGTTGTTGAAGGAGAAGGAATAATTTTTTTAATGAATAAATAATAGGTAGGCTTGACATCTAGATATAGATACCTCACAATCATGCAAAGTGAAACTGTCTAATTTGCATATTCAAGCTCATATATGTCGGGCAAGGCAGTGTGACTGGATCATAAAGTTCCTATAGCAAGGAGTTTACAAAAGAATATCCCAAAGGATCGGGAACAAGTAAGCAGGGAAGCACCCAAAACCTATAGGGTAGCAGAAAACCATACAGAATAGATCAGATATCACAACCAGAAAATTTCCAGATACATTTAAAACTCACTTAATCAACTTAGGAGAAAAAAACATACGCAAGGAAATATAGTGAACCAAAATTGACAAGTTAATGCGAGAGAGATCAAGTAAAGGATGTTAAAGAGATCATCTGACTTGCTGAAAATTCATTCCACACTAACTGCCGATTCATGTACTCAAAGCTAACAGCTCGATACATATAAGGGCTCCCATAAGCAAGCCTTGCTTTTAGAACTCTTTCAATATGGTTTCTATACCTGCAGCAGGAGAGATCATAAATTAGGAAATAATGCGCCTAGTCTGGTGGTCATTTGAATACACATCTGCCAAAAGCACTCTAAAGAATTTTCCACGATAAATGAAGAAAAATTGACTCTTATGGGATGATCAATTGAATACTCATTTGCAAAGCCAAATTATAAATGAAACCATTAGAAAATGAGAAGCATAGCTTAAGTGACTAAATATTTGCAAATTCAGCTCCCTAAGTCATGGCGTTCATGAAAATACTACATTCACACTTTTGCTCTAGTCCTACTAAAGTAAATTGGGACAGAGTTTACTCTAGTCCATTTTTGTCAGAAAGGCACACTAAGGCATGCACCCGAGCAAATCAATGCATTAACTAAAGAAAATTAGGAAAACAAATTATAACAAGAAAAAGAGTATGCAGTGCAATGTCCAAGACACAAAAGGAAGTCAAGGCTAAAATTACCAAAAAAATCTGACAAAGCAAGTCGCAGTTCATGTACACAAAACAAACATGTATTCAATGCAAAAATGTATAGAATTCATATATTTAAAAATATAAATAATCACAAAAAGTCAAGCAACTGGAAAATCAAGACACAATGTTCGATGCTTGATCTGTCATGCTTCAATTTGGATTTTTCTCTTCCGGCTTCAATGTGTGTATTTTGTGTCGGTGTGCATTTTACAACTGAAAATATATAGGGGGCTCATGTTTTATGTTGTCAGCCCAACATCCTTTTGTTTTAATTAAGCTCATGCCCCAACGATTATATTCAAAAAATATCAAGAATTACTGAAATAACCAAGGTGAAAGCTTTATGGCATACAATGATACCGCTTTGAAGGTGTATCACCTGGAAGTTGCCAAGGCACTTCAGGGAGCCTCAAGTCACTACCTTTGACAACAACAAAGCTTCTGTGACTCTCTCAAAAATATTTCCAGGAATCACCCCCCAAGTTAAACTCCCCATGATGAAAACAATGAATAACCAATTGATCCCCATGACTAGTTAACCCAACAATACCAGAACATATTCACCATGGAAAATCATATAAGAGCATGTCAATAGAATATATATTCTTTTTTCACTTAATCATACAGTAGATATTCCTCTCATATGCATAGCCAAGGCCTTGTTTGCAACATGTCTAATCTACCGCATCAATAATATTTGTATTACAAGACAACATTTACTTTCACAAACATTGTTTGAAACATCAAGGATTCATAGCTTATCCCAAAAACCGAAGACTAACAACTCAAACATTGTTTGAAACATTTCTAAAATATATAGAAACGGAATTAATTACTTCAACGAATGGCATGAAGAACTACACAATACCTTCATCAAAGAGAAGACCCTAACAATTGTCCCTTCAACATCGAATCTTGCAGAGTCAAATTGATAATCCCAAGACAGAAAAATTATGAAAACCAATCTAAATATGAACTTCATTCAGAAATTCTTCCATCTATGGCAAACAACGCAGGCCAAATTCCGAGGCTAACAGAAATTGTTTTGTATGTATAATTGAATAAAGCGAGAAATGGTACCTGGCGAGAGTACGGGAAACTTCCAAAGACGAAGCAGTCTCAGGTAAAAGTAAACTCGTGCATCTTCTGGTGGTGACGATGGAAGATGGGTAACACCAATACCCATTCTAAGCAGCTGGCCTGGGTTGATGACTGAGTTGCATTCTCTTTCGATAAATTGAAATAACTACATTTAATTAATCTTTGTCCATAAATGAGAAACGTATTCTCAAAAATAAGATTTTTCATACATGTATTTGTGGTTTGTCTAAGAATTTCTTGTCAAATCCTTATCAATGTCAACAACCTGCTTCAAATGTTTACAAGGAGGATACACAAAAACTATAATTTAATTTTTTTTTTCACTCTCACCTCATGGCTCTTCTCATTTCACCAAAATTACCACTCACAGCCCGACAAAATTCATTATCAACCTCCTCAGCCAAATCTGCACTACCCATTCTCCTCAAGCCCTTACCCAACACCTTCGCCAAATACTCATCAGCCTCCCACTCGACTCCACACCCACTCCTCTTCATCATCCAGTAAATCTTGACCGTCGATTCACTCCTCCGAGTCCCAATCAATATCTTCACAAGCCTGACAAGCGCCCTAGGCTCTCCCCACCGAACTCCGCCCTCATCTTTCTCCAAATCGCAGATCAACCTGTCGATATCATCGTACATTTGATTCCTTGCAAGCGCCGAAGCTACGTCGGCATAGAGGACTAGGTCCGGCGTACACTGCGGGAATTCGGATCGGAAGGTGGAGAGGACATGGAGGGCGAGGGCGCATTGGTCTTGGCGTAGAAGTTCCCGAAGAGCCGCGAGGAGGTCCGGTTTAAGGAGGCGAGAGAGGGAGGGGAGAGAGGAGGGGTTGTTAGGGTTGAGTCTGTGGGCCCGCTTGAGGGATTGGATGGCGTGGATGGCTTCTGTGCTTAGAATTCGGCCTTTGACGAGCGGCCCACGGTTGTCACGTGGGCCACATAGGACCGGAACACGGAAGGAAGTGGTGGCGGTGGCGGTGGCGGTGGCGGTGGGAGAGAATGGTGTGAAAGAAACGAAGGAGGAGCGAAGTATCCCGGCCAGTACCATGTCTGGGGAAGTAAATTACCAGTAAATGTCTCATAAAGCTTTTAAAGAAAAACCTATGCATGCGTTATGGGTCGGCATCGGCCCGCCGAAAATATGAGGCCCAGGCCAAGCCCGAATATATATTTTAGGCTTCGGGCAAGGCCTGGGCCGGGTTTGGTGCAAAAATTTGAGTCCAGGCTCGATCTAGGCCCAAAAAAATCGGACTTTCTGACTGGGGCTTGGGTATTAGGCTTGTGAATTCAGGCTCAGAGTTTGACTATTTTTTAATATATATAAATAAAATAATCAGATTTTATAAGAAGAATACAAAAATTACCTGGCATGTTTATGTAGCTTATATGTTACTGCGACAATTCTGGAACAACATACCCTAGCGAGTTGCATACAATATCAAAGCATTAATTAAATAATTAATATTCTAATAGCATTAGTTATATAATTAATATATTGTAGTGGTTTGAAAATCAATTATGAAGGGTGAGAAAATTAAATTTTAGAGTGAGAATCAAATCTTATTTGATACACAAATCAAAAGTCATGAAATCAAATATCAAATCACATATAAAACAAGGAAATTTAATATTAATATAAGGGGAGGGTATTGGCACCCTCAAAAGTAGGTTTTGAACCTCATTCATGGCACACATCTCATTGGCTAGCACGTACTAAGAAAATGCGACATGAATAATGGAGAGTTGAACAAAGAATATATTACTTAAAAAGATATGAGGTGCTTTTGGTTTAACATTTTAGGATTTAGCATATATGTTGTTTAAAATGCTCTAACATATATGTTGTTTGAAATACTGATATATAGATGTTTGATTTAATTTTTGCTGGAAGCATATATGCTGTTTGAAATGTTGTGGCAAATTACATATAGAGGTATTAGTCGAAAAAACAAAATATTGAAATAAGAACAAAGATTAATTTTAAATATATATACATATATGTCCAAAATATATGATTACCCTTGTATTTACATATTTATGTGCTAATATTTAAAAATATAAACATTAACATATTTATCTTTGTCGTGCACTATCAAGTTGCCCTGCCATCTTGTACCTTAAAAGCAGAAGAAGACATTACACCTAATATTTTTGATTCTGTCTTTGTCACCTCAAAAGTTCGTTCTATAACGTTTCTTAATCTTGCATGAGCTTTGTTGAAGACTTTACGAGAATCGGTAGTCGACGTCCCTCCTTGAATAGCAGAGGTGAGATATGTTGAGAGATGAGAGAGTTGTATAGGTTATGGGCTGGGTAAACTTGTCATTTTCAAAAATATGTTGGATATAATTGTCTTTTCGCACTAAAATGTTACCAAAATGCTACATAAACCAGCATTATGAAACCGGTTAATGCTAATGAAAATGCTAGTTAAAATTGTTGTTTGGTTTTCAAAAAAAAAATCAACAACGTTAAATGCTACCCAAAATTCTAAACCAAACGCCACCAATATCATTTTGATTTCCAAACAAGATAATATGAAATCGAAGTTTGGAAAATTGTTTATTTGAGTGTATATCTAATCAATTACCCGATATATTTAATGATACTTTAAAAGCTTTATAGTCACATATTCTATACAGAAATTCAATTGGACTTATCAGTGCCTCTAAATAGTGAATAACAAATGATGAAATGAAACCACCTCAGAAATGTAAAAGACTACTAAAAGCTAAAGACAAATTTTTCTGAAAGAGAAATGTACAAATTTTCACTAGAGCTTATTTCAAAAGTGCATATTTATCTTGTAGAGAATACCTCTCTAGAGGTTACTCTTGAAGATAGTACACTTATTTACTCTCAATCTTATGAACAAATATCTCTTGAAAAGATAGATGTACCATATGATGATAGAACGCTCAATATCTCATGAAATAAGTTAGGATACAAGTAAAATTATTGTCAACAATGTATTTGCATATGTAGTTGCTATAAATATTATCAAAAGTAATAAGGATTATGAACCTATATTTGTTGATAAATGTCGATGTAGAAGTGATTGGCTAAAATAAAAATGTCATAACATCAAAATTAAATTCTTTATCAAAAAGAGAAGTTTTTGGACTTAAAGTCCATACACAAAAAAAATTCAATGTGTAGGATACAAATGAATATTTGTGCGCAAGTGACAAAATGTCATTGTCATTAGTACTAAAGATAAATTTTTGTGAAAGATAAATGTACAAATTTCTACTAGAGTTTACTTGAAAAGTGCATATTTATCTTGTAGAGAATACCCCTGTAGAGGTTACTCTTGTAGATAATACACTTATTTAATCTCAATCTTATGAACAAGTATCTTTTGAAAAGATACATGTATCATACGACGATAATAATAAGCGCTCAATATCTTATGAAGTAAATTGGTTATAAATAAAGTTATTGTCAACAATGTACTTGCATATGTAATTGCTATAAATATTATCAAAAGTAAAGAGAATTCTGAATCTAAAATAAATGTTGATGTAGAAGTGATTAGCCAAAATAAAGAGAGGTTATGACATCATAATTAAAAAATTTATCAAAAAGAGAAGTTTTTGGATCTAAAATCCTTACATCAGGAAATGTTCAATCTGTAAGATACAAATGAGTATTTGTGTGCAAGTGACAAATGTCATTGTTACTTGTAGTTGAAGAAGACTACTTGAGACATGTTATTACTTTTAAGTAACAATATCATTGATATACTTAAATATTAGTTGATAATGATTGTAATAATATTAAATCATTAATAAGGTGGGTGTATGCAAATTTTTATATAAAGAAAATATTATAAATGAATTAGACACACTTAAGAAGAGGGAAAAGTTCAAATATACTATTGAAAGATGACGTTATTTGCAATTAGGTCATTCGGGAAAAAAAATTCAATTTTCATCGCTCATTATTATAATTTAAGCAATTGGGTCATTAGTATAATTTCCAGATGATCGGACGGTCAACGATTTTGAGAAGTGGGCACATTATTTGTTGGGTTAACATAAAGAGCAACAATATTGCTAGGTATAATAAAATGGAGATAACAAAATAGGTGTTGTTTATATAACTAACTATCGGTCTGTTTGGATAAGAGTATGTTTCATAGAGTATACTCTCTCGTAAAACGTAAAAGCTGAGAATATCTGAGAGTATGGATGATAGCGTATACTCTAAAATAAACAGGGTATATATAATATAATTTAACAAAGAATACTAGTAGAGGACCACTAGGTGAGTTGGGTTTGCCACGCGGACTCAGGTCAACGGGTCAACGACGGCATCATGATCGTTTACTACCGTCAACCCGAACAAATAAACGCCGTTGTGTCCCCTAACTGCCATATGCTCTGACGTGGAAAAACCACAGCCGATGATTTTCATACTCCATCATGTACCGTCCGATTTGTCTGTCACGCCGTGCAATAATCACAACCGGATACGGGCGTGGTAACAAAAGATTTACCACCGACAAAATGATTCCACCAAAAGTAGAAACTACGTCAAATCACCGGTGTCAGTTCTTCTGACTCAGTCTGTACTGTCCTCTATTTTCTACCCTACAATAAATATTAAATATTAATTAAAAAAAACACACAAAGAGAAGAAACGAAAAGGTACGGAGATATAATTGCGGGTCTGAATTTTGGCGACAGAGATTGGATTTTGTTCAGAAGACATTTGTCATTTTCGTAGCAACACTTTCTGCTGTGCGCGTGTGTGGGTTGCTCGTGCCTACTTGCGCTGGGGGGGAGCAGAATTGCAGAAAGGCCAAAGAAGTTTCTTTTTTTCTACTCAACAGAAACAGCTCTTTTCAGAGACAGTAATCAGAGTACCTGCTCCTCTTCCCTCGCTAACCCACAAATACAAGCAATTCTCTCCTACTTGTTCTTGTGTTTCAGTGATTCTTTATATTCTTTCTTATACTTTGGGACTCTTATCTCCATGTCAAGGGGTCAAGAGCAAGATTACATAGGCTTAACAGACACTTCTTCCATGGAAAAAAAATCCGCTTCCTCATCCTCCTGTACCTTTTCAATCGAAGATCAGAATAACAGCAACAACAAAGCTTCTCTTAACTTCAGGGAAACTGAGTTGAGACTTGGCTTGCCTGGGTCTCAATCTTCTGAGAGGAAGGTCTTACTTTTTGGCAAAGATTTGGAAAATCGTACAAATGGGTTTCCAATTAGCCCTTTGAAGAATCTGGTAGTACCAGGGGCTAAGAGGGGTTTCTCTGATTGGGCTTTTTCTGAGAGTAATGGATCTGAGGCTGTTATGAGACAAAGTGGTGTTTTGTTGCCTCCAGAGGGTGGTTTTGAGAGCATCTGTTCACCTGCAAACGCTGGGTTTGTGCCCCAATCTCCGAAGCAACTTAAAGAGAAAGATAGTGACAAAGTTCCTTCGGTAAATGAGAATACTGCTGCTCCAGCTGCAAAGTAAGAGATTGGTTTGCTTTCCTCTTTAATCATCAAGCTGTTTGTTTTGTGTTTGTTTATTGTTGTTATTGTATTAGCTTGATGCTTTAGGTTGTTTTGGTTTGGAGATTTATGAAGGAATTCTCTAATCTCAATCTTAGCCGATTGTGATATTTTTAATTCAGGGTTTTAAGAATGATAAGAGGTTATATTGGAAACTAATTGGCATATCATTGGCTTCGAAGGTCATGAGTTCTGTTAGCATCTTGTATACTGACTTCTAGATACCCTTGTGTGTGTTTGTACTGATCTGTTTGTGTGCGAAAGATTTCTTACTTTGTCCTACTCAAATCTCACTTTTGACCTATTAATATTTTGTCATTTAGAGTTCTTCTGGTACATCTTGTTTGATTCACTGCAACGTTTTTTCCACCCTCTTTTTGTCAATATTGCTGGATTGAGTGTCGATCTCTTTTGTAATGTCGATTTGGGTTGGATTACTGATATAGAAGGTTCTGTGCAGGGCACAGGTGGTCGGATGGCCACCAATTCGATCATTCCGCAAGAACACGATGCCCTCCAATTTGGCAAAGAATAGTGATGAGGCAGAAGGGAAATCAGGAGATGGAGGCCTTTATGTAAAGGTTAGCATGGATGGTGCTCCATACCTAAGAAAGGTTGACCTCAAAACATACAACAATTATGCTGAGCTTTCATCAGCTCTTGAGAAGATTTTTGGCGGCTTCACCATTGGTAAACTCCCTTGGTCCCCCCTTGCACATGCAAGGCTATTAAGCCCTATCTGCTGCATCATAGCTGAATACTGTTGGATTGATTAAAAAGGGAAATTGCTGAAGTGTTTTTAGTTTGTCGTGCCCTTCTAAAGGAATTTACTTTCAGTTGGTGTTCTTTTGATGGGAAAGTTGATACGCTTTCTTATTGTCTTATAAGCTTGAAATCATCGTAAAACTAGATACCATCCCTCCATCCACTAAAGAAACCTGCATAAAGCTGAAGTTGTGAAGCTTAGGTGAACTCGCTGGTCTTACCAAACTGCTTCTCTTTGTGTACTAGTATTTTTCCCCCCGGATAGGACAGATGAAATTTTCTGTTACTACTTCCATAGTTCCTAGAATAAGTTTTTTTTAGCTTACACCTATTAAATATGATCTGTAAGTTTGTTGTAGATGTTTCTTTGGAGCGATTGAGAACTTTCACTGGTCACATATGTTATGTAAGCCTCTGTAAGACATCTCGAGCAATAGTTGAGTTGGTTTATGTGAAGTGTTTCAGGGCAATGTGGTTCTCATGGACTTCCTGGACGAGAGGGCTGGAGTAAAAGCCGTTTAATGGATATTCTTCATGGATCTGAGTATGTTCTTACATATGAAGACAAGGATGGTGATTGGATGCTTGTTGGTGATGTTCCTTGGAAGTGAGTCCCTCTCCCAGTTTATGTAGCACTTGGTTTATTTTGCTGGTAGTCCTCACGTTTGTTCTTGTGATATATGGCTTTAACTCTGAAATGTTTGTTTTTGGTCTTGAACTTGAATTACTAATATTATTTATGCTACTTGCTGTTTTCATGGATTGATGATGAAGCAATCTACCCTTAACACGTTATATTATCTATGTTGGAATATTATAATGATTAAGCATCCTATGATATGAGGGGTGTGTGTGTGTGTGTATATCCGGTATCATTTCCATCTCTAGCATTTGCTGCATATATTCAGTACCATTTTTTGTCATTTCAGGATGTTCGCTGAGTCTTGTAGGAGAATGAGGATCATGAAAGGTGCAGAGGCGATTGGGCTAGGTACGTTGTAACGTATTTCTGATAATCTTGCACCTAAGAGTCGGATTTTTTTTTCTCTTCTTTTCAGTGTTTTAATGTGCTTGATCACAGAAGCTGCTAGTTTTATATTAATTTGGGACTTGGATATTACTTGCTTGGTTTTTGTTATTGTTTCATATCTGAGCATTTAAGCTTCTAAAAGTTAACTGCTGGTTTCTCTGCTTGTTTGCAGCTCCAAGAGCCATGGAGAAATGCAAGAGCCGAAATTAGTGCAAAATTACATTGAAGAGACACCCTCTAAGTTAGCAAGACCGTGAATCATTTGTAAATTTCAAGGTGCATCCAGTGGTTTTTTTTTTCTTTGCACCCTCCACCCCACCGTTATGGAGTATTTTGATGGCTCTGTAAATGCGGCTACTCACAAAATGTTACATGCTATCCTGCTATCCTAGCCATTCCATCAACTTATGGAAGGCTTTAAATGTTCTGGTTTATTTTAGCTGCTCTGTAAATGTGGTACTTGCTGATCAGCTCTCTTTTTTCCCCATCATGAAATTGACCACAAATTGCAGAAATGCCTAGTCTATATTATGAAGAGGAATAGAAACGAAAGTCTGGGTTTGGCAGCCGTGCCATCAATGTGGTCACCACTATAACACTATGACGGGTTAGAAATTCAATCAATAAATAAAAATTAACAAAATGAATTATCCAAAGACTATCAATAAGAACAGTCATGGCTATGACAAAAGGTACTAATATTGACAAATTTTGAGTGGAAAGCAAGTCTACTCTCATCTATCTACTATTGTTCAGAAATTTGAAGATATACCATCTGTGTATATCCATTAAAAACTGAGGCATCAAGCCTACCTAGACCAAGCTTCTGGAATAAGCCATACCGGCCATCTTCAACAATCGGAGTAAAAACACGAGCAGGATCATAACGTGTCTGATGGGTGAGAGAAGGACCAGCAACTGGAGGAAGCTCCCAATAAACATCAAGTATTGATTCAAGGAACCGACTGTTTTGGAAATGTTCTACATAGGAAATTGGCTGATTGCTGTGGTTAAAGTCGTCCCTCGTATAACCTCTAACACCCCACCATGCTTCACCAGGTCCACAGAGTTCATTTATATCCACTGCCTTCTCCCAAAATTTATTCCTTTTTGATCTAATCCTCGCTTCATCACTATCTTTAAAGCAGCTATGTCCACCTCCTGGATAAAAAAGACGATCACAATCCTTATAGTAAACTGATTAATATAGATAGCCCATAATCGAATCACCAGACTACTAGAAGCAATATCAGTTAAACTAAAAGGAGAAAAAACGTTTTCCCCGATAAAGAAAGCCCAAGCATTGCCGTTATTCAAACCGAGCCACAAGAAGAAAACAAGCATTTAAACTTGAATCAGTAACTTCATAGCCCAAGCACAACTGAGAACAAATTAACCACCCAACTTAAAGCATTTGCCTGGGTTCAGGACCCCAATGTGTGGATAGAACCCACGAATGATCACTAATTAGCTATTTAGGGTTTTCAATGCAACATTAAATTAAATTAAAAAGAAGCAGCGATGCACAGGACTGGGGAAGGTAAAGCGTCAGTGACAGTGGGAGCATGAACCTCTTATATATAACTGATCGCATATCTGCCTCAAGGAATAGTGGTCCCCAGTTCCCGTATCATAGTTATCCTCAAAAACAAGATGCCGAAACCCAGCTTTCAATGCTTGCTTAATTCTGGCCATGAAAGCATGAATTAAACAATGTCAGTGTTTAGTGAACTAAATGGGTAAATTCCATGTATAACATATTAGTATATTCAACTGCAATAGAAGTAAAACCTTGATGCTCCAATTACCTTTTCAATTCGTTCTGATGGTCATCAAAGAAAATAAGGACACGAGTAAGATCAGTAATGCCATATTTCTTTATCACACGCTTCCAATCAACACTGCCAAAATCAATAAAATCCTTCCCAGCAAAGTATGTACAATTTCCATCAACATAAGCAGGCCCCTTCTTCAAATATTTCTCAGGATGCCGAGGGGAGAGTGATATAACTTGTGTATCTGGCATGGCCTGCCGCAAGACCCAAGTCGAATGCCCCTTAAATGCACCGCTTTCAATCATCAGATCAGGCTTCAGCCATCGAGCAATAAACCAAAGCCCAAAGCTGTGGTCAAAACCCATCCCATACAGGTTATTTTTTATTGGCCGAGTTTCATAAATTGGCACAAACTCCTCCAAACCCTTCTGCAAATCTTTTGATGTCCATTCAACTGTTTTTCCATGTTTCGATCTGCCTTTTGCCAAAAAACAAGCATTAAATGGGCATAGTCCACAAGCCATTAATAGTTCCATAAATAAAATAATCAATTGACATTTGTTGAAAGAAGAGGAGTCCGCCACTTAATTTTTCGTCAAGTACCTCCAAAATCCAAATAGGACGAGCAAATTGAATAATCTCTATCAGAGTAACTATCAACCAAGTAATCAGTAATAAGAGATCTATAAAAGGCTGTGTTACAACTCAGAACCAATGACAGCTGGCCAGCTGGGGAAAAGGGTCCAATCTCAGCACGAGATTGTGATCAATATGAAACTTAATATGCCGGTTCTCTCATTTCAGCGCATGAAGTAAAGCAAAGAGGGGAAAGGCGTTACATGAGAGAACATGAATGGAGACTTAATTTTAACTTTAAAAAAAACAATGAAGCAACTAAAATTCCTAAAGTGATTCAATTATCCAGCAGCACCCATACAATCAGAACAATAATCATCCAAAACTTTAAACCATGATAATTGAGTTCAGATCATATATCACTATCAACTCACATAGCAAACATATTAAAATGAAAGTTTTCAAATCCCACCCAGAAGTCGACATCAACTAAGATCTTCTAAATTCCTCATTTTCTCCAAAGACCACCCAAAACTTCAATCCTCATTTAACTAGAACTACAATCTCCCACTTACATACAATTCCTATTTAACCCTAAAGAAAAAGAAGCTTCACACATCACATTGCCTCTCCTTCACTTCTCTTTCCGCAAATAACCACACATTATGTAATGTAAACCTCAGACCAGGCACTAAGATCCATTTCGACTCAAATAAGCCTAAAACAACCCATAAATAAGAAAATGGAGATTGCAATTAGACTCAAAACACTGTTCAGCCTTCTCTAATCAAGAAAAGAAAGAAAATATCTAATCCAAGAATAAAAATCAGATCAGAGCAAACTTGACAGTATCAAATTCTAACAGGAATCAAGCAATTTTCCAGATCACATCACATAAATAAGCACACCTACTCTTACAGAGACAAATGCGAATATATGTTGATACATAAGGCAGAAGTGCTTACACCAGGGCACTCCAAGCACTCCGAACTCCGAATCGAGTCCATCGAGCCCGAAAAACCCAACGCCGGACCTGTCGTACGCCGACGAACAGATGAGACCGCGAGACTGAAAGTGCAACGAAGCGATTAAGAGAACAACGACTAGTAGGAAGAGCACGAGACATGAACCAGGCCAGAGATGGCCGACGCGGGACAGGTAATTGGAGGCCAAGAGCGAGATATGTTGCCTCTTGGTCTTGGATTCATCGAAGGCAGCGTTCTCTTCGGCAGAGACAGGAGAGGGGTCGTCGGAGTGGGGAGACGGGCCTCGGAGTCGCGTGGAAAGAACGCGTTCGAGCATTTTTTGAGATTTGGGACTCTGCGCGGATGTTTCAGTATGGGCATGGCCCCCTAGTGAAGATGACGACACCTTTTTCTGAGTTGGGGTGGTAAGGGGGTTTTATTAGTGTACAGGTTGACTAAAAGACTCGACGCCATATAGTCCATTTTATTGGATGATATGTGGATATTGATTTGGTCAATATTTATAAATAATTTTTTTTAAAATTTAATTATAAAAAGGATATGACAAAAATGAATATGAAATTTTAACTTATTACTAATGAAAAATTTGGGATGAATTTTTATTTTTTCCATTCTTTTGTCGATGGATTATTTATAAATTTTTTATTTTATTGACGGATTACCGATGAATTTTTTTATTTTTTGCCAATGGATAACAGGCGGAATTTATTTTTTGTCGACGGATACGAAATTTATTTTTTAAAATTTTTGGCCGACGGATTATCGACTAAAAAATCCATCGATAATTACCAACAATTTTTTTCCATTGGTGTTTAGATTACCGATGACGGTTTTAATAATGAAAGTTTTTGATTAGTAATCAATATTATCGATGAATTTTTAGGATTATCGACAAAAAATTATGTCTATATTTCGTGAAGTTTTTGTAGTGAGATTAACGTCGTCAAATTATTAGTTGGGGCAAAATAGACATTTATGCAATTTTTTTAATGGTGGGGATTAAAATATTTAATCTAATGGTAGATAGGGGACGGTGTCGCATATCTTGAACAAGTATATGTCTTGAAAATATTAATTAGGGACAAGCTGGGTATTTAGTGTGCAATGACATGCGTATTGTAATTTTATTTTATTTTAAATATTTTTTTTTCAATGGTGGAGATTATATCATTTGATCTAATGGTAAGAAAGTGGACTGTTTTTATATAGTTATTTGATTAGACTGTTTTGTAGTTCAGTCCGTGATAAGGAGGAAAAATTAATTGAAAAATGTTATATACTCCGGTGTTGAATAAGTTATATGGTTTATTTAATTATAAAATCATATATGATATTTTATTGTATAATTACAATGTCCTAAATAACTTATATAATTTATTCCATCATATTTTATTGTAATATGATATTTCATTGTATAATAACAATGAAATATTGGAATGAGACAATATGAGCTATTTACCATCACTGAAATTAATTTTATTTTTGTTTAAACTATAATTATGCAGGTTTAATGGGCTAACAATATCCCAAAAGATGGGCTCGACAGGGCACCAAAAGATGGGTTGCCCATCACTAGAAATGGACTAGTCTAATTGCAGTTTATACTGACCAGGTAAAAGGGAGAGAAATTAATTTAAATGTTAGATGAACTTGATTTTATTTGATAAAAGATGCAAGACTTGGTCTTATAGGCTGCCAAAAATCTAGGAAGCAGATTTTATCCTAGTTTGTTAACATACTTTGGTGGAACCACTATCTTACTCAAATTCAACTTATCATGGAGCACAAATGAGCATGTTTTCAAATGTTTTTTTGCACCATTGAAGCACAATTGAGCCACTATCTTAGCAATTGAGGTAGTTGAAAAAGTTGAAGCACATGTGAGGGAATTTCGGGTGGTTGCAGTATAGCAGACGTGATGGTTGATTCAAGATTTTAAATGTATATAAAAGCATGAGAAGAGAAGACAAAAAACACACAACACAACAAATTCACACAAATCTAGCCTAATGGCTTAAACTATAATCTCTCAAGCTTTCTAACCATTAAACATTCTAGCTATTGTTTTTCTTACGTTCATATTTTATTCCCATATTCAAACCTTTTTGTATTTATTTCTTTCATCAATGAAGTCTATACATTTATGCATTTTCCTTCAGTTTGATTTTCTAGTGAAGCGTTTTCTACTGGATTAGAGATTCTTGAAGATTGATAGTGAGTTATGATTAATCCATTTCTTCATACAATCGTTTGAGTTAAAAAATTTATCACGAGTGCAATCACATTGCATTTTGTTTATAATACTTTGAGATTGACTACAAATTCGTGCCATGCTCGCAATAGCCTTCTTGCAACCATAAAGGGTAGGATTGACATTTTTGGAATATTATAACCAGATAGAGCCAAAAAAAAAAAGGATAGTCAAAAGGTAGGAAAAAAGTGAAAAATGTATTTTTTGTTTGTGAGATAAAATAACATTTACCATTTTATTATAAGCACAGTTAAAAATAGAGGTAGTTTTGTAATTTAAAGATATGGGTCCAACCATATCTCAAAATTGTTGGATAAAAAAGAGCGAGCCCCACTAATTTTTTTTCTCACATCCCGCACAATTTCCCCCCTAATTTAGAGGGAAAATTTTTGGTGGGGCACACCAAAATTTTCTGCTCCAAAACACCCCTTTAAAATTCTCTCATATTACCCTCATTTTTCATGTTCTCTCATTTCTCCTCCTTTCCAAAACAGTGTGTAAGGGTGGGCGAATTTACACCCTAGAGAATTGATTTGCACCCCCTCGAACATCATCTTTCATAAATTATTATTTTTGATGAATATTTTCTGATATGATGGTATGTTTATCAAATATATTGCATGTCAAGTGAGATTGCAAAAGAAAAATCAAATAAAATAATAATAATAATAACAAAAAGAGTTCATGTTGGTGTATCTTGGCTTTAGTGGTGAGGTGTTGCTCTTAGTAGGCTACAATTCAATAGGTATTATCAGTGCTGGATTAACCTAGCTTGAACTGAGCTCTATGCTACAAACATGCCAACTCCTCCTTCATTTGATACGCTTTTAAACTCATTTCAAATAGAGAACAAAAAAGGCAGGTACCTTGTTTGGGGTCGATTCTTTTCCCCCAAAATAATTGAAGTCGGACTAGCGAGCCTTTTGGCTTAGTTAAGACTTTTTTCCTCTTGGCTTAGTTGAACAGGAGTACTCTAGACTATCGAAGCGATAGGAGCTACCTGGTATAACTACTAATTTGAATATTGTTGGGATAAAGGATTTTTTTCCTTGTCTAGTGGAGCACACGAGTCATACTGTCGGGGTGGTTGACTTTGAACTTGAGATTACTGTTTAATTTGGATGAGTTGTTTTTCATGCAAATAGAAATGAATGCCTTTTATCTCATACGACCCTTGACGAGAGGTTGTACCTGCAATTGACAATTTGACCTTTGCGCTTGGTGTCGGTTCTTGACTTGAGGACAAGGTTTCTTAGTTCATCAGGAATAGCTGGGAAAGAAAGTTTCTTTATTTAATTTAACATGGATTATCTCCGATTATGGGTTGAGGATCTAAAGCTCTCAAGTTCAGGTGGCTCAAGTGAGGTGATATTCTATGTAATACTATTTTTTTTCCTCATACTCTTAATTGTTAACACTACTATTAATCAGTAAATTGTATTAATATAGGAGGAAGTTTTTCAAACGGCTATAGAAGATAAAGGATAACATTATCATGTTATATAAGGAAATGAACAAATTAATATCAATGTGACAAATGAAATTTCAACTAATATGGTTCATTACATAAGATTCATTTGATATGAATTTGTTATATCAAATTTTTGATAATTATAAATTTTAATAAATTAATTTTCTGTAGGCATTCAATTCATGCCCCTTGTTGATTGATTGGGTGCAAGTAATTGCACGCCGATTTGGATTCGTAGTTGTAATTAAAATATTTGATCACAGTCGTGCATTAGGATGAGGAGATAGTTTGTTACTACAATGTGAATGCGGTGGACATAAGTAGAAAACCCTCCGAAAATCACGACCACCAAAAAGTTTAATTGTTGTTGGGTTGTGTGGCTACAAGTTTAGTGTGGTTGTTGGAATACTTGGCCATGAATTGGTTGTTGAATTGTGTGGAAGTCATAATAGATGATATTGTCCATATAATCAAGAACTTATGATCTTTTTGCATTAGCTCAAACCATCATTTTTATATTAATGCTCATATCAATGGATTTCTTTAGGAGGCATAGAAAGAAACCGATTGATTGCGATCTGCCTCCAAATGATGATGTAATTAAAACACTTACAATAGGGTTAGCTATGGAGTTGGAAGGATTGTCTTCTAATTATGCTTCTAGGCAAAGGCTCAAGTATATTGATCGCAACATTTTTGTCAGACCATGATCGTCTCTTCGACAATTATTTCTCAGAAAATCCAATTTACTCTCCTGAAATGTTTCGAAGAAGATTTTGTATGAGTTGTACTCTATTTCTATAAATCCAAACTACAATTGAAGCATATTCATCATATTTTCAATAAAGGCATAATGCTGTTTGAAAATTAGGCTTGTAATCTCTTTAGAAGATTATAGTGGCACTTCGGATGCTTAAATATGGAGTATCGGTGGTTTTCATGGATGAATATATAAGAACGATGAGACAACAACAATTGAAAGCTTTAAAAGATATGTCAAGTGTGTTATTTATATGTTTGGTGAGGAGTACTTACAATCACCAACTTCTGATGATCACGCTACGCTACTTGCAGTTGGTGAAGCCCGTGGGTTTTCTAGAATGATAGGGAACATTGATTGTATGCATCGGAGGTGAAAAAACTATCCAAGTGATTGGAAAGGTATGTACTCTAGACATTTACATGAACCAACAACCATTTTGGAAGCTATTGCATCTTACGATCTTTGGATTTGACATGCGTTCTTTGGTATGTCAGGTTCTCATAATGATATTAATGTTTTGGAACGTTCTACTGTGTTTCAAGAACTGGTCATGGGTCATGCGTCATGCGCCGACAACTAATTATTCTCTCAATGGTCACATCTACACTATAAGATATTATTTGGCAGATTGAATATATTCTTCTTGAGCTACATTCATGAAAACAATTCCTACACGGCAAATATACAAACTTAAGCATTTTGCTAAATGTCAAGAATCTACCAGAAATGACAATACACTCGACAACATTATGATGACATGTATCATACTACATAACATGATTGTTGAAGATAAGAGAGATTCATAGAATCAAGTTGATATTTTTGTATATGAACAAATCAATAAAAGTCCTCCCTTTGTTGAAACGTCAAACAACACGACTGAGGTGATGAACTTCATCCAACATCACCATCGTATAAGAGATAGGAGGTTCATTCTCGACTCAAACTCGACTTTATTGAACATTTGTGGCACCTTCACAGTGTAGAGTGAATGTCCATATGCATTATGGTGTGCACTAGTTAATATGTTCTGTAATCCACTTTCTCTATGTTATTTATGTTTGTGGTAAAATGCATTTGCATTAGTATGGCATGGTTCTCTTTGTTTGCTTAGAATAAAATGGAGCTATTATGATAAAGATAAAATTGCAGTTCATATGAATACTTGGAAAAGAGGCATAAATTGTTCTCTACTTCAACAATATCAAATATATTAACTTATATAAATAATAAAGTTTCTCATTTCATGCTCGACCATCAAACTTGACGTTTGACAAGTGTTTATGCCTACAGTGATTGCACATAGACACATTGCATATCACTCAAATTATCAAGTAGAGTCATCATAATCTGGAATTCCCTCTCTTTTGTTTGTTGCTCAACCTTCTCCAGTTCCACATTTGTTCTCTACCTCTCACATTCAGCTCTCTGACTAGCTACTTTTGCCCTAACTTTCTCAACTTGAAGCTTCTCATTCTCAATCACCAAGTGATCCTGTCATTCCTTATTAGCCCTCTCTTGTTCAACTTCAACTAAGTCCATTTTGTCTCTTAATGCTCTTTCTTCTTCTGAAAATTCAATTGCACAAAGATCTCTGAAAGTTCTTCGTTGTCAATCTTTCCTTTTTTCGCTGCTCCTTTTTGACTTTTTGGCCATGTGGTCTGTCTATCTCAACACTAAAGGACCCTTAATTCTCATTTTCAGTCTCATCCAAGTTGATTGGCTCTTATGGATTGTTTGAGCTACTACCAATGTGTTTCCTCTTCGTAGATGTTTGTCCCATATGGAAATTCCACTTTGGTTGATGCCTCAATAAGTTACAGTAGTGATTGAACTGAAAGTTTGTTTTAACAATCTCCTTGTACATCTCTTTAGCCATTTGTATCTGTAAAACACACAAATGAGCATTTCAAAGATTAATCAAATGGCTACAACCATTGGCATATTGTTTCAAACAAAAATGGTAGAGTTTATCATCCAGGAAGAGTTATTGCATAGTTTACTTAAATAAGAAAATAACTTTTACCTTGTCAAGTTCATTGGTCCTGGATGGTCAGGAAGCCTATATTTGAACTAAAAATCCACAAAACTTGTTAACGACAAGTTGGATGGATGCCCATCGGCTACTTAATGAATGTTTGGTATGCACTTTATGATTAAGGCCTCTACTTGCACTGTACAATAGCATGATTCTATTCCAAAACATTTTTGCCTTTTGGTCGGTACCTTGGATTGCGTCAATGCTTGTGTTTAGTCATGCAGATACCAAAATTTTATCCTCTTCAATTGTAAAGTTCCACTTCTACACACGAAAGAATTATCTCCACATTGTCGTCAACATTGTAGAATGCATTATCAAGGAACGGTTCAAATTCATCTTCAAAATGGTTGTCCATTGGGATGACTTCATGTAATATATATTACATAGTTAATTAATGGTTGAATGTAATATATATGCCTAGAACACAGTGACATAAAGCTACAACTGTCGATAGCAATAAAGTTCCAACTCAAATTTTATAGTGAAACTCAAGTATGAATTAGGCAGAGCAATGCATTCTTCACAATGTAGTTTAAAACTCAAAAGTAGTTCAGCAAACTAATTAATAACGCACTCATAAATTTTTTTCATTTTCCAGACAAGAAGGTAGTGAGACAAAGAATATGTAGTAGCACTCAAATCAAGTAGTAGATACAAGATAAATATCTCAAGGGGTATGGCATTTACCCACTTAAAAGTTAGGCACATAACAGGTTCTTGTGAGAAAATTGTAGATTTCAAGAGTTCTTATTATTAGACCAAATTAGAAGAATATAAATCAGTGAATATGAACTCGTATTACAATTCTAGAAAATCTAAAACTATTCAAACCTTCCATTAACACTAGCAAATCATAGAACTGATGGGCATTCATAAGAAAGTATGATATTCAAACACAAATGGAAGAGCACAATCACGATCAATGAAGAAATTCTATGATTTATGGCCAATAACTACAAATTGGGGGAACAAGGAACAAGGAGGGGGTAGAGTTTTCAATTTCAATTAGGTCCGAAAAGTACCAATGAAGGAAGAGGGAGGCGTTGCAGTGATGAACGATCGTCGTCGGCACCAAAGAAGAACATTTGATGACGATCCTGTCGCTGCTAGAAGATGATCGATGGGGAGGGTTGTGTTCGTTGTGTTTTCAGAGAGCGGAGAGAAAGGATAGTAATTGAAATATTTTAATCAAAATAATCAGGTCAGTTTGCTATAGACAACCCAAGTAGGTGAAGTCCAACAGTAGCAAACGGGCTTACTCCAGCTTCACTTATAGTTACTAATGTGGGCTCAGTTTTTACTAAAAGACAAAACCAACACCACAAATGTAGAGTTCAGTCCAACTTTAGAGTCATTGATATGGATGCTTTTAATGCATTGTTTGGGAAGGAGGAGAGGAGGGGAGGAGAAATTTGAAGGGAATGAGAAATGGAAGGGAAGGGAGGGGAGAGGAGGAGAAGTTAATTTGATCACATTTTGTTTGGATACTCAACATGTGGGACTCACGCATTTTCCTTTGGTTCCAACTTTTCCCTCCGGTTTTGGAGGTAAAAAATTCATGTGCACCCATGGCTATTTTACCTCCAAAACACCCCCTACAATTTTCCCTCTATCGAATCAAATATCCTCAATTTTTTGAATCCCTCTATTTTACCCTAAAATTTTCCCCCTCCATTTTACTCATAATCCAAACATAGTGTAATAGTTTTAGAGAGATGCTCACGAAAGTCTTGAATTTTGAGCTGGAGAAAACTACTGAGATAATTATTGGAATGACAATTATGGTTATATAACTAAGATTCAAATTATTTTAAATTTTATTTTAATTAAATCTAACTTTAACGCTCTACTTAACAAATATCAGAGTATCGATTTTGGGGTGTTTTTAAAGTAGCAGTTCTATCCGATTATGAGAGTAGCGGTATTTAGTAGCGATTTTAAAAAAAAATTAGTTCAATACTTGGGAAAAATATTAAAGCAGCGGTTTTGAAGGTTTTTAGAAATATTAAATTACTATGATGAGAGTAAAGAAGCAATGAATTTCAAAAAATCCTCAAAACACCCCGAATCGGGGTGTTTTATAAATTTGGCAAATTAACACTAAACTGATTTTGTCCAAAATTAGTATTCTTAAAATGTAAACAAGTAAAGGTTTTAAAAACACCTAATTTTTCGGTCACTTAAACAATCTCTCATCTCCAATCATTTTCGATCTCCCAAGCAGAGCCTAATGGTGTATTAACTTTTAATTTAGGGACTTGTTGATATAACACTTTAGGTTGTGTTTGATAGTGTGTAATTATTACAAGAGTAATTAAAAATACACGGATAAACAAATATTCATGTTTGGTAGGCATGTATATAATTTACCTAGATAATTTTTTTAGACAATTTTTTTCATATTTTAGGTGTAATGATTACCCATGAGGAGAAGTGGATAATAATTACTCTAATAATATATAATACTCATATTTATTATTTTTTTTATCAAACACACCCTTAATGAAGTCTTTATTTATTTCCCTTCAAGCAACTGACGTAATATAAAATTATAAATTTTTTCCTAAAATATGATTTTTCTAATTAATAAAAATTGCAGAACGACAAATTACTGATGACACGAGCCCAAAGCATAAAAGCACAAGCCCAAAGATCCTTAACGGACTAATGCACGTGCCAAAACACAAAAGCACAAGCCTCAAACTTATAAAAATAGTGACAGATAAATCCAATCCAGATTCATGAATCTTCGTTAATTACTCATTTTTTAATCATTATCGATGTATTCTATTATCCCTTCAGCTCATACAAGCAGGAAGGTTTCTTTGCTTCAAAAAATTATAATTTAACCTAATTATATATCAAATCTAACTATCTAAGTGTGAATCAATTACGTCTTGCATTATCTTTTACTAATTTATACAAATTCGTTTTGACAAGTCTAACTAACATGTATTTATCGATATATATATAGACTCACACACAAAGTGGTTTGGTATTAATGTAGACTCACACACAATATATATATATGTGTGTGTGTGTGTGTGTGAGTCTACCTTAATACCATCTCTTCTAAAGAGCCTAAGTACTTTGCAGGACCACTTGACCTATTTATATATATATTGTATATTGTGTGTCAGTCTACATCACACACAAAGTGGTTTGGTATTAAGGTAGACTCACACATATATACAAACATATATATTTGTATATATATATATATATTGTGTGTGAGTCTACCTTAATACCATCTCTTCTAAAGAGTCTAAGTACTTTGCAGCACCACTTGATCTATATATATATATATACATATATATTGTGTGTGAGTCTACCTTAATACCATCTCTTCTAAAGAGCCTAAGTATTTGCAGCACCACTTGATATATATGTATATATTATATTGTGTGTGTCAGTCTACATCACACACAAAGTGGTTTGGTATTAATTAAGGTATCTAGACTCACACAGAATATATATATATATATGTATATAATGTGTGAGTCTACCTTAATACCATCTCTTCTAAAGAGCCTAAGTACTTTGCAGCACCACTTGATCTATATATATATATATTGTGTGTGAGTCTACCTTAATACCATCTCTTATAAAGAGCCTAAGTACTTTGCAGCACCACTTGATCGATGGCTCTACCAAGTGACAGTTGCCATCCGATATCACTCATCTTGCTCTTCAAGAAGACATTGAGTCAGACCGATATCAATCACAGGCTAGCTTTCCCAACAAAGTGGTTGGAACTGTTTCTGTATGCTGCACAAATAGAGGTTTGGGATGAGTTGAGCCAAAAGCTTCGATATTTTATGTGCAGAATTCGTGACGGAAAACACCCTAAACCAGTTTTAACCAGTGGCTGGCGCAGATTTGTGAAGGAAAACAAGCTAAAGGTTGGTGACACAATCTTCTTCTTTAAACAAGTAGATGATGATCATCGAGCACGCTTCCAGATTCACGTGGAGAGAGCAAATACCAATATTGAATCAGCTGCTGTGGAGACTAACAGTGGTGTTGTGTCTCTCAGGAAAATAGTAAGTCATGAAAAGAGTAGTACTAGTATATCCATGGATGGTGTTGATACAACACTCAAGCTGTCTCTTAATTAAGATCTGTACGTGGCGGTCTCTTTGTTGAACTTGATGCCATGGAAACAAAGCTTGACATTATACATACATAAATAATATATATATATATATATTTCAATATATGTAGAAATATGTGGTGTGAGAGGTATTTATTAATTAAGTTTATGATATGGGTTTGATATTTTTTATACATAACAGTGTTGTAAACAGCAACACTTGTCTCTGTTTGTGTTGTTTATCATTACGTGGAGAGATTCCGGTGTATTTAATGAATGAATTTTTAAATATCGTTTTTTTTTTCCAAAAATACTTATAACTTTAATAATTAGTATATATATCCATGGTGATGGGAGATAAAATAATAACTAAATAATTAATGGAGTTGCCTTGCTTGCCAACATTGAGGCATGATGATGTTGGAAGATATTAGTTGATTCATACAACTTCTTTAGTAATTAGTTTTTGCCCTTAGGGGCTGCTGTGAGTGTGTGGTTCTTTGTGTTGTGTGTGTGGTTTTTAATTTAATTTCTCTTCCATTTTGATTATAATACAATCTTATTCTTAGGCTTGACAATCCTGTGACAGCGATTTTGGGGCGTTTTTAAAGTAGCGGTTATGATCGGTTTTGGGGTGTTTTTAAAACTCCTCAATTTTAATCAAAATAACACTACACTGATTTTGAGGGGTTTATTTTCGATCTCCCAAGCACAGCCTTACCTTAGAGTGCTATATAACAAGTTAAATATCAATAATATCCCAAAAATTAGAAGAGTCATTCTTAACAAATTCAACATTGAAACAGGGACTCCCAAAATAAGTTTAAAAATATATAAAAATAAAATAGATTATTTCTATTGTTTATTTGTAATGAGATGTCTTTTTTGTCGAAGTTTTCTTGCAACAAAATAGATGATAATTTTTTCCTGATTGTATAGTTCTTCATATTGAACGAAAACTTAGAAAATTAGTTTAGATTCAACCATGGATATGGTTTTTATTTCTTCAAGTCTCGTTGGAAACAATTTCAATACATATTTTTATATTGCATATGATATTTAGTTTTCATCAATTTTAATATGTATTTATATTATCCTTTTGACTTATTTTATGATACCAAACATCAAGATTAATAATTAGTATAAATAATTTAAAAATAAATTCTGGAATAAATATCACTAAAGTTTTTTGTATGAATCAAAGTGATATTGTTTTTAATATATATTAGCCCATCGGCACATCAATTCTTGGCTTCACTCCTGCCTCCATTCTATCCCGATCAATATGACATATAAAATCGTCATTGATTATAAACACACATGTAGAAATCCTTAACATCCAACACTTTGTAAGGTCATAAATATGAGGGCCTCATTTTGTTCTTCTTCTTATTTTGCTGTATTGCTGACAACCACTTATATATATATATACGATTTTCCTCTGATACGGACTCCATTTACGGACTCAACTTGCGGACCTGCAATGCTGACCGTTCGATTAATCTAATGGTTTAGATCAAGCATAGACACTTGCAACAAAACACTCTCTTGTGTGCTACTCTGTTCCCTCTCTCTAAAAAAATATCAAAGCCCATCCTTTCGCATCTCTCTGGTCTGAAATCCCTATGGAAACCCACCCTTTTTGCCTCTCGAGTTCTCCAAAAATCCCACAGATTATATATATGAGGCTTGCTCTTATACAAACGTCCGTAAAAGAGCAAGTTACGGGCTGCTTTTGCTGTTCCTACAAAACGTTGACGATGTGGGGCCCAAACAATAGGCCCCACACAAAACTACTTTTATAATACTAAGGCCAAAACGTATACAGAAAACGTCATGGCGATTGACGAGAAGATGATAAAATATGAGACTCTTCGTCTCTTCCCATGGCATGTTGTCAATTCTACATAATTTTAATATCTTAAACAAATTAGAATCCTATTTAGCATCGAAGCTTTGTAAATAAGTCAATCAAATATGTATGTACATATTAAAAAAAAATAATCTTAGAAACTTGTCTTCCCTTCAAACAATTAAGAAACCTAAAATTATAAATCTTCCTCAAATATAATTTTTCTAATTAAAAAAACCACAATATGACCGATGACACAAGCCAAAACTCATTAGCGGATTTATGGTCCACAAAACCTCAGGACTAATTCAATCATTATCAATAATAGTTACAAATAAATTAGTATGTTTGGAATACCACATCGTAAGATTGTGAGATTTTCATTCAACTAATAAGAAGTGTCCAACCTCAAAACACTTGAGGGTTCTTTTATAAACAAAATTCACAGTATCTCAAGTATTTATTGGATCAACTTCTCTCTCTATCTCGACCCCTTCCCAATTTACCACAATTCGCAGGTAGTAATCTACTTACCGTTGGAATTTTGTTTTGAATTGCAATTGGGTTTTGCTCTTTCTTATCCTTCTTCCTTGTATGTCTTCTTCTACTCATGAGAGAGAGTAATGAGAATCTTGATTTGTCGTTACATTGTGAATCATGCTACCACAGTGTGTGACTGAGTAGAATTGAGAGATGATATTACGACAACTGTGTGCACATCATATAAGACAGACAATAAATCACTTTAAGGCAAGAGGTGTAAAACTTATCTGGGTTCTTCCTCTTCATAAGCTTTTGGAGTATTTATTTTTAATTTTATGAATATGGGTTTTGTTGATTTATATATATATATATTTCATTAATTTGATTATACGTTTGCACACTTAGTTAATTGTGTGATTATTTGATTCTCAACTTTTCCAGGTTTTGTAATTATCGAAACTAACAAAGTTTCTGACGTGCAATTCGATTGCCCCTCGATGATAACACATGCATATGACCTCATCTGCAGCAACCAAGTCAGCATAGCACAACATCTGCACAATTCAGCACCAAGTCAGCATGGCACAGCATCTGGTTACACTTATGCACCAAGTCAGCGTCTAATATAGAAAGGTTTGTATTGACTAATTGCCTTAATTTGGTCGTCACCTGCTGTTGGTCCTACAAACTTAAGGGATGACTTTTTTTTATAAGACTTAATTAATTAAGGGGATTACTTACGTAGTTACGAATCACAAATGGCTTTTGTCCAATTCTAACTAATTTTAATACATTAAATCAAGTGATGACACGTGGCGGACAATTAGGTGATGACATGTGGTACAGTGACCTGCTTTTGGTTAATTTCCAACAAATTGTGAGGTTAGACGTGGCGGTCCAGGGTGAGTTAGAACACTCGCGATGTTGCAATTTTAATGGGGAAGGGAAGTGCTTTTGATAATATGGTTATATTATGATATGTGTTTTGTTAATGTGTCTGTATTGATATATGTGTCTTGATGATGTGAATTAGCATGTGACTAGACTTTTTGTAAAAAGGGTGAGACCTAAAATTGATTTTGATATAATTTTGTTGAAAAATGAATGAAGGAATGAAAGAGTCGATGCTTAACTTTTATTGAGAAGAGAAGATATATAAGAATTTATGTTTTGCAGGTATGACTATATTGAGAGACCTATTTTACTGACATGAATGAGTATGTGAGATCACTTTTGTATAATAAATATGAAACTTAATATTAATTTTAATAGGGAAAGAAAAATGGTATTATTGTGGTTGCTAAGCACTTTCTATTTTGTAGGGATTTAATGTTCGGAAACATGGTCGTTTCTGCCTCTCTCAGTACGATGCCTCTTCACTTTTTTCTTTCTCCTATGCGACACCAAGTCACCAACCTGATGTCGTATTTGGATTCCTCTCAATGACATCGTTCAGCAACACATGAGGTCCGTCTTGTTTGCTTGTTCTGTAATTTGTGTCATAAAGTTGGTCCTTTATCTTTCTTCTCTCCAATAAATAGAAGGCCAAGTCAAAGGTAACTCTCAAAGCATAAATTTGTAATAATTAGTTATTCTCTGCATTAGAAACTAACTTGATCGTCAGAGTATCTACGACCAACTACCGATTGTCAAACCAATTAATCCTTGTTATTTTCAGGCGAAAGTAGTTTATATCCGGAGGAGCTTTTAGCCGAACCCCCATATATCTGGTGTACCAATTGGTTCAGAATAAAAGTTTTTTTTTTTTATTCAATGTACTTTCATTTTAAACCTATTAATACACCAATAGCGGATGTACACTCAAGGCAAGGGTGGGGCAATTGCCCACCTTGACTTTTTATGTATGTATATATCGATGTACAGAGTTAAAATGTGATGATCAATGACTTGCCCATCATCCTGACTTTTTGTATATACATACATACATATATATATATATATATATATATATCGATGGAGAGAGATAAAATTTGATGATTCATGAATTTAGGTTGTTTGTCATTCATTTTGGAATAAGAGGCTGATACCACGATGTTGAAGGGAGTTGTTCCATTCTTGGTCCACGTCCATCCTTACCTTTTTAACTTTTTCACTTGACATATGTTTGAGTCAGAATGAATCATTATTTATTATTAGGTGGGTTTCGAATAATTAACTTGATAGTCCTAAAACATAGCATTACGACAACATGCACAAGCCAAAACCACAAAAGACAGAAGCCTCAAACTTATTAAAAGAGATAAAGCCAACGGGACCAGCTCACACAAGCAAGAAGGTTTCTTTGTTTCCAAAAAATATCGGCACTCGGGT
Source organism: Euonymus europaeus (assembly GCA_963580455.1). Lineage (NCBI taxonomy): Eukaryota > Viridiplantae > Streptophyta > Magnoliopsida > Celastrales > Celastraceae > Euonymus > Euonymus europaeus. The sequence goes on along the minus strand of OY756968.1, from coordinate 20,393,334 downwards.
GTTTCCAGGCCAACAGTTGGTGACACCATCTTCTAAAAAATATCGCTAACATTTGTTTTTATATAACAACCAACCATATATAACATTTCTTTAGAATTAGAATAATAGGGCCAAAACGTGGGTTTTCTAGCTAAGAAAAACATCATAACCACAAGCCAAATCTCACACACACACACACACACACACATATATATATATATATATGTATATTTATTAAATTATTGTATTAAAATTATAGTGTGATGTGGCACGTCTCATAAAATTATTGTATTGAAATTGTAGGCTCTCATATTCTAAATAAATTGCGGAATCTTCAATCCCCGGTGTGTGATCTTGCAAACTTTAAGAGATACTTAATTACATATGCCATTAATAAAATTTATTCAAACCTATATAATTTAATACATCAAATTAATCAATTCGAGTGCAATTTACCGTTAAAAAGGGCAGTCAATTTATGTATATGTAGATGTATATAAATCAGTTTCTTTTTTTAATAATTTTCAGTTCTTTTTTTGGATAAATAATGGGACTTTATTAATAATAGAAAGAAAAATACAAGAGAACTAACGCTAGAAGGCAAAAACAACAGCCACAAATTGGATCATGGTTTTAAATCCTCCAACCCTCAAACTTACTTATAAAAAGAAAGAGAAATCCAAATTATCCAATCCGGAATCAATCTTCATTTTTCTGTAAAAGAATTTCACTAGAATTAAAAACAGTACAAGCAAATATGAAGACTTGACCAAACCAGTTATCTTGCATCACAAGAATTGTTAGAATCTTATGGTAACCACACAAAAGGCCAACAAGACCAACTGACAAGAAACAAATAAAAGTTGATTGCTTAATTCCAAAAACTTTAGTTTAAGCTAAATCATTTCCGTAAAAGTCATTTTCGAAACCAAATCAAGTGTGAATCAGCAGACGCTTTGCATTATCTTAGAATATTTTATCCAATTCTCTTTTACAAGTCTGTCGACAAACATGTTTTCGTTGATACATGCATCATGCATGCTACCCTACCATGTATATATATATATATATACTCATCCCCTTCGACGTTCGTATATGTATATATATATATATTAACTACTCTAGATTAATTCATATTGTCTCTTCTAAAGGGCCTAACTTTGCAGCACCAACTGATCGATCCCATGGTTCCACCAAGTAACCGTCATCATCAAATATCACTCATCTTACTCTTCAAGAAGAAATTGAGTAAGACAGACGTCGATTACAGGCTAGCTTTCCCAACGAAGTTGTTAGAACTATTTTTGCATAACGCAGAAATAGAGGTTTGGGATGAGTTGAGCCAAAAGCTTCGATCTTTCTTGTGCACAATTCGTGACGGAAAATACCCTAAACCAGTTTTAACCAGCGGCTGGCGCAGCTTTGTGAAGGAAAACAAGTTAAAGGTTGGTGATAAAATCGTCTTCTATAAGGAAGTAGATGATCATCATCGAGCACGCTTCAGGATTGACGTGGAGAGAGCAAATACCGATATTGAATCAGCTGCTATAGGGTCTAGCATTAGTGTTGTGTCTATCAGGATAAGTGATGAGAGTACTACTACTGAGATGGATACTATGGATACAACACTCAGACTGTCTCTGAATTAGGAGCTGTGGTATCTTCGGTAAACATGATCATGCCATGAAAACGAAGCTTGACATTGCTGCCATATATATATATGAAAGTATGTAGATATATGTGTTGTGGTATCTATTAATGAAGTTTATGCTATATTTTGTACAAATAATAGTACTGTAGTCATTTGTGATTAAAGTATATTGGTTGTGTTTATTATCGTTCTGTGAGATTCAGTGTATTCCATGTAGGATTTTTATATTTGGGGTGTTAATTGTATCTTTAAATCAATGACTTAAATAATTAGTATAGGGTGATAAGGTGATGGAAGATAAAATAATAACTAAATAATTAATTGAGTTAATTACCTTAATTTCTTTCCAACGGAGACATGATTAATGTTGGAAGATATTAGTTGATTTATTCAACTTCTTTACTTTCATGTTTTCTGTGTTGCCAATTTTGTGCATATTCTCCAGCCGGCCATATCGTTGACTTATTATTATATATTAGGAGGGTGTAGTTGATCCATATATATATATATATATATACACACAAATCTTGTGAAAGACGAGTAGTACAGAAATTGCGAAAGAGTTGAAATTGCAAAGCAATTTTATGTATGAAAGATCCATGGATCAAAGGCTGCAGGTATCAACATATTAGGGCACTAGCTGTCATTCATGTCGCGTCGAGGTTCTGGTAAGTAAAATCTGAGTACCTTATCAGCTTTCTAATTGAGTTGACTTTTTACTCTCTAATCTATATATATTAAGACCTGAACACAAGATTGGTTTCATCGTATATTAATGTTTGTTGTCCGATCCATTTGAGTTCGGTTTTTTTTGTTTCCATAAACGGGTGGTTGATGATTTCTGGATTTGAGCTTCATTTTTGCTGGGTGTATGGGTTGATTTTGTATGATACTTTGGTTGTCTCCTCCAACGCATCTAACCGTCAATCTTGATATCATAATCTTTACTCTTGATAGAGTAAAGATTTGCCTCTTTATCTACAAATTATTGAAAATACCTACCTAAACCTTTAAAACCTGACATTTTTTAAGAGTTTACCTTAGTAAGTTTGTTGTTTTTCTAAATCTCAGCCGTCGAGATCCAACGGCTTAAATTTTTCCGCATTTTTAGATGGACATTTAAGATATGCGTAAGAAAAAAACTCTCTATATATTTTTATGAAGTAATTTAATTAACTTGTATTAATGTTGGAGTTTAATTATGGATTTTATATTATGTAATAATATGATTTGTATTAATATTGAATTTCATTTGGGATATTTTTTGGGAATTTTATTGACTAATAATCAATGTTAAAAATGAGCTGGGATCAACGGATCAATCCTAGGCTTGTTATTTTTAAACAAGTCGAGTACAAACTCGTATTTTTTAGGCTCTATCAAGCTTTAGCCCAGCTCGAGCCTTCTAGAAACGAGAGGACTAAACCTAGAACCGATCAAAGCCAGGCCCTATTTCACCCTAATAGTGTTTAAGCCAATTATGAATAATTAATAAGTGAATACTATTTGTCATTAGGGATGGCATCAGATCGGATTTGGATCGGATTTCTCAAAATCCATATCCGATCCTAAATAAAAATAATGTATCCATATCTATATCCATATACTACGGATAAAAAAATCTAAATCCATATCCTATCCATCGAATTTCGGATATTCTCCATGGATATCAAATTTATCCATATAACACGCTGACACATATTTTGCTAGCCTATGACACCAATTATAACTTCATGATTCATTAATTTAGGAATATAAACCAAAGCCTAAAGTATAAATAATATCAAAAACCATCTAGCAATATAAAAAGTTTTCTAAAATCAAAGTGTAAAGTCCATAAAACGACACAATCAAAATGCTTACATCAACTGACAAATTCAAAATGAATAACACCTTCAATAAAGTTTGGCAGACCTCATCTTCATAAAAGTTGATGACAATGCTATCATTTGTTATATGTTAATTTATAATGTTATTGTTAGGTTTAGGGTTTTCATTATTATGTTTTTAGTATTCAGTACTAACTTTACTAATTAGAGTTTTAAAAATATTAGTCATTTGAATATTTGAATTAGTAATATGAGATCATATCTAGTTATATAGTGTTATGATAAATTACAATTAATTCAAATTACAAAAAAATATATATCTACATTGACAATTATAATATGTATATAAATATATTAATGACATTAATTGTCAATTACATAATTGTATATGAACTATATTATATATGTGTGTGTCGGGTAGAATCAAATCGGATATAATCGGATCGGATCGAATATCCGCACGTTCGGGTCGGATCGGATACGAGTTTCGAATTAGATGTGCCTAAATCCATATCCATTCATAAGAAGTGGATTTGCCAATTTATAACTAGGCATAATACAAATAGTCCCTCCTTGTAAATTGATACATAGAGATGGCAAATGTGTCAGAATCAATGGATTTCCGATCCGATCCGATCCGGTCAAACAGTAGAAAAATCCGTTGATTGGATAATGAATATGGATAAAATCCGAACTTTTCTAATCAGAAGAAAATAGAGAAAATTGTGAATAAGTATTAAGTTTTTAATAATTTAAAATGCCAAAAACATTAGTATATATACATAGAGTGGGAAAAACGTGACAGGAAGTAAAATCATGGTGTCTTAGCTGAAGCTGCCTCTTCACATCTGAAACTCAAAACCCAGAATTTCTTTTAGCCTTCTAGGGTTTTATTGGCTGTTCTGAAGTTACAAATCAAGATATCAAGCTTGAGAATGAAATATTAGCTTGTATCTTTATATCTTATTGCTTAGTTCAGTTTCCTTTAAATCTTATTGATGTTTTTTTTCATTGTTATGGGTTAGATTTTTAAGTCCCCTATTATAAAACCCCAGATGAGGGTTTTTCTTCTCTTTTTTATGATATAAAATAAATCATTCAAAAAAAAAAATATCAAGATTGAAAAACCTATGACTAAAAGATTGTGGCTGAGGGAACTTCTAAAACACTTCATGTGTAAGGTCAAAGGACAGAATCATTGAAAAATCAGAAACCACATCCCTTGCCTCCCAGAAAACCCAAAAACAAAACCATTGGTGTACAATCCGTCACAATACCTAGTACAGTAGATATTGTAACCCGAAGGGACGGGGATCTCTCTCCAATTATCATTTTTAAGTAAAGCTGAACTTGATGGACATCATAAGAATCACCATCATCATCATCTCTCAGCAGATAATTAAACATCGTCAAAACCTTATAATCCTTAGTCTTTGGATCAAAGCCAAAATCAAGGTGCAGGAGTTGTTGGTTGTGGTGTTTGTTTGTGTGGTTTTGGCCTCTGTGTTCTATTTTTTGCTTGTGTTCTGGATTTTTTATTTATTTATTTTGGGTTTGTAATCATGGTATTCCTCCACAATAAGTAAGGATTATTAATAAAATTCAGGAGATACCACCCTCTTTTATAAAAATAAAAAAATTTGCAAATATTCGGGGTCAAATGCATTAGGATGTTCCTTGCTTGGGGACAAAGGTAGACACTTGATCTCTTTCATGGCTGGATTCCATAGAGTAATAGGACCACTGTCAATTTTCAACCCAAGACGGATCATGCCATTATAGTAACCACGTACAGGGTAAGTCAGAAAGCGCCCAAAATGGATGGTTTCCTTCATCGTAACAACCTCATTGGCATTAGGAGAGAGTAAGAAGGCACGATGAAGCGCCAGGATTCACGTCATAAGGGGTGCCATAATCGATTTGATATTTTTTTTAATGTTTAGAAAGAACAACACCATCTATTCTATTTTTTACAGGGTAGGCCCTTGTTTGGGCTTCGGACTGGATTTGGTCCCAAAACTCTAGCCCCGGCCCACTCATTAATATGATTGGACTGTCCAAGCCTAGGCCCGCCGAATGTTGGTGCCCATACCCATACTAGATGATAATTAAAAGAGGAATTCACCAATAAGTCCTTTAATAAAAATATGTATTCCATTTATTACCTTCAATTTTTCAATATTCTATAACATCCTTTAATTAATTATGGACAAAACTACCCTTATTCCAATAATGCCTTATGTGGATGACATATGCTGACATCATCAGATTCTTGTTATTTTTTTCTTTTAAAAACTTTAAAACAGTTTTATCTCTCAAAATACCCGTCGGTTTTTTTTTTAAAAAATAGATTCAAAATAAGCATGAAAAACTCTTTCCAATGAGACCCATATCGATATATTTAAATGTTCATTCGTCAAATCCTCTAAATAAACTCAGAGGATTTCTCAAAACACACCAAAACCAATTAAATGAGTTTTCAAAATTAAGCAAAAAAATTCTGATGATTTCATAAAAATATATCAAAAAAATATATAAAATTTTAGAAAATCAAACAAAAAACAACCAAAAATTCAGAAGATTTCACAAACTTGTCTCAAATTTAGAGGATTTCGCAAAATTTACCAAAATAAATCACAATTTTTTTGAAATTAAGCAACAAAAATTTAGAGGATTTCATAAAATATATAATAAAAATTAGAAGAATTTTTGAAAATCAAAGAAAAAATAACCCGAAACTCTAAATCATAAACCCCAAAATCTTAAATCTCAAAATCCTAAATACTAAATACTAAATCCTAAACTCTTAAATCTCAAAATCCTAAACTTTAAACACTAAACTCTAATATTCTAAACCCTGGACTCTTAAACTTTAAATTTTTTACCAGAAATTCTCTGAATTTCTCAGAAATCCTCTGAATGTTAACAGTTCTGGTTTTAATTTTGAACAAAAAATCTTATAAATAATTAAGAAGAATTTATAAAAATAAGAAGAAAATCATAACATTTTACTAACTTATATTCCTAAACCCTAAATTGGCGTTCATATGCTTCTTCTGGTCGAATATATTGTGTTTATTGACAATAAATCAGGAACGTTCTCATTTGCTACGGGGTTTTCATGCTGGGAAACACTTCTCAAGCCGAAGAGCGGAGGATATTGTTTTTGGAGCTATTTGTGTCAACGTTAAACAGAGGAGATGGAAAGTCTTCGACAAAATGTTGCCCAGTATCACAAATTCATTAATGGTGAGGGCTTGCTCTGAAGCTGGGGCTATTGACGTTGCGTATGAAGTGATAAAGAAACTACAAGCGAAAGACATTTGGGTGACTGTTCTTGCAAGTGGAGGAGATGTAGGGGACGAACTGTATTCTTTGAAATATTTTTAAAAACTGTATTTTGGGGTGAACTTATAATCGTTGTGTTTTTTATCGGAGTTTTTTTAAAATGGGATGAACTTGTAAAATAATGAGGAGTTCCGAACTTATGGTAATTCTCCTCTTCTCTCTCAAACTTTTTTTAACATCATTGGTAAAGAAACATACTCTTTTTAGCATCATTGTAATAAGAGTAGAAGATAATTTATCCCCTACGAAACCGTTCTCACTTGAAAACAAATTAAACAAAATATACAATGAATACTCCACTTAATTCTATATACTTGACTTCTCCAATATCCTAATCCAAGCAGACCCTTAAGGTTCGTGGGAAACCATAAAGAAGTAGTTCAGCTATGGCGCGCTAATTTTGCCATATATTTTATAACTTCCGTAGTTTATTTACCTTTGCTTTGATGAGAGGTAGACTGCTTCATGATTGAAGTTTCATTTTTTTTTGTTTGGTTCTGAATTAACTGAACCTGTTCGTGATTGACAAACATCAGATAAGTCTACCTCTCATATTTTTTATCACTCACTGTTGATCAGTGGCTACTATTTGTCTGAAGAAACTTTGCATTGTAAATTTGTTCTTTTATTTTAAAATGATTCATGTTCAAGTCAAAATTGAATCTGTGGTGTCATTTGTCCTTTTATCTTCTTCCTCTTGTAACACGCAACTCACTAACTGCAGTTGCATTGCATCCATTATATCTCTAGGTTCAGAAAATTTTCCAGAAGATCAAGGTTAAACTTCTTTTATTTAGATATCATAACATTGATTTATGCCGACGAGTTCATTCTCTGCCCTCATGCATTTGTTCCTTTTGTCTTTTATTTACCTTGCAGAAAGAGATTCATGATCGAGGATAAAGAGCGACTGGATGGAAAGGTGTCTTTCTGATGGTTTACTGAATTTCTTAATTGATTGTAGTACCCGATTTTTGTCCGGACTTATTTGGTCATATAAAAAATTATTGTTTAAAAATAAATAAAATTGGTATGGAAAAGTCCAAATTCGTTGGCAAACTGGTTCATTTTCACAAGCCCAATAAATCAAGTCCCAAAGCAAATAAAAATAATAAAATAAATAAAGAGAGAATTCGGTTTGGGACTCTTGATCCATTTGTTAGTCTCATTTTCCATCTCAAAATCCTCTCTTCAAATCCTATTCTTGTTAAACTTATCTCCTTACCCTTATCTTTATCCAACTCTCCTTCACCTTTTTTTTTCCCTACCGAATCTCTCTCTTGGGGCATGCTTTCTCACCCGCTTTCTATTATCACTACCAGCCCAACTGATTCTTCACCATCACAACATCTTTCTACTGCACTAACGTTCATCCATCACTAGAGTTTGCTTTTGACCCGTGCTTTCTCCGCCCTCTGCAATACCATCACCTGGTCTTCCTTTCTCAGATCACTCGTTTCATCATAATTTTTTATTCACGGTATCACCCAATCATCATCATTGCCACAGGTAACACCACTTTCACCATGGTTGCCACATGTATATACTTGCTGATTTATATATATATTCATACGTGAAGCTTGTGGTATATATATGTATAGTGTCGTGCATGTTATAGAATGAATACACCTATATATATGTATCTATATATATATACTTATGGGCTGGTGGTGTTGACGTGTTGTATGCATATATATTGCTATATATTAATATATTAATATATTATTATTAAATGATGCTTCTGTGTTGATATACTTTATGTATATATGTGATGTTGTAGCTGAATATATATTATGTATAGATATGGATAAGTGGAGCTAAGTAAATGGGTGGTACGTGTGTACACATGATGCTCCATGTATATGATGTTGTGCTTTTTATATACACTTACATATATGTCAGATTATATATGCGTATATGTATTATATAAGTGACGCTGTACAATAATGTGTATGTATGGATATTGTTTTTGGGTGTTAAGTTTTGTATTGAGAATAGTTTGGTAAGTCAATAGTTGATTCTTAGCAAATTATCGAATAAAATACCAAAAGTTGATATTCTTAGTGATAGTTCAATGCCATAAGTTGGAATTTTAAGGATTCAAATGCCATAAGTTGGTGCTTTTTAAAACTTACCAAAAGTTGGTAGCGCATTCACGTTGGCGATCAATAAACCATTTATTTTTGAGGTTCTACAAATAATTGGTTGAACGTTTTAATGAAATTAATTTGTTTTTCCTTTATGGTCAATAGTTGACCCAAACTTTTTCTTTAAAAATCTTTCCAAAAACTATCATAAGTTGATAAGTGTTTCAAAAATCAAATTTCTTTTAAAACTATCATAAGTTGATTGTGTTTTACAAAACCTTTTTTTATTTATTTATTTAAAATGGGCAATGTTTCCCCATACAAAAATAGCTTTGCTACTCATCTAAAATTATTTCATGTTTCTTTCATAGAAATTATGAGAATTAAAGATGAGACACAAATTTTTAAAGCAAATTATATCATCTTTTTACCACATCTAGCAAAGAGCAAGTTTTCGTAGGGTAGTCATCTAATTAATAAGGTAACTGTTTTCGAACAGGTGTTATGGGGTGCTAATACCTTCCCCATTCTCAATCGACCCCCGTTCCCTTTTTCTCTGGTTCGCAGGTTTTCTTTTTCGTCCAATTGCACCTTAAATCAATTGGTGGCGACTATTGAGTTTTTTTATATATTTATGTGTTTTGAGATAATATTATTTCGCAGGAATATTTCACCGATCCGCATCGTGACCCCGGTTGCGACACTGATAAAAGTATATGCTTCAATCCATTAATTACTTGTAGGCACCAATGTCACATACTTTTTTATCTTGCAGGATGTTGATTACGAGGCTACTTTGGGTACTAAACTTTTAATTACCGAGGAAATATTTTCCCGTGAGAAGGATCTAATTTTTGGATATTGCATGATATGGTAGGTTTATATGTAATCAAGGCTTTGCCGTATCTTTGATTTGTTTAGAGTGGATTTTACAATTTGTAGTTACTGCATCCAATTACAGCGAATCTGTTCTTCTTAAGATTTAATTTTTTTTTGTTTAGGTTACCGTAGTTAAAAAAAAAACATAATTACATAGCATATATATTAATCACATTATTTTTGAAAAATAAAGTAATTAAAAAAGTACATTAAAGATTATCGATGATGAGTCTTGTTATAAAGAGTTTTATATGGTATATTCGAATATGCAATTTTTTTTCAAATATACTATATATTTTAAGAGATAAAACGTCTAGCCTGTGGCTGTGTCAAGAGAGTTATGTTTGCGTGCATTACCATTGATTGTGTGTGCAATGCGGTGCTGCCAACCATTTTCCATCATAGTTTCCATGAAAGGCTTTCAGTTGCTGTGCGACAGATACATTTATGGACATCCATATCCATGCAGTGTGAAAACCAGGTCCTCCAATAACAAGTCAACGATGTGCCCAAATGTTGATGTTCACCGGAGAACAAGCTACGTTTAATGCTTATATATATATATATATATATATATATATATATATATATATATATATATATATATATATATATAAAACATGGTTTAAAAACTAATTGTAAGAGTATTGCCATTCCAAATTAATTAAAAACAACTAGTAGTAGTGGAAAATATCAGCCCCGATTTCGCAACACAAAAACATGAAACTAATTATTAAAGAAGTCGAATGAATCAACTAATATCTTCCAACATCGATCAAGTCTCAGTTGGCAAGCAAGGTATTTAAGAATATTAAATATTTTTTTATTTAAAAAAACGATATTTAAAAATTCATACAGTATATACGTCTCGCATAACCAAATCTAAGTGTGAATCAAGTATGTCTTCCGTTATCTTTGACTAATTTATACAAATTCGTTTTGACAAGTCTAACAACATGTATTGTGGTGGTAAGAGAATTGTGGTGGTAAGAGAATACAAAGTAGCATATGCAGTTGAATTAGGACAGATTGGGGTGACTATCTTTTTCTTGTGGTGGGATGATCTCGAGTGTTCTTCTTCACAGATGGTGGACAGAGGGAGGTTGTCGAAGGCGCGAATATCTTCAGCTCTCTTAGACAACTGACTTTTACAGTCCTTGGCTACTGCTTGGTACCAATCACTCTCGTTGAGAGTTTTTTTTACTCTGGTAGTTGTCACTGTGATCACATTTGAATTGTAATCTTTGTTTCTACCAAACCTACTAATATTTGATCTTTTGAATTTTGATGATGATGACATATCTCAAATTGCGTCTGATTTGTTAAACCCAATTGATCAAAGATTGACGTGATTTAAACTCCTGATAATGTATTAATATTTATTAGAACGACACACACACATAACTGATATTATTTTAAATATTATTCTAAAGGCATGTTTATTGATGAAAAAATCATTTAATTAAAAAAACACTTAATTCTAAATATATATACTCATACAAAAAATCACTTAATTAAAAAAAACACTCTAAATATTCAACAAAAAAAAAATACAATCAGGGCAAACAACCTTACATTTTCCAGCAATGTACTTTTCCTCAAAATGATCCCATGCTGGAGATTTACGTTTTTTTTTATTCACAGAATTGACCTCTACATTTTCATCCATAAATGTCCGATTTGAGTTTGAAATTACCTCATTCGCAACTCCTACATTTGGACTTGTTTGTATAGGAACACTTTCACCACCGGTTGGAACACTTCCTACAGTTAGAACACTTTCAACCTCTTTATCTATATTGTCCATCACAAATCTGAAATTATAAAGAGAACACTAGGATTAGGAAAAAGACAACATTAAGCAAACACTATTACACTGATGACTGAATTTTTGTATTCTTTTCTTTAATTATCTTTGGTTCATTTCTTTATCTTGTCTACATCAAAAGGGTTATCAATAATAAAGGGGACAACTATACGATAGACCATCACAAATTCAAATCACAAATATCATCTAAATTATCTGCGAAGGAAAAAAAAAAACCAACCCGGGGAAGCAACCTCAAGCCCAAGATCTTTCAGTTTCAATATCAATTTACGGAACTAAGAATTATCCATCCATGCTAACATACAAAGATGCATCCTTTGGCTTAGCCTCATTGAAGTGCAATAGATAACAGACTCGTTAAAATTATAATCAGCCAACTACAGTGTAGAGAAGGATAACAAAATCATGTGAATTTTGAACAATATTTTCTATATATTACACATAAGGGAATCTGTTGCAACACGGAAAGGAAGATTGAAGACACTCAAGGGGAATTCTTGTGGTCTTTTGAAAGAAAAGAATCACCATTGACAAGTAGGGGTGGCAAATATTTCCTGCACCGCCTTGCCCACTCCGCCCCAAGCGGGTTTTCCCTGCCCCGATTCTGTGGCGGGGCGGGGATGGGGCACAAAAAATTTCCCCGAAGGCGGGGCGGGGCGAGGATGGGATTTGAATTTTCGCTGCCACCGCCCCGCCCCTGTCCCGTTCCCCTAAGATATATATATATATATATTAATGTACCATATTTATATAGATGAATTCTAAATTGTAAACATTAATCATAATCTAATAATTCACCTACACCTATAGTCTAACCCTAAATCTCAACTCCTTAACCCTAAGGTTTAAGTCTAAAACACTAATGACTAAACTCAATTCATCTAAAGTCTAAACCCTAAAGTTCTCAATCCTAAATCTAATATCTAAATTACAAACAAGCACTAAACAAAATTAACCTAAAGTTTCAACTTTCAACTCCTTAACCCTAAGTCCCTAACCCGGTAGACCTTCTCTCATCTGTCCTAAGTCCCCACTTTCATCACCAAATACTAAGCCTCACTGAATCACCATCATCACCACAACTTCACCATTACCCGCTTCCTCACTGTCATCACAAGCCATCTCCTCTGAGTTTCATTCAATCACCCACATCAATTTCCCTCTCTTCATCTCACCATCACCTCCGAATCATCCCTCACCATTGGTAGCCCATCCCACCATTATAACCATACCTTTCCGAGCCACTCTTCCTCCAATCCCTCATCAACCACCCATCACCAATACCCCACCAAATTCACTATCAATCATCAGATTTTTCAGATTTAATTACTGTGATTTCAAAAGAATCCATTTGGAAAGAAGAAAAAGAGATTCGTGGGCTTGTTGTGAAGTTTAGTGGGCTAGGTGTTGCACATGGACTAGGTAATGGGCTAAATGCTTAATTTGAGGAATGGGCCAAATTTGAATGGGCTAAGCTGGTATTAGACCTCCAATTTTGTAATTTTGATCATCGGGTCCTTCTACTTTGATTGTAGGTAATATTAGGGGTTTTCGTATATTGTGTTTGGGTTTAAAAATATATTTAGGGCTCTAGGTGTTTATTTGAGTTTGTAAATTATGTGTTGGGATTTTTGGGTTAGGAAACTAAGATTTTTTAGATTAGTGGGTATGTGGTCTCAAGGCCATGTAAATCCATGTAAATAGTTGGAAAAATAGTGAAAATTGCATACATAAATATTTTTGGGTTCTAGAATAATTTAAGCATTTAGGATTTTGTGAATTGCAAGTATCTAGTATGCATGTTAGGATTTTATTTTATTGCTATGTCATGAAAAATAACGCAACGCGACAATGATTAATCAAAGTCGTCACACCCTAATAAAGGTGCACCGAGACTAATATAGAAGTCATGTATTCTTTTTAAATACCAAAAAACCTTTAACATATTGAGGTTTTGTCGGCATTCATTTAGAATAATTGGTTTTCGTGGAACCAAAAAGAAAACCTGTTTTTAGGGATTAAGCAAATTTATTTAGGGACTGAAGAGTGAGTTTAAAGATATTTGACCCATCTAATGAGCCTTAAATGAGTTATCTCTTTTCTCATAAAGAACATGATTGCGAGTATGACTGAATTTGATTTATTATTTGTTTGTGGACATTTTTGGTGCATCAATTAAATTCTCGAAAATCCAACTTTTTCAAAATCATCAAAACTCACTCCAAGTGAATTTTTTTTTATCAGTCTCAAGACATTTTTGGCTAAGTCGGGAATAGCTCTCAATGATCCCGTGCAACTTTCTCAAAAATTCACATATTTTCAAAATATTCAAAACTCACTTCAAGTGAGATTTTTCATCAATTCTAAGACATTTTTTTGTCAAGCCGGGAATGCCCCTAATGATCCCGTACAATTTTAAAATATTGAAAACCCACTTCCAGTGAGATTTTTCATCAATTCTAAGACGTTTTTGGTTAAGCCGGGAATGACCCCAATGATCTTGTGCAATTGTAAATTATCAAAAATCCACTCCAAGTGGGATATTTCTTCTAATCCTTAAATAGTTTTGGCCAAGACAATCAAAAACCATTTTCATCCAATCACCAAATTGTCACAATATTAATGGGCCAAACCTATTCAATTGAAACATCGACTTCTAGTAGACATAGAAGATCAATAAAATAATTGAAACATACAAACTTGTTTTCAAAACAAATTCGACCTAAATAGGAGAATATTTTTAAAGCGACCGTTTTTTGGGAGTTGTGGGGCGCCTAACACCTCCCCGAAGCTCAATAGATCCCCTACCAATTTCTTTTTTGTAGACCAGATTAGGTGTCCAATTGCACCTCAAAAATCAATTGATGACGACTTCTTTTTTCAAGCCGGTTGTTTCAATTGTGCACCAATGATTCTAACTTTTAATGAATTGTTAAGCATAGGCTCATTGATTTGAATCATAACTACAATAGTTTTCAAATTTTATCCACTTAATATGACCCAATGGTATGTAAAAATAATTAAGATGATCATCGCCGTTTATGGGATACGTGAGAGATTTTTTTATTAAAAAAAATATACTTAAAAATGATAAATGTAAGGTAAAATATATAAATCATTATCATGGATTGTTTTTTTTTTTAAATTGTTGACAAATGTTTATCTGACGAATATGACCCAATGGTACATAAAAAAAATTAAGATGATCCTCGCCATATATAGGGTATGTACGAGATTTTTAAAAAATATATATACTTAAGAATGATAAATGTAAGATTTTTTGGGCATGAACTAAGTCTCGGTAGCTGTCAATCAAGATCAATGACTATTAACTTTTGCCCAAAGGTAGGATGATGATTTGGTTTTAGATTCTTACGAACTCTAAGTAGTTGGTTGCAAAAAAAAATTGGAATCACTTTGAATGGGAGTGCTAGTAAGAATAAGGAGGCAAAGCTATTTCCTAATGCAAGTCAATTGATTGTTGGAGGCTTCAATGCCCAAGTAAGTGTTGATCAGCCTAAAGATTATCTGTCTCCAAATGATTATCAAAAACCTAGGAAGAAAGGAAGGAAGCCTACCAATGGAAGGGAAGAAGCATTGTATCATGTGGAAGTAGAGCGGCAGAGGAGAGAGGAGCTTAACTAGAGATTCTATGCATTAGGAGCTATTGTCCTAACATTTCTAAGATGGACATGACCTCTCTACTTGGTGATTCCATTACGTATATCACAGATCTCTAAAGAAATATCATGGTTCTGGAAATAGAGAAGGAGCTAGTGAAAAATAAGCAAAATCCATTGTCGGTGGCAAAGATGATTTTCAGTTTTGACATGAAGATGTAATTGTGAGCATTGGCCACCCTGTGGATTCTCATCTAGTTTCCCAAGTCATCAAAACATTCAAGGAGTATCAAGTTACAGCTTAAGACTCAAATGTGTCGATAGCATAAAAAGGGTTATACACGTTCGTTCTCCGTTGGAACAGAAAGTGGTACTACTAGGCAATTGAAAGAAAAACTTGCTCAACCCTCTCTAAATGAACAGATTGTATAAATGCATTCCTCAAGGTTCATTCACAATACATCTCCTTATATAATTATTCCGTTGCTAATCCAATTATCAACGAAATTTGTGATCGAAAACATTATGTTGCAAAATATTAGCCACAAAATTATATAATGTAAGTACTTAGTACATGATTACTTACGTTTGATTATGTGTTGTGTGGCTATTGATAAATTCTATACGATGAATTTTTTTTTGTCGCTAAATTCCGTCATTAAAAAAATACTTTTCTTGTAGTGAAGCTTGACATAATCAAGAAAAATGCTAGTCATTCGTAACCCAAACGTACATAGCCATCCATAATCTAGGTGGCATGCCATATCTGCATTCTACAAAGACACTTTTGATTAACAAAAATTAATGAAAAAATTGCTTCCGACTTCTCTCCCTTCATGTTTATTCATATTCTAGTCCAAGTGAATCAACACCCTTAACTAGGGTTAAATGATAACATGAAGAGACAACTTGAAATCAATGACATTGCGGGTATTAGACTGAGTAAAAGTCATAATTCTTTTGTTATTTGAGCGGAGACATGAGAAGCTACCATTCTTGGAGAGAGTCACTCGGAACATCATTGCTAGGGTGCAATGTATGAGGCTTGGCGAAGGTGATGCGGATGCAATACAGAGTTATTTCCTTAGGATGTAATCAAATAACAGTGGGTGCTTCTCATTTATGATTGGGTCACCTATGAAATGTTTTTTAGGGAGATCCACATAGTCAAACAACCTACCAAGAATTTGGTGATGTGATTACCTTTGATACTACCTATTTAACCAACAAATATGACATGCAATTTTCTCCATTTGTTGGATAAACCACCATAAATATTTGATAATGGCTGGATAACCTGTATGAGCAGAGAGATATCTGGGTTCTAGTTTTTTTCAAGAGACATTTCTGGGTTGGGATATCCGCCACTGGACGAAGGGAGATTATGAATGCATTTTTTGATGGTTACATGCATTCGAAGATCACACTTAAGTAGTTTGTTGAGTAGTATGATAATGCATTACACACAAAATAAATAAAATAAAATAAAAATAAAATAAAATAATAAAAGAAATATCAAATAGGAGGGTGACTCGTGTACAATGGTACAATAGTGAACTAGATAATTAAACCGGGGTTAAAATTATCTCTCTTCTAACAAATATAGAATTTAATTAAACTAGGGAATAAAAAAGGAGTGCAAGTTAGTTGAGAACTGGGAAAAAAAATGGAAATGATTGAAGATGTGGTGTTATAATATTTTAGTGGAGGAAGTTGTTTTGTAAATAGTGGAAGGGCATCCTACGTAAATAATGGATGATGGGCTCAAATGGGTTGCCAAAGGAATTGAATATACATAACTCATAAATAGTAAAAAGAAAAAAAAAAGTTAAGGATAATTGAGAAAGAAGAGATAAGACCGCGTGATAACCAACTTAAAAGCAACATAAAGGAAAAGAAAGTGAAGGAAAAGCAGTAGAAGAATGGAGAAGAACCGAGAAAGAAGAGGAGGAGAGGGTGACTTTTTGTGGAGATCATCTGGGCTTGCCGATTTTCTAAATTAGTGCATTGGACGAGACAGGTTAGCTTAATTGGTTGGGAGATCTTCGGTGGCTCTAGCAAGTCGAGAGGTACGCTTCAAAAGGTAGGAAATACCTAGCTTTGTGATGACTTGATGCTTGATGCTAAATGGAATCCATGATTTTTATAAGTTGGTGTTGTTGGTACTTGATTTTTCTTTGCTGTAAATTCCTTGTGCCGTGCATGTACAACAAGAGAGTGCTATTCATGGGCTATAACTCAGCATGGTACATCAGAGATGGAAGGTACCATAATTTGTGGAAATTGATGTGGTAGTGGTAATTATGTGCTTGTGACTTGATGATGTGTAGTGATGAATTGAACTTTAATAGTTTACTCGTGTGTTGCTATGCCTTAATTACATGTTGGATAGAGTAGTGAAGAGCTGGAGTTGTATGGTTGGTAGTTAATATAATGTTGGATAGCTTGAATACAATGATTGAGTTGTATATTTGGTGTTGGATTAAACGTAAGCTTGTTAGTTTAACTAGTTGATAAATTGTGTTGGAATGCTTGTTAAATTTGTTATTTATTTGATCGGGTAGGCAGGATCGTATCTTGGTGAGAATCTAAACTAAAAGTGGTGCTTATATTTCGTAAGCTTTATAAGTTAAACTGTGGCTTACACCAGATTTCTTTGGAGTCGTGCAGGCTTGGTAAAATGAGTTAGGCAAGACTATGATTATCATAGTTTTATTTGTATGGTTACTTTATAAATAATTTATTGTAGTTGTTGTTCAATGGAATTCCACGTGGAACTTTAGTTTCTAATATTGATTTGTGACATGGTTATGAATTGTTGGTGGAAATCTTGATTCATGTTGAATTTGATTGGTCATGAATTGTTTGGATAATTTTGGTCGGAATCTCCGTGATATACTTTGTGATGAACATGCTCTTTGTGATGCCTTACGTGATGCCCTTCGAGTATGGATTCACTATGCGGCCACATAACGGAGGATAGTAAACCCGCGTAGAAGAAAGTGTTTACCTTCTTTACTTGTAGAGAGACCTCGACGATGAGGTCAAAAAGGTCAGAGTGTTGATAAAGTGACTACGACGATGATGTCGGATGTGAATAAAGTAACACCGGCAATGAGGTCGGATATGAATGAAGAGACCCCGACGATGAGGTCGGAATGTGAATAGGGGTGGTTCCGGTGATGAGGTTGGCTTGATGTGGAAGTGAGGTGGCAAAGTAAATATTAAAATTTTACCTGATATGGAATGTGAAATTGATTATGATCTAAATAACTATAAAATATGATATTGTGAATTCCGTGATGCTTATAATTGTTATGGCGTGTGATTATCGAGGATTACAGTATTTCCTATTGAGCTTCGGCTCATTCCCCTTTTTTCTGGTTTTTTCTTTTCAAGTGAGTTGGGTGACGCCAATCGAGCTGATGATGCAGACCGAATTGAGGGACAAGTGCACATACCATGAGATGGAGTTTGGTTAATTATATGTTATATGTATAGGTTTATCCATGATGTAGTTATATAAAAAAAAATTCCCCTTTTCAGGTGAGTTGGGTGACGCCAATCGAGCTGATGATGCAGACCGAATTGAGGGACAAGTGCACATACCATGAGATGGAGTTTGGTTAATTATATGTTATATGTACAGGTTTATCCATGATATAGTTATATATAAAAAAAAAATTCCCACGTCATGTCTTGGAGGTCGGGGCGTGACATGATTTGTTATGATGAGACTGTGATGTGTGCCCGAATCATATGATATGATGTCTGTTTTGAGTATGTATGATAGTCCTCTATCTTATTATGTTTGTTACGCATTCTATTCTGACTATGGTACCATTGATCCGTATTTGTTTACTTGTCCCATTTGTCTTGCTCCAGTCATTATTCATTCATTGAGTCTTGCGACTCACACCTTATTTGTTGACATTTTTCAGATATAGTTGTTCTGATAGGATCAGGACTACCTCCAGCTCGTTAGATTATTATGTTATTCTGGTGAGCCTAGCACATGTAGTGCGGGTGTTATTACATATTGTTTTGTATCTACAGATTTCGGCTAAATTATGATATTAGATGTTCCGTTAACTACAGATAGGATATTTTGGTAGGTACGGGGATGAGTTCATATTATGTTGGATTATTATATGTGCATGTGAGGTTAGACTTTGTATGCATTTTCATGTTTTTTGTTTTATGTTCTAAGGCTTGCTTGGCCTTTGTGGGCCCTCGAGTCCATGGAAGTCATGCGACTGTCAGGTGCCCTCATTTAGGTCGTGACAAAATTGATACTTTTTCCTTTTTTAATTAAACACCTTGGAAAGAAAATCTAGAAATTTATGAAATTAAATTAATTTTAGGAAAATGATATGTAGCACATATTTTGAGAACTCATGGTGGCCCATATCGAGTTATTTTATTAATTTTCTATTCTAATTAATTATTTTATTATCTTAATCAATATGTTGAGCATTTATTTGGTTTTATTGTTTTATTCTAATTAATTATTAGCTTCTTAGGATTTAGCGAATCCGTTTTTTCTTAAAATTTAACACTTATTGTTTAGGTTATAACATGAAAATTCGATACACGAGCCCGTTAAAGTTTAATAAATCCGTTCCCCTTAAGATTTAAAACTTATTGTTTAGGTTATAGCATGAAAATTTTGCAAACTCTGAAGTGCGCGTCTACTGTAGTAGATGCAGGCCATTTTTTCAATTAAAAAAATCAGGCAACCTGTGAAGGCTTTCCCTGTTTCTCTTCCTCTACCCGCAAAGTCTTCCCAAGTCATATTGTTTCCGCCGTCAAGATCATCGAAAATCCAGTGATCTTTGTTTGCATCACAGACGAAGACTTGGAAGCTATCTGTTGAAATCGAAGCTATATGTTGAAATTGAAGCTATCTGTTGATATATGGTTAGATTTATTGGGATTTTTTTGGTGGTTGCTTATTTAATTTTGAAATAACTAGTTTATGAATCTGATTCCCATAGATTGTTTGAGGAAGAATGCCCATTATGAACATTGTCCTTGAACGTGTATTCATTGTCAATTTGCTTCTTTTTCTACAAAATTTTATATGATGTAATTTGTTCAGTTCGCGGAAAATCTGGCTTGGAAAATTCGGTTCAATCTAGTTGTATATGCATTGTAGGATAATGCTCGTTCTTTTGCTTCAATGAGTGGTGCAACTTGAAACCAGTTTGTGCAACACCTTTTAGCTCAATACATTCGACACTCAATTCAAAGATGAATTGCAAATCGTGCTTGAAGGATATCAAATACATGTTCAAAATTAATAAATTAACCAAATAATAATTATAATTATTAAAATTAATTTGTATTTATTATATTTAGTATGATAGTATTTGATGTTATAATAATTATAAAATATATTAATTTTAAATTAGTAAAAAAAAATTAAAAAATGAGTGTCTGCTGTGAGTTGAGATATAAAAATGATAGTAGAAATGATTAGAGTGTGGATGTGTTGTTTGAGAAACTGTAAATTTCTAAAAAGTGTACAAAAACTGAAAATGTAATATAATTTTTAGGTAGAGTATCTGCGGTGGATGGTCTAAATCCCAAAGTGCTTGAATTCTGAACTTGTCTACTTGATAATACTTTGGGCCTTTGTGGTGGTTTAATTTGTCAAGCACTTGGGCTTTGATGGGTTTCCATGACCGTTCAATTATTAGCGAATCGCTTTAGGCCCAAGCCCACCAAATAAATTTTAAAAAATCATCGCTTCGGCGTGTTGACACGCACTTAAAGTGAGAAAAATCTTCACCATCATCAATCGACCGATGATTGCTTCCAGGTCTCTCTGCCTCCTCAGGTGCGTTTTCTAAACGCTCCAACTCCATTGTTTGCCTCTCGAGAAAATTACTAGAAATGAAAACAAAGATTAAAAACGAAAACTAGAATAAATTATATTCGCTCTGCTGTTGAACAATATAGATAGAAAAAGTTTTGCGTAGTTCTTGTTATCATTCTTTCACCGACTAGAACAAATTGTAAAGTTTGAACATTATTAGCCTATGAAATTGATTTACGAGCTTATTTGATTTAGTTTTACTGCGGTAGTGAGAGAGTTCTCTAAATGTGAAATCGCAGAGAGTTGTTTATTCTCGGCACTAAAACATCAATTTTTTTTTGCATTCTATGATTGTGTCCGCCAGGTAGATCACTGAATTTCATTTGTTGTTTCTGCAGGATCAATCCAGTTATAAATTTTACCAATACGTATGCCAAACCAGTTCAGGTTTTGCGCTTGTACTTATATATGATTCTAATTGTCAATTTTTTTTGGTATATAGAGAGTTTGCGGATTTCCTTTTACTCTTATTATATTTGGTCGTGGAATTATAATAAGTTTGCATAAAAAATGGATCGTGAACTTTGCCCCATGTTGCATGCACCCCCTTTAAGGTGATTGATGATAAATCTTTTAATTTTTATCTTATTTTTATAGTTTTGGCTCTTCCCTTAGTATCAGTTGGAGAAAAATAAAAATGGTTGCTTTCTGCCAAAACCTGCCGTTGAGGATTTGCTTTAAGTCATGAATTAACAGATATGATCTAAGATTTTACTACATTTTAAGTGTGGAAATGAGTAAGATATTTGCTGGCTTAATTTTTATAATGTCCATGTGACAGAGAATTTGCTTAGTTTACACTTTGAGCTTTGGTCAGAGGATGGGTGGTGCAAAAGACAAGGTGGGTGCTCTGGACAGAAACAAAAAACGGAAAACAGTTAATCCTGTATGGAGACCAATATCTACACAAACCAGTTCCATTGAATCTTTTGAAGGTCCTTTTCTTTTTCTGAACAGGGCTCACTTGATTGCTGGCTATTACATGTTCACCTTTGCAGCATTGTTGAATTTGTGTCGGAGTATTTTTCGACTACGTACATAGGGATCACCATGTTTAATCTTTAAGGGAACAGTGTCTTACTACAAGGCATACATGTATGCGTGCAAACAGTAGAAATTGTTGTTTCTCTTTTATTCTAAATTTTCATTAAAACAAACAAGAAAAAAAATACAAGAAAGGAAAAGTTCTTCAAACGTGTATGATGTGATGTTGGCCTGATTCTTGGTTATTTTTCTACGTTTCTTACTTTCTGCTAGCATATTTGTCAACTGTTTGAGATAGTAAGAGCGCATTGGTTTCTGAAAGATTTATATCAGTCTCTGGGTTCATGCAAAGATCTTTTAATACTTTTATCTATTTATCTATAAACCATTTTATACTGTCACTTGGCATGGTGTCATCTAGATTGTCACTGCCCTTCCAGCCTTGGTGAATATCAATATATCATAACCATCAAGTTCAGGAGAATTTTGTTATATTTTTCAACTTTTGCTTAGTGATAGAATCCCTTGCTGTGTCTCGTTACATCAAGTTTTGAAATTTCTTATCGATTTTCTTATGTAAAATCTGTAGGATCCTTGGTTAAAGATGTTACTGATGAGTCGGCATATGGAAATCAATATCAGGAAACCCAATGTAGCACTTCGGGCAACCTTTTGAAGGCTCCTAATGTCACAGATGTCACTGAAACAATAAAAGAACTAGCCAGTTCAACTCTCAGTTCTGGCTCCCTGCAGAGTAATATTGAAGTTGGACCTTTGGAAGGGTTTCCCATTCTTTCTGCTGATATGCATACACTTTCTGTTGAGGTAACATGTTATATGTTAAAATTTCAAAGTTATGCAGATGCTTTTGTCAGGTCTATTTGCACAATGGTTTTTATTTCATAAATAGGCGTGTGAGCGCTATGACAAGGCCATAACATTGTTTTTCAGTGTAATGACAGCTTAAATTTGAGCCAAAAATTAGTTGTATTAATATGAAGAGCATGATACTTCGAAAAACATTCCCTAATTGATCTTATCCATCACATATGACTTTTCCTTTTCTCTGCTGATGAGTTATTTTTCCCAGTATAATAAAAACAGTCTTCTTTTGTATGAAAAAGTCATCCCCTGTTAAAATCATTAAGATATTTTTGTTAGTTATGTTTATTCACATTCGGTATTGGTAGCAGTTATGCTGCCTTTCTGGTGTGCTTTGGTGCCCTTTCCATGTCCTTAGTTTGGTTTTTCACTTGTCATGCTTGTGTTACAAACTTATTACTGATTTCTCCTTGGGTCTAAAGGGACCCGAAGAAAATTATTGTTTTTAGTCTTCTATTTCTGTATTTTTGAATAGTTAGAGAAATGAAATGCTTTTATTGCTTGCAAAATTGTCATTCCTTGTGGATTCGACTTCAATTTGTCTTTCTTATGGAGTCATTTAGTAGCTTTGTAGTTACTTTTCCAGCTTTCCAAACCCTGCCCAAGTGCAATCTAATCAGTCATATTTATTGCTGCGATTACTTTGTTTTTTTTTCCTTCTAATTATCAAAATCCCTAATGTTTTAGTTAGCATCCTTTAATTTGGGTATGCATGGTTTTCGTATCTGTTTTCTTTTTAAAACTCCCAGGCCATCTCACCCTCTTTACTCTTTTTCGTTATTTTATTTCACATTCCCTGTCTTTGACATACAGGTGGGGGCATCTCTTATTCGATTTATCAAGGGAAAAGGGTATGAAATGCAGCGTGTGAAATTCTTTGAATATATGTTATATGTTGGCTCGCTAAATTTTTTGCCTTCTCTCCCTTAGGGGATCTACACAGAGGGAAATTGAAGAGGATATGGGAGTTAAGATCATCTTCCCATCATCGAAAAATGACAATTTTGTTAGTAAGCTTCTCTCACCTTTTTTTATTCTTCTAAAACATTTCAGCAATGAATTTTACTTGGCTCTCCCCCCTCCCCCCCTCCCCCACTCCGCTCTCACTCTCACTCTCTTAACCTTGGATGTATTTCTGATGATCAATTTGTTATTTATCTAGTTGATTAGCGTTCCTTTTCATATTTTCAGCGTGAATTTTTTGATGAGTCATTGGTCATGAAATTGATAGTTTTTCATTTCTTAATAGTCTATCCGATCCAGTTTATTGTATCCATTGTCTAACTCTTTTTTGTAACTTTCATGTGCTTATTTGTTTCAGCCATTGGAGGCAGCTCAATAGAGGGTGTAACTAGAGCTTCAGAAAAGATACAAGCTGTAATTGATGAGGTTATTCACTAGTCATTGTTGTTTAGTGAAATTTTATTAATTCTGTGTGATATTGTTGGGTATTGTTTCTGCTTAATATAGCATCAGGACTTTTTCCATTTGGATGCGTGTATGTATTGGTTACGGAGTCAAGCGTGGTCTCGTTCTGTAAAAATTCGGTTGTTGCTTATCCCACTTCGAAGAATGATGCTTTGAGTATTACTTTTTGCATTAGTTTCTGAGATTTTTTTGCTGGATAATTTTTTCTTCATTTATTTTCTTAGTAGACTTTTCATTCTACCTGATTTTCACTCTAGATTAATTATTTGTTTGATTGCAATGGGCTTTGTATGGGTAATTATTTACTTCTTGCACCATTATTTTGTATTTTTCCATAATTGGTTTGATAATTTTGTTCGTGTTATTTTTTTACAGCGACTGTTCAACATGCTACAGTTATTTGATACATCTTTCTCCAAACTAATCGCAGGCAGTCAAGAGCCCCAATCTGGATTACTCTCACTTTGTCTCTCTTCCATTGGCAATACACCCTGAGTTGGTTGATAAGCTTCTTAATTTCCAGAATAAGATACTTGGAAACAGTAACAGTTGCCTAGATGGGAATCATTACACTGATTCTGATGAAAATACTTCCGACAATGAAAATAAGGGACAACAACTAGATAAAAGACCTGATGTTGGGGTTGAACTTCAAGTGCACAGTGATAATGAGCGTGTTAAAGTGGCTCTAACTACAATACCTTTTGTTAGTTACCCCCCTAAAGCATCAAAGTCTTCTATAACTGGTAATGCTTAACAAGGCTGCCTATTTCAATTCTATAGATCGCATGATGGTACAACTAAAATTGGCCAGTTGCCAACTTGCCATTTTCACTAGCCAATGTCGTGGATGCTAATTTATGTGTTGCAATAAACTTATAAACTTGAAGCTCCAGGGTAGATGTTTACTGTTCTCCCAATTATGAGTTTGTGTTACAAAGTTACAAGTTAATACTGGTTTGAGAAGGAATGTTACTGTAGTTATTGAAAGTTTATGTGCATTCAGATTTAGTAAACCTGATTTACTTGTACTTCGCTTATCAGTTAAGAACTTTTTTCCTTTATTCTTTTACTCTAGAGAGAATCACTGGTACTCCCACAGATTTGGGTATCGACAAATCCATATTCATTAAACCAAAAACTTTTCACTTAACCGTGCTCATGTTGAAGCTGTGGAACAAGGACCGAGTAAATGCAGCAGCTGAGGTTTTGAAGGTACGTATTGAATATGATGGACATCTGCTGATGATAATGTAGCATATTGAAGAATTTTTTTTCGTTGTTTTTAGAGTATCTCCTCAAAGGTGCAGGATGCATTGGATAATCGTCCTATTTTTGTTAGGCTCAAGGGGCTGGTAAGTAAAATATGGCTTTGTTTTCTCCTCATCTTGGTTAGTTTAAAGTTCTAGCAATTTCATTTTGAACCTCAAGCTATATTGGGAAGAAAATAAAAGACATTCCTCTTATCTTTGTGAAGGATGTATGTAAGTAGAACACAACTTAATTTCTAAAGGGTAACAAATGAGGCTTACATTTGAATTAGAATTTGGATCATAAAAGGTTTAGTGTTGCATCATTGTATACTTTAGCTTTCTTCTCTTGGATCTTAAATTACTTGACCTTTTGAGTTCAATTTTGTCTTTTGTGTTTTGGATACATGTGAAGTGGTGTATCTGTACATGCTGTGGTATTGCTCCTAGCTTCTTAAAGACAATGTAGAGTTGGCATCCTTTGTCAATTGGGATGCTTTTGTACCTTATCATTATTTTGGTGTGGCCCACTTCTTTATTTTCTTGTAGGATTGCATGAGAGGCTCTTTGGCAAAAGCACGTGTGCTTTATGTACCTGTGGAAGAAATTGTCAATGAGGACCGACTTATGCGTGCCTGTCGTATCCTTGTTACCTGAGTATCAATACTTTTTGCCTTGTTCTTTATTGTGCTTGGTAATATGCAGGTTAAAAAGGAAAGATGAAAAACAATGCTGCCTGCAAAGTCCCTTTTTTTTCTTCTAAAATCTTGAATGGACTCTTGATTTTCTTGAGCTTTCTTAGAAATCATTATTGATGCTTTTGTTGAGGCTGGACTTGTTTTGGAGAAAGACTCTAAACAGAAGTTAAAGGTACAGAAGATGATCTTGACAGGCCCTTATTTTGATGTTTATTCTAAATGCGAGTATACTGATGCTGTATATATGGTGCTATTGTTATTTGTCGTGTGGCTCAGAGTAACATCAGTGCCATTTGGTTCTGTCTGCGTATGATAGTTATGCAAATCCATTATTTTTATGTAATCCATTAAGTTGTTAACTTGAGTGTATCCTGATTTCCTGATTGTTCAACCCCATAAAACAAAGGGGAAGTTAAAATCTTCATTCAAGTCCGTCCCTATGAGAATTGTCGTGATTTTAATAAGATTGGGATCAGCCACATGAATCTCTTGGTTTGTTCCATTCATTACAAACTAATGACATCCTATGAACTTATGTCCTAGAACAGGGGGAAATAAAAGAAAAATGAAGTGATTGATCTTGCTGCAGAGAAAAATCTAATGTTACTGTTGTGCATCATCAAGAATCTGGTCTACTATTGTAATTGTTCATAAAGAATGCAGTGATACTCAAACTTGACTTGATGCCCAGATTTTTTTATTTTTTTTATTTTGTATACTTTGTGCTTCCGTTAGATTGAGGTTTTCCAAAATACTAACGACAAGGTTTTGTCTCCTTGTCTTGCAGTTGCATGCTACTGTTATGAACGCTAGGCATAGGAAAGGGTACTGATTTCTTTTCTTTGCACTTCCCTCTATCTTCTCACTGTTTTCCCTTTCATTTCCTCCTCTCCTTCTAAATACGATGGCTAACTGATGGAACCCAATGTTTCAGGAAGAACCGAAAGAGGAAGTTTGATTCCTTTGATGCACGAGACATTTTCAAGCAGTTTGGAACTGAGGAATGGGGGGAGTATCTTATCCGTGAAGCTCATCTTTCACAAAGGTTTGTGATTGATGAGAGCGGATATTATCATTGCTGTGCATCAATACCATTTCCTGAAAACATGCAAGTAGACTGATTAACTTGGATTGGAACTTTCTGTCCTTCTTTGTCTTGTGTAGGAAAGAAATCAACATGTACTCATCTCTTACTGATGAGTTTTTTTTTTTTTTTTTTTTGTGTGCTATTTCTCTTATGCGTACAGTTTAATGTGGCTTTGCATATATATAGTTTCTCAACAGTTACCATTTCATTGCACTCCATTTCTTGTCAGTCATTATGCCATGGCACTGCATTATGTGTTATGGTTGCAGAGTTGTGTGGCTACCAGATGCCATAGTTTTTCATCACTCTATAATCACAATGCCCTAGTATCTAAACTCCAAGGTTCTTGATGTCAACTGTGGTGCCCTTCAATTTATTTTACTAATGGTAGTCTATGGTTCCCTCTCACCCTTGCCCCTCACTTTATTATACGATAGTCCCAGGGTGTGGAATGTAGAGAGATAAATAACGACAGGAATATGATGGTAAGAAATATAGCTTTAGGTTTGTAAAAGATGAAACTTTTGAAACTGCTCTGGCTCTCCTTAAGTTGTTAGATCTGTCGATGGGGTTCATGTAAATGGAGGGATAACAATTTTGTATTTGTGAAAATTGAGATTAGGTCTTGTTTCAAGTGTATTGAAGTTAATTTGGTGAGCAAATTATATGAGTCGTCTGTTGTTTTTTTCTTCTTGTGTGTTTTTTTTTATGGACTCAACAACTTTCGTGCACAAAATTCTAGCAGTGAGATTGATCACATTATGACTGTAAATTAATCGCAAAATCCGAATTAAACCCTCTAACTCGATCCTCAGTATTAAAATGGTTGGATAGGGCGAAAAATTTGATGTCATCCTTATATTGAAAGGGTTTGACATACACTCGACCTGACCTTTTACACTCCTAAGGTCGGGTATTAGCTGTTATGCTCATATTCAGGACTATAGCAAGTAATCAGATTTTTCTATTTACCAAATAGATAATGATTTTGCCATGTTCGTCTATTCCTTTTGGCCTTTGTCACCATATTACCGTGGCCCATTGTGATTACTGATTAGAGCAGTCCCATTAGAAAAAGCTTCACGTGTTTGATGTTCAAAAATAAGAAGCCCATTCAATAACAAAAGACACAATCATGCAATCCCATCAATCAGCTATAAAGACAAGAAGCAGGCCAAAAGTACATTAAGATTCCTCTCTCTCTCTCTACAGTCTACCCACCTCCATTAGCCGTCCAGTCTATCTTATACACAACTCCAACGCTAATCAGGACATACAACGTGCAATCCAACTTTATATTAAGATGGTCGATGTCGATTCTGATCCACACATTATTTTTTCAAAAACAAAAAAAATGTTAAATCGCTATGCATTGTTGAGCATGGTCGGTGCACTTTGTGACCAAACCTACTCATGCCTCCATCACCATGATTTTTTTTATCATTATTTTTCTCAAACATGACATGACATGACATGACCCCCATGACCCTCATGACCCACCTCTCTCTTTCCCTCCCTCTTACCCCAAAAAAAATAAAAAAATAAAAAAGGTTTCAATTCATAGATGATAAATATTGCTCATATGGAATATAATCATTTATGAATGTCTAGACACTTCTAATAAAAGCATGTGAGTGACAGCTCATAATTCATTCACGTACAATAGTTTGTTTATTTATTTATTTATAATCATATCATATAAATTTGTTACTTATACTTTCGATATAGTCTAAATTTGTATCATCATATAAATAAATATACATAAAAAAAATATTATATGATGATAAAATAAATTAGGTTAAAGAACCACCTATCGTGGTAAAAATATTACTCTCAATTCCGAATCTATATAATTTGACCTAGCGAAATTCACCATTACGCTTCCACTCAAGTATTTTAATATTTTTGGAACCATTCTCACATTTATTATACTTCTATAACAATATTAATACCTGATCATCTATAGCTCATGACTCCATTTAATTTAATTTAATTTTTTTAAACCCTATTTTTAATAGTACCCTTTTTATGCCTGGCGTTGTAGTATATATATACATGACCCAACAAAGTCCTTTTGTGCTACCTTTAATTATCTCTAGCTAGTTTCGATCTTATCCTCTTCTTCTCTTCTCTGTTGCTCAAAAAAAAAAAAAAAAATGGCCATAGCCTTTGGTCGCTTTGATGACTCCTTCAGTTTAGGGTCTCTAAGGGCCTATCTTGCTGAGTTTATCTCAACCTTGCTCTTTGTTTTTGCTGGTGTTGGCTCTGCTATTGCTTACAGTAAATTACTTATCCTCCCTCACTCACATATAATTACTCATAATTGTTTAATTATGTGTTTTTAATTATGCACTTACACTCCTTCGATTTTTCCCCCCTGATTTGGACAGATAAGTTGACAGGGAATGCAGCACTGGATCCAGCGGGGCTCGTAGCGATCGCTGTTTGCCATGGTTTTGCTCTATTTGTTGCAGTCTCTGTGGGTGCTAACATCTCTGGTGGCCATGTTAACCCTGCTGTCACATTTGGTTTGGCTCTTGGTGGCCAAATTACCATCCTTAGTGGTATATTCTATTGGATCGCTCAGCTTCTTGGCTCCATCGTTGCTTGCTTCCTCCTCAAATTCGTCACCGGTGGTTTGGTAAGTTCAATCAAAAAATTATACATAAACAGATTTATAGGGATTTTGTTTAATGTGGAAATATTAATATTAGATGTCACTAATTCAAATCACGGAAACAGTCTCTCCACGATTCGGGGCTTAATAAAAAATTGTGTTTCTAATGATTTGAATCCATTTTTTGTGCTTCTGATTGTGTAGGCTGTTCCTACGCACAGCTTATCCGCAGGAGTAGGAGCAATTGAGGGTGTTGTGATGGAGATCGTTATTACATTTGCATTGGTGTATACAGTTTATGCAACAGCAGCCGACCCCAAGAAGGGCTCACTGGGAACAATTGCACCAATAGCTATTGGTTTCATTGTGGGTGCCAACATCTTGGCTGCAGGCCCATTCTCAGGTGGATCTATGAACCCAGCCCGATCTTTCGGCCCGGCTGTTGCTAGCGGTGACTTCCATGACAACTGGATCTATTGGGTTGGGCCTCTCGTTGGTGGTGGTTTGGCTGGGCTTATCTATGGAAACCTGTACATGTCATCTGATCATGCACCACTATCCAATGACTTCTAAGCTAGTTTGATTGTTGTTTCTGATCCATTTTTATGTTTTTAATAAAAGAAAGGAGAAGTTTTGGCTCTTCTTTCTTTTCCTCTTTTTCTTTGGATGCCTTTTTTTTTCAGTTGCTATTTAAAAATATCCTTCTGGTTCCGTTGTAATGCTTTTGTGGTGGTGGTGGGTGGTGGTCAATTTTCTTGTTTTGCTGAAAAAGATTGACAATGGTTATGGGTATGTGCCTCGTCTCTGTATTTGTCTTCTTTTTTTGTGTCCTTTCTGGTTTGTCTTTTTCAGGAAACAATGAGATGCTGTGGACCAAGAGCCCAATAGCATTATATGGTTTGGACAGTTGTGAATAATTGCGTGAAAATCGGTCCTCTAATCAAATGATTATATACATTTAAAGACTGGTAAAATCTTTCGTGGGTTTATGGGTCATTCTACAAATTCGACCCCAAAACAAAATTTTCATCTTAATATTCAGCAGCACTGGATAAAAATAAGGGGTATATTTTAGGGTATCAAATACTATTTCATTTTTAAAACTAATTTGGGCCAATATTTTGACGGGTTTTTTTTTTTTTGGTTGACTTTTTGGTGCCAAAATTTTCATTTCGCTATTTTTGTGACTATTTTTTCTATTACGAGATTTAAAATTATTTTTATATAAATATCATTTTTAATCTTATTTATTTATTCCAATATTTAAAATAAATTCATTTACATATTTGATATATGAAATTAAAATAAAAATAAAAATTAAATTCGATATAAAATTGAATCTAAAAGCGTTATAATATATTGTATAATATTACATAACATTCAATACAAACAAAAGAAGAAGAAAAAATCATTCATAATTAAGGAAATACAGCAGCTTCTCCCATTCCTCAGAAACTGGACAGAAGAAAGAAATTAACTAAAATTAACATCAAAACAAACTATATCAATGAAGTAAAATAAAAAATTATGGGATAATATGTTAAATTTTTTAGAGTAAATACATCATTTCAAAATAATCCCAAGGCAATGCAAAGACATGAAATCAGCATCTGAAATCAAATACCTTGCTAAGAATTGGCTTCAAAGTTCAACATGGATCACAAGTTGGGTTTGTATATAGGACACATACAAGCCTTGTATAATTTTTGTAGGGCATAATGAACAAGAGGAGTAAACAAGAAATTAGTTTTGAGCTACATATAGATAAATAAAATCAAAGGCATAAAAGAGATGCCAAGACATAATTGATACGATGCTAGTATGTCAAGGAAATACAAACCTACCCACATGCTTTGTTAGTGTGATGTCAAAGCCCACTTTCACATTCTTATATCTGTGAGGTCTTTTTTTAACTTCCTCTTTTTTTAGCTGTCAAATTCATGATCACAACTGTACAATTAGTCTAGAATGAAATGCCCAGTTATTTATGACAAGAGTCTCATCGAAAATTCGGATGTGACCTATTTTTTAAAAAACTAAATAAATAACTTGCTTTTGCCATCATAAAAACTAAATAACCTTGGAGAGAAAACGTTTCATCTTCTTCCCACTAAACTAAATTCGCAATAACTTCTTTTCACTTCTCAAAATCTTCTTCTTATTTCTCAATAACAATGTTTCAGTTTCTTTCTCATGCTATATAAAAGGATATTCTCCAGGAGATGGACTCACAACATTGAAAAATCCAGAAACCTCCAAAATAAACATATTTCTTCTATATTGAGGGTCTTTATTAAGGTAACTAATATCGCATGCATTTGTGTTAATAGAAAAGGTTCCCAATGTTGATTAATCAAGGTGTCGTTATTGTGATTTGGTCGAGTATTTGTTTTATGTGGTCGGACATTTCCGTATTATGTAGTGATTAGGTCTAGCATTCTATATTACATGGTAATTCGGTCGAGCATTTTTTCAATTATGTGGTCAAACATTTTGTATTACGTGATAATCTATTCGAGCATTTCTTTAGTTGTTTGGTTAGACATTTATTTTACTTGGTGACCTGATCGAGCATTTTTGTATTTATGTTATTGGCCATTTGTTTTCATGTGCCAAGGTATTTGTTTAATGTGGTTAAAAATTATTTTCTTGTTGAAATTAATATTATATAAAAAAATATAACAAATATGTCATTATTAATTTCCTTCAAACATTCAATCACACTACATCTATACATCAATATATATGTCAATTGTCTCAAACTAATCAATAAATAACATTTTCCTTCAACCAAGCTGGCTACCACCCAAACAAGTGTCAGATTAAAAAATAATGAAACAAAAGATAATATATCTTAATTAACTTTTGTAAATCTCTCTAGCATGTGATATCAAATACACTTATGAAGAATAATGCAATAAATTGTTTAATATCAAATTATCTAGCAATTAATATTTAAATAATGTTATAGATTGTTGATATAGTCTAAATTATTATTTTTACTATATAAGTATAAATAAATATAATCATGTATTATATTGAAATAAATTCAAACCCCGATTAAACCTTTGAATCACAAATTAAAGAATTTTTCCGCTCAATTCAAAGGAGCGGAATCTCTATTGCAATCTATGCGAGTATTCAGGGGTGAGTATAGTTTCTTGTAGGTGGTTCAGTGCACATAATCAAATTTTCAAAAAATTTATCGTTTAAAACACAATGAAATGATTGATATTTAAAGAGAGATATTAATTTATAACAAATCAACAATGATGAATATAAAGTAAAAAACGTATAAAGAATTTTATGAATGTTATCTTTGGCATGATAAATTATCAAAAAAGGAAAAAAGAAAAGATTTTGTTTCTACATCAGCTAATTAAGGATTGAACATTTTGAAAGAATTTAATTTGATTACTCTAGATGCACTCGAAGTAGCAAGGGATGAGGTCAGTAGTCTCTTTATTTTGTTCATCATGACTTTACTTTTAAAATTGATATTTGTTTCTTTCAATTGAATTGATATTCATTTTTTATTTATAAAAACTAAGGCAAAATCTATGATATTGATCAGGGTTTTGAATTTAGTCAATTTAAAGAAAACCCTATTGTGGATATGATGAGATTGTTTAGTGTCCGTGTGAAGGAAGTACATATAGGGAATGTTATGTCTACAAGCATTTGTACTTTAAGAGGACAATATCATCAAAATTTACAGAATTTGGCATCCTAACCTCCAAATGAAGTTGATTTTTACAGCTTTGCTACTTTTCATCAAGGTCCATTTTAGAGTTTGAGTTTGTATTATTATTATAGTTGTTTTGATTTTTAATTGTTTGAATTTTTTGTAGAACTTAATGGCTCTCCTTGTGTTTCTACCCATCAAAATATATGTAAAATGAAAAACGGAGAAAATACGATGTTGTTATTGTAGAGAGTGATCATAAATTGAAAACTTGTCTTGGTCGTATCATAGCAAATGCAAGTGTGAATGATATTAAACTTGCTAAGAAATATGACTTGAAGAAACTTTCTCACTGGTTGGTAGATTTAATACTAACCATGACATAGGAAAGAAAACACGACATTCCACCAAATATATTCGAAAATGGTGATATATATCCAAGACTAAACAACTTATATTGTCTCATCTTATTATAATAGTGTATTATGAAATATGATATTACAATAAAATATTACATTGAATTAAATAAATCTAAATAAACTCGATTTGAACCACGATTAAACATTTGAAACATAAATTTAAGAATTTTTCCGCTCAATGCAAAGGAGCGGAATCTCTATTGCAAACTACGAGAGAAGGGTGAGTATGGTTTATTACAGGTGTTTCAAAACAAATAATTAAAATTTCAAAATCTATTATCATTTAGAAAAATACAATGAAATGATTGATATTTAAAGAGAGATGTTAACTTATAGTAAATCAAGAATGACGAAAATAAAATAAGAAATGTATAAAGAATTTTATGAATATTGTTTTGACATTATAAATTATTTTAAAAAAGAAAAAGAAAAGATTTTATTTTTAGGTCAACTAGTTAATATAGGGAATGTTAGGTCTACAAGCATTTATACTTTAAGAGAGCAATATCATCAAAATTTACAGAATTTGACACTCATTGGCTCAAAAAAGGTTGCCTACTTGGAGCAACCTTCAAATGAAATTGATTTTGCAGCTTGGCTGCTCTCCATTGGAGGTCCATTTTAGAGTTTAAAGTGTGTATCTTTACTCAAACATGGATTGTGAAGACAATACAATGTTGTCATTGTATGTGGAGAGTTATCATAAATTGAAGACTTATCTTGGTCGTATCATAACAAATGTGAGTACTGTAAATGATATTAAACTTTCTAAGAAATAAGACTTTAAAAGACTTTCTTGCTGGTTGATAGATTTTATACCAATCATGGTTACATAAGAAATAAAACATGACATTCCACCTAATATATTCAAAAGTACTGATAAATGGCCCAAAACTAAACAACTTATATTGCCTCATTTCATTATAATAGTTTACAGTGGAATATAATATTAAAATGAAATATTAGATTGAAATATGATATTTCATTGTAAATTTACAATAGAATGAGATGTTATAATAGAATGTAAACTCTATTTTATTTAAATTTTTTTATATTTATAAATATATAATATAATTATGTAAATTATTATTAAATTAATATAAATATAAATTAATAATATGTCTTTTTTATATATAAATGAATCAAAATCAAATATTTTCTCATGCATGTACAAAGATCGAATCTTTTAATTGAAATTTTATGTTTTTGTAATGTGTAATGATTCATCAAACTACGTATCATTAAGAAAAAATTATTTAATTATTTGTTTCTTTATTTGCTATATTGATGAATCACAAAAAATTCTACTATTCTACTATAACTATTGTTTTTTCCTTAATTATACATAAACGGGGATCCACAAAATAACAAAACATCATCATCTTATCATCAACGAAGCCACGTCAGCAGTGATGTGACATCAGCTGGAAATCAAATTTTTGGGATGTAAAACCCCTCATTCTAATAATTTTGGAAATAGTGATTAGTGTTTTTTCTTTTAAAATATAGGATTTGATAGGGTGGGTCAATGCTTCTGTGAAGTAGGAGAGGGTGCATGTATATACTCCCCATTGCAAGACAGAAAAATCACTCTCTTATATGGGATGTCAAACAATAGCACAACAAAACAAATATGCCTCCTCCACAATAGATGGCTTACCTAAGCCAGTTCTCCTCCACAATAGATGACTTACCTAAGCAAGTTCTCAGTACTTTTACTCAGGGCCATTCTCTAAGAAAGAGCGACAATGGAAGCTATAAAAGTCCAAATCTTCGACGGTCCTTGATCTCAGAAACTGACTACTCAGATAGATATGAACCAGTTGAGTTACGAACTGAAACTCAGGGTAGTGTTAGGATATCAAGTGATGTGTTTGGTGGAGCATGAAATCATGATTCAAGAGTAATGAAGATAGAAATAGCGAATAGGGACACCAGTTCAAGTTCTACAAAGAGTAAAACATGTGAGGAGAGGTCGTTGGAGACTGTTGTCACATCTGATGGTGTCCGTCTACAAGCCACACAAGGTTCCATCCAAGCATTCCTTGTGAAGGCTTCAAAGTTGGATGGACAGGCTTTAACTCATGGTCTTGAAGCAAAACTCCAGTCTCCACTATGGCAGGGGCATGCTCCTAATGTTGATCTTTACAGGATTCTCCCTTCCCCAATCTCTCACATGCATGTACACATCACTACTTAAAGGATGATGTTCCCTTTTGTTAGAGTAGTGAGTTTTGCTTAGAAACTATTAGTTCTCAAACGTGTTTTATTTGTATGTTTGACTAATTAAGTTGACTGTGTTTGTTAGTAGTTCTTTTAAGTCATGTGCTGTATTTCTCCATGTATGGCTGAGATGTAGCCACTTGTATGGCTGGTGTTCTTGTTTCAGAAAGGTCTAGAGTTCTTTTGTTTTGATGATATCATTTTGTATGTCTTTGTAAAAAAAAAAAAGGATCTGATTAGAGAATCAGAATTCTAGAGAGCTTTGCCTGGGTCTTCTTGTTCTTGAAGATTTAAGTTCTAGTTTGTTCTCTGTTGTAGTTTTCTGGAGTACAAGCTAGCTACTTGTGTTGTTTTAGTTTTCTAACATTGGTATCGGAGCCGTACTTCTTAGAGGACCTGTGGTGAAGTTTTTTTGATCAGTTTAGTGTTTTTGAAGCTTAAGAGTTGAGGTATGACTACTAATAAGATTTCTCTTCCACCACCACCTGTTTTCAATGGAGAAAATTATGATTTTTGGGCTGTGAAGATGAAGGCCTATCTCATGGCTCAGGATTTGTGGAGGATAGTACATGAGGGATATGTTGAGACAGCTCTTCCTGAGAATGCTACTGTACAGCAGATTAAGTTGCATACAGAAGCAAGTATGAAAAATTATCAAGCTCTTACCTTTCTTCATACAGCAGTTCATGAAAGTATTTTTCCAAGGTTAGTTGGTGCAACCACTGCCAAGACTGCTTAGGACACACTGCAAGATGAGTTTCAAGGCAGTGTGAGAGTGAGACAACATAAGTTGTTGACATTGAAGAGAGAATTTGCAATGTTAAAAATGAAGGAAGGTGATATTGCCAAGGAGTATTCAACCAAGTTAGTTGAATTGGTGAATCAAATGAAGCTATATGGTGAAGATATAAAAGATCAAAAGGTGGTGGAGAAAATTCTCATCAGTTTACCTGAGAGGTTTGAATCAAAAATTTCGGCTATAGAAGAGTCTTGTGATTTATCACAACTCACTATAACCGAGCTTTGTAGTAAATTGCAGGCTCATGAACAAAGAGCCTCTTTCAGGAATGAAGATGTTGTTGAAGGAGCCTTTCAGGGTAAACAGAAAGGAAATCCTTCTTTTTTATTTAAAGAAGGTAAAAAATAGAATTATGGAAAAGGGGGTAAGGGCAAGCAAGGTGATGACAGTTTTAAGTCTGGTGATTCAACAAAGAAGAACAACTATCCTCCATGTCCTCACTACAAGAAGACAAATCATCCAGAGAATAAGTGTTGGGAAAAGTATGGAAAGCCTCAGATTCAGTGCAGATTTTGTAATAAGATGGGGCATGTTGAAAGGGTTTGTAGAGCAAAGCAAAATCAGAATCAATCTTCAAGCTCAACTCCTCAGCAGGTACATTGTACTGATGATCAGAAGAGTCATGCTGATCACTTGTTTATGGCAGATGATTCTTCTCATCTAAAAGAGAAGAATATTTGGCTTGTGGATAGCGGGTGTACTAGTCACATGGCAAATGATGTCAATTTGTTTACTACCTTGGAAAAGACTATGAGAACCAAGGTGAAGCTTGGTAATGGTGATGTGGTGCAAGCTGAGGGAAAGGGTTCTATTATGATTAACACCAGACAAGGTACAAAATCCATCTCTGATGTGCTTTATATTCCAAATTTGAAATTTAATCTGCTTAGTGTAGCTCAAATGATGAGAAAGGGCTATAGTTTGAACTTTAAAGGTGGATTTTGTTCTATAAATAATTCTTGTGGCAGTGAAGTTGTAAGAATTGAGATGTTGGAAAATTTCTTTCCCTTGAATTTTGATGTGGTGAATCATTGTGCATTTAGTTTGAAGGCTGATGACTCTTGGCTTTGGCATAAAAGATATGGGCATTTCAACTTGAACTCTCTGAAATTTCGTAAAGATAAAGACCTGGTTAGAGATATGTCTGAAATATATGTTCGTGGAGATATTTGTGAAGCTTGTCAGTTTGGAAAGATGCATAGGCAGTCTTTTCCCACTAGTACAACCTGGAGAGCGAAGGAGAAACTGCAATTGATCCATACTGATGTGTGTGGACCAATGAGTCTTCCTTCTTTATCTCAGAACAAATATTTTGTGTTGTTTATTAATGATCACACACGTATGACTTGGGTTTACTTTATTTATAGTAAAGCTCAAGTATTTTCTGTGTTTAAGAAGTTCAAAGCTCTTGTTGAATCTCAAAGTGGATACAAAATCAAGACTATAAGGTCTGATAATGGGAAGGAGTATACATCTGAAGCTTTTGGTGCTTTCTGTGATGATATGGGGATAGCTCATCAGTTGACTGTGGGTTACTCACCCCAGCAAAATGGGGTTTCAAAGAGAAAAAATAAAACTGTACTTGAAATGGCAAAATGTATGCTTGTAGAAAAGAAGTTGCCAAAGCAATTTTGGGCTGAGGCTATGTATACATCTGTGTACCTTCTTAATAGGCTGCCAACAAAGTCAGTTGAAGGGAAGACACCTATTGAAGCTTGGTTAGGTGTCAAGCCTTTTGCCAAGCATTTGAAGGTGTTTGGCTCTATTTTCTATACCCATATTCTTTCTGTCAAAAGAACTAAGCTTGACCAGAAAGCTGATTTGGGA
This sequence comes from Euonymus europaeus, assembly GCA_963580455.1. Lineage (NCBI taxonomy): Eukaryota > Viridiplantae > Streptophyta > Magnoliopsida > Celastrales > Celastraceae > Euonymus > Euonymus europaeus. The sequence continues at coordinate 20,354,333 of OY756968.1, read as the reverse complement.
ATTTTTCTTGGTTATGCTACTCAGTCCAAAGGTTATACGGTGTATAATCTACAAACTGAGAAGATTGTTGTTAGCAGGGATTTGGTAGTTGATGAATTAGCCTATTGGAATTGGGAGAAGAAAAAAATAGAAAAAACTAATTTGAATGTAGAGCAGCAAGGTGAAATTGATAAGCAAGTTATTGCAGAAAATTATGATGCTGATGACTCAGATGATGAAGTTTCTCCAAAGAAGATGAAATCTCTGACAGAAGTGTATGAGAAGTGTAATGTAGCTGTGTTGGAGCCTTCAGATTATACTGAAGCTGCAAAGTATAAGCACTGGAGGCATGCAATGCAAGATGAAATTGATGCTATTGAAAGAAATGAGACTTGGGAGCTCACTGCAAAGCCACTTGACAGAAATGTGATTGGTGTCAAATGGGTGTTTAGAACTAAATTGAATCCGGCTCCATCTTCAAACACAAAGCTAGGCTTGTAGTAAAGGGTTATGCACAGCAAGCAGGAGTGGATTATGCTGAGACTTATGCACCTGTTGCTAGGCTTGACACTATGAGATTGCTTGTGTCTTTGGCAGCTTACTCTGGGTGGAGAATTTTTCACCTAGATGTAAAATCAGCATTTCTTAATGGTTTTTTGGTGGAAAAAATTTATGTAGACCAGCCAGAGGGCTTTGTGATTGAAGGGAAGCAGAATATGGTATATAAACTCAAAAAGGCTCTATATGGGCTAAAACAAGCCCCTAGGGCTTGGTATAGCAGAATTGATTTATTTATCCTTGATCATGGCTTTAGGAGGAGTGAAGATGAACCTACACTCTATGTAAAGAGTGGTAGTGAACATTTGTTAGTGTCACTGTATGTAGATGATTTTTTGGTTACTGGAAGTGATCCTATGGCAGTGGAGGTTTTCAAACATCAAATGCAACAAGAATTTGAGATGTCAGACCTTGGTGAGATGAAATATTTTCTTGGAATGGAGGTTTTTCAAGGCAGCTCATATATTTTCTTGTCGCAAAGAAAGTTTGCTTTGGATTTATTGAAAAAATTCAGATTGGAGAGTTGTAAGTCAGTGACGAATCCTCTTGTAGTTAATGATAAGCTAGTTTTTGATGATGATGTTAAAGTGGATGCCTCTATGTACAGGAGTCTTGTAGGGAGTTTGCTTTACCTAACAGCAACAAGGCCAGATCTCATGTTTTCTGCCAGTTTATTGTCTAGTTTCATGACTGCTCCAAGTCACAAGCATTTTGGAGCTGCAAAAAGGGTTTTGAGATATTTGAGAGGCACTTATGATTATGGTATATGGTTTAATAAGTCTGAAGGTGGAATTCTTGAGGGTTATGTCGATAGTGATTGGGCAGGCAGTGCCACTGACTTCAAGAGCACTACTGGTTTTGTGTTTACATTTGGGTCAGGTGCTATGTCATGGAACTCCAAAAAGCAAGAAGTGGTTGCTCAATCTATAGCAGAAGCAGAATATGTTGCTGCTGCTGCCTCAAATCATTGTTTATGGATGAGAAAGCTTCTTGCAGATTTGGGATTCACTCAAGGTGGAGCTACTGTGATAAAGTGTGATAATCAATCTGCTATTGCCATAGCTAACAATCCTGTCCAACATGCAAAACACATGAATGTGAAGTATCATTCTGTGAGAGAAGCTCAAAGGAATGGAGAAATTAAGCTGAAATTCTGCAGGTCTGATGAGAACCTAGCGGATATCTTCACAAAAGCTCTACCAAGAGGAAAATTTGAAGTTTTCAAGGCAAAGCTGGGAGTTTCTAAGCTTCAACTCAAGGAGGAGTGTTAGAGTAGTGAGTTTTGCTTAGAAACTATTAGTTCTCAAATGTGTTTTATTTGTATGTTTGACTAATTAAGTTGACTGTGTTTGTTAGTAGTTCTTTTAAGTCATGTGCTGTATTTCTCCATGTATGGCTGAGATTTAGCAACTTGTATGGCTGGTGTTCTTGTTTTAGAAAGGTCTGGAGTTCTCTTGTTTTGATGATATCATTTTGTATGTCTTTGTAAAAAAAAAGAAAAAAGAAAAAGATCTGATTAGAGAATCAGAATTTTAGAGAGCTTTGCCTGAGTCTTCTTATTCTTGAAGATTTAAGTTCTAGTTTGTTTTCTGGTATAATTTTCTGGCCTTTAGTTTACAATTTCAGGCTATTAAAGTCCAAAAACCTGAATGTCATCTCCTTGGATGTTTTTCATTTTTAATTTTGTATTCTTGCTATGAAAATGTCTCCCTGACAATGTGCTTATACTTTCTCTCTGTAAATTCTGGGTTATTGTTTGGCAGGCTCGGATGAAAGCTGTTTGTATTCTTGAGGCAATCTTGAGGAAGAAGGATGATGAACCCTTAGTCGTAGGTGCTTATTTTTGTGAAAACAAAGAGGTGGTTGTGCGATGTTCTGAGTCTCCCCAAAGTTCTTTTGGGGAAAAGGCTAACAAGGTAAGCGAGTCTATTTTACAAATGAATTTTGAGCTCATGTTACTTTTTCATGTATCTTGTTATTGGAAAAAGTTGGGGTAATGAAACAAAAATCTCTTCTTGTTTTTGGTCTGTTTGCGTACGCTCTCTCTCTCTCTGGGGGTTATGCTGACACGTGCCTTTTGGCTGCTAGGCAGGTATGTGGCACTGATTTTATTGCAAGTTAGAAGCAAACTTATTCTCATAGAGAAGTTTCAAAACTGTTAAATGTGTGAGCAAACGTTTTATATATCAGTTTGACATGTAAAATAGGAGGTTGAGGTATTGGGAAATTCAGGAAATTTCTGATTTTTTTTTTATTTTTTATAATTTACTCGTCTCTAATCAAAGGCTGTTCAGATACCTGATTTAATAGACAGTACTGGAGATCCAGATGAGATTTTAGTGATTGATGATTCATCAAAGAATCCTATTGATTTTAGCATAGAAAATCCAACAACATCACCTCCTTTAATTGATGATTTATTTGGAAATACTATGAGCTCTAGTGTAAGCACTGGTGACCAGAAGAATGATGATGACCCCTTTGCAGATGTCTCATTTCAGGGTAAAGAACGCGACAATGATCTCTTTTTGGGCATGACTATTGATGATAAGCCTGTGGCAAATAAAGGTGGATCTGAGTTATTTGATATATTTGATTCCAAATATGATTTGGGACAGGAACAATTAAATCATAAAACTGATGTTAATGATATAATGGGTGGCTTGTCCATCAGTAAGAGTGCCCCGATAAAGCAGAATGGAAACGTTGCAGGTGGTCTGTCAGAAAGTGTCCTCACAGATTCAACTAGTAGTCCTGGTCCACAGGTCTCGGGTGATCTTTTAAGAAGGATGGTTGGTTCTCAAGGGGTTGAGGTAAATGCAAATCCAGTATTTCCTTCGGGAAATATGCAATATCCTTGCATTATGACGAATCCTTCCTTCCAGTATCATCCGATAATCTACAACACCTTGGTAATCTGACTGCGCAAAATGCTGCTGTTGGAAATCTTAATACTTCTAAAGGAGAATGTGCATCACCACCTCCTGATATAATCCAATGGAACTTTCCAAACCAAACTCCTAATTCGACAATGAGCAGCTCAAAGAAAGAGGAAACAAGGGCATTTGATTTCATCTCGGTAAGTTTCCTCTGATTAACTTGTTCTCGTGTTATCTTAATATATACATGTACGTCTTTTTCCGAAAGCAAAATACATGTAAAGGTAAACAACCTCCTGTGCACAAGGTTCCTCCAGTGAGCGGGGTCGGGATATGAGCAAAAACTTGTGATAAATAATGCCTAAACGCAGTACTCATGATAAAGCAGAATACAGTGTTTGAACAAAGTTACAATTATTGCTTGTGTTTTTTATGTTCTGCTTAGATGTGTATGGAAATGCATACTCAACAAAATACAGGCTTAGATTAATTTTGATTTTGATTCATATCCATGGGCTGCAATCTGCTGAACTCCATCATGGTACATATGTGAAAATGTTTGACAGATGAAGCTCATGCATGCTCACTGTTTTAATGTCTATAACTAGAATGGCATGGGTACAAGAACATTGCTTCCATTGGATTCAGCAATGAATTATCTAAATTTTACCACTGGGGGCTTGACAATGGAATATGTCTCGTCTTTCTTGTAGGATCATCTTGCTTCGGCTCGCGAATCAAAGAGTGGTTTAAGATTTTGATGATGATATATTTAAGCAAAGAAAAATAGGTTGAAGTCGTCTCTCAACTTCTGAGGTAGGCTGAAAGAATAATTTTGCAACAAAATAACGTATGCTGTTCTTAACGTGTTTCTTCAGAAGAAGCTTTGCAAGGAGATCAGAGGACAAAAATCGCAAACTAAGGGAAAGAAATTGCTTTCATGAATCATTTTTGTGCGGGTTACAGTGAGAAAATGTCTGTAGTTAGCTTCGTAATTTTGGAATCTATATGCCATCACTGATTAACTTTTCTGCGTACATATTCATATTTTTGCCAGCTTCATGAGAAATGCTTGTAATACATGCAAGTAGAATCAATATAGATGGTAATTATTTTGTTTTTTATTTGAGTTTCGGTGCGAGAATCATGTGTATGTGTGGTCGGTTAGCTTTGCAATTTTGGAATCTGTATGATCAATATGCAGTATCTGCAACTGTGTAAGAAGGCCAGGCGCTGACTGCCTTTTCTGCTCTTCATGAGAATTTTCTCTAGCTTCATGAGAATTTTCTCTAGCGAGAGTCGTCGCCCAGCCAGATTTAGGGAGTCCATTTGCAGAAATGTCTAGTTAGCTGATTGCCAGGTTTCCATTCAGTTCAAAATTAAGTACTCAATTAGATTGGGATATGGGGTTTCATAATTTCCTATAATTAGAGAAAATTGTCTTTCTGGAAAATTTAAATTTGAAAAACAAAAGTCAATGACAATTGAATTAGAATTGTAGATTCTCCTATTAGTTCTCGTATCCAGCACATTAATAGTATTCCCAAAGTATCTTAATGAACTGTAAGACATGATTCTAAAGCTGATTAAGTACTAGGTCAAAAGGGGAAACTTCTACAAACTTTTTTTTTTTTTTTTGAAAGAAAACAATTATAAACTTGGTATTTACAAACTTGGTATAAAGTACTTGGAGGACTCTGAAAGAGTTAAGAGGGAACAATTATTAAATTACAATACAAGCGTGCAAAAAAATTGCTTATGGTGTTTTAGAAGATGAATCTTCAAGGTTGCTCAAAGACCGTACATCCATCTTCTTAGTTCTGTTCAACTGTTTTACAACATCTAGCCTCTTGCAAGAGTACGGTGATGGGATCTGGATATGATAAATGAAAACAGGATTAACAGAGGATTTATGATCTATACAAATTGTAAGAAAGGGAAAAATTACCAGTGATGGCACATATTTCTTGATAGCCGCAAGCATCGCCGCGTGGCCTACTGCAGAAACCTGGTCATATAGAGCAAATGAGAATATCAGCTCGTTAATGAATTGTATAGCTGTGGCTTAACTAATTTTGTTTTAATAGAATTATATACAACTTTTGATCCCTCCCCAACTGCAATCAATTAAGTTGAATAAGAACTCCCAACACAACAATTTTTTGAAATTTCGAGCACTGATTTGATTGCTCAAGATCCTGCTCCATCTGGTGTGCTGCTGTCAGCATTCAGCAGGAACGGAGAAATAATTTCGACAGAGATACCGCAAAACACAGTTTTCTCAAACTAAAACACATCTTTGCTCTTGGTGCAACGATGTAGACCATTTTAGTCGGTCTCAAACCAAGACGTGCTAACAAGGAAGAATTCTATGTGAGATAGTACATAAGACAGTGCAGCAGAGCAACGAGAATTGATTCCAAGGAAGAAACCTCATTCTTACAAAAAGGGGCACAATATATACACATCACTTCCACCTACAAACACAAGTTTGCAATATTGCATGCATATAAGGAGATGATAATTCACTTAGCCCATTTTTTAATATAAGAAAACCAGAGTAGACTGAAAAGAGGAGACAAAAGTTCTTACAGGAAGTAGCATCAGAATTGTAATTGGAATAAGTGAAGCAATATCATTAATTGTTGCCTTTAGATTCTTTCTCTCCCTGTTCGTAATTCTTTGGCCACGCAATTGCTTAAGGAGTAGCTGCAGAGCGACTATGATGTCCAGAAAGAGCAAATGAGTTCCCATCCATATATTCTTCACAAAGAGTCCAACTTGTAATGTTAGAAATGCAGCATAAAATAAAATTTTAGATGTTGACTAAGAGTAACTGGCCTTACAGAGCTTGTAGATGCTAATTTTACACCATATTTCTGGAGTAAATTTTCATGCAGAGAGTTTGTTTTCGGAGGGCAAGAAACCTCAGCAGAAGTTATTGCTCTGGATGAATTGGCAGCCTAGTGTACAGTTGAGTAATGTTAATTGTCCCAAGATAAGTAAAATATACTAGAAAACACCAACATAAAGAGAAATCATAGCAACAAGAAAATGAAAAGAGCAGCAAAGGTTAAAAACCTTGAACTTAGTGAATCATTTAGTCAGAGAAAAAACTACAAGTCAAATTTGCAAGCAAGAACACCCAAATCATATTATTATGGTTTGTGGGGCTTTTGTCCAGTCAAACGCTTTTGTCAAGTTTGAACTAGGCTGTATGGGCATACTTCTTATTATGGGCTTTCTATACACATTATAATCATCTTCAATGAAATCTACCGTTATTCTTCGAAGAGAATGAATCAGTAATGCAGAGTTTCTAAGTTATTGGGCATCTCCAGATAGTCCACTAATTGTATTCATTGACCATATCAAAATCAGTATCAGAAAACAAATAGTGGTTCAGTTCAGTGATGAATCATAGTTTTTAGGCATTTAACTTCATAAAAAGCCTTGGTTAATCATTTCTTGTACTTTTAAACCATTCGCTTGGGTTCAAGAACATTCACCTCTCTCAGCTTAAATCCTTGTCGAGGAATATCTATTAGAAATCTTAGTGGCATTAAGTTACTTTGCATTTGTTGTTCTTCAAAAACTCCAGATAGCTTGTCCGCAACTTTAGCTCCAGCTGGTTGTGTGTTGTCAAAGGCACATATTTCTGCAACCTTTGGCAGTTCACTGCAGAAAAGAAAAGAAAAAATGAAAATAGCCCCAGATACTTCCTTTAAATTTCCAGGATTAATAACTAATTGTCTGCAGAAAGTTCATACCCTGATCTATCATAAGCAGCCCAGTAATCTTCCAGACATAAAGTCAAAAGTCTCTGACTGAAAATTGACAGCACCACATCTTAAAAGCCAATTGGTCATTATAAAAGATAAGAGTTGAATCGAACACGTATGCAATAATAGTTTAGACTTAAATATTTATTAGATACCTCCGGAGCAAAAAAGCAAGTAGTTCTGCATCCAAGGCCTGCTGAGTTGAACGGCTGAAATGAGCAAAACCAGAGAACACATCGTAGCATACTGTAAAAACCTTAGATAGAATAATCTCCTTTTCAGCTTGAATAGCATGCTGTTTGGACCTTTTCTTTTCCTGATTACAAAAGGAAGGCGGCGCAGCATAGAAATCGAGCCATCCAATTTCATCTGTTACTATCTGCAATAGAAATTCTATACATCAGTTCACCAACATATTTTCAACCGATGAATAATATACACTTACCTCCATGAAAATCTGGTAATTAGTTATAGAACAAAGTTCTGGCTGTATAAAAAGACTGCCACACTCCAAGTAGCTGCAACCAAATCAGCCAAGTCCTTCAGCATTATGCTTCTAGAATGCATTGAGATTTGAGATATTCAAAAGAAGGAAGCATAAAATTACCTGATGAAATCCTTAACCAGCTCATCAAGATCCTTTATACCCATTTTGCATAAGAATTCTCGAGTTTTCCTTCCCAGATATGAGAAAAGTCCTAGAGTGGCCAAACAATCTGCCTGAACCTGTCAAAACTCTGTAATTAACAGTACTTGACAAACAATTCATGATTTCCCCAACAGAAGATTTGCTAGTTAACGTCTACATATAAGGAAAAATAGAAAGAAAAAGAAAAGAAAAGGCAGATAAGATGGTTCATTGATCAACAAGAGTAAACAAAAAATTGTCTACAGAAGATTGACAAAATCTATTGCTGAGTTTGTTTACTACTTTCTACACAACAAAATTCTTTTATATTGAGAACAATGAATTAAGGTCTGAATGCAATAATGTGATGGTCTACTGTACATAAAAAATATCCTTCATATACATCTATCGTCTCTCTAAAAACAGAGGCTTTTAAAAACAGTATTATTTTGAAAAACGTGTTTTTTGGGTGTAAAAATTTGAAAAATGTCCCCTTTGAATATTGTATGATTGCCATGGGGTTTCAATGAATTAAAAAATAATTGATTAAATATAGCAAGTTAAATTTATGGAAAGAGTTAGAATTCTAATGTAGTTAAATACAATTTTTAATACTCAGATTATATAAATGATTTCTTTCCTCTTTGTCTTCATGTATTTTTTTCCGTTTTTAAATAATTAAATAGTTTAAAATTTGATATACGAAATAGAATCCTAATTTAATTGAAATACAAAGTTTTAAAGTACATATATTGATGTTTCTACCCCTACCAATTCTAATTTATGTTCATGTTCTTCAAGTACTCATTTATCTTTGTAAGAACATATTATATTAAAAATATTAAAATTTTAACATTAATACATTATAAATTCAAATCATATTTAACATTTTTCCAAATTTAATAAGGATGTATATAAAAATTAAAAGTACATATAAAAAAAACTAATAGTTTGTAAATATATTTTTAAAATTTAAAACTATTCATTTATTACGAGAAATTAAAACATTTTAGTTGTTAATACGTGAGTATTATCGGTTAGTTATTCAAAAAATTATTTAATAAAATAGTAAACCACAAAAATCTGAACTACAAATTTCATGATGAGTGATGTTAAAAAAAGGAAGAAAGAGAAACATGTATAGAAATATAACCTGCAAATTACATAATTTATATTGTTGAAATACAATCTTATTTGAGCCAGTATAAGAGCTCAATAGAATGAAAAATAAAAAATAAAATTATCTTAATACTTAGATTAGATGTAAATAGTGAAACTAATAAACTATCATCTTAATTCAAGAATACTTGATAAACAAAATCATTAGTATATGAAATAAAGCCCCAAACTAGCTTGTCAAGATTTTTCTTAAAAATGATTAGGAGGCTCACATAAAGTGCTAACTAACCTTTTTGTGTGAACTTTGTGTAAGTGAATTCACACTATCATTGTGGAATGCTACAGTGAGTTTTTTCTGAGCCAACCCGATCCAAAACTCCAGCTCTTCATCTTTCTCATTAGTAAGAACTTTTGCACCAAAATGGGACAGGAAGTCGAGCTCAAATCCTGCTTCAGTTGCTAACTGATATAATTTCTCCACTGATACAAGTTTGTATGAAAAATTCATGAGCTCTACTAAAATGTCCTCAACTGACAGTGTAAACAAGGGAGAGGAAATACGCCCCGAACCCAATTTTCCCACAGCGGCGCAGCAGCTTATGGCAACAATAATCCCTGCAACACCACTGAATACCTTCACATTCAGGCTCAGTTCAACTGCTAAATGTGAAGGTGGTCTATTATCAAGGGGCGAAGGAAAAAAGGAAAGGGTCTCTTGGTCAAACCTTCCCGCATATTCCACTGACCACTTCTTCAACAAAGGAATGAAATATCCTGAAATACGTGGCAGTTCCACCACTCTAAACCATGATACTAACTCTTCATGCCTTGAACCCAACTGACTTTCAATGTACTCGCCAACCATATTCATCTTTGGAGTCAAGCTGAAAAAGAAAAAAGACATGCTGCGGTTTGGGTATAACAAGTATAATTAAGTTAGACTTGGAGCATACATGCCAAGTCACTAAGTCAGACACATGCAATCTTCACATCTTCGTTCAGATTCAGTTCACGCAGAAAGCAATCTATGTTTGTATAATAAAGAACCAAATGGGTACTATGCAACCAGACCCTCTGAAGAATGTTCTGCTTGCATAAACACCCATTCCATTTGTTAAATTAGTCTATTGAAGTGGATGTTTGTGCAACCAGAAAAGCTTCAGGAGGTTGCATATTGTCCAATTAAAAAATTTGAAGCCCCACTGCTAATAACAGGGATAATTTGGCTTTACTGAATCACTTCAATTGTGAACACGGAACACCAGAGTTAGAGTGAACTATACAAAGACGTTAACTTACATCTCTCTAACAGGAGATGGACTGTTGTGTCGATCACGGGAAAGCAAAACCTCCATTTCAATTGCCATTTTCAGCAAAGCATAGACAGCTACCTGAACAGTGATGTTAGTACGAGATTCTTGTTCCAATTTTTCATGTCTTCAAATGATTCATAAAGTATATTCCACCTTCAGTCAACTAAAAGTCTAAAACATCTAACATATCACACATTTCCGTGACAGTTGTTCAAGGAAACAACAACAAAATATGAGCTGAAACATGAGAATGCAAGCAGCCGTGCAACATAGAATGAAAGTGGGTATAGCAGTTCTTAAGACAAATGACATTGACATTTAGTGTACACACAAACTAAATTTTCATGATCATTCTTAAGTTTATCAAAGTTCCCAGGGAACAGAGCAGTAATATCTAGAGAGGTCAGCACGCACCAGATAAGCAATACGCCTGTGCCACTTATGCACATCCTTCCCATTCCAAGCCATTGAAAGCTCTGCACCACTTCCAGTCAGTTCAAGTGACTCAACGGAAAGAGAAAAGCTCTTTGCAGATTCGTGCAATACCCACACAAGACAATTCACCCGATTATATTCTATTTCAATACCATGAGCTCCGGCCACAGAAGGCTCATTCTCACAGTCAGGATGATCAGAACAAATAGATGAAACCATGGATGATAATAATCTTGAAGATATACACCGTGAAGCCTCATAACGTGGTAACCAAAATTTAAGAGAAGGATGATCTTTTGAAAAGATATAAAGCCCTTGCTCTTTCTTATTGAGTTTTGATGAATGGGATGGACTGGCCTTAGCGTTTTGTTTATTTTTAGAACAATGAGAATGTCTGCAACAAAAGAATACCATCAATGGTGAACTTTTTCCACAACTAACATTTTAAACTTTAAAGGACTGATGATTTGGAAAATAAATATCTTACTACTTCAGTTGTAAAATGTATGCTCGGTCTTTTGTTCACATAAAAAAAACAAATAAAGACCTGTGACATCAGTCTATCTGAGCCCAAAAAAAAATTGAATAGCATACACATATATTTAAAAAGTCCAAGTTGAAACAAGAAAAACAAAACTTCTGCTGCTACTAAGTAATAAGATTATAAGAATATTCTTCGTATGGGAATTTTGTTTTTACACAACCATCCACAGTTGCAAAAGTACACAAATAACAACCTGTGAGAGTTGAATTCAGCCAACTGTTCTAAAACCCATAAATTTAAGCACATATGCAACTCTTACTCTGACTCTGATAACTAATCCGGCCTTCATCTTTTAAGGATGCATGTTGCAACTCAAATATAACAATATCCTGTCAAGATACTTTTTCATCAAGCCCCTAAACCATATTGGTTTGTGCATATGAGTATATGACAATATGAAACTACATCATCATCAGCAAAGCCTGCTCCCAGACATGGTTCAAACATTGCAGAGTCGGTGACATGAATCCATAATTAAAATTCGTTTAGAATACAAAGAGTAGATTATCCTATAGACTAAAATATGTAGGTTAACAATTCCCGTGCACAAGACTCTCACAATGGGCAGGGCCGAGGATAGACAGAATGTACGCAGAAATCCAGATTGCACTGATTGAACATGTGAAGAGGCTATTTCAACGGATTGAACATGTGAACTCCAGGTTGCACCGCTACAACTCTACCATTGGGATATATGTTCGCGTGTATCCTATTTACTACAACATCGCTCTCTAATAATCATATATTGTTTGCGTCTTTTTCAATCGCCTCCATCCACGTTTTCATTGACCTCCAACTTCTCTTTACATTACTTGCTGCTTTATTTCTTTTGCAGAATAGGTCAAATTCAAATTTCATTATTTTTACATGCCCAAATCATCTAATTTGATTTTTTTTCTCATCATAAATGGGAGCTAACCTACTCTAATTAAACATTCCAACTTCTTATCGTATCGTTCCTCGTGTTGTCACAAATTAAACATTTTAGTTTTTGATTTATTGACTTGGTAAGTATCTTGTTTCCTGAGAGACCAGTGATTCATACTGTAAGTCATTTGGAGGTATATAGAAAACCAATAAGATCAATATGAAAAATAAAATAAAAAAAGGAACTTTGTCTATACTTACATATATAAAAACAGTGATGTTAACAGATGCCCTTACGAAAGTGTTTAAGCACCCATCAAGTAAAGACAAATGTCTGAAATAAATCTTATATATTTTCTAGACTTCAAAAGGCTGACATCTTTCACTGTTTCACATCCAGAAGACTAGAACAGTTTGCAAGGCACTTCTGACTTATTATACACAGCCCCAGGAGCAATTTTGTTTAAAGGGCAATAGTTGGGGATGGGCAGTTGGGGAGGAGCCGAGCGAGTAGCGACTCAGGTATTTGATATCAAATTTCATATATATAATGGATCACACTTAACCTAAACTCTATACCTAAATTTCAATAAATCTGACAGACACTTACAATGTGAATCACAGTCAAACGTTTTGGTCGATTATGTCTAAAAAGATAAGTAAAAGTTAAGTAAATAACATTTCAACTGCATTTAGCAATTTCATCGTAGCCATGCTAGGAACCATTTGCACCAAAACATCAAATAAATCACTTTTCTTTGCTCAAAAAAATAAATCAATTTCAATTAATTTGAACCTTAAAATGTATGTATCAACCAAAAAGCATTATATTCGAGTCAAACTAATGTTTGAAGTTAGAAATTATTAAAGAAGCAGAGGCTACAAATTGGATAGTATTTGATAACTTCAAAACTCCACACTCAATTTCTTTATCTTTCTAATTTTATCAATTTACTCTGTCTCTGATTATCTAATCTCTCTAAATCAAAAGCACGTAAGCGTATTGTTTATCTTCTCTACAATCATTTTCCAAACAACACTACAAAATATGTAAAAACCAATCATATAAACAGATACAATTTCGGATCCAAAATCGCATAAGCGCAAACATAATAATCCAAGACACCAATCCAAAGCAAAAACCCACTATTGTAGATTGTGAAGAAAACTTACGATTGCTGAAACAAGATCGTGAGACGCAAGGACAATAGAGAAGCCATGGAGAGAGACCAGAGATAAGGAAGGAGGAAGAAGAAGAAGAAGAAATTGTGACGCCATGAATCCTGTCAATAAATGAAGGCCAGGTTTGTTTGGCGTAGTGCTCGAGGAAGAGAGAGAAAAATTGGAGGAATAATTTTGTAAGTATTCGTTGTGCTGGTCTAGGGTTTATCTCCCGCCAGCCGTTTTGCTTTTGAAGTTTTTGGACTCTTTTAGCCGGAGTGGAATTAGGAATATGATGTCAAATGGGTGGGTATACCTGTTGAAAAAATTATTCTCCATTCCAATAAAAATATTCTTTAGATATTTTCATTTTTACTCGAGCCTCTTAATTTATGAGGATGGAGAATTTTCGTCTATTTATTCATTTATAAATTGTAATTGTAAATTTTACAATCAAAGTCATTAAAAAATTTACATTATAAATATGTTTTCAATTATTTGAGATGGCTGAATCAAACGAAATTGTCCATGGTATGAACTTGACAAGACAACTATGCATATTATTCATTAAATAAATAAATATGTTTAGTGGAAAATTTTAATATCCTCAAATAATATATTTTTATGGGTCTTTTTTAGTGAGGTTTTCTTGCTAATTTTATAAATAATATATATCTATAATATTAATAACATATCTATTATAAATACTACATATAAGTAATAATATATAGGTGTAAGATTTTCTCATATGTGGGATTCCACACATTTGACCATCGGATTACATTCTCAAAGAAATGTCTCATATTTTGATTCTTCTTCAATCGTTCTTCTTCTTCTTCCATTCTTTTGAGAACTGGGGATCCCGCATCTCTCTCTAGCTTGACTAGCCAAGTATCCCACCATTCCAATCCCTCACCATGACTTGTATCTTCTTCCGTTATTCTTCTTCACTTTTGACCAACCGCATCGATTTGGAGATAGGGCCACGAAATCAAAGATGGCAGGGATTTTGAAGAGAGCAGAGAATGATTTTAAAGAGACCAGAGATCGTTCTTGTTCTCCATCTCTCTATATCTATTTCCTAAATTTCATTGAACATTTAGAACTCGCCATTGCTTTATTCCTCAGGTTTCAATTCGAGTCGAAAAGCGAAGAGGTGCGTTAATGAGTTATGTTGAAGGAGTCTGAGTTTTTTATTTTCAGCTTCGGTCTTTTATATTCAAACTTTCTTGCTCGTGGTCTGTGGCTTCAAAACAACTAATACTCAACTTTCTAGTCCGTTTTTTGGGTGTTAATCTTTGTTATTACTCCATTTAGAATTCCAATTTAATTTATGTGTTTATATCGTTCTTTTATTGGTCTTTGATGCATTCTCTCTAAAAAAAGCTACGTGTGATTCTATCCTTTTTTTGTTGTTCCGTGCCTTGATGTGTTATTTTCAGGGGTTAGATGCTGTGTTTTGAATATGTTTTTGTAAAATAAGATCATATTATATACGTGGGTAGAATGTGTTAAGGAATTTTTAATGGATGACAAATATTGGGAATTCTGCCGCATGCACTGCTTACACTAGGTAGAGGGTGTTGATTAGCTAGGCTCGGTCGTTTCTTTGAACTCGCACGGAAGTCGATTTCCAATACCTACAGGTTTCTTTGATCTAATAGCCCTGGTATGATATGTTCCTTCATAACAACTACAGTTTCATTTGGTCCCCCAAGTGTTCTCTAATCTATATTGCAAAGTCTATGGTCTTTTTTTTTTTTTTTTTGAGAAATAACAATAATATTAAAAAGCTCCCGGAAGAGATAAAACTCCCGGAGGAGATACAACTCCCAGAGGAGAGAAAGCTCCCGGAGGAGAGAAAACTCCCGAAGGAGATGTAAATACAACCCACCCAAAAGGATGGCAAACCAACATACAAGAAGAAAATGACCAAATCAACCTACAAATATCAAACCCCATGAGAAAAGAGCCCCAAATAACAACACACAATAGGCTAACAAGACTAGATCTGGAGAATACTGCAATCCATAGAGCAGTTTTGAGAGAGGGCGCCTTAAATTGCAAGATCGTACCCCTGAGGACCACCCATACCAAGATCTGAGGTGAGTAAACCTCTGTAAGCTGATTGGAAGCTTCAAAACGCCATGAACGAAAGAGATCTGCAGTAAGAGGTAGACATATCTCCTTCATGAAGGATGTTATTGAGAACAGAAAACACAAAGAAAAAGGGTACATCTAAATACAATTACGTTTTTGCTATTCATAGGCCTACTAAGTAGGCTGTCAAAGTGATTTAATTGGTAAAGTTGTTAAAGTGATTTGATTGCCGCCCCATGTGATTTAAATGATTTTTTTTGATAGATCTGTGAGACGTTTTTTGTGAAATAAAATATAACAATAATGATCATCCGTCCACAAAGCAAAAAAAAAATGTCAGCCTTAACTTTTTGACTAATATTTGGTTGTCTTTTATATTTGTGAAAATACAGACATGGTATAAATACTTTAATTTTTTGATCAGTCAAAAAATTATTATTACTGACAAAAGTAATTGTTCTTACTGATACCAATACACTGAAGACGGACAGAGATTTGTACGGAATGTCAGTCAAATAATGCTTTAACTTTTTGACCAATTATTGTCAGTCAAAAAAATATTATTATTGACAAAAGTAATTGTTCTTACTGATACCAATACAATAAAGACTTACAGAGATTTGTACGGAATGTCAGTCAAATAATGCTTTAACTTTTTGACCAATTATTGTCAGTCAAAAAAATATTATTACTGACAAAAGTAATTGTTTTTACTGATACCAATGCACCAAAGGCTGACACAAATTTGTATGGAATGTCAGTCAAATAAATGCTTTAATTTTTTGACCAATTATTTGTACAAAGTGTTTATTTTCTTTCACTATAAAAGGAAGTGAAGTTTCATTCATTGACTACAACCAGAAAATCTTGATTGCCTCTCAATAGTTTTTCACTTCTCTCTTATCTCTTTTAAGTGTTTCTAACATATTCATTATTTTTAATCTCATAATTACTATTTTATAAATTATGGATGAATATTTTAAATTTTGGGGTGAAGATCTACGTTTGTCAAGCTATTCAACGGAGGTAAACATTCTACTTTTCATAAACGTGTGTGATTATAAGTTCTTTCTAATGTTATTATTGTAAACTGATTTGGTTATTTAATGTATAACAGGATGATCAACACAGCACGATGAAAGCAGAATCAAACAATTATCAAGCAGAAACGGATTATACAGAACAGTTCACAACTGATATGGTATAATACTTACATCAATATTTTATTTTGTAATATTTTAAATTTGAAATAATATTAATATATTTTTTATTAGATATTTCATTGTCGTGAAGATTTGATCAAATGGGCACGAGATACAGGACGAGCACTGGGATTTATTGTGATTATTGGCAGTTCAAATGAAGGTCAATTTGGTCAGAAGCCTAAACTGACACTGCAATGTGAGCGAAGTGGACAATATCGGGCATCAAAAAGTTCATCAAAAACAACTGGTACTAAAAAATGCAACTGTCCATTTCGTTTAAAAGGTATGAAGTTGACAACTGCAGATGATTGGAGTTTGAAGGTTATGTGTGGGATCCATAATCATCCTGCTGCAACTTACATGGAAGGTCATGCATATGCTGGTAGATTATCACATGATGAAACTAACATCATGATTGATTTGTCACAGAATTTAGTGAAGCCACGTGAAATATTATCTATGTTGAAGGACAGAGATTCACAGAATGTGACGACAATAAAGACGATTTATAATGCTCGCCAGAAATATCGAGTTGCTGAAATGGCAGGGAGAAAATCAAATGCAACAATTAATGTATCTGTTAAGTCAGCATGATTATGTATCATGGTATACAAGTGACAGTGAGTCGAACCAGGTTCAAGACTTATTTTTTGCTCATCCTCGTTCCTTAGATTTATTACGTGCCTTTCCACACATTTTGCTCATGGACTCAACATATAAGACTAATAGGTTTCATATGCCGTTTTTTGAAATTGTTGGTGTTACTTCTACGGAGATGACTTTTTGTGTTGCTTTTGTATTCCTTCAATTTGAGAAAGAAGATAATTTCACGTGGGCGTTAAGTTGTCTGAAGGCTGCTATGGATGGGTGTTTATCACCACGGGTGGTGTTGACTGACAGAGATTTTGCTCTGATGAATGTTGTTGATCGTGTCTTCCCAGAGTCAACTGCTCTATTATGCAAATGGCATATTGGAAGGAATTTAGCAGTGAATTGTAAGAAACTATTTGAAGATAAAAAGACTTGGGACAATTTCAATTCCATGTGGCATTATCTGGAGGATTCTGAAACCGTTCAAGATTATCTCATAAGGCTGTCATATATCGAACAATTATTTCACAGGTATCTATAAAAAAAATCATTTATCATTTTAGTTGATTTTTCATTGAAATGCATTGATTTATTTATCGAACACTTATTCCACAGGTATCCAAGGGCAATAAATTATATCAGATCGGTGTGGCTCGATAAATATAAGGAGAAATTTGTTGCTGCTTGGGATAATAAATCGATGCATTTCGGTAATAGGACAACAAATCGAACTGAAAGCCAACATGCAAAGCTGAAAAAATATTTACAAAATTCAATGGGGAATTTTGTGTCTGTCTGGTCACAGGTTCACAGTCTTTTGGATGCACAATCTACTTCTATCAAAGCATCACTTGAAAAAAGCGTCAATTTTGTGCAACATGATTTCAGAACTTCAATATTCAACGAAGTAAGAGGTTCTGCTTCAACTGCTGCGTTATATCATATTTTGGCAGAGGTGAAACGTTCTAATAATATTGGCGATGATCCTGACCTCTGTGGTTGTCAAATCCAATTATCTCACGGGTTGCCTTGCGCACATGAGATCTCTAAGTACAAGATGGAAGGTCGTCCAATTCCACTATTTTCAATTCATCCATTCTGGAGAAAGCTAGACTTCGAGCCTACCACTACATTGAAGGAGGAGGAAGATATAAATTGCACTGTTGAGATTGATTTATTCACGGAAAAATTTAAAAAACAATCGAGACCTGGTAAATTTTGATTGCTACAGAAATTACGTGAAATTATCAATCCCTCATCTACTCTACTTGCAGAGCCAAAGGTGAAGAAGCAAAGTCGTGGGCGACATAATTCAAAGAAAAAAGTTGGCTTAAATGTGGAACGAAATTCTTCTGGAATTAAAAATGCGGAGGCTAATGACTCTCCCATATTGCAAAGCCGACACAGTTGTTCATCAACTTATGTTCCGCATTTTTCATCAACACGGAGGTTCTCGGTCGATGAGAGAATGCATAGTACTTCGGTCGATGAAAGAATGCATAGCAGTTCGGTTGATGAGAGAATGCATAGCAATTCGATTAATGAGAGAATGCATAACAGTTTAGTCGATGAGATTATTCACAATAGTTCAGCCTATTATAACCAGTTTCCAAGTCATATGCATCCGTATATTATATCTGTGACTGATGTCGTTGCTGATGGAAATTGTGGTTTTCGCAGTGTTGCAGTGGCATTGCAAATGGAAGAAGGTGAAAATGCATGGGCTCGTGTAAGATATGATATGCTAACAGAGCTGAATAACAACGCTGATGAATATGCATCCTTGTATGGAACGTGGGAAAGATTTTCATTTATAAGACAATCATTGACATTTTTTGATAGATACAGATCGGCACCGGTGGCTCATTGGATGAATTTGCCAGACATGGGTCATCTAATTGCATCATCGTACAATGTTGCTTTCATTGTAATGAGTGAAAACCAATCCGTGACGTTTCTTCCTTTGCGGTCTGTCCCACCACCATCACAACAACAACGTGTCATATGCCTCCGCCATGTTAATCAAAATCATTTTGTGGAGGTATCCTTGCTCCCTAATTCTCCAATGCCTCCAATCATGCCTCAATGGGGAGCATTCAGGCACCAATGTGCAGCACAGTGGAGATTAATTTATGAACAAAATTTCATTGATTATAGGCTGCTATGGAATCAATTGAATGTATCACAATCAAATGTGAATTTAGATTCTGATTAATTTGTTTGGTGATTTAATTCCTTTGATGTACTTGAGAATGTTTGTGATTGTATCCTTCTAACATTTGTTTTACTTCTAGTTGAATATTTTTTTTCTTCTATTGTGCTTCTTTTGAGTTTTTCCGAACAATCACCTACATACACAAATAAATAACCATTTTTTTAATGGATCTCACATATTATAAACTATATTATATAATACTTAATAATATTATATTGATTAATAAATTTTATAATATTTTTTCTTTTTAAATATGATTATATTTAATTAAAAATATATAAAAAAGTAATTTATTGAAAAGTGAAAGTCAAAGAATACATGAAGTAAAGCATTAAGCATCGGTACTGGAGAATTGTTCCATGCATCGAAAATTGTGTTGTCTGTCAAAACTCTGACACTCCTACAATAGGTCTACATTTAGCAAAAACCAATTTGTATTTAGCAATCACCAAAGAAAAGAGAACCATAAGAACAAAGTGGGGTGATAGGAGGAGGAGAGAGAGCCAAAGCCCAATCCTCCTCCTCCGTAGAGGAGCTGTTGGTTGAGAGAAACTTTAGGCAAGAGAGATGTTAGAGAGAGAGGGGGTTAGAGAGAAAGTGTTAAAGTCTTTGGTCTTGAATGAACTAATCCTTTGTTTATTTTATATGAATAATATAAGAAGATATTTAAGATTCTGTGTAGCTGAAAGATACTCACATGGTCACTTGCATTCAAAATTTACGTAGGAATTCATCTTCTAGCATTTACAGTGGCAGGTTTTAAAAGTTTGTGAAAGTCCCGAAAGATTTTATGGCAAGGAAAGATTTCTATCTTTGGATGCATTTTAATTCAACTGATTGAAAGGGTTAAAAAAAGTTCTTTAGCAGAAGATTCTATTGCTTTCCAAACAATTATATTACCTATGAATATGTTCTTCATGAATCGCCTCTATTAGAGTTTAATTACAGGGCTTTCTTCTGTTTGCTGCTTTTGCGGCCATCTTACTAGGCCATTGATTTTCATGTTTGAACAAGCTGATAATGTCCTACAAATACATTTTTTGTTAGAACACTACTGCATTAATAGTTTCAACAATTTAGTTGAGTGGGGTTATTTATGGAAGCCGAGATTCGATGCATTTGAGTTTTGGCTACTTAGAAGAACTAGAAAATTGTGGGCGTCAATACATTTTCAAGTTTTTTGCTATGCTTAAAGATTTATAACAATGAGACTAAATTATATAAGAACATTTTTTGTGGAACTTGGATCTTTAAAATATATTCTGAAGAATTAATATCCTCAGGTGTAATTGATATCACACAAAACTACAGATCGTGTAATGGTCCCAAAGATTGGTTGGAAAACCTAAGACCAAAATAACATATGATTGGAAAATGTATGTTATATCTCTAATTGGAAAATGGTATATATGTTAGTTTAAATATTATGACTATTTGGTTCAAGATTTGTTAATAGCATTTATGTTATTCAAATTTTGTGATAAATTACATAAAATGATATTACACAATAGGAGGATTTTTTGAATATTTGACTAAAAAGGGTGGGGTGTTTCAAGATAAAAATAAAAATAAAAATGCTACGAAATGTTGTTTAAAAAACAATTTGAAAATACTAATTAAAATGTTGTATGCAATCTACTTTTTATGTGGATTTTCTACGTTAATATATATAACAAGTCATCACCGAAAAATGGGTCATGTTTTATTTTCGTCATCTAAATATCAAATATTTTAGATTAGTTACTACAACATTGACATTGTTCCTCTTCCTACTTTGTAGGAAGTAAGAGATCTCGTGTTCGACTCTCCCCTCTATCAATTTGAGTGAGATTTATCATCGTTATGGTGAGAGTTGTAAAAATGAGAGAACTATCTCCTTTTGTGTAACCCATTGATTCATTGGGCCTCCGTGTTTATGTTGGATATTCTCCTCTTTGGTATCAAAAAAAACATTGACATTGTTCCAATTTTATTATTCACAACTATTCCAAATTTGGACAATCAACCTGCATATGTGGCAAGTTAACTGCTAAATATTTTGCCTATGTAGAAAAATAATTTTTATGTGGAATATATGAATTTTTTTCTTCAAACAAAATATAGGTTGAATCAACAATAAACACTTATAATTACGGTTAATCACACTCAGGATCAAAGCTACGAAGGAGCCAATTTTAAAAATTATTTACCTATATATACATATTTGTCTACATTTAGTTTAAAAATTTTGTGGGTTTTCTCCATTTGTACAAAGGTGTACAACGCCTCCCAAGCCCTGAATTTGAATAATCTAGAGAGCAACTTATTAAAAGTGAGTGTAGCATCTGTTGATATGATCATAATTATTCCATTGGCGCTGGAGCTCTGGTCTATCTCTTTGTCGTTCTTGAATATCTTGCTACTGAGGTTCGAGGGCTTGCTGGGAGAACCCAGTAAGAGACAATAAGAAAATGGGAAAGATCAAAGGCGATATTGGATCTGCATCTCAAGATTTCTTGATCTTTGTTTGTCTGTTAATGACTTTTGATTATAAATTCTACAATTTTTAGTATTTGATTATCTTGATTTTCTTTTTAAACTTTTTAACTTTTGCTTGCTTAATGAAAATCTCTTAGATGACTGCTTGGATGCGCCTGAAAATCCTTCCAGATAGAAATGAAAAAAAATAAAAGTGTCTTGTAACTTCCACATCAGTAATAATAAATAAAAAAACAAAAAATTACATTTTTTATATTTAAAAGCCACGTCAGTCGTCAGCGCCGTTTTAACGGAATTGAATCCAAGGACTTGTTTCCAACATTATTAAATAAAGTAGAGAGACTTGAACATACCAAGAAAAAGTTTGAGAATTTAATCGGCTATTTGTAAGAATTATTTTATTTTAAATTCTAGTGCACGCAAGCAATACCGCTCAAAGAAAGCAATTTTCTAAGTTTTTAGTATTCTTAATTTTTTGTTATAATTATACATTTTTAATAAAATGTCTCTTCGCCTGCTATGCAGGGTGCTTATCAAGATCCAATTATCTGCTTAAACTAAAATACAGAGTTGGCTTTTGTCTTGGCGAAATGGCAAAACAATATGAAACAGAAACATACAAAAGTGTGGAGTGGAGAAAACAAATTAGTATACATAGAGCTGAATTTACACAGTAGGTTGACAATATAAATAAATGATTTGCAGTTTTCAACCCAAGTGAATGAACAAACAATTAGGAATGTATTGCCCTGGCTTTTGGATCTCTCCAGACTGTGAAAAGAAAACTCTGTATGGCTTGATGTTAATTTAAAAGGAAAAAAAGCTCTTGAAACCTTGTAGCAACTGTACAGGCGACAAAACAGAAGGTCCGTAGCAGTATATTCTGTTGAATGGCTTTGCTTGAAACGCTGCTTGAACACATTACTCTAAGCTGAAATCTGTAGTCTAATTAAATTACACTAATGATGGCCTGAAGATGAGGCAGATGCAGTATCTGATGGCAACCTATGTGGATGCTGAATTATAACCAAAACTGAATCCCTACAGCTTCTATTGTCAGGAGGAGAAGTTGGCTACACAAAGTGCAAAAGAGCGTATTGGTACACATTAAGATTTTCAGGAATCCGAGGCAAGAAATCTTCAAAGGACTAGAGAATTGCTTACCACCCCAATATGCCATTCGTGACTGCTAAAATCTTTGAATGTTGCTGCATCCATCTCCTGCAAAAGCATGGATCGGTATTATGAGGAAAAATAATGCATGTTTTTGATAAATCAAATTCTGCAAAACATTTGCTATCACCACAAAGAGCCAAAGCTCCCTCAAGTTATCATGGTAGCAATCTTCTGAAAAAACAAACTTTTTCATGTTTAGCAGACATGGAAATGCCAAGTATACTATCATCTCCTGAAATTCACATAACTTGATATGCATTTTAACAATGCAGATAGAATCTAGATTATTCTAATAAAGTAGTGTGAGATCGCAAAAATGGTGGCAAAGAATTTACGTTCAACCTGCAATTGAAAGTTCTAAAAGCTCTCAAAGAATTGTTTCATCCGTCACTAAGCGTGCGGCAAAAAGTTTTAAGGTAACACTTCTTAAGAGTACCCAAACTATTTTTATGGAAATGAAAAATGGATTCAGTGAATTAAGTCGATTGTCTACAATTGGAAAATAAAATTCAAACTAGCAAAATAAAACTTTGAGGGGGTGGGTTATTTATTGGGGGAACTTTGACTTACAATGCTGTAAATGGGAGGCAAAACCTTCTCTGCTTTAGATCTTACATTTGGCATGATTGAGAAATGCGGAGCCAACTCTTGAGACCTAAAAGTCCACCTGTAAGAGCAGAGCCATTAAGTGCATTTTTACTGAGGTGGATGAATTAGCACAACAGCAAACCAATAAGAATGAAAACTGCCTTGCAATACATTGGGTGCTATGATGTGATAATACAGATGTTCAGGAAAAATAAATTTCTATTGAGGCCATTTATGATTAAGTGACATGATTCCATACCCGATATACAGAAAGATGCAGAACTGCCCCCACTCTCGAACTAACAAACGAAGCCAATAATCTTCTGAAGAGCCACCCACATTGATGTATATCTGAATACAAATATGTTTAAATGTTAGAGAATCAAGTCCACTAGGCTCTATATAAATACACACGTGTGTGTGTGACCTTTTGTGGTTGGATATGTATGTATCTATGCATGCATGTATGTGTAGTATGTTTAATATCTATACCATAGTTTCTGCCATGGCTACTATCTGCATTGCACCCTGAAATTTTCTGTACAATAAGGGACATCCAAGTTAGTTTTATTTTCACGACATAAACTACAGTCAACATCACAGCTCAAATAACATATTGGAACACCAAACACATACTTGAACATAATGTACTTTGTGTAAACTGCATCGTGCATCACTTGAACATTCTCATCCACTATGAAGGCCAATTGTTCCCGTAACACTGATAGATTTTGGGATATATGGCGGAAAATGAGATAGAATGAAATTAGATAATTAAGAAGCAGAAGAACCTGCATGAAAAGCATGTTAAAAGGAATTAGTATATTTGAACCAATTAAAACAATTCAGAAGCCATCAATTTAGCATCATTATGCCTTGTTAATCAAGGGCATGATAAACATGTTAAAAGGAATTAGTATATTTTAACCAATTAAAACAATTCAGATGCTGTCGATTTAGGATCATAATGCCTTGTTAATCAAGGACTCACCGTGAAATGAGGTACAGAAGCTTTGTACCCAACAAGAGTCAAGTAAAATACACATCCAAGCACAGCAGTAGTACGGCGCTCAGAGATTGAAAGGCGCTCAAACATGATGCAGTAACCTTGAGAGATTAGTGAGAAGCAAATAAAAGAAGCAGTCTGAAAGAGAATTCCAGTTACATAAGCTCCAAATGACATCCACAGAGAGCATGTCTGAAGATAAAAGCATGAATACCTGCACAAAAATTGCTTTCAACCTTGAAGATTAGAATTGTAAAAAAGAAAACAAAAGTTGACATGGAAGAAAACTCACCAGAACAAAAAGGATAAAAATAGTTGCAAAAGCTTAATCACCGGAAGGGATGCCAACGTCCACTGTAAATTATGCGTCTGCTCTAGTATAAAAGTGAAAAAAGGGACCAAAAAGAGACTTATCACAACATAAAAATTGTAGCATCAAAACAACCAATTTCATGAGACCAAATGAGGAAACAAAGGAACTGCAATCATGTCATTATCAACAGGGTACTGGGGATATGAAAGTGCCTACTAAAACTCTACTTATTGAACCTGAATTGGGTTCTATTATCATGCGTGCAAGTTTTTTTTCCCTAACCAGTTCCTGTTTACTCATACTCACTCCTTTTTACCAAGTTGAAAATAAGCATGGCCATACTCAACCTGGGTCTGTCGAACATTCAAAAAAAAAAAAAAACTTCGATTTATTTCGTTGCCTACACGCCACTTCATTGTGAAAATTTAGATTCCCCAGCAGGCCAGTACCCCAATCAGCACATTCAATTCCACAAAATTAATCAAGCATTCAATTAAACTACTCTCGAGAATCGAGATGTCCTCAAGAACGGATATTAGACCAAAAAACAAGAGAAACTCGTGAAGATAACAGACCCGAAACTCGCTGCTTCTGTATATGCTCAAGGTCCAAGAACAAGCGGCCGCAAACCAAATCGACAACAAAGCCAAGTACACCGGAGGGAGAGGCCTATACGCTTCGTCGAGCCCTCCGGCATCCATTTCAATTCCTTTTCAGGGGTAAACTTGAACTTTATGAGATTTACGAATTACGATTGAAGTCTTCAAGCTTTCAGTTCCAGAGTCCTAGACTCGACTGATTCGAGCTCCCTTCCTTCTCTACGCAGGTATTTCCTGCGGTTAAATAGGACAAATCCGTAAACCGCCCATTTACTATCGAATTTACTATGAAGTCCTCATATCTATCCCGAAATGACAAATGTGCCATTCATTCGCTTGACCACAAGTAATTCTTCATTTGAATATGACTGGAAATAATAAACAATGAAAAGGAAAGAAAAAAAAACTATGAATGCAAAGACGACGGGGCAGGCTTTTGGGAGAGATGAAGTAGGTGGGTACAATTGCATGACATTGTCACAATTCACAACAACAAAACCAACATCCCAAAAAGACTCTCTTCACTACGTTTTTATTTCTTTTTAATAAAAAAATGGTACCCGACATAATTGTCATTTCGACAAGGTGTGCTCGCAGTGGTGTTATTCTTTGTGAGAATCAAATTCCAAATCTCCAAAATTTATACAATTTGATCTCAGATGAATTCACTAACTACACTATCATCGTTAGGATAGGATCCCAAAAGAGTTTCAGACACTAACATCCGTACATGTGCCGAGGGATGGACCTAACACTCAAACTAGGATTGCACCCAATAAATATTTCTTGAGAAATCCCACGCCTCTATGTCACGAACCCTTGACCTCTTGAAAGTAGGGTTGTGACATTATCACTAGGCCATATAATGTTAGGGCAGGATCTGAACAATCACCCAAGTGATACTTTCTTTCACTAGCCGATGTTTCAATTCAAATTTTTTTTTTAAACTTAAAACCCTTTAAGAAGACGTGGATTGCAAGTTAATTGTTTGTGTAGCAGCATCAACAATTGTTTGTGTGTGAGCATAACATTATTTCATGCAAAAGAAGAGAATAAATGCATTGTAGTTTATGAGCGATGACCAACCAAATCAATTAACAAAACCGATCGACGTAGTATGGTATGACTTTACCAACTACTTCAATCCCAATTTTGGGCTAACAAGAATTGACCTTAATTTTAACAAAAGAAAAAGGGTTTGTAATATGTCATCAATTGGAATGAAAATTAGGTGAACAGACACCCTATAATTGTTTATGACCACTATTGGGTCTTTAATTGGTTTTTTAGGTTTTGACTGTGATTTACTTGCATTGTTGAGGTAGACTTATTAACATGCTGTAACCTTTATTTTATTTTTGTTAATTAAAATTCAAACATAGGAGATAAGGGTATAGATGGATGGAGACGAGCCGGGATCCGTATGCCCAACCTAGGTTGATAGGCTCGCCACATTTTTACGAGGCTCGAGCTCAACTTGGGCATGCCAGGGCCTATAAAAGTTGAGTTTGGGCTCGACTGAATAAGAAATGCCAAAATCTGAGCTTGTCTCTTTAAAAGGCTTGTTTATAGGGATGGCAATGGGGCGGGGCGGGGCCGGATCATGGTCGCCCCGTCCCCGCCCCGCCCTTCCATACCCCGCCCCGTCCCCGCCCCGCCCCGCTCTTCGGGGCAAAATCTTTGCCCCATCCCCGCCCCGCGTTACCTACGGGGCCCCGCGGGGCACCCCGCCCCGCCCCTAACAGTATAAAACTTATATATAACATATATATAACTACTTATATATAGGTTATATATATGTATATAACTACTTATATATAAGTTATATATATATATAGCTAGTATAGGGTTATTAGCCTTTCGGGGCGGGGCGGGGCGGGTTGATGGACTGACCCGTCCCTGCCCCGCCCCGCATGCGGGTTAAAGTTTGTCGCCCCGTCCCCGCCCCGTCCCACTGTCGGGTCGGGGAAAACCCGCTCGGGGCGGGTCGGGGCACTTCGGGGCGGGCCGGGTCGGGTGAAAATTGCCATCCCTACTTGTTTATGTCAAAAAATTTAAAAACTAGTTTTTAATCTAATATTTTGAAATAATATATAGTGGCATAAATCAATAATATTCAAAATAACTTAAATATCAAGTTCAAAGTACTCAAATACATAAAATGTAGTTCAATTAATATATATTATTTTCTAAATACATATTTATATTATTATTTTTTATTAAATAAGTAAGCCATCGAGTTCACGGGCAAAGCTTCCTTAAGGCACAAAATTGGCTCCTATTAAACGGGCTTGAAAAAATGCTCAAGCTCAACTTGTTTATCAAACAGATTCACAGACCAAGCTTGAGTCGAGCCTTAATGGGCTACCTGTGAGTAACTCAAGAACAATTTGATCCATTTACATCCCTACTTGGATTGGACTAAACTAGAATGTGTATATGATTTAAACGGGTTGTAATCATGTAGCCCACAACTGGGTTATCCAATTTATTTTATTTTTTATGGGCTTGAAGCTCTTCATTTAAATATGAGGTTGATTTAAATGTGAAGCCAGTCTACATTTATATAATTAGATGAAAAGAATGTTAGAAGTCCGTGACTTATTTTTAATTTATCAAGCCATTATATTGAATTATAATAATTTTAGAGAAAGAAACTTTGATAAAAGCTATATTGCAAGCTATACCCACTCATGTGATGAGTTGTTTTTGGATCCCAAAGTGGGTATGTGAAGAGTTCAATAAAATTGTT
This sequence comes from Euonymus europaeus, assembly GCA_963580455.1. NCBI lineage: Eukaryota > Viridiplantae > Streptophyta > Magnoliopsida > Celastrales > Celastraceae > Euonymus > Euonymus europaeus. The sequence goes on along the minus strand of OY756968.1, from coordinate 20,326,045 downwards.
AGCAAATTCTGGTGGGGGAATGAGAACAAGAAGTCTGTTCACTGGATACAATGAGGGAAGATTTGTGATTCCAAATGAGATGATGGTCTTGGATTTTTGGACTTGAATTATTTCAACCTTGCTCTTCTTGCGAAACAAGGCTAGCGTCTAATTAATGATCCTACCTCCTTTACTGCTCGTGTGCTGAGAGGAAAGTACTACCCCACAGATAATTTCTTGATTGTGGTGGAGAGTTCAAATGGTAGTTATTTATGGAGAAGTTTGATGCATGTGATAAGAAAGCCCAACACACCCCTCTAAAGGGCCTAATAGAGGGAAGGATACCCAATTATATAGCCATTAGCATGGGGTTAAACCCCTAATGCGGGATTGCACTTACACTCCCCGCACATGTGTGGGTTTACAGCCTTTCCAAATGGGCCCAACACACGTGGGCTAAGGGTATTGCCCAAAAAAGTGCATAGTAGAGCCCAACAACCAGCGCTCTGATACCATGATAAGAAGGTCTTGCACACCTCTCTAAAAGACTCAATAGAGGGGGGAAGGATATCCAATTATATAGCCATTAGCATGGGGTTAAACCCCCGATGTGGGATTGCTCTAAAATCAAGGGCGAGAAGTATTAGTATGGCTTCCAAATGTTAATGGGGGCGAGTTCTATCCCCCTCCAAGATTTCTCCAGTCTTTCTCTTTAGAGCATCTCTAACTGGAGTTGTAAATCGAGTGGTATCTCCTATAACTGGCAAAATGCAACCCAGTTTTACCTTTTTCATCTCCAACCATAGTTATATTTCAGGTTGCATTATACAACATGTCAGTACCGGGTGCTAAATTTAGCATCTAATTGAAAAAAGGTGAGGGATATGTAAAATATGGAGGGAAGAGAAAAGTGACCGTTAGGAGTGGAATATGAAATCCCAACGACTAGTTTGCACAAAACGCTAACACTATGAAGCAAATCAACGACTAGAATTCAAAAAAAAATTATAAATAGCAGCACCTATATAATTGATTTGCACTCTATTATGCACCTTTTGCCTCTAGTCTTTATCCTCCTCCGATTGATTGCCCTTCCATCTTTATCACCCTTCCTTCTTGATCATGGTGTCAACGGCTGAACAAAGAGGCGCATCGGCTAGCAGCATAAAGAAGACAAGTGAAAAGAAAATTCTAGAGACATTTAATTAGGTATACGTGTGTGGCTGAGTTTTCAACCATGTTTTTGTTAGAAAATTTAAGTCACTTGGGCTTACATTACTTTGATAAACTTAAGTTAACGAGCTTAATTAAATAATAATGGGCTTATATTGATTGGACTTACTTAGATGATAAGTGGACTTACATTTTATGGGACATCAAGTCCAGTTGCATCATTCTTGACTATGTGAACAAAATTTGTGTTTAATTTTTAGAGTACTATGGATTTTGTTTTAATTATACATTTTATTTTTTATAGATGGATCCACCTCCACCACCACCCTATGACAGTTATTTTTCAGGATTTATTGATGAGTGATGGGTGCACTATGAATTCGGTGAAAGTAATGAATTTATTAGTGATACACCAAATGATAAATTCGGTCATTCAACATGGGTTAGGCAAGGAACAAGGAAAAATAATTTCACTCCTCATGAGAATATTCTCCTATGTTCTTCATATCTTAATACATCAAAAGATGCAGTCACGGGAAATAATCAACAATCAGGTACATTTTGGGATCGAATTTGCAAAAATATGGAGGAACTTCGATGGGTCGTTCTGCAACTTCTGTAAAAATCGGTTGAAATGAAATCAATAAGCATTGTGGTAAATTTATTGGATGTCTAAACCGAATTGAAAGGTTTAATCAAAGTGGCCAAAAATGGAGGAACTTCGATGGATCATTCTGCAACTTCTGTAAAAAGCCGTTGGAATGAAATCAATAAGCATTGTGGTAAATTTATTGGATGTCTAAACCGAATTGAAAGGTTTAATCAAAGTGGCCAAACTGAGCAAGGAAGGGTAAGCATTATGTTATGTTTAATTATTTAATCTTAATAGCACAACATGAAGCCTACTATGTATGTTTTTATAGTTCACTGATGCTCTGGAACTATACACATCCGAGATAGGCAAGCCATTTCATTTTCATCATTGTTGGGAAGTATTGAATGATGATCCAAAATGACAAGCCTCTTTGTCATCCAAAAAGCAAAGAACCAATAGTGAAAGAAGTTCTGATATGCATGATGTTGTTAACTTAGAAGACGATGGCGAGCCATCCACTAACCAGAAGAGACCACTTGATAGAAAAGCCTCAAAGGAGATGCTTAAAAAGAAAAAAGGAAAAGATATTGTTGAGGGATCAATTTCAACTTTCACAACGGAATTTTGGAAGCATAAGAAAGCACGTGATATTGAAAAAGCTGAGCGTCATGAAAAAGCATTAAAATAACATGAGGAAATGCTAAATATTCAGAGACAATGTCTTGAAATGGAAGTGATCCAAGCAACATGAATCAGAGACAGACGCCCTACTATGAGAACTAAAGGTTCAAATTGATCAAAATAAGGGTTTATAAACCCATATGCGTTTCAGTCATTCAACTATTTTCCATGTAATTGCCACAAGTCAATAAGATCCAACTTTAGTTGAGAATGGGTTTCACCGCTCTTAATCCAAGACAACAAATGAAATAACTGTTCAACTCAAAATGTAGTACCAATTGACATTGGTTCATGGCGAAGTGTATCATTACCATCAAATTAAATGTCGCTAGGACCTCCTTCATCCTCGATTATCATGTTATGTAGAATTATGAATGGTATCATTATATTCGAGAGTGTGTTTACATCCCAACAACGGGCTGGTCCACGAACAATAGCAATACAAGCTTGGAGAACCCAAAATGGTTGTTCGACATCTTTTCGTCTCCCCTCTTGCGTTTTAGCAAAATGTTTATTTTTCAAGCCTTGTGGACCTGAGATGGTTTTAACCAAAGTTTCCCATCCACAAGATAATATTCCATTGTATACTCATTTTCATCCAAAAATTGATGAGAGGAGCATTTCCAGTAGCTGGAGTGTCAAAAACAAGAGATCAATCGAGTACATTAATGTCATTAAGTGCTCCGAGCATCCTAAAGAAAGCATGTCATATCCAAAGATCAGAGGAGGCAACAGCTTCAAGTATTATTGTTGGAGATCGAAAATGGTCAGTATATTTTCCTGCCCATGCGGTTGGACAATTTTTTCACTTCCAATGCAAACAATCGATACTCCCTAACATTTCAGAAAAATCATGTTGTTCTTCGAGAGATAACAACCTAGAAATATCATTGTTGTTTGATTTCCGTAAGTATTGAGGCCCAAAAACATCAACAATTGTTGCAACAAATTCTCTAAGACACAGGGCTTTCTCCAATTTGAACATATTCATCAATAGAATCTGCTGGTTGACCATATGCAAGCATCCTAATTACAGCTATTACCTTCTAAATAGAAGGTAACCCAGGAACTCCAAGAGCATCAACTCTTTAACGAAAATAGTCATTAAATATTCTTCGAAATAAATGTGGAGGATAAACGGGATCATCTGAGAAATAGTTACGATACAATCTTTCAGCACCATCGTGTCTACCAAGATTAATGACTCTGTGTCCCATAATAGAACCACGACGGCACACCAATTGTTGCGGACGAGCAATTTCCTGTTCTTGCATAGCGGCTAGAATGACTATGTGTTCATCATCAGAGTCCTTACTATCAAGGATATCTTGTAGAATATCAGGGAAATCATCCATGAAATATAATTTAGAAAACAATTAGAACTATAAAAAAGATAATAAATATACAATTACGATTCACAATATTTATAGACTATAATTAAGCGGGAAAATTTTGGTGGGAAAATTAAGGAGAGAAAAGTTTGGAGGAAAATATTTTGGTGGGAGACATTTTGGCAGCAATAATATAATGGGCCTTATGTTGGGTTTGATGAATTGGGCTTAAATTGAATAGATTTGGGCAAAAATTAATTTAACACCTCATATACATCCCCTCCATTGAAACCAAAAAAATATACATCCTGACTTTTATATTATTAAAGGTGCTAAAACCAATTTTAGCACCCTCCCTTGGAGATGCTGTAAGTGTAAGATCTTATAATTCCTAATATTGGACAATGAAATGTTTCACCGTTAAATTTCATTTTTCATCCAGTGGATGTAGAGGATATTCTGAAAATTATCCTTTCTTCTCATGGTATGGCTGACTCAATATATTGGGCTTTAGCCCCATCGAGAAAATTCTCAGTCCGAAGAGCATACCATGCGGTAAGAAGAGCTACTGCCCATGATTTAAATTTTCTAAATGCATCACATTCTGTTGTTTGGAAAACTATCTGGAAGCTGCAGGTTCAAAATCAAGCTAAAATGTTTATGTGGAGGCTTTGTAAAGATCATTTACCCACACGTGAGAAGCTCAGTCGAAGAGGAATCCAGATTGAGGTGGCATGTGCAGTATGTGGACTCCATAATAAGACATCCTCACACTTGTTTCTTGGATGTGAGATGACCTGTATTTGTTGGAGGATTTTGGGGCTGGAAACCAAATTCAACAATGTCCAAATGAGGATTTTTTTTTTTGAATTTTTCTCTGCTGCTGGTAGTGTGTTTTCATGTTCTAAATTAGCTATGGTGGCAACCTTATGCTGGTTGTTGTCGTTGAATCGTAACAAAGGGGTTTGGGAGAATATGTGCTTCTTGCCTCCCTCATTGGTGCGAATGGTAGAAAACAAATTATTGGAGTCAAAGTCATTTGTTTTACGCTTTTCAATGGCTGCTGATCAAAGGAAAAGTTGGCGCCCTCCTGACAATGGATTGGTAAAAGTAAATTGCGATGCTGCCACTGATGCATACTGTATTGGGCTTGGGGTTGTCATAAGAGATAATCATGGTGATGTGGTTGGTTTCTACCTTGCTCAAAAAAGGAAAGGTTTAGGAATTTTTCATGGGGAAGCGGCTGCTATTCTTCTTGGTTTGGAGTTTGCTCTATCAATTGGATGCTCTTTGATAATGGTGGAGAGTGACTCCATGGAAGTTGTGAATGAGCTGATATCTACAGCAGCTTCATAGCATCCTTGTGGTGCTGTTTAATATGATATTAAGACCATGTCTTTTAGATTTTCTATTTGTTCTTCATTCACACTAAGAGAGGTGCAAACATGGTTGCTCATGAACTTGCAACTGTTGCTAAAACCTCTGTTGAAGATGTATTTCTTATCGAGGATTGTCCTTAGGCTATCATGCCTTTTGTTCTTGCTGATAAGCGTTGCTTTGATGAAGAATCTTTTTTCTCAAAAATAATTTTAGAGAAATGCATGAGTACACAAACTGTTGGATTCTTGTTAATCAAACATAATGTCCAAAACAATGTCACAATCTTGATGAACTTGCCAGCTTATCTGTTTTTGTTTTGTCCAAATGAAAATGATCATATTGATTAACATATAAGAGATATAAATGAATATGAAGCCTTTAATGCCACTATATTAAATCTATTACCACAGCTAAATGGTAGACTATAAACATTTGTGCTCTGATTGATGATAATGCTAGACAGTAATACTAATTTATAAGTGTGATAACATGTATATTTGATTACTTGAATAATTCACATTTTCGATAAAAAATGAATAATTCACTTTTTTCGTTCTTAACTTCACAATACATCAGGCAAACACCCACAGCATTTATAACAACATATATGTCAGCATTTCAAGCAGCATAAAGCAATCAACATACAGGCTAAATTATATGCTACTGGTAAAATTGTTTACCAAACACACTCATAATTTAACATTCAACATACATGCTACACATAAAAAACTATTTAACCAAACACCCATTAATAATTTTAGCATATATGTTATAATTTTCAAATGCTACATCAAAAACCATTTTCAACAACATTTACCTTCTATAAAAAATGAAAAGTCTAAACTACCCCTTATATTTCAGCCAAATGACCAAAATAGCCTTAATGTTAAAATCTATTATTTATTTTATTTAATAATATATTCATTTTTATTTAATAATAAATTGTTATTTATTTTTATTTAATAATATATTCATTTTTATTTAATAATAAATTGTTATTTATTTTTATTTAATAATATATTAACATTTTTACTAATATTTTAATTATTTATATTTAATAATATATTTATATTTAATAATATATTTATTTTTAAATAATATATTCAATTATATTTAATAATTTATTTATTTATATTTACTAATCTATCATTTACTTTTATTTAATAAAATATTCATTTATATTTAATAATATATTAACATTTTTTACTAATAAATTTTATTATTTATATTGAATAATATATTTATTTTTAAATAATATATTCAATTATATTTAATAACAAATTTTTATTTATATTTAATAATATATTTATTTTAAAATAATATATTCGATTATATTTAGTAATTTATTTATTTAATAATATTAATATTCAATTATATTTAATAATTTATTATATATTTTTGAAAAATATTTTTTAATTTGTGCTACTGCCCCTGTATGTAATTAGCCACAACATTTGAAATAACATATATGTTTTTCCTACAATAATGAACCAAACACCACAACATTTGAAGCAACATATATCTCAACATTTACAACAACATATATGCTATCAGCATATAAGCTAAATTATATGTTAGCTGCAAAATTGTTTACCAAACGCTACAAGTTTTTGAGAGAGAATTCAAGAAGAAAAGCTTTAGGGGTCTTTGAAGTACAAGATCTACCAAGGAAATAGCAAGCATCCATCTCATTTAAAGGGTTCTTCTTCTAATTTAGTTTATGATTCCTAGTAGTATATTTTTTTGTCTATGATCCTGAGTTGTAACTAAACTCATAACTGAAGTTTTTGATATAACCTAACATGAATATTGCGAGTTGATTTATTATTATTATGCAATTTCAATTCATTGATTCTTGTCTTTAATCTCTGTGCTTACAAGTTTGTTGTATGTTTGAATGCTTGATTATCATTCGGGTATGCATATGAACTAATCTAGGTAAGACTAAGGAACGACCAGAATTCACATTTCTTAATGGACTTGAGGTTGAGAAAATTAATTATCGAAACTGAGACCACGAATTAGATGATTAATTGATTGACATAATTCTTTAGAACTTAATGGGTCATTAGTTTTGTGTTAACAACTGTGACCAAACATAACTAACCATTGATTAGTGATACATGTTGGCACCGCAACCGAACGAACCAACATAATTGGGAAAGAATCAATCTTAGAATTTGAATTGAAGTTTATGCTTAATAATTATTATTCTTAGTCTGATTGTGTGGTGAAATCATTATCATAATTTATCTTTTTATTATTTGAAATCTAAAATTATTGAAATTTATTTAATTGTTGAGTTAAGTGATTTAGTTGAATTTTACTTGTTTTCATGGGATTCGACCTCATACTTGCATTTGTTGTACTTCTACATTCGATTCATGCACGTGCAAGATTTAACACACTAATGAACTTGAACTCAGAATTCAAAATTACATCAAATTCAACTTGCCAATTGAACTACTTTATCATAATAAAATAAGAAGGATAAAAAACATAGAATTTCTCTGATTGTTGTGGCCTTAACTTTGGAACAAAGTGAAGAGCTGGACAAATCAAACAACCCTAAACGGACTGAAGGAAAGCGAGAGACATACATGGACATCAAAATGAACGTTTGCTTTGTACATTTCAGCCCCCATTCTTCAATGGGTCCCAGTTCCCCATTTTTCTCATTTTTTCAAATTTATTTCCAATTTCCTGCCATTTAAAATTCTCCAACTCTCTATTTTTTTTATAAAAAAAAATTATTCTTCCCTTCCCAACTCTCTGTTACTGTTGTTATTAAAGGCTCCAGTCACAGAGAGTTGAATACGAGAAACAATCAAGGGATGGTAGTTGGTTAAGAGTCACTATATAGGGGAGCGTATTCTCCATTAGCCTCAACACAATCCTCCTCTACGGCTCTACCTTATAAATATTCCACTTTTGGACACTCAAAACTCCAATGCTCTGTTTTTCCTACTATGGCAGAACATGACAACACTAGCAACTCCTCCTCATCTTCACCACCATTTCCGTACTCCAAGACTCGTCAAGAACTAGAAGAATCAACCAGAAGACCCAGAAGAGCAACGGACTCGAGCAAGCATCCCGTGTACAGGGGAGTACGGATGCGAAGCTGGGGAAAATGGGTGTCCGAAATTCGCGAGCCTCGCAAGAAATCGAGGATTTGGTTAGGCACATTCGCTACGCCGGAGATGGCGGCGCGAGCCCACGACGTGGCGGCTCTGACAATTAAAGGTGATTCCGCGATACTTAATTTCCCCGACCTTGTCGAGTTACTGCCCCGACCCGGTTCCTCAATGCCTCGTGACATTCAGGCTGCTGCTGCTGAAGCGGCTGCCATGGTCAATTTCGATTCAGCGTCGGCATCAACGGAAGTATCAGAATCAACACCCTTGGTTTCTGATAGTGTGTCTGCAGAAGGAGAATCTGAAGAATTGAGTGAAATTGTAGAGTTGCCCAACGTTGAAGAGACTATTATGGAGTCTTGTGGAAGTGATTTCTTACAGGTCGACTCGCTTGATGGTTGGATTTATGAATATCCATGGCTGGACTTCTGTGGAGCATTCTCTGATCATCACATATATGAAACAGAGAGCTTGTTTTTGGGAAACTTTTTTGGGGATTAATTACTTCTCTGTTTGATTAAACGTCTCCACTCGCTTATACTCTATCAAACATGTCGGATATAGTTTTATAGTGACACTAGGTTATAGTTAAATCCAAGTTGTCTGTTTAGCTAAATTTGATATAATCTACAATTTACACATTTATATAGATATTTATATAAGAAGTTTGCTTTTATCCAAAAAAAAAAAAAAAAAAACCACTATAGTCTTGATGTACAACCACCAAATGTAATGGTTCTTCTAAACAATTCTATTATATATTATATAATAAATAAATACAATTCAAGGCTTTTTGTCAAGATTTTTGTGTTGATTAAGACGTGAGTAGCGACATATATAACTTTTGGGGAACTTTCATCGTATAAACAATTTTTTAAAATGATCATAGAAGCAGTTGAGTGTACTTTGTAGACACAAGTATTTTTAATTACCAATATTCCTTCCCTCTTCCCGATATTGGAACTGGTCAAATGATTGAAATGGGATATAAGGATCTTGGATGGTACACTTCGTAACAATACTGAAAATTTTAGGGTGTGTAAAAAAATTGATTTGGAAAAAATATATTAAAAAATTTATAGAATGGAAGAAAAAAGTAAAAAATGATAGAAAAATATGAGAAATATGATACTGATATTTGATATTTTGAAGTGTTTGTAAATGAAAAGTGAAAAAAGTTGTATTGAAACATCTGTTTTGTTGATATGACTGTATTGAGAATCGTATTTTACAATAATAGAAGTGGAATCACACTGAAAAATTTGGAGCGCTTCCCATTGAAGTTGTTGTTCAATCTATACAACTGATCGAGCGGCACAAGATAGAGGTAAAACTAATAAAAATCATATTACTTTGGTGGTTTAGGCAAGATTTTCTATATCAACGGTATAATATATGGTGTATGATATAAAAATAAAGGTACCGTTGGGGCGGCAATGGGGAATGTTCTGTTGGATAAGTTTTTTAAAATTTCATGACGTCACAACACATATGGTTGACAATGAGTTTGTATTTGAGATTCCTTTTTTCTTACTTCTTTAAAAAGTTTATATTGAAGATTAAATTACTTCAAATGTCGTCATGATCAAATGACTTTAATCCCTTTTATAAAAAAATTAGTTAAAAATAATATTGTAATTAAAATTTTAAACAACAAATTGTCCATTTAGTTCCACGAGTTGTCTCATAAGATAATCTCTTATGTAAGAAAATTGCCATAACTATTTCCCACTTACTTGGACCAAAATCGCACTTAATTGTTGAAGGGCGTGCCCTGCCTATTTCCTCAGTTTGTCTTTTCCAGTATGAATGACGAATCTAGAAAATAAATTTAGAAAAATTTGATAAATGATATAATTAGAATTTTATGGAAGGGAGGTCAAAAGTTGACTGGGTTTCAAGGGTAGTGATAAGCATCAGAGAAGAAGATTGGTTCAGATGGTTGGTTAGGGCTTGGTTAGGGCTTTAGTTTTTGGGCTTCATTTTAATAATGTTGTCTTGGGCCTACTTAAGTCCAGTCCACTCATAGGACCTTCTTCTTCCTCCTAATGCATTTCGAAAATTCCTTCAACGGGCAGATGTCTTGTCTCTGTACTACTTGTACAGATGATGGAACATTTTAGCCGTTGCTTCATATAACAATTACATATATATATATTGTTCCAGTATGTACAAGGAGATGTAACGAATATAATGAAATTATATTGATCTGCAGTTATAACTCTCTCTCTCTACTCTCTCTCTCTCTACAATTCTTACGAGCTGCTTAACTTTTCATGGTATCAGAGGCTTAATCGATGGTCAATACGAGATCCGCTGCTAACATGACTTCCACAGATGGAGTAGAAAATATGATTCCAAGAACATCAGTTCATGGAATACAAGGTGAAGGAGCAGTGAATCAAAGCACTGTAACTGGAAGCACCATTTCTCAAACTACCTTGCTCAATCCTTACACAATTCTTCCAGGTGATCTTACCACAAGCACTTTGATTACCTTCAAGTTAATTGGAGAGAATTACACCATGTGGAGTCAGCGCACCTTAAAGGCTCTCAAGACCCGAAACAAAGTGGGGTTTATTGATGGGACTCTCACGATGCCAAGCGAAGGAGATGAGAATTGTGTAGCTTGGACCAGCTGTGACTGCATTATTCAAACCTGGATCACAAACAGTATTTCAGAAACAGTGTTGGCTAGCATGTCAGATAAAGATATTGCTTATGATCTATGGATGGATATCAAGGATCGATTTTCATCTTTTAATGGTGCCAGATTTTTTGAGATCTCCAGACAATTATATTGTATTAGGCAAGACAGTTCTACTGTTATGGAATACTACACTCGACTCAAGTCTTTGTGGGAGCAATATGATCAACTTGATGAACAAGGAAGATGTGGCTGTAGCAAAGCTCATGTCAAACACCAGAGAGAAATGCTAACACAGTTCTTGATGGGCCTAAATGACACATATCGTGGACTCAGTCGACAAATATGGATGATGGAACCATTGCCAGAAATCAACAAAGCTTTAGGTTTGATTAAAGAGGAAGAGACTCAACTCAACATGTCTAAATCCAACCAGTCCACATAGGATTCTATGGCGATGGCTTTTCAAGGCAATAACACAGGAATGCCAAGTCAGTACAAAAAATAATGCCACAAAAGGTCAAAGACAGCCACAGAAAGACAGTTTCCAAGGAAAGAAAGATCAATTGTTTTGTAAGTACTGCAAAAGAAACAATCATACTGTGGACCAGTGCTTCAAGCTAGTAGGATTTCCAGAAAGCAAGAGGCAGAAATCAAATAATGGTAATTTCCAAGGAAAGCAGCACTTGGTGAATCAAGTTGAGAATCCTACTCCAAATGGCCAGAAAATGGACATGACTGATGACAAATTGATGGAGATCATGTCCTACATCAAAACCAAGATTGGTTCAGATGAACATGTCTCAACATCAGTGAATCAAGCTACTGGGGCAGGAGGTAACGAATCTAACCATAACTCTTTTAAGTGGATAATAGATAGTGGAGCCACTGATCATATTGTGTGTGATGTGCATTTGTTGAAAACTTATATGCTAGTGAATAATTCAACTGTTACACTACTTGATAAGAGCACATTACCTATCACAGCTATTGGTACAGTGACATTTGGTGGTAGATTAATTCTTAAGGATGTCTTATGTGTGCCAAGATTCTCTTTCAATCTAATTTCTGTAAGCAAATTAACAAGAGATAATGACATTGTACTAAACTTTACAAGTAATAGGTGTGTGATGCAGGACCTAGGCACATTCAAGAAGAGTGGAATGGGGATTTTTTGCATAATGGATTATACTTGATGGATACAGGGATCAAGAAAACTTTTGAAAGTCCAAGAAGCATTAAAGGATTTTCATATTTTGAATTCTGTAACTTCTAGGGTATGGCATTATAGGCTAGGCCACCCTTCTCCTAATGTAACAAGAATGCTTCCTGCTAAGATTAATGATATAGGAGATTGTGATGTTTGATCTTTTAGCAAGATGAAAAGGAAACCATTTAATTTAAGTTCTTCTGTGTCTAAAAGCTGTTTTGATTTAATTCATCTAGACATATGGGGACCCAGCCATGTTGAATCCATTGAAGGATATAGGTTTTTCTTGACTATAGTCGATGATCATTCAAGAAACACTTGGGTTTTTCTAATGAAAAATAAATCTGAGACCAGAACACACATTGAATTTTTTGTTGATCATGTCTTAACACAATTTGAGAAAAGAATTAAATGTTTTAGAACAGACAATGGAAATGAGTTTCTCATGAATGATTTTTATGCTAAACATGGAATAGTTCACCAAAAGACTTGTATTTATACACCACAACAAAATGGCATTGTGGAAAGAAAACACCAACATTTATTAAATGTTGCTAGGTCTCTTAGAATCCAATCTGGATTATTAGAAGAATTTTGGAGTTACTGTGTTCAAACAGCAGCCTTCTTGATTAACAGACTGCCTACAAATGTTCTCAACAAAAAGGCACCCTATAGTATAATGTTTGGGAAAGATTATGACTATACAAATCTAAGGACTTTTGGATGTTTCTGCATAGCTAGAACAAACAGACCACATATATCAAAATTTGCACCTAAGTCTAAGGCTTGTGTGTTTCTAGGATATCAACTTGGAGTCAAAGGTTATAAGGTTATGGATCTAGCAACCAAAGAAATATTCATCAGTGGAGATGTGGTATTTAGAGAAGAAGTCTTTCCTTTTCTCAAACAAGCTGATTTAGAAGATAGTCAAATAGAGGTTACTGATAGTGAACAAAGGGAAGACTCTCTTGGTAAAGAAAAATGCTCAACAGAAAGTACTAGCATCCCCACTCAGATAACACTGACAGAAAACATAAGAAGTAGAAAATCACCAAAATATTTGCAGGATTATGTATGCAATGCTGTGTCATTACCTTGTACTGATTTATCTTTTATTGATAATTGTAAGAGTGTGAACATGATACATTTTTCTGCATCTCATAGAGCATTCATTGCAGCTATTGATATTCATTCAGAACCTACTAAATTCAGTGAAGCAATGAAACATAATAAGTGGATACAGGCCATGAAAAACGAAATGGATGCTCTTAGAGCAAATAACACATGGGATCTAGTTAAACTGCCATTAGGAAGGAAAACAATAGGATCTAAGTGGGTCTACAAGATAAAATATAATCCTAATGGTACTGTTGAGAGGTATAAGGCTAGGCTAGTTGCTCTTGGATATAGTCAAATTGAAGGATATGATTATACCCAAACTTTTGCTCCAGTAATCAAGATCACTACTGTTAGAATATTTCTAGCTTTGGCAAGTATTAAGAAATGGCATGTGTATCATCTTGATGTACACAATGCTTTTCTTAATGGAGATTTAAATGAAGAAGTCTACATGAGACTTCCTCCAGGGTATGATCAGGATTCTAAAGGTCTAGTTTGCAAGTTAAATAAATCTCTATATGGTTTAAAACAAGCTTCTAGGCAATGGAATGCTAAATGTAAAGAAGCATTGCTCAAATTTGGCTTCATACAAAGCAAGGCAGATTATTCCTTGTTTTATTATCGAAAAGCAGATAAAATAGTGTTGTTACTACTATATGTAGATGATATGGCCATTGGGGGTAATGATGTTGATCTAATCAAAGAAATTAAAATTTTCATTGGTTCATGTTTTAAGATAAAGGATCTTGGAACTCTAAAATATTTTCTAGGTTTAGAGGTTACTAGATCTCATAAAGGAAGTCTCATAAATCAAAGAAAATATGCATTGGACATTCTGAATGATACGGGGTTCATGAATGCTAAAGCTGTTCAATCTCCAGTAGATATAAATCTAAAATTGTCCACTGATAGTGGTGATCCGTTATCAAATCCTACTGAATATCGTAAAATTGTGGGGAAGTTGATGTATCTTACCATTACTAGACCTGACTTATCTTTTGCCGTCAATACTTTAGCTCAATACATGACTGCTCCTACTGATTTACACTTGAGAGGAGTTCACAGAGTTCTAAGGTATATTAAAGGGACACACAATCTAGGCTTGTTTTATCCTGCTACTAACAGTTTACAGGTATGAGCATATTGTGATTCTGACTGGGCGTCATGCATTGATACAAGAAAATCAGTTACTGGTTATTGCATTAAACTAGGAGATTCTTTGGTGTCATGGAAGTCAAAGAAACAACCAGTCATCTCAAAATCGTCCGCAGAAGCGGAATACAGAGCAATGGCAGTTACAGTAGCAGAGTTACAATGGATATGCAATTTATTTTAGGAGCTCAAAATTCACATACCTTTTCCTCTTGAGCTTCACTGTGACAACCAAGCCGCCATCCACATTGCCAGCAACCCGGTGTTCCATGAACGCACCAAGCACATCGATCTAGATTGCCACTTCACTAGAGACAAGGTGAAGAAAGGAATCATAAATCTTCAGTACACCAAAACCACTGATCAACCGGGTGATCTCTTGACTAAAGGGATATCAATTTTAAGCCTCAAGAAATTCCTCTCCAAGCTGAACATTCACGATGTACAGCTTGCGGCGGGATGATAAGCATCAGAGAAGAAGATTGGTTCAGATGGTTGGTTAGGGCTTGGTTAGGGCTTTAGTTTTTGGGCTTCATTTTAATAATGTTGTCTTGGGCCTACTTAAGTCCAGTCCACTCATAGGACCTTCTTCTTCCTCCTAATGCATTTCGAAAATTCCTTCAACGGGCAGATGTCTTGTCTCTGTACTACTTGTACAGATGATGGAACATTTTAGCCGTTGCATCATATAAAAGTTACATATATATATATATTGTTCCAGTATGTA
The DNA here is from genome assembly GCA_963580455.1 of Euonymus europaeus. NCBI lineage: Eukaryota > Viridiplantae > Streptophyta > Magnoliopsida > Celastrales > Celastraceae > Euonymus > Euonymus europaeus. Next base: position 20,310,914 of record OY756968.1, on the reverse strand, counting down.
CAAGGAGATTTAACGAATATAATGAAATTATATTGATCTGCAGTTATAACTCTCTCTCTCTACTCTCTCTCTCTACAATTCTTACGAGCTGCTTAACTTTTCAGGTAGTGCCCCGAATTTTTTTTAACGCCATTTATGAAAGATGATTAATAATAAGTAAATATTTATATAATCATGAAAATAAATAAATATCCTTTTAGTCATTAAATTAAATAAATATCCTTTTAGTCATTAAATTAAATAAATAGCAAAGATAATTGCCAGAATTTATATCAGCGTCGTTTTATATACCATGAGATTTCATAATTTATTTCATTATATAATACAATGGAATAACAGATTTTATTACAGTGGAATGCGTACTATTATAATGAAATACGTTATTTCATTGTACTATAATCTGTTATTCCATTGTATTAATACAATGAAATAACGTATGAGATATTTCATTGTAATAATACAATGAAATAATATATTCTAATATAGTGGAATGCGTACTATTATAATGGAATACGTTATTTCATTGTAATAAAATCTGTTATTCCATTGTAATAATACAATAGAATAAAATATGGGATCCCATGAGATACAACCCCATGAAATATATATCATTTTCCAATTTATATTGGAGAGAGTAGGAAGCGAAGTGAAAAGTCTAAAAAAAATGACTTGAAATAATAAGAAAAAATATGAAATCAATAGTTGTTGATGCAAGTATGATCCTAAATAGCAATACTGGATTCCCTTTTATTTTTTTAAAATACTCATATAGTCGATCCTAAACTTTTAACATCAATAAAGACTCGGATAATGATAACGATGACATGATTTTTGGATGTCCATAACATCTACTTTTGTATGGGTCTCCGAATAGATTAATTTGGTGATTGCTTGTAAAATGTGTGTAACTGAACAATTTTAACACTCTGAGTTAATGGGTTTTATTTAGGATCTGTTCTCTCAAGAAATGCCTCTCATTGTGTGACAACTGACGAGCAATGGAAGCCAAGATATAACCACCAAATTCAACATGAACCAATTTATGGAGGCACAGAACCTGGTTTGGAGCAAAATGTAGCAACCAGCGCCGCCGGAAACATAGTCCTTGCCTTTGTCAGCACGAGTTGTTGGTCCTCCTCCTCGCAAGAGAAAATCATTGGCCAGTGACTTTGCTTTATTAGTGTTTCACTACTTTTATTTTCATAAAAAAATTAGTAAGGCCTTAAGCAATAATTACTTGAACAAGTGATATCTGGATTTCACATTTTCAGTTCCAAGGCATTGGAGTTGTGATTTATCACTTCTTTTGTTAAGGCAATTGCAATGAGAGATTTTTAGAGGGGAAGAGATAATATATATAAATGTGTGTTTTTGATGACGTGCCTGCATTGAAAGATGAGTATGTAAATTAACTTTTTGTAAAAAAATTGGGACATGGTATTTAATTTTGTATAATTTTGTTGAGAAATGGATAATAAAATGAAATAGTAGATGTTTTATTAATGAAAAAGAGGAAAAATATATATAAATGTGTTTTCGATAATGTGGTTGTATTGAAAAATGTGTTTTGATTATATAAATAAATATGTTGTTTGAATTTTTGTGTAATAAAAGTAGGATCCGAAATTGATTTTAATTATGGTAATGATTTTGTGACTCGGTGAGAGAGTCAATAATCATACTTGGTTTGTGGCTCCTGGGTTCGCAGGAGTCATGGATACAAGTAATATTCAAGAACTTAGTGCTTGTTCTTGGTGGGTTGCATCGAATCAAGAAGTAACCCCCATTAATCCAACACCAGGGCTCAATCATTTTGCTCCTCAAAAGCTAAAAATGAAACACAAGAAATACACCAGATTATTGTGATTCGGAAAAACTAAGGACTTGATTTGTGTTGTAAGGAGGAAATGCCAAGGAAATGTCATCACCAAAATGATTAAACATACTTACACTAAAAACGCGGTTAAAGATCGAAAGCAATAGATCCATAGCTACTGTAAACTTCTTAACACTTTCTTACCTAGTGGGAAGGAGCTGCTGAAGAAACTTCAAGTGGTCGGACCCCGGAGTAGCTTTCACTGAAGAAGCAGCAGAGAAACGAGTAGGCTCATTCTTTGAAGAAGGGTATAATCTATGGGGACCTTTCCGCACAATTAAGCGAGTCATTAGTTTAGTCAAAGTGCATCTGCTCTTGGTATTAAAGACCCAGCAAGTGCTTTTGCCTTCAAGCTAAGAGATAATGTTAATTCTCCTCCATAAAAATCTTGCTTGAAACCAGAGCTCTAGCCCTCCCTCCTCTTAAGACCTCGGCCGCTGCAATACAACAAACCTACTAATGAAGAATAAATTCTTGCAATAATCACAAGTTGTTCGGTTGAAGATAACTTCGGGTACTTTCTTCCTCTAAGACGACAGTGGATAAGTAATATTCAAGCTAGTTTCCTTCTGCAGTTTCTCATTTTCCTTTCAAACTTGCACATATTGGCATTTGGCAGAGAGATTAATATCTCCTAAATTCTCCTTTTTATTACCTCAATTTCAGAAACCGTCAACTCACTCTCCACCATTTCTTAAGGGGTGCAAGGCTTTTGTGCGCAATGATGAGAAACAACAGGTTATCTCAATTTCATAATCCATTGTCAACTAACTTTCTTGCTTTAATTGACGAGCATGAAGAGCTTCTTGATCAAATAACAGCAATTACATCCAACACGACATTGCACATAGCTGCAAGGTTTGGCCTTGAATTTGCAGCAGACATCATAGGAAGACGTCCTGACATGATTGAAGCTGAGAATAATTACCATGAGACTCCATTGCATGTAGCTTGTCGTCGAGGAGCAACCGAAATGGTGAAGCTGATGATGGCATGCAATCCCTGGGTGGCAACCAAGCTCAACCATGAGAACCACAGTGCATTTTTCCTCGCCTGCAGAGAAGGTCATCTCAGTGTAGTTGAGCTAATGGTGAGTCAATCCTGGTTGATGGAATTTGAGGAGGAAGCCACGGATTCAACGCCCGTTCATGCAGCCATCATGAGAGGACATTTCGGTATGAATACGAACAAATCAATTTCTCTCGTAGACAACATGTATGTCGAAACCATTTCAGAAGGTATCACTAACTAAACCCATACATTTTGCTTTTATTTTATAAAATATTGGACAGAGGTTGTACAAAAGGTGCTAGAGGTGTGCCCAAACTTTGCTCAAAAGGCCGACAGAAACGGACTTTATCCATTACACTATGCTGCCAGCAGAAGTCACCTGAAGATGACAAAATTGCTGCTTAGCCTTGACCCCGACCTTGGTTTGCAGTACAGTAATGATGGCTACACACCATTGCACCTGGCAGTAATAAATGGAAGCATAGCGATCCTTGAAGCATTCATGACGAGTTCGCCGAATTCTTTCCAAAATTCCACTAAAGAAGGGCAAACAGTCTGTCATCTTGCTGTCAAGTTCAACAAATATGACACATTCAAATACCTTGGGCAGAGTCTATGCTTCTCTAACATTTTCAGTAAGCAAGATCAGCATGGCAATACCGTATTACATGTCGCCGTCCTTAGAGGAAATCCTGAGGTAAGTGATATGGTCAAATAAGTAGTGTTGTTTACATCTCATATCTTACAGAACAATAGTGTGTCAATTCTTAGAGCCGCAAGTGTTCAGAAAATCCTTCATACAACATAACATTATCCTTATTTGGGTGCATCTTTGATGGGTTATTTGTTTATGAGTTTATTCCAGTTTGTCAAGTACATCATCTGCACCAAAACTGTTGACATAAACATTCAGAATCATCAAGGTTGTACAGCGCTGGAACTCCTTGACCTAGCTGGAAGCCATGAAGAAAATAACCAGATGATCAGCGAATTATTGTACAGTCCTAATGAAGAAAGAACTATGGAATTATCACCTCTCAAGAAGGAGCATCCTTGTCAATCCAGGAATGACTTAGGGATCTATAGTGAGGGACCCATCAACGTTGGACATCATCAAAGAACCTCAAGCACACCGAGCCCGAGAGAGGATTTACGAATGCATCAGTATGGAATCAATGCAACAAATACTCCAGTCAGAAACAAACATCTAAGTAAATCTTGTGGAGACTTGTCTATACCAGTTATTCCACCGAACTCATCACAGGATGTGCTTGATCCAAAGTCTAAAGAGAAATCTGAAATTGTGGTTGCTCAAACATCAGAACCAGAGCTGTTAAGCGAAGCGAAGGATTTGGCAAGTCAGCTGCGAAAACACAGTCATCTTAGTGAGAGACGCAGGGAAGAGCTCAGCCTGATATTCAAGCATCGCCAGAATCAGCAAAACGAGATACACAGGGAGGCACTGCTTAATGCCAGAAACACAATTATCTTGTCTGCAATTTTAATTGCCACGGTCACATTTGCTGCTGGGCTCAACCCTCCTGGTGGAGTCTACCAAGAAGGACCACTAAAAGGAAAATCAACAGTTGGTCAAACAAGAGCATTTTGGATCTTCACCATTTCTACCAACATTGCATTGTTCACATCTTTATGCATTGTTATTGTTCTGGTAAGTGTCATTCCCTTCAGAAGAAAACAACTCATGAAGCTACTTGTGGTGACTCATAAGGTCATGTGGGTGTCTTTGGCATTCCTGGCAACAGCTTTTGTAGCAGGCACATGGGTCATTACGCCTCATAAATCTGGAACCAAATGGATATTTGAGGCTACAGTCGCTGTTGGTGGAGGAACCATGGGAACTGTGTTTGTGTATCTAGGAGTCTCATTGGCAAGACATTGGTTGAGGAAGTTGAAATGGCGAGAAGAGCATCCAAAAAAGAAACAGCGTGAAAGCAAATCCCAGCAGGCGCCACACACTGAGCTAGATGCTGAAGCTGAAGTTTATTCAGATTCCTACAACTCCGATCTTAATAGCTCCAAAAACTTTGGATATCATACATACTGATGCAAATATGGATGGAGCAATTAAACAAACATGTAATGTGTAATGACCAAACACCACCACAACAGTTCTCAAGTGATGAAGGATAACAATCCTTTCTTAATGTGCTACTCACAGTTTTTCAGTCATGAAGCTGCTTTTGGAAATAAAACAATGCAAGCACATATTAAGTAGATTAACACATGAAATACAATGAATTTTACAATTCAATAAAGCATGAAACATTACATATCATATATGTAAAATTGAAAGAAAGAACAACCGAAGTTAACAAATACCGGATCGGATTGCAAATACGAGATTGAAGTGAGGTATGCGAACCGCAAATCTCCTTAAGGTGAAAATGTCTCAGCCACCGGTGTCAATGCTGAAGTAGGCAAACACCTCCCAAGATACAACACTCCCTTCTACCGGTAGGTGACACAAGTATACCGGTAGGCTCGTTCAAACCAAATATAGAATGCACTCTCAAAGAAGAAGAAGGAATTCGACTAATAAGAAAGAAGAGAGTTTCGACACAAACGTTAAGCTTTGGAGAAAAATGATATATTTTTCCATACCATTTGGGCTACTATTTATAGTAGAACCCAAGGAAAACCAATTAAATTCAGTATTAAACCGAATTAATATTGTAACGGAATATTTGAATTAATACCGTAACGGAAATTGTGAATTTGAATTAAGCCTCATGTCCACATTCAACGAACCTGAGTAGTGGGCTAGTGCAAAATATTAAGTCTAGATGGACTACATAAGCCCAAACCCGAGCCCGGGCCTGACTCCGGGCCCATGCGTGTGTGTGTTTTGTGAGCCCAAGCTCATTATGTAGAGCCTCTCTCCCTCACAAAAGTTGGGGTGTCATTGGGCCCAAGTCTTACATCTAACACTTGGGTTTATAAACCCAAGTCACACAACACAATTATGAAATGTGGGATTCTTACATTTCTATTATTTTTGCACTCAATATATCATGCTTAACATGACTACTTTGGAGTCAATTTCCATTAAACCAAAAAATGATTTTGGACAACCTTTAACTCCAATCTCTAGTCTTCATATTGAAGATTAGAACCCACTAAATTACATTCAACTAATACTCAATTAGTTGTAAATAATCATTGGTCAAATAGTGGTTGACCACCATTTTTCCAACAATCCCCCACATTGAATGGAAACAGACGACAATTCGGACACGAGGATTTGTCTGAGATTGAAAACTTGTCTGAGAGTGCAGTAGGACCAATACTGCATCGAGATCGGTAGCTTTTGGCTTTGAACCTTCCATAGTGAAAGTCTATCGGACTTACTTAACTAGTTAGTGGACTAACGCCTCGAACTTCCAGTTATTTGTATAAGCCCAGTCAATAAACCTCACATAGTATTGACTCAATTCATAATTGGTTCTCGGTTGTGTTCATTGTTTCGGCCATGAACGTCTTGGGTTTAGTGAGTGCTTTAGAAAATATCGCATTTTTAAATATTTTCATAGAGTCGGCCTTACTCTTCACTCACATAGGTGATGTTCTATCAAAAGTATTCTCTAATACTTCACTTGTATATTTACAAGATATAGGAATCATTAAAAGCATAGCTTAACCTTAACACGCTTCTTAGCAGGTACATCCAAGGAATGGGATAGAGTAAAACTCCACACTGCTCACATTTAAGTTATTCTCAACTTATGTTTTCCTATTGAACCTAGTCCATGGGATCTCCAATTGCTAGGTTAGGTTTCCATCAGGATAACTTACTCAGTTAAGGATTTTAAGCCCATTCCCCTCGATGCGCAGTCTATTACCTCTCTACTCAGACCTTTAGTCAACGGATCGGCAAGGTTTTCTTTAGACTTCACAAAATCTAAGGAAATTATTCCAGTAGAGAGTAACTGTCTTACGGTATTATGTCTACGACGAATTGTCTTACAGTATTATGTCTACGACGAATGTGTCTAGACTTACCGTTATACATCAAATTCTGTGCTCTGGCAATTGCAGCTTGATTATCACAATGAATGCAAATTGCTGGCACAGGCTTTGGCCATATTGGAATGTCCTCCAAAAAGTGACGAAGCCACTCTGCTTCTTCACCGGCTTTATCCAAAGCAATGAATTTTGATTCCATCGTAGACCGTGCTATGCATGTTTGCTTTGAGAACTTCCACGAAATAGCCGCCCCTCCTAGAAGGAATACATAGCCACTTGTGGATTTTGATTCCTCCGAATCCGCGATCCAATTAGCATCACTGTATCCTTCTAGAACAGCTGGGTATCTACCGTATTTCAAAACATTATGTTTAGTTTTGTTAAGGTACCCCAATACTCTCAATAGAGTTTTCCAATGCTCATGTCCAGGATTACTTGTGTATCTGCTTAGTTTACTAACAGAATACGCAATGTCTAGCCTTGTGCAGTTCATGATATACATCACACTGCCAATAATTCGAGAGTATTCCAATTGTTGAATACTATCTCCAGTATTCTTATGTAAGACCAGATGAGGGAGAAACGGACTATTAGCATCTTTGATGCCATGCCCTTTAAACCTTTCAATCACTTTCTCTATATAGTGTGATTGAGATAATGTTAGGCCCTCCGATGTTCTGGAGATTTTAATGTCTAGTATCACATCCGCTTCACCCATGTCTTTCATGTCAAAGTTCTTTGATAGCATTTTCTTGGTTTTGTTGATGATCTCAATATTTCGACCAAGATAATACATGTCATCGACATAAAGACAAATGATTACACAATCATTGTTTACCAATTTTGTGTAGACACATTTATCACACTCGTTGATTCGAAATCCATCACGAATCATTACTCGATCAAATTTTTTATGTCATTGTTTTGGAGCTTGCTTTAGCCCATACAACGACTTGACAAGTTTACATACCTTATGTTTTTTGTCATTTGACCTTCAACCCTTCGGGTTGTTCCATATATATCTCTTCATCGAGTTCACCATTTAGGAATGCCATTTTTACATCCATTTGGTGAATCATCAAGTCATATAACGAGGCTATAGCAATTAACATCCGCATAGATGTAATTCTCGTGACTAGTGAATAAGTATCAAAGTAATCTAGACCTTCTTTTTGTCTAAACCCTTTGGCTACAAGCCTTGCTTTGTACTTATCTATAAATCCGTCAGCCTTACGTTTTTTTCCTAAAGATCCATTTACATCCAATTGGCTTATTCCCGGGTGGGAGATCAACCAATTCCCAAGTATGGTTACTTGGAATGGATTCTATTTCGTTGTTTACAGCTTCTTTCCATAATGGAGCATCTGGTGTTGACATTGCTTCCTTGAATGTCTGAGGCTCCGTCTCTAACATATATGTTAGAAATTTAAGACTAAAGGACTTTGAGACTTTCGGTCTCTTTCTCCTTCTTGGTTCCTCAACGTTTTTTTCTTCATTTTGTTCTTTCTCAGAAATTGAATCTCTATTCCTTTTCTGAGAGGTTTCGCTTCGTTTGTAAGGAAATATTTCCTCAAAAAATTCAGCGTCTCTCGTTTCCATGATAGTATTTTCATGGATATCATCTATCTCAGATTTGTGTACCAGAAATCTGAATGCACTGCTATTTTGAGCATACCCTAAAAATATGCAATCCACAGTTTTAGGTCCGAGTTTGACTTGCTTAGGTGGAGGTACTGCCATCTTAGCTAGACACCCCCACACTTTCAATTATTTAAAAGAGGGTGATCTCTTATTCCACATCTCATATGGAATACTACCTGTTTTCTTGTGATGTATTCTGTTAAGAATATAATTAGCAGTTAGTACTGCTTCCCCCCACAAGTTTTGAGGTAAACCAGAACTTATTAACATGGAATTAACCATTTCTTTTAAAATTCTATTTTTCCTTTCAGCAATTCCATTTTGCTGAGGTGTATATGGTACTGTTGTTTGGTGGATGATTCCAAACTCAGTACACAACTCATCAAAGAGAGCAGAATCATATTCTCCTCCCCTATCGGACTTTAGTGCCTTGATCTTTTTACTAAGTTGATTCTCAACTTCATTCTTATATTTGACAAAGTTGTCCATTGCTTCATTTTTGCTAGTTAACAAATAAACATAGCAATATCGTGTACAATCATCGATGAATGTAATGAAGTACTTCTTTCCACCTCTACTTTGAACAACTTTCAAGTCACATAAATCACTATGGATTAATGCTAGAGGCTCAGTACTCCTTTCAAGTAGATTAACACATGAAATACAATGAATTTTAAAATTCAATAAAGCATGAAACATTACATATCATATATGTAAAATTGAAAGAAAGAACAACCGAAGTTACCAAATACCGGATCGGATTGCAAATACGAGATTGAAGTGAGGTATGCGAACCGTAAATCTCCTTAAGGTGAAAATGCCCCAGCCACCGGTGTCAATGCTGAAGTAGGCAAACACCTCCCAAGATACAACACTCCCTTCTACCGGTAGGTGACACAAGTATACCGGTAGGCTCGTTCGAACCAAATATAGAATGCACTCTCAAAGAAGAAGAAGGAATTCGACAAAGAAGAAAGAAAAGAGTTTTGACACAAACGTTAAGCTCTGGAGAAAAATGATATATTTTTCCATACCATTTGGGCTACTATTTATAGTAGAACCCAAGGAAAACCAATTAAATTCAGTATTAAACCAAATTAATATTGTAACGGAATATTTGAATTAATACCGTAACGGAAATTTTGAATTTGAATTAAGCCTCATGTCCACATTCAACGAACCTGAGTAGTGGGCTAGTGCAAAATATTAAGTCTAGATGGGCTACATAAGCCCAAACCCGAGCTCGAGCCTGACTCCGGGCCCATGCGTGTGTGTGTTTTGTGAGCCCAAGCTCATTATGTATAGCCTCTCTCCCTCACAAAAGTTTGAGTGTCGTTGGGCCCAAGTCTTACATCTAACACTTGAGTTTATAAACCCAAGTCACACAACACAATTATGAAATGTGAGATTCCCACATTTCTATTATTTTTGCACTCAATATATCATGCTTAACATGACCACTTTGGAGTCAATTTCAATTCAACCAAAAAATGATTTTGGACAACCTTTAACTCCAATCTCTAGTCTTCATATTGAATATTAGAACCAACTAAATTACATTCAACTAATACTCAATTAGTTATAAATAATCATTGGTCAAATAGTGGTTGACCATCATTTTTCCAACAGCTGCTGCCTCGCCCTGAGAACCCATCCTCTCATCCTCTCATTTTACTTTTCAGTATTTAATTTTGGGGGAGATTGTAAATTATTCATACTTTGTTTGAGGGATGAAGTTCAAATAGATTCCTCATAGATAGGGTACAAATTTACTCATTGGCTTCAAAACTTTTTGAATCAGAAAACTAAAATAAAATATGATGAACATAGATAAATAAATTACTTCGGTTTAATTCCGGTAAATCCACCGTTGGATGCTCGCTGGTCTAATGATGACATGTAATTTTCTGATGATGCGGCGCCTATGTGTCCTTAGTAATACTAATTCATACAAAAATAGTGACATGTGTAATATATTTAATTTTAAAAAAAAAAACAAAAATAATCCTAAAATAGAAAACACGTCTTCTAAGAGCACATACAATGATGATAATTAATGTTTCCATTAAAATTATTTATGGATCTCACTTCTATTACACAAAAATTAAGATTGATCCCACCAAAACACATCTTCCAATGCAATCACACCAATAAAACATGCATTCCAATACAGTATCCTCTCCCCATTACACAATTATAATTACATATTGCATGTGCTTTGAACTTTCACTCGCTTGCGACAACAGTAGAAGAGAGAGTCCACTACAACCCTCTTCTTCCTCCATCCACTGTGGCATCTCCGTCTCTGCAAAGTCATGGCTCTCCGTAACCGCTTCATCTACATCGCAACTCTATCGCCGCTCAGCTTTGTCATTGCCCTAGTTCGATCTCCCCAAATCTAAGTATGCTTTTTTTTAAGGTAAATATCTTTTTTTCTTAGTTCTATTTCTACTGGTTTTGCATTACAAGAGAGGCTGATTTCTACTTAAATGGCATAATTTATATTGAAATGCCATAATTTCTAATGGGTTTGAGTCGTTTGATTAGTTTCGTGAAATCAGACCATGTAATACACCATCTGAATGGTATGAACATATATCCTAAGACTCATTCAAAGGTTCTGCTTCCCCCACTACCAAGAAAAAAAACACGACAAATGTGATATGTGAAGAAATGCATCAAGGTTGAGAAGTGCTTAACCCTCTAATCAAATGTGATAAATGTGGACAAACATGACATAATAAGAGAGGTTGTAGGGTGCATCTGGTTTGAAAGGACGAAATAGAGGATGCCCGATGTACCAATAGACCCTAATGTGGCAAGAACTATGCAAGTTGATAAAATTTATGTTGTACTTGTATCTTTAATCTTCTACCTTATGCAGGGTAGTACTTCCGTGTCTACTTTCCACGCTACAATTAGACTATTGTGTGCACTAGTGCTTTTTTATTTTTATTTTTTTATGCTCTTGGTTATGGCTATATATTTGCATATTCAGAAAGTTTTTATATTTTATGAAAAGATTTATGTGATAGATATTCAGGTGTTAAAATTGATGATGTAAATGGTGTAAAAATATATTTTTTTTCGTTGGACAAATTTATCACTGACCATTTTTGTGTCAACTATAATATAGTGATTTATTTGCAAACAAACATCATTAAAAAGAATACAAAAATCAATATAAAACTATGGTTATAACATCCAATGAGCTAATTGTAATTTTTTTTTTAAGTCAGTGACCTAATTACAAACTAACTCATCTTTGAGTAACTTATTTATTTGAACTTTACCACTTCATTTGACTAGATGTTAAATATATGAATTGGGCAAAGGCAAGCCCATCGTTTTCTTTTTCTTTTGAATAAGGGATTAAACCCTATAATTTGTTCAATTATTACGAAAAAAACACTAGCGTCTCAAATTTGGGGCCTCGGAAATTACACTTTCTTAAAGAAACAAAACCAGAAGACCAAAAAATGCCAAAGGAAACTCAAACCAGCACCCAATCATCACTGCTTTGTCTAGACCACAACCTTGCAAAAGCCAAAACCTCCTTATCCCTGTGAACGTCCGACGCCACCAAACCCCCTATGGATTCAAACACCTCTACTAGTACTAGATTGCTTGAATAATGGTAAGTGAGTCTCCTTCTTGTCGTTTTGAATCCCAATTTAATTGAAAATTGTGTGATAACTCGAGTAAGCTAAAGTAAGTTACCTCGACGTGATCATCACCTATTCAAGTGACTTAAATATCCGATGTGTTTGGTTTTTAATCAAACACATTTTTGAATAATTTTAGTTGTGTAAGAACTACTTTGGATAAGTTCTCTTTTGGAGTTAGGTTGAGAGAAACCTCTTGGTGATTTACTTTGATAAAAACACCTGGTATTTTGTTTAATCAACATCTCTTTTATTGAATTAAACTACATCTCTCTTATCTAGATATGCTTGTTACAATATTATCATGATATTATCTCCGGCAGCTTCTATCTATACAATTGGTTCTTGATAAGATGTAAAATTGATTAGGAGAATTTATAGGCTTATAAATACATGACTGATGATCAAAACTTTGAGCAACAAATTAAGTGAACACGTATTGTGCTTCCGCTTTTATTATTTCTCTCTCTACTAAGTTTCGTGAGTGAGTGTTTATGTGTATTTAGGTTTTGAGAGAGAGTTCTATTTTGAGTGCATGTCCACCATCCTTCTCATTCTTGATCTTCTTAGAGAAGGACAATCTACACATTGAGATAGGCTACCTCGTGGTTACCTAGATCGTACTTAAGACTTGAGGACTTTAATTTAGAGGTGCCAAAAGCACGAATTATTAATGGTGTATTAATTTGATTCAATACATACGCTGAAATCATTGATGTACCATTGATATCTTTAGGCTAAGATAAGTTTGTAATCCTGATTCATATTAGTGGATTGTTTTGAAAGCTTAGTTTCTTATAGACGCAAGCTTTTTCCCAGTCGGGATTTTCTCGTTAAATTGTGGTGTTTTTTCTTGTTTTAATTTCTGCATTATTTTCATTATACATTGACAGTCTATATTGGTGAGACACACCAAATTCTCAATAGTTGTTGAAACAGGCGTCAACATAGAATCACGATCGAATCAAAGACTATACTTTGATGGTACAAACTATTCATGTTAGAAGGCATGTATGAGAGCTTATTTGAAGTCCTTGGATGAATACATCTGGCAATCAGTTGTGAGAGGTCATAATGAGCGAGCAACTACCGATGAAGAAGGTGAAAAAAAATTCTAAACCTCTTGATACTCGGAATAAAATTGATCTTGACAATGCAGGTTGGAATTGTAAGGTTATGAATGCTCCATATGCTGCCTTGAATATTGATGAGTTTTCTCAAATTGTGAAAATGTCAAAGATGCGTGAAACTTGTTTTGGAAGTAACTTACGAAGGGGCTTCTTCAGTCAGACGTGCAAAATGTAGAATCTCACACTATGAAAATGTCAAAGATGCTTAAAACTTGTTGGAAGTAACTTATGAAGGGACTACTTCAGTTAGACATGTGAAACTTCAACGGCTGACGACTATGTTTGAGAATTTAAGAATGGAGGAGAATAAGATATTTGATGAATTTTATGTCAAGATAAGTGATAATGTCAACCCATCCTTCACTCTTGAAGAACCGGTTGAACCTAGTAAGATAGTAAGAAAATTGTGGAGGTCACACTACAAGAAAGGTTTATGATGAAAGTCGCTGTCATCGATGAAAACAAAGATGTCAAGAAAATGAAGGTAAAAGAGTTTGTTGGATCGTTGCAAACCTATGAGATAAATTTTCTGACTCCACGAAGATCCAAAGGTATTGCTCATCATGGTTATCAAGATCATTACTTCAGACTTGAAGACTTTTGAAGACACCAAAAGCACGGATCATTAGTGGTGTATTGATCCGATACAATACATACGTTGGAATCATTGATGTACCATCGGTATCTTTAAACTAAGATAAGTTTGCAATCTTGATTCATAATAGTAAATTGTTTTGAAAGGTTAATCACTTATAAACTCGAGATTTTTTATCAGTCGATATTTTCTCATTCAATCGTGGTGTTTATTCTTATTTTAATTTTCACAATATTGCTATTATAGGTTGACTAACTATATTGGTGAGACGCGAAATTTTCATAATTCAATATTTGCCCATCCCCATTGTAGCTCCATTGGCTCCAAGGCTCTCTCCATCACTTCTGCCAAGGTAAGATCCAGAATTACCTGTTTTTGAGTAGCAAGGGCCAGATAGGATTTTCCCAATAATCCCTCACCAAACCTCCAAAACCTGAGCATCCGATCCCTCTTTTTAATTGACTGCACCATCCCAGTTGAGCTTAAACATTCGCTCCCCACAGCCAAAATTGTATTACGTAAAATAGCAGCTAAAGTCTCTGCTTTGCTTGATCCTATGATATCCTGGTGGAATGTTGAAATTATCAGGAATTTCAACATTAATTCTTCTAATTATAAGGAATAATTCTCCTAAACCCTAAACTATAATAATTCTTCTAATTTTTTGATGTGGGATGTGTTGGGCTCAACCCAACTTTTGTCTTGGGTTCTCTCCTCTGAAGATGTTATAAGGTACTATTAATTGGTTGAACTGATTATATAGATAGATGATGCTTTACATATCTTTGATGGGTAGACCTCTAACCGGAGGAGCTCCCTTGAGCCAAGTTTAATCTTCATCAAAGATTCAGCTCGAAACTTTTTTTCAGCTTCATCAATTGTTCCATTTATAATTTAAAAGTAACACGATTGATGCAGTTTCTCTTGTTACATTAGCAAACCGTATGTATCTATCACACAAGAATGATAAACAACTACCGTGCACAAGCCTTCAACAATAAGCAAGATCGAGGACAGACGAGATATAAGCAGACTTTACCCACAATAACATATGAGATTATTTCCACGAATGAATCAAGTACAAGAAAAACCTCAGACACATAAGAGGAGATTATAATACCTGAAATTCCTACCAAAACCATGAAAAGCTAATGAAAGAACAAGAAATTATAAAAAAAATTACTACGCGGCCGACCGAGCCAAAGTTACAAATGTGATGATAATTGCCATAGAAACTAAAGTTGATGCTAAAGAGACTGATGCTCCGGAGCTTGGCTGTGGTGCTGGTGCTTGGTCTGATGGGTGTGGACCCATCACATCAACAAGCAGTCTCTGTCCATTCTTGCAGTGATCTGGTGCTCCACTGATAAAATAGGAGGGTCCAGGAGTCTCAAGCTTGATCACTGTTCTACCATTATCAAAGGCAGAGAGAGGGTTGCTTGTATTGCAGTGATAGTAACCAAATTTTTCCACCACCATAACTGAATCATTTTGGTACTCAAAAGCTGCAAAATCAAACACAATTATAACTAATTCTCACTGGAAATAAGAAAAAACTGAAATAAGAAACCTACACACAGAATCTCCAACTAGAAATCTGTTCTTTGCAGCCCATTGAGTATACATTGCAGTATTGTTGGAAGGAGGCTCCAGCCAACCCAACTCATCACCCACTTTAAACTTCCTTGATGCGTCAACAACAATGCCATTCATTTGTGACAGAATGACTAAATAAAAGAGACACAAGGGATTTCATTTTTCTTTCTTTCTACCTCCTTCCACAAGGCACAAACACTGCTCATTTTGTATATCAAGTAAACATAAAAGATAAAGGTGAGGACATATGACGGTTAATGGCGGTAAGTTCTGAGGTAGTTAATAAGAACGTGAGGTTGTTGCAGTTAAGAACTCTTGCACTAGTGATTTTGAATTCTAGATATGGCAACTGACAGTTACAACTCAGAAACAAATGGTCGTCCCACAACTGTTTCCTTCTGGTTCTGCATAATTTCTTGTAACTGAGCACGTTTTGAGGCCCTGATGTCAAGAATACTCGGCGGCATTGCCTTGAGGTTGCCATGCAACTCAACTAGGCCAAAGAATTGTTGCTTTGTCAGACTTTTCTTCTGAACAAGTTCCTCAACTACAGCATCCAAGAGCGCTCGGTTTTGCAACAAAATCTGAGATGAAAAGAAATGAATTACATGCATAAGATGCCTCAAAACTGAATCAATCAGTAATTCACGTTCATTATGTGCAGTACCTCTTTGGCACGGTCATAACACAAATTCAAAATCCTCAACGCCTCCGAATCAATATCCTGCAAGTTGAAATTGTAAAGGAGAGCAATCATAACCACAGATAACTTCACAGAAACGGATTGTGTCTTTTTCACTTAATATTAGCTATTCGCGGTACTAATTCTGACTTCATGCTAGTTTAAACCACCAAGCTCCTACTAAAAAATTTCTATCAGAATGTAAACCAATCACTGAAGCTCAGTATCATGATGACATAACTGTATCTCCTGTTGCTTACCACTCCTCACTGGGGAACGTTTAAGAATGCAAGCAGTGAAGCCAATTGGGGAAGGGCTATGATTCAAAAACAGCTCTCTCATATCAACTTCAAAGACTTTCAGCATAACAGTGGCTATGGCTGATGCTAAAACTAGATTTTAGGGTACTGGGGAAAATTCAGAGTAAAAAAACAATACATACATTTATTCTATCTGCAACCCAGAAGTTGGATGTTCCGTGATATTTTTCAGAAAGGCCGCCAAGGACAAATGTCCGTGCTGCTGACCTAGCATTATCTGCTGTTTCAGCCCATATCGTACTCAGCTGAAATAATAAAGTTAAGGGAATCAGTGCAACAGTTAACAGTGATGAAACAGAATGAAAAATTACGTGTCTTGAACAAGATCCAAGGAAGAATAATATAGTCGTCAAAAGAAAACAAAAAAGTATCATTTCACTTCCAAAGTTTCTAGTATTTCCTTTTCCCAGTAAGAAAATAAATTGTTGTCATTATCTTTGAAATCCAAATTGAAATCCTAAGATTTTATTTTATTACCAGAAATACATGAAGAAATGAAACTAAATAACAAATCTTTAAGCTTTCAATGCAACTCTATTAAAATTCCAAGGTCTCTACAAAATTTTAGCAAAACACCGAACTGCCAAACCAGCCATTCAGATCAGACACTTGTCAGAGTTCACATTGATATCAAAAACATCATCCATATTTGAAGTTTTCTTTCTGTTGGGTCACTTAAAAATGAGCATTCACGAGAGGATAAATATGATGTCAGGCTTAGCCTTGACTGCACAATAACTACTACCTTCCAAGCATGTTTATGTATAGATGAACTATGATCTTACCTTATCCTCACCATACCAAATCTCATCAGCAGCACGAGGCGCAAGTTGAACAGTAATATGATCCAGGAGGGACTGCCGACTGCATAATTTTAAAAGAAAATTAAGTATAATCTGCAACTCTGAGAATATGTACGGAATTTTATTTAGTGGGTGAGGGAGAAGGGGTTGGAGTATGGGGACTAGACATTCATGGATAGTACAATCAGTTAACGGCAACATTAAAAACAATCCCTTTTAAGCAGTTCAATATTTTATTGAACACAAAAGTCTAGTAAATTGCACCTTTCTTCTTCAACATAAGCCATCTCTGGAATGATAATCATCCGACACACCAATATTTAAGAATCGTTTCTTTAATACACGAGCACAAGGTGGCTTCATTTCATTTTTCTTAATTTTACTTAACATCTACGTTGATTCTACAAAATACCAATCAGAAAAGTTTTTCTTTGTCGGTAAATTGGCAAGAAGATTTTAATCATACATTTGTACTAAAACGTTTCTGAATGGGTTGTGCAGCAGTGCAAGCTTTAAAGGAACAAAATACCTAAGCATTCCTTCCTTGAATTTGAGGTGATCCATTTTCAGCCGGACATAGCCCAATTCTCTACCAGCTCTGGGAGCGATTGTAACCTGCTCCAAAGAACAAGAATGAATGAATCTCATGCCATGTATACAGCAGTAGCTTGCATTTATTAGCAATGGTGGATCTGGGTTTATCACAGAGATCAAAAATCTTAAGAGCTTCAACTCTGTGTCAAATCAAATCCCAATTAAAGGCACAATATGAAGCATAAATCTCTATAGCCAGGATCAACCCCCACAATCACTTGTAATCATACACAGTTTATCAATGCAGGGTTCAGGAAGAGCTCAAGTCCAGAAATTCCGTTTCCAGAACATCTGAGATATATAACAAAAAATGCCTAAGGCATTACTATTTTTACCGAATGCTCACTAGCATTAATTTAACTGAGTAAAATGCAACTCAAGATTCCGTGAATTTACCAAATTAACGTTATAAAATACAAAATGAAGTCGACTCTTTCATTTTCAGAACGAAAAATGATGTCTAACTCAAATTCCAAAAATTGACTGATAATTGAACCAATACGATGTTTGAAGAAGCACAAAGCAGAGAAATAGTGAAAGGAATAGGAGTCTAAGAACCATACAAACTCAATATTCTTAAGATCAGGAAAGTTCACGGCAACAATGGCCATTGCTGCTTCATTAATAGCAACTTGCTTCCACATATCAGGGCTCCTTTCCTTTCTATCTAACATTCCTCTTTCTTCCATTTGCGCGGCTTGTAGCAAGTCATCAGTTGTCATCTGCACAAATGCCACCAATCATCACTCACAATTTTGAACTGCGACAGGGAAAATATAAACATATGATTCATTGCCGCAAATACTGAGATAAATTATCACTAACCAATAAAAATACCAGTAGTAAAATTATAAAACTGTAGTTTAATGTGGGTGCAGCAAATATTGTGACAAATCACCCCTAACCAATAAATATGCCAGTAGTAAAATTATGAAAACAAATGGGCGTAAAATTATGCTAGAAACCATATGGAGTGGTTCCAAGATTCATATTAAGACTTTGATAAATAAACCAAATAAAGTTCTTCTTTAATTTTTTTTTCCCCTTTTGTTGCTTATCCTTTTCTATCCTGCTCACTGCACTTGTCTCTGCAAGTGGCATGTGTAGAGAGAAAGATGGGACAAGTATTGGTGAGGAAGAAGAGAAGAGGAGGAGAAGAGGCGGCTCAAATTTCAGTGTTTCTCATTATTCTGTTTAGCATACATCAACACCTTTTACACAAACTACCCTAATAACACAAAATACCCAAACTACCCTCCTATCTCATAAGTCATAACAGCATGCATGATATTTGCAACGGGACACACTTCCACATAAATGCAGTCTAGTAGAATCACTTATGAAGGTTTCTTCCATGAGACAACTTAAGTTGAAACTTCAGTTTTGACATATGAAATTTCATTGGACTCAATTCTTACAACCACCACTTATAATTCTTTAAAAATTTATTTCTAATATCAATGCAAATAGCTTCTTAACTTTTTATGTTCTTTTTCTTTGAAGAGAAATTATTTTTACTAAATAAAAGGAAATAAACACACGTACAGTGGTGAAGTACTCACTACTCACCGAACTATTTTAATTTCGCAATATAGCCATAATTTGGTTGTTCACATTATGCTTACTTGAGCACATAAGACAACTTTGCATCAACACAAGGTCCATTTAAATTAGCACAACTTCAACAGCCAGCATATAGCTGTCATCAGGATTTGGGCGGCAGTAATTGCTCAAGACTAACTTTAGTCTTCACCAAGTTCAAAGGCTAAGTGGGCAGCTTAGTTGAATGATTTTAGGGTAATATGGAAATACTGGGACAGATGAATGCAAGATGAAAGGTAATTTCAGAAGCAGAAATGGTAAGTATATTTCACAATGAAACACTGGCTCTACAATAGATCCTACAAGATGTGCATCATGGTTTTCTAGCTTAAAGTAAAGCAGGTTCTGTTATTGCCATAATCCAACCTCACAAGTGTGCAGGCATTACCATTCTGATTTTCTCCAAATCACTCACATATCATTGTTAAGAAACTTCAACGCTTTTCCACATTCATCACAAAGATCAATCTTAATAGCATATTTCTCGTTTTGATTTCACAACTCAAAGCACACCACTTAAATTTACTGTTAAGCAAAATAACTAAGAGAAAAGGTAGTAGTTCAATTTCCCACTTAATTTCCCCACTTCTTCGGAAACAAACACCTTAAAGGCCTTCCACAGTACCAAACAAATGAACAATACAGAAAAGGAAAGGAAATTTAACCATACCTCAGTTCTTCCATCCCGCATCATATTAATAGCAGCAACCTCAACAATGTTTGCCAGCTCTGCACCAACCATTCCGTCAGTCATACTAGCAACAGCCAAATAGTCCACATCATCAGCCATCGGCTTCTTGCGAGCATGGACCTACAACCGAAAAAAGACATTGAAAATTTTATATTCAAGTAAGCAATGTTAACAAATAGCCAAATTGCACAACAAAAAATTTCAAACCCACAGACGCAATAGAACAAGAGAACAGTCCTAGGATATGCAAACAATTACCTGTAGAATTTCCACTCGCCCAATGAGACCAGGCTTAGGAATAAAAATTTTCCGGTCAAACCGTCCAGGTCTCACAAGCGCAGGATCGAGAATATCAGGCCTATTTGTGGAAGCAATAGTGATCACTTCTCCTCGTCCTTCAAACCCATCCAAGCTTACAAGCAGCTGAAGTTAACAAGACTGGACATCAATTTTTCTGAAAGTTTTCACTTACAATGGCAGCAGCAAAATTTTAAATCCTTAAAAATTATAACCTGATTAAGGGTAGCATCACGTTCTTGTCCACCAGAACCCTTAATTAAACCACGTTCTCTTCCAACAGCATCCAATTCATCAATGAACACAACAGATGGAGCCTAAGCAAACCATTTGGTAGACACTTTTAAGTTATTGTACATATCCATTTGGGGGTAAAAAGAAATAAAGTGGAAAGCAAAAGAAAGGAGATAAGATACAAGTGAAAATAATAATGATTAACAAGAAGCAAATGCCATTAAGAAAAGGCCACTTTTTTCTTGTAGACTAAGAATTGTAAAGGACAAAAAGAACTCAAGGTGATATTAACATTTTATATTGTGTGATACAATTTATAACATACTACTGGAACACAATGGTAGATTCTGACATAAATATCACTCAGGTTTGAATAAAACGATAAAGTCTACACTGCCAGAAAAACAAAACCTGAATTTAAGAGCAAAATAAATAAGAGTGCAGTGGGGGAAAATCCCCACACTATGTGAAACTTTAAAGGCAACACTTACATTTTCCCTCGCTTCTTGGTAAAGTGCTCGAACACGAGAAGCACCAACCCCAACATATATTTCAACAAACTGGGAGGCAGAAATGGAGAAAAAGTTCACACCTGCCTCGCCAGCAACAGCTTTTGCCAGTAAGGTCTTCCCCACACCAGGGGGGCCACAAAGGAGTATGCCACCTAATCAATAAAACAAATTTGACCCAAAGTAAGAAATACCCAAGGCAATGCAAATGTAAAATAAAATAAAAATAAAAAAGCATTGTAGATATATTCAAATGGATATGAGCAGTGAAACTAAATTACATTGATGTCAGTGGCTTTATTTGCTTAGATATCGTAACAGTTTAAAACTATAGGATAAAACTAAAAGTTACGAAAAATCAGAAGAAGGGATAAATGGAATGTTCACTTTGTGATGTTTCCAAATCAAAAGTGGAGGTCAAATGTGATAGATACTGTCAGATGGACATGAAAATTCCAGGAACAACTTGAATGCAAAAAGTTTAGAAAGGGCCATGACATTTTTATCACCTTCTATCTTACAATAATGTTAACAACGAAATTAGACAGACTCATTTCATAATGTAAAGAAAAAAAACACAAACACAACAGCAAGTTGCAGAAACATCAATGAAATGAAATCCAACAAGCATACAAAAAAGGGAGGATATGTAGACATGCAACACCAAAGAAAGCCCTTAATCACACTGACAAAATGTCTCATTGCAATTATTGCACAACTTCTTCATAATTAACACCCCCTCCCCCACCCCCTTCGGCTCCTACCCTCAATAAAACCCTAATAATTAACAAGACAGTAACAATGCAGAAACTTGGTCCCTCACATTTTCTCTTCTACTAAACGGGTAACAATGGCTTTTGACCTACATCTATGAAGTGTGAACTAGAGGAAGAAGACATATGAAGCATAAGAGATTAAGCAAGTCTACTTCCAATGTAGATAGCCTAACAAGGGGTGTGCTTCTGTACATGAGATAGTAGACTTCAACATCCAATCTTTAAGGCATCCTCCATATGTAAATACAACAAGAATGCTGTGAATAATGATCTAAAAGGATGGACAACAAACACGAAACTATTTACACAATTCGTTC
The DNA here is from genome assembly GCA_963580455.1 of Euonymus europaeus. NCBI lineage: Eukaryota > Viridiplantae > Streptophyta > Magnoliopsida > Celastrales > Celastraceae > Euonymus > Euonymus europaeus. Next base: position 20,288,591 of record OY756968.1, on the reverse strand, counting down.
ACAATTCAATTCAGTAATTCACAAAAGAATTTACAAAACTGCTTCTTCTTTTTTTGGCTTCAAACTAATATCTTAACCATAAATAAGAAAAGCACCAATGATGCCTTCCAAATGAATGCCAAATGATATTTCTAGCAACATTGCATGTACTGAGACTGCTCAATCTCATCCGAGCTTTCCAAAATCTAACCTGGTATTCTTACTCCTCTCCTGCGGTACATCTCTCCATGAGTGAAAAACTTCACAATTTCTTCTAGCTCAAGCCGTATTTTACCGAGCCCTGCTACATCAGAGAACTTCACATCCACACCCCTCTCCAAGTACTGAGGGAGCCTCTTATTGCGTGCACGTCTAACGCGCGCCCCTGACTTCATGAACTGCATAGCCATCTTCATATAAGGATTCTGTTCACCTTTACCTTGCTCACTCTCATCCTCTTCATCCTCAAGCCCTATCATATCACTCTCCAATTCTCTCATCTTCTTCTTCTCCTCTGCCTCTGCCTTCTCAATCTTCAGTCTGTCCTCATAGTCCTTCTTTTGCCTCCTATAGCTAAAAACCACTGTCCGGTAAAAAATCACAAAAAATGCTAATCCTAATGCTGTTACAACTGTTGAATCCTGAGCCATATCTTCCCACATGTTCCCCATGCGCGTATAATTCCTCTGGGCGTTACTCAGCGACTCATCAAACTTCCTCCTTCTCATCTCGCTCTTTATTCTCATCTTCTCTTGTTTCTTTTGAACCTTAAAAGCTTTCTCCATCATTTCCCTCTCTTTCCTCATTTTCTCCAATTCCTCTTTCCTTTCCCTCTTAAAATCTTCTCGCATTTTCCTGATCTCTAGCACTCGCTTCGACTCTTTCTTAGGCTTAAACCGTGATAACATAAACTCTGGCACTTTCCACAAAAATCCCAGATAAGGCTTTGGCACCTCCGGCCCCTTAAGTGGAGGCGTATATGCATTGACACAAATTGCATCAATTTTTGAATCATCCCACAAATCCCAAAACCTCTTGTCACTCTCAATAGATGGCAATACAGTCCTAAGAACTTTTTTGTCATCATCCACAACTACGAAAACAGTCTCTGCCCGCTGCCTTAAACACGCACTAGGTGGTTTAATCACATGTTTAAGCTTACCCTCCTCTTTTAAGCTCAAAATCTCAGTGTAAGGAACCCGGTTTGACACAATTGGAAGGTTTTGAGACCACAATTTAAACTGCTCAGGCGTTAAGGCTTCTTGGGATTTTTTCTGGGCCCTCTTTTTGTCTGTTTTCACAGCCGCAAGGGCCGGTTGGGGGAGCGAGGTTGAGACTACATATAGGGTTACAGGTATGGCGAGGAAATCAAAATGGGTTTTGTGCGTCTTGTTGGTTTTATCATCATTATAAAGATTTTGAGGTGTTTGCTTCTGGCATGAAATGGATAAGATTTGTGCGGGCTTTTGGATTCTGGGTTTGAGGTTTATGGAAGGGAAAGAGGGGAGTAGTGAAGAGCCAAGCGGGAATTGAGATGCCATACACTAACAAAAAACAAAAGTGAAAGCTTTTTTGAATCAATCAAACTCAATAAATTTACTGCGTCTTTCAATAGAAATAGAGTTTATGAAGACTGCGCAAACTGAAGAGAATGAACCTGATGAATTGAGAGACATAGTGGAGCTGGATGATATTGCTTCCGCATTTTGTAGAAACTTTCAACACAATTTGGCAAAAACGTTCACTAGACAAACAACTAGTACTTTGGCTATGAGCCTCATAAAACGTCGCCGTTTCAACTACACTGTAGCTTAATGGGCCACTTTGGCCCATGCCTCAGCCCAAGTGAATTCGTTGATATTTTTGTTCAATATTTTTCAATGAGTCATTTAAAATTTAAAATAAGATATAATTTCAAAGACATGGGTTACTATTTTATTGATCAATGTCAATTAATAATTAATAAATAGACTTAAAATTTCAATTTAATTGAAATATTTTTAGTACTTAACATTTATAATCGATTTATTTTCTTTTTTCTCTCTTTACAATAATTAAACTATTTTTGTTGATAAATAACTTCTATTATAAATCAAACTGAATAATTTACATCATTGAGAATAATACTTGACTAGGTTTGAGGATATTCCTCCACTATGAAAATAGGATGGTCATGTTGGCATGCACTCCATAAACCTCCACCCTAAAAAATGGTTAAGTAATGCCTGCGAAGATTCAAGATTGCTTTTCATGACCGCTTGCAAGAGCTTATATCTTCGCGTGGTGATCGTGTTGCTAGTTTTATAAATGAAGTTCCTATTTTATCATTGGGCTAATTCGTATTTTATGGATAAACGGTATGGTGAGATGTATTTTAAGACAGCGGAGTCTTTCAATTCTCAAATATCTGATTTTCGTTCATTGCCAATTACAACAATGATTGATATGATTAAGATGACAAAGAGAGTGACTGATTCGACTACTTCTATTTTGTGTCCCGCTGTGGAAACTTGCAAGAATCTTTGAGCTAGGGAGAGTTGTGTCTGGGTTGTTAGCTCTTCTAGTATTGATGTTTTTGAGGTTCACTCTTCTCCACATGAGGTTGTCATTAGCATTGCTTTACGGGATTGTTCATGTGGGAGCTGGCAGATTAAAGGTTTTCCTTGTTCTCATGTACTAGCTGCAATTTATAAGAGTGGTAAAATTGCTTACAACTATGTTGAAAAGTACTATCATTCTTCTTGTTATTTTAGCAGTTATTTGAAGTCAAACAATACAGTGCATAAAATGTTGTTGAAATTCCTTCTATTACAAAGAAACAACCTAGAAAGACAAGAATTTCATCTATTGGAGAGAGTTTCAAAGAAAATAAGCTGTAACCGATGTGGCAAGCTATCTAGGAAACCCCAATACGTGTTCAGAGTTGTAATGATGCAATATGATTTTTCTTATATGTACATTGGAGAAAAGCAGTGGTAGAGAAATGGAACTAAACTGAACCCAATCACAAGTTCCACGGGCTTGATCACAGCCCGTGACCGAATCCTTGACCGGATTTTTCTTATACATGGTGACTAATACCCTGCTCAAATCGTTGAAGGAGTAGCTTCAGTTGGCCTAGGCACACGACCACCTCAATGTGAGGTGGAACCAGAAGGCGGAGTGGGAATCGAGGAAAATAAGAACAAGGAGGATCTCTTTCTGGGTGTTAGATAGATTTTGGGATTTGATTGGTTTTATTTGACACGTCATTTAAATTTTATTAAAATTGGGTGTCGTGTCATATATTAATAGCCACATCAACGTTTTTGGATGGAAAACATAACTAATAGCTAACAGATTATATTCATAAAATTCGAAGGGTTTGATTGAATCAAAAAGAAGTTCAGTGAATTGATCCATTCGTTAAAGAATATTGTTAGTGGCAGATTGACAGGGCTCCATTCCCTTATTGGACTCCATGTCTCCATCTCCATTGGAACAATATATCCCAATTCTCACACATACACATAAGTTACATATAAGATGTATTTTATTCCAAAAAAATATTATTGAGGCAATAAATGAGATTTAAAATTTGATTCATTTTTACATAAAAATCCTTTTTGGTCAAATTTTATTCAATTTAAGGATCCACTTAACACAGAGCAGAGACCCATATATGTCTTTGAATAACTATAGCAGTAGCTCAACAAAGTTCCGTCGAAAAATAAATAAATATTTTTTTTGTATATCTAATTTCATACAAATTGACTGTAAGAAAATAATAACTCAAAAAAATTACATGGGTCAAGAGTAGGGATGGCAATGGGTTGGATACCCTTCCATTTAAGAAATACCAAAACCGTTACCGTTTAATGTACCCTATACCAAAACAGTTCCAAAACAGTTTAAAAAATCATTTAGATTTTCAAAACCGGAACCTTTCCATAACCGTTTATCGCCGGGTACCCATTTACTGTTTAACTTTTTCAATTTCTTTCATAATTGATTAAATAATGTTTCCAAACACTCAATATATATTTATAAACTATGAAAGTCTATAACAAAAAAATCAAACAATTGGACTAGTAGTTAAGTGATTTAGTTTTGTATACATGTGTAAGGTTCGAATTCTTTGTCTAACATATATACTATATTTTAAAATTTTACTTGAAATTAAGGGTTGGGTCGGGCCGGGTTGGTTATGGTTATGGGTACAGTTTCGGTTCGGTTTTGGTTCGGGTACTCTAACCATTTTTGGTTCGGATACCCTAACCATTTATTAATCGGTTCGGGTATCCTAAACCCGACATCAAATACCAAGAGGCGCCCAAAATTATGGGGAGAGAGATTCTCAATTAAAAGTGGAGAGGTGTACTTGTATAAATGAAAAAAAATCATTCTCTTTCCTCTAACTTTGGCTTTCAACGTGGATGTCTCAACTTGTAAAAAATGTCAATAAAAGAAGGGTATAAAAGGTGTAGGGATGTAGGGTGGGTTTCCCCAGTAGTTAGGGTGGATGTATTTATCCTCATCCTTTTCTATTTGATATTATCATATTTACTTTGCTAGATCAATTCAAATATTCATAATCACTATATTTTTAAAATAAAAAAAATCATTAAATTATAAAAACTCTCTCACTTATCATGTGTGGCACATTGTGAAGTAAGTTTGAGTCTTCCATTAGATATATAGATATAGATATACACGTATAAATAACAAAAAAAGGTAAAGTACTATCGCTGCCATTAGAAACTTGGAAGGTATTGCTGCCAGAAACAAATGTCACAACACATTCGTAATCTAAATACATGTTTTTAATTGGTATTCTGATTCTTCGTTTTAGGAAGTTTACATTCATATCATAAGTTTTAATTTACTTATACCAAACATTGTAATGCAATCAATTTCCAAAACCAATTACCATTACAATAACGAACCATCCAAATGGTTCTTGTTGCATTCTTATTAGTTCATGTTGCCGTGACAGCCTCTACATGATTCAGTTTACATTGCTTCCAGTTGGCCACTAGCTAAGCCGTTACATTCAAGCCTTCAAAAATCTAACTCATGACAGATTGTTTTACCGAAACTCAACTATCTCAAACACACGAGAAGTTGTGTCAGCCGAAACAGAGATAAGGAAATCACGATTAGCGGACACAGATAGAGACAGAATGGCATCAGAATGCCCATGAAAAGTTTTCACACAATCACCCGAGAGACTATCCCATAGCCGCACTTTCCCACCCGCACAACCAGTAGCCACGTACCTAGATGCACCAAGCCACGTCAAGCATGTCACACCATCCTGCAAACAAGGAAAAATCAGATTTTGTCGGCCCTATTACATGGCATAAATTACAGCCCGCAGAAACATAAGTTTTAACAACTAATAAACACTAAGTTGATGTATGTCAAATGCCAACAGACCTCATGATCACAAGTACAGCGAGGCAATGAATGCTGCAAATCCCATATTATAAGCTTCTTATCCATGCTTCCAGTTGCAGCCCACGGTGAACTGCATCGTAAGTTTGAAATCAAAGAACAACAAATTAGCAGTCGGAAGCGTCAAAATCTATACTACTAAGAATTTAGAACTTATAGTTGTGCAGACATGACACCTAATAGTTGATAATAAAAAAAGTAATCTTTACTAAAGATTTCACAATATTGTTCATACCTTGGGGCAAGCCCAATACATTCAACTGAATCCGAGTGAGAAGCAAGAGAACCAACAACCTGTAGAGAACAAGTCGATTAATGACGCATAAAGATTAACACCCAGAATTTGTTTTATCAGGATAGCACAAGCAATCATGTAGCATAAACCATAAATGTCAAAATAGAACAATTACATCTATGACCAACAAAATAAAAAAAGGAGACCATCATACACAACATTATAGAATACATATGAATCCTCATGTCCAGTCAAAATAATGATGATTATAAGTAAAACACGACCTGAGATAAACTAATGCAACAATAGTACAAACCTTTCCACTTGTCATATTCACAATGTGGACAGAACCATCCTTTGAACCAGTCAGAGCAAGTGCTGAATCACAGCTTACTTCCATGCATGTCAAGGCTTCGGTGTGATATGGATAACCTATAGAATAAATCAAGTCATTCAGAAAAAGAAAAAAAAACTGACAAGCATGTATTGAAGTGGGAAATCGGAAAGCCATAATTACAATATTTTCATAAATTGAAAATTCATATGACAGTCTCTCACATCTTACCTCTTACAATATGAATGCTTTCAGCAGTTTTTGGATTCCATATCCTCAAAGATGCATCATCCGAACCAGTACAAATTATTTTACCTTGAGTAAGCCGGAAAATTTTAGAAAAATATTGAAAGTAAAAAACTCAATCTACTGCCATAATATTAATAAATGAAAACTGGACAGCAAAACGAAGCATAGAATAGTACCATCAGGGGTAAAGTCACCACAAGTCACGCTACTAGCATGACCAGAGAACATATTAAGATAAGCACCATTATCGGCATTCCACATCCACACAGTGGCATCTTCAGAACCGGCCAAGACTAGATGTCCCCTAGGATGCCACCTCACCCACTGTGGAACAATGTAGCTAAGATGTAGGCGACAGCAAAATACCAACATGACAACTATATATATATATATTTTAAAAGCACCAAATATATCTCACCTCAATGCCACCTTCAGGACCTTCAAGTGCACATTTGACATTTCCTGACTCTGTGTCCCAAATTTGAATAAGCCCATCCAACCCACCAGATGCAAGCAACTGCCCATCAGTGCTAAAGGCCAAACTAGAGACAGAATCCTTATGGCCTGCCGAGTGCCAACCAAATTTAGGAGGTTCATTTAATTGATCAGAGATTAAAACATACAAATCAACATTGTGAATGTTTTCACCATTTAGATGCGAAGGATAGATACAGTGATCTAGGTATTTTAATATATAAAAAACATCAAATAACAAAAACAAGAAGATGAATGCACAGCTTAACTAATCTCTAGTGCATATACCTTGGAGCTCTGAAGCCCAATTTCCTTCACCAATTCTCCAGAAAAAGCCTTTGTCATCTCCACCACCTGTTGCCACTAACGTTGGATCTGTTGGGCTGCAGACAACAGTGTAGACTTCACCTGTGAAGAAACGAAAAGGCAAGATTTTGACACAACATATATTGTTTTCATGAAAAATACATTAATCCCACAATTTGTTTTGCTCCAGTTCTATAATGAGGTAAGAAGATCAGTGGATCCACATGATGTACTGCAGGGAGGCAAGTTATTTGAGGTCTAGTGTCTGAAATTTGGATGAAAAGAGATCTCTCAAGGATGAAATAAGGGGGGAATACTCATAATCTAAATTTTATTAGGTAGTCCAAGATAATAAACCAGAGATGTTGATGTCATTCACTTGACCTTATGGAATCTACACAAAGCAACGGGAAATGAAAATGATAGCTTAAAATTCAGTTTCAACTTACTTTTGGGTAACTCTTGTAATCTGTACCTACAATTTTCTCTGTTCTAATTTTTTTCAAAATGCAACAATCACAAAGAAGGTTTTTAACATAATTATTTTGAGTTTGCAGAGTCAACTTTATGTAAAATATATTTTCTCATGCTTAACCTTTTCTCAATTGAATTAACTTCTCATAATTGTGACAGCATACGGTTATGAATATGAATAAAAGTTACAAAGGCCTACCAGTATGGCCAGTGAATATGTGCATTGAATCAATTGAATATATTTTCTCATGCTTAACCTTTTCTCAATTGAATTAACTTCTCATAATTGTGACAGCATACGGTTATGAATATGAATAAAAGTTACAAAGGCCTACCAGTATGGCCAGTGAATATGTGCATTGAATCATCAGCTTCCTCTGCAACCAAACATATATAACAAGTCATATGCAAAAACTAGGCAAGTACCCATAACAATCAGTCAATCGCATTTGTCCCCATCAGGAAACAATGTTCATACACACGCAATAGTCACAATGTTGGTTCTTTCAAACAGAAGTTTTGGCCAATATGCTGTACGATAAATAGTTAACAGAACACTCTTCCCAGGACCCTGTTTATCCAGTAGCACCCTATTCATACTAGAATTATTAGCTATACATGTATAAATGAATTGGAGTAGATACAAACCCAAATTTTCAGCATCAAAGCCATCAACGTCGTCTGCATCAGGAAGATCTGTAACCACATGGTGGCAAGAAAATGTTATCAAAAAGTGTAACAAGTATACAACAATTGACATTTGCACTGCTAGAAGTGTCTACATTCCAAACAAAGAAAGAAGTCACACAGCTACATATCATGTTTCCAACAAATAACATCCCACAAACTAGTGCCTGGTAATAAACTTCAGACACAACCAATAAAAACATTTGCTATATGGAAATAAAAAAATTGTGTGTTGTAGTTACAGAGGAGAGATAGCAATAGGAGAGGACCTTCTCCATCGACAGTAACTTCGTGGATGATATCAGAATATTCGAGGAAGACCTCGCCTTCATCGTCTTCATCGTGTTGAGATGGATTGTTCATACTTATTTCTTCGAGTCTAGAGATGTGAGAGGGGGTTAAAATTTTGATTAATTTGAAGTTCAGACTTGTAATAATGGCTGAAGAGCCAAAACTATAGGTAGATCAAAAGTAGTAGGTACAAATATACAATCACAATTAAGAGATTTGTGTAAAGAAGTATTCACTGAAACAGAACTTAAATTGCAGCAAAAAAACACACATATAAATAATTGTTCTGAAATTCAAGCTCCAAAAGATTCACCAAATCATGTAATCTGAAAACTCTCAGTATTGTAGATGGAACTTGAAATTAACTGCCAGTATATTACTTTAAATCAGAGCACACGAAAAGGTAAGAATCTTAACAGACTACTCTCAGGTGCCGATCGTCGATGTCTGCAGTCTGCTGCAGTGCGGGCTTGCTGGCTGCTGCTCCTCCCTTGCGTTTTGATTTCTAGGTCTGGAAGGAAGAGTCCAATTTTTCTGTTTTTTAGATTCTTTTCCATATTTAATAGACTATTACTTGGGCTGGGTATTGGGCCTTGTACATGGGCAGAATTTTGGGCTTAAGTCTTTGACAGCTTAAGCTAGTGTTTGAGTTGAAATCGTAAAATCGTTAACAAAATCGCGATTTTAACGATTTTAATCACGATTCCATACGATTTTAATACATTACCGATTCCACCACTATTCTACTCAATTTACATACTTAGAATCGTAAATTGGTACGATTTTACGAGTAAAATCGCGATTTTAACTACCATGGGTAAGATACATATCAAAATTATTGATTTCATGCTTAGAGAAACAAAACAAAATAGATGAGAATCTCCTTTTCACTATACTGATAATAACTTAAGAAAGTAAAGGCTATCCTTGTTGGGATTGAAGAAATGAGTTCTTGAAGGAAGGAAAACCTTAGTTCCCCTCTTCTTAGCCATTTCCGCAGTTACATACAAGGCTAAAGCTACATGGTTATTAACAAAAGCCAAACAATCGACCAAAATCGAAGACGAAGGAGATGACAACATACCTCTGTAACAGCGGACTGCAATTGTTCTTCTTGAGGACCTTCTGGTTTGGAGGCGTTCGGGTGATTGGAAAGGGGAAAGCCTCTTAACTGTTGAAGTTCATGGAGATAAATAGTTATATCACCAAAATAAATATTTTAATTATTATTAGTGAAGGAATTGTTAAAAAAAAATTTCTAAAGGATTTGTTTCATTTTTTTTCCCTATGTTGGCATCGAATACTTTCCTCCTTTGATTTTTTTTTTAATTTTATTTCTTTTGACGAGACTTTGAGGTTCGATGGCTCCCTCCATTTATGGAAAAAAAAAATTAAAATAATCATATTAATTTCAATTAACTTTTCATTTATGATGTTGAGTGGATGTTCATAATTGTTGCTCCTTACTACTTACTTGGATTTCTTTTGTGCTTAAAATAAAATAAATTTTTACATTCTAAATACATAAACGTTTCATTTGATAGAACTTATATGTCGTCAATATAAGTTAGCTTATAATTTATGATATTTCATGGAACTTATATACATATACTAACGCTGAACCCGGAGGTTGTCGTTGGTATTTTTAACTCTCAGACGACTTAAACTCTTTTTTTGGCTTCGTGTTTGAATGTAAAATGTTTTCTGTCTTTTTTTTGTACAAAAAAAAAACTGACAGTGTTATACACAATGTGTTTTTTGTCATGAGAAGTAATTGGAATCTTTGTGAAGTGATTTTAGCAGCTTTGGTAAGTAGTTGTCTGCTCCTACAATGCATTTTCCTATAGTACCTGATACCTGATTATCACACACACACGCTTTGATTCTTTGATGAACAATACAATGCTGCAGGTTCAAAATATACAGCTGCAAGCAGATTAATTAAGCTCACTTTTTTTACTCGAACACTTTTAAGGGAAGAATTAATTTGTTGCTCCAAATGTAGGCTTGGAGCGCTCTTAAGTTCAAGGGATCAAGTTCTTCACCAGTGTAATGCCTTGTGTTTCTTTGCGAGACTTAAAGCGTAGTCATGAAATGTTGTTCTGAATGCACATATTTTTGTAGGATATTGTCCATGCTGATTCAAGTTAAGAAGGATGCAATCACATATATATTTATATATAAAACAATGTAAATTGCAGTATGAAAATGGAGATGAAAGGAAGAAGCTTCTGAAATAACTGAGAGTGAATATAAGACAGAAAAAATTAAAAAACCAATGGCATAAAGTGCTTCAACAAATTGCTAAATAGGCAAAGCAAATTTTAATATTTGTGGAAAAATTTCACCCAAAGAATAGAAGATGTGAAAGCTTATGACAATCCACCACACAACATATAAACTGCGGCAAAGATCAATAGTTGCATGAAAGAAAGTAATACTGAAAAATTGAGAGCTTACAGTGAGTGAAAGAAACATTACCAAAGAATATGAACTGGTATTCAGCCGTTAATGCTGAGGTCAATACCTACATGAAATAAAATTAGATTGAAACAATGAGAGAGCTTAGAACAGTTGAAATAAAAGAGGTAGAGGCCTATGATGAAAAATAGAAAGGCCAATTGGTAAAAAACCCAATCTCCCGTGATATAAATAGCTAGAGAAATCTTTGAGATATAACTGATCGACATTACCATTGATAGAAATAACTCTTTCCTATTTACGATTTTGACTCACTGATGAAGAAGTCATCCAAATCCAAAATTTTTAAAAACACAAATAATCATACTCAGTATAAGACCCTTTATAACTTTGATCCTCTTTTCATGTGACAGGTCCGTTAACCCAAAACAATATAACTTTCTCGGGTGATCTAATTATCTTAGAGATGCACAGAGGGAGAAAGTCTACTAAGTCCAGAAAGTCTTTTGATGAGGAAAAAAAACAGAGAGCTAAGAAGATATACTTGAAGAAAGACTAAAGAGAACCATAAATAACCTGAAGACATGAAAACAGAAGCAAATGGAAAGTGAAAACGAAACCTAGATCCCAAAGGCAAACAACGTGAAAAGAACCTCGAAAAGAAGAAGGGCAGGGGAAACAGCAGTACAATAACATAGGGTATCCTAAAATTTCAATCTGAGGCACAAAGAAAGATGTAGAGAATGGTCTGACTGTTACTGTATTGATCGATAGACTGCAAACAATAAGGGGCAAGCAGCAAAATCACTTGACCATGCAGATTATCCAAACTTGGATAAAAAACTATTGAAAAGGAGATGAAACCCCAAAATAAACAACACAGACGGGATATGAAGTCTGACCTTTCAGAGAAGCTGCAACAAAATGGAGCTGACAGAAACCATGTCATGACCAGCAGCTGAAGAACGAACCAAAAAGATGAGTGTTGGGGAAGGCACAGGGGATGTAAATCGATCAATCACCCTTAACCAACAGCAATAACGGAAGTAAAGAATCTGTGAAGTTTCAAAGACAGATGAGGAACGATTTCGTAGCCAAAATGGTCGCGAAGAGAAAAGGATGGCCCCAAACGCAGATGCATAACCCGACCCTAGGAAAGTCGATGACGTAGGTGAAGGTCACACAGTGAGTACGACAAGGAAGGAGGTGGGCGGAAATTGTAGGGCACGCTCGAAACGACGTCGTTTTTCGTTCTCTAGCGTGAGCGAGAGCGAGAGCGAGATAAGTAGAAGACCAAGGAGAACACGAGTTGCGCGGGTATGCAAAAAGAAGCTACTCGCCGCCTAATGTCTGCAATCCCACGAGAAGAAAAAAGTATAAAAATATAGAAATATAGAAATATAGATAGATAAATATAAATTTTTCGTCCTCTAGCATGAGTGAGAGAACAAAATAAATAAAAGACCCCAGGAGAAAAATAAAGAGTCCACTAAAGGGTCCGCGCTCAAGCCCAAGACTAGTTAACTTCATCAAGTCCATATCTGTTTAATCAATTTCTTATTATATTTTTGGCCCAACCTTCAGGCCACTCCTCATTCAAATATGTTATGTTATCTTCAACGGCTACTTAGCATCAGCTGTCTTTCAGTCTGATGTTAGCAGGTTTACATTATAGATCTGTATATATATATATATATATATATATGCTAGTTAATATCTTTGATAATTAATGAAAATCATTTCATCAAATCCTTTTATGGTATCAGAGCCAGCAAGCTCTGATACCATAAATCAGAGCACACGAAAAGGTAAGATACATATCAAAAAAATTCTTGATTTCGTGCTTAGAGAAACAAAACAAAATAGATGAGAATCTCTTTTTCACTATACTGATAATAACTTAAGAAAATAAAGGCTATCCTTGTTGGCATTGAAGAAATGAGTTCTCGAATGAAGGAAAACCTTAGTTCCCCTCTTCTTAGCCATTTCCGCAGTTACATACAAGGCTAAAGCTACATGGTTATTAACAAAAGTCCAAACAATCGACCAAAATCGAAGACGAAGGAGATGACAACATACCTCTGTAACAGCGGACTGCAATTGTTCTTCTTGAGGACCTTCTGGTTTGGAGGCGTTCGGGTGATTGGGAAGGGGAAAGCCTCTTAACTGTTGAAGTTCATGGAGATAAATAGTTACATCACCAAAATAAATATTTTAATTATTATTAGTGAAGGAATTGTTAAAAAAAAATTTCTAAAGGATTTGTTTCATTTTTTTCCCTATGTTGGCATCGAATACTTTCCTCCTTTGATTTTTTTTTTAATTTTATTTCTTTTGACGAGACCTTGAGGTTCGATGGCTCCCTCCATTTATGGAGAAAAAAAAATAATCATATTAATTTCAATTAACTTTTCATTTATGATGTTGAGAGGATGTTCATAATTGTTGCTCCTTACTACTCACTTGGATTTCTTTTGTGCTTAAAATAAAATAAATTTTTACATTCTAAATACATAAACATTTCATTTGATAGAACTTATATGTCGTCAAGATAAGTTAGCTTATAATTTATAATATTTCATTGAACTTATATACATACTAGTGATGAACCCGCGCGTTGCGGCGGGCGAGTGATCTTGGCATTTATTGTGTGCGTTGGTATGTTTTTGATCTTTTTCTGATGGTTTTTTTAGATATTAATTATGGCTTGACGTGTCTTTGTTATGGTTTTATATTTTTTTGGTTTTCGTTGTTTGTTTTTTAGAGCAGGAGATGAATAAGCTAGAACAAAATGACACTAATCAAGATACAATCCAAGGCATCCGACCTGTTTTGCGACTCTGTAAGATATAGGAAAATAAATAATTTATGATAAAATAAAAACATATTACAGCCAAAGTGTGAAACTACTGATACATGGAATTCAATCAACCATATTTTTTCCCACATACGAACTTGGCATTCTTTCTGTGGCATTTATTCTTTCACCAACAATTGATTCAATTCCATCTGCATTTTCCAGCGAGACCTTAATCTATGGAACAAAATTAAAAAATTATGTTTGAACTAATGGATGTTGCTTGTGTACACTGAAAAATTCTTTTGGGGATTTGGAGGGAGGACACCGAAAAATTCTCCCCATCCTGGTTTGCTGCTGTAAATGCAGCTGTATCATCTATAGCGTTGAGTTTATTTCAAAAGAGTTGCTACATTGATTGCAAATAAACGTGTTTTAATCGTCTTAAAGAATGAATTTATTTCAGTAATCATTTCTAGTGTTTCTATTCCACAGGTTTCCTCCTGTTGTCAACTTGCTTCTCTAGCTGTTGTAAAACTTGAAAACAGCACATGACAAACGTAGAAGGATACTAAATATGTGATAATGATAGTACACACAAAGAAAACCAACAAAAGGAAACAACGAAGTAATAACAATTCATGACGACGTTGTTTTGGTATGCAGTGTGTGGCCGTCGAGATGAATTTGGAACTGATGATGTGCACGCACTCAAGTGTTGTACAAGTTATTCATGGCATTACGCTATGGGTATGGAAGTGTCGGTGTTGATATTTCATCCATTAATTGCTACTTGGATGTTGTAGTATGCTTTGATAAATTGCGGTTCATTATCGGTTTGGTTTTACGATATTTTTTTAATGTTGGATTGGTTAATAAAGACAAATAATTAGCTTTTATATATATAAGTTTTTTAATAAGAAATTGGCCTTGTAAACATTTGGTTTTTTGTAATCATAATTTTTTTAATTTTGGGTAAGTGGTATTTGTTTGTGGTGTTTGTCCGTGTTGTGAACTTATGCTTTGTGAATATGAGGAAAAAGGGATCCATTTCGATAAATTTTTTCCGTTGTGGTTAATTTTTCTTTCAAATGATACTTAATGGTCTAATACGTTGATATTATAGTTGGGTTTGTGATGTATGGGCTTTTGTGGGTAAAAAGGTGAGGGTACATGTTCTAAGAGGTAATATTTATAGGGTATAAGGTATATTTATTCTTAGTATAATCGAGCAGTTGTATTATTTTTTTAAGTATAGCCGCGCGATTGTATTATGTATATATTGAATTGCTTCGGCTTCTTATTGCACTGTTCCGCGTAGGATAATCTTTTGCTACGCTCTTCTTTTTTCAACTCAGTCATCTCTTGCACTTCGATAAATTTTTAAGTATCTGAAATTCGCTTGAAACGAGAGAAACAGATACCCACCAAAATTGAAGACATCATCTTTCTCATCCATTTTTGTTTAGTATTCAAATGACAAACCAAACCCACCAAAAAATTTCCTACTTTCCAAAGAAAATTCACTCCTTTCTCTCACTGGTACTTCAGCGTTATTTGTTTGAGTTATGAGAAAGAGAGACAAAATTGAAAGGAAAGGGGGAGAAGATGGGCAAAGTTTATTGATTTATTTATTTTTTTTTTGTGGGTTTTTTTTATTGTTTTGGGTTAGATGAAAAATTAGGTATAAGAAACCACAAAAATCTTCATGAATTCACTCTTTTTAGGTGGTCTCTCTCTCTCTCTGGCTTTGTGAAAAAAGTGATGGTAATGATATTTGGTTACCATCGTAAGCTCTAACAGGGTGGTAGAGAAGTTCCCTATGGTCAAAAGTAAGTAGGTTTCTGTCTCTTTTGCTCTGAAAACGACGTCGTTTGGAGCTTTAATTTTTTCTTCTTTTGCTTCCCCAGTGTGAGACGCCGACAACATCAGTTCCACTTTTCCCCGGGTTCATGCATCTACTCTGGCTACCTCGCTCCTCTGCCCCGGGTGTTGTGCCCGTGCGTGTGGGTTCTCTCTTGTGTGTTTCTGCTGTTATTTAAGTAGAGAATGTTAGGAACCCTCGTAGTGGTTCTACTGCTATGCATGAATTCAGTTAGTTAAAGATGTTCCACGTGGATTATGTTTAGAGGTTGGAGGACTTGTTTATCAAGTTGCTCTACTTGGAGAAATTAGTTAGAGACCAGCTCACGTGGAGACTACATTGGAGGACATTTCTATGGCATGGCCTGGTAGTTAGAATTACTATAAATAGCTATTACTGGTTTTGTATGGAAAAAAGGGAATTTTTTGTATTGTTCTTGTATTTTCTTGAGAGATTTACTCCAGCTTAGCCTGGTTTGCTCTCGTCTTTGTTCTTATGAATCAAGTTTTATCAATAAGATCAATGTTATGTCTCATTTCATTGATCGTAGTGTTTGATCTTGGATTGTTCTTGATTTAATAATCTGAGATCATCACAGAGAACTGCCATTAATTGAAACTAATTGGGGTTTTGTGATCTTTTGTTTCTGATTGTTGCGCCCAGGTTCTCTCTTTGTTCCGATTCTTACCTCTAGGTTCGCATTTCTTCTCAGTTTTGATTGCTCCTCGGCTTTTGTGATTCCTATGTTCAGTTGATGGTTCTGGTTGCTGGCTTCTTATTTCTGGCGTTGGGTTATCTCTATTCTGATTCTTACGGTCAGGTTCGCATTTCACCTCAGCTTCTATTTTTTTCACAATTTTTGTTCTTCTGCCCCTGTTTTTATTGGTTTTTCTGTTGGGTTTGTTCGGTTTCATTCTTTTGTTTAGTTCACAGGTTCTCATTTATGCTCAGTTTGAATTTCTTTTGATTATGACGGCCAGATTTTTGTGTTGGGTTTGTTCAATTTGATTCCTTTTTTTTACCCGTGGTGGGAAAGCAGCTTGGCTGTTGTTGAGTAGGTCTTTTGGCCATGTTTGGGTTTGTTGTGCTGCATGAATATTGATCTATGCTTCTATTTCTTGTGTTTTTTTTTGCCACTGTCTTTTATCTGTGGACAAACTTATTGCTAGCATTATCATGTTCTGTTAAGGAGATGGGCATTTGAAAATTAGTAGAGATGAGAGAGAGTGACCTCTGTTTCTCCATTTGTTGTTTGTCTTTTTTGTTTGCCAAGTGAAACTAATTTCTATTTTTTTTTAAAAGTTGTTAGGTGAAGAGTGAAGACAGTCTAGTTTTTATACTATCATAGAAATGACATGTTTGAAGTTTCTTGGTTTCTCGTCTGTAATTGGAGCTTAGTTTTGCAGAAAGCTTGCTAATTTATTGTTACATATCAGTTTATTACATAATGGATTTACATATCTTTTTTTAAGTTGTCTTCATATAATTTCTAACTCACCTGAAAATATGCATATGTTTGATCAGCAAAAACTGTAGTGCAAACAATTAGGCATGAATAAGTAAACACACTTCTCCTACTTCATAATTTAGCATATTAGATTGGTAACTTACACTCACTCTTCAAACTATGATGTCTGTATGAAATTGTTATTTTGAATGCTTGGTTTTTCTGGATTATACTTTCATCAAGAAATGAAATGTATATGGGTTAAATTTTGTTGTTTATGTATTACCTGTAGATTAACATATTTTTTTGTAGGATGGGTTTTTTGAACTACTTGAAGTTACGGGAATTATTAGTTTTATGATTTCCTCTGTGTTTTTGATTGTAAAAGTTGGTGAGTTAAGTATAGACATTCTAGTAATTAAATAACTCTTGGACTTTTGTTTTTGTAGAATTGATTTGTGTGTGAGTATAGTTTAAGAGTTTACGACGTGTGTGTTGTCGAGTGATTGACATTTATGTAATCAAATTGATAGTTTTTATTTTCCGAGTTGATGAAGATTATAATGTTCTTCACTCACTCGGTTATAATATAAGCTATAAATTTGATTTCGGATGTGTCAATCAATTCGAAAATACATACATTGTATACTCTTAAATTATATTCACATACAAATGGCAATATTAATATTAATATTAATAGGCTGGCATAGGCTATTTTGTCTTTGCCTGTCATGGAAATATTTTGTCGATCTTAATCTCTTCGGGTCGATAGGCATGTTTTGTAAGGTATACATTAATTTTATCTTGGTTTCAAACCTTGTGCGGCAAGGGAAGGGGATTTGATGTGAAATTATCTCAAGACTCATGTCGATGCCTTATACTTAATCAATGTGAACTACAAGTATTCAAATTCCTTGTATATTTGTGTGCTTCATTATACGAAGCCTAACAAATGGATAATCAACATGAGTCTTTCCATGGTATTTGAGAACCACATTTCATTTGGTTTAAATCTTTATTCATAATGTTTATCAAATGTTACCCATAAGTGGAGTATATCGAAAGAAACAACGTCACTTAACAATTTGTTTTAAAAAAAATAGTCTGACAAGTTTTTTTTAAAAAAAAAATAGAAATCAATTTCAGTAGGCAAACACAAATCGACCCAATTAGTTTCAGTTAATGGCAGTAACGTAACTCAACCGTTATTCTAAAATTGTTCGTTAATACCAAGTTTGTATCCATTAAAGAGTGTGTGTGTATCCATTGAAGAGTGTGTGTGTGTCTGAGTAGCTCAAACAAAATTTTACATGAACAAAAGCATTGAAATCACAATTTTACATGAATAAAAGCATCAACTCTCGTAATGATATCTACAGAAAAGAGATAGAAAACAACTTAAATTTGATAAAAACATTTACATAGTTTCTGATGTTCTAGGGACATTGTACTCAACTTGAATTTGACCTGCGAATATCTTTCATGGGTATTAGAGTTGTGATCCATGTTCAAGTAAAAGTTAAGCAAAATTAGTCAAATAAGGATATATATTACACACATCTACTTATGGTATACTTTACAAAACATGGCTATCGACGCCAAGAGATTAATATTGTTGTTTATCGGTTGTCATGACATGTGAGGACAAAATAGGCTATGCCAGGCTGTTTTTCTTCTTAGGTTCGATGCACAACGGGTCTTTTAGGTTATACTATGCTAGCATTAGCATGGTTTTGGAGATTTTCTACATATATTTACAGTATATACAACACATGAGCATTCATTTACCCCTACGAAATGCATCGACTCTATTTTTTTTGAAGCTTTTCTTCTAGTTTGGCTTCTGAAGTAGAACTTCCCTCAGGTTTGTGATCTTGCAGTGGAATAGTTTCATCAGAAGGATTCAGAAATACCTCCTCAATGACTGTTTGCGAGAAGTGCAGAATTCCCTCTGGCTTGTTTAATACACTGAAGGTGAGATTTTCTAACTGGTATCTACACCAGTCCAGGTTGTTGACAGTAGCAATTATTTTGTATATTCCTTCTTCTTCGTTTGTGACTTTTTTCTTGCCTAATTTATTATCTTTTCCAATGCCATCTTCTTGCATTTCTAATGCCTGGTTGAGAGAGAGATACAGAAGCTGAGCTGTGTTATACATGTTCTTGATTTCAGGCAGAGTTTCCTCAGCTGGTCTGCACGCATTTGATTTCTCCAAAATCTCTGCATTGATGATTAAAATATCAATCATCAACTTGTCAGTTTTCTTTTGATTCTCTGTTTTAGGCATTTGATTCCTTCGTTCATCCATATTGATATTCATCGTGAGGGACCAAGCGCCATACTCCTCTTTGTATTTTGATTTCAGCTTCGCATTTTCTGCAAGGAGTTCTTCTGAGGCGTTGATGAGACATATAAGCCTTTTCTCTGACAGATTTTTAGGGTATGTTGCAGCTTCCTCCAATTTGTTTAACAGCCATCGTATATCTCTAATGATGTCCTAGTGTTTTTTTTTGGTGAGGTTAACCATGTTTATCTTCTGCGATAGTGCTGCAGCAAACATGTTTGGTTGCTCTGAGGAAAGATAGGAATTTCATGTGAAAATGGCTTGAAGGAGAGCTTTACTAAGAACTGCAGAAAAAGTATCAGTGAAATTACCTGGTATTCTGATGTTCCTGTTGTCTTTACTTGTGGAGTTTCCATTTTTGTTAGTAAGCTGTGTTTCTTTGATATATGTGGCGTATCTTTGTGCTGTTTCACCAACATATCTACTTTATGTGTATATATAATGGAGGTGATATTCTCTGGGTTTACCTTATTTTTTTAAAATATATTCTCGCTCATCATATTTAGATTATTTGTAACTTGGTTATTATTATCTTTTGTAGTTCATATTGGACTATTGGTTTGAGTTTTTATGTCATTGTTATTTGATCAACATCATCTTTTTATGTGACTTTAAAACGTGTTCTTGTTTAATGTTATTGAAGCTTTGTCTCGTAGTGATGATTATTGAATGACTGATGGTTTTCAAGATTGATTTTCCACTCTACTCAATGTTTCTTTGTTTGCTAGATACTTGAATATAAAACTTGTATATATTCTTGGGAAGTGAAAGATTGTTATTTGTGAGATTTTTTGATGAGTATCGATTTTGAAGCTTTTGTAAGTAGGCATTTTTTGTTAATTGCTGATTTGATGTTGGAGTTGTATGAATTGATGTGCAAAGTGCATTTCATTCATTTGACACCTGTTCATTATAGAAGTTTTTCAATGGTAGGTAATTGCGTTAATTAATGAGAAAGAAAATAAAATTTATAATAATCATTGGCTAGAGTCATTGCTCTTACCTAAGTTGTTTAGTCGTGGAAAAGAAAGGTCCGTGAACATATCGATTAATAGATGTTATGGTGGAGAAGAATCTATAAAACGTAGAAGGACGCCTGAATTTGAAGTAAATATGACTGGTATTTCACTAACTTCTATGATTAACTATTGTAGCGCAGTAATTTTCAAATTAATTATAATGAAAAACAAAAAAATGTTTGGAGTGTAGATGTGAGGTAAAAAGGTTGAGGTAAAAATCACAGTTCTCATAACTGTTTGCAATCCTAAAAATTTGTGGACAACTGAAAGAAATATAAACATACATATAATGGTGTTAGAAACTGTATTTCTTATCAATCTCACATCTTTTTCTTATTAATCTCAGTAGAATACACACATATAAATACACAACTCACACACTCATTACAACTCACACACAACTCACACACACTCACATACTTAGCTGTATATAGCTATGTAACTTAGCTGTATACAGCTCACACCCCCTCTCAAACTGAGGATGATTACATACAAATCATCAAAAATTTGCCAAAGGTAAAACAGAAACGGAGAAACATAAGCAGACCACAGGCCTATAACAGGATCACAATAAGTGTGAGCACAGAGCAAAAAGCCAAAACCAGATGAAATATCAGCAAACCAGAACGCCTTTATCGCATCAAAAGCAGAGCCATCAACCAGAAACAGAACCAGAACTGAATACAACACAAAATACTCGGCAAAACCAAAACCAAATCAGAACCCAAAAGAACCCGAAGACAAACCGAAACCAGCAAAATCAGAACCAGAGACAGCAAACGCAGAACCAGAACCAGCAAACGCAGAACCAGAACCACAAATCCAGAACAAAACAGAACCCGAAAATAAACCAGAATCAGCAAAATTAGAACCAAAACCAGAACCAGCAACATCAGACGATATCCCAATCGGCTTCCCTGACTTCCATTGCTGACGAGGAAGCGTGCAAACCAGAAATACGTGCAGTCATGGCAGATGCAAATGATGAGAAAGAAGTCATCATCGGCTGAAGAGCGGTGAAACTGACGATTGAATAGTTAGCAAGAATTAAGAGGCACTGAATTGAATATTCTAGAAAATTCAGGGTGCACAGACGATTACAGAAATATGCGGGGGCAAACTAAAAAATTCGAGAAAGATCTGGGATCAAACTGAAATAGTCAGAAATATTGAGGATGAAATTGAACATTTTAGAAGGAATGAGGACAAAATTGTAAACTCCTAAAATATGGAGGACCAAACTGAAATTGACAAAAGCATCAAGGACCAAACAAAAATTTCAGAACTATTATGGACCAAATTATAAATTTCAAAACTTTCAGAACCAAACTGAAATTTTTTTTTAAAAAATACCGGATACTAAAATGCAAATTGCAGATGCAAGGATCAAAGTTCAAGAAATATGAACGTTGACCAGATTTGAAGTGATCCAGATTTAGTTAATCTGCTGCAGTTGCGCGAGCAGTAGCAAAGGCGGAAGCTGCGATCGCAGAAGCTGAAGAGGCTGAAAGGGAGGCAGAGGAGGCTGAAAGGGACGCAGAGGCAGCAGAAGCAGAGGCAATTTTTTTGTTTTGTTTTAGTAACACAGCTTGTGGAGATCGCGCACCACCAGAACAGAAACTGTATTTCTTATCAATCTCACATCTTTTTCTTATTAATCTCAGTAGAATACACACATATAAATACACAACTCACACACACTCACATACTTAGCTGTATACAGCTCACAAATGGCAGACAAAGAAATAAGAATCTTGTGGTTTAAAAGCATGGCTTAGAGAAGCGGTGAACTGGAAGAATAGGTGCAACTTCAGGAGATGTAAGTATCGCGAAGATTGCAGAATGTAGTTGCTGGTACTTTGATTAGTCGCTCAACATGTTGAGCACATCTCTTATAGTTCATCATCGCATTGTCTTCACTACTAACGCTTGTCTTGCATTTTGCACATGCATTATATCATCATTCTTTTGAACTGTATGTAGCAGTGATTTTTGAGCGTCAGATGTTTTTTGTATTCTTGCATGTCAGTGGGCAAACTTAATTACGACCAGATATATATTCTAATTGTGTTCTTAAAAATTGAAGGTATTGGTGTTAGAAATCAGTTTAACTTGTAACTTACAAGAGGAGCATGGATATAGACCTCCTGGTTGACCATTGATGGTGAATGCATCAGAAACATTAGGGCTTCCTCCAGTTGCAAGTGTATCATCAATTGCGGCCATCAGATCTCCCTTATACTGCAGTAGATACGATCAATTAGATCACAGCTTCCACTGTTCTCTTCTTGCTGCAACCATGGCCGTGTTAAACTACCAAAGGCTAAGAAAATTCCACAGTACTTCAAGCTTCTTCTGATTATAACGAAGATAGAATTTTCCAACGACGAGTCCATCTTGCATCCACACTGGGGAAGGAAAAGAAGAAAAAATTAAAGCTCCAAACGACGTCGTTTTGAGAGCATGGAGCATGGTCCTTGCGGGCAATACTAGTCAGACGCAACAGTAAACAAAACAGGAGGAACTGGCAAGGTTTCCTCAACCTTTACTCCCCTGTCAGTACATGACCAGCTGGAGCCCTGCTTTACCACAAACCGAATTTACTCCCCTGTCAGTACATGCAGCAGCTGGAGCAAACCATGAATGTGAAAATAAATAAAAGATTACCAACCTTTTGCGGAAAGAGTCTACTTCAGGAATGGGCAAATTAAGATATATCTTTGTTGCTGATGTATTTGATAGAGTTGTTTCTGCTTCAACATACAAAAAATGATGAACATTATAAGTCAAAAAAGTTTTATTCCACATCATATACACAGATTATAAATAGTTGTTTTTGTTAACTTCTAATTGAACGAACGGTCATAGCTGCAAATATGGTGACAATTGGGTCTTTTGTGTTTGAGGAAAGACTTCAGCTGGAAATAATTATGCTAGATAAACAATTATAAACACGTCTTATATCCTGTTTTTTGCAGGACGTGAATGTGGAAAAACATAAAATAAAAAAAATCATTTAAGTTTTTGCGGAAACACTTTACCTCAAGAAACATAAAAAATATCTTAGTTGCTGATGTCCTTGATAGTCATTTTTGATGCAAATATGGCAACAATTGTGTCATTTGTTTGCAACGCAGTCCCATTTATTGTAGAAAAACTTTCCGCAACAGCACCGCATAGGGTAATTAGCATCTATACAAATCTGCATATCATCAATGAATGTGAATATAAATGCTAGTATTATCTTTGAAGAAATGAAATTAATTCTACTCATACTCTGATGATTGTATTATGATACTCCCTCTACCAATTGTCCTTCCATTGGTTAATGTTTTCTCAAGCGCAGCCAATTTCACCAATTGAGCTATCACATCTGGTAGTAAATTATTAACAAATTAGTTGTAACATTAATATCATAAATTGTTCAATATCACAAAGATGTTGGAAGTATAATTGTCATCCGTCAAGAAAATGTGGTTATATATCCTTTTTTTTTGAAAAGAAGCTAAATGAGATTGAGATCCTGAAAAAGAAAATTTTCAATGTTCTGGCAGAGAGTACAACAGAAGTACAGATTTAAGCACCAAGCCTAACCATTAATTTTGTAGAAGGAAAAAAAAAAGGCAGTATAATTCATATATAAGAGATGACTTTGCCCACTATGGAATTGAGGAACAAGAGTGTTCATAGTTGGAGAGATCCTCATGGTTATAAAATTAAATGATTTCGTGTAACATCGAAGCACTCTGAAGCTGAAAGTTGAGTTAAACTCATTAAAATTCATTAAAATTATGAAGACAAGCAGTTAGACTCATTAAAATTATGATTGTTATTCTGCTGTTGCGAAACAATCTTGTGATTAACTTGGCTAGAGCAGGACCTTGTAAGTTGGGAATTTTTTAAGTATTGCTGTTTGCAGTTGTTTTCTAGGTTAGATGACCACTGTGGAAAGTCTGGCTCTGTTTTTCAGAGGGAAAGGGTAGAAGATCTGATACTGTCAAAGATTTAGTTAGACGCTACCCAAAAAGTATCCTTAATAAAAGCAAATGTAGTATATGCACAAACTAAAATCAAAGTTGTAGTTGGTAGGAAAATGTTGATGGTAGAAGCAAATACATCAAGCAACATAAATCAGAAACTACAAAATAAAAGCCATTGGCACACCCTGTGTTCTAATCCTTCATCTTATCTGCCTCCACCACCAAAATATTATGCCATCGACGAATAAGCAATCCATTAAAGTAAAGATTAAGCAAAAAGGAGGAAGAAGGCAGCCATAATAACCAACAAATTTGTCAAGCTTATGACTAAACAAAGAAATAGCAGTCAAGAAAAAGATTACCTGAACGACTGAATTTTGTTTGCACTCGAAGCGTCAAGAAAAGCCTGGGATTGGCTCGACGATAGAAAAACAAAGATAGAGAGAAAGGCCTAGAAAATAGGAAATTAAAACAATACAGTCGCATACTTGTGCCGATAGAAAATCAAATATCTCAGTTCATACATATGTATAACAAAAGACTAAATCTCAGATTCAAAAAATCAATTTTTTTAAGTATTGTTGCTTGCAGTTGTTTTCTAGGTTAGATTACCACCGCGGAAAGTCACATACTAAAGCTTCAAAAAATCACCATCTTTCCCCTCTCGAAACCCACTGCTTATTGTTTCACATTGCAGCGGTAGATTCGCTACACATCCACCAGTGCAGTTTCCACTCATCGATTTCATGGTACTTTTGGGTTCAAACCCTCTAAAGCAACTGCGTATTGGAAAATCCTGTCTATTACAAATTGCAAAGAGTGCAGAATTGCCCATAAATATCACACAGAAATGCAATGGTCAAAAAACAAATGTAAGCAGTTTCGCATTACAAATAACAATTGAAGCACAATCGTATAAGACTGTCACTCAGTACCTACGCTAAACTAAGCATGTGGCATCACCAGACATGAGGTTACTAATAAAGTTTGTAGAACACACATATGAGAGAATTGAGACGCATAGATATTGTAAACATGTCTTATCAATAAAGTTTTGACCGCTATTAAAAATTAGAAAAAGGAAAAGAAATTCTCATTTCAAAGTCGAGACTGAGAAAGGAAACAACGTGAAAATCTCTCAGGAAAACTAAGATTAATTAAAGGAAAAATAATTGATTGACATGCTGTGAACAAAATCAAGTACGCATCGTAAAGAAATCTACAAAAATTATACAAACAAATGTCATCGTCTTTCGTAAAGGTTTTCAAATAATTGAGATTGATATTTATTAAACAAAGATAGTTTTCATAGTCATTGATTTTGTTTGTGAGTTTGAACTCATTGCCTTCTCATTGAGCAGATACCCATGTTGGCGAACATCCAATTGTTAGAAAGTAGTATAGAGCATAATTTAGGATTTTTTCCCTGTACGCCAGAAAACAATCATTAATTAGATGACAAAATTTGATAATCTTTTTTAAAATATGTGCATGTAATTAATAGAGTGTGTGAAATTTTTCTTTCTAATCATATACTAAGTAAGCAAAACATAAGATCTGTGTGATTTTATATTTGATTAATATTTGATAGGATATTAAAATTGATTTTTTCTCAAAAAAAAAAAAATTGATTTCATTAATTTAATATAGCCTATGAAAAATAGATACAATCCCGTACATTTTAGTGGAGCTCAAGACGAGCGGGATCGGGTGGACATTTTGTCCGACTCTCACGTGTGATTTGTGTGGTTTTTGGATTTTTTGTTTTGAGTCTTCAGTAACTCCACTAGTAAAATATACTTTAAATTTTTCTTTTTTTAATTGAATTTTATATCTGTTATACAAAAAGTCAAATTAGATAATAAATTATCAAAAACACATATTTTAATACAATCAAATGAATAAAATATAAATATTTATACATTTTTCCATTTCTCCATTGACAAAATCTCCAAATAACAAGTATCTTATAT
Source organism: Euonymus europaeus (assembly GCA_963580455.1). NCBI lineage: Eukaryota > Viridiplantae > Streptophyta > Magnoliopsida > Celastrales > Celastraceae > Euonymus > Euonymus europaeus. Next base: position 20,262,280 of record OY756968.1, on the reverse strand, counting down.
ATATATATTATCAAAACACGTATTTCTATATAATCACATAAGCAAAACACAAATCTCTATAAATTTTTTCTTTCTCCAAAAACAAAATCTTCAAATGTCAAGTATCTCTCATTCACTCTCCAATAAAACTATACCAAAATTAATACTAGATCTCACGTATTTTACAAAAAGTCAAGTTGTCTACTCATCCAAAAAACACATATCACAATACAACAATATCAGCAAAAACACACATTTTCATATATTATCTAGTATTATTTTTAAGAGCCCCATTGTAGACCCATAAATTTATGTGAACAAACCAATATGTAGTTTAATAGTAGAGTTGTTGGAGTGCAACATAAATGTCAAAAATTCAATTAATAAAAACGATATCTTCACATAATATGTGAAAAAAAGTTTTCAACCTTGTTTGTTTCAGAGTATATGCTAGCTTATATTGCGTCACCCATACTCTCAGACAGTTGATAGCTTATATTCTATGAGACATACTATGATCTCAACGATTGAAAAAAAATATTATGCACGAGTTCTTGTAGGGAATTACTGCAGAAAGAGAAAAGTGAGTGATTATACATTAAGTGTATTTGAAATTTAGGTAAGTGATTCCAAACTATTATTTCACTCTTATACCCCGCAGTGGTGATTACCTTGAAAGGTTGTTGTGTCCATTATTTATTAATGAAAAACTTTTAGCTGTACTACAGTCCCGTGGTTTTTTCCTTGTGAAGAGTTTTCCACCTAAATTTTTTGATGTTGTTATGATCATTTGGGATTGTTTTCTCGATATATTTTTCGATCGGGTAAGTTTGTATGATAAATTGTGCTATTAATTGCATGTCTAAGAAAATTTTGTTTAAGAAATTTGATATTTAAGTGAATCACTTGTGTCCCTAAAATCTTTCCTAAAAATTTACCAAATTTAATTAATGATAATAATTATTTATATATTATTCATCTGTATGGATTCGATTCCCAACAAATTGCTCTATTATGTTCGAGCTTGAGGTGTAGTTTGCAAAAGTTAAAAAAAAAAGGAATTGGGGCATACTCATAATTGTTATGGTTTTAAATCCATGTTTATCTAAATTGAGGTGTACTCAATTAAAAATGGGGGCGCCTAACGTTCATCAAAGAAATACTTCTCAGGGTCCATGAAGGCCCGTAAAGGTAATTATGATAAAATTAGTATTTGAATGCCCATCATACTTTAAAGGTGAAAATGTCAAAAAAATTCCAGTTATTGCTGAACTTAATTAATTAAGTTGGTGGGTTAGAGGTATCAAAGGCTCAAAGCTTAATGGATAGGATGACAATGAACAATATATCTAACTTGCATCATCCATAGGACAACGAAATGAGTGGGACGATCAAAGGAGCTATGATAGACTATATTTCTATCTGATTTGTCCCAAATTATAATCTACTTTCATGTTGAAAATAAGTAAAAATTACTTGTTTATTAATTTATTCTCATTTATTGTGTATATTTATCAACAATGACATTAAACTCTAACAATAATAATATGTGAATAGAGTAATTTTAATGATAATCATATTAAGAAGAAAATTAATTAAATTTATTATTATAATAATATTAATAAAATTTTCCTAATCTGTATAAAAAAAACAAATCTATTAAATAAACATGAAAGTAGTAAATACAAAATGCTTAGAAGCAGGAGGATGTTCAGCGTAGCAATCAATATGGTTGTTTTAAACTTTTAATTGGAAGATGACCATATTTTTTAATGTGTAGTAAAAGATTTATTCCGACTCTTTTCTGAACAGAAACGGAAGAGACACATCCACCCATCCAAAGATAAGGCACCCAATCTGTCCCATCACCACCCACCATCCCATCACATCTATGTCATGTCAAATAAAATAAGTGAGGCAGAGGCCCTGTCTCTATGTTGGTCATACGGATTTTGCAGCAGTCGATGACGACGACGACGCCGTATTAATTTATTGCACCCAAAACAAAAAAACATTTTATTTTAATTTTTTTTATTAAAATCGAGACGCATGCAAAAACCTCATCATCATGCTGTCCTCTCTGTCCCACGCAATCCCCCCATCTCTCTTTCTCCCATGCCTTTTGTATTCTATAAGCCTTATGCTCCGCGCATTATCTCTCATCATTGCCCTCCTGCCTGTTCTCATTTACAATGCTTACCTTCGCTCCGTGAGGCATAAAATGGAGCCACGTCGTGAGGGTACTTAGGTCATTGGACAATTCAACTTTAAAAGAAAATAATAATTAAAGAAAAGAGGCGGCACCATTTCCCTCGCACAGTAGAGGAAAGACATCCTGGGAGCTGAAAGTGACGAACCAATGGGAATAATCCAACACACACCCTCTCGTAGAAAACCCTCCTCCCGAGGATGAAACAACCGAACCAGCGAGCGCAATAAAATCAAACAAACAACAAAATCGCAGTGATTTGATTCTCTTTCGTCGAGAAAAGTGCCTCTACTAGATTTGAAATCAGAGTGTTGCAGAGCGTCTCCCGCAATCCTGAAGATTTCAATGATCAATGTTTCATCACCGGGAAAGATTGGCGAGAAAGAATTGGACCGGTGACACGCCGCTGTCTCTTAGTGGGTTATGCTGCGGTAACTGATAGATTTCAGTAGACGGGACGGAGTGGGGGGCGGCGGCGGTGGTGGGGGATTTGCGCTCTGGTGGTGGATCGGATCGGTTTGGGTATTATGCTTCATTGTTTAGGGTTTCAGTAGCGGACAAAGAGGAAGGATTATTGTATCCAGTTTCCCTAATCAGAGCATCTCCGTCAGTTGTCAGTTTATTCTTGTCCTTGCGTTCAATTTTTATTTTTTAGTCTAATATTAAAAAAAGAAAGATCCTGGCACCAAATTATCTGCTTATTTTGTTTTAGTGTTCTATCTAAAAAGTGCTGAAGACTCAATTATATTCTAGCTGAGTTTGGGATTTCGTGAATCTGGTTTTATGATTTCATGGAAAATTTCATTTCTGGCTACTGTTAGTGCTTGAAGCTTCGATAATAAGTTCTTGTTTCTGTGTGTAGGCGCTAAAAAGGTCTGTGCTTAAGGGAACCGACGCTTTGTGTTCCGCGCACCGGAAGCCGTAGAAATTGTGATTTATATTTTCGAATAAAAAAAGGGTTACTTGGCTCTGCGCTTGAAATTTGTGGTCGCCTGAAGGAGAGAGAGTTGGAGTTTTTAAGGCGAAAGTGTAAGACGGCAATGGCCTGCAAGGATGGTGGTACGCTAGGAAATATGGACAACGGCAAGTATGTCCGCTACACGCCTGAGCAGGTCGAAGCCCTTGAGAGGCTGTACCATGAGTGCCCAAAGCCCAGCTCCATACGCCGTCAACAGGTCATCAGGGAGTGCCCAATTCTCTCAAACATCGAGCCCAAGCAAATTAAAGTTTGGTTCCAGAACAGACGGTATGCTATTTTCTCCCTCATTTTTTATTTACTGTCATTGCTTAAAGACTGCGGGTTTAGTTTAACGAAATATATTGGCTATCGTGTCATGATCAACAGAAAAGGAAGTCAAACACGACATAATTTCACTTTTCATTAACAATGATGTGTAACAAAAAATTTGTGAACATACTCTAATTCCACCAAGGGGAGGGAAGATAATAGTTTTTGTTTACTGGACACGGGTCTGCATATTCTTGATTTTCTCAACCAAGAGCTACTTTTTGGATCAGATATTGGTATCTGAAGATCAGACCCACTTCTTCTTCACTCCAATGACTTGCGTGTAAGAGGATCATCGAAGGTTGGAGAAAAAGATAGAAAGCTGACTAGCATAGGGGTAGAGGGGCTCTCTGTATATCCAATCGTTTTTTCCCCTTCATAAAGAACACACATCTATCGTTAGAGACACATAATTATGCCACATAATCTTCCCGTTTGTGCTATATTTTTTAACTCGAGCAAATATAGCTAAATTTCTTTCTTCTCTTAGTAAGATAAACTTAACACTGTATTCGTTTCCATGAAAGCTGAAAAATATGACATCTTTCCATTATTCTTAAAATGTGAACTTAGCTCTCGACATGAATTCAGTTGTATGAAACTTTCAGAATCAAGAGTCTTAGAAGTTACAAGGATGCACTTAAGTATTTTTATTTTGGTTTCAGATGCCGAGAGAAGCAGAGAAAGGAAGCTTCACGCCTCCACTCTGTGAATAGGAAGCTGACAGCTATGAACAAGCTTTTGATGGAGGAGAATGATCGGTTGCAAAAGCAGGTGTCACAGTTGGTGTATGAGAATGGATATTTTCGCCAACATTCCCAGAGTGTAAGTCTTGTGTAGTAACCTGTTTGTTTACTTGGAAACTGTAGGAGAGATAAGTAAACATGGTATATTTGAAATTAGTGTCATTAATCCGTCTTTTTGTGTGAAGAATTTCCAAGAATGCATTGTGCTTATCTTTTTCCCCTTAATCCTGTCACTGAATTTTGTTGGGGGCTTTTCTTTCCAGGCAACGCTTGCCACCAAAGATGCAAGTTGTGAGTCTGTGGTAACGAGTGGTCAACACCATGTGACACCTCAGCATCCGCCAAGGGATGCTAGTCCTGCAGGGTCAGTGGGCCATATTGTTTTTTTTTAAATGAAAAGCAGTGGGCTTATTGTTGTTTGGTCTCTTTCTGACATCAGGCTTTGTGCTGTGCGTTCTTGTAATATTGTGGAATATTGAATTCACATGTTTTTTTTATCCAGGCTTTTGTCCATTGCAGAAGAGACTTTTACAGAGTTTCTTTCGAAGGCCACTGGAACTGCTGTGGAGTGGGTCCAAATGCCTGGAATGAAGGTCTCTCTCTCTCTCTCTCTGGCATACTGGGACACAACATTTTAATGTTATCCTGCTCCACATATAAATTCATGGAGGAAAGAGTTGATGGAACACAATAAACCAATTAAGCATTGCTTTTTAATTGAAGAACAATGAACTAGATTCTCATGAGTATAAAAGTAATCAATTTTACATGTGCTATACACAGCTGGAAAATAGGTTTTGTTGCAAAACATGTTTCATTGAAAAAGACGATCGTGGGCTGCAACCCTTGATAACCATTACAAACTTACATAAATTCTTGACTACTGATTGCGATTCCATTATTCCTTTGGCACAAGAGACAAGGGGGCGGTGGAATGCACTGCACCGTCTTTTGCTCATGTTTTACTTAAATGAGTGACATAATGGCTTGCAATTAATTGGAAGTTGAACGACTTTTCCATCTGTTTCTTCCTTGTGATTGGTTTCCAATTTCCATTAATGCACAGCCTGGTCCGGATTCCATTGGAATCGTTGCTATTTCTCATGGTTGCACTGGAGTGGCAGCACGAGCCTGCGGCCTGGTGGGTTTAGATCCTACAAGGGTACGTGCATGTGATTTCTGCTTGTCTGTGTTGACGTTGTAGTTGAATTTATCAGATTCAGTAATTATTACATCTTTTCCAGGTGGCTGAAATCCTCAAGGATAGGCCTTCGTGGTTCCGCGACTGCCGAGCTGTGGATGTCCTCAATGTTCTGCCCACAGCAAATGGTGGAACCATTGAGCTGCTGTACATGCAGGCGAGTTTTATTAATTATGTGCTTATCATATCAGTTTACCTACTCCGTCATGGAAGTTATGAAATGAGTGTCTGATTACCTTGTTGATATAGCTCTATGCACCAACAACATTGGCACCTGCTCGTGACTTATGGTTGTTGCGTTATACTTCAGCTCTTGAAGATGGCAGCCTAGTGGTATGTATATATGAATTATGATGTTATTCATTAAGTTGCAATCTTTCTTTTCTGGTTGTAATGCTATGTTAAACAAGTATGCATCTGTTATTTCTTTACTATTCCCAATTTTTTTTTTGTTGTTCTCGTGACTAAATGTTATCCTCAGGTATGTGAGAGATCACTTAAAAACACCCAGAATGGTCCAAGCATGCCCCCTGTGCAGCAATTTGTTCGAGCTGAAGTGCTGCCAAGCGGATACCTTATTCGACCTTGTGATGGGGGTGGTTCAATCATACATATAGTTGATCATATGGATTTGGAGGCAAGTTTGTCCCTCTGTGTGATCATTGTTGCTTTTATTTTTGTTTATGAAGCTAAAGTGCCTAATTCATCAAAATGGATTTTAACTGCCCTCGTCCATTACATTTAATCAGCCATGGAGTGTCCCTGAAGTTTTGCGCCCCCTGTATGAATCATCTACTGTGCTTGCCCAGAAGACTACAATGGCTGTGAGTTCTATCATATTTAATTATTGTTTCATTTATGAATCTCTCTCTGCTTTGGGATTTTGCAGTGTTTTGAGATATTAATTTACCCGATTGCAAAATAATTTGATTACAGCAGACTAGTTTTTAATTGTCTTTCTCGTCTTCACGCAGGCTCTGCGCCAGCTGAGGCAGATAAGTCAAGAGGTTTCTCAATCAAATGTTACCGGATGGGGCAGAAGACCATCAGCCCTTCGAGCATTGAGCCAGCGGCTGAGCAGGTTTGTGTCTAACTTGTTGGACGTAGTGGCATTTTTGTTTTTAGTGCGGATCTCTTAGTAAGTGCTCTATGAATTTTTCCTTGCAGGGGCTTTAATGAGGCTCTCAATGGCTTTAACGATGATGGATGGTCAACGATTGGAAATGATGGAATGGATGACGTAACTATCCTCGTTAATTCTTCTCCTGACAAGTTAATGGGTTTACAGCTTTCCTTTGGTAATGGATTTCCAGCTGTCACCAACACAATCTTGTGTGCTAAAGCGTCGATGCTCTTACAGGTTAGGATATCGAATATCTTGTTTGATAGGACAACTGCGAAAACTCCATCACTTAATTGTCACTACATTTACTCTCTTCGGTGGTGATTGATCTCTCATGTTCACAAGTGCTGCACGATTGTTGTGTAGAGCTTTTGCTAATTTTCTTTTCTTTGCTTTTGTGTAGTAAATCAAGAGGATGAAGTAATGTTATATTTATATATTTTTTCCCTTTTGCTATTTGTTCTCAGTTTTGCCAAACTTTATAAACTGGCCCGCATGCGGTCCCACCCGAGAACATCAAATTGTGTAGCCAAGTCTACCGATTTGAAAATCTAAAATTCTTGTGCCATTAACAATATGTATAAATATGTAATTGGAATGTATAAACTAAGGTTTTATTAAATTTGGAAACCTGTAGTTAATTATTGGATCTTGGAATGTTCGTTGGACCAAATTAGGCTACTACAACTTTAAACCAGAAAGGAGTGTGAAACCATCATCAAGAAATTTCCACGGTGAAGATCCAATTGCATTTATGCTTATTTTGATTCTCTCTATCCAAATTCTCTGGATTGTAGCTAAGGGGCTCAAAGTTTATGACTCTAGAATATCCTCTCCGTGTTGTTAAAAAAAAGTGATGTGTGCTTTAGTTCCTTCTTCAAATACTTGTTCATTGCCAAAGAGAGACCCATAATTTTCGAAGACTTTTACATAGACTTTGTTCTAGATATTAGACCTTACAATGCTGGGCAACTTGGAAGTGTTGGTCATCTTATTTTCATTTTGTTAGCTGCTTATTAGCTTTTTCTGTCTGCAGATGGTTGGAATTGTTTCAGTAAAAGGTTTAAAGTTTGAGCATTATATTAATATTTCACCTTTTTTCTCGCCTTCAGAATGTGCCTCCTGCAATTCTTCTTAGGTTCTTACGCGAACATAGGTCAGAATGGGCAGACAACAATATTGATGCTTATGTAGCTGCAGCTGTCAAAGCTGGACCCTGTAGCTTATCTGGATCTCAAGTTGGAAGTTTTGGGGGTCAAGTAATACTTCCTCTGGCTCACACCATTGAACATGAAGAGGCAAGTGAACATTTTCTATTTATTGTATCTTCTATAAAGTTTAATGTGTACGGGGCAAGGTCAACTAGTTTCATTTGATTGAATTCCTGTGTGATTGATGTATGTCTCTCTTTGCTTAGCAGTTTTTGGAGGTGATCAAGTTGGAGGGCATTGGCCACACTCCTGACGATGAAATTATGCCCAGAGATATGTTTTTATTGCAAGTAAGTATTTTCTTTATATTTCCTTCTGGTCGATACTCAACTTTGTAAGTGTCTAAATGAGATTGCTGCTTTGGTCTTTCAAATGAACGGCCGCAGTCTCTTTATATTTCCTTTTGGTTGATGCTCAACTTTGTAAGTGTCTAAATGAGATTGCTGCTGTGTCTTTCGAATGAACTGCTGCAATCTCTTTCCAATGAAAGGCTAGTAAATCCGACGTTTAAAGGAAATCCATAAAAGTCTGGTCTGTCAGTGATGCAATGTTGAGGATTTTGTGTTATTCATATTATTGAAATGCCACTGGCAAATTGTGTATGTTACAAATTATTTCTTCCGTAATTGTCCTATACTCTCTTGCTTAGTTGCCTGTTATATTGTTCTGATAGCTCTGCAGTGGAATGGATGAGAATGCTATTGGCGCTTGTGCTGAACTAATATTTGCTCCAATTGACGCTTCTTTTGCTGATGATGCACCACTCCTGCCTTCTGGTTTTCGCATCATTCCATTGGACTCTGGCAAGGTTAACATCTTAATTTTGTGCATGCTAATGTATTCTGCTCCTTTTGCTTTTAGTTTCTTAATTTATGCACCTCAAAATTGTGTAGGAAGCATCCAGTCCAAATCGCACACTAGACCTTGCTTCTGCTCTTGAGATTGGGCCTGCTGGAAGCAAAGCAGCCAATGAATACTCTGGCAATTCTGCCTGTACGAGATCTGTTATGACAATAGCATTTGAATTTGCATTTGAGAGCCATATGCAAGAGCATGTAGCATCCATGGCTAGGCAATATGTCCGGAGCATTATATCCTCTGTTCAGAGAGTGGCATTGGCGCTCTCTCCTTCTCATTTGGGTTCACATGCTGGTCTTCGTGCACCATTGGGTACTCCTGAAGCACATACGCTTGCTCGTTGGATCTGCCAAAGTTATAGGTGCGTCTGTGGTTACTTTTTCAGACATGTAATCTAATTTATCTGAATTGAGCTATGCTGTAATAGGGGTGATTTGGATGAATAAGCTACATATAATTGTTAGGAATGTCTAATCAGACTTAAATTTGTGTTCTCTCATTAGATACGTCTGCAATATTTGCAATACGCTTCTTTCATAAACTTATTTCTTTGATTCTTGTGGAATATCTCTGTTTTTCCGTGATCCCAAGTGCAGTTTTACCCATGTCAATATGTTGTACGAATATTCTATCATTTCTATCTAAGCAGCCCACCTCTGCCCTACACAATACCCCAAATCTATACTAGGTATATTGTATATAAGAGTTTCAGAGAGCAGAGCTGCCAGCATTTACACTCGAGAGCTTTTCTGAATTCTGATTTCCTGGCCTGATTGAAATGCATATTCTCCTTCCGAATCCATAATATGGATTTAAAGCACTTTATATATCGCAGGTTGAATGTTCAACTGCCCTTCATTGCATGCTTTTGGGGATTTTTTTTTTTTTTTTGGAATGTGGGTGGCAATATGTCTTGGAGATTATATTTATTGTTTGATAAACTGGACATCAACATGTAGTAGGCATTCATTTTACAACCCTAAAATTGTGGGTAGATCAGCATATCAGCGTTGAGTAAACTGCCAAGCATTCATGACTTGTTATTAACAATTCTTATAAAAACGACAATACTGCATTTTGGTCTTTGAATGCAAGAATGCCGGATATGACGCTTCATTTGTCCTTTGAATACGCATTCTGCAATGTATACATAGGAAAACTGTTATTTTATTTGATCACGTGATCAGTGGGATAAATTCTTTTTTTTTTTTTTTGCAGGTGTTTCTTGGATGTGGAGCTACTGAAATCAAGCAGTGAAGGAGGTGATGCTATCCTTAAATCTCTATGGCATCTCTCAGATGCCATCATGTGCTGCTCTCTGAAGGTGGGCCTGAGCAAGTTATTTACGCTTTCTTCTTGCTCACTGTTAATTCATTACAAATATGGTCAACCTAAGGCAATGCCAATTATGTTTGGCCATTTCTCCCACTGTCAAAGCCCTGTAATATTCGACAAAAGTTATGAATATTTGAAAATTCAATTGATAGGATGTTCCTATTGTGTCTTCTTTTCAAAATAAATGAACTCTCATTTATTCATATATTTTTGAAAATAAAATCATAATTACTCAGATTTTCTTGCTTGGCTCTGTGTTTCTTTGCTGCCTAATAAGATGAAACCCTCTCCCAGGTTGGGTCTAATTGGACTTTCCTTTCCTTTGTTAAGTTAACCCAGGGATCATGTCCTCATATTTGAAAGTTCTGTGGGTGTTCACAATTTTCGTCCATAATGAGGCTTTGTCAATTCATTTAAGCATAAAATGGAAGCATGTGTGCGCGTCTAGTTTGACCTATATTTTTCTGCAATGGTACTACATTGTGGTTTGCGCAGGCATTGCCAGTTTTCACTTTTGCAAACCAGGCGGGGCTTGACATGCTGGAGACGACATTGGTTGCCCTGCAAGACATAACTTTGGAGAAGATATTTGATGATCATGGACGGAAGACCCTCTGCTCTGAGTTCCCACAGATAATGCAACAGGTATGCAACTCTATGCTTTTTGATGGAATAAGACAAATTTTCTTCTAAAATGGTGTCTTTTCCTACCATATTGAAATGGAATTCTAAACTGAAGCATTATGGTTAGAGAGAGCAACCACAGGCAAAACATAGTACATTTCTCAAATACTATGATCTCCTGCTACATTTGTAGATATTCAAATCTTTGAATTTTGTTTTGACAAAATAAAAAATGATACCTAGTTATTAGGAGATAATGGTGATCAAGTATTAGTACTGTATTTTACTAGCATTAGAGTTATCTAATCTACATTTGGTGAACTGGTGTATTCTACTTCCAGTGTAAGGGTAGTATCATCACAACCTTCAAAAACAGGAACAGCAGAAAATTGAAATGATATAATGGTTTATTTGTTATTTTTTTTGACACTTCCTGTTCTTTCTCCGGTAGGGTTTCGCATGCCTTCAAGGCGGTATCTGTTTGTCAAGTATGGGCAGACCGATCTCATATGAAAAAGCAGTTGCTTGGAAGGTTTTAAATGATGAAGACAACGCTCATTGCATCTGCTTTACTTTCGTGAACTGGTCGTTTCTTTGATTTTCTGTAGCACTTGGGTATTATGATATTATGAAGATGAAAGAAGAGTCGGACTTGTTATATTTTGTGGTCTTGTTCATGTTTAGGATACAAAAAACGTTATTTACTATAACTGAATACATACAGCCGGTAGGACTGTTCTTGCTCTATTTTAAAGAATTCGTGGACTTTTGGCTTGTGATATTCCTCTATTGTACTAAACTCTGTCTGTCTTGGCGTGATGGAGCTTGAATCTGTTGCATTATCTGTCCTTGAATCTTATTCCTGATGGATTAGGCTGATTTGTTTCGAGGTTAAACTGCATTCCAATTATCAATTAAGTAATTCTAGACCTAGTATATTTATGGGTTAAGTTTTTTTAGTCATTGAAATTTTTTAAATTTCTCAATTTGATTATCTAAAGATCGTCTCAAGTTGATAATCGAAAGGTTTTTTATGCCCCAAAACCAGCCACTTGGTTAGTTTTTCTTGATTTAGGTTAATCAATGCGCTGAAATGTCTCGTTAATGGATAAATATTATTGCATTTAGTTTATGTGTTCTGACCATGCGCTGATATGTCGCATTAATGGTTAAATATTATTGCATTTTAGTTACGTGGTCTTACAATTATATATATGTGAAATTTAACAAGTAAAAAAACAAAAGAAAAATTATTATATTCAAATAATCTAAAAAAAAAAATTCAAATTCAAAAAAAAATACCATTTGCTCTAGAGAGGTCTCTCTTCCTCCCGCCTTTGCCGCCTCACCTTTCCTCTCCAACGCAACACATTTTGGTATCTCTCTCATCTCTTTGTAGAAAAGGCGCAATGAGTTTCCATTCATTGAGTAATGACCATCTTTTGAAGGATCTTCTATGGTAAAGCCACTTCCGCTGGAGTAGGACTATGAAAGAAAGCTTTATCCGAGTGGCAGCCTTCTTCGAGTAGGTTTCTTTCAGGTATGCAAAATTAGTCATGCTTGAAAATGACTAAGCAATAGTCCAAATTTCCTTTCTATGTGAGGAGAAAATCTTTGATTTTCCTTCAAAATCAAATCGCAAATCCAAAGTCCCCCAGCTTCAATCGACCTTGCAAATCCAAAGTTCCCCGCTTTCGATGTTTTCTGGTTTTGCAAATCCAAAGTCCCCCAGCTTCAATCGACCTTGCAAATCCAAAGTTCCCTGCTTTCGATGTTTTTCTGGTTTTGTTGCGGAGATGAGAGAGACAACGGAGGGAGAGAGAGAGATGAGAGACACATGTATGGCTGATATTTTGTCACCTACAATTTTTAAATTTTTTCTAATTTATTTTTTGTATCACTAACACCATTTGTCAAGTGGATGAATGGTAAACTTGCCATGTCAGCACAAAAATTGATTGAAATCGAGAAAAATTGATTGAATGACTTGTTTGGCATAAAAAAAAATCTTTCAATTATAAACCTGAGACAAAATATTTGGGTGATTAAATTGAGAAATTCAAAATCTTTTAAGTGACCGAAAAAAAAGACTTTACCCTAGTATTCATGTTAATGTCGTTGGTGGGCGAATTGTCTTTGCTTAAGCTAGCTGCTAATAGTTTGGCCAATATAACCAATGGTTTAACACAAATTATGAACTATTTAGGCAAAGTGAGATCAGTCATGTCCCTAGTAATGGCAGGAATGCAACTTGAACTCCTAGCAATCGCACCCTTGTTTTGTCCCCCTTGAACCTCCCTCGGACTAGATGAACTAGCCCTTCTTTTGTCCTTCTTCAACATCTCTCTCATTGCGTCAGCTTGTGCCAGCACAGGATGCGCCCTGCCAAACTTGTTAAACTTAGAACATACACTCATATGTTCACTCAACGCTTCCTCCTTCGATCTCCCTCCATTTTTCTTCATCTCTTCCTTCACTGCCTCGGCACACAACCCGCACACCCACTTCCCCGAATGCTTGTGGCGTACACGGTCTGTGTACTCCGGCGTACACTCCTCAATCATGCCACAACACTCACATCTGGCATCTCCAACTTCGGATATTGGTGGGAGTTGCTTTAAATCTATTTCTTCTCTGGTTAATTCCAATGAGATATCGGATACGGTTCGTTGGAGGGTGTCATTTGAGAGCCTTGGAGGCCTAGAGAAGTTGAATGTGGCAGCCATAGCATATCCAGAGAGCCTTAATATTGAATGCGCATGCATGGAAGGATATCGAGGCCTATTTATAATGGCTCTATAGTTAGAATCTCAAGAGTGAAGTTTTTATGTTGTGGATCTTGGGGATTCACAGGTCGCTTGTCAATTCAGTTGAGAATTAATGGTGAACTTGATGCATATATCCGTGTCATACAACATCATAGATACAAGTGAGGACATATTTTGTCTTTTTTCCTTTACCACAACTGCTTTGTGTGCAGCAGTTGGTTCATCATTTAATGAACTTGGCTGTTGCTGTTGGATAGGGTCTTTGCAAACCTTGAAGGATAAGGGCTAGTACGTATACATCATTTGAAGTTGGACTGTAGAGAGGCATTTTAGATATTGGATATGGATTCCCCCTCATCTCTGACCTGTTCATGCAAAAGTAACAGTGATGGATTAGTCTCATGTGGGTTATGCATGTGAAAAGGGAAAACTGAGGGAAAAAAATATCTGCCGACTTTTTTGGACTTCCATTATGGGCTGGAACAGCTTATAGTGCAGTAACTAAAAGGCCCAGTCAGAATAAAAGAATGCAAGAAGCCAATATATATCTATTTGTGAAGGGTCGTCATAAATAGCCATATTTAAGGAACTCATGACAACTCATATCTAAATAATAAGTGTTAAATTCTAAGAGAAATCAATTCGTTAAACCGTAACGGACTCGTATATCGGATTTTCATACTATATACTAAACAATAAGTGTTAAATCTTAAAGAGAACGGATTCGCTAAACCCTAACGGGCTAATACTTAATTTGAATAAAATTATAAAATCAAATAAATGCTTAGCATGTTGATTAAGGAAGTACAATAATTAATTAGAATAGAAAAATTAAAAGAATAACTAGATACGAACTATCACGATTTCTAAACATATGAGCTACGTATTATTTTTCATATGTAAATCTCAACACGTGTCTGAGATCGCTAGTCGCTATATAGTATATACTATATAGATGGTGAGGGTGTCACCAGGCCCAATTGGAGAATACAAAGAGACAGGACCCTTTATATCTGGGCCTCAAATAATATAACCCAGTAAGCGACTAGTTGTGGGCCCCACAGTTGGCCCATATCTGTGGAATTAATTCTACATAAGCAGGGATTAGACAGATAGGTAATTGTTCTCACGTGTCAATCAATACTATTTTGTCGAGCTCAAATTCCTTTGTGACTACGGAATCATTCCCCACGACACAATAATTGTACCCTTTATTAATTATTATTTTTTCTTAAATAAATTATTCAATTGTTCGGATACATATCTCATGTGACATATTTAAGAGTGTGATTGACATAAATATGTGTTATCTCTCTTATCTTTTGATTGACATTATCTTCATGTGAATGTCATCCACACCCTTACATGTGCCATGTGAAAATACACCCGTAGCATTGAATAATTACTCGAATGATGGTGGCCTAATATGTCCATTAATTTTTTAGTTAAATCTCACATCTATTACACAAACAATGGTTTCACATATTTATCAGCATCACCAAAATTCGTTTATCAACATGACCACATCAGCAAAACACATCTTCCAATAAATTTTTTCCATTATCCTTAAAAGTCAATCTACTAACATTTCATTCATTCATCCATTCTCCACTAAAATTAATGTTGACCTATATTACCTAAAAGTCAAACCACATACTCAATTATATCAGCAAAACACATTTTTTAATACAGTAATACGAGCAAAAACATACATTCTCAAATATTATTATTCTAAATTTTGTTACATTAAAATATTTGTACAAGCAAAATCTGAAAATATAATAAGACCCACTTCTCTCCCCTTTAAATACCACCTATTTCTCCTCTCCCTCTCTCAACCCTAAAACCCTCCTTGTGATTCATTGAATCTCTCTCTAGATCCCTCCCTCCCCCTCTCTCTCTAAAGAGACAACTACCGGACAAAATAAAGAAAATGGAGCAAAATCTGCCAGTGATAACCAAGAAAATGTGGGAAATAGTGCGGGTGGTGTTCTTCATGGTACGAAAAGGAATCTCAAAGAGCAAACTCATGGTGGATCTTAACACCATGCTCAAGCGCGGCAAAATCGCCCTAACAAACCTCACGATGTTCCACCACAGCCGCAGCCGCCAGGTCTCATCCCCCTTTGCTGGTCCATGTGCGTACGAGTTCAGCTGCAGCAACACACCCGCTTATAACAACATCTTCCACCTCAGCAAGCGCCGCAACCACAATTTCTTCGCTTGTGCACAAGCGTCGCAAACTCAGGAAGATGATTTGGTGACTGTAAAGGCGGTTTTGGAGATTTTGAATAGTAGCAATCAGACGGCGGTGGAGGCTTCCCCAGCTTTACCGGGTTTTGGTCGGAGTCCGATGGTGAGGCAGTTGAGGATAACGGACTCGCCGTTTCCGTTAAAGGAAGTTGATGAGGTGGACAGTGGGTACGTGGACAAGGCTGCCGAGGAATTTATAAAAAATTTCTATAAAGAGTTGAGGAACCAAAAGATATACATGGCCTAGCTAGTTAGTTGATGTGTGTCGTCTTCTTCTTCAGATTTTTTTTTTTAGGTTGTATTTTTTGTTGACAAATATAAACAATAATTGAAAAAAAAGGTGTATAAGACCTCCCACTATTTATAAGGTAAAAAGATCAAAACATTTTGTGATGTTGGCTTATAATTAGTTATATTTATATATATGGAATTGCTTGGACAACCCAACACCACTTGTACTAACATGTCCTGATCTGATTCCACTAAGTTTAAAAATTAAAAGTATGTCTTATATAAACATATAGCTGGACCCTCTTCTAAATACAATCAACTTTTTTTGACCCTTCTTTTTCTTAATTTCTCTTAATTATTTATGTATTTATTATTAAATGAAAATTTTCCTCTAACTTATTTATATGGAAAATGATATGTATCTCATATTTTAAATTCATTTTTCTTAAGATTTAACATTTATTGTTTAGGTCATAACATGAAAATTCGATGTACGAGACCATTAGGATTTATCGAATCCATTCTTTTTAGAGTTTAACACTTATTGTTTAGATATGAACTAACACAAATTTGTTAAATATGGACTATTTATCACCACCCTATGTATATATATTGTCACAATAATAGACATGCATAATTTAATTTGGGGGCCTAGCTAACTTTTTTTTCTTTCTTTTTAGCTACTAACCCCCTTGCTTTTAATATTTGCATTTTCTTCCCTCATTGAGAATGACATTACTAGCTAGAGGGAAGAAGAAAATGTAGTAATAGAGTAGCGTTGATTGTGACAGAGTTCAATAATTGCTCAATAATTTTAATCACACAAAAACAATACTGTATTTAAGTTGACATATATTGCATATGTTTGACAAGTTCAGTTCTATTTAGTCTTTGTTAATTACAAACATATATCACATCAAGACCACCTATGCTTTAAAGAAATCGATTTAAATATTATTATATTCAAAATACAAGTCAGCCATTTTCAATGACTTGCAGTAATGCTATTGGTGCTCCTGAATTTAATCAACTTTCTGGATTTGCTATTTCTTGCAGGCAAAAGATCTTGTAGTGTTTGTGTGTTCCAGACTTTGTTGATACAGTGAAAGGTTGCTGGACACAAAGACATAGTAAAAGCCAGAAATTTAGGTTAAATGTTTGGTGGAAATGTCAAAATGCGGGACATATACATGTCATCTTTTTAAATTTACTTTTGGCTTCTTTTGAGTGATTGATGGTAGATTTTTTTTACAGGATACTTCCAATTCTATGGATGGAGCTAGAAATATTTAATTTATAAATGTCGACCCAATGAACGGACAATGAAATTAGCTAGGATCCGTAACATGATAGGATTAATATTACGTTTGGTCACCGAAATATATGTGTGTGGGGCATGGATGATATTCATTTTGACTGCCCAAAATCACTAAAAACCTCCCAAGTAGCTAAATTGGTATATATAAAATCAAAATTTTGGTGACTAGGTTAAAATATTTTGTATATCTTTAAGTGACCGAAATGAAAAACGAGATATTTTTCGATGACGACATGCAACATTAACCCGAACATGATATTTCAGTAGTTTCACTACAAGAAATCAGCGATATTGGAGATAAAATTTTCCATCGTAATTTGATTTTTCTCGCAAGTGATATTTATGCGACCGAACAAATATCATTGCAAAATTCTTGTTTTGACATAAATTACAATTGAATCGTTGGATAGAAATGTTAATTTAAGTAGCTGATGCATATAAATCTAGTTTGAATGATTTGATTTGTGATTTTTGTTACTTGGATGTAGTAGTTGAGTTGAGCTGTAGATTGAGTTGCAAAGGAAGCAACTACCTACGCAAATTAGACCACTTGATCACTATTGAATTAATTTAAACACTTTATTAATTTACATGTATGCAATTTGATTCATTTCGTCCAATAAGGGCACATGCTTTTTTTACCCAATTACCTAAGCATTTCATCATCGAGTCATAAAATTGAACCAACTCTTTCTTAACTTTTCATGTCGGTATAACTTGCATATATACATTGGACGATACGCATACACTAAATATACATATATTATATGTGTAATATATTAATAGCTAGTGTAACAATCTACCTTGCCCTGGTCCTAAGATATTATGTGCTTTGAGTCAATTCATACTGATTGACACGAATTTGTTCTCCTGAGTCTTTTGATCTACAAAACACCTTTAGTAGGTTGAGAAGTTTAATAAATTATATTTTGTAATTTAACTCTTCTCTTGTACGATGTGTAATTTAGAACATTGAATCCTTTCATCACTGGGTAGCTCGCCAAAGCATAAAAGTTGCACTTCGATGACTTATGATGCCCTATTCACTTGAGCCGGGTTTTACAAATAGCCTAATAGGCTCTACATGATTTTGATATATGCGGAAAATTGTGCCAAGGATCGCATTACTTACAGTTGGGTGCTTTAAAATTGGGAAAAATTAATTCTTCACTCAATTCAAAAAGGAGGAATGAGAAAGTCAAATAACAATTAAATTTGTTAACAAAATCTATACTCAAGCATGTTAATCATTGAAGAAATTGTTGGCGTACCACATGCCATGCACGTGCCAAAATGGTTCATCTGTGCCACACCGGACAGTACGAAAATTGTACAGCAGTTAAAGTACCTGTGCCACATGGGAGCAAAATATAAAGGCGTGAACTACAAAACATCTTCTCAAATAATCGTATAAAAATAATATTTTTTTTATTATTAGATTAAATATTTCAATTTTCATCATTAAAAAAGTATAAATGTCTATCTTACTCTAACTAATAATTTGATTGCATTGATTTCACTATAAAAAATTTGCAAATTATCGAAGAAATTTTTCGTCAGTAATCCTAAAAAACCCGTCAGCAATATTGATTACCTATCGAAAATTTATGTCATTAAAACCATCTTAGGTAATCTAAACACTGATGTAAAAATTTTTGTTAGTAATTACTGACGGATTTTTTCTATTGGTAAATATCGACAAAAATTTCGTCTGTAATCCTTTAACAAAAAAAAAAACCCATTAGTAATAGCTTGGCAAAAAATTAAATTAGTTTTGCAATCCGTTGGCAAAAAAGTATTTTTTTTATAATTCAATTAGTAATCCATTGGCAAAAAAATAAAAATTCGTGGGCAAAAAATAATAGAAAAATTGTTGTCATCACTCTGTTAAATTTTTTGTTAGTAATAAGTTAAATTTTCATACTCATTTTAATCATACCCTTTTCATATATAATAATTTTTTTTTAAAAAAAATAAAAATCTTTTGTGGTTGCATTAGAATGGAATGGATGCTAGTAGAACACAAATATAAAGTGCGTGACGCTATTAGCTTTAAGTTTTTTTTTCAACTGGTTGTAACATAAGACGGATGGAAAAAAAAAAGCAGTTAATGTCAAATTCAATTGGAGATTAACATGGTCAAATATGCTTAAGCATGATTGTACATCATTGCAATATGGGATTTGGGATTGATGGGTTGAAGTTACTTCTTCTAAATTAGGTTTTGGCATGTCTAAATAACTCCAAATTGTGTTAGATCCTAATAAAAGCAACCCCAAGAAGTTTCTTTGATCAAAGCTTCAAGCAAGGTTCCTTGGCTTCTTTGAGGGGATTTCAATGAAGTTCTAGAAGAAATTCAGGGAGGAAAGGTCATTTCTAAAGGCATGAAGCTATTCAGGGAATTTATCAATTATTGTAACCTGTGGTGGCACTACACCAGCGATGTGCCTTTTTGTGGGGACAAATGTTGCTACAAAATATCCACTTGTCGCCGCTAAATATATTTAACGACAACATTTTTTCTTGTGCATCCTTTTGGTTGAGCTCATGAATCGTCTAGATTCGAAGCCATAACCTCTACAGTGACCCAATCTTTCACCAATTACGCGTCTAAAAGCCTCATTTGGTGTTAATTCCACCACACTGTCGTCGTTTAGTGTGGGTTGTGGCTCATGGAGAAGAGAAACCATCTCTTCCTACAAGAAAAATGAGCATAATGAAACTATAATGACTAAGGGTGCGTTTGTTTCACATTTTGCACAGCTTAAGGCTGTGGGATTCGCATAAAATGTTGTGTCAACTAAACGTCACATTTTGTTGACAGCTTAAAGCTGTGGGCCCACAACTTTAAGATGTACGAAATGAAATGCAGTCATCTCATAGCTTTTTAAAGCTTTAAGTTGTGGGACCCACAGTATTTTATAACCACATTACGTAATTGCCCCTCTATATCTTAAAAGTTTTCAATTACTTTTTATTGTAATACATGTTTTTGTAATTTTATCTATAAAATTAACCTAACAGAAAAATGAACCAAACACTCTACAACATTTTATACAATTTAAAGCTGTGGGCTTCACAGCTTTTTATACAACATTTTTCATAACTTTAAGCACAACATTTTTAACAACTTAAACTATGAAATGCAATTGTGAAACAAACGGACCCTTATAAGTAGTGAAACTGAATCATCTGTGTTCATGTCATATATAATGGCTAGATCTAAACTGTTACACTAACTTGTAGATTGTTTAAGCTCAGTTAATTTCACACTTCATATAATTGCCAAAAAGATATGATTAAACAATGTAAACTAAGATTCACTGTTGTCTTATCGATATCAATTGATACACGTATATATAAGATACAATAGGGTTGATCCTTGTTGGTAGTAAATGCTAAGACTACATTAATGACTGTGATTACATGATAACAATATATTATTGTTTTCATCAAAAAAAAAAAAACAATATATTATTGTTAGGCTGTTGATGAGGGAGCTGATTGAGGCGTGATATGTGAGATTATGACAATATCCTTAACACCTCCCTCAAATTGGGCGGCTGAGGCCGAACAAGTTTGTCACATAATTGTTGATGATGTAACTTTGTGAAGTGGTTTGGTGAGGACATCAGCAATTTGATCGACATATGGAACAAAAAGAATACGATGACGCTCAAGTGCTACTTTTTCACAAACAAAGTGATAATCCAACTCTTTGTGACGAGTTCTTGCATGGAATACCGGACTGGCCACCATGTATGAGGCAGATAAGTTGTCACAGTATAATAGAACATGATAACGCAAATGTATTCCAAGATCATAAAGAAGGGAACACACCAAGATCGATATTCGACTTTTCCACTAGAGCGTACAACAATTGGCTGTATCTTTGAGCACCAAGAGATGAGATTAGACCCAAAATATATTAAATAACTGCTTGTTGATCTCCATGTATCTGTACATCTGGCCCAATCTGCATCCGAATATGCAAAGAGACTTGCGAAATTTGGTTGAGGTCAAAAGACTAGCCATGATCAATTGTAGGCTTGTCATACTTAAAAATCCCCCGTGCGGCAATGAGATGTGTGGTGCGTGGAGCACTCAAGTATTGTGAAATGGTATTGAAAGCATAGGAAATATTCGGTCGTGTGAGAGTCAAATATTGAAGGCTCCCTACAAGTTCTTAGAATTTTGTTGGTGTGGAAAGTGGTGTGCCGGCGGAGCTAGATAAATCCTCTTTGGCAGCCATGGGAGTTGTTACGGGCTTACATTGATGGAGGCCATGCTTTTTAAGGAGACCATAGGCATATTTGAGCTGATTGATATGAATAATGCCATCAAGATATTGTACCTGTAAACCAAGAAAATAATGTAGAGGACCGAGGTCCCTGATGTCAAAGCCACGACCCAGATTCTCAATAAAGGATTGGAAGAGATTGTTATCGTTGCCAATCACTACTATATCATCAACATACAGTAACAAGAACATCGTGTGTTTTCCGTGTTTATAGATGAACAAATAGGAATCGGCATGGCTTTGGCGAAATCCCATGATAAGTAAATATGTGTTGATGCGACGGAACCAAACATGGGGTGCCTGTTTGAGACCATACAATGCCTAATAGAGCCAACAAACATGGTTGGGGCATTCACGATCAAAAAATTCAGGTGGCTAACTCATGTATACATCCTCATTTAAGTATCCATGTAAGAAAGCATTCTTTAGGTTGATTTGTCAAAGGGACCAGCCACGAGACACCATAAGACTGAGGATAATGCGGATAGTTGTTGGTTTAACAACAGGACTAACTGTTTCTTCATAGTCAATGTCCGACTATTGCTTTGCAGTGCTCAATAGTACCATCTGATTTATGCTTGACTTGAAGACACATTTGCACCCGACAGTATTCTAGGTTGGAGAGGATGGTATGAGAGACCATGTGTGGTTTTTGATTAGTGTGTTTTTTTATCAGTAAGATGAAAGTTTATTTAATGAAACAAAGCTAAGGAGATCCTTAGCTTAGATCACAGAAAATTCATTACAAGATAATTAGCTGGGCTTACAACGCACAACTAAGCCAATAAACAAAGCTAAAATGCGACTCCTAGAAAAACCAACTAGAAGACCATATAATAGAAAAACTGGATGCTGCAAGAGCTGCATATTTGGGGCAGACTCATTTCAAGTGGACTAAAAGAAGCAACACTGGCAAGAAAAGCACAACCAGAAGATAACCCATATTAGCAAAATCTTAGCACGGTCAGCAATATAATATAGCAAATGAGGACAAACATTGCAAGATCAAGCACCATGAACAACAAAAAGAGCAAAACGTCAATAGCTCATTTCATTTGATTGAAAAACCACTCAAGACCAACCACTCCCATACGACCATCAAAACCATGAACACAATATATTGGACTAATAATTCATGAAAGTATAGCAGCAATTCTCAAAATAGTCATCTGCCCTATGCCAATGCGTCAAAGACATTCTAACATTAGAAATAGCATTTTGAGAGCCACATTCGATTAATTGTTGACCAATATCTGAACAACAACCTCAAATCATAAATAGACCAAACTTCCACTATCATTAAGCAAATGAAAATAACAACACTACTTCTTTGACTCCAAGATCAGTACACAACATAGAATACATAAATTTGTCACTACTTCTAATGATTAACATGAAACAAAGCAGCTCAATTTTTGGAAAAATTAAATCCAAATTCAAGAGGCCAGAGATCTCCCAGAATTCTTTCTACCAAAGCATAAGCCTATAAATGTTGGATTTGAATCTTCAACAACTTTTCAAAAGATAATGGAAGACAATCAAAAAATAGTGGAGGAAATTGTGGATGATTTTAGGGGTTAGTGATGCATTATCATAATGGGAAACATAGTGGATGATTTTAGGGGTTAGTGGTGCACTACCATAAAAGATGGAGTATTTTTTAGTTTCTATTAGGTTATAAATAGGGCTCTCCCAAAGCTTGTATGTACATTGAATTTGAAGCAAAAATTCCCTCCATCTTGCTCCCAAATTTCTTACTAAAATCTTTGTTCTCTTGCTTCCATTTCATTTTCACATCTTTGAGAGTACAAGTTCGGTTTTGGTTAGTAAGTATCGTTTTTTAAGAAGTGTCTCTAACAAACGGTGAAGGAGTGTTGTATCTTGGGAGGTGTTCGTCCAAAGAGAGCTAAGACATCCGTGGCTGAACGTAAATCACTTTAAGGAGATTCGACTTTGCCGTGCCTCATTCCATTAATTCTTCATATTCATCATTCTACCTCTATTTGGTATTTACTTGCTTGGTTGTAATTTATTTACATGTTTCTATATTATATCATTTCAATTAAGTAAAGCATGTGGTGATTTGTCTAATATTTTTCAACAATAAAGAGATAAACCTGCACGTCAAATTAATGGAAGGAAAGTTATGACCTCAGTTCTCTCTATCCACTTAAGGATCGCTCTCTCGCTCGTATTTCCTCTTTTTCAATAACACTCTCCCTCGTACTCATGCTTCCCTCCCTTTCACTGCTCCACTGTCATGGAAGCACTCCACTTGAGGTTCTTGGAATTCTGTGAGTAACAAGATGGTTCCACTTCATCAACTATACTTAAAAGTGAATGAGGAATAGGATACCTGATGGTGCCATCAGTTTGTTGCTTTGGTGTAACAATCTCATCTTTGAGTCGTGTCCTCATGGCGCGTGTAGAGGGTGGTGGACCAATAGACAAGTCTAATTCCATAAGAGTTATGGAGTTCGTGGATATATTGTTGGCATGTGATGCCTCATCTAAGTTGTCAAAGGGTCTCTGGTGCGTAGGTGATTCAGATGGCTGAGCAATAATGTGGTGATCACGGTCACGGTTCGATATTGGGGAGAGAATACTGGGCAGTGAGGGCTGCAATGACAATGACGCTAGCCGGTGGCCAGTGCTTTGTGGAGCAAACATTGATTAGATGTTGCGGGATGTAGCTCTAATCAACTGTGGGTGCCGCATTTGGTGCCTGTAAAGTTAGAAAAGGGAAAGAATCCTCTTGAAAAATTACATGGCGTGATATATAAACACGACCGGTGTTACCATCAAGAAATCAATATCCCTTATGTTGGGCACTATACCCTAAAAAGACACACTCGATGGATCTATGAGAGAGTTTATGAGAAGTGTTGGCCTAGGTGAGGAAAACATGAACAACCAAAGACTCGAAGGTGAGAGTAGGTGGGTGAGCAATTTAGAAGCTTTGAATAAGGAGTGGTCCATTAGAGGACTGGTGTTGGGAGGAGGTTGATTGGGAGAAAGAACGAGAAAATGAACTTTTGAATCTGGTTGGTGAAGAAACTCCCCTTCAAGAAAGATAGAATCATATGAAAACATTGTGTAAATGGGGCATTCTTGGTCAAATCCTTTACTATTACCTCTTGTACCACTGAAGTTATTCAATCTGATCTTTCTTCCGCTCGGGTTTGGAAGGGATGGGCTCCCCCCAAAGTTTAATTCTTCTTTTAGCTGGTTATTAGAGGAAAAATCAATACAACTAGACTAAACTCGATGGAAATTGTGGACTCCAATAATATTCTATAGCCCTTTTGTCTTTTGTAACCTAAAATTTTAGACCATCTTTTTTTCATTGTGCTTGCCCAAGTCGTATTTGGTTGAAATTCTTTATTGCTTCCTTCCGAGCTTAATTGCCTCTTTATTTGATGAATGGCTATCAACATAAAATTTGGCTTATGATTTTAGTTTGCATCTTGTATTTGGCCAATCTAAACTACTAGAAATAAGCTTATTTTTTTATTCAATCTGTGCAAACTGGGATATTGTGCTTTACTTACTCTATATCAAGTATGGGTTATGGCTTAAGGCCTTCAATCTTGCTCTCCCTCATTCGAGTCCAAAAATTATGCTTGGTTGTCAAAGGTTTTGGGCAGAAGGAAGGAGTAGATTTTGATGAATTTTTTCACAAATTATGAAGATAACATCTATCAGAATTATTTGGGATTGGTTTCTAGCATGGATCTTGAGGTGAAACAATTAGATGTAAATACGATATTTCTTCATGGTGACCTAAAAGAAGAAATATAAATGGGGCAACCAAAACGTTTTGAAGTCAAGGGAAAAGAACACATGGTTTGGAAATTGAATAAAAAGTCCTACATGGATGAAGAAAGCACCAAGAAAATGGTACAAGAAGTTTTACTTGTTCATGATGAGTCAAGGGTACAATAGAACTGAAGCAAAACCATGTGTGTATATCCACCAATTTCCTAAAAGTAATTTTATTATGTTGCTATTATATGTAGATGACGTGCTAATTGTGGGGCAAAATGTTGCTATGATTCGTAAGTCGAAAGAAAAATTATTCAAGTCCTTTGACATGAAAGACTTAGGACTAGCAAAGTAGATTTTGGGCATGGAAATTACTCATGAAGGGAAGAATAAGTTGTGGTTGTCACAAGAGAGATATATTGGACGAGTACTTCAAAGGTTCAACATAAAATGAGCTAAACCTGTAAGTTCACCTCTTGGTAATCATTTCAAGTTCAACAAATCATCTTGTCCAACAACACAGGAAGAGAAGAATAAAATGCAGGATTCCTTACTCATCAATTGTTGGAAATTTTATGTATGCTATGGAATGCGCATAACCAGATATAGCACACGTAGTTGGTGTAGTTAGCATATATATATATCTCTAAATAGGAAAAGTGCATTGGGAAGCTATAACAAGGATTCTCATATATTTAACAGTCACCTCAAAGTTATGTTTAAGCTTTGGTGGGTCAAAACTTGTGTTAGAAGGTTTTACAGATGCTGACATGGCAGGTGATAGAGACTCCATAAAGTGGTTTCTAGATATTTATATTCACTTTTTAGGGATAGCAGTGTCATGGAAATCCAAATTACAAAAATTGTTGCCCTTTTTCACTATAGAAGCTAAATATATAGCATCAAATGACGCTGACAAAGAGATGATATTGATGAAGAGATTTATTCATAAATTGGATTTGAAGCAAGATGATTATGTGATATATTGTGACAATGAAAGTGACATCCAATTGAGTCAAAACACTATGTATCATACTCACACAAAGCACATTGATGTTCGTTATCACTGGATTCGAGAATCTATTGAGGAGAAGTTATAGTTGAAAAAAAATAATATTGATAAAATCTATGAGACATGTTGAAAAAAATTGTTACAAAACAAAATCTTGAGTTGGACATTAAGGCTGTTGGGATGGACCCAAAATAATCTAAAGTCATGTTTGAAGCTCTAGGGATCTCGAACTTTAGGGTTACATTCTTAGATCGTTACTCCTATGATGTTCTCATGAAGAAGGGGTCTCTGTCAGAGTACTATGATGCTCACAATAGTGCCATAGGATGAAATGGACTCTGCTATGTGGCCTATTTTAACTGCTATAAGTAGTTGAACATTGAAGGAGATGGAGATTGAAAGAGATGAAGTCTAGAGAAATAAATGTTAAAGAAGATGAAGACGAAGAAAGATTGGTCAATTATGGATTTCTCTCGACCTCCTTCAGTCCGTTTGGCTTTGAAAGATGATGGAATGGATGCACAGGTGCAAGGTATTGTCTTGGCTATACTAAATGAAAGTCTTGAAATTGAAAAAAAAAAATCAAAGATGAAATTGTTGAAATTATGATGTCAACCACTTTAATAATGAAAAAACCAGCGACTCTCTCTTGTTGATGTAGACACATTATCAAACCACATAGATCTACGTCTTTTTTTTAGTTCACTCCTCTCTGCTATGTAGCACAAACACGGACACGAGAAACGGATACTGACACGTAGATACGTGATTTTTCAAAGAAGTAGGATACAAATACGTTGGGGGACAAGTTGAATATTTATTTTAATATATATATAATCAATTTAGTGAAGATGTTAATGAAATAAATCTCTAGCCATGTACTACTCCTATATTAATGAAATAAAGCAAATATATTATGTTGATTTCTTAATCCGGGCAGTGAACCCCAGAAATCACAATATTGTATACGAACCAAGTTTTTTTTTTTATCTCACCCAATTTTTTTTAGGGTATTCTATTTTGGCCTTTCGGATCAAAAAAGGGTTTCTATTTAACTTCTTTCAATTAAATTACAATAAATATTTTACAAAAAGGGTTAAAGTATCAGACATGAGTGTCTCCAACGTATCCCCAGCGTGTTCATTAATTAAAAATAAAATAAAAAGGGATACTCTTTTTCATGTGTCCACCACATGTCTGACCGTGTCCGTGTTCGATACGTGTCGAACACCGACACTCTGGCCAAAAAAGAGTGCCTGTGCTTCTTAGCCTCTCTCTTATTCTTGATTATAATTGTAGGCTCTTATTATTGTAGGCTAATGATGAATATGTTTTATTTATTTTTTGTATATGAAAGATTAATTAGTCCAAAGAAGATGAAGCGTAAGAAATTCTATGGATCATTATGATTGTACTGATGTTTGACTTAGGCATCCAGGTTGTCAAAACCTCTCTTCTACAGTAAGTTAGTTAAATATTCCACATATATCTTAATCCTCTGACAAACTTTACTTGCTTTATTTAATGTACAGTTATTGGAACTATATGTATCTATTACGATCTTTGAACAACAATCCTAAATTCTGTATACAACAACAAAATCAAGAATATGCTTCAATCCATCGTTGGGCTTAGACAATTGTATGTGGAATTCACTAAACTCGAACCCACCTTTAGAATCCATCAAAGGACTTTTTGATTGAGCAATTCTTCTGAAAGGATAATGCTAATATCTCTCAAAGTACATATCGAACTTACATTAACTCACTCAACTACAAGAGTACATAGTATGAAAGAGTTCACCAAACGATTATCTACTTTTATAGTTTCTTCTTCAATCAATTTGGAGAACTTGGGGAGAGTTAGAACAAAAGAGATTAGAGATAACCCAATAATCAATTGCGATATAAATGGTTTATCTGAAAACTAGCTTTACTCTTATCAGCTTGATGAATATGACTATCCAATCCGAACCATGATAAGGATAATAAAAAATAAATAAAAATAAATTGTGCACATGTGGATATAATAAAGATATGACACAGATCCAAACAGAACCTTGCATCTGACCACGTCAAATAAACTCGAATCCTAGATAGGAAGTAACCTATACCAAGGTTAAATACCTTCACACCACAATACTTATTTGAACAGAGGATTTGACCACGCATTTTGGCACATATAAATTAATCCAACAATCATCGATCTAGGCAGAAATGAATGACGAAAATAAATATACATAGAGGGTTTCAGTTTATTTCACATCGACTCGTAGAGTTGATCTCAAACTTTTGAAATAAATGCTTGGATGATGATTATGATGAAGTAAATTTATTTCACGATATGCTCAAAAATTATTTACTTAAAATTGGTGGCAATCTCTTGCAAATATCTGGATTTGGAATATTTTCACTTACATCCTTGTACATATGTTTTTCATCTCAACTGTTTATATTGAACAATTGAAAGAAAGAAAAACCATCAATTAGCTCTGATATTGAGCATACAAAGGAGAGAAGAAACTAGATTTTCTCGATCTTTACGTGGAATTTGAAATGTCTAATCTGTCATTAAAAATGCAGGACTCGTGTTTTGTTTTGTTTTCTGTTTTTGATACATCCAAAGGAAACAAGTGGAAATTCAACAATGATTAGTAACAGTACTTATAAACAGTAAAGAATCACAAATTCTTGTATATATACACTAAAAACTGGTATATGAGAGTGAAAATGATTGCAACAATGGCTTGCTTGGCAACTGATAGAGTCCTTCCCTCTGTTGATCTGCAAATATAATTGTTTGTGATAGTTGGGGAGTAAAGAAAAGCCATTGAAATGCAGTCCTCTTCCTCATCTTTGAACACTGGCCTTCCTATCACATGCTTGTACTGTCCACCACTCAGTGTCTGCATGCGACACAATACGAGTAATTCAATTAAGAAAACTCCATCACTACAACCTCTCTTGTGATGATAATGATTAAAGCAATATCTGTCATTAACTGTAAAGCAAAAGTAACCATAATTTATTACCTGTATTTGATCTCCAACAGTGACTATTATAGAATCTTTATCCGGTAAGAAAGTCATCCAATCCTTTTTGGAGTAGACATGGAACTCTGAAGATCCATTGCAGATATGTAGACAAAGGGAATGAGAGTGATCAATCCCTCTAATTAGTGTCCGGATGACATCGTATCTCAACAAGGTCGCCCGCTGGTCAGCCGGAACGTTAGAGTTATGATTGTGAAGATGACAGATTGTACCAGTGAACTCTTGCCTTTGCAGCATTTCATTTTCATCAACTTGTTTCTTGAGTTTTTCCCAGATAACCTGCAAAATGTTTTTCGCGGCGTTTTCTATATCGGATGAAAGACTCTTCATCTTCTCACTGTGGATTACAAGAACATGACATTGTCAATGGAGCATAAAAAAAAACAATGAGAGACAGTTATTACCTGAATTTTGAATACTCAACGGGCCAGATTCCCTCCATGTCCAATTTCAAGCTTTCATCATTGCACCAGACAAATTCTTCACTCAATCCACACTCCTCTTCACTGTGAACTTCTTCAAACCCGAACATCTTCTCTGGAAACCTTGTGACTGCCACCTTCTTCTCCGGTGGCAGGCCAAAAATTTCGGCAGCCATTGCTAATGTTGAACTGATTTTTTTCCCTGAAATTCCATGATTCACGAGTTGAAAACACCCAATTCTGACCATAGAGTCCAGAATAATCGTGGTAATTGAACCATCATCTTCCACGGAATTGAGTGATGAAAGATCAATTCTTGGTGGCTTTTCAACAATTTTCTGTTTTGGGAACATCTTATCAGGCAAAACCAAGTCAGGCACTCTGAGTGAGTGCTCTAGGAATTCAGTGAGAACCTCATCATTGGTGACACATGATCGCCGGCCAGAGGCGACAGGGGAGGGCGGCGGGGCACGGAAATTGAAGACCCTTTCTGGCATATATTCCGGTGATGAAGTTGCCATCAAACTTTCACTACTACTCCTCGAGAGTGAATTAGCTAGCTAGGCATATATCAAATGAGAATACTAACATCTTTAGTTAAAGAAGAAAAGTGAATTGAGGAAACAATGATGGCATGTCATGAACATTGTGGACATTTGAAGAATCAACAAGGACAGACTTCTCCTTTTTCTTTCTTTTGCTTTGCTTTACAACTTTCACTTTTATCAACCCATTCCCCCTAAATCCTTCTTGACATCAGTATTTGTCAGTCTCTTGATTTTATTTTATCTTTTTGTTTCCTCACACTCTACAGTTTGGTAATTAAATCCACTTCTTGTTGATGATGTAGGGTTATTATATTAAAGCTGCTACAATTAGTCACCTAGTCTGTCAATGAAAAGTTTGTACTAATGATGATAAGCATGAGGTTCTTGATGATTTGCATCTCAGGTGGTGCGAACATTTCACTGGGCCTACATGTCTCCTGCCTTCCAATTGGGCCAGCATGGCCCACTTTTGGAAAATTGCAAGCTTTAGTTGTCTCATTGGACTTGTTGAAAAATGGTATTATTGAATATGAATTAAACCAATTCAAAGTGGTTAGTGGATTGATTTGGTCAAGTTAAAGATTAGCCCACAAAAATATGTGGGTGGTTGAAATGGTGCTAACATTTTTCACTAAATTTTTTTGAGTTTGATTTATATGCAAAGGGGAAAAATATATTTTGACAGTTGGCTCCATTGATAATGAAGTGGCTTATGGCACATTGTTCTGTACGTATAATCCAAGTGCAATGTTGCATAACCTTCCCCTTGGCAATGATAAGTACAAAGTCACAATTGATAAAGCAAAAGATGAGGAAGCTTTGCTTCCATTTCCAATTAAACAACCATGAATCAAAACAGTTGGTGATGCAATCAGTACGTTTGTGGCATGGCCTAAGGATCTGGTCAAATTTTCATCCAATAAGGTGATTAGTTCTATCAGTTTGAAGCATTATTTCATCTTAATGCTATTGGAAATTTCTGGTGAAGCTTGTCATATACTATTTGCTTACTTAATTTAGTTCATGGATCACATATATGTAGAAAAAGAAACAACATGTAGAAAATAATGTACAAACGCTGATGGTTGATGAAGTAACACAAAACAAGATTGAAAAAGGCTTGCCTGAGTCATGCAAATACTTGTATAAGAAAGCTGTTAGGCATATGCAATATTTTGAAACCAAACAAGTTGGCATTGACTTTCAGATGTTCAATTTGGAGAAGACAGCATATTTTCCAAGGGAAGAAATTATTCATTTCATACATTATTAGAGATAGGAGCGGTGCATATATTGGTTTACATGAGGTACACTATGTTTTTACTATTTGAATTTTCATATTATCAGTACATAGCTCTAACTCAAAGTGATATACTTTATGTCATCTAGGGTTCTATAAGAAAAATTGAAGGAACAACACTGGAAACTATTTGTTGGATTTATGCACCCTGGATGCATAGCAAACATCATTGGACAATGATACCCCCGTCATGATACATTGCCGATCGTTTGAAAGCAGGGCAGGGACCAAAGATTGATTGTTCTTAGTCCCATACAATATAGGGTAAGTATTTTTACTGTATAAATAACATATGCAATACTGAAAATCTGTAGTAATGCATGTATTGATACGCATATTCTTTTCAGGCGCCATTGGATGCTAACAATCATAAATGAGGATAAGAACACAATATATCTGCTAGATTCTCAAGGCCATGCGAACTCAAGAGAGCATATTTGGGGCGTCATGGCCAGTGATTGGCAGACTAGTTATGTCATATATGTCCCTGAGAGTAATGGTCATGTGACCACTACAAAGGACAAAGTTGTTTGTCGTGCGAGACCAGAAAACAACATATGGTAGAAATCAGAGCAGAATCGAAGGGGTTTTGTCCAATCCACATATCGATAAGGCAATCCAAACCTTACTTTACCCATTGAACTATGAAGGTACTATGTAATCGCGCGACCCAGTCAGACTAGCTCATTAATGGTTTCGGCCAAGAGCGATGTTGTTCTAATATGGGTAGAGTTTCTAGGTGGATCGCATGAAGCTCCTCATGGTCCAAGAGATCGAGAGTGATGAGTTTTTCTAAAGAAATGTGGGAATCGATGGGTGAAGTACCAGGAAGAAAAGAGGCCATGATCAAAGCTATGTGAAAGAAGACGAAGGAAATTTAGGTTTTCTAGAGGTACTGAAGATGTGAAGAAGCATGCTAAGGTTGAGAAAGAGTTAAATGTGGAGCTGAAAAGTTTGAATTTTAAAATGATAATAAGTCTGATAGTAATGGATAACTAAAGAGGACTTTGAAAATGCATTACAAATCATCTTTAAAATCCAACTATGGAGTTGTATTTAAGTTGAGGGGGGCAATTTTTGATACCGAAATACCACCGCACTAATGTATATGATATAGCTTGTGATGAATTCAGCTTAAACAATAATTCTCAGCTAGCCCAAAGAAGGTGAAGCCCAATAGCCCATTTACAAGAAGACTTGTTCAATTAAGGAGAAAACAAAAATGATATGTAGCCCCATTGTAGCCCATGCTTAGGTGGAGCTGTGTTGGCAATGACACCTCACATGCACAGCTGGAGTTATTGACCCATGTTTTGATTGGTTTTAGGTCAAATTTTGAATTTCAAATAAATATTTAATCTCATTTTCTCTCTCTTGTCCCCTCACTTTCTATCTCATGTTCTCTCTATTGTCCTCTCACTTTCAAGTTCTCTCTCCCTCCTCTCTCTTTCACCTTCGTTGTCGGAGCTCAAAGTCGACCGTTCGACCACCGATCGAAGTTGGCGACCCACCGATTTGAAACGCCGGTGCACCATGAGTAATCTCCAACCATCATCTGCCGTCAACAATCGTGTATTTTGCCGGAATCACGCTTGAAGTTGCGGTCAACCAAAAATTTCGAATCCCGATCCGGCCACCATAGGCTACCCCTTCATGAACCACCATCATGAGTGAATTTGTCTTGATGAGCTCTACATGTTACAGCTTTTGGATGGCCGGAATAGTCACCGGAAAAATTATTCCATTGATTTTAATAAATGAATTCTGGACACATATATTGGTGGTCGCTATATGTCATTTTTGTTTTTGTTTTGACATTTGCTGGTTTGGTTTTTTTCCTACGCCACTGATTTACTTTTGTTCTTTTATGTTTGGAAGTTTTGAAGTGCAAGGAAAGAGAGAAAAAAAAAAGATTATTGTAGTGGGGGTGCTATCACTTAGGAACCAACAATTTGCATTTTTCTCTTTGTGGGTCTTGTTTTTCCTTAATTTTTCACCAAAATGGTAGAACAAACCAATTCATTAATAAAATCAATGGATTAAAGCAATTAACTATTTCATTGAAAAAAAAATAGATTAACCAATTTCATTGATTTTCACAATGAACTGAACCAATGGTATTCACAATTCCATTGATTTTATCAACGAAATATATAATGGACAACCATATACCTTTGATAAAAGCATTTTTTATGATATGTCATTTATATGGACTTCATAATCTATTTTGTATTTTTGAAAAGTTTGTAACTCAATACATCCTCAAATATTTAAAGCTTAACTTAATAAGAACAACTTTAAATTTTAACCTCAATTAATAATGGAATTCACTGATATTGTTGTCAAATGTTAGAGATTTTAATCATTTTTAAATGGTTTATAAATTCCATTGATTTTATCAGAGGAATATACAATGAAGTTAACTATTCCATATGTTTTATCACTGGAATATACAATTGATTAACCAATGCTATTTTATCAGTGAAATATATGATTTATATATCATTGATTTTTCACCAAAATGGTAGAACTGATCAACTCATTAATAAACTCAATGGATTAAAGCAACTGACTATTTCCTTCAAACAATAATAAATTAACCAATTTCATTGATTTTAACAATGAATTGAACCAATGGGCTAATCAAATCCATTGATTTTATCAATGGAATATATAATGAAATTTACAAATTCGTTCATTTTATCAATGAAATATACTATTGATTAACCAATGTTATTTTATCAGTGAAATATATTATTTATATATCATTCATGATAAAAAAAAATGGAATAAACAAAATTGTGGTTCAAGATATTTATCTTTCTTCTGTGAGTTTGTATAGAAAGTCACACTAAAAAGGTATATTGACTATCTCATTCCCAAATCATGCAACAAAACAGAAAAAATAATGAAGAAAAGAAGACACACAAATCATAATAGTTTAAAAATAAAATTTGCGTCCAGAATCCATTGATTAAAATTAATGGAATAATTTTCCGACAACTATTCCGGCCGTCCAATGGATGAAACATGTAGAGCTTATCAAGATAAATTCAGTTTTGATAGTGGTTCATGAAGGGGGGGGGACTACGGTGGCCGGATCGGGCTCCAAAAGTTTTGGTTGGCCGCGACTTCAAGGAGAGATTCCGGTGAAATAGTTGGTTGTTGGCGGCAAAAGAAGGTGGAGGATGACTCATGGTGCTCCGGCGTTTTAAATTGGTGGCCGGAAGATCGACTTTGAGCTCCGACAGTGAGAGAGAAAGAGAAGATGAAGAGAGAGTAGAAGAGAGAGAACTTGAAAGTGAGTTAAAGAGAGAGAATGTGACACTGATTATTTATTTGGTATTTCAAAAATTAAAATTTATCTACTAACATGTTGAGTCATTTGCCATGGAGGAATGAGTCACCATGGGTCACTATTTGATGGGCTACCTAGCACTACTGAGGAGAAAAATATGAGATGTAAGAGATTGAGTGGGACACTTGACAGCCAATAAGAAGGCATATAAGGAGACATTTATTTGTGGTAGTAAAACATAGAAGAAGGCTTTAAACAAAAAATAAAAAAATAGAATAAGGTAGTTCGTGACAATTACAGTAGTAGAGAGTAGTGATGGACTACACGACAGTTGTGTCCATCATGGTGGCAATTGACACAAGAAAGTTCATATAATAAAAAGATATTCGAGGAACATAAAAGAAATCAATCAAATTGTTGGCACCATATTTATGCTAGCCTAAGGAGTTTAGCCCATGGTAATTAATACGGTCCAGGTAGATGAGAGAATAACAGCCCATGAAGAACTTACTGAGCCCACATGAGAGGAGTCTAAGTCCAGAAATAAGTGTACAAGGGGTGTTCGTACAAATATGGATCCAGTAACTAAACATGGACAGGTGGCAAGAGTTGTACAAATATTCAACTGCCAGGATTTGTTACACTATCTGAATGTTCAGGATTGTGCCCAGGAAAATAGGAATTAATGGAGATAGAACTTGAGACATGACCAGAAATGGTGGAAGACAGACATTAAGAAAGGTGGTAGACAGAAGAAAAGGGCATGAGAAATCAAACAAAACAAAGATCAGCAAATCGACCAAGAAAAACACAAGACTCAAACAGAGCTTTCTCTCCAAACAATTATCAGAATTTCTTAGTGAATTCATTGTCAATTCATATTGTCAGTATGTTATCCACTAGGATATCTTTGTTTTTAAATCATTACTATCAAATATCAAATGCCAACTATCGTTGTGTCAATTTATGTTTGGTGTCATTCTCCTTTTAATTCTGTCAATCTCAACGAAGCGTATCTTCAGTGGAGTTGGGGAACCTAAGATTAGTAAGGTCCCAAGGTAATCTGTACATTCGTTTGATTTAGTTAGATAATAATCGGTGCAATTGTATCATTTTGACAATTTGAGATACTATAATCTCTGGCACACCTGCAACAAATACAATTTTGGGCCAACACAAATAAACTTTGAAAAAGAAACACAAAGATTGAAGCTCAAAAGCCCTTGCAATAGGCATTTTCGATTACATTTATCATGGATTTACAATTCCAGTATGTTATTCATCAAGATAGCTATATATTCGAATTATTATTATCTAGTTTCAATACCAAGTATCATTGTGTAATTTACATTTGGTGTCATGTCTTTTTGTTTATTATAATCTCAACGAAGCTGTAGTACCCCATTTTTGTCCGGAAAAATTCTGTTTTAAAATTAATAATAAAAATTGAAACAAAAATATTGTAAAAAGGAGAAGACAAAAAATATTCCCCAACCTATCCAAGTAGGCCCAAATACCAATCCAATTACTACCAAAACCCAGCCCATTTAACTCACCAAAAGCCAAAACCCAAACTAACCTACCCAAGCCCCAAATAACAAACCTAAGCCCGGCCCAAATACCCACAACCTACCCTCACCCAAAACCCTAACTCACCTTCTAGATGGGGAGACGCTGGTAGAAGACAGAAACCAAGGAGGCGCCGAAAGAGAGGAAAATGGGGAGAGAGAAGGGCTGAAATTCAAGGATGAAGACTTAGAAGCCTGATTTTGTTGATTTTGGGGAGAGATTGATTCGGGTTTTGATTTATAAAAGCTGAAGAAGAAACAGAGAAAAGGGGGGTTGGTTTTTTGGGAGGAATTTCGGAGGAGAGTGGATTTAGGAGGGGGGGCTGCACCAGTTTTGGGGACGGAATGATCGGGCAACGATCCATGGTCCGATCGAAGTGAAATTTGGACAGTAGCTTCACAACACTTGGAGCTTTATTCTGATCGGTGCGATTGCGATTTGAAGGTGTCTATCTACCCCTGTTTCTGATAGAAAGTGACTGCAATTCTGGGGAGAAGAGACACTGCGCACAGGTTTTGCAATCAACGATCGGGAACCGATCCGTGGTCCGATCGAAGTGAAATTTGGATAGCAGCTTCATAACACCTGAAAATTTATTCTGAACGGTCCGATTGTCGTTCGAGAAGGTAAGGAAGCACGGAAGAGGAGGAAAAGCCAGAGCAGATTTCTTTGGGAAGGGAGATCCAGAAAATAGTAAAAAAAACCAAGCAAAAAAGAGGATTCGGAGGTTTGATTTCGATTTTAATTGCAATCTGTTTCTTTTCTTGATTCCAATCATGCATGTTAAGGATTTCATTTAGCTAGTTTGGATTTTTATTTCTACTTGGAATTGTTTGTTCGGATCTTGCTGTGCCTTGGTTTGCTTTGTTTGCTTTGTTTGCTTTGTGTGTCTCGGTTGGCAACAGGAAGATAGGAGGGAAGAAGCAACCTGGAGAAAACCATTGTCGGACAGGTCCGCTGGTCGGAAGGAGGAAGAAACTGGACAGCGGTTCCACTGGTACGCCGGTATGCTGAATGTTGATGGTGATGAACAATACTAGGCCGGGCTTTGTTCTGTTCGGGCCAGGGCTGGTTTTTGCTGTCATTGGGCCGGTTCTTGTAGATTTTCAGCTTGTTGTTTATACTATTAATGGGCCGGGCTTTTTGTTTTATTTGATATTCTGGGCCTTTGTGTTTTGATTAGGCCTTTTCTTTTGTGTTTTTGGGCTTTAAAATTGTATTGGGTTTTAGATTTAAGTTGGGGCCTTGGAGCATTAGTTGGGGTTTATAAGTATGCGTCTGGGCCTAAGGCCATATAAATAGTGAAAACAAAAATAATAAAAATCGCATACATGATTTTAGGATGCTAGAAACATGTAACGGTTGATCCAACGATGGAACCAAACGGAGAAGCATTGGATGCGATCCCAAAAGGATTCTTGAGGATAAAATAAAATGAAATTCTCATCCATTGGATGTAGAGGATTTTTTTAAGCATTTATATTATATATAAAAATTATATCGAAAGCCTTAACCGACGATTGAATTAATTTGGAGAATGCATTGGATGCACCTTCAGATAAAATTCTTGAGGTGAGAGTGTTTCATGGACACTTGACCATTGGATGGAAGAGTTCCATGAACCTCAATATTATACTCTCAATATAATTTTTATATGCTTAAATATTTATCATGTATATATTTTCGTTAAAATATCACGTTTAATTTTCTTAATCATATAATGGGATAATAAAAGTTAAATTGGCAACTGTTTTTAAAACAGACGTTGTGGGGTGCCTCACACCTTCCCCATACGTAACAAACTCACTTACCCATTTTTCTGGATTTTCGCAGATCAAATTATTTTTTAATTGGTGACCAATTGCACCTATTACAATTGGTGGCGACTCTCTTTTTAAATTTCCTTTCGCAAAACCGGTTGCGACAACTGCACACATCAGTAGAGTTGAAAAACTTAGGATTGTCAAGGCCCCCAATGTAGTCCATACTTTCTTTTGATTGAGTTCGATAGTAATTGATGTATTTTCATTTTATTTTACAATTAAGAAACAATAATTTCTAGTACACTTTCAACCAGTCACCATATTGGGCCAACATGTCCTTATATTAAATGTCATTATATAAATAGGTCCCTCGTAAATTTATACACCACCAAGTTCCTCTCTCGCCTCTCCCTTTCTCTCCCCATATCTAAATAATGATTTTTTTATTTATTTCTGATGGTTATCAAGTATCATTTTTTTTAAATTACTTTTTTTTCCTTCTAATTTGGCAACATATGCATAAGAACAAAATGTTGAACCGGAAGCATGTGATTTTGTCACGTGATATGTATGTCACATGCCGGTCTCTTTGGCTTAGTTCATTGATTTTTTTTTTGTGTTTTCACTAATGCAAAAAAATCAAGATCAGTGAGAGTTTTTTTTTGAAATTTTAAAAATTGAGTTTAATAACAAATTCATTTGTTTCATTAATTTTTCTCTAAAATCGTAATAGATACAACATATATAAACAATTTTAGCCATTGATTTTTAAGTTTATCTTCAAGAATAAAAAATTTAGCAAGATCTATGACCTAACTTACTTTTATCTTATGATTCATATTTTTTTAAAAATAGTTTAGCTATTTTCTAAAAAATTGTATGATAAATACATATTATCCATTAATTTTTCTAAAAAATTTATGGTTATATAAAATTTATGGTTATATGATGCATCAAAAATGATATATTAATAGTGTTTTTCTTCAAAAGAGAGAAATAAATATAGAAAACCACACTAATGTTGGAGATTTGTTAACAACGTCCACACCATATTATATAAACATGATTTTTCCCTAGTTTAGGGAACACAATATGGAAATAGAGTTAAAATAGGGTCGACATTATATTACTTAGAGTTCTATATTTTAAATAATACTTATAGTGGTTCCATACATTTAGTTAATAAACCAACTTTGAGATGAATTTATGATTTGATTTGTCCATTTGTTCAATGGAAACAAGTCCAGACACTAGTTCAATAGAATCAAGTCCATATACATGTTCTATTAACGTTGATCTCATTTATTAACGCTAATTCCTTGAGCGTTGATCTCATTTATATATTGAAATTATATTTCAATTTTTTAGTATATTTTGAGAATTATACTGTGATTTTAAAATTATTCGAAAAAATTTTATTATATTTTAAGAATTATATAATAACTTGAGAATTATGCTCAAAATTTTCAATATAATTTATGTATTTATAACAAATTGTTTTGATTATTAATCACGTTCTCTTATCATCGGAGAAAATTAAGTCAAAATTAAATACATTTATAAAAAATTACGAGTCCAAATATTTGGATTGTAAATTCGACATCGACCTGAAATAATTTTTAGACTTGAAAGTTGAAATAGTGACTTGGCTCATCCATGATTTTGATAAAGCCTTTGCAAAAAAAGGTTGTACATATTAGAATTTTGAATAAAGCTAAACTAAGACACAAATCTACATCTCAATGACTCGCATAATTTTCAAATAAACGTGTATCTAGTTATCTATTATTCGTATCACTATATTACATGTGATGGTGTCAAAAATTAATAACCCAAGATTAAGCTCGAAAAGTTATCTCTCCTATATATTTTAGTTTTGAAGCAGTGTTAATGTCGATGTTTGTGAGACTGTGAGCCTATCAAAATGAACCTCGACCTCGTTTATCAGACGTCGTTCCATTGTGATCAAATCTCGTATGTCATTTTTATTGCTTTGTTATAAAATGAACTCCAGCAAAAAAATAGGAACAAGAAATTGAGGTTCTCATTTACATTATCTCCAAATTTTTGGTAAAGGTTTTCATTTCTTCCTTCCATGCCTTAAGCTTTGGATTGACAATTGCACACTTTATAAGGCTTAATATTTTGGAGTAATTCTTTAGGGTTATTTATTTCGATGGAATTAATATAATTGTTTTGTATTTTGAGTATTGTGACGGCTGTATTAATTGCTGAACAATATTTTAGGTCAGCTTGGTCATGAGCTGTTCGTTTCGTATTCTAATGAACTATTAGAATTCTAAGCCTTTATTGGATTAACATGATTATGCAAGCTAGGTTCTTTCATGTTAATGTTTGACGTATTCGTTTGTCAAGAGAAAAACCTTATAGCTTTTGAGTGAATAATGATATCATGTATTATGACAATTGATTGCATTCAACTTTTAATGGAAACGTGTTTCCATGTTAAAAAAAGAATCTGTTTTTTTTTTAATTTCCGTTGAAATAAATGCGAGCAATACTAATTTTTTCTTTTCAAAAGTAAAATTAATTAATTATAGACTTAATTGAATAAATTTTATGGACTCATGGATCTATTGTGCTATAAGATTAACGAGTGTGTTTAGTGTGTCACCAGATTATTTTCAAGAACCTATCA
Source organism: Euonymus europaeus (assembly GCA_963580455.1). NCBI lineage: Eukaryota > Viridiplantae > Streptophyta > Magnoliopsida > Celastrales > Celastraceae > Euonymus > Euonymus europaeus. Next base: position 20,221,448 of record OY756968.1, on the reverse strand, counting down.
AACGTTAAGCCTATATTAAATTATAACAACTGTTCTTCAATTGGTTATGATAATATAGGCAATTGGAACGTGTGCAATACATAATCACAGCCACCCACTGCCAAGTGTGATTAATCGATCGAAGAGTCCACTTGTGAATTTAGTGGATTAAATAGACAATATTAAAAGTTTTGAATTAAACAAATTTGAGTGGAACCTCCATTTAGCATGATAATTAAAAAAAAACAATATTGCATAATCTCCCTCTCAATATTGTCTCCCAATTATTCAATAACAATATATATATTTACAGTTAAATTTTATTTCCCTATCAATATCTCTCTAAACTTTTCATACCTTTTTTTTCAAGGCCAAGAAAGAAGGACGGCAACGAGCCTCCTATCTTCCTCCTCCTTCAAAAGCACAGCAATGGTTAGGATTTTTCACCATGTAATCTCCAATGAAGGTGAAATATGGATCTTCTCATGCATTTGACGCGAAAATTTAAGTTGAAGTACCTTTAAAAAAATTATTTTTTTTATTGAGTGATATTATAATCGTTAAATTTATTTCAATTGATCTGACGGTTATTTTGGTGAATCGAAAATCGATCCAGTAGTGCACTAACACTCCCCCAAATTTGAATATTACTTGACCTAGTATTTCCTTTAAATCTTGATTTATGTTAAATATGGATACTATTATTTTTTAGTTTGGGTTATATTGGGCTTATACATGAGTTTTTATGTATTGAGCTGGTTGGTATTTTTATACCAAAAAAAAAGAGGGGATATATATAACCCTTATTCCTTGTAACCCTAGAATTATTGAGAGAAAATAAGAACACTGCAGCCGCCGTGGACGTAGGCATCATTGGCCGAACCACGTTAAAATCCTGTGTCTCGTGCTTGATTTCTTTCTTGCCTGACTGATTGATTGTGCTTAATCTGTCCTTACAATTGCTATCGGAGGCGCATTGATAGCGAGAGAGATCAAGAGTTGGGTGGTGTTTGAATCAAGGCTGCGGGCAAACAATTGAGACGAAATTGTTTGGCTAGTCGAGTGGATTTTGCCGTAGGTGTTTCAATTTGAGTGGGTGCTGCGTTACCTATCTAATCAAGCCAAGTTAATTTGAGGTTCAATTATTTGGGTGGAAGCCATGGCCACCGATGAAACAAAACTTGCTGGGTTTGAGAAATTTGATGGTACTGACTTCGCATATTGGCGTATGCAAATTGAGAATTTCTTGTATGGGAAGAAGTTGCACTTGCCTCTTCTTGGTAAGCAACCAGAAAAGATGCACGATGATGAGTGGAAGCTTTTAGATAGACAAGTGTTAGGAGTTATTCGACTGACTCTAACAAGAAGTGTTGCTCACAATGTTGCTAAGGCGGCAACTACGAAGGAGCTCATGGATACATTGTCTGAGATGTATGAGACGCCAACTGCGAATCACAAGGTTCACTTGATGAAAAAACTGTTCAATTTGAAGATGCAAGAAGATACTCATGTCGCAAAGCACTTGAATGAGTTCAATGATATTGTAAATCAATTAGAGTCGGTTGAAATTGATTTTGAAGATGAAGTGCGGGCATTGATTGTCTTGGCATCTTTGCCAAATAGTTGGGAGACTATGAGAATAGCTGTGAGCAATTCTACTGGCAAACAGAAACTTACCTATGGTGCTGTGAGAGATCAGATTTTGAGTGACGAATCCAGAAGAAAGGATGCTGGAGAATCCTCAAATTCTGGTTCAGCCTTGAATGTTAATGACAGAGGTAGACAGTCAGATAGGAACTCTGGTCGCAGTAAATCCAGGTTAGGGAGAGGAAGAATTAAGTCTCGTTCTGGAAATAATGATGGTTGTTGGCATTGTGTCAAGCAAGGTCACATTAAGAAAAATTGTTGGTCTCTAAAGAAGGAAGACAAGAAGAAGGATGATGTTAATGCAGTTACCGATGATACACATGATGCTTTGTTGTTATCTGTTGAATCACATTCGGATTCTTGGGTTTTGGATTCAGGGGCTTCCTTCCATACTATGGCACACCGAGAGATCATGCAGAACTATGTGACTGGTGATTTTGGGAAGGTGTACTTAGCTGATGGTGAAGAGTTGAAGATTGTAGGTATGGGAGAAGTTAGAATCAAGTGTTCGACTGGTTTAGTTTGGGTTCTACAGAAGGTCAGACATATTCCGCAGTTGAAGAAAAATTTGATTTCAGTTGGTCAGTTGGATGACAGTGGCTATTCTGTTAGATTTGATGCTGGTGCATGGACAGTGACTAAGGGAGCAATGGTAGTTGCTCGAGGTATGAAAACTGACACTTTATATATGAATACTAATTGCACTGGTACAATTGCTGTTGCAGAGGGACTTAGTGACTCAACCCTATGGCATGAGAGGCTTGGTTACATGAGTCTAAAGGGTATGAAAGAACTTGTGACAAAGGGAAAACTTCCTGGAGTTCATAAAATTCATCTTGATATGTGTGAGAGTTGTATTATGGGAAAGCAGAAGAAACTCAATTTTCTGACAGGTGGAAGAACATTGTGGAAGAATAAGCTTGACTTGGTACATACTAATGTATGGGGGCCTTCTCCAGTTACTTCTCTTGGTGGCTCCAGGTATTATGTCACTTTTATTGATGATTGCAGTAGAAAATTGTGGGTTTATTTTATGAAAAATAAATTTGATTTATTTGGTATATTCAAGAAGTTGAAAGCTCTTGTTGAGACTGAAACTTATTTGAAATTGAAGTGTCTGAGATCTGATAATGGTGGGGAATATGTTGATAGTGGTTTTAAAGAGTATTGTGCTATACATGGGATTAGGATGAAGAGAACTATCCCAGGAACACCGCAGCAGAATGGTGTTGCAGAACGTATGAACAGAACTATCAATGAACGTGCTAGAAGTATGAGAATTCATTCGGGGCTGCCTAAGATGTTTTGGGCTGATGCAGTTAACACTGCAGCTTAACTCATCAATCGAAGTCCATCAGTTCCACTTGAGAATAAGCTGCCTGAAGAAGTTTGGAGTGGTAAAAAGGTAAAACTTTCACACCTTAGAGTGTTTGGTTGTGTTTCTTATGTACATGTTGATTTTGATGATTGCAGCAAGCTTGATGCAAAATCAAGGAAGTGTTTCTTCATTGGTTAAGGAGATGAATAGTTTGGCTATAGGTTTTGGGATGATCAGAACCGAAATATTATCAGAAGTCAAAAAGTGATTTTTCATGAGAGTGTGATGTACAAAGACAAGCCTAATGATAATGTGAAAGAAGTAAACAAGACTGAAACGATTCATATCGGTATTCCTGAGTCTACATCGGTTGAGCAAGAAGTAGGCATTCCTGTCATTCCATAGGATGGTGATGATGAACCGACCACTCCTCCAGTTGGTCTACGGAGGTCTACTAGAACAGTAAGAGCTTCTAAACGTTATTCTCCTTCTTTGCATTATATTTTGTTGACTGATAATGGTGAGCCAGAAAGCTTTGTAGAAGCTAAACAAGATGTGAATGTGAAAAAGTGGGAGCTGGCCATGAAAGAAGAAATGGATTCTTTGATGAAGAATCAGACGTGGGAGTTAGTGAAACTACCAGCAGAAAAGAAGGCTTTGCATAACAAATGGGTGTACCGAGTTAAGACAGAACATGATGGCAGTAAACGGTACAAGGCTAGACTGGTTGTGAAAGGTTTTGAACAAAGGTATGGCATCGATTATTCTGAAATTTTCTCTCCTGTAGTAAAGATGCCTACAATCAGGATGGTACTAGGAATGGTGGCTAGTGAGAATTTACATCTGGAGCAGTTAGATGTAAAGACAGCTTTTCTTCATGGTGAATTGGAGGAAGTGATTTATATGCATCAGCCAGAAGGTTTCTTAGTACAAGGAAAAGAAAAACTTGTGTGTAAACTGAAGAAGAGCTTGTATGGTTTGAAGTAGGCTCCAAGACAATGGAATCTGAAGTTTGATAACTTCATGATTAGTTCGGGTTACACCAGAAGTGAGCAAGATCATTGTTGCTATTTGAAACGGTTTGAAAACTCATATATTATTTTGCCGTTATATGTCGATGACATGTTGATTGCAGGATCAAGCATCAAGGAGATTAATAATCTGAAACAACAGCTATCAAGCCAATTTGAAATGAAGGATTTAGGGAATGCTAAGAAAATTCTTGGAATGAGAATTACAAGAGACAGAACCAAAGGTACTTTACAACTTTCTCAATCTGAGTATGTGATGAAAGTTTTGAGCAGGTTTAATATGGACAAAGCAAAGCCAGTTGCTACACCTTTGGGGAGTCATCTAAAATTGTGTAAGGATCAATCACCTAGATGTGATGAAGAGTGGGAGCAAATGAGTAAAGTTCCTTATGCTTCTGCTATTGGTTCCCTTATGTATGCTATGATTTGTACTCGGCCAGATATTGCTCATGCAGTGGGAGTAGTTAGCAAGTATATGAGTAATCCAAGAAGAAAACACTGGGAGGCTGTGAAGTGGATTATGAGATACTTATGTGCAACTGTAGATTATGGGTTGACTTTTACTTCAGGTGAATTGAAGTTGGAAGGGTTTGTAGATGCTGATTTGGCTGGTGACTTTGACAGTTGTAAAAGCACTACAGACTATGTTTTTACCTTGGGAGGAACTGCTGTTTCTTGGAGTTCCAAGTTACAGAAGGTTGTTGCTTTATCTTCTACTGAAGCAGAGTATATTGCTATAACAGAAGCTACGAAAGAGATGGAGTGGTTGCAAGAACTGATGGAAGAGTTGGGAAAAGGAAGGGGTAAGGGTGTTCTTTACAGTGACAGTCAGAGTGGTATATTCCTTGCCAAGAATCCCGTCTTCCATTCTAATACTAAACACATTCGGAGAAGGTATCATTATATCCGCCAAGTTCTCAAGGAAGGTTTGTTGAAGCATGAGAAGGATAGTGAGAATGAAAATCCAGCGGATGCTTTGACGAAGAGTGTGACTGTTGGTAAGCTGGAACTATGCAAGGCTTCAGTTGGTCTTCTAGCTTGAAGATGAAGATTAAAGCTGTTGTGTGTTGGTGTCAGTAATGGTGTTACTGATGTAACTGTTCTTACAGTTTCTTGATAGTATCCAAGTGGAAGATTGTTAAATATGGATACTATTATTTTTTAGTTTGGGTTATATTGGGCTTATACATGAGTTTTTATGTATTGGGCTGGTTGGTATTTTTATACTAAAAAAAAGAGGGGATATATATATAACCCTTATTCCTTGTAACCCTAGAATTATTGAGAGAATAAGAACACTGCAGCCGCCGTGGACGTAAGCATCATTGGCCGAACGACGTTAAAATCCTGTGTCTCTTGCTTGATTTCTTTCTTGCCTGACTGATTGATTGTGCTTAATTCGTCCTTACAATTTACTGGTGCCGGCAGTAAATCTATAATTAATCCTAAAAGTTTGTGCTCCTAACTTGGAGAAAAAATTGAACTTGGTTTATAAATTGTCACATTTTCCTTTTTGAAGTGTGTATTTATATCATTTTTTGCTAATTAAAAGAAATACTGCATTACATCCTGTCCATGAATAGAGTGATGTTTGTATTCATTAATTAATTGGAATATATATTCTTAATTTAGTGCTAAATTAATTAATTAATTAGAAAATGAGAGATAGATAAATGCATGTAAATCCCAAAGATTTTGTTCATGGTAGTGGGTGACGATGGGCATCAAATGGTTTTGGGTTGGTCCATTTGGGTCTTCTAGGTAGAAATCAGGCCACATTTTTTGTTTCTTTTGAATATTTTTATTTTATTTTTAAATTCCCTCTTTAGTATTTTTGTTTTTGTTTTTTCTTTTAAAAAAGGGATTGAACATCCACTTAAAATTCATAAATTGGTTTTGTTGGGCCTTCTAAACTGTGTTTGGGTCACCCATATATGTTTGTTAATATTACAACATGCTTACGTCAACAGAAGATTAAGCGGCATCCGTGTGTGTGTATATATAAGTTTTCTCTAATATTCATTTCGATAATACTAGTTGTACATAAGAATTGATATCCCTAATGTACATAAACCATGTGGCAGTCCATGTTAGCAAGATAGTCAGCATTTTTGAACTTCTGACATTTCAAAATATGAACTTTTGACATTTCAAAACATGGTAATGATTACAATGTAAACCGTGGTATGCTAACTATAGTTGCCGGCACACTTTCCGATAAAAGTAAACCCAACTTCAAAAGCTAATCCTATTCACATTCGAGCCAAAGAGAAAGCTTTTGGAAGCTACTCAAAACTCTCTATTTTGAAACCACTGTTTCAAATTTGGTACTAGTTGTCCTTCGTTTTGGGACCATTGTATTTGCGGAAGCTTGGTATAGTGTATTTGCGGTCGAAGGGTGTCATTTGATTTTCTGGAGCTACATGACATTTAAGGTAAAATGTAATATTTTGAAGCATTTTTTTATTGGTTCATGGTTACGATTTTGGAAAGTAGTTGCATGATTATAACGTTGTCCATGTCTGAGACATACATTGTGGTGTGGGGGGTTTTTATGCAGTAAGATTGGGGATGGAAATGATTATGTTTTAGTTATGAAGGTTTTTTAAATTGTGTGATTATCACATTGTAATAGTTGATTAGAAAGTGTTACATGCTGATGCAATTTTGTAGGACAATCACAGGGGTGGTCTGATGGGCTTAAGACATTGTGATACTGGATTGCATTGCCCTAATTATAACATTGGCCTTGTATTGAACCTACATTATGGTGTGGGGGGTTTTTGGGCATTGACATTGTTAGTGTTGTTAGTCACTCTCTAATGGATTTGATAATGTTTTGGGGTTATATGTTTGTTAGATATTTTGATTATTACATTGGAATTGTTGAGTACATAGTGTCATTAGATGGTTCACTTTTTTAGCACAATAACAGTGTGTCTGATTAGCTTACACACATTGTGATATTGGATTGCATTGCCCTGATTATAACATTATTCATGACTTAAACTTACATTGTGGTGTGGGGGGTTATTGCGGAGTGACATTGGGGGTGTTGTTAGTCAAATCTATAATAGAATTAATTATGTTTTGGGGTTATTTGTTTGTTAGATAATGTGATTATGACATTGGAATAGTTGAGTACATAGTGTCACTACATGGTTCAATTTTTTTAGCACAATAACTGTGTGTCTGAGTTGCTTAAGACATTGTGATAATGGATTGCATTGCCCTGATTATAACATTGATCATGTCTTGAATCTACATGTGGTGTGGGGGTTATTGTGGAGTGACATTGGAGGTGTTGTTTGTAAAATTTGTATTGGAATTGATAATGTTATGGGGTTATATGTTTGTTAGATAATATGTGACTGATTTGATTAAAGCATTGTCATGTTGCATTGCATTGCCTTGTCCGGCGAACTTGACCTTTTTTCTACGGTGGCTTTGCTAGTGAGTTGCTGGTTTTTCCCCTTCCACGAATAACTACAAGATCTGAAAGTTATTTACGGTATGAGAAATCACATTGTGGCATATTCCGTTTCATTTAAATGAGTTTATAGTCAAAGTTGAACTCCATCTTCTTTTTTTTGAGAAATTATTGAAGATTTTTTGTTAATACATTGTCTTTACTAATGGAAGATAGGTAACATTGTTTTGAATAGTCATTGTCACTAATGAGAGATGAATTTTCATATTTATGAGTCATTTTCATGCTACGTGTTGGGTTATTTTGTATTACTGTGAACTGACATGATTACAATGACATGAGTATTAAATTTATTTTAATGAGTTTGATATGGTTAATTACGATGATGATGAGTGTTATTACATTAATATTATCACTGTCGTTAACAGATATGATAAGATTTTTGTTACATTGGTGCTATAACATTGTACTTATAATATGGTAATTACATAGAAGTACTAACCTTAATTGTTGTTATACTGCATAATTCAAAGTGATTATTGCATTGTTCTATACGTTGCTATTTCATTGGGTTTTTAAAAATGAATATTGCATTATTATGTGACAATATGCTTGTATGTATATGACAATGGTTAATGATTTGTAGTCCTTATTGTAGATGGAGAAGGATAGTTCATCACGATCTAAACGTAATTCAAAAGTCTCGGACAATGTCAAAGTTACTTCATCGAAGAAGCCTTGTAGCCCTCACAAAGAAATGCAATTCAAATCCAATATGGAAACACTAAAAACTCTGTTAGAAAGCATCGCGATTAATATGACAATACACATTGTAATAAGGAATTATCAAGATTAAACACAATGTAATAAGACGTTGTCTAATGATCAATACAATGTAATAAGGAGTGAAAAATAAAAATAAAGACAACGAAATAAGACAGCAGGAAACTAATACACAAGATAAATAATGCATTGTCAAATTAAAGCACAATGTAATAAAACATCGGCAAATTCAAACACAATTGAATAAGTCACTGGCAAAATAAAAGACAATGTAATAAGGCCCTACCTTATGGTCAACACAATTGAATAAGTCACTGGACTTATGTCTTGACTAGAGGTCTCGTTAGAATATGTCAACGTTTCATGGACATGTTATTATTACATTTTGGTATCTAAGTTGACAGCTATAATTACATTATAAAACACGTGGTGGAATATGTTTTTTATTGCATTTGGTAAAAACAATGTAAATACCTAATACATGGAGTTATCTGATTGTTGTTAGAATTAGATTGTGACATACAATGTCTAATACATTGCTAGTAAGTCTAATTACATTGTTTGTGACAAACAGTGCCTAATAATTGTAATAGGCATTGTCTATTATATTGTCAATAATTTTTATTACATTCTCAGATAAACAAAATGTAATATGACAATAACATATTTTGATTAACAACTTACTCATATGAGCAAAAAAAACAAATAAAAGAGTCAGATAAAGTATATTGTCAGGACATAAATCTAGGACACAGTGCAATAATTATATTGCCCCAACATATCACAAACGTTTATTACATCGTGAAGACATCACAGAGTACACATAAGGAAAAAAAGGTACGAGAAATGGACATACAAATCTGAACATCATTGTACTATAATAGTTGCCCAAACTTAGGGAAAAATGATAAAAAAATAGAATAAGATTTCTAAATTTATACACACATCTGTAATTACATTATAAGTTTGGGACAATGTAACTAGATCCAGAATACTCAAAATCCTGTCATGAACGATTTTTAAAGAAAAAAAATCCTTTAATGAAAAATTTATTAACGAATCCTCAACCATCTTTCTTCAAGACTCTATGATAACATAAATCTATGTTGTTATTATATGAATTGTACATAAAAAAGAGATAAAATCAATGGTCCAACATATCTAACTGAAGAAAAAAAATTAGAACCTTCTTTATAGCATCAAAAAGAGAGAAACGAGCTTGTAGATGAAATCGAAATGCGTGGAGTTTTTATTATCGTCGTCTTACGATTCTTTTGAACCCAACAACATCGCTATTGGCCATTGAACATGGAAGTTCCATTGTCGGAAAGTGAGAGAAAAAATGGAGATGGATGGTGCAGACGAGAGAGAAGGTAGTGCAGGAGGTAAACAAGAGAAAGAAATCAAGAGTAGAATAATACATTGTTCAGGAAGATGTCATCTATGGAGAGGGTAGGAGAAAGAAGGTCATGTTCATCGTCGGATACAATGACATCGACATCAGTTGCTCTTGTTTCAAGTTTGAGTTTCGTGGTATTTTGTCCAGGCATCCTCTAGCGATATTGGTAGTTAATGATCAATTTGTACTTCCTGAGCAATATGTAGTTAGTTGATGGAGGAAGAATGTTAGGAGATGTCATTCTCTTGTTAGGGTGAATTATGTTGGTTGGACAACAAGAGTGGAGCAGCGAAGGTATGATGAAATTTGTCAATCTTTTAATTATGTTGCAAAGTAGCAGCGGAGAAAGAAGGTCATTATGTGAATATGATGACAAAGATTCATGGTTGTTTTTTGAACATGACAACACACACAAATACACTAGCGTTTATAGGTAATTGCAATTCAAGTGATCCGATAGTTAAAGGAGGAAAGGGTCACCCTCCTAGTGTGATAAAGAAGTGGATTTTTCGAAGAAGACACAATGGTAGTTGTAGCAACTCAAATGCACCATCACATGTAAATGATCAGGAAGATATGGATATTTGAGGGGTCTAATCTAAACTATGGTTTATTTTGAGAATATTTTGTACACCTGATTATGTATTTTGGTAGGTGTTCTATGTCATGATGTGTATATAATGTGCAACGTTATGTTAGTCAAAGGTTCACCTTCAAGTGTGGAAATATGGTATGGTATATAGATTAATTTCTAGATAATTGCACTTTTAAGGCTAATTTTTATGTTGTCATGGAGTATAAAAACATTGTATCATATGTTAATAACATTAAATCAAGACAGTATTTCTTGGATTTCCATTGTTCACTCATCTATTATTAATAAAATCAAAGTCTTTTAAAAAACAAGAGACAGGTGGTGAACTTCCATGTTCTTCTTCTGGAAAAAATCTTGCTCTGAACTGAATTGCTTGAATGGGCTCAATGGGCTCAAGCTCTTATTAGGGTAAAGAGCCAAGCCTGAGCTCTTTTTTTAGGCCCTACGAGATTGAGTTGAGCTCAGGTTGCTCAAAAAATCGAGCCTAGGGCCTGTCAAAGCTCGGCTCAACTCGGCCTGATTTCATTCCTATTTCGAACCAATTATTTATTGGGGGTTGCATCCTCGATAATTACAGGATCAACTACCATGATCTGGGATGATCGGATCCTCACGGTAGCTATTTTTCAACATCACGTTCAATAGCAGGAGTAAGTGTAATAGTGTATTCTTGACTGAAATTGTAGTGTTATCAAATTCAAAAAAGAGCAGCAATATCACTCGTATTGTACTTTAACTTCTCAAGTTCAATCAATATGTGCCTATTTTCGTTTTCTAATACGTCCATCTTGTTCAGTTTCATTGACATGATCGATCTCAACTGGGTCAATTCAGTCAACATGTTCTTTTTCGTTTGCATGTTATTTTCAACTAGCAAGATTTGAAGTTCTTTGCTTAAAACATCCTTTTTTCCCTCCAGTTTATGCATTTTGATCATAGCTTCTTTGAAATCATATTTTGTTCATTGGATTGATCGTGGTCAACGCTGCTTGGCAGTGAGCTTAAGGGGACATTGTACACATCGTCCTCATGAAGGAAAGATATATTATCTCTCTCTCCTCTAATTTTTATTGTGTACGTTTGTATCATTCTCAATGAATCCGAATCAATGTTGACATTTTTTATGAACTCATACTTTCTGTATCATTATAATCGTTGTCGTTGCTATCATCACTGTCTATTTTTGAATCTGGACATTGATTTTCAAGTGCACTCTCTTCTTTCTTAGTCATCAATAATTCATCTTCAATTACCTGGTTCACCTGCATTATATATGTAATACATCAGACGAGCATTGCATTATTCATAATAGGTTGCTAAAGTTATAAAAGTGTTCTGTTTTGGGTGAGTATGATTACGTAGTGTGATAAATGAAATGTACAATTTTATCAGACAACTATACAATGTATCTAATAAATTAAACAATGTTTTATTATATTTAATTTAAATTATCATATTTCCTTTCAATGTATCTATGTACTTGGCTTTGAAGTTCTTTGGCCAGTCTTTGATGTCCCATTTAAAGAATCGGGAGAAAATGCACCGGATCGAACAAGTTTGTATGTTCACAAAGACATTCATTAAAGTACAATGGAATTAGATGCGTACATTTGGTTATCATAAACAACAAAGGTTAAATAGTGTCTCATTGATATGGCAGGCACACAGTCAATTATTTTAGTTCCATCTATCATGTTCTTCCTTATCGAATCAAGAAGAGTACTTGTTATTGCCTTCAACTGGTTGTACTTCTTCACATGTGCATTTCATATATGTAGTTAATGAATGCCCATGTTAGGTAGATGATATGCTATAATAGAAAAAAACAGTGTCAAACAATCATAGAGCATTAGTAGTCGAGCGACATCCTTCACATCCTTATCAATGTTCCCTTTCGAAGCTTTTTTGAGTGCAGATTTGATGTTGGTTGACTTCATCATTTCCATGTATTTTCAATCTTCGTTTCATAAAACCTTTGTGCTTAGGCTTTTTCGACCTCCCAACCTTCAGCCTTCTGCTCCCAGATACTACCCAAAATATTAGAGTGATACTATCCTTAGTTAAATGTACACTCGTTCTACTGAGGATGAAACATCGATCAATGGCATCGTATGTGCTTATCATATCACATATTATGTCATCCTACTTCTTAGTCTGAAAATCTATGAAGTCTTCACTCATTCATTGTTTGAACATGCTTCAAAAGGGGGTCATCTTTAGGTACTTTCTATACTACTTTGTAAACTTCAACCTGCTAAGAAGTGATGTGAGTGCACCTAGGTTCGACTTCTTTTATAAGGGGTGACACCTTGGGCCTTCAAATGTTTCGGATGAGGAGTTATTATCCGTCAAGTTTAACCATTCATTGATCGTTCTTTTACCATCCTACAATAACAATGTTGTGGATTACTCTCACATCACAGAAAGTTACATTCTTTATCGAAATAAAAACATTTTATGAAATTTGATGCAATGGCGTTTAACTCTTTCTTTACCTAGTAATAACTGTCATTTAAATGAACATCATTTATGGTGTGTTTGATAGGGGTGTAATAATTATAAAGATAATTAAAATCACTTGAGTAAATAAATACTCATGTTTGGTATGCATGTATCTTATTTATCCCAATAACTTTTTTAGACAATTTTCTTCATATTTTGGGCGTAATAGTTATTCATGAGGAGAGGTGGTTAATGATTATCTTAGTAAAATATTACAACTCTATTTATTATCCTATTATTAAACACACCCTTAGTGATTAGAGTATATAAATAATGTAATAACAATTAATTCATAGTAATTGGGCTAACTTATAGTGTAATACACATCATGAACAATGTAATAAGTCTTTCAAAAAAAATTGGGGTGTGTATCCCATAAATTGCAAGTTTAAGCACAGCCCAATTTTTTTTTTTTTGAAAAGGTCATAGACCAGATGCATTCATATACTCAAACATGATGTTACAGGAAGAGTACACAAATTGGAGCCATTTAAGGCACACGGGCCACCCATGAAAGGGGGGATGAAACAAATAAATGAACTTAGTTCTTGCATACTATAAACTAGGCTAAAAACCATCTGCAACACTATTAGACTGACATAATCTCTCCCAAGTAAGTTTCTCAGCATGAATTAAAGGCATGACAGAAGGGGGAGCTTCTTCAATCCACACTTTGATATCTCGATTATGCAGAGCCAACTTAGCCATGGCATGAGCAGCACTGTTGGCCTTACGCCTGACATGGGAAACCCTCCAAAATGACAAAAAGCCAAGCAATCTTTTGATTTCCACAATTATGGGACCCCACAAAGCTTGAGACATCACTGGATTTTTTATGGCCTCAACAATGGTAATGGAGTCACCTTCAAATATTAAACTCGAGAATCCCAACTCAAATGATAATTGCACAGCATGAAGTGCCCCACATGCCTCCGCCACTATAGGATCCATAGAGGTCATTCGCACCATGGAAGAACAAGCGAGAACATCCCCACTTTCATCTCTATATACTGCACCAAAACCAGACCGATTAGATTGAGAGCAAATAGCTGCATCCCAATTGACCTTGAGAATATTAGGAGGGGAACCATTCCAAATCGGGTGCTCATTATTATCAATGATAGGAGAAGGCCTTTGATTAACCACTAAAGCTTGAGACTTAACAAATTCCTCTGCTAAAGAAATACCTTGTTGGGCTAATTGCGTAGGATGCGAAAAGATTCCCTCATGGACATATTTATTTCTCCTCAGCCACACATAGCGCATAGTGATAGCGAGAGTAGCCAACTCTTGGGGGAGAAGTATAGTTGATGAATGCACCCAGAAATCCACAAATGAAGCCTGCCAAGTCGAATTCATTTTTTGCAATTTTCTAAGGCTAATACTGAAGACATCTTGAGCTGCCGCACACCCCCATAAAGAATGCAAGGTGGTTTCAGGTGAAAGAGCACACAGAGGACACAAAGGGGAATCAATAATGTGTCTCCGATTCAACAGAAAATTTGTCGGCAAGATTTCTTGTGCCGCACGCCAAATAAAAACTTTGGTAGATGGAGGGACTTGCAAAGACCAAATAAGTTGCCATACTGATACATTAGGTTGGAGGTGAAAATACGAGGCAGAAGAGGAAGCCGCACCTGTTGCTCTAATTTCAATTGCCCGATGATATCCACTCCGAACAGTGTATCGACCATCCGAGGTACCATTCCAACCTAGAGAATCTTCCACGTAGGGGGAACCAATAGGTTGCTTTAGTATCATTGCCACCGTTTCAATATCAAATAAATTATCCAGTAAGCTTTTATTCCACCATCCATTAGACTAATCTATCAATGAATTAACCAATGTTGTAGGAGGCATACCTGACCCGTCCATGTGGATGAGGGATTTGGGAAGCCATTTACTCTGCCAAATCTGAGCAGAGGAGCCATTCCCAATCCTCCATTGCAGCCCATTCTGAAGTAAGGGACGAGCACTCAAAAAACTGCTCCAGAGAAAGGATGCATTCCTCCTCTTTTCAACTGTTAAAAAATTGGATGATGGGAAGTACTTTGCCTTGAGGACTCGGCTGGAAAGAGAATTGGGATATAAGAGGATCCTCCACCCCTGCTTGGCAAGGAGAGCTTCATTGAAAGGCTCAATCTCTCTAAACCCTATGCCCCCAAGTTGTTTCGATGTGCAAAGCAATGACCATGGAAGCCAGGCCTGAAAGTTAGACTTATCATTTGAGCCCCACCAAACTCTACGCAACAGCTGATCCATTTCATGACACAGGTTTTTTGGAAATTTAAATAGTTGCATTGCATACGTCGGGATAGCTTGTAATACAGATTTGATGAAAATTTCTTTCCCTGCCTGCGATAATTGACGATGGGACCAGCATGAAATCTTGGTTCTCATTTTATCTAAAATGTAGAGAAAAGCTTTCCTCCTAGATCGACCCACAACAGCCGGCAAGCCTAGGTAACGATCATAGATCTTTGCTTCCACAGCACCTATCATGGAAGTCATCCGGCAGCGCTGCTGAGGCAAAGTGAAGCGACTGAAATAAATACTGGTCTTACTATAATTAATTAGTTGACCCGAAATTCGCCCATATTCAGAGAGCACACCAGCTACACATCTCCAATCATCATCTTTGACTCAACAAAAAAGAAGACTATCATCAGCAAAAAGCAAATGGGAGACACGCAATCTACCTCGGCCAAAAGGGAAGCCACGAAATAAATTTTGATCATGGGAGGAGTTGAGATTGCTGCTAAGAGCCTCTGTGCATAACACAAATAGGAGTGGGGAGAGAGGATCACCTTGTCGAATGCCTCTAGTGGGGTAGATCATATTTGAAGGAGATCCATTAACAAGAACTCTGTATGATACTGATTGAAGACAAGTCATGATCCAAGAGATCCAAGTATCTGAAAACCCCAATCTACCCATAACTTCTTGAACAAATTTCCATTCTACTCTGTCATATGCTTTGCTCATGTCAAGTTTTACTGCCATGTAACTTGTTCGACTGCGGCCTAATAAACTCATAGAATGTAAAGCTTCATATGCCACTATGACATTATCCGTGATCAACCTCTCTTTGATGAAAGCAGATTGGTTACCTCGAATTATCTGAGGGAGAATGGTGCTCAATCTTGAAGCCAAAATTTTAGATATAATCTTATAGGAAACATTGCACAAACTAATGGGTCGAAACTCATTGACCTTAGTAGGCGATTTCAATTTTGGAATGAGAACAATGAAAGTACTATTCACTTCAAGATCCATGGTACCATTGGTCATAAAATCATCCACAGCCGCATAAATACTCTCACCAACAGTATCCCAATGGGTTTGAAAAAAGCCGGCAGAGAAGCCATCCGGCCCCGGAGCCTTTTGGCTATTAATATTCTTGACCGCATGCCAAACCTCATCTTTGGAAACTGGTCGGCATAACTGCTCATTCATATCATCATCTACCAAGCAGGATAAAGAGTCCAGGAAGGAATAATCAGCCACCAAAGGACCCGCTGTAAACAATCTAGAGAAATAACCATGAAATGCATCTTGAATTTCAGAATCAGAGGTGCACTCACAACCATCATCATCAATAATATTCTCAATACACTTAGCACGCTGACGAACTTTCATACTATTATGGAAGAAGCTTGAATTTTGATCTCCAGATTGTAGCCAATGTTCCCAATTAGGTAAGTAACATAACTGGAATAAACAATGATAGAGTATGAATAAAGTACTCAAAGTTGTCATTCTTGTAACAATACACGAATTGTGATGACAGTATAAGAGACTCAAATAAATTTTATAATGAAACTTGAATCTCATAATATGTAATCAATGCGTGAGACATCTTTTGTTGTGAATGTATACCTAGAATATGCTAATAGAGCATGGATTATGCTTTTCATTACACAGTCTATGCCGCACAACACATGCAAATGGTTTTTTCTTGAACTTTGCCACCGAATCAGAAGATATAAGATATAAGACATACATAAAAAGAGATTTTGTTACAAGATTGTTACTTACTTGATGTGTATCCTTCTCGTTTATAGAAACAAAATAGCACTCTTAACGTTAAATCGGTGGTCAGAAGATGATTTGTAAGTTTGCCAAAAAAATACAGAGGGAGAATTCAGTGTTAGGCGGTGCGATTTTTTGGAGGAAGTCATATTTGTGCAATACAAATTGTCATTTTCAAGGATTTTTACCATGATTAAGATAAATCGTGCTAGTTGGGTTAAATTTGAAAGTAATTGCTTTTTCAACAATTTGAGTTTGTTGACTCATTATGCCAGGTTGACTGCCACCTCAGTTATGTATAATTATGGACAACCAATATATGTATCATTAGCACTAATGTTATCTTTATCGATATTGTAATTAATAGACGTTGATTACCAACAAAGTCTCCAATATTTCAGGAGTCTTGAGGCAATTGGATGTGAACAAGATGGCAATGTGTTGTAATTGATAATTTTCAATGGTCATCAAACATGAATGTGACTCAGAAAATGAAGTTGTGGTCACACATTTGATTTATTCCATTGCACCCAATTGTGACATTTTGACTAAAACAAACCCACATATATAAATAGTGTTAGATTTTCAAAGCATTTAAGCCCTAGTTTAAATTCTGTTTCTGTTGACTAATCTGTGGCTCAAATTTTATTGGCTCATCTGGACCATTGACTTAGGTCAACTTTTTCCTCAATCTTGACCATATAAATTGTCACGTCATCTATGAGATAGATTATATTATAGGTCCACTCTCAATAGAAAAAATAAAAAAAAATTGGACTGTATTTAGATGGTTCCGTTGTTCAAATATTGTTGACCTGTGTAATTGACTCAGCGCTTGCATTAAAAACCATGTGAGGTCTTGGACCCTTGGTCTCTCTAATCAAAATGATTAATACATTCATACTCTAATAAAGGAATTTTGATATGAGGTACTAAAATGAGGAATTAAAATGAGTTTTTATTTTTTGGTCTCATATTTAGGACTCAAATAATTTATTTTAAAATTCGAAAAAGTTGTATTTATATTTTGATTGGTTTTGTGAATTCAATAATATTTTTTTTATTGGAAACAAAAATCAAATTGACAATTCTAGACCATCGGATATAAAGTGAAAACATTCAATGTTTCGATCACGGTGAATTTGATTTTTGTTTGCAACAAAAAAATATCGTTGGATTCGTAAAATCGATCAAAATATAAATATAATTTTTTCAAATCTTTTGAAAAAATTTAAACCCTAAAAAATAGGGCCTCATTTTATGACGAGAATTCATGCGCTCTAATAGCATATTATGATCTGCAATAAACACACATTTAGAGAAACGTAATAAGTCGGTCCATCTAATTATCACCAAGTCAAAAACTTTAATTGTTTAGACTAAGGGTTTAAGCTGTTAATAAAATATGACGTTTGATTAGTATGTCATTTTATGCGAATCTCACAACTTTAAACTGTGCGAAATGTAAAACAAACATACCCTTAATTGTTGGAATGTCCCTACAAAACTTCCATTGCAAAGACTAATTGTTGGGATGTCCCTACAAAACTTCCATTGCAAAGACTTATTGTTGGGATGTCCTACAAAACTTCCATTGCGAAGACTAATTGTTGGGATGTCCCTACAAAACTTCTATTGCAAAGACTAATGGCTTAATTGTTGGGATGTCCCTACAAAACTTCCATTGCAAAGACTAATGGATTAATTGCTAAGATGTCCCAGTAAAACTTCCATTGTAAATATTGTCGTCGCACATGTTTGAAAATTGAGTGCAAAGTAAGCTAATACTTGAAACGTTGCAGAGAGCCTCGATTATTTTTTGATTGAGGATGGAAAGCCTCAACCTGTATGGCAACTCTTCCTGACTGTGATCATGAAAATATTCATATATTACGTAATGTTCGATTTGACTCACGTAGTATCCTTCAGGTAAGCCCGTCATCGCAACCTCGACAAAACGCTACTCGGAGAAGGCCCTTGACACACTAGAAAACTGTCAATTATCGACGGATAAGTTTCGACTGTAACGGAATTGTTATTGACCGATTTTTTCATCGATAGTATTTGATAACAAATTTGACGCGGAACTTGAACATGTGCCATCTAAGAAGAGTCATAAGCAAAGAATTGGAATCTCTTGTTGGTGGCGGTTTGCATGATTGAAAATCACTCGTCTTATATGGTTGATAAGAACAATTATTGGGTTTACTTAAAAAAGCGATATTCAAACCAAATTTAATAGCTCAATTGGTCCCATGCGGCCATGTCAATGTTACGAGGAAGACCAGAGATGGTGGACAGATTTTCGAGTGCTTCTTTAAAAAAAAAAAAAAAAAAAAGGTTAATGATAGGTGGAAGTGTGATAGTGATGTAGGACTAATTAAGGAGGTTGCACTTGTTTATGAAAATACCGATTAGTAAAAATTAAAACAACCACGCATTCGAAATTGAGTGATTTTTGGGAGGAAGACCCTATTTTTGGCCTAATTTCGACATTTAAGGCCTCAAATTGACATTTTTAATGTTTTGATCATTTTTGATATTTTATGTATTGGTGTTTGTCCTAGTTAGGGCTGGAATTTGATGTTGGGAGCCATTCTATTAATTTTATCAATCAAAACTTGAAAGTTTTCTCCCGATTTTTGGTGGATTTCAATATTTAATCGATAGAATGTTGGTTTAATCGCGCATTCATTGTTTCTGACCACGTCAAATAGTGATAACCGCGTGAGATAAAATCAAACGGCCGCAAAATTGCAAGATATTTATGAATTTCGGGGGATCCAAATCATGTTGAAATTAAGAGAGATGAATTTGATACTTTGATTGTGTATTAATATTATCGTCTGATTTTCTCCCTACACAACTTATAATTTTTTGATATATATTAATCACATTTGTTTAGTGCTTACCCTATATCTATGGAACTAACAATATCAAAATATATACAACACCAGCAGAAACCCATTTGTTCCCAAACCAATAAATATATTGCATAGACCATCAAAGTTCTAAAATATATACATACAAAATTTCAAGATCCCATTAAAATATATCCAGTACTATATACATTCAAGCATGGAAAACATGCCATAACATATTGATGCTATAACATCTTCGTAGTTAGCCTCTACCCTCCACTGCCGTGTAAATTGCAATGAGACTGTAAAACAATGTCAGAACTAATTGTAAAAGAGAGAGAGAGAGAAAAAGAGAAGCCCTTCTTTAAAGCTCATGCAAGCTAGACAAGGCTTTATGCACGCATACACAAAAGGCAAAAATTTCCAGCACATATATCCAAGTGTAACAATATATATATGATTTTATGGCACATATATGAAGACTGACATGACGATTAGCCTATGATTTTATGAGTGTATTGTTATGGTTTCACAAGTTGAATTTTGATGAAAATATATGATGCATTCCTTGTTATTCATATTGTTGGCCAAAAATGGCGAGGTTGAAGGTGTGCCACAGATTGAAGTCTTTCAACGGTAATAGAGATATACATTAATTACTATCTGAACTAATCAAACGAAATTGCCGATTACCTTGGGATCTTGATAATAAAAAACTAACCATAAGATAGCTAATTAAAGACAACTCATAATTGAAGTATAAAACAATTCTAACACAATAAATGAGAAAAAAACACATCAATCCAAGCCAACAATTAATTAAAACACAGAACTTGTTTGGATCGGAAGTTAAATCGTGACTGGAGTAGCCTACATCAAATTACTTTGTTGCACTGTTTAAGTTAAGCTACTTAGCTACAACATACTTTAATGCATGAAAATAACAGTTATTTCTTTAATCATATATCTCATCAACAGTCATTATACATATAGGGTTAAAAACCCAGCAATGATATTCCATGCATTGTTTTAGATAGATAGATAGAATATGGGGTTAATTGAACATGTGATCATCTAAAAAAATTTCATTTTTCATTTTAATCACTCAAATATTAAACATTTCAACTTCATCACTGAATTGACTTGCGAACATTATTAGCACGAGTATATATACAGTGTTGAAGGTGTTCAAAAAATAAAGATGACAAATAACAAAGACAAGATTTCTTTTAAAAAAAAGAAGAACTAACCCATTTTAAAAAACCTCGCCTTCATAACATGTGCATATACATACAAAGCATTCTGCCAACAAGTGACAACCTGTTCGCATCTCATCCCTCTATAGTACATAATTTTACAATATATAAGGTTTTCTTGGATTTTAGTTCAACTACTAACCTTACAAATCATGGGGTTTGTAGGTAATTAGGCGAATTAAGTAGTGAGAGGTTGGGCTCAATCCAATCAATGTACTCGAGGTATTGTCTGATCAAGATTTAATGTCCGCATGAATTTATTCTTTAAAAGCATCATTCGGTGTTCGAGTTTAAATTTATTTTATAAACTATATCATTTGACTTTCACCGATCGAATTGAAATTTTTAGTTTTAACAAAATTATTAGAGCTGAAAATTTATCCCAAAATTTACATGCACATTACTCATTAGCAAGGTATCACCGCAATCATTTGATATGGTAGTTCACAAGAAGAAAATTGGACCCTACCTTCAAAGAGCAATTTGCATGAATGGAATAGGATTATAGGAAGGGAGTGAGGTTATGGCCAGAGCCATCGCCATCGAACAATGTCCATTCACCTTTTTATTATTTTTTAATTAATTTATTGTTTATGGAGTTGAATATTCAAACTCCACCCACAACTCTCACCAGCTAGGCACATTTCCTCTTCCTCATTAGCAACTCTCTCTATATATATATACAGTATATTCACCCTAAACACTGCATTTGCATTGTATTCTCAATATATAGAGAGAGAAACCTTTTCTACACTCTTTGAAAACCAAGTATGTACCTAGACTGACTCGTTACCACCATAAAGGTCCAAATCTCCACCACCATCCTCTCTCTCTCTCTCTGCCTCTCTAAACAGAGTGCTCTGCCTCATTTTCCCATTCTTGTGATTCAAGAAACACATAGTAAGTACCTTAAAACTTGTTTGAACTGATAATAAGACATATATGTATGTTCGCTAATTGAAGTTCATTCCTTTTTGTGTGTGTTGCATTGATTTGTGTCAGCAGTAAGAGAGAGAGAGAATAAGAGAATGGAAGGATTAGAGAAACCAGGAACGGTGAGTCGGGGAGCGAGAGAGAGCATGAGTAGGAGCTTAAGCTGGTCTAGTTGGAGCATGGAGGATGTATTTTCAGCTGGAAGAGGATCACTGAGGAATAATATGATCAATGAAGATGAAGAGTCTCTTAAATGGGCTGCAATCGAGAAACTACCAACCTACAATCGGTTGCGAACAAGTATTCTCAAATCATATCGAGAAAACGAAATTCAAGGACACAAGGTGGTACATAGAGAAGTGGATGTAACCAAGCTTGACATGAGTGAGAGGCAAAAGATCATTGACAAACTCTTCAAGGTTGCCGAGGAAGACAATGAGAAGTATTTGAATAAGTTCAGGAACAGAATTGATAAGTAAGTCCTCTGTTTTCTTAGCATTTACTCTGTTGTTCCAATTGATTTGTTCTGTTTCATCATATACAAACGCACCGGAAGAATAGTTCAGTTTTTTCTGTGTTTGGCAGAATCAATGAACTAAAAGAACGTGAAAAGAAGACAACTTCTTACAGTGTTTACTATAATATGAGGAGGGTTGTTGAACATGTTGAACCCTTCTCTTCTACACCTTCCTTCTTATTCTAATATTACCTGCTTGTTGGTACCAATCTAGGCTTTGAACATTGTCTCTTTTTTCTTTTTTTTGTTATCTGTCAATGATTTTTCATCAAGATAATTCACACAGTGTTTTTTTTTAAATCACAGTTTTATTTTTTGATTGGATTACTTTATTTTCTTTTTTTATTTGTATTATTCTTTCACACTTTTCTGCCTAATATCTACTTCAGCAATTTGTGCTCTACGCATGTTTTTGTCTTAAATAGAAACTATTTAGTGATAATATTCTTATATTCACCTAAAGAGTAGTTGGAAAGAATGGAATTGACAAATTGCCTAATGGGTTTCTTGTTCTGGATCTGATATGTGTTTGCAATTTATTGCAGTGTTGGTATCAAACTTCCATCAGTGGAAGTCAGGTTTGAGAATTTGACAGTGGAAGCCAATTGCCATGTTGGATCCAGAGCTCTCCCTACTCTTCCAAACACTGCCTTAAATGTGGCAGAATCAGCTCTTGGAATGCTTGGGATTGGATTTGCTAAAATGACAAAACTCACAATCCTCAAAGATGCCTCTGGAATTATTAAACCATCAAGGTACATATGCCATGAAAAAACACTATTTATCTAAAAAAAATTAAAAAAAAAGTCAAAATTCTTTTTTGGGTTTTGATTTTTATTTCTGAATTTGGGTATTGATTAGTTGATGGTGACTTGATAACAGGATGACACTTCTATTAGGCCCACCATCGTCAGGAAAAACAACCCTTTTGTTGGCACTGGCCGGAAGGTTGGACTCAAGCCTCAAGGTTAGTAGAACAACTGGTTTGCTCTAGTACAAATGTTGCAAATTGTTGGTTTCACAGTGATATGAACAGAAATATTGAATTTATTTGCATGTGACAGGTTACTGGGGAGATAAATTATAATGGATATAAGCTCAATGAATTTGTACCACAAAAGACTTCTGCCTACATTAGCCAAAATGATGTTCATGTTGGAGAAATGACTGTCAAAGAAACCCTTGATTTCTCTGCTAGGTGTCAAGGGGTTGGAACCAGATATGGTAAAAATAAGCTTAATTTTACAACTCTCATGTGTTGAAATTTTTGTCTGATTTATTAGAATTAATGGGTTTCTTTTTGGCTATGTAGAGCTCCTAAGTGAGCTTGCAAGAAGAGAGAAGGATGCTGGAATATTCCCAGAAGCAGAAGTAGATCTTTTTATGAAGGTAAATTTGGAATGATTGGTGCAAGTTTTGTGATGAACATAAGCTGTTTGATTTTATTCCCAAATGGAGTTTTCTTCTAATTGTGTCAAGTCTAAACTTCTCTCAGGCAACATCAATGAAAGGAGTTGAAAGCAGCCTCATTACCGACTACACTCTCAAAGTAAGTTACAACTTACGGCACGCAATCTTCAAGCCTTGTAAAGGGACAGGTCTTCACTTACCAAATTCTGTCATTTGAAGACTTAGAACTACCCCACTTGAGACTTTTTTGGCTAATGGACCAACTACAACATACCAAGGATCACCACCCATTTTCAAATATGTCTCATCGCCTAATCTGTTCACTGTTAAACATTCTTGGGCGGGGAACTGATTTCATTTCTAGTTTTACCATAGTAGAACAAAATTGACCATTACAGCATGTGTTGCCTTTATTGTAAATTGTCGTTAACAGTCTCATAATATTTTTTTTATGACAGATATTGGGTCTTGATATATGCAAAGACACCATTGTTGGAGATGAGATGATACGAGGGATATCTGGCGGACAGAAAAAGCGAGTAACTACAGGTGAATTAGCCATTATTTACTAGCAACTTCTTCAAACATTATAAAAGCCATAACATGTGACTTGTCAACAAACTAATATGATATAGTAATTTTCACACTCAAGATTCTTCTTACCAAATTATAAATTTTCTGCCACCGCACCAACCCCATAAATAAATTTTTCATCAGGAATGAATAAGACCTTTTTCTCAGTGGATTGAGCACTAATTGGTTTGTGCTTAATTGGGTTATTGATTACAGGAGAGATGATTGTTGGACCCACAAAGACTTTATTCATGGATGAAATATCAACTGGTCTTGATAGCTCCACAACATTTCAAATTGTGAAATGCCTACAGCAGATTGTACACCTGACTCAGGCTACTGTTTTGATATCACTACTCCAGCCTGCTCCTGA
Organism: Euonymus europaeus; assembly: GCA_963580455.1. Taxonomy (NCBI): domain Eukaryota; kingdom Viridiplantae; phylum Streptophyta; class Magnoliopsida; order Celastrales; family Celastraceae; genus Euonymus; species Euonymus europaeus. The sequence continues at coordinate 20,196,809 of OY756968.1, read as the reverse complement.
GACGTTCGATCTTTTTGATGATATCATTCTCTTATCGGAGGGTCAGATCGTCTACCAGGGCCCACGAGAGCACATTGTGGAGTTCTTTGAGAGATGTGGATTCAAATGTCCTGAAAGAAAGGGAGTCGCTGATTTCTTGCAAGAGGTAAAGATCAGGATGATGCAGTAGACTGTGACATATGCTGTAGGAACAAGTTTTAACTTTTAAGTGATACTCTGTGGGATGGGCTTGAGCATATTGAAGCCTGATGTATTTAAGTGGAATGTATCAGTTTTTTATTTTTAGCTTACCAAATTTACTTGTCATTGTTACAGGTTACCTCAAGAAAGGACCAAGAGCAATACTGGGCAGATAAAAGAAAACCATACAAATACATAAAGGTTAGTGAATTTGCGAGCAGGTTCAAGAGTTTCCATGCAGGAATTAGGGTAGAGAATGAGCTCTCGGTGCCTTTTAATAAGGCTCAAGGCCATAAAGCTGCTCTTGTGTTTACAAAGTACTCTGTCCCAAGAATGGAACTACTAAGAGCTTGTTGGGATAAAGAATGGTTATTGATGAAGAGAAATTCATTCTTCTATGTTTTCAAGACGGTTCAAATTATTATTGGGGCTGTCATCGCGTCCACTGTGTTCATAAGGACCAGAATGCACACTAGGAATGAGCAAGATGGTGCAATGTATATTGGTGCACTTTTATTCTCTATGCTGGTAAACATGTTCAATGGTTTCACAGAGTTACAACTTATACTCAAGAGGCTCCCTATATTTTACAAGCAAAGAGACCTTCTCTTCCATCCACCATGGACTTTCGCTCTCCCAACTTTCCTGCTCGGGCTCCCCATATCCATGTTTGAGTCTTTTGTTTGGGTGATTGTGACATATTACAGCATTGGATTTGCTCCAGAAGCAAGCAGGTAGTGTTTTTTTTTTACTTGCGAGTTCTAAGAATATAATCTCGAGATTGTTAGACATACTCATTTGTTATTGTACTTAATATACACTTCTTCCTTGGTTCAGGAAATAATTAAAAGCATCAACTTATCAACATTTTGTGATGTCTACTTGCAGCTTTTTTAAGCATCTGCTAGTGATATTCCTGCTTCAACAAATGGCTGGCGGGATCTTTAGACTTATTGCTGGACTCTGCAGGTCCGTGATCATCGCCAGCACTGGAGGTGCTCTCACTCTACTTCTAATTTTCTTGCTCGGAGGTTTCATCCTTCCTCGAGGTTAGCCTGAATTCTAATCTTTGAACATTTCTGTCGAAGTAGTTAAATCTAACTGGTCTAAAGAACATGTAATATGGAGAAGGCATATCTTCAATTGTATAATCATACATTATAGGGAAGCTTGTGTACTCTTCTGCATGTCATGATAGAGCTTGTTAATAGTTTAATGTCTGAACAAAAGAGTGATTTAATTTTTGACAGAAAAAATTCCAGAGTGGTTGAGGTGGGCTAACTGGGCCTCGCCTATGTCATATTGCTATTATTCCCTCTCTGTGAATGAAATGTTTGCTCCGAGGTGGATGAACAAGTTGGTAAGTAATTCAAAATTTATTCATATACAAAATTGAGCGTATCCAATTTCAATCAGAACGTGAAAAATTATGTTACATGAAAAATGCAAGTGACAAGTGGCTTTTTGATTATATTATAGGCCTCAGACGAGGTTACCAGATTAGGTGTCGCAGTTCTCAGGAACTTTGATGTTTTTCCTGAAAGAAAATGGTATTGGATTGGTGCAGCTGCTCTTCTGGGTTTTGTAGTCCTCTTCAATCTCCTATTTACGTTGTCACTCATGTATCTAAACCGTAAGTTCTAGCATTCAGTTTAAGGTGTCAATTTTTTTTTCATTTGACCTCTTTAGATTACTGATCCCTATCATTCTCTTGTTTTATGCAATAGCTATTGGAAAGCCACAAGCTACGATCTCTGAGGAACAAGTGGCTGAGATGGAAGCTGACCAAGAAGATTATGAGGAAGAACCCAGAATAAGAAGAATCAATTCTAATAGAGATTCACTTTCTCGATCCTTATCTTCTTCCGACGGAAACAACACAAGTAAGAAAAATTATGGCATGGAAAAGACCAATCTTGACCAAAATGAAATATATAATTGGCATCAACATAGCAATAATGAGTAGCTTATATGGAATTTAATGTTTCAGGAGAAATGGCAGTGAAGCGAATGAGCAGTCGATCCAATCCTAAAGGATTGAGTAGAAATGCAGATTCATCCCTTGAGTTGGCAAATGGTGTAGCTCCCAAGAGAGGAATGATTCTTCCGTTCACTGCTCTTGCCATGTCCTTTGATAGTGTGAACTACTACGTAGACATGCCCCCTGTAAGAATCGCTCGCTCCTCCTCTCATTTTACTAAAAGCTAAATGTATCTGTGTTTCCAAATTAGAACGACTTTGCGTATTTGTTCATATTTTCTGTTAACGTTGTCATGAATCAAGATCTTATAGGAAAGACTGCTTGACTTCATTGATAACCAACTCAAATGGTACAAACAGGAAATGAAAGCCCAAGGAGTTGCAGAAGACAAGCTCCAACTACTTCAAGAAGTAACAGGTGCATTTAGGCCTGGAGTCCTGACAGCATTAATGGGAGTCAGTGGAGCTGGAAAAACTACATTGATGGATGTCTTAGCAGGAAGAAAGACTGGTGGTTATATCGAAGGTGATGTTCGAATTTCCGGATACCCCAAGAAACAGGAGACGTTTGCAAGAATTGCGGGATACTGTGAACAAAATGATATTCACTCACCTCAAGTGACTGTTCAAGAATCCTTGATACACTCAGCTTTCCTTCGGCTCCCTAACGAAATTATAAAAGAGGAAAAGCTGGTAAGAATCATATTTGTTTCTCATTAACAGTTGATCTAAAAAAATTAGACTTTCTAAAACAAATGTTTTTGTGTGTTTTGTCATGTAGACTTTTGTGGAGCAAGTGATGGAACTGGTAGAACTAGACAATCTCAAAAATGCTCTGGTGGGGCTGCCAGGCGTTACAGGGTTGTCAACAGAGCAGAGAAAAAGGTTGACAATAGCAGTAGAACTTGTTGCAAATCCCTCCATCATTTTCATGGATGAACCTACATCAGGGCTTGATGCAAGGGCAGCAGCCATTGTCATGAGGACTGTGAGGAACACTGTGGACACTGGAAGAACAGTTGTTTGCACGATTCATCAGCCAAGCATTGATATTTTTGAAGCCTTTGATGAGCTGCTGTTGATGAAGAGAGGTGGTCAGGTGATTTACCTCGGACCACTGGGAAGAAATTCTCACAAGATCGTTGAGTATTTTGAGGTATCCCATCTTATTAAATATTGTAATCTATTGATGTTGGTAACACGAACGCATTACTAACTATTTAATCATTTGCTCATTCATTGTAGGATATTCCTGGAGTCCCGAAAATTCCAGAGAAGTATAATCCAGCAACATGGATGTTGGAAGTGAGCTCAGTAGGAGCCGAACTCCGGCTTGAACTTGACTTTGCGGAGCACTACAAAACTACAGCCTTGTATCAGTAAGTCAAACAATCATATATTTATTTTGGGAATTCAAGTATGTCTGGAGCTAACTTCATTCGTATGAGCAGGCGAAACAAGGCTTTAGTAGAGGAATTAAAGACTCCCCCACCTGGAGTGAAAGACCTCTATTTTGCAACTCAGTATTCTCAGTCCTCATGGGGGCAGTTCAAGTCTTGCCTCTGGAAGACGTGGTGGACTTACTGGAGAAGCCCTGATTATAACCTTGTTAGATTCTTCTTCACCTTGGTTTCTGCCCTCATGGTTGGGGCAATATTTTGGAAAGTTGGCACCAGAAGGTTTGTGTCTATTTCCTGCTTTAAAAGCTCATTGTTTGTATTGACAAAATAACTCCATGTTCTTCACCAACAGAGTTACAATTCTAATATTTACTATGTTTTGTGTTCCAGGGAGAGCACAACTGATCTTTCTACGATCATCGGAGCGATGTATGCTGCTGTCTTATTTATTGGAATCAACAATTGCGCAACAGTACAACCGGTAGTAGCCATCGAAAGAACTGTGTTCTATCGAGAAAGAGCTGCTGGAATGTACTCCGCATTACCTTATGCCCTAGCACAAGTAAGTTGACAGGCTCTTTTTCAATAAGTAACCGACATTTCTTACAAACGAAGCTCTCTAATAATGCCAAAATATGCAGGTAATCAGTGAAATACCGTATGTGCTGGTTCAAACCACATATTATACACTTATTGTGTATGCCATGGTGGCGTTTCAATGGACAGCAGCAAAATTCTTTTGGTTCTTCTTTATTTCGTTCTTCTCCTTCCTTTACTTCACATACTACGGAATGATGACCGTCTCCATCACACCAAACCACCAAATTGCAGCCATCTTTGCAGCAGCATTCTATTCTCTCTTCAATCTGTTCTCCGGCTTTTTTATCCCAAGAACGGTATCCATTCGTAACTTTTATCTCATTTCTTTGAAATACTCAATATACTATGCATAGTGACTTAAATTCATTACTCCTTGTGTTATTGCAGAGCATTCCAAAATGGTGGGTGTGGTACTACTGGATCTGCCCAGTGGCATGGACAGTTTATGGACTAATTGTATCACAATATGGTGATGTGGAGGACACCATTAGAGCACCAGGAATTGTGCCTGACCCTACTGTGAAGTGGTACATAGAAAATCATTATGGTTTTGATCCAAACTTCATGGGACCAGTTGCTGTTGTGTTGGTTGGCTTTGCATTCTTCTTTGCATTTATGTTTGCCTATTGCATAAAGAAGCTAAACTTCCAAACAAGATAGAAGAGAGAGATGCTCAGCTATACAAAAATGTTAGTACATAAGTCATTTTTCACTTGAAGATGCACACACACACAAATATATATATATATATATATATATATGGGGGATGATGGCTATAATTTTAGTTTAGAGAGTCATGTACAAGCTTCAAGAGACATTATTCAATTAATGATGATGATGAAGGTTGCACAATATTTCATCTACATATTTTTCCTTCCTTCTTTTTCTTCAATTCTTTTTCCCTCACAGAGAGTCAAATGTCCTACTTCTAATGTAATTATAGGTTCTTTTAGTTTTACTAAAGAAGAAAAAAAACAAATCAATCTTCACTATCATGATTATTGGGCGGGCCTAGTCATGCAAGATTGTTTAAAGGCAGGTTTTGGTACCAATGAGGACAATGATCTGGGCCTGGTCATTGACGATGATCTAAAATATGACTCAAAAATCTCGGGCCGAACCCAATTTGGCCAGAATTTGGTCACGTCTATTATTAGGAGTATATTGATACACAAAAATCGTCTCAATCAAAAATCGTCTCAATCAGAACTCAAACAATTGAGTTATGGTTGTTCGATAACACTGATGTCATAAACACATCTATCTTGCAACAAAGAGGTTGAGACTTGCTAACTTTCTTTGCTTAGTTTAAATATCATTTGCTTTATTTTATAATGTATAAAAGTTGTGAACACTATTAAAAATGAAATATTAATTTGATTAGTAATACCATTAAAACAGAAACATAATGAAACTTTTGATGACTATTTTTAAGATTAAAAGACAGTTATTGACCCAAAAAAAAATCAGATAAATAAATATTAAGAAATCGACAAAACATTAAAAGAGCAAAAAAGAAGAAGAGAATAAAAGTGATCTCAAGAAGGAGAAGAGAGAAAACAACCTCTTTTGTTCTTTGACTTGGAGAGGAGGATTACTTTGTGTTTCATTCCTTTTTGGATTCTGAATTGATTTCCCTAGTCCATCCATAATCTCCCATGTAGCTTTGTCAAGGTATAAACCTGACGTATGTTAGGTTCTTTTCGTTGTCCCACATCGAGAACTTCTGAGTCTCTCGACCCATTAATAAGGATAAACCCTTCCTAACCATGTAGCAAAGTTTTGGGACATAACCTTAGACTTGGTTACAGCCGGCCCACGATTTCTGTAAGTGGGTGATGATTGAGCTTAGTTGCTAGTTAAGTTCTTTCGGCCCAGAATTATGACAAAGTACAAGGTATTCCTGGTAGTCCAGACAGGGGATTAGTTTGTATAGTATCATCATATTCAATAAAAAAATAGTTTAAACATTTTATTATTATTGAAATATAATTTTAAGTTCGTACGAATCTTATGATATTAGAAAAAGGGTGGTGCTTATTGGAATATAATTTGTTTTGATGACTTATTGTTAATTATCGTTATTTCAATTTACATCCACATATATTAATCATTTACTTCGTTTTCTTTTTTGATTGTTTGTTAATTTTAGTCACCCGTTGGCATGCATCGGTTATTTTGTTTTCATAATGCATCACCTATAAAATTATGATTTTAATTATGATTTTTTTAATGATTATAGAGTGTTGCATTAACGGATTACATGTTATTCAAGGAAAAATGGATATTTTCTCCTCATTTAAATAATTTAACAAATAATATCAATTCTAATCCACAATTTTAATCGTCAAAAACCGATTTGGGGGCTTTGCAATACACCATCTACTGCAGGGGGCTTGTGTTGGTTCAATTTTAACCATGAAATGATTAATATCAAAAATAATAAATATAAGGCTTCTAGTGTATAGTTATTATGTATTTTTTTTAAAGTAAAAAACTAAGTTTGTTGAAAAAAAATTGATCCAAATATGTAAAGTCCCACATCGTAAGATGTGGGACATTTGATCCACTTTATAAGTACTAGACTCACTCTCAAAACAAAAAAAACAAAAAAAAAATTCAAGTCTTGTGAGTTGGGTCCGATCTATTTGATTGGTTTGAGGAAGAACAAAGTCATCGGATCCGCATGACTTTGTTCTTCCTCAAACATCTGATGTATTCACAGGAACCGGATAACTAAAAGCTGACAATATTGTTAGATCAACACCTACTTGATTTGCTATTATTTATCAATGAATTTTTAGTGATTTTACCTTAGAAAAATACATGATTATAATCTATACTCAAAACACTAAATTGTATTTATTTTTTATGATTTTTTAAAACTCATTTGGACCACATGTGATGAACATTTTAACCTCACTCGCAGGACCACGTTTTTCTCTCCCTGCTTCCTTCTATCCTTTCCTGCAAGTTATTTGCGTGGGTGAGAATATATCTTGGTAGTTAGCGTCTGGCCATTGAATTATTGAAGTCAAAATATAACGAGGAAATAGTTTTTGTCCAATTGGCTTGAAACTTAACATGAAATGAAATTAAAAATTTGTTCAGCATGGCGTTCTTTTGATTTTCTAACACAAGTTGGCGATGAAAACCGGGAAGTGGGTTTTGTAATTACAATTAGTATGTAATAATTCAAGCAACCAAGGAGCTACACTCTTTATCTAGAGAAGAGCTACACACCGTTTTTAGGGAAGAGTTACAGTCTGTATACAAAGACATTCTAGAAAACAAGCGGTTGAAGATTCTTAGCCAGATGAGGTTATCTGGAACTTACAACTGCCAAGAGCAGTTATCACGAGAGTTACTAGAGACGGTTAACTCTCCTGGACCTATAAAAACCTGCTAACCTCAAATTTGGAACGACAAGTCATTACTTAATAAAATATCAGACATCCCGTGGACGTAGGCAAGTTGTCGAACCATGTATTTTTTTTGTCCCTTCTTTAAGCATTTTACTTCCTTATACATTAAACTACCTACGGTGTAAATTTAGCATTGATAGTTAGTACTTATCATTTCAATCTGAAAATTATCAGAATTTTATCTAAGAAATTTTAGCACACGGTTTGAATGAATGGGATAGGGGGCTGCAATCTAAATTTCCAACAATATGTACTTGTTTTAAATTAAAACCTTTGAAGTGAGGTGTGCCAATCAAATTGTGCATGATTGTTCCACCTAGCATTCTCACGCTCTGCTGTAGTCCATGAGTCTGATGATTTAATAACAATTTTATTTTCTTCATTCTTAGTTGTAGGAGGCTTCCATCCAAGTACACGGAAAGCCAAACATGATCATCAATGTACTTCATATAAATCCGCATTATATTCTTTCAATAAGCATAATGCTTACCATTAAAGTATGAAGTCTTATTACCATCATGATTAGTATCCATTAGAATGATGGATTTCACTCAACAAATAGAGCAACCTCCTCTAATACCAATTGGAAATTATGAATATCAAAATAACAAGTTCGACACAATGATCTTTACAAGAAAAACTCAATATAGGGAAAAACCTTGGATGTTTAGAGCCATCAAGTTTGAAGCAATCCACAATATCAATGGGTTACAAGAATATCCTTATAGTTAGGATCCACATACCATACATTAGTTTATGGCTCGAGTCGCATGATACACCCTTCCACAAGTAGACGCTTCTACCAAATGCTCTCCAGAGTCGCACTGAAGACATCAAGCTCCAAGAACATACACTAATGTTCTCAAAGTGATATGCATGAATCATTAGAAAACCATTGAAGACAAAAACCCACTCAAAAATAATTTGCAGTTCATAATAGACGAGAAAAAAAGCTTAGGGTTATTTTGTTACTAATGACAATATATACAAAAATATTATAGAACTCAACTTTTATTAGCCCAGCTCAACCCAAGTCTACATGGCACCATGTAGGACTTTTTCAAAAATTAGTCAATAATATTAATGTATTCATTTACTGCACATTATTTATTTATTTTTTCATAAACGAAACTTTAAAACGTTTTATCTCTCAAATACATGTTAGATTTCGAAAAAAAAATTACATATTCGAACTCAACGCACAAAAATCTTTCGAATAAAACTCATCGTCGATAGTTTTTATTGCGTTTTTTCAATTATATATATATTTTTAAAATAATTTAATTCATACATATGATGTGTAGACTGTATTTGAGCTGAAATTTTATTACAATGTGATAGTAGAATATATATTCGTTGTTTTTTTTTTGCATTTTTATTGAAATTACGTTGGGTATCTGAACCAGTTAGGATTTAATAGTTAAGACCCTAGTGTTTAACACTTGGGACATTTAGGATTTTAGTAGCAAATCCGTTGGGGTTTAGAAAATCTGAGCCTTTTAGGTTAGAACATGAAAATCCGATACACGAGCCCATTAGGGTTTAACAAATCCGTTCTCCTTAGGATTTAAAACTTATTTTTTAGATTACAGCATGAAAATCTGATATACGAGCTCATATCGATACCCATAAATACACACTGGAACCTATATAACCCACAAATCAATACAAGAAAAATAATGTAATTAAGAATAACTGAATAAAACCTATCGATGATAATCTTGTTGGATAGATATTTACTTGTTGATTCAGGATATGTAATTTTTTTCGAAATCTAATATGTATTTTAAAAGATAAAGTGTTTTAAATTTTCGTTTGAGAAAAAAAAATGATATAAATTTTTCAAATGAGATATTTTATTTTTTAAAATTTTAATTTTTTCTGTCATATGCTTACAAAACATGCCATGTAGACTTGGACTAAAATTAGGTTACAAAAACTTAGGATATTTAGCGTCACTCCAATATATATGATACACGGATAAACCAAGAAAATCATAGATAATTGCCTAAAAGATATGATCAATATTGACCCATGAAATTAGTTCAAGGTTGAATCCTAATCTTTTAATCAAGGCCAAAAAAGATAAGGAAAAACTTATTTAATTTAAGGAAATGATCATCTTTAATTAAAATGAGAGATAATCATTCTTAAAACAACTTGATTTTATTCTAATCAATCAATTCAATCAAATCAATTAATTAGTTTAAATCAATTATCAAATCCATTTAAATCAACTCACGTAAAAACCTGAAAACAAGTTTTCAATACACATGCAAGCTACGTGAGGCTTACTTGAGATCCTTGTAAGTTACGTGTAGGTTACATGACAGTTCTACATACAGTCACTTCGAACCAATTAATCCTAACCTGCAACCGACTTGTATTCCTATCTGATACGGATCCAAGCTATTCTAATTGGATGATTACATTGGTCAAGCAGAGAATCACATAATAAAACCTTAAAGATGTACGTGGCCACAAATTTTTGCAATACAAGTTTTATGGATAGCTCATGGTAAAGAGACTCTACTCTAAATCTAACATGTTCCGGGAAAATAATTGAGATGTGGAACATAATAGCTCAAACTTTTCCAAGATAACAATTTCGTGCAAGCTAGTATGAACTAGCCCAAAGTAGACAATATCTGTTAGGCTCATGTAGTGGAGTAGCATCACAAAACAAGCAGAGTGATTTTTTATTTTATTTTTTAAATTCGAAAAAAATCTTGAAAACACAGCAGCAACACAAGAAAAGAAAATTGGAAAAAGAAAAAAAAACGAAATAGAAAAATGTAATATATTGAATTCTTTCCGTACATGTGCTACATTTTGAACAGAATGTTTAGGTGGTGGGTCATTTTCTTGAATTCTAATTTTCACATGTGAAAAAAGAAGAATCTATCATGGGGACGCATTAGGTTTGTCATAGTGGTCAATACTGATCCTGATGGACTACCTAATTGAACAAGAAATTGGAAACCATTGCGAAGTGATGAATTCATATCCATGAATTCTCCAATCATGCTCACAATGCAAGCCTCAATTGTCAAACTCAGTGCAATAATAATGTTACAATCAACGAATTTAAATTAATCATGTCATCCAATTACAAATCTCGTCCTTATTTTTTCCTATTAGAGTTGGTCTTCTTAGGGACAAAAATCTCAAATACCCCGCAAAGACCCATTAATAAGGACAAGTCCTTACCAATCTTGGAGCCAAGTTTTGGGGCATAGCCTTGAGTTTGGTTACAGCCGGCCCACGACTTCTGTGCGTGGATGACGGTTGGGCTTGGTTGCGGGTTGGGTTCTTCGGAACCCATAGTTATTACCTTCATTTCTCATATTGTTTGGACACCTGGACTCGAGGAGCATAATTGGTTTACTTTCGAGATTGCTTCTCGCTCGTTCTTTTCGGACAAATTTGTTTAATAATTGGAGTGTCCTCCTCCTTTGTTAGCGCTTGTCGAACATCCTCGTTTAGGAAAATAAGGTGTCGTGTCGGTGTCAAGATCGTGTACTCGGATACATGTGTCGTCGATGCCTTCCTTTGAGACACGTGTCAGCGTTTGATTGGGAGGCATCCTGGTACAATAATTTGGAGTAATTATTCAAAGTGTATGGGTCCAAGCTCGAAAATATAGCATGCATGAATGAATGGCTTGGATTTCATTTGATAAAATTGTCCATATCTCTTATCTCTATAACTCAATCTTTGTCTCGCTTTAGGGTTGAGTGGACGGCTAGACATTAAAGTGGTAGGAAATGAACAAAAAAACTTGTCCCGTGGTTCATGAACTGTGACTGACTTCAAATTAATATACTTCTACAGTTCTACTTTAGCTTATGTTTTCCTGATTAAAGGGAATTGCCAGAAATTAAATTAGTAACCAATCCAAAACACATGCAGTCAGGCAGAGAGAAGGTGATGGGCAGAGTGAGTATGCAGATCCACAATCCAAAACCATTTACGAATGGAAGTCTGACTCAGAGAAACCTGGAAGGCCTCATTCGGTGGATAACAAAAATACAAAGATGACTAATTTTCGTCCCAAAATTATCTCAATAATGTGTGTCATTTATTTATTATTTGTGATTTTTAATGGGTCTCTTACTATGATATCACGGTACCTAATAGATTTATTGTGTTTGATTTTCAAAGGTCTTTTACTATGATGTCACCACACCCAATACATGAGTGTCACACATTATTGAAATGAAAATAACTGGGATCCCAACATCACTGCATAGATAATCTACTCATTATTATCACTTCGCTACATAGATCCCTAGCATTAAGCAGACCATTACTAGGTAGATAATTTACTTTTTATTAGTCACTTTACTACATAGAAAGGACCGAGAGCGAGAGAGAGAGAGAGAGGGAGAGAGAGAAGCCCTAATTTCATCTTGTCTTTGACATTAATGAATTAAAAATTAAGAAAGAACCCTTAGATACTCAATCTTTGACTTTGATAAATGGACCAAAACACGAAAAGCATGTGGTTCCACGTCTTAATGCCAACTTTCACGTGTCCGTACAAATCAAGCCCTAATCTTGAGATAAAATAGTAAGCTTGTTCATATAGGCTGGCAAGCAGAAGAAAATTATATGTACAAAGTCAGGTATGAATCAAGATTTCTGAAGCCGATAAACTCTCAATCCTAAACGTTAAAAATAATTTAAAACTCTAGATTTTCGTTTATTGTTTTAAATAATTAATTAATCAATCAATAATACTATAAACTAATATGAAGATCTCGAGAGAGAAGTAATCACATGCTATCATGTAACATACCGACTAATTTTAAGAGAAAGATTAAAAAAGACATGTACATTCACATATTTTCAAGAGTTATAACTTAATAGGAAACATTCATTCACATATCATCGGGAGTAGTTGTGTCTTTATCAAACAAAAAAAAAAGTGTTTCTATCTTTATTTTTTAAAAATGGGTTTCAAAATTTGAAACTCCAAAAGTCGCGTGTGAATTCACATATTACCAAAAAATTTAAGTTTTTTTTTTTGAAAAAAAATAATTGTCATGAGATTTCAAATTAGTTACTTCAAGAATTCACATTTATTTTTATCTAAAAGAAATAAATTATACAAACCATCATTGTATAAGACAAAAACTCCGAAAATCATGCCCTTACATATTGTCAACCAAAATGGCACGACTTTTCAACTGTTGTATAAAAGCCATCATCAACAATCCTTTAAAAAACAATAGCTCTGTTAAAAACTCTTAATGTGAATCATTAATCCGCAAATTATACTTATATTAACATCTATCAACGTTTACATACATTAATATTATTAGTCGTTTTAAAGAATTCGAAAAAATAATAATTAAAAACAACGAGACCAACGCAAAATACACTCTCAAAGACAAAGAGGAAGTCAAGTCAAAACCTTAGCAGGACGTTATCCTATCAAAAAGGGTAAAATAGGAAATTCATACCTCTTAAACAAGCGATAATCCGCGATCATCGACTCACATTCTTTATCCTTAAAATGCGAAATCCCCAAGTTACCCCTACCTCTCCCGTCTCTCATGAATAAATCCAAATCCGATCTCCAGTTCTCTCTGCAAGTGCAACTTGCATGCACCGTCTCGGTCTCTCTTACACGCAGCTAGTCTCTCTCTCTCTCTTGATTGATTTGTCTCTGTGAGCGAGCCGTATTGTGATGACTCGTCGGTGCTCGCATTGCAGTAAGGACGGCCACAACTCCCGCACATGCTCCGCCCGCCCCGGCGGCTCGTCGTCGTCGGCCTCCTCGTGCGGCATCTCCGGGGGTGTGAGGCTGTTTGGAGTTAGGCTCACCGATGGGTCTATTATTAAGAAGAGTGCCAGTATGGGAAATTTGTCCTTGGCGCACTACCATAGCTCGTCCTCAGCCGCCGCGTCACCGAATCCAGACTCGCCTGTGTCGGAGCATGTTCGTGATCCGAATCACTTGTCCGATGGGTACTTGTCAGATGACCCTGCCCGTGGGTCCGGGTCGGGGAGTCGACGCGGTGAGAGAAAGAAAGGTAAATGTTTCCTATCGAAGAAACTGATTAGAGATGAGAAAAGATTACTAATTTTGTTGTTTTTATTGAGTTTTGGAAATGTTTCTCCATTTATTTTGGTGCTTTTGTTGGATTTAACGTATTTTTATATTCCACTTTCCTTGGAAATGTAAAGAAAATTTTGTGTGGACACTATTCGTAGTTTATCTTCTTTCATGTTTCTACTTTCCAGTGTGTTATATAATCAAAAATTGTTACTATGCTAATTTTTTTATTTTAGTACAGGAAAGATAATGTTGTGTTACCAATTTCTATTGGTGTGGTTGGTCTAATTTCCAGAATAAAAATAGCGTAGTTAATGATCTATGTTTGAATGTTTCTTCTAAAAAATTTTAGTTACTATTGAATTAACCAGTGAAGATGAGAGCCTTTCTTTTTTGTTTTTGTTTTTTTGTATCAGGAATAGTTCATACATTCCTGTCTTGGCACTTTTGTCCAGTTTAGGCTTTGAAGAGATTTTTTGTTTTCGTTTTCCTTTTACTCTCTTTTAGCCATTTATGTTATACCAAATTACCAATGTCCCAACATTTTTAAGCCTTTCCCCCCTATTTGTCTCTCTCCAGTAATAATACTTTCCTGTTTTGGCCCTTTTGGCTGACAGCTGGAGGACAATATTCGTTTTCTTGTCAACTCTTTGATTCCTTGAATTTTTTCAAGTTTCAGTGTTTCACTTTGGTTCTAATGTATACGTACATCAGAATGATTCAATTATATAATTATCCTAAAGTTGGCCTCAGAAAGCTCCATCTCTACCATCTACCTTGTGCAAGTTCGAACATTTTCCCAATAGAAATGCCATTTTTCTTTTGTAGTCAATGTTGATTTACTAGAACATAAATAGGCAACAGTTCGAGAATAATTGGAAATTGTAAATTTTATTGTTACTACAATAGTTGACGCATATACATGTCATTGAGAAGTCCAAATCTGCCTGTGTTTGGTTCAACTGGTGAAGGGGTGAGACTTTGTTGCATCTCTGGTATCAGATTCACATAGCTTAGTTCTTTAGAAAATGAAAAGAAAAAAATGAACATGCCATGATTTAAACCTGCTGTATGGACGGATTGACTTTAGAATATTTATATACTTATTATTGTTTGTTGAGTTATATCTTTGCACTGTATTGCCATGTGGTTCTTTCTCACCTTAGTTGTGTCAGGAAAATCTTTTCACAGGTTTTCGTGTGGCTGTTTTTTTCCATTGTTTGTTCTGTTTTTTTAATGGCATTTTTCAGTGTGAAGTTTTATCAATTATCTTATGTTCAAACTCAGTGTTGGAGGTAGCTGTAATTTTTTAGAATGTTCTTGTAAGCCTTATAGGCTTATAGTATGGTAGATATTGGAGCCTGCCTCAATTCAATCATGCTGTGAATTGTCATTGTGACAACATCTAAAGGGTGTCAGGGTTGGGAATAAAACATTAGCAGCTTCTGCTGTAAGTTAGCAACTCAACTTTTTTCTGGCTTCGTAAATGAATTTTTATGCCCTTCACATATCTCTGACACAATTTTTGTCATTGTTGAGTTCAGTAATTGGTTTAATTCATTTTACCTGTGAAGAGCATTGTTGATACTCAGAAGATTTATTTCTGAGTGTGATGTGTGTTTTGTGTCCAAAAAAATGGCGAGAGTGCGGTGCTGATATCAAATAATTATTACTTTACCTTTAAGCAGTTGGCATTGCGAATCTGTGTTGAACAATTAGGATATAGTGTCTTCTGATCATAGCTGATTATATTTTCACATTATCATTTTAAGCGTCAACACATGCATTGCAGCCAAGTGATTTGAGGAACGCACAATTCGAATTCTTGGAAGTTAATTTTTGAGTTCATATTGTCCTACTGATTCTCTCTCTGATCCGGGGAGTCAGAACTAGATTATTTTTCTGGATGAAATATATTTTAGTTTCATTTGATTGTTGACCTCCAGTATGGGTAGTACATGTTCTCATGCTTCAAGTTATTTTGAACTCTCCCTGTCTCTAGTATTGCTTCCCAGCAATGTACTTTAGTTGTCATAGATACCATTGGCTTGGTCATACCAAGTCTTGTCAATATTTCAAATGATGCTTCTATGGTGAAATATGTAGTGTGAGATGTACTGTTAAAGTGGGAATCCTTGCGCTAGTAGTGAAGTTTTTTTCAATGTTTCAATTTCTTGAAACAGCGCGCCCCCTTCTATGTCAGTCAGAGTATATCTGCACCCTGCCTCCGTTGCAGGAATCTTGGCAAGGGAGTTGTTTGCCTTTGTTTTTATTCATGGATTGTTAGATTCATTTTCTCATTCTACAACAGGCTTGGTGATTGTTGTTGGGACTCATGAACTTACATGGGTCTGTTTTCCAGGTGTCCCATGGACAGAAGAGGAGCACAGGATGTTCTTAATTGGACTACAGAAATTAGGTAAAGGGGACTGGCGTGGAATAGCTAGAAACTATGTTGTGTCTAGGACTCCTACCCAGGTAGCAAGTCATGCTCAGAAGTACTTCATTCGGCAAACTAACGCTACTCGAAGAAAGAGACGCTGCAGCCTCTTTGACATGGTTCCAGATGTGGTTTGTCTTTGTTCCTTGCTATGGATTTTATGTCTGGAAACATTTCTGAGCATTTTCATATGAGCATATAGTCACTCATTGAAGTGGCTTTACATTTTAATTTGATGTATACCTTTCTTTATGCAATTTGGCAATTAATTACGTTGCATCTAAATCTTGGCAAAACTTTAATGCACAATAATGCCGAAAAGTATTCTAAATTACATTTTCTTTAAATATCAGAGCAATGCAGTGATAACGCGCCCATCATCCTGCTTCTTGTGTGCCACAAATTTTCATTTATGAATGCCCCACAATTCCGTCATTCATTCTTGAGGAAATTAATGCCTTGGTATGTTTTGGTTAGGCCACAAATCCACTGTCACTTGCAGAAGGTCAAGCATTACTGCCTTCTACTCAGGGAAGGGAAGATGATAGCCTGGATGCGTTGCCTTCATTAAGTCTCTCTCTGAACACAGAATACGAACCCATGGAAGCTACACCTGCAGAAACTATCAAAGAAGAGCCTGAAGAAAGTCTCATGGGGTCAAACCTAGGCAAGCCAACTCCTCCTGCAACGAGTGACAACATACCTGTTGTTCCCGGGGCCAGTGAATTCGCAACATATGTTCCTGGATTCTTTCCAGCATATGTGCCTGTCGCTTATCCATTTTGGCCTTTGAGTGTTGCCCCTGCTGAAGATGGTGCAGGGACATCACATCATCAGGTCCTGAAGCCGATTCCAATGCTACCAAAGGAACCTGTCAATGTAGATGAACTAGTAGGCATGTCTCAACTCAGCCTGGGAGAGACAGGCAGAGACCAGAGAGAGCATTGGCCACTCTCTTTAAAGTTGATGGGAGAATCCTCGAGGCAGTCAGCATTTCAAGCAAACGCTCCAGCAAGTGGGTCAGATTTAAACAAGAGCAACAATGGTGCCATCCGAGCTGTTTGAAATGGGATGAAGTCATGAATAGCAGGTTTTAGTTACCCAACCCACCACCATTTTTCTCTGTAGAATTATGAATCTTGTTTCGTCTTTGGGTAGTATGAAGTTATGCAGTCTTGATAACTTGGGCAAAGCGTAGCTTGGTGAACTATTTATTCTTTCTAACTGTAAACATATAAATGATCAAATAACAAATATGGCAAGAAAAAGAAGGGATTTTGATTGTTTATACTTTATGTAATGATGATTGCTCGTTCGGTTTCTCTGGTAAGCATAGTTGTGTTTATATATATGTCAAAGAGTATGCCTCACAAAATATAAGTATGGTTGTGTATATGACTCTATATACGTCAAATAGTATGTCTCACATAATATATATTACAGAGTATAAGTTGATGTAAAATTTTTATTAAAAAGAAATTCAAGGAATGAAAAGTCCAATGTATCCTTCTCTAGCCGTTGTATCTAGGGGACACGTGTCAGATAACACGTGTCCCTATTTCACCTTGCCACCGACGAGCACAAAAAATGAAACTGCTCTTTGTTTCCCAGTAACATTCCTAATTTCATCTAAATCCTTCCATTTGTTTTTTGGGAAACAAAAACTAGGGCTGCACATGGGTACCGGATTTCTTACCCGACCTTAGACCCAATCCTTATAGGCCTGCTCGACCCGGTCCGATAATGACCGGGCATAACCCGGCCCGAATCCCGTATTATCGGACCGGGTACCGGGTTATAATTTTTGCAAAACCCAGGATATCGGGTTACTCGATAACCCGATTGTATTTTTGTTTAAAAAAAATAATTAAAATCACATAACCATTACTCTTTATCCCCTTATCTGCCTGGTTATCCCCAATTTTTCAATAGATCTGTCGTGTACCCACTACCCAGTACCCTTACCCTAACCTTGCTCTGCTCTACGACTGCAACTGCCAATCTGCCATAGACGAAGATCATCCTCCAGGCCCCAATCTATCATCCTCCAGGCTCCACTGCTCCAGTCGTCTTCTCACTTCAGAATCGTTGCGCCGCCGCACATCACTTGACCACCATCGTCCGCCAAACTCCAGTCCACGGTCAGACACTACAGTTCACCACCAGTCTACACTGCTCTTGTAAGCCAGTTCCTTTCCCTTAGATTTCTCCACTTATACAAAAAATCAGTTCATGCACCAGCCTTGCCAATTACTGGGGAGCACTCTTCTCCGACATCGTCAACATGCTCTCACTCTCTATATAGGTCAAGCACGATTGTAGCTCAGGTCTCTCTGCCTCTCTGGTTGGTAGTTTGGCGTGGAAGCTTATCATTTTTGGTGTTTGATTTAGACTAGTAGGTGATGCCGTGATGACTGATGAGTGGTGAGAAGTGGTCAAGTGGGGATTTCATCAAGATAAGATAAGGTCAACTCTAATTGATTTGGTCAATTGTTCAAAACGCACTGATAAAATATCTAATAAATATTGAGATTCTATCATTATTAACTAATTGGGCCTTGTTTTGGGCCCAGGAAGATCCACAACCATTTTGAAGGGTCTGCAAGCTTCAAATATTGAATTTGGATGTGATTTTTTCATTGGGGAAATTTCCAAAAAAGTCTAGTTTAGTGATCTTATTTGTAATAAAAACAGGCGGTAAAACTTATTCCATTTTAGGTCAAAATAAGGGTAAAGATGTAATTGTCTTTCTCATTATTTTTTGTAAATGACATATTTGACCTTGGAAGCAACACAACTAGGGTTTTTTGGGCAGGAAGATGCACGGCACGACTAACTAGAATTGAGAGAGAAACCACATATCTGGAATAGAGAGAGAAACCAGATCTGGGAGTGAGAGTGTGGTGCATTGCTCGTTCATCTACTCTTCGAAGTCGATACCATCGTGTTTTCGTCTGATAATCAGCCTGTCATCGGTTTTTTTTTTGAGTTCGAAGCAGCATTCTTGTGGTGGATTGCGTGGTGCTCGCTTGGGTCATATCCGATTGATGTTTCTGGCTCATTTCGTTGATTTTGTAGTTGTTTGTGAAGGTTTTTTTTGTGTATTAATTGTTTGTTGGTTTATTGTTGGTTTTGTAGGTTATGGTTATTTTGTTTTTGTATTGATTGTATTAGTTCTTTACGTTTCTTTTATTGTGTACTGGTTTTTCGTAATTTTTTTTTGATATGTTAGTCATTTTTTGAAGTTATGTTTTTCTTTTTTTGCAACGTTCTCCGAATAGTCGCGTCGTTGTCGGAGGAGTTGTGCTTCACTAAAAATTGAGGTTGTCCTTCTCGAAGACGTCGCTTGTACGCCGGAAGATGCTCCGTTTATGGCGGTGTATGCTCAAGAGTCGGAATGATGTAAGAGGAATACTGTTTTGGGGCAATTGTGACGGTGGGAAGATATTGTTTGGGTATCACGAAAATCAAGATTGCTCTGGTTGTCTTCGGGTATCACTCCACTTAGGCAGACTGATAGTGTATCACTCACGCATCAATGTATTTTTGAATTTCAAAACCGTGATACAGGGTCATATGGGTAAATATAATAGTGGCTGGACTTAAACAGAACGAAGAATTTCGCGCCAGTCTTATAATCAAATAAGTCTCCATAACTGTACCGGCCTACAATTCCCCCTTTTTCATTTGATTGGGTAACTTAAATGAAAGCCCATATAGGTTAGCATTTTTATCGGGTTACCCGGTAACCCGACCCGATTACCCAGTAACCCGATAGACCCGAACTCGATAACCCAGAATTTTAAAACTGGGCTATCAGACCGGGTATGTCTCATGTAAAAAGTGATCAGGTCGGGTCAAACCTGGTCCGATAACCCGGAACCCGGCCTGGTGTGCAGCCCTAACAAAAACAAGGAGTGAGACTTGAAAGGAAACATCCGAGCGAAGAAAGGTACTTGCATACAAATATTTTAGACGTCACGCCTATTTTGCCGAGTTACGTTTGCGATGATAAATTCCTACTTCTTTTTACAACACGAATAACATTTTTGCAAATGAACAATAGTCCTTGAGAAACTAATGTGCTCGATTTTGTTAATCGAATTTGGTCTCTGTTGATTTATGTTATGTTTGGAAATTTCTTGTCCTTTTACTTGATCTTTCATCATATTACTGTTTGATATAAAAGTAGATAGAAGAAGAAAGTTTGAAACATCGAACAAAACAGAGTACTTAAAGGGGAAGCTCAATCCAAATTCATTCAAATAAAACCTAAAGAAGAAATACAAGCATACAATCATATAGAGGATAAGATCCTGACAGAAGAAACAATCACTGATGAAGACAAGACATCTCCAACGGCTAAGTAGAAAAGGGAGAAGAAGAACAAGAAAAACGACATTGTATAGAAGGATTTGAAATAAAGACCCAAAACGACTACGTTTCAATACAACATTCTATCACCCCTACACAAGATCAACATGGGTTAGTGTTGAACATGTTGAGCTTGCACATGAATTGATGAAGCTTCTCAAGGGACATGGCCTTTGTAAGCATATAAGCAGGTTGAGCACTGGTACGAATGTGCTTAAGAGTGATGATCTTCTTCTCAACCTTTTCTCTAACAAAATAACAATCTATTTCAATGTGCTTAGTTTTCTCATGGAAGACAGGATTATTAACATTATGTATGGCGGCTTGACTGTCACTGTGAACTTTCATTGGTTTGTTGATGTAAATTTGAAGTTCTTGAAGCAAAGCCTTGATCCACACAATTTCACTTGTAACTGCTGCAATTGATCTATATCCAGATTCTGATGATGATCTTCATATAATTTGTTGTTTCTTTGATTTCCAAGCAACAAGGGACTGACCAATAAGAATTGTATAACTAGTGATGGACCTCCTACTGTCCTGGCAGGATGCCCAACTTGCATCACAGTATGCTTGGACAATGTTAGTTAGGTTATTTGAAAACAGCAAACCTTGAGTTAATGTTGCTTTGAGGTATTTGAGAACTCTATGAGCAGCTTGGAGATGTCTAACTGTGGGAGCCTTCATAAATTGACTTAAAGAATTTAAAATGAAACAAATGTCTGGTCTTGTTAAATTCAAGTAGATAACCTTTCCCACTAGCCTCCTATAAATCATAGGATCTAGCAGTAAATCACTTTGAGATTGAGAAAGCTTTGAGTTCATGTCCATTGGAGTACTAATGCCCTTACAATCCCTGAAATTGGCATCACAAAGAATATCCATAACATATTTGGTCTGACTTATAGTCATCCTTTGGTTAGTTCTATTAACTTCTAATCCCAAGAAATATTTCAAAGCACCAAGATCCTTGATTTTAAAACATGAAGCTATATAAGATTTAATTTCTTCAATCAACTCCAAATCATTTCCTCCTATGGCCATATCATCAACATATAATAGTAATAAAACTCTACATTTATTATGTTTTATATAGACAAGGAATAATCACATATAGATTGCATAAGTCCAAAAGCTAGTAAAGCTTGCTCACACTTTAAATTTCATTTCCTAGAGGCCTATTTTAAACCATATAAGGATTTATTTAATTTATTAACATAGCCAGCATTATGTGTTTCAAAACTTGGTGGCATCCTCATGTACAAAGTTTCATCCAAATCACCATTCAAAAATGCATTATGAACATCAAGATGGTGCACAAACCAATTGTTAGAAGATGCAAGAGCTAAAAATATTCTCACCATTACCATTTTAATGACTGGAGCAAACGTTTCTTCATAATCAAAGCCTTTTGTTTGATTATATCCTTGGGCAACTAATCTTGCCTTGTACCTCTCTTTGATCCATCAGGATTGTATTCAATTTTATATACCCATTTTGAGCCTATTGCTTTCCTACCTTCAGGTAATTTCACTACTGACCAAGTGTTGTTCTCATTAAGTGCAGAAATCCCTTTATTCATGGCATCACAACACTTTGGTGATTTAGAGGCCTCATTCTAATTTTTTAGGTTCATGATCTGAACTAATAGCAACTATGAAACTATCATATGCACCATAATCTTTCACAGAATCAGAAAAAACATTTTTTAAAATTTAACACATCATTGCATTGATAATCCTTTAAGTATAAAGGGATTTTTCTATGTCTTTTATTGTTACAAGCACTATGAGAATTCTCTAAGAGATTGTTCTCTAGAGATTCATATTTCTTAAGAGCATTTTGATTAGTCATGTTCAAATTCTCATAGGGGTAATTTTCCTCATGGAAGATTACATCTCTTGAAACAAATATTTCATTTGTTTCAATCTCCATAACTCTATATCCTTTCAAATTAGATGGATAACCTAAGAAAATGCATATCTTGGCTTTAGAATCAAATTTTGATCCTCGACTCTTAATAATTTTTGCAAAGCAAAGATAACCAAAAACTCTAAACAAAATTCAGGTAGACTGGATTGTAGTCCTAATAAGTGTTGATGTTTTCTTTCAACTATACCATTTTGCTGAGGTGTGTATGAGCAAGTTTTTTGGTGTACTATTCCTTCTCTATTTTAAAAATACAACCTGTTAAACTCCAGTCCATTATCAGTTCTTATCCTTTTAATGTTATTATTAAACCGATTCTTTACATAAGTATTAAAACTCTTTATATGATTCTTCACTTCAACTTTATTTTTCATTAAAATTACCGAAGTGGCTCTAGTATAATCATCAACTATGGTAAGAAAATATCTAAAACCATCAATTGAGGATTCCCCATTTGGCCCCCAAATATCCATGTGTAATAATTCGAAAAAACTCGCAGTCTTTGTCTCACTAAGCACAAATAGTTTTATTTTTATTTTAGGTAAGCAACAAATATTACAAGCATCAAGTCTTTATCAAAATGCAGAGGGCAACATCTTTGTAATCTTAGTGGATGGATGGCCTAATCTTAAGTGCCACAAAAAATCTTGTTTTTCAGAAGACACTGCTAATACATGCTTCCTAATTTGCTTTGGATGCTCATCTGCTACTACATTTCTCTTAACTGGCTTTAAGTGCTCAAGAAGATAATATAGACCCCTATAGGTGGTTCCTATTGCACTCTTCTGGTTTTTTTCCTGTAGATCACACTTGTTATAGGAATAGATCAAATCATATTTCTTACTTTCAATTATCTTATTTGTGGATATCAAGTTCATATTAAAGTCTTCTACATGTACAACATTCTCTAAAACCAAATCATTTACTAGTTTAATGTCACCAATATGATGAACTTTGTACTTTCTACCATTTGGTAATGATACATAGGCATTGTCAACTTTTCTAAAAGATGTGTAAAAAAATCAATACAACATGATCATCGACACTAGTATCAAGAATCCAATCAGAATTAATAACATTAATATTACCTCCAACTACTTATACTGAAGAGTTTTGATATTTTGCTCCTTCAATGTTTGCTTTGAGGAAAGCTAACAATTTTTGACCAAGTTGTTCTTGAGAGATTGACTTTCCAGCATCTACAAGATTGACATTATAATTCTTTCTTTCATAATAAGATGATTTCTGTCTCTTTTGTTGGTTGTCATTATCATTTGGGTATCCCACCAATTGGAAGCATTTATTCACTGCGTATCAACTTTCTTGCAATATTTGCAGGATACTTTGTCTCGGTCAGAGTGAGATCTCTTGTTGGATTTAAAATCTTTAGCTTTTGTGCTTGTGGTTACTTGCATTGCCATGGTTTCCTGTGTGTTAACAACTTGTTTCTGGTTTATAATAGTCTTCCTCTCAACTTATGCACCAGCTTTATCTGCATTTGGCAATGGTTCCATGAGCAAAAATTGGATTATAACATGCTCATACATATCATCCAAACCCATTAAGAATTGAAGTAATTTCTCAATGTTCCTGTTAGCAGCCAAATCTTTCTCAAATTGCAAGTAAAATTTCCACATTTGCAAACCCTAAGAGGCTTAAACTAATAAAACTCATTCAAATAAGCTTTAATTTTTGCAAAATACTCATCAATAGATGCACAATTCTGCTTAATATTTGAAATGAAATGAGACAAATCAAAAACCCTAGTACGATTTCTAGATGAATACCTAGATTTGAGATCCATCCATAATTCAGCAGTTATGGATGTAGTAGCAACACTTAGATATAGATCTTGAGTAACACAATTTGTTTAATGCAGCTTGGAGAAACTTCCTATTGGAGGCTCGTTCTTGGTTCTTAATTCTGAATGGTTGCATTGTAATTCTGAATGGTTGCATTGTAATTTTGAGCTCCTTAAGGTCAGTTTTGTTGCTGGTTTGTTGAGCTGATATGTTCTGGATTTTCTGCATTTTCTCTCTTGATTGTTGGCTGAGTCGTTCAAGTGGATGGTTTGTGAGTTGTTGTATCTGTAGTACCCTATTTTTGTCCGGGTTCAGTCCAATATGTTTATTTTTGGAGGCTCAATAATATTTGTTTCGGATGACTTTTGGGCACAATCTCTCACCCACCATCTTCACCCTATCACCCCACCAACCACTCCTACCTACTAATTCACCCACTCTCACCTAATCTTCACCTACCCTAACCACTATCATCACCTCTTCTCTTCTTACACCCAAAAAAATCACTCAATGGGAGGGGGGGATCTTTGTTCTTCTCTTGGATCCAGCAGCCCTGGCCCTCTCTTCTCCCAACTTAAGCCACCATCACAAATCTTCTCCTCTTCCATTACACTAAAAACCATAACATCACCACACAAACCACCACCCTGACTGCCACCATATGTTCACCTTCTGAATCTTCAAATCATAATCCGACCATTAAAAATCAAGATCACTCCTTCCTCTAATCACTGTCCAAAAATCAGAAAAATCCAACCACAGAAAGCCCTCCATCCGCCACTATTCCCGAACTCCATTTTGAGAAATATCCCTACAAAAATCAGTTTTGAAACTGATCTTCTGGAGCTTCAAATCAAAATCCCACCGTTCAGAATCAAGCACCGACTGTCCTCTAAGCACTGTCAAAAAACCAGCCAAATCGAACCATGGATAATGCTCCAAAAGTCAGTATTTCCGAAACTGTATTATGAGTATTTCCCCTTATTTTTTAGTTTTTGAGTCTTTGAATGTTTTTTGTAGGCTTACATTGTATTTAGGGCTTTAGGTGTTTATTTGGGATTTTTTAGGAATTTAGGCCAGAAACATATGGTGTAAGGCTTGGGCCCGATTTAGAAATTTATGGGTTGCTTGATTTCTGTTTGATGGGCCAGATGTTACATGCACATATGTGGGATTTTAATTCTTTTGGGTTTTGTTGTATTTTGGTTTTTAGATTTAGGTTGGGGCTTTGAGTATTAATTGGAGTTTGTAAATATGTATTTGGGCCTAAGGCCATGTAAATAGTAAAAACAAAAATAATAAAAATTGCATACATGATTTCAGGGTGTTAGATGCATATAAACATTTAGGGTTCGTGTATATATTAAATGAGTGTTCATATTGCATGCTTGGGATTATTTAATATAGCCGGAGGTTCATCCGACGATGGAACCAATCGAGTGGCGTTGGATGTTTTCGATCGGATTCTTGAGGAAATTTTTAGGGAATTCCTAACCATTGGATGGAGAGGAGTTTTTATTTTTATTTTTCAGTGTTCATATTGTATATTTTATGTGTGTATAAAAATTATATCTAAAGTCTTAACCTACGATGGAATTGATTTGGGGAATGCATTGGATGCACACTCAGAGAAAATTCTTGAGGTGAGAGTGTTTCATGAAAACTTGACCATTGGATGGATGGGTCTCATGAACCTTAATATTATACTATCAATATAACTTTTATATCCTGTAAATAATTATCATACTCCATATACATATTTTGTTAAAATGTCATGTTTGATTTTCTTAATCATTTAATGGGATAATAAAAGTTAAATTGACAACTTTTTTAAAAAAAACAAACGTTGTGGGGTGCCTCACAGCTTCTCCATACGTAACAAACTCACTTACCCATTTTTCAAGATTTTTCCAGACCAAATTATTTTTATTGGTGACCAATTGCACCTATTACAATTGGTGGCGACTCCTCTTTTAAAATTTCTCTCGCAAAACCGATTGCGACAGTATCCATTTGAACTTGTATGAGACAGACTTTGTATAACTCTTTTTCACATAGTAGAACTTGATTTAAGCGGCTTACGAGCCCCGTGGTTTTTACTCTCAATTTAAGAGATTTTCCACGCTAAAATTTTTGTGTGGTTCTTTTTGTATTCATGTCTTGTGCTTGCTGGAAGTTTTGAGATCATTTTTTTTTGTTTTAATTGATAAATTGGTACTGTTGGAACAAGAAAGTGGTATCGGAGCAGGGTTTGGGGGTTCCAGGTTTGATTGAATGATGGAAACAAACTCAAGTGAAAATGGTCAGTTTGAATGGTGTTAATTATCATTTGTGGAAGTGTAAAATGAAGGATTTGCTATTTGTTAAAAATATGTATTTGTCTGTGTTTGCTACCCAAAAGCCTAAGTCCAAATCCGAGGAGGAATGAGAATTTGAACATCAATAAGTATGTGAGTTTATTCGCCAATGGGTCGACGATAATGTTTACAATCATATTGCAAATGAATCACATGTCAGAATGTTTTGGGAGAAAATTGAGTCTTTATATGCATCGAAGACTAAAAACAATAAATTGTCCTTGTTGAAGCAACTGATGAACTTGAGATACTGGGAAGGATCCTCCATTTTAGATCACTTGAATGAGTTTCAAGGCCTTTGGTTGCTTAATACACTACTTGATACTTGGGAAACATTTCGGGTTTCACTCACCAACTCTGCTCCTAATGGTGTGGTTGCAATGCAGCTTGCTAAGAATGGTGCTTGTAGTACCCCATTTTTGTCCGGGGAAGTTTTTGGTTTCAAAAAAAAATGAATGAAATAAAAAATATTGGAAAAAGAAAATAATAAATAAATAAAAACTATCCCAAACCTACCAAATTGGCCCAACTACTTATCCAAAAATCAAAGCCCAATTGTCAAAAACCCAAAGCACACCATTAAACCCATAAAACCAAGCCCGTTAACCTACCCAAACCAAAGCCTACTTATCTAGAAAAGCCCAAATCTAAGCCCCAAATACCCAAACCCTAACCCTAACCAACCTAAACCAAAACTCTAAAATAGGATCAGGGGGAGAGGCGCCGGTAGAAGCCGAAAAAGGAGAGAGAAGCATGGAGAGACAGGGAAGCATGGAGAGACAGATAGACATGGCGTTACAGAGAAAGTATGGGGGGAAGAGACAGAGCAGGGCATGACATTACAGAGAAGAGTATGGGGGGAGAGCAGAGACAGAGCATGGGTTGAGACAAAAGGCATGGATCAGATGCACGACTATAAAGCCATAAGAAAATCGAGAGGATGGGAGAGAGGAATTTCTTTTGGAGAAGATAGATCCATAAATTTTAGAGGAGGTTGAGTTGGTTTTAGTGAGAAGCTAGTGATTTTCAAGACAGAGACGGGCCGAAAGGATAAAGAAAATTGATAGATCGGGAGTCATTTTCAAGACAAGAGGGACGCAGGCGGAGAATGGAAGAACAAAACCTAACCCGAGAAGAACTGGAGGTTTGATTTTGATTATTTAGTCTCAATTACTTGTTCTTCTTTTTGTTTTCACTTTGTGCCTAAACATGCATGTTAAAGATCATATTAGCTCGGTTTGAGTTTGGCCTCCACTAGATTTTATTTTGTTTGATTTTTGGTTTTTCTCCGGTTTTGTTTGCAGGTGCGCCGGACGGTAGAGGAAGAGAGGTTGCTGGTGTCCGTTTGTGTTGGAGAAGAAGATGAACAGTAACGGGCTGGGCTTTATTTGATGGGCCAGTTTTTGGAATCTGTTTGGGTTTTGGTTTTTGTTTGTACTAACGGGTCGGGCTTTTGTTCTATAACTTTTATTTAATGTTCTGGGCTTTTGTATTGGCTTTTGGATAACTTTGTTAAGCATTTATAATTTTTTGTGCTTTTCTTGAGTATTTTTGGGCCTTTAGTTGTAAGTTGGATTGGGTTTTATTTTTATAAATGTTTGAGCCCAAATAATGTAATAATGTAACAAAATAGTAAAAGCAGTGTAAATATTAGTTAAGTTAGTATGGATATTTAGGATGTAACTCCGTAATTTTTTCTTATGTCCACAGAATTTCCAAAAGAATCAAAATCATATGGTTGATAAGGTTTGTATACCCAACCTGTCAAATCATTCAATCATGTTAGAGAATTTCAAAGTATTGATTTATCAAAACATTCCTTTCAAAAATGGAGTTTAAACCCTTCAAATGGACACTAGAGAATTTCAAAGTATTGATTTCTCAAAATGTTATATTTTTTGGGAATAAATTTCATAAAAAAAGGAGAACTTTGAATAAAAGAATAAATGGTGAAAATTCAAATTATTTAAATATCATATTTTAAAACTAATCAGAGGAGGACTTGAAAGTATTCAGCTCTGTCTAAAAGGTTTTATTTATGGTATTATTTGAGTAAATTGGTTTTATCATTTATTCAAAATTAATGGAATTTCTTCCACCCATTTGACAATAAATGATTTTTCGGTCATATGAAAAATTCATTAAAACAAATTGGGACATACAAGAACATTTTTAAGAAAAAGCATGAATAATCAAAAAGGCAACCGATTAGGGAGTTGTGGGGTGCCTAACACCTTCCTTACACTCAATAGATCCCCTTACCCATTTTCTCTGATTCGTGGACCTAAAATTTTAGTGTCCAATTGCACTATAATCAATTGGTGGCGGCTCTTACATTTTCTCACATTTTTTTCTTACACTTTTTCAATAGCGTCGATCTGCGTCGTGATCCCGGTTGCAACAACTGGCGACTCTGCTGGGGAACATTGAGTCACTGTAGCCACATCAAATGATCTTACTGTTGTTTTTGATGAGAATAAGCTGAATATTGTCTCATATAAAACCAACTCGGTGATAGATAGTGGTGCATGTTTACATGTTACTCCAAGGAGGGAATTATTTACTTCTTACACTTCAGGTGATTTTGGAGTGTTGAAGATGGGAAATGATGTCGTGTCCAAGGTTGTGGGCATTTGAAATGTGTACTTGGAAATGAGCAATGGTACGCGGCTGGTACTTAAAGATGTCAGACATGCTCCCAATATCTGTTTGAATTTAATTTTAATCGAAAAACTTGACGATAAAGGATTCTGTAGCAATTTTGGTTTGGGAAAAATGGAAGCTTACAAAAGGTAACTTGGTTGTGGCTCGAGGGGAGAAACATTCCAATTTTTATATGATGCGGAAGAAAATAAAGATGTTTCAGACTTGTGGCATAAAAGGCTCAATCATATTAGTGAAAGGGGACTGAATTGTCTTGCAAAAAGGAATGTACTTTCTAGATTGAAGAATGTAGTGCTAGAAAAGTGTTCCCATTGCCTAGCTGAAAAACAAACAAGAATATCTTTTAAGAAGAGTATTCCTTCAAGGAAAGTTGAATTCCTGGAGTTGGTGCATTTAGATGTTTGTGGTCTTTTGAAGGCATGGTCATTTAGTGATGCACTTTATTTTTTGACCTTCATTGATGATCACTCTAGGAAGCTTTGGGTTTATTCCTTGAAGTCAAAAGATGAAGTGTTTGATAAGTTTAAACAATTTCAAGCAGCTATTGAGAGAGAGACAAAAAGGAAGCTCAAGTGCATTCGTACCAATAATGGTGGTGAGTACAGTGGTCTATTTGGTGAATATTGTAGAACACATGGTATCTGGCATAAAAATCCTCCTAAAACACCTCAGCTGAATGGTTTGGCAGAAAGAATGAACATGACACTAATTGAGAGAGTTAGATGCTTGCTTTCAGAAGCAAAATTGCCAAGAAAGTTTTGGGGTGAGGCATTGAATACTGTGGTGCTTCTAATCAATTTGAGTCCTTATGTTGCTTTGGACGGTGATGTTTCGAATAGAGTTTGGTTTGGTAAGGATGTTTCCTATGATCATTTACGTGTTTTTTGGTTGCAAGGCATATGTTCACATTCCAAAAGATGAAAGATCAAAGTTGGATGTGAAGACTCGACGTGCATTTTCTAGGATTTGGTCAAGATGATTTTGGCTATAGATTGTATGATCCAGTTGAAAAGAAATTGGCAAGGAGTTGAGATGTGGTTTTTGATGAAGATCACACTATCGTTGACATTGAGAAGGCAAAGCAAGTATAGTTCCAAAGTGATTATGACTTGGTTAATTCTGATCCAGTTAGCTTGGCAGATAGACATGAACAAATTGAAAATGACATTCAGAACGATATGGAAGGAAGTGATGTTCAGGATGATCAACCAGCTGTAGAAGACCTTGATTTACCTGTAAATGATGATGGTATAGGTGAGCAAGTGGAAATACCTATGGTTCCACCAGTAGTTCCACTTCGGAGGTCTACCATAGATATACAACCCTCTACTAAGTACTCTCCTAATCAGTATGTGCTCTTGATAGATGGGGGAGAGCCTGAGTGCTACAAAAAAGCCATTGAAAGTGAGCAGAAGCAAGAATGGATTGATTAAATGCAAGATGAAATGCAATCCTTGCATGACAATCACACCTTTGAGCTAGTAAAGCTACCTAAAGACATGAAAGCTTTGAGAAATCGATGGATTTATAGGTTGAAAAGGGAAGACAATTTTTCTCCTCGATACAAAGCAAGATTAGTTGTAAAGGCTACAGTCAGAAAGAGGGAATTGATTTTGGGGAGATATTCTCTCCAGTTGTGGAAATGTCTTCTATTAGGATTATTTTGAACCTGGCTGCTAGTTTTGATTTAGAAGTCAAACAGATGGATGTTAAGACTGTTTTTCTCCATTGTAACTTGGAGGAAAAAATTTATATGGAACAACCCGAGGGTTTCAAGATGAAAGGTAAAGAATATTATGTGTATATATTGAAGAAAAATCTATAAGGTCTAAAACAAGCTCCAAGGCAGTGGTACAAGAAGTTCAGTGAAATGGATTATGAGATTTGTTCGTGGCAGCTCCAACTTAAAACTCTATTTTGGGAGTGAGAAACCTATCTTCTTGGGTATACTATTGATTTTGCAGGTGATGTTGATTCAAGAAAGTTCACTTCTGGATATCTGAGCACATTCACTAGAGAAGTTGTGGCGTGGCAATTCAAGTTGCAAAAATGTGTTGCTTTGTCATCCACAAAACCTGAATTTATTGTAATTACCGAAGCATGCAATCAATTGCTCTGGATGAAGAATTTCTTGCGGGAGATTGGCTTTACACAAGAGAGGTATGTGCTCTTTTGTGACAACCAAAGTGCCATACATCTTGGTAAAAATACATCATTTGATTCAAAATCCAAACATATTGATATGAGCTATCATTGGATACATGACGTGTTGGATGCTAAGTTGATTGAGTTCGAGAATATTCACACTGATAAGAATCCTTCATATATGTTAACGAAAGCTTAATCAAAATGGAAGTTTGATTTTTTCTTGTGAGGCCGTCGGAATGGTGACCACCTTCACATAGTCGGGATAGGGAGAATTTGTTGGGGATTGGGCTCCCAACCATGTGGAGAAAAGCCCAAAAATGATGCAAGCCCATTTTTGATGTGTTAGGGTTATGTTTCTTTGACTCACAAATGCCAAGAAGAATCGACAGAGCACATAGCAGTCAAAACAAGAAAAAATCATTTCCTTTAACGCAGCTTGGAGAAATTGACGATTGGAGGCTCATTCATGGTCCAATTTGGCTTATTTTTGATCCTCTGTTAGAGGACTCTTGTTTCTCAATTCTGAACGGTTGGATTGTAATTTAGAGCTCCTTAAGGTTAGTTTTGTTGCTGGTTCGTTGAGCTGACGTGTGCAGATTTTTCTGCATTTTTTCTCTTGATTGTTGGCTGAGTTATTCAAGTGGATGGTTTGTGAGTTGTTGTATCCTTTTGAACTTATACGAGGCAGACTTTGTAACTCTTTTTCACATAGTGGAGCTTGGTTTAAGTGGCTTACGAGCCTTGTTGTTTTTACTCTCAATTTGAGAGGTTTTCCACGCTAAAATTCTTGTGTGATTCTCTTTGTATTTATGTCTTGTGCTTGCTGGAAGTTTTGAGATCATTTTTCTGGTTTTGATTGAACTGCTAGGTTTGTTTTCATTGATAAACTGGTACTGTTGGAACAACACTTTTACATGAATTAAAGGTCCATGCAAATTCATACTTGAACCAAAGACGTTGGACTATTTAAAGTATTTGTTTTCCTTTAATTTTTCCTATTTCCTGTTAAGGAAATTCTTTGGTTTAAAGTGCCGATGGTAAGATGTGTTGTAGTGACCTTTAAGGGTCAGTTACTCAGTTTTCTTAACTTCAAAGTTAATGCTTTCAACGTTTGCTTAGATAGCCATTGGAAATTCAAGATTTACACTATGCAGTTGTCAGGCATTAAGGTTATAAACTGGAGTATAATATTACTGTTTGTAGTTTCTTGATGTAATTTTTTTATAAACTAACTATTCCCGCAAAATTTACATTATCATTATTGTTTATATTTACTGGCTGGCTCTACTATGGTGGTAACTTCTCCTTGTTGATTGTCTTATGTTGTGAGCCTCATCTGATAATGGATGAAAGAACTCATCTCTGCTTACCATTCTTTCATGCTGAGTTGAATTGCATTCGTGTTGTTTAAAGGAATGATATTTGGATGTGTCTTGACTAAATCTTATACATTTACATATAAAGACATCACTATTGCTTTAGGCTGTGTTGCAATATTTTAATCTATTCAAATTATTTTCATGTTGTTGTTAAGACAACATTTTCACATATTTTCTTGGACATGTGATGGATGTGTTTGTTTAAATTGGATGCCCCCGGAGGGCCATGCATGTGTATTACATTTCATCATCCATTTGCCCCACCAGGTTTGTGTGAACATCATGTATTTCTGACAAGTTTTCCAGCATTATTTTCCTTTTTTGGCTGATGTTCCATGATCCTAATTTGGTGGTTCACCTAGGCTTTCTTCTTTCTGGTTTGCTACGATCATTCAGTTTATTTGGATAAAACTTTAGCAGATCAAGAAAAAGTGGCATCTTGTGCTAGTGCTGCTTTTAATAATGTCTGCCAAGAAAATGGATTCTTGTGGAGAATTGATGCTGCGAGAAGAATATATATGAAAGGGTGACAGGGAATGCAACGTTAAAAGGTACTTGTAAATGATTGCATCAATGCCCACAAGATTGGATTATTCGCATGAGCACATTCTTGAAGTAGGGGATTGTGATATTTTCTAAGAAGGTCCAGCAAGCTTCAAATTTAGTGCTTTGCCAACCTTATGCTAACCGGATTTCGGCTCCCTACAATTCTTGTTCCCTCCAATTCCTTACAATTCCTCATGACATGGTTACTTTACAATTCTTGGATGTGGAATTGTAAGTAATTGGAGAGCGAATATTTTTGGGATGTTAGGATCCGTTTGTTTCACAATTGCATTTCATAGTTTTAAGCTGTCAAAAACGTTGTACTTCAAGTTATAAAAAATATTGTGTTAAAAGCTGTGGAACCCACAATTTTAAGCTGTATAAAATGATATGGGGTGTTTGGTTCATTTTCTATTAGATTAATTTTGTAAATAAAATTACAAAAAATTATTTCAGTAAAAAGTAATTGAAAACTTTTAAGATACATATACTCCCTCCGTCCTATTTTAATTGTCCCTTTCACTTTTTCACACAGTTTAAGAAAATATTTAATTCTCTTTAAATTTGACGTTTATACCCCTATTTATAATGACAAATACTTTGGCATCATAATTAACGTGCATGGTTATTGAGTTTTTCAAGTTAAGGGTAAATAAAAAAAAATGAGAAAAAAAGCTTTCATTAATTGAAATGGACATGCATTTTGGGACATCCCAAAAAGGAATAAAGGACAATTAAAATAGGACGGAGGGAATAGACAATTTTGCAATGTGGTTGTAAAATATTATGGGTCCCACAACTTTAAGTTTTGAAAAGCTATGGGATGACAACATTTTATTTTGTACAGCTCAAAACTGTGGGACCCACAGTTTTAAGCTATCAAAAAAATGTGTCGTTTGGTTGACACATCATTTTATGCGGACTCCATAGCTTTAAGCCATACGAAATGTGAAACAAACGCACCCTTAATCCTGGCTAACAACTCACAATAACACTATTGCATTGTGCCATTTCCTTTCCTGTCATTGATTCTATTTGTTTCCTCATGAACTTGTTACTGAAATTGAAAGTTGGATGGTTAATTTCAGGGAAAAATCTTGGCATGGAGTTTTCCTCCCCTACTTAACTAAATGAGACAATTCCTATTTAAAAGAAAAATAAAATAAAAAGATTGTCACTTACTGTTATCTTTTGTTCCTTCCAAGTTGAACTAAGGTTGTTTTGATTGGCTTTTAGCACAATTTTATTACAGAAAATTTCAAATCAAAAGATACGAGAACCTAGTCTTTTTTCTTTTTTTAAAAAAAATGATACCTGTCATCCTGGGACTTACTTAATTGTAGCAATAACCATGTAGCTTAGAATCAAATATTTAATTATATATTTTCCTGGAATCTTTAATTTTGATCCTAATTGTTTATTTTTTGTATTGTTAATTGTTAGGAAACTTTATAAAGGCACCAAATTAAGATTGCAGAATCCTGATTGTTTAAATATGAACTGTCACTATATACTGCATGACAACTGAACCACTTTTGAATGTGGATATAAATTATTTTGTTTGTTGCTCATACAAAATACATATACAGTAGTAATATATATATATTTCAATTCTTGTAAGTTCTTCCTGTTATCAATCTTACTCTTTACTCTTTTGGCAGTTGGGACAAGTGACAGCCAACCTATCTGTCATCTCTGGTATGTGTATGCTATTATATTTATAATTTCACAAGGGAATTAACTTCCATGCATAATCGAACCAAGGAATACTGCAAGGATTGATGTTATTTCCAGGGGTGATTCTTATCAACATGGGAGACAGTGATTGGAAAGAATAACCACATTCTAGAAAAGAATTCAAGATGTATTCTGATCCCACTCCACCCACTCCCTCCGCTTTTAAAATTTTGGCAAAGTTGCAGATGTGACCACATTCGCAAAAGAAAATGTGCTTACACTGTAAAACACGTACATCCTCTCTCTTCACTTGGGTGTTGCAGGGGAATAAAGGGACTATGGGGAATGTCTTCTCGAACACGTCTTTACATCTCAACATCTTGATGAAATTATAGACGGAGAGAAAGACAATGCAAGGAGGACCACTGGTTTACCTTCCCAATTAAACTTCTTATGTGCAATCATTGGGAGGTTTTTTATTTCACTTGGTAATTGGTTATATTCCTTACATTTTTTTTCCTCCTTTGTTCACTTGTGATTCTCCCATCGTTACTGTTTGCTGTTGTTAAGAGATTCTCCACTCACCAAATCTTGCTTGCCATTGTAGCATTCATATGCTTTAGAGAAGTGTTGGAGGGAGGAAAAAAAGCCATGCAAAGCCAACCCTAATATCATATGAAGCTTAACATATTTATATATGAATTTGTTAGTCAAATTCAGCCAAATAGTTTAAAGAAATCTAGATTAATTGCTTTTCTGTGATTTTTCTGGAGTTTAGTGATTTGATTGGTAATATCTTGTTACCATAGCAAACCAAATATATAGTTTCCTTACTTCCCACTGTAGTTACTGCTAGAAAACATTTACCTGCATTTGATTATATATTCATTGCCAAGAATAGATTGCCAAAGGTACCTAAGCAAAGCATCCTTTTGTGGCAGGTGCTCCTCAGAAAATAATGAAAATTGATAGACAGTTGACTTCTCACGAGCTATGCTGTATATATGAATTTTATTTGAAGTCATTTCAAAGACGGTGATTTTTTTCTTGTACATTTCTGTTACGATTTGAACGTCAAATACACAGCGGATTGAACAAATCGCCGAAACCCTTGTTTTGGAAATCAAGAACAAAACTAATGGATTGTGTAGAATCAAGTAGAGATAAAGAGAAGAACACAAGAATAACGTGGTTCGGCGTTAGCCTACGTTCACGGGGAGAAGGGTGATCGATTTTTCTTATTTGAGTTGAGAGAAATACAAGAACTCACGCTAACACACTTATAAAACCGAACACTGGGTTCTGTTTTTAACCCAGAAAACGCGTGGGCGCCTAGGCGCTACAGTAACTCGCCTAGGTGCTAACGCTCAAAAAACACTCTCAAAATACAATCTGTCCCGGGCGCTACAGTAACCCGCCTAGGCGCTACAGTAACCCGCCCAGGACAGATTTGTCACAGATCAACCAAAAACACCAGCATCACAATCTGTCCCGTGCGCTACAGTAACCACGCCTAGGCGCTACAGTAACCCGCCCGGGACAGATTCTTCTTTGATCAACAAATGCTCGCCTAGGCGCTAACGCTCAAAAAACACTCTCAAAATACAATCTGTCCCGGGCGCTACAGTAACCCGCCTAGGCGCTACAGTAACTCGCCCAGGACAGATTTGTCACAGATCAACCAAAAACACCAGCATCACAATCTGTCCCGTGCGCTACAGTAACCACGCCTAGGCGCTACAGTAACCCGCCCGGGACAGATTCTTCTTTGATCAACAATTTCTTGGTGGTAGTGTTGAAACATTTACGATGCCATGTTTGTGTTTGTGATCAGATCTATGATTAATGAGAATAATGATAGAAGATTAACGTAGGATTATGTATCGGGACTTAAGGTAATGGCAGCTGTGTTTATGTTATACTTTTTTTTCTAGTAATGTATTTTATTCCCGTAATTTCGATGAATTTAATTTTTTAATCCTCAATTTTTTGATGGAGGAATGAATGGAACCTTGCATTTTTGGTTTTTGTTTGGTCATATTTTTTTGTTGTAATTATGATTATTAGTGTGAAAGGAGGATTGAACACTAGTGTAGAAGCATGCTTGTTTTTT
This sequence comes from Euonymus europaeus, assembly GCA_963580455.1. Lineage (NCBI taxonomy): Eukaryota > Viridiplantae > Streptophyta > Magnoliopsida > Celastrales > Celastraceae > Euonymus > Euonymus europaeus. The sequence continues at coordinate 20,159,731 of OY756968.1, read as the reverse complement.
ATTAATTTAAAATTCCATATAGAAACTCGAATGAATTTTTTTTAAAAAATAATAATTAAAAAGCTATCCAGGTTTTTTTTTTTTTGTAGATTCTATTCCTTTCTATAGTTGTCATTGTTTGAAGGAGGTAGTTTTGGGTAAGTGGAAGTCTGGAAGAATAAAATAAAAAAGGGTTTATAAGTGGAAGCAAGATGTCAATATCTGCACTAATTATATGAGGAAAGAACAATCAAATCGATTGATAAAATAATTTCGATCATATGATATTGACTAAGAGTTTATTTGGGAGAAGTTCGTGAATAAGCGAATTCCTCCGAATCTTTGCTTAGCGCGAATATTTTAAAGTGTTCTGAGGGATTCACGAACCCCTCATTTTGAAGAGAGAATTGAGAGACGTTCATTCACATAAACCTTCCCAACACCTCTCAACCCCTCCTAATTCTTATAAATACTTACAAACAGTGATTCACTTTTATGAATTCCTCCCAACCCAACCCCTCTCAACTCTCATGCTAAACATATTAGTGTCTTCAATGGCTTCATTGTGTTCAGGTAGAGAGATTCATTTTGTATATTGCATGGTTGTTTTTACTGTTATTGTCTTAAGAGGAGAGAGAGATTCATTAACTTTTTTATTAGAACAATATGATGCGATACCCATTAACAATATGATTTTCATTTAGGTGTAGGAATAGGAATAAGTGCTTTGGATTCCTTTTATCTATCAGCTTGAATAATTTGTATTCCAGATGAAAATTTAAAAAATCAATTTAAAGCCCAGAATATTCGTTCATGTATCAATCATCCTCACTCAACATTCTTGTCATTGCATCACTTTACGGCAAAAAGTGAAAGGAATTAGTGTGTAATTCAGGCTTAAAACTCTTTTTTTTTTATTATCTTGCGATCGATCGAGAATGACAGCAGCACAAGCTTATCTTTTAGACAATTGACAAGTAATATGACTTTAAACTCATACCGTTAAATTTGAATTGAGGACGTGACTTTACAAACATTGCTTTAAGTGTGATCGAACTCAAAATCTCATATGCATTTACATTGGTGCTACCCACTTTGCAGTATATAAAATTAATTATATATTATTGTACCTAGGATTAGACATGCCTTGTAATTATATATAAGAGCTTAAACTTTGCATGTATTTGCACAAGAAATCAACCAAGTTCAATTGGATTACTGTTGATTTAAGAAGGTCTAGCCATCAAATCAAATCTCATTGTACGGACTTGCATAATAGGAAATTGACATTCAAGCTGTCGAGGAATCATTACATACATATGCACCTAATTGAGTGCACAAAACGCTAATCTTCCTACCTAAAAGCAGAAATTATTTAGAATCTGAACAATTAATTGTCATAGATGGATTAAAAAATACACAAATAATAATAAGTTGAGCGACAGAATCACTTTGATACTCTACATTGTAGCATGCAACTTTCACTATCAAATAATTATTTTTATTTTTATATTTTTATGGGGGTTAGTGAGAGGAGGGTTCTAAGACACCCTCTCTGTCCTCTGCTATATATAAACCCTCCTTGGCCCTTTGACATATATTGTATTATCAACAAACCTTACAATATACATATACATTCAGACTTCTATTGCTCTCTCTCTTTGTTTACTTCACATTTCAACTCAAAATTCATTCCAGCATGCAAAGGCAGGTTGCACTAATGAGGCAGTCCCTTTTTGATCAGGTTTTTAATCTTTTTTTATTTTTTCTTCATTGTCCTTCCATTATCATTAACTAGCAAATAACTGTGATTTCACTATTGTGATCATATATATATGCATATATATAAAAACATTGTATGGGTGATTGGCTGCAGGGACTTTTAGATGAACAATTCATCCAGTTAGAGGAACTGCAAGATGAAGCTAACCCTAACTTTGTTGAAGAAGTTGTTACATTGTATTATCGCGATTCAACTAGACTAATCTCTAACATAGAACAGGCATTGTGAGTTTTAATTTGACGCTCTTCTCTTCTTTTCCCTTTTTTTTCTTCTAATAACTTAAATCAATTTTAATAGTTTTTTGTGATGATTTTTGTTTTGTTTTGTACGACTTTTTCAGGGAAAAGACTCTTGATTTTAATAGGCTCGATAGCTATATGCACCAATTCAAAGGAAGTAGCACTAGGTATATCCATAGTTATATATATATATATATATATAGTCACATAGGTATTGGTAAGTATATTCTGTGCTGGCTTTAACACAAACAAATTTTTTGATCATTTGAGTTCAGCATTGGAGCTAAAAAGCTAAAAGCTGAGTGTACACTCTTCAGAGAATACTGCAAAGCAGCAAATGGAGAAGGGTAATATATCTCATCTTCAATTACGATCTCTAGCCTCATCTACATGCTATAAATTGTATTTAATATTTAATAGTGATTTGGTGCCACATTAATAAATATTCATAATGCATACATATATATAAATATACGTATATATATATATAATGATGTGCAAGATATAAAAGAAATTGTATGTAGCAGATGCATGAGGAGTTTTCTACAAGTGAAGAGAGAACATGCAACACTGAAAAGGAAGCTTGAAGCTTATTTCCACCAAGCAAGGCAAGCAGGCCCAATGGAGACAGCATGTCGGCCCAAATAACTAATCAACAGAGAGCTTGAATTGATTGCAATTCCAAAAACCTAGATATGATTATATGCACTATATTATATTATGTTCCTTAATGGAAAATGTAATGAAGTTTTGGTTCTAGTGTTTTCTTTGCTAATAACAGCTTTGTTTGGTGGAGAGTATGGCTTGACAGACTATAAGTTGTTAAATTAATTACTTTAAGTTAAGCGTATAAGCTGTCAAATTAAACTATTTTAAGCTGAGTGATTCTTCGTAGAGTGAAATCTGTCAATTTACGAGTAAGAGTGTTTAAATTAATTTAATAATAATACACAACAAATAAGTTTTAAATTATAATCAAATGAGACTATTAGAATATTTAACATAAATATAAGAATCTAATTTGCCATATTTTAATAAGGACATTTACAGTAAAAACTAATTTTTAGTTTTTTATATTAAGAATTTTACGTCCAATTAATTTTGAGAAAATAAAACACACATCAGAATATCATATTTTTACCTCAAAATAGAGATTTTATAACTATTTAGTTATTAAGATATCAATAAATAAATATAGAAATTTGATTAATAAATATGTTGATTAATAGGAACAAAAGCCCAGCCCATGAAGCCCATTCAACCAAGCCCTAAGTTCACCCCTTCACCCTTCCCCAAAAAGTTAAAATTTTCCTTTCTAGGAGCTTCGATAAAATTGAGATAACAAGGGTGCTGAAAAGCCAAGGGCAATCACAATGGTTACAATTTTAATGGTCCAACAATTTTGTTTTTGGGTCGCACATCTACCTCACAAAAATACAACTCTCAATACAATCAAATCAGCATAACACATATTCCAATACTGCCACATCAGCAAAACACATCTCCCAATACAAAACTATTATCCAACCCAACTATTTTCTTATCATTCATACTATCTCCATTAAATTTACACCAAAATCAAGACTGGGTCCCACTTTTATTACAAAAAGTCAAGCCACATCATCATCCATATCACCAAAATATATATCTCAATACAACCACATCAACAAAACACATTTTTCAATACAGCCACATCAACAAAACACATTAACTTTGTTGGCCCATTAACTTACCACCATTGCAATTGCCCTAAGGAGGTGAAGCGAGAGAGAGCTAGGATGGAGGAGCAATGAGAGAGACAAGGCCAGAAGGTGTAAACTATTCATGCGTGAAATAAAAAGCTGGTAAATTGAGAGGAGGGAATTTAAGCGGACGACTTTTTACTTGGGATGTAAATGAGTCGAGTCGAAATATTCATGTGTGAAATAAAAAGCTGGTAAATTGAGCGGAGGGAATTTAAACGGACGACTTCTTACTTGGGATGTAAACGAGTCGAGTCGAGCTTTGAGGAGCTCGAGCTCGGCTTGGTCCGGTCCAAATGTGATGAGCTCGAGCTTAAAATTAAGGCTCGAGCTCAACTCGTTAAAAGCTCAAGTAATTCTTAAACGAGTCGAGTTTGAGCTTCGTTCGTTAAAAACTTGATAAATCATTAAATGAGTTGAACTCGAGCTGATAATAATAATGATACTTAATAAATACATGTTAATATTTAATACTCATGTAATATACTAATAATAATAATGATACTTAATGAGTTACTAATACATTGAATCACAAGAATAGTTTATTACATTCAAACATATTAATAATGTTAAATTGAAAATCAAAGAACTATTACACAGATATAGATATATATATATATATAGTCGAGTTGTGCCAACGAGCTAGTTCGCAAGCCTTAACGATCCAGCTTTGTGATGCTCAAACTCGGCTCATTTATGAATCGAGTCGAACATGAATAAACTTTTTTCGAGCAGCTCGGCTCTTTTACACCCCTACTTCTTACTCAGTAATTGGGCTTATTGCGCGCACGCGTTCAGCCCACATTGCTCAAAACAATTAAAGTTTATCTTACTTTGATAAAGCCCAAACCAAGGCCCTATGGTAAATGAGCTTCGACTTGGCATTTGCCATTCAGTACAAGCCATCTTTCATCACTCTTGATTTATGCTGACTTTAATGGGCTAGCCCGCTAAGGCTTATTAAAACAAAGGGGAAATTGCCACTAAGTCTATTTTTGCTGACTTATTTGTAAGAAAGTCAGATAAGTTTGATTAATTGTTCTGAGGTCAAAAAAGGACAATTTCGTAATTTTTCTTGTACATTATTTTTGTTAATGACAGACTTACCCTCATTTTGAATATTGGTGGGTTTTTAATGGGTTGTGCTGCCTCTTGTGTTTTGTGTGTGTATCGTGGAGGTTTTTCCGGCGTATGGTTGTGTCGACTGACTGCGTGGTAGTGCGTTATCGGCGGCGTGGCTGGATCTGAGTTTCTGGAGTCTTCACCGGTCGGTCTGGGGAGGAAATTCGTTGGTATTTCGATTTTTTGGTGATATGGAGCGAAGAATGGGATGCTTGAGATGGTGAAGCTTTTTAAGTTGCATTTTTGAAATTTCGGAGGTTGATTTACCACTGGCATTCTCGGCGGTTCATGTTTTTGAGGTATTTTTGGATGTACATTGTTTGTTTAGAAGATCTGTATGTATTTATTTTGTATGATGTTTCTTTTTTTTTCCTCAAATTTTGTTGGGTTTTGTCATTGTATATTGTGTTGTTGCAGAGAAGAGATTTTCAGGTTTTTTTTTCTCGTGTGATACTTGAATGATACGCTGATGTTTGGTTTCAGGTTCCATTTTTGAGATGTTGGAGGTTGATCTACCACTTCCATTATCTGATGGTGATGTTGTTTGAGGTGTTTTTCAAAGGTGCATTGTGATTCTTTTGAAGATCGGTTCCATTTTTGAGATGTTGGGGGTTGATCTACCACTTCCATTTTCGGATGGTGATGTTGTTTGAGTTGTTTTTAAAGGTGCATTTTGATACTTTTGAAGATCTTCTCTCTTTTTTATTTGTTTTATGTTTTTTCTTTGTCATTTTTTGTTGTTGTTGTTGATTGCATGTTGTTTTGTTGCAGGCTCTCAATTTTCAGTTTTTTAATTTTGTGATACTCGGATGATACATTGGTGATTTTGTTGATATTGTGTGTCATCAGTTGTGATGGGGGACGATGTTTTTCTCATGGTTAAGTATTGTTTGGAAGTATTCCCTGTTATGTTGGGGTGTGATGTTGATTTTCATTCGTTAGTTTGTAGAATTGGTGAGAAATGGAGGTGCCTTGAAGCTGTTGACTTTTATCTGTCTTATTCAATACCTGGTTATAATAATTGTTCCCTTACGAATGAAGACGATTTTAGGACTATGGTTTCGTTGATTAAAGTTCTTGCATTGCATTTTGTGGAAATAGTAGTGGGAGATATAAATCACAGTGTTCGTAGTGTTGCAAGTGCTTCTATTTTGAACAAGAATGGGTGTGATGTCAATTTTTTTCCTGATGGTGAAGATATAAATGAAACTGTGGAAGTAAATAATCCCACGTTTTGTTCTTCGTCTAATGGTACGCATTTACTATCAAATGCATGGGGTGGTCTTATTACAGACGTTGGCCAGAAATTCGATGGAGGTGTTTCTGAATTCAGGCTTGCATTAAGTAAGTATTCTATTGAAAGAGGTTTCAAGTTTAATTATATTAGGAATAACGAGGACAGAGTTGTGGCTGAGTGTGTTAACAAGTTTTCTCATGGTTGTAAGTGGTTTGTTTGTGCTGTTGCGTCTAAGGTTAACGGTGCATGTTTTATCCGGAAGTTGTGCAATCTGCATTCTTGTCCAATTGTTTTCAGGGATGAGAAAAGTACTAGGATGAGTGCGAAGTTAATATCAGGCTTGATTGTTGATTTGGTTAGGACGAAACCGTCTTTGTGTCCGAATGATATTGTCACGCATTGTCTTAATTGTTATGGTTGTGAGGTAAGCTATGACAAAGCTTGGAATGCTTTAGAGAGAGCAAAGGCTGATATTTTTGGTGATTCGTCTGAATCTTACAGGCAGTTAGGATTATATGTTGATGCGATAAGGGTTCAAAATCCAGGAAGCCATGTTGTTTTGGATGTTGATGCTGGTTCGAAAAGGTTTAAGCGATTGTTTGTTGCTTTTCATGGTTGTATCATTGGGTTTGAACATTGTCGTCCAATGTTGTTCATTGACGGAACTTTCTTGAAGGGTAGGTTTACGGGAACTTTGTTGTCAGCAACAGGAAAGAATGGAAATCAAGGTGATTTTATGGAATTATGATACTTTTGTGATACCTTTTTCAATAGCTGTTCACTTTTTTATTTATTATATGTATTTTGTTGTTTTTTACTTTGTTCAGGATTGTTCCCACTGGCTTTTGCGGTTGTTGATTCTGAAAATCATGATAATTGGAAGTGGTTCTTTGAGAATTTGTTGATTATTGTTGGTGGGGTTCGGTTGATGACGTTTGTTTCTGATCGGAATGTTGGTTTGGTTGAAGCATTGCCTAGAGTGTTTCCTTCTGCAAATCATTTTTTTTGTCTTCAACATTTGAAACAGAATTTGAGGGATAGATTCAGTCGTGGTGCTTTTACTAATCGTCAGAGGGAACGAATGGTTTGGTTGTTACGTGAATGCGCTGTTGCTCCTACTATTGAAATTTTTAATGAGAAATTGCGTGTTTTAAAACAAGAAGGAGGTTCTATTGTTGATAGTTTCTTGGAAGATTTACCGTTGAAGCATTGGACGAATGTGTATGGTGTTGGATGTCGTTATGGAGAGATGCATTCGAATGCAGCTGAGTCCTTCAACTCTTGGATACTTGATTGTAGAAGTTTACCTATAACTCAAATGGTGGATAAGATCAGATTGAAGCTAATGGGGTGGTTTTATGAAAGGAAAGTTGAGGGAGGTAATACCTGTGTATATGTCTGCAATATTATTTTGATACGTCGATGATACTTGTGTAATGCATACTAATCATTTTTTTTCTCATTTTGTTGCATCACCAGATGGTTGGGAAGGAGTCTTGTGTCCTAAGATGACCCAAAAGCTACACGATTCTGGTGTTGATGGTAGGTCTTGGCATGTGCATAGGTCATCTGAGAGCACGTTCGAAGTTTTTTCTGACCCAAGACATGTGGTGGACATTTCGATGTTTAAGTGTTCTTGTGCTATGTGGCAGCTGAATGGTTTTCCTTGTGTTCATGCTGTGAAAGCAATCAGTAGGTCTGGGAAGAAGATTGAGGACTTTGTGCACTATTATTTCCATGTTGCTGCATATCGAAAATCGTACGAGGAACCAATTAAACCCATTCCATCAGCTCTTTTTGTTGATTGCGGTGTTGATGATAATAATGACATTCTTCCACCTCTTACGAGAAGGCCTCCCGGAAGGCCTAAGAAACGTCGTATAAGATCAAGGGGAGAGCAGGTCCGTAGAATCCGCTGTGGTAGGTGTGGAAAAATGGGCAACCACAATAAGAAGACGTGCAAAGAACCTTTGGCGTAAATTAGTTGTTGTTGATGTTTTTAATAATTTTTTAACTATTTTTTTATCGTGGAGGTATCAGTAGTGTATTAACATGTTGTTTTTTAAATGAAGTGGTGGTTATAGTGTTAGTATGTTTGTGGTTGTTGTTTTTATCATCTAGGTATCAAGGTTGTATCCTATATGTTGTTTTTTAAATGAAGAGATATTTCGTTGTTGTTTTATCATTTTGGTATCATAAATGTATGCTAATGGTATTTTAGTTGATAATGTTTTAATTAGAAAAGCGGACTGGAAAATATAAGAAAAGAACTTAATTTAAAGTACTTAAAACAGAACATATATTGTATATTTCTTAGTAACACAGCAATGAACACTTCATGGAATGACGAAATCTTTCAAGAACATTTCAACCATATGACACTTGTACTTTATGACCTCTTCTAACGGGAGTTCTTCTTCGACAGGCTTGTCCCTAACTATCTTTTCCATGACATGGCAGACGTGTATGCCGCAGTCAACCCTGTTTATGAAAAATCGGAATGTTGGATAAACATCAATTATTTAATATAAGAGTATTCATTTATGTAGAACAATGTTACTCACGTTCCAAAGTGTTGTTGTGGGCAATGGACAGCAGATTGGAGCGGAGTGCTGAACATTTCGTTCACGTCTTCCTTCTCAATTCCTTTACTTTCATTATTCGTCATGAATGTGTCTTTTTGTTTGCTGGTTATATATTCTACCTGTTAAAAGAATTTATAAATAAGTATATTGCAGAAATCACAAAGATATCATGTATGTATTATCTGCATGTGAACAAGGTAATTTACCAGTATCTGCGCATCTCGGTAGTAGGGGTCAGTTGTTCCATCTCTGGGCTTCAGGCTGTTATATTGAGTCCATTCTCCCTGCAATGAGTCAAAGGTAACAAGTGTCCAATGGTTTGGTGGTATATCGCTTTCCCTACCCCCATTTGAATTTATTGGAAAGATTAGGTATCGTGTTTTTGGTGATAGGTCTGAAAGCACCTTGTCGATTATACTTTCTCGAATATTTTTGTATTGATCTCTCACAACGTAAGTCTGCAACAAAATGTTTCATATTTTAGTTAAAAGGAAATGAATTGTTTATTTGAGTAATTTATATGTTCGCTTACCCAACACAATGAGTCAAATATGAAGAACGGGGGTGTGGGATCTTCTGCTGAAATCTCCCTTGAATTTCTGTAATCATCTCTCAGCATTTTTCCATGTGCATTGATAACCTGGACTTACAATTTTTTATTTTATTTAATCAACAAATATGTCATCACAATTATTAAAATAATTAATTTTGAAAAACGGCTTGCTGATGTTTACTTACATTGTTTGTTATGCCTTTGTCGGATAGTATGTCAAGCAAATCTTCCATACTCACATGATCAGATGTGGATGCTGACCCACATATGTGAACTCTGCAATTGTTAGAAAAGTAGAGTAAATCATGAAGGTATCATAGGTGTATCTCTTGAATATTATGTATGTAACGTGTTCGGGGAAGTAACTTACGTTTCTCCATGTTTTTCGAGTGCTTCATTTATCTTATTCAGTGTGTTCTTATCCAGTCGTTTTGCTGTCGACCAAGACTTCGGGATGTTCCTCGTTGGTTTCTTCCCTTTTTTCACACTGTGCGAAGGTAAACTGGTAAGATCAACAATTCCTGGATCCTCTTCTGCCAATTGCATTTGTTCCTGGTTCTCCCTTTGTTTTTCAGTCTCCTCTTTTTCTTCAACTTTTTCTTTTTTTACTTCTGCTGCATCCTTCAAATTCTTTCTCCTGTTAGCTCTTTGTTTCCTTGCTTTTGTACTCAAAGAATAGGCAAAATCATCATTCCTTTTCCTCTTTCTTTCGTTGTTTTCCTTAATTCTTTTCACCATGGAAGATGGCTCAGTGTCTAATTTCTGCATTGTTAATCAAATATAGAATGAGTATTCTACCGTAAAGTTTCCAGTAAAGTAATCAACAATTAATAATTAAGATAATACATTAGTTTCTTTAATCACTTCTCCAGTAGGTGGGTGATCAACTTTTGGTTCAATCTTTTCCTGTATTTGTGAAATCAAATAAGGTGATCAGTTGATCAAATGTAAAAAGTGACAAGAGTTTCAATTAATTTACTAGGGTTTCCTTACTTCGAAGCCTTTGATTACTTCTTTCATTTCTCCAGCAGGTGGGTTATCAACTGTTGGTTCACTCGTCTGCTATTAAGAACAAAAAACGTAATAAGGAATTGCTTCTTCAGCAAATGTGTTATAAAGTTATCGTGTGTGTATCATGTACGTATTTTAATACCTCAAGGCCTTTCATGATATCTGTCATTTCTTTTGCAGGTGTGTTATCAAGTTTTGTTGCAACCTTCTCCTGTTTTTTCAAAATAAATGAGGTGAGCAATTACAAAAACTTATCAGGCGATATGTCTATCATCTACCGATATTGTTAACTAAATATCTTACCACATTTCTTTCGGGTTCAGCAGATGGGTTATCCACTTTTGGTGGAACCTTATCCTGCATTTTTATTCCAAATCAGTAGACACATTTGTATAAGTGATCTTAAATATATCATATGTGTATCGTGTCCGTATCGTGTTGGCATTTTGGATACCTTGATGACTGTCATCACAGTTGTATCTGGTCCAGAATGTGGATAGCCAATTTTTACAGCAGCTTCGCCCTGTATTAATGAAAACAAATAAGTATTCATATTTTTGCAGAAGTAATCAGTAAAATCACATATTCATCGCATTTGGATCCTGGAGGTATCCTAATACCTCCATGCCTTTGTTTTTCTCTGAGATAATGTCTTTTTTCCCGATCTTTTCTGGTTTGTCTAGGGATATAACTAATGTTTGCTCTTTTTCCTTGCCATGATTCACTTTAATTGGGGAGTCCAACAACGATTGTGACTGCAACATTATTGTAGTAGTTGCGGAGGAAACTAATGTATTCATAGTACATGCACAAGAATTAGCTCATGGGAGACGAATATTACCAGTTCGAATGTTGGCAAGTCATTAATCCACTCCTTCAGTCGAGCTCCAGTATCGGTATCTTGATTTTCCTCGTGTTGTAACTGTATCAAATATGTATTATAGAGGTATTATGATTGATTCAGTCTTGAAATGTGTATGAATTTACGCTATATATTCTACCTGAAGTGTTGGTACGTTGCCACTTGGAGGGCTAGTGGTTGAGCTGTCTCTTAACTTCTGAGTTAAATCATGAACTTTGAGTTCGGTGAGCTCCTCTTGCAGTGTAGAAGCAATGGCTTCTTTTTCCTTATTGAGATCAATAAGCTTGTGGTTCATTTCGTCCAGTTCTCATTTCAAATCATCAACCTTCTTCTCCAAATCCTCTATGTATGCATTCTTATCATCAATTTGGTATCTCATGTAGACTTCCCTCACTTTAGCTGCTTCCAGGTCTTTAAGAAGCACTTCATATGATGGTTTCATTGATTGTTCAATCTCCTCAATCTTTGATCCGGGTGTCCCTTTCGAAGTTTCTTGTTTCTCAGATGTTTTAATGACGTATTCTGCTAGCTTTATCAGTGGTGTGTTGTCAAGGCTGTCCTCAGAGAAAGTTTGATCGAATAATTGTGCCTTTCTAGCTGTATCTGTTGGCAGGGATTGTTTGTTCTCATTGTCTTCGGAATCGTCATCCGTATCCGACTCAGAGTCTTCATCTTCTTCGTCTTCAGTTTCTTCTTCTTCATCATCATTTTTACCCTCTTCTTCATTTTCTTCATCATCTTCATCCTCACTCTCGTCTTCATCAGCATCTTTTGGTGGGAATACATCGGAAACGTCATCTAATTTCTCAAATGTTGTGGTCTTCAGAATGCTAGATAGCTCCCTAACGTCCCATTTCGCACAAAGTAGCTTTGATTTTGTGTTGTCAGGTTCACAAACTTTTGAACATTCCATCACCCAAAACTGTTTAATATGAGAAAAATATGTTAGTATAAAAGATTACGAAAGTATCTCAATAGTATCGCAGATGTATTACAGTAAATGAAAATATTACCGGGAGAGCAACCAAACACCCAGTTACATCTTCTGGGTTAGAATTGCACATCGACGTATGCAAATACTGGTAAATGTGCCATGACCAATTATATTTGTTTATTTGGTCCAGGTCTTCGACGTAGTCAATGTATCCCCAGCTAAGCGTCATTGATTTGTTAGGGACAAATAGTGATGCAAGAAGATAAAGCACCATGAGTCGACATAGGTCATCTTCAGCGTTTGTTTTATTTCCCGCAGCTGCTTCCTTTACTTGGGTTGCGATAATTGTTTTTGTCAGCCTGGGAATGAATTTGAATCTCCTCTCAATAAAGGTGCTTGAAGAGCCTTTTTTCTGATGTGTAATGTCGATTGCTTTTTTTCCGCCTTCTATTCGGAAGATGTTCTTGAAATCTTTGTATTCAAACTTTCTTGACTGTCCCCCTAATTGGAATGTTTCAGTTTCTCTGTTGAAAGATTTCAACAACTGGTACATGTTATGGTTTGAAAAACCACTGGTTGCTGTGCTTAACTCTTTATTCATTATTGCTTCGATCAGGTTCCAAAATGGAATTTTCTTCATTTTCGCAGTTTGCTTCTTCTTTAATGAGAGTTCCTCAATCAGACCAACAACGCCCTGAAAGCTTGACCTATAATGGGGTACGCTTGTTTCTACTTTTTTCACCTGAATAATAGTTTAATAACATGTTAATCAGACACGTATCATAAATGTATCTCAATATATTTATGTAAAGAGTACACTATCAAATATGACAGCAAAGGTACTAGATACATACACCATTCTCATTATTGAACAGGCATCACAAGGGTATCATAGAAGAATCATGCAACAACCTAACTACGAAAATGTTGTCAAAAACTGTACAGGGTTCAGAAAAAGATTGCAGCTCTGATCAGGAACATATACCATTCTTAACATTGAACAGGCATCACAAGGGTATCATGAAGGTATCATACAACAACCTTACAACGAAAAAATTGTCAAAAAAGATGATACCTTCCCTACTAATGATGATGCAGCAGTGGTATCATTCGTAAAGGTATCATAAAGGTATCAAACGGTACTAAACAACCCAAACCCTAAACCTTACTAAACAACCTCAAAAGGGTATCATAAAGGTATCATACAACAACTTTACTACGAAAAATGTGTCAAAAAAGTTGATACATTTCCCATCAAATACGGTACAGGGATAAAATCCCACACACATATTGTGTAATAACATAACATATGGATGAGAAAGGTGATACCTTTCCTACTAATGATGATGCAGCAGTGGTATCATTGGTATTACAAGACAGTATCAGAAGCCTTACCATTATCGATTTTGCTAGTCGATCGGAATGACAAGTGACGGAAACCCTAACTGAATCGGAACTGGTACTATAGCACCCGATATATAAGGATGTCCGTGAAAGGTCGCGTCGGAACAATGTAGTCGCGTCGATAACAGGTCGTGACGAAAACCCTAACTTCCCTATCTCGATCGCAGCAGCCACGGGAATCGCCGGAATGCCTAGCCGATCGTCGTTCTGGAGTGAGAAAACTGATTCTTCATTTTGAAATCGCGTAACATATGGGTATCACGGGTCCAATATGGGTATTACGTCTGACAATGGGTATCACGATTTTCTATGTCTCAGAATGAATTTGAATTTTGTGACACAGGGTTAGTTTCGTCAACCAGCGAAAATAGTGACTAAAAATGGAACAAAATTTTCGCGCCAGTCCTTATTGCCTACCTTTTCAATTTCCTGTACCGGCCCACAATTGCCCCTAAAACAAATTATAATTTGGTAGAAACCAGGTAAAACTGACACCACTTTCAAAAACATGAAAAGACCACAATGTCCTCAATATAAATCTTCTCACTTGCCATTTCTTTTCCAGTTTCCCTCTAAAAACCGTATTCTTGAAAGTCGAAACGACGAAACCTAAAGCACACTCTGCAAAATCATGCAAAGAAACACTACTGACACTCACTCAACGGCCCATATTTTCAGGTGGGTATGCTTCTTCTCATGTAAAATCGGATTTATTTGTTCATATTTTTGAGTTGGGTTTGTTTGTTCTAGTTTTTTCATGTGTTGGATTTTGTGTTTTTTATTTTTCTTCCTAAATATATAGGTTCTGATTAATTTGTTCCTTCTTTATATATCCATGCAGAATTGTTACAATGGAATACCTAATCAGCGAGAGTAATCGTTTCCCAGCAAAGGTTACAAGTTTTTCAGCAATTTCACACGTCGTAGATTCAGTTAGGACCAGGCTGAATGTGGAGCAGCGGGAGATGTTTAGGAGTTCATGCTTTGGCATGATGTTAGATATTAATCATTTAACCTGTTCTGGACAGTTGCTGCATCAGCTACTTCTAAGACAAGTCCCTTCTCCTGACTGTGGAAAAAGGTTGTACTTTAAGTTTGCTGGTAAGAGGACGAAATTCTGTATTGAAGATTTTGCATTGATTACGAGATTGTGCTGCACGTCACCGGTTCCCACTGTCGCTACCATGGTTGATACTTCACATCATAGGCTAAAGTCTCGGTATTTTGAAGAAAAAGAAGGCAAGGGAAAGGGCAGGGGAAAGGCCACTAGAATAAGTAGAGGGCAATTAGAGGATACATTTGAAAAATGTGAATTTATCGATGACACAGATGCAGTCAAGCTTGCATTAGTATATTTTGTGGAGTCAGTGCTAATGCCGAAGCAGAGAAGAAACTCTATAAATCTTCAGTGACTCCAGTTAGTGGATAACCTAGATGCTTTCAATAAGTTCCCTTGGGGAACTATTTGCTATGAACATACTGTCAATTCACTGGCTACAGCAATGGTGGGCCGTGCTGAGAAATTCGTGAATAAGACCAATAAGAAAGAAACATACAGTCTCGTTGGATTCCCTATAGTACTCCAGGTGTGTATATAAATTATATAGATTTAATGGTAAAACAGATTCAATGTAACATTTCCTTTTAATGTCAATTACCAATATTGTTTCTTTTGCAGATTTAGGCTTATGAAGTTGTCCCGCGAATTGGACATAAATATGCAACTAAAAGCGGAAACCTACAACCTAGAATACTGAAATGGAGCAGTACGTCCACTCCTGAATCCAATGAACTTGTAGTAGAAATTTTCAACCAGGAAAATGTAAGTACTCAGTGATTGGATTTGTATAGCCTATCTTTGAGTTTTATTAATTCATTGTTCGAGTACTTTGTTTTTCTATGTTAGAGTACTTTATTTTTATTTTCCAGTTAGTTTAGTTTTTCTTGTTGGGTAGTTTAAATTATTTGAGTATATTGTTTTTGGCAATTGATCTTTACATACAGCTGGAAGTTCACCAATCTATGATCGCCACAGAGACAGAGAAGAAGTAGGATTACTATAAGAGTCTGGGGAGCTTGAGAAAAAGAGAGAGAAGGGATGAAAAGAGAGATGTGAAGAGAACAAAAAGAAATACTGATATGAAAAGAAGGGAGAAGAGAGGAAATAAGGAGGACATGAAGAATGAAGAAGAAGAAAAACAAGAAGGAGAAGAAGAAAAACAAGGAGAAGAAGAAGATGAAATTAGAGTTGAGATGAGAAAGAAGGCAATGAATGATTCGAAAAATCAGAAGAAGAATGAGAAGAAGAAAGATATAAGCAGTGAGACTGAAGAGCATAAAAAAAGAGTAGACAGTCAGTCTAGTTTCGCAGGAATGTCTACTGAGGATGATACTGCTGATCCTATTCAGCATGAAAAATTAAATAAAATGCTTGATGATAGGGACATGTTATTGGTAGAGCAATCAGCTCAATGTATCACTCTGAAGAAAATGGTGTCAGAGGGTCTGAATGAGTTGTACCAATATGTAGCAAATACGATGAATAATTTGCTAGATTATACCGCAAGAATAAATGCAGATTCAGATGCAGCTGCAAGTACGAATGTAGTGCTTGCTAAGGATATTACAAGTAAAGAAGAGAAGAAGGACAATACCGATGCGGATGCAATTGCAAGTAGAGAGGAGAAAGAAAAAGTCATCGTAGCTGTAGGGGAGCAACCGGAGGATAAGGAGGATATTTCAGTTACAATTTCAAATAAAGAGGAGGAGAAGCCTTCTGTAGCAGCAGCTGATAAAATAAAGGAGGAAGAAGAGGAGATTCCAGCTACATATACAAATAAGGAGGAGAAGGTGAGCATAGCTGCAGTGGAGAAACAGAAGGAGAAGGAGGAGAGAGACATTTCAGTTACTGTTTGCAACAAAGATGAGAAGAAGGCAATTGTAGCAGCAGCTGATAAAAATGTGGAAAAGTTACACCAATTGACGGACAGGTAACAAAATTGAGTGAATATACATGAATTCATCACGTTTGTCTAGCTTGTGATTGAACATCAAATTTTAGCAAATACTTTTTAATGAAACTGTAACTTTCATTTTAGGAACTTGCCTCCTGAACCACCTTAAGATATCATGCTAATCAGACACTAAGGATGGGGTAGAAATCAGGTGAAAGTTGATGTATCACATGGTCTCATGAACCCTAATAAGTGGATATCATGCTAATACATCACTTATTAGGGTTCTTACCTCTTGGTTTGGAACCAAGGATTGATTATTATATGCCCCAGTAAGTAAAGGCGTCGAACATGTGTTTATTGCAGCATGTAGTTCCTTAAAGTGACCCCATTTTGGTTGTCAGACAGAAAAATAACTTACCATACTCATCAAGCGGGGCTTGATCATAGTAACTTCTTGTTAAAAATGGAGAGGCTGTTCTTCCGAAATTGGTTCCTCCGTGATACTGCAAAGAGAATAGTCTCGTTCCGAAGGATAAATGTTTTGTACATGAGATTTTAATGTTAAAAGAAACTGGCAAGATGACTTTGTGGTGCATAACAGTGATTGTTGTTGTAAATGCTGCGTAAGGTCTTTTGTGAATTTAATTCTTTTGGGTGCATGGCGTGTGAAGCTGGTGAAAGTAGCCACAAATATATTATCATACCATATGGTAATTGACAAAGCATCTTTTTTTTTCACAATGAACAACGCGACATGAAATGCAATGTCTTCAGCTGATCTCAAGTACGGTTCTCCATTATACACTTGATACCTTCAGTAGAAAATGAAGACACTGATTAGACATAACATTTTCTCAATTTTGATTGACTGCTATCTGGGATTTTTTCTCAAGTCTTTATTTTTTTTATTGAAATAATAGCAGTATCTCT
Source organism: Euonymus europaeus (assembly GCA_963580455.1). Taxonomy (NCBI): domain Eukaryota; kingdom Viridiplantae; phylum Streptophyta; class Magnoliopsida; order Celastrales; family Celastraceae; genus Euonymus; species Euonymus europaeus. The sequence goes on along the minus strand of OY756968.1, from coordinate 20,142,393 downwards.
ATGACACAGAGTGAATCTATGGAGGAAGAGCCGAAGCACAAGGTATGTTAATCATATCCTGTCCTGTTTAGATTAAAATTTTCTCGATTGCAGATAATATAAGCACATATATTAAAAATTGAAGACCTAATCTTGTGCCTTGGCATTGATGGTTCTTAGCAAGACAATGATAGGAATATTAAAAGTTAGTTTTCAGCTTATTTATTGGTCTCTTCTGCAGGATGCATATTTGGAATGTGGTGGTGGAGATGAAAATAACGTCATGGCATTAGAAGCTGATCCCTCTTCGCAATTTATGTCATGCTCAAATACTGAGGCTTTGCAAAGTGCCCTAGTGTCACCTACTGACGTTTCCATGGCATCATCATATGCTGAATTTCAATCAGGCTTATATGATGAGCCCATTGACTCTATATTTGAGAATGATATGTCTCTGGTTAACACATTAATGACTAAAATATCAGGTAATCAGCTTCAAGTCCTTTACCTAAGAACGAAGTGTCCCAAAATTTGTAAGTAACCTTCTCTTTTTTTTTTTCTAGTTATCTGCAGTTTTGTCAACTTGGTCATTAATTTGGATAAATCAAAGACTTATTTTTCTTGTCTAGATGAATGCATTAAACTAAAACATGGATACCTGACAACTTATGGTATAATCTGTCCTTTCTTCTTACATAATCACACAATGCTCTTAAAAGATCCAACCTTGAAAATTATTTTTTGTTTCAAAGTGGTGATCGATGTTGAGATAATAGTGTCTGTGATGGAAAATCTAGCTTCAACTCTTTGCAAGTTTCAAATTCAGAAATCAAGAGAAGAATCTTTTTTTTTTTTTTTGCAAATATGTTTTATGCTCAATATGCATGATGCTTTTGATGTCTAGATGACGGCCATTCCTTCCCAATAGACGATGCAGAAGTAAACATGGATGTGGATCGGTGATTTGCAAGTGATTGATCTTATCAAAGGTGGAACAGATGTTGGGGGTGCCGGTGATGTTGGAAAGGATGGCATGGCAACATTCTACACTCTCGTATCCATATGCGCGACGATCATCTGTCCCTTTTTTTCGATCTCATGGGAGACGCAGACCCTGCCATGGCTGGATTAGCAGTGATGAAGAAGATGAAGTGAATATTGTGAGTCTAAACCCCGAGCCGCCACTACCAGAACAGGTAGAACTTCGTTCATTGAGGCAAAGGCAAAGTGAAAACTTTCTTGTTCTCCTTTGATACGTTTGTAGGTGTGTGAACTCATTGTTACAACATGAGAACATTATCTATTTATCATGGTTTGGTCATATGTGATTTTGGCCGTTTCTAATTTCCTCATATATGTTTTGTGCTTGTATTTCTTTGATATACATTGGAAAAATGTTATATGGCCCAACCCCCTCAACAATTCATTTCATAGTAATATCATATTTCTTTGTAAATTTTTAATAATATATTGTATTTTATTATACACTTACAATGAAATATAATATTTCATTTTAATATTTTATTGTAATATTTCATTGTACACTTACAATAAAATATCATATTTCATTGTAAATTATAATAAAAATATGATGTTACAATGGAATAGGAAAATATAAGTTATTTAAATTATGATGTATCATCGCGGTATATATACCTTCAAAAGCTCCACCTTTTTTTAGCAAATCATCTTTTTTATTACTATTTTTTAATTTCCTCTCCTACTTTCTTGAGCTTTTTCAACAAAATTGTATTTTCTTTACTTTATTCTTTTTGATTATTTATTGGGTTTATTATCGACATAACATTTTCAAAACTCTGTTATGTTGAACAATTCACTGGATCGTATTTCTACCATGTAGAACCTAGAGTTCTATAAAGTTCATCATGTCCTGGAACTGGTCCTCTAAACCCGCTTCTCACATGGGTCTACAATTTTAATAGGTTTTTGAGTTAAGATGCTAAGGTGGCGTTTGGTTTGTATTTCAATTTTTAGAGTAATTTTCAATTTTCTGTTTTGAGGGTCTGTTTTTAGAAAATTGAAAAATGTGTTTGGTTTGGTTATTCTGAAAAATTGTTTTTGAAAATGAAAACTGAAAAATGTATTTGATTTGCGGTTTTTGAGAATTTATTTTTTGAGAATTTATTTTATGAATTTATATTATGCATTTGAATATGTTTAGACATCGAACACTATTTAACTATATTTTCAAACTTTAAAATATATTATGATTAAAAAAGAGTTATCAATTTTTTTGCCATAATTTTTTCATAATCCAAAACTTTCATTTGCTCTTACTTGGTAAAAGTTGCCATGGAAAATACCTGTTGGAGCGCCAAATATTGGCCACATGAATACAAATGGTATCTACTCAACCAAACTACATATATTCAGGTAAAACGAGAGAAAGAGCATCTTTTCTTTCCACAAATTACAATCCAGATTAGTAATATACTTCATGGGCATCAAAGTTTAAACTAACGAAAGTTTAACACAATTTGCAGCAACTACAAGAGCTTCGGGTCACGATAATATCCACAAGTAACATGTTCATTTGGTCCACCAATGGAGGAAATCTTTGCTCCTGTTAATCTTCTTCTGCAGTTGGACAACTTGAATGGACTCACATGGAATGCTACAACACTTGTGCTCATAGCTTGGTGGACTTGACCTAACCTTTCTCTTCCCATTGGCATATGCTTCATCATTTGTCCCTTCCATGCCTTTCAATATATGAAAAGACAGAGACTTGAGAGAACTTACCTCGATAATCCACTCCAGAATTGAGCTTGATAACCATCGATCACCAATAGAAAATCCAAAATTTTCCCTTGATCAGTATGGAAATTCGAAGAACCTGAATGTACTCATTCAATAACCAAAATTGACACGGGTTGTGAGCCACCAATCCATACAGGAATAACCAAAATTGAATGGTGGAAGGAAGGAAGAAGACGGGTAGTACAAGAGCAAAGCGAGAAGCAAGAAGCGTTTACGTAACTTATGGAAAGTTCCGCGTTTTTAGAAATTTCCTTGTTTTGAACAAAAACACCCAAAACGTGAAAAGTCAGTTTTGAGTTTTACGTTATAACCAATGTTTTTAAACTTGGACCGATCAATCAACTGGCGTGACCACCGGTTTCCGGTCTGACCGGTCCGGCCGGCGGCCCACTGTCGCCTCAAAGATTGTTTTAGATTCAGTTGCTTTCGACATTTTTAGTATCCACTGAAATGAATAATGAAAATCCCATTTTACCCTCCATTGAAACCTTCAATAATATCTAGATATTTGTAACCACATCATACACAGTTTGATTCAAAAATTCATTCAATCCACACACGACACAATGCACATCTAGAGAAGTTTGGAAGCTTTGGTGAGAAAAGATAGCATTCTCCAGTCAGATCAATTACCCTTCTTCATTTAAATCATGCATTCATATTCTCTCATTCTCTCTATGGAACAAATCCAGCATCCTTTAATTTTCTCTCTAATTGCTCAAGCTTCGTCGGTTATACCCTTCCCCTCCATGTCATTAGCGGAGATCAGTCACCCAATCAACGGCCAGATTTCATCTTCGAATTGACCTCACTTGACTGATTTTTGCTCATTCCACGGATCCAAGCACTTATCCGCACTGCAGGATTGCCTCCATCTCAAATATTTCCTAAGATCTTGTATGTGACTTGTCTCCAAATCTACTTCTAGTTTCCCATTGATATCGACAAATTATGCCCAAGCTGCGATTTCCTTTTTCTGCATCAATCTTTGATTTCTCAAATTACACAATAGTGATCGTAGATGTTGAGTCCCTAGACTGGATTACAATCGGCAAATGCAGAACGGGGTGATGGAAGAGGGCGATATCTTGTTTTGGCTTTAGGTTTAGAGAATTTCAATTTTGTTTGGTCTCCTACCGGATGACACCGATTTTTATGACATCAATCAGATCAGACAGGCGACCGATTGCCGGTTAGACCGGTTCGACCGGCCAGTCCGGTCCGGCTTCAAAAACATTGGTTATAACTTTCAGCCTGTTTAAAAAATGTATTTTCAAAAACACATCAAGTGAACAAGTTTTGGGTTTTCATCAAAACTGAAAACTAAAAACTGGTTGAAAATGACAAAGAGAACAACCCCTCAACCTCTGACCTTGGTATGGCTCTCTTTTTATTTTCATTTCGATTTTAACTTTGCAATGATTCTTCTGCATATGTGACTGCGGTAAAGTTGGCTTGGTTGCTATTTATGGAGCACGACTTACTAATTTTGACATTGTAGACATGTCATAAGATTTGTGTGATGGATTTATGCTGGTTGGTTGTCGGTTGGGATCGGTACAACCTAGCCGATGGACTTTCTGTGATCAAGATCATGGTTGGCAAGTTTCTAATTGCACTGCAGAAAGTATGATCGAAGGTAATTTACCCATTTTCAATTTGGATGGAAAGCGCCAATTTGGTGTCTCAAAAAAAAATTACTCTTTGCATGATAGAGTTATTTTTCTCAACATAATTTGTTGGTTTCAATAAAAAAAAATTCAATTAATCATAATAAAGTGGTTGTGGTGAACGTCTTTTCATTAGCCTTCTAGGTTCATCTCTTGATTCTTACATACATTCAATTCCCTTAATCGATTAAGTTGCCGTCTTTATTATTTTCTTCTTCCTTCAGACATAAATTCAAGGGTTTTCGCTTGACACTCCAACTTACTACAAATCAATAATTTCCTATTTAGTGTCCTATTTGCTGTGATAGGCGACGTGTGTAGATATCTCCCTTTTCCTGCTGCTTTTTCCATATTGAGAGGAACCTGATGTCATCTTCTGGTTTCACCTATAGCTTCTCTATGGTTGGTTTTTCCTACAGATCTTCAGCAATAAAATTAACAATCCATGATTGGGACCATGCGAGAAAGTAGACATTGTTGTTGTATTTGGGACAATTTTCTTTTCAAGCTACCAAGGTGTGGAGGGATTGACTAAGTGAAATGATAAATTCTAAGTTTTTGTCTGATATTATTGATATCAATTGAGGTGCGCTAACTTCAAAGGATGAGAGTAGTTGTTTTTGCTATTCATCACTGTTCGATTGTGTTATGCTCCCTGTCCTCTTTCTAATTGTTTTTGTTGACCTCGGGCATGTCCCTCGAACTTCATATCAAGCCATCTTTGAGATGATCTTCTGTATTTTCTCCTTGCCTTTTGAAATATAATTGTTTGCATATTGTTGCTCATTTACAATATGCAGACGACACAATTTTATTCAGCGCCAATAGTGTTCAAAGTTTATTAAATATTAAGCGTATTTTGAGGTGCTTTGAATTAATGTCCGGGTTGAAGATCAATTTCCACAAGTCTTTGATTGTGGGAATAGGTATGAAGGATCATGAAGTTCGGATTGTTGCCGATATGCTTAGCTGCAAGACAAAGAGTCTTCCTTTCTCTTACCTTGGCATTCCTCTAGGTGATGGTTCAATGTCTAGAGTAAAATTATGGGATCCTGTCATTTCTAAAGTTAATTCCCGTTTGGCTATATGGAAAGGCAAGCATCTTTCCTTTGGTGGGAGATTATCTCTGATAAAATCAGTCATATCTAGCCTTCCGATCTACTATATGTCAGTGTTTAAAATTCCAAAATCAGTTGCAACCAAGATTGAAAAACTTCAGCGGAATTTCTTGTGGGGTGACACGGATAATCAGAGGAAAATCCACAACATTAAATGGGACCAGGTTATAAAGTCTAAGAAGAGGGGTGGAGTGGGAATCGGGTCCATTTTAGACAAGAATAAAGCTCTTTTGTTTAAGTGGATTTGAAAATATAATCAAGCACAATCAGGTTGCAAAACTTGGTGAAAATCCCTTATTCAAGAAAAATACAACTTGCCGAATACAATTTGTCATCCAGTCATCTCCGCTTCTTATTCGCCTATATGGAGGAATATTCAATCTCTCTTTGAGCCCTCTGGTGGCAAGATTGAGGATATTATCAATAAAGGGTTAGCATTCAGGTGTGGGAATGTTGCTCCATCAGGTTTTGGGAAGATTGTTGGGTGGGTTTTGCGCCTTTGAATGTCCAGTTTCCCCGTCTCTACAATGCTTGTCAATTACACAATCAGCCGATCAACAGTTTTGGATTTGGGATGGGATAAATTGGGTATGGAATATTACATGGAAGAGAAATTTATTTTCTTGGGAAGAAGATCAAGAAAATTATCTTCTTGATGTCATTGGTAAAACTGTTTTATGTCAAGGCCAGGAGGACAAAATAATTTGGCGGCATTCACTCGATGGGATATATTCAACCAAATCTCTTATTTTAGCTGCAGACTCCTCTCAAATTTCTCTTGTTGATCTGGCTTGTAGTAGAATTTGGAGGGGTTGGGCTCCTCCAAAAGTTGAATTTTTCATATGGCTTCTTATTCAAGGGAAGTTAAGCCCCGTGATAGGCTTTTTCGTATGGGTATTCTTGATCAATCCAATGCTTGCTGTCCTTTTTGTCTTGATTATCCTGAATCGATTGATCACTTATTTCTTTTATGCAAATTTTCTAGTAAAATTTGGAACAAGATTTTACTTTGGTGGGGTGTGGAATGGTGCTCTCCAGCTTCAATAAGGGCTTTGTTTGATCAGTGGCCCTTTTTTGCGAAGGGAAAGCAAGTGTTAAAGGTTTGGGTTATGCTATTTGCAGTGACAGTTTGGAGTTTGTGGCTAGAGCGTAATTCCATCATTTTTGAAAATAAAGAAGTGGATTGGGATAACATTCTTTATGTAATCTTTATTCGTTTTGGAACTTGGTTAAAAGCTATCAATGTCAATTTGATGTTGAAGGGAGCTGAATTATTTTCCTCTTCAGATGGCTTGAAAAATCTTTCAGTGCTTCAAAAACCTTCTAGGATAGTGTCTAGTTGGTCGGCGCCTGTGAGATCCCGACCCAAAAATATTATGTTTGGTTAAATTTTAAGTAATAAGTTAATGGAAAAATGAGTTCGAAGAGATAACGGACCATTGGAAGTGTATAAGACCCTAAAAAAAATAGTTTTGCGCTTGGTTCGGTAAAAGGGTCATAACTTTTAGTGTACATGTCCGTTTCGGGCCCATAATATATCAAATCGAAGCTTAGACCGAGACGGAAAATAAATATGGGAAAAAACTGAGTTCTGTGAACAGTAATCCGTCCGGACGGATAATTGGGCGTCCGGACGGATATGCCTAAACGGAAGGCAGAAAGGTTCTGTGAATAGTGATCCGTCCGGACGGATATGCCTAGATTCAAACCAGTGGGTTACATGAAGAGTAATCCGTCCGGACGGATGCTTAGGGCGTCCGGACGGCTATCGGGAAATCAGTTTTTAAGAAACAGAGAGACATTTCTGGACATTACCAACACTTGGAGAGCCCGAGAAGAGAGAGAAAGAGTGAGAAACTTAGAGAGAGAAGGAGATTTGTTGAGGTTCTTGCTTGGTTTTCCATGGATTCATGAAGCATGTCAAGAATCAAGGTGGAATCAAGGAAGATTTGAAGGTTTGAGGTGAGTTTTCATAGTTTTGGAATTCTAGGGTTTTTCCTAGATTTGTTTGATTCTTTAATAGATGGAAGGTAAGGCTTAGATATGTTGATTATAGGTTGATTTTTGATGTATATGTAGATTGGTTTGTGATTTGGAGTAGAGTTGAGCTTGGGTTGAGTTTCAAGGATTTTGGAGAAATTTCTAGAGAGAGAAGGTGAGTAATTTCGAATTTATTGATTTAATTGATGTTTATATGAGCTGTTGGTTGTTTATTGATGTATGAATGGGTTCGGTTTCACCACATTGTTAGGTTTGGGAAATCGGAACCCTAGGAACGTAATTGTGAATTTTGTGGTAAATTGCTCAACAAGAGGTAGGGATTCTTACCCCATTTTCTATCGTATTGTTCTTCTCTAAAGAGCGGTTTAAATTCTTCATTGGTCTTTATTATTTGTGTTCTTGCCTAAATTGTTTCTTAGGAAGAACGAACCTTGTTGTTGGTTATTGATGAATTTGCATACCCTTTAAATGCTTGATCATCTATTGGGCATGATAAACCTCGTTCATGCATCATGTAGTTATGTATATATATATAGGATTGTTATATATACGAGCTTCTTTTGCATGACATTATTGGACATGAATTATAGATGCATTGGGTCTACGAGTATGGACTCGTAGTATCCTTAGGTTATACTTTGTGATGATGTTGGATACCGAATGGGCACATTGTTGCCGGAAGTCGGGATTTCCATGGTGTAGGTCCACCTATAGTCGTTCCGGGGCAAAGTGCAAGGGTTCCGATGATTTTCCGGAATATTCGTTGACTAGTGCCAGGCGCTGTAGGGTGTAGCCCGAGGTTATACATTGTTGTGACATTTTAGGATGTCATGTTGCTGCATTGAGCTTGTTTCAACATTCAGCCTTTACGTTCTTATGATTCATTTTATTTTCCCTACTGAGCCTCCTGCTCACCCTATTTCTTTTCTATATCCTTCAGGTGAGACTGGTGCTGAGAACCAGGCTGCGGATCAGTAGGAGGCAGCGTGACATGGAAGGCCACCCTAGGAGCACTAGGATATATATTAGGTTGTTTGAGAACCTTGGTTATGAATTAAGTACATGTAGTACTTTTATTGGTTGACTATTATGTTGCTTAAATACCTTTTCGGTATGTTTGATGGATGGTCGGGAGGTATGCCGTGTGATTGGGACTCTCGTACCTAGATATAGGACCTTGGGTCCGGATTGATAGACTTTGATAGTCTATGATGATATTATTGATATGATTATGTTTTGCTTATTGATTGCATGTGATTAGGAGGCCTGAGGCCCTGCCTAGTGTGTGAATGTGGATAGATGGCCAGAGGCCTGTTAGGCTGCGGAACTTCTCTGATTATTATTGATTATCTTTTCCGTGTTAAATGAGATGTGACTCTAGGCTGGCACCCTCCGATATACGGGGAGGTGCTGTCGGATTTCTATTAGAATCCGGGGTTAGGTTGGCGTGTGGTGAGGTCCTTAGTGACGTGGCACATGCCTAAAGTGGCGCTCCCGGCTCAGTGCGTGAATTTTGGGTCGGGGCGCCACAGTTTGGTATCAGAGCGCGAGGTTAGCTCTACGTAGGATCTGGGGTTGGGTCCTAGATGTGAGTTAGTAAGTCTCCAGGCCATGTCACGACCTCTGCTGATCCGGTACGTTTTCTTATCCCTTAAATCCTCAATTGATTAAGTCATGTTAAGTATCTTATATGTTGTGGCGCAGATGGATACTCGTAGGGTGACCCGATCTACTCGCGTTGCGGCAACCCCGGGAGATGGGGCCAGGCGAGGACGACCTAGGGGCCGTGGTAGAGGCCAAGGTAGAGGAGTGGCGCTTGCTACTAGGCGCACTCCTAACACTCAGAACTCGGTGCCGGTGAATGACACCAACGAGGGAGTGGAGGAAAGAGTTGAGGTGGAAGGTCCAGGAAGGACTTTAGAGCCAGTATTACCGGAGGTACAGGTTGCTCCTACCAATATTATAGGGCAGCCTGTGACCTTAGAAGCTTTGACAGGAATCGTGATGAACTTAGTTCAGGTTATACAAGCGCAGACTCAGGCGCAAGTGGTAAGAGCACCAGAAGTCCGAAGTGAAGGACAGGGTTCCGGGGCTAGTACTGGAGATGGTGCCAGACCAGAACGGGAGATTTATGAGGTTGATCAGTTAAGGAGGACTAGTCCTCCAGTGTTTGATGGTGAGGGAGAAGGGTACGAAGCCGGTGAATGGCTTAGGCAAATGAGCAAGAGATTTGAATCTCTAGTTCTACCCGATGACCGGAGGATGAAGCTGATCTTTTATTATCTTAAAGGAGCAGCACATGACTGGTGGGATTCGCTGGATCAGAGAAAGAATGATTTGACTTGGACATCATTTGAAATGTTGTTCATGCAACGATTTGTGCTAGATAGCTTCCAATCTGACAAGGCCAGGCAATACATGGAGTTGGTGCAAACTCCTGATATGACGGTGACGCAATATACCAAGAGGTATGAGGAACTCTATAGGTTTGGAAAGAAGTTTGCTCCAGATGATTGGAGCAAGACAGAGAGATACCGAGATGGGTTGATTCCTACTATTGGGAAGTTGATGATACCTTCCGGGGTGATGTCATATGACAAGGCAGTGGACATGGCTCTTAAGATAGAGCGGGGAGAGCGCAACTCTCGTCAGTACTGGGACATTCAAAAGGGTCGAAAGACCCCAGCTTCTAGTGGAGGAAGCAGTAGTAGTCAGAAGAGGCAGAAGATAGAACCTCAGATTCAGGGAGGCCAGAGAGGTGGTAGGGACCAGGGACAAAGGCCACGGGGTGGCAGATTTGCATGTTTCAAGTGCGGAAAGGAAGGCCACAAGAAAGATCAGTGTCCAGTAAAGGGAATTGTGTGCTTTGGGTGTGGTGCGGCTGGCCATAGGAGGAATGAATGTCCTCAGGGTGGCAAAACTTCAGATCAATATCATACACCCGGAGTACCACCTTCTGCAATTTCTACAGCCCTTCCCTCCGCTGTTCCATCAGGGGGAAGAGGACGAGGCGGACCTAGGCAGACTCCGCAGCTACAGTCGACCCAGACGCAGACCCGGGCATTTGCATTGGGACATCAGGAGACTCCTGAACATCCCAACTTCATTGGAGGTACTTTCCTTATTTCAAACTGTTGGGCTAGGGTGTTGTTTGATTCGGGAGCTACAGCTTCATTCATTACTAGTGCCCTAACACATTCCTTAGGGTTGGAAATTTCGCCGATAAGGCGTATGTTTACAGTGTCTTCACCATTTGGGTATTTTACTCCTTTAGAAGGGGTAGCATTTGGGTGTGAGTGTCGATTTGGGGAAGTGGTCTTGAAGGCTGATTTTTATGTGATGGACTTCAAGGATTTCGATGTAATCCTTGGAGCGGATTGCTTGACAAAGCACCATGGGTTGCTAGATTTTTGGGAGAGGAAAATTACTCTTAGAGTACCCGAGGGTGGGGTGATTCGGTTGAAGGGATCGAAGGGGATTCCTTGTCCTCATTTCTTAGAAAATCGTTTATACCAGGATTGTGGGATGGCAAGTTTGGTGACATCAGCACCTAGGGGTGATTTCACAACACCGATTCAGGTGGTGGAAGAGTTTATGGATGTGTTTCCAGAAGAGTTACCTGGACTGCCTCCAAAGAGAGAAATAGATTTTGCCATCGAGTTGCATCCGAACGTGAAACCAATTTCGATTTCTCCTTATCGGATGGCTCCGGCGGAGTTGAAAGAATTGATGATGCTACTAGAAGAGTTGCAAGATTTGGGGTTTATTAGGCCGAGTGTATCTCCATGGGGTGCACCGGTATTGTTTGTAAAGAAGAAAGAAGGGTCGTTGAGAATGTGTATCGACTATCGGCAGCTGAATAGAGCTACAGTGAAGAATAAATATCCATTACCACGGATCAATGATTTATTTGATCAGTTGAGAGGTGCCAAGCATTTCTCCAAGATTGACTTGAGGTCAGGATATCATCAATTGCGGATAAGGGATGAAGATATTCAGAAGACAGCGTTTAGGACTCGATATGGGCATTATGAGTTCTTGGTAATGCCATTTGGGTTGACTAATGCCCCAGCGGTATTCATGGATTTAATGCAGCGGGTTCTTAAACCGTTTTTGGATAAGTTTGTAGTGGTATTCATAGATGATATCTTGATTTACTCTACAACGGAGGAAGAGCATGGTGAACACTTAAGAGTGGTTCTGTCAACTCTGAGAGAGAATCAGTTGTATGCTAAACTTAGTAAATGTGAGTTTTGGGCCACAGAAGTGAAATTTCTTGGTCATGTTATTACACAGGAGGGCATAGCAGTTGATTATTCTAAGGTTGAATCCGTGTTGAATTGGGTGAGACCGAAGAATGTGACAGAGATAAGAAGTTTCCTGGGGTTGGCAGGCTACTACCGAAGGTTCATTGAGGACTTTTCGAGAGTGGCTGCACCCATGACACAATTGACTAAGAAAAGTACACCGTTTGTTTGGACAGACGAGTGTGAGGCGGCATTTGAAGAGTTGAAGAAAAGGTTGACAACACCTCTTGTATTAGTAGTGCCGGAGAGAGATGTAGGCTACCAGGTGTATTGTGATGCATCTGGAGTGGGATTGGGATGTGTGTTGATGCAATGTGGGAGAGTTGTGGAGTATGGCTCTAGATTGCTGAAGACACATGAGAAGAATTATCCAGTTCATGACTTAGAACTTGCAGCAGTAGTATTTGCTTTGAAGCAATGGCGGTATTATCTCTACGGAGAGAGATTTGAGGTCTTTTCAGATCATAAAAGCCTCAAGTACTTATTCACTCAAAAGGAGTTGAACTTGCGACAAAGGCGGTGGATGGAATATTTAGAGGATTTCGACTTTAATTTGCAATACCATCCCGGTAAAGCAAATGTAGTGGCGGATGCGTTGAGCCGGAAACTTGGGTTGGCTAGTTTGGCGTTGCACGAATGGGAGATTGTTGAGACAATCAACCAATTTGGGTTGGAACTAAGGAGTGAGGAAGAAAAGGTATACTTGGGTTGTATAACTTCGAGACCACAGATGGTTCAAAAGGTTATGGATGCGCAGAACGGTGATCCCTCCTTTGATGTGATTGATGAGAGTTCAGGATGGGTTCGTGGGATTGACGGTGGAGTGAGATATGTTGGGAGGTTGATAGTTCCCGATGATGAGGAACTACGGCCAGAGATCTTGAAGGAGGCACACCATTCATGGTTTGCCATGCATCCTGGGGTTACAAAAATGTATCAAGATTTAAAAAGGAACTTTTGGTGGAAGGGGATGAAGGCCGATGTGGCCAGGTATGTGGCGAGGTGTCTGACTTGCCAATAGGTGAAAGGTGAACATCAAAAGCCGGCGGGGTTGTTACAACCACTACCGGTAGCGCAATGGAAATGGGAGATGATCACTATGGACTTTGTGACGGGGTTTCCAATGACTGAGAAGAAATATGACACGGTGTGGGTGATAGTGGATCGATTGACCAAGTCGTCACACTTTCTACCAATGAACAAGACAGATTCATTGGAATCCTTGAGTAGCTATTATGTGAGAGAGATTGTAAAGTTGCATGGAGTGCCATTATCTATTGTGTCAGACCGGGACCCACGGTTCACTGGTAGATTCTGGAGCAGTTTGCAAAAAGCTTTGGGTACGAAGTTAGATTTTAGTACGGCATACCATCCTCAGAGTGATGGGCAAAGTGAGAGAACTATCCAGATACTGGAGGACATGCTTAGAGCATGTGTGGTAGATTTTGGAAAGAGTTGGGACCGATACATATATTTGGCAGAGTTTGTGTACAACAACTCATTCCAACGTAGTATCGGTATGGCTCCATTTGAGGCGCTATATGGGAGACCTTGCAGATCACCATTGTGTTGGGCTGAGGTCGGGGAAAAAGTGATTTCGGGACCGGAATTGGTCAAAGAGGCTCAAGAGCGAGTTCAGGAGGTTAGGAGGCGGCTTGTCACCGCACAGAGTCGTCAAAAGTCATATACTGATAATAGAAGAAGACCGTTGGAGTTTGCGGTGGGAGACAAGGTATTCCTTAAGGTTAGTCCGAGACATGTCGTTCAACGGTATAGTAAACAGGGGAAGTTAGCACCAAGGTTTGTGGGACCATTTGAAATTCTAGAAATGGTGGGACCGGTAGCATATCGGTTGGCTCTGCCACCTAAGCTAGAAATGGTTCATAATGTATTTCATGTCTCTATGCTCCGGAAGTATGAGCCGGACCCTACACATGTATTGGATTGGACCACCTTGGAGGTTGAAGAAGATGGGAGCTATACTCTTCAACCGGTTAAAATATTGGACCGTCAAAATAAGGTCACGAGAACGAGTATAATTCCTTTGGTAAAGGTGAAGTGGATGTACCATGGTACGGAAGAAGCAACTTGGGAGTTAGAGTCTCGTATGATGGACAAGTACCCGGCTTTGTTCAAAAATCCAGGTACATAACTAAATTTCGGGACGAAATTTGTTTAAGGGGGAAGGGATGTGAGATCCCGACCCAAAAATATTATGTTTGGTTAAATTTTAAGTAATAAGTTAATGGAAAAATGAGTTCGAAGAGATAACGGACCATTGGAAGTGTATAAGACCCTAAAAAAAATAGTTTTGCGCTTGGTTCGGTAAAAGGGTCATAACTTTTAGTGTACATGTCCGTTTCGGGCCCATAATATATCAAATCGAAGCTTAGACCGAGACGGAAAATAAATATGGGAAAAAACTGAGTTCTGTGAACAGTAATCCGTCCGGACGGATAATTGGGCGTCCGGACGGATATGCCTAAACGGAAGGCAGAAAGGTTCTGTGAATAGTGATCCGTCCGGACGGATATGCCTAGATTCAAACCAGTGGGTTACATGAAGAGTAATCCGTCCGGACGGATGCTTAGGGCGTCCGGACGGCTATCGGGAAATCAGTTTTTAAGAAACAGAGAGACATTTCTGGACATTACCAACACTTGGAGAGCCCGAGAAGAGAGAGAAAGAGTGAGAAACTTAGAGAGAGAAGGAGATTTGTTGAGGTTCTTGCTTGGTTTTCCATGGATTCATGAAGCATGTCAAGAATCAAGGTGGAATCAAGGAAGATTTGAAGGTTTGAGGTGAGTTTTCATAGTTTTGGAATTCTAGGGTTTTTCCTAGATTTGTTTGATTCTTTAATAGATGGAAGGTAAGGCTTAGATATGTTGATTATAGGTTGATTTTTGATGTATATGTAGATTGGTTTGTGATTTGGAGTAGAGTTGAGCTTGGGTTGAGTTTCAAGGATTTTGGAGAAATTTCTAGAGAGAGAAGGTGAGTAATTTCGAATTTATTGATTTAATTGATGTTTATATGAGCTGTTGGTTGTTTATTGATGTATGAATGGGTTCGGTTTCGCCACATTGTTAGGTTTGGGAAATCGGAACCCTAGGAACGTAATTGTGAATTTTGTGGTAAATTGCTCAACAAGAGGTAGGGATTCTTACCCCATTTTCTATCGTATTGTTCTTCTCTAAAGAGCGGTTTAAATTCTTCATTGGTCTTTATTATTTGTGTTCTTGCCTAAATTGTTTCTTAGGAAGAACGAACCTTGTTGTTGGTTATTGATGAATTTGCATACCCTTTAAATGCTTGATCATCTATTGGGCATGATAAACCTCGTTCATGCATCATGTAGTTATGTATATATATATAGGATTGTTATATATACGAGCTTCTTTTGCATGACATTATTGGACATGAATTATAGATGCATTGGGTCTACGAGTATGGACTCGTAGTATCCTTAGGTTATACTTTGTGATGATGTTGGATACCGAATGGGCACATTGTTGCCGGAAGTCGGGATTTCCATGGTGTAGGTCCACCTATAGTCGTTCCGGGGCAAAGTGCAAGGGTTCCGATGATTTTCCGGAATATTCGTTGACTAGTGCCAGGCGCTGTAGGGTGTAGCCCGAGGTTATACATTGTTGTGACATTTTAGGATGTCATGTTGCTGCATTGAGCTTGTTTCAACATTCAGCCTTTACGTTCTTATGATTCATTTTATTTTCCCTGCTGAGCCTCCTGCTCACCCTATTTCTTTTCTATATCCTTCAGGTGAGACTGGTGCTGAGAACCAGGCTGCGGATCAGTAGGAGGCAGCGTGACATGGAAGGCCACCCTAGGAGCACTAGGATATATATTAGGTTGTTTGAGAACCTTGGTTATGAATTAAGTACATGTAGTACTTTTATTGGTTGACTATTATGTTGCTTAAATACCTTTTCGGTATGTTTGATGGATGGTCGGGAGGTATGCCGTGTGATTGGGACTCTCGTACCTAGATATAGGACCTTGGGTCCGGATTGATAGACTTTGATAGTCTATGATGATATTATTGATATGATTATGTTTTGCTTATTGATTGCATGTGATTAGGAGGCCTGAGGCCCTGCCTAGTGTGTGAATGTGGATAGATGGCCAGAGGCCTGTTAGGCTGCGGAACTTCTCTGATTATTATTGATTATCTTTTCCGTGTTAAATGAGATGTGACTCTAGGCTGGCACCCTCCGATATACGGGGAGGTGCTGTCGGATTTCTATTAGAATCCGGGGTTAGGTTGGCGTGTGGTGAGGTCCTTAGTGACGTGGCACATGCCTAAAGTGACGCTCCCGGCTCAGTGCGTGAATTTCGGGTCGGGGCGCCACAGCGCCTCCCTTAAATTATTTAAAGTGGAATACAGATGGTTCGGTGCAAGGTTCAAGAGCTGGTATTGGCGGGATTTTGCGTAATTCTGATGGAAATTTTTTATGCATTTTTTCAGGGCCGATGGAGGTCGATGATCCAAATATGATTGAGGTTAAGAAATTAGGAAGGCTCTTCATATTACGATCCAGCGCAATGAATATCTTGATAATCAATATGTGGTTGAGTCGGATTCTAAAAATGCAATTCATTGGTTGGTGGATCCTTCTCCAAATCCATGGAGTTTATCTTCGGATTTCAATGCCATTTCTAATTACTCTTCTTTATTGTCTTCAGTTACTTTTCGACATATTATGCGAGAATCCAACATGGTGGCTGATTCCTTAGCAAAGCAAGGTTGTAATTGAGATGTTTTTTTTGTAGCTTGGTTGAATGACCCATAATCTTGTTTTTATGCTGGTTGTGAATATGGGATTGGTTTTTTTGTGGCTGGTTGGCTGCTTGCAGTTGTTGAAGCTCTCCTCGTGTGGCTTTGTGGTGGAATTGGTTTTGGACTATTTATTCTTCGATTTTGGTTGTAGTGGCTGGGCAGTGCTGTGGTATTTTTCTGTTCAGTTCAGTTTGCTCGTTTGGGCATGTTGTCATTGTTGCAAGGTGGTTGCGGGTAAGAAGCTGTGGGTTATCATATATTCAATTTGAAGTTATTATGGCGTGTGAGTGGAGGTCTTGTTCAGGTTCGCATTGGTGATTTTCTTTGCCTTGGTGCTCTCGGTTTCTTCTTGTTTTTGTTTCAATTGCTTATTAGTTTTTGTTTTATCAATTGCTTGCTTGTTCTCGTGTTTGTTGTTCCTTTGAGTTTTTGTTCTTTTGTCTTTAAGTTGCTTCATGTTGTTTCGTCTTGTTTTCTTTTGTCTTGAGTTGTTTTTCGTTGTAACCTCGGTATTCCTCTGTCATAAGTGAGGCTATTAATAAAATTTGGAGGTACTGTCCTCTTTTATGAAAAAAAAAAAAAAAAATCAAATTTTGACTGAAAGCAACTATTTTTGTAACATTGCTATAGAATAATTACATAATTCAGTTTCAACTATTTCCATGAGCAAGCACACTCGCCATTGATGGATTCATAGACATAAAAATCGAGCCGACATGCATAAGTTTACGTTCAATTGCATAATTTGCATTTCTCTATTCAAAGTAAAATGTTCATTTAGGTTCAAATATAAGTTTTAGCATTTCAAACGTCTGTGGAAGAAAACAGAAGCACGATTAAGAGAAAATAAACATAGAACTGGGAGGAACAAGCCAACAAGGTCGAAGTTTATTATTTTTATTTGACCCCAGTTAATTCTCAATGACCCCTATTATTTCATTTATTTGGTTTTTTCTCCAAAAGTTCATAAAATTTTGACCACAAGTCCTTGTCGGGGAACTGCAAGAAGAGATTACTTAGCTATGGATTCTTCATCATTTTGCAAAAAACAGACCAGCGTGTGATATTTAGACATTTTCTTTGAAGAAAGAGGCTTTCTTGTGATTATATTCTTTCACTGAAACTCTGCAATGAAAGAAATTACATAGCAATTTCAAAGCACTTGCATCAACCAGAGCTTCTCTTCCTCCGGGCTCTTTCTGTTATCCGAATCTCAGTCTCCAACTCTCCATGCTTTCGCAAAGAGAGGAAGCCGATGCCAGATATATGGTTTTATTTCTTCTGTCTGATAATTTGATTGCGGTACTAAGGTGAAGAGTCATAATATAAACTTTTGCCATTAAGACATTGTTGGGTCTCCATGACCAAAGTCACATGTATGAAGCATGTTATACTGCGAGTTTGTGATGACGATAAAAAGCAGCTAAAATGAGGGCAGGTATGTCTTTGAAGCAGTGCAGATGTATTACAGAATACAACAGGTCACTTGAGCAGCCCTTAAAATCCAAAAATTATAAAGTACACCATTTTTCCATATCAAACACTTCCAGGCAAAACCTCATATCAAACCATCAGATACTGTACTTTCCTCATCACAAGAAACCTCATCCAACCTGTCAAGAAATCCTTTCATAGCAGTTCCATGGCATGTAGAAGCATTTAACTGAAGCCCATGAGTGGATGCAGATTCAAACTTTGTCCACAGCTCTCTCTTTAATGTATTCTCACCTGGATGTTTTCCGGTCCTGAATGTGCTTTCAGGTTCTTTGCATGTGGGAGTACCTTCAATCAGTGCGATGGCATTACCAATGGTTCCTGCAGTACAAAAAGGCCAAGAACAAATTATGTACTATACCTAAGTTGAATTAACTTGATACAAGAAAAAGAAAAAGTGCATTAAAATAAAATTAGAAAAAAGGAGAATACCTTGATTAAATGATTTGTTAGTTTGCTGATAACCACCTTGGGCATTTTCGTTTGATATATACAAGTTTCTTAGCTGATTGGAGATGCAAGAATCAAATGGCAAGCGGCTACTTATGGCAACATTTTCCATTGATTTCTCCTCAGGTGGCTCTAATAAAACACAACTCTTGGGAGGGGAGAACAACCAATTCGGTGATGCTTCTACCTCTTTCTTCACCATTCCTGATCTGTAGGTCTTTTGTATCCCCAGGAGCTCTGGATACTTCATTGTCAGATCCTCTGAGCCTTCACTGCTGCAGGACTCAGGGATCTCTGAATGACTTAGAAAATTGAAGGGTGTGCATTTACTAGTCCTCTCGTTGCCATGATATGCAGATTCAATCCTGTCCTCAAGCAATAGGCAAGATCTTGGAGGAGAAATTTTCAAACATGGAGTCATAACAAGTAGAGGATGTTTCTTCTTTGAGAACGTTGGCGTTGAAACAGAAACACATTGTAAAGTGCTGTTCTTTTCAGCAGCAACAGGATGATGCTTTTCAGGACTTGTCTTCATTGCCACACCTTCAAGTAGATCATCATTTGCATCTTCAGGAATATTCAGAAAAGATGGCAGTTCAACAACGGGATCACAATCATTCTTTTCGATGTACGTCAATTTCAAAGAATCTTGATGCTTGGATGATAAAGTTTTTGATATAGGAAGAGGCGTGAGCATAAAAATTTGTCTCCCTCTATCAATATGACAGTCATTACGCCAGGACACAAGGGGAGAAGGGGATATTAATGAGTCCAACGTGGATGGCTCTGGACTGTGAACTTTAGTGCTTTCTACTTCTTTCACAGGAGACACAGTTTTCACCAAAGACTGTCCCAATTGATTTGCATTCTCCATAGCAGGACTAGAGAATAGCTTCTGAAATCTGGGTACCCATGGCTGCCATTATAGTACATATTATCTTGAGTCAGGAAATAACAGACAATGGTCAAGTGGCAAACCAGGGGTTGTTGCTACACTGTATAAGAGAGATCATAATTTCATGTGCATTCTAAATCATGTCCAGTCAACGTTTGTTTTAATCCCCGGCTTGGGGGCAGATATGCAACTACAAGATCAAGTTCAATCCAACAATATTTATTTTATCATCTCCTCCTCTTTCCTTGTCATCCATCGTACCTAAGATAATTTATTCTGATTCTGTTGTTCATGTCATTGAAGTCCATTCTATCTCACCCCTTGCACAATCTAATACGAGGCACTAGGAAGTAAACTATAGGACTAACCTTTAAAGAGGAAAGCATATCAGACATGACATTTGAGAAAGATTCTATTTCTTTTCTTCTCTCTTTGCTTGTACCCTTGAGTTTAAATGCTTGAACGACAAGTTCATCAATCTGGCATGCAGAAAGAGTGGGTTATTAAAGATCACAAAAAAAAATAAAAATTAGAAGAGTTCTAGCAATGAACTTATTAAATTTCAAACCCTCACCTGCATGCGTCATAGGTCATTGAAAGATTTTTTTTGTGGGGTGGAGGGGGGTAGGAAGCAGGGGAAAAAACCCACCCGAAAACTCTAAATTAATCCATTGAAAGTACAATCACTCAGTGCTAATCTACACATAATGAATGTCTGAGGAAAACCACAATCATGCATATACATTTACTTGATACTGCTTTAAAAGTATCAAAACCTAAAAAAAGCCCGTGTAAGAATGCAGATTAGTATTCTGATCTTCCAATAGTCACAAATCACAGTAAAATGTTAACGGAAAAAGACAAGTCAGTCAGAGAGTTTACTTTGCAGATATATATAACAAAGAGCAAGAATAGCATCAAAAGGCAGCTAGCACACCGCTCTATCCTATGAAACAATCCGGTATACACCCATCATATATAGGGAGAATTGCCATTTGCATGTGCTTTAATCTTAAATTCAAATGTCTGATGAAGAAAAACTATTTAACTAGATCTTTCACGGGGAGAGAGAGACTGAAAACTGCAACATGAGTTCTTCACATTAATCAGCACAGTTAGGCATACAGAATGATACACCTCTGAGACCACCGGGATTGCCATTGCCAAATCATTGTTACTAGTTACTGAAACCTTCACTAATCACACACACTTATTGACTTCATCTTGGCATTTATGAGCAGTTTACTCAATTTCATCTAAGCATAGTTTGAAAATCAAAAACTCTACTTCATTTAAAACAAGAATTTTCTTTCACAATTCAGTTGGGTTTAACGTATATTCTCCACTAATTTCCAAATATTTCTTTTGTTCACTCTTTATCAGCTAACTGCATTGAGAAGAGCACGAGGGGATAATGAATTCAGTTACTCAATTTTTCATCTCAACTATGGACAAAACTTCCTTTTATCATCGTTTCCTCTTTTCAGCCTTTCTCCACAACAAAACAGACCATAGGCAATTCATTAATCAGAGTATAAATCATGATAAACATACCAAAACAAGCTCCAAGAAACATAAAATCAGAGGGAAAATGACCTAAAGCATTTCCAATAATAATCCACCAACAAGAATACAGAGAGATTGAGAGAGAACTGCATAGATTCTTTATCTCTAATATCAGTACTAGGTTTACGTTGGGCAGTGTTTGTGGTGTACCTGTCGTAGAAGAGATGACAGATCGGAGTGGACGAGCATGAGCCGATCGAGATATCCGTCTTCGTTTTGCGGTGTGCGTCGATCTTCCATATCCTTTAGCGAGGCTTTATTCTTTGCCTTCACTGATTTCGAGACTCTTCCACTCCCTCCTCCATTGTTCGATAGATCCCTCAATGCTTTCCTCCCCGATTTCGCCTTAAATTCTGTTCTTGGCATCAGTATTAATCCCCAACTCCTCTCTTCACTATCTTTCTCTGAATTTGCTTCTTCTTCTCTTCCTCTGGCTTCTCTCTCTCTTCTTCGATTTGAATTTCTTGCCGAGGCGGGCTATACTGTTTTCTTGGTAATGCTTTTCCGAATCTTGAGATGATGGGCCTAGCTGGACTGTGGCCCAGCACGATTCAAGTTCATTGCGACCCACTGGGCCCGGCCCAACGAAGCATGAACCTGGTTGCATATGCCGTCTAGGAGCAATAGGCTGCCGAGCAGAAACTCTCGCTAAACGCACAGAGGCACAGAGGGTGCTGTCGTTGTAGAGAAGCCATGGAAATCAATTTTGCGGAGATTGGAATTTCGCAACAAAAGCGCTATGATCCCTTTACTTTTCCATCTGTTCTATCACCAAAATTTTCGTCTTCTTCTCTGTCTCTCTTCACTGATTCAATCAGAGCCAATCAACCTTATCTTCGGTCATTACTCCACAAAACAGGGGCAGTACTCTTCAGGGGATTTCCAGTTGTTTCAGCCTCTGACTTTAACGAAGTCGTTGAGGCGTTTGGCTTCGATGAGTTGCCGTACGTGGGCGGAGCTGCTCCCAGGACTAACGTTGTTGGTCGTGTTTTTACCGCCAATGAGTCCCCTTCTGACCAGAAAATCCCTTTTCACCACGAAATGGCTCAGGTAAATATTCTGGGATCAGATGATGTTTGTGTTTTTCGTGCGATTCATGCTTTTGGAAGTTCTGGACATTTCATATTAATAGAGTTTTCTTTCTTAAAGTCTTAAAATTGGTACAGAAAATATGGTTGTTATTTGTGTTTTTCGTTGTGGGTTGCAAAGTTAGTAGGTTGCTGATTTACTCCTTTGTCTTTATCTTATTATCCTTGAGAGTTACATTCCACAAGAATTTGCATTTCAATCAAGAACTTCATTACTAAAGTCTGAAGTCATTATTGCAGATTCTATATTATTCATTGATTCGTTTGTTTGAGAATCATAGAGCATACATGGAATTATTAATGCTGATAAGTAGTCCTTGTGTGTCTTTTTTGCTATTGGTAATTTAGTAGGACTGAATTGTGTTCATTATTTTCTTTGTGTCGTCTCCTTTCCTTTTTTATGTTTCATTTAGATTGACGATAGTACAGCTTACTTATGATATAAGGCTCAATGAACCTGACTTCAAAGTTTTATTTTATTACCTCTTGAAGTCGAATCTTGTTTCTGATTAGTATCATTTGTCAACAGGTTCCTGAATTCCCATCGAAATTGTTTTTTTTTTGTGAAGTAGAACCCGGAAGTGGCGGTGAAACTCCTTTAGTACTTACCCACATTGTCTACGAGAGGATGAAAGAAAGATACCCTGACTTTGTTGAACGCTTGGAGGAGCATGGATTAATTTATACACGGGTTTTAGGAGAAGATGATGATCCTTCATCTCCAATTGGGCGAGGGTGGAAGTCAACATTTTTGACCAAGGACAAAAGTGTGGCTGAGGAAAGGTTTGACCACTCAGCTTCTATAAAATGTTGTACATCATTTATTTTCTTAGCGATTTTCATTCATCACTACTTCTATGACAAAATGATGCTTTAAATACACAAGGTGGAGTCCATTTTTTTAAATACATCGAGTAAGCTTAATCAAATTTTGAAGATCATTTCAGTAAATTTAGAAATTACAAATTGTGAAGAAATTGGAGAGACCACAGAATTGAATTCTGTGTGTTGGCTTCTTGGCTTACACTAACTTTAGGGCAACAAAAGTATCCTTCATCATCACTGACTTTAAGTACCCATTTACTTTTATTGGGTGTATGATGGAGATGATTTCAATTCTATCTATGAAGATACTGGTGCTGATTTTGAATAAAAATTATGTAACTAATGAGGCAAAAGAGCTTCACCTTGCCCTCCAATCTTTAGGTGTAAAATGCGTTTTTTCAGCCGAGGATGGAATTTCCTTGGAGTAGGAATGGAGCTATAATATTTCTAGCATTCAACCATGATTACTAGGTACTTGAGACATGCATTTTATTCTCTTTTGTCAACCAAAGAATTAAGTTTATTCTGCTCCCCTTTGGTGTGCACATAAATAATTGCGTGGGTGGCTTGATTTTTCTCCCAGAAGAAACCACTGAATTCTGTGATTCTCGCTTTCTATTTCCTGGTTTGCTAAATTAGTATGGAGCCTCTATCTTTGAAATTCTCTTCTGGTGTAATGAACTTCTCATATTTAATTGTAAGTTAAACTTAAAGTGTTGCCTGTGGTTCCAGTTGTTGGATTTTCATCTCTTTACCTTCTGTATTTATGTGTTTAAAATGTTGCTTAAACTTCTCATATAAGTGTTTCAACTTCTTTCCGAATAATCTGTCTTTACCTTCCATTATTGTTATCAATGGAGGTTGTGGCTGTGCATTTGCTTACGTATCGCTCCATGTGATATATAATGCCTATAATGAACAAAAAGTTTATTTACATTGCTCTACCAACTTGTTTTAACAGGGCTGCTAAGCTGGGTATGAAGTTGGAATGGACAGAAAATGGAGCGAAAACAATAATGGGTCCAATCCCTGCCATCAAATACGACCATTCAAGACAGCGCAAGATTTGGTTTAATAGCATGGTAGCTGCTTACACAGGTTGGAAGGATTTACGGAATGTTCCTGAGAAGGCAGTGACCTTCGGAGATGGCAAACCATTGCCTGCGAATATCATCTATGACTGCTTGAAGATACTTGAAGAGGAATGCGTTGCCATTCCTTGGCAGAAGGGTGATGTTATATTAATAGACAACTTGGCAGTTCTTCACGCCCGCAGGCCATTCAATCCACCCCGCCGTGTACTAGCTTCTCTTTGCAAGTAACATAATTGCATATCCATTTTCAGCAAAGTGGCTTTGTTGCAGGTGCCCATACCCGTGCCTGCAGTATGATGCCTACATATAGTTGTCTTAATTTCTAATGGACTTACTTTTGTTAGTCACTAAAATGGTAGATTATGTAAATAACGTTTATAAACCTGCTTTCATTTTAGATTCTAAGCTTGACTTCGTGTGACAATATTCTGAGTCATGGTATTCTTAAGAGAGACCAGTATTGTTATGAATGTGAAACTGGTGTAGAATGATCTCATGCATCAAATATGGATAAATATATAATTTGACGACAATAATAGATCACATCATGCTAGTCCAAGATATATCACATAAATGTAGTATACTTTGGTGCTCACTGATTAAAATGCAATCTTACACGTTTGTGAGAGAGATCGCCTTTAAGAAAGTTTTTTCTTGCCTTTTTTTAGGGTCATGCAACAATAATGATGTTGCAACCTATTACAAGTCTCCTCATCTCTCTAACTCTCTCTCAATTGTCCATAACAGTTAAGTTAGGAGATGAGTATGGGCTGACCTATCATGAATGCCTAAATATCCATCTCAAACAACATTTCTCTTCTTTTACTATAAGGTTTATACTTACAAATAATCTATGCGACCAACATATTTTGAAAGTCAATTGTTATACATCTATTAGGAATATATAGCTATTTGAATACTTGGATATATTTATAAAGTATATTTAGTATGTAGTACACTAGATCACTTAGTCACATTTATACATTATTCAATCTCTCAATCATTCTACTTATTTTCACAATTATGATTGATCACTAATACTATTCTGGGGAGGAGAGAGGAGGGGAAGAGAGATTTGAGGCAGAATAAAAATGAAGGGAATTTGGAGGAAAGGATAAATTAATTTTAACTTCTCTTTCTTGGATAATCATAAAGTAAGAAAAATGATAATATTTGGGCCAATAATGTCATTTTAAAAAATAAAGGATAGAAAAAATATAAAAAAAATTACATTGTACCACACTATTTTACCCTTCATTCCTGCAAAAAATGGTGGGACCCACCATTCTACCCCTTTTCTCGATTTTTTTCTTATCTGCCATATCAGTAAATAATATTTTCCATCTTAGCATTGGAACCCAATCTATCATCGCATTCCTACATGGCAAACCAAAATCAATTTTATACCTTTTCACTCATTTTTCATTATTTTTATACAATGGTGTAGCAATTTATGACTTTTTGTACTTACTAGGTGGGCTCCATATGTTGCATTCTCCAAAAGTGACGAAATTTTTTGTAAAAGTCATTTTGTACTTACCAGGTGGGCCCCATATGTTGCATTCTCCAAAAATGACAAAATTTTTAATAAAAATCATTGAAAAAATAATACAATAAAATGCATTGCTTTATTTGAAGATTTTCACAATAAAGTGACATGTCTTCTAATTAAACACTCGCCAATTAAACACTTACTAATTAAACATTCACTAATTTCTATTAGGCCAGGACCTCCTAGTGTGTCCTACAGTGTGATAGAGACCACAACGATGGGGTCTGCAAGCATCATCCCTAACATCTATCTCATTGTGAAAGCGAGTGGATTGAGGCCTGCCTTTCTTACTCCTCCGTAAAGTAGGATCTGGGACAATAACTGGGTCATATAGTAAGTGGGCTAGGTTTATTGGTCTGATACTGGAAAAAACATCGGAGTCCAAGTATTGAGATAACTTTGCATGGAATACAACTCATCCACAAATCGAGACTGATTAATTCTTCGGGCAAAACATACAACAATAACATGAGAACAAGGGTAATGATATATTAATCACTCATTGCATATACATATGGCATTTCTCAAGTCGACAACATTTGAGAGTCGAGGCCTGGACGGATTGCTTAATCTCGATGATGCACGTTTCACTTCAAATACCCCCGGTTGATGATGAAACATTTCCACTTCATATGCATTAGATTGTTGTCTCAAACCCTGCAATTTCAAATCTAACTATGGGGTGAATTCAGCTCCAGAAAAAGCTCGAGCCCGACTATCTTGTCGATGGAGGGTATGATATGCATTACACATGTAGAAGGTTAGTTGCACCAATGCTGTGATTGGTAAAGCACGGGCAGCTTTCAAGATACCGTTAAAAGTTTCAACCATATTTGTAGTTATATGCCCCACCTTTTGCCTTCATCATACAATAATGTCCAAAATGCTAGAGGAATCTTTTGTAGCCATCGAGTAATAGCTCCATCATTGATGGTGTCAATATCAGCCCATAATTTTTCAAACTGAGTTTGTTGGGTTAGTAAGGACATCTTGTGGACTACATTCTTCAACTACTTATTCTTGAAGACAGTGTTGAAATTACTGGCCAGATGTCTGATACAGAAACGATGATATGCCAGTGACTCTCATCAGCCAAGATGTGGATCTTTCATGGCATTGATGATGCCGATATGTCTATCAAAAATGACACATAAACCTGGTCAATCTGTGACCCTATCTCGTAAGCATGTCATAAACCAGCTCCATGAAGAGTTTGACTCCACCTCTGTTACAGCAAATGCCAATTGAAATAGTTGTCCATTCTTATCAAAACCTATAGCAATTAGCAATTTCTCATGGTATTTCCCATATCCCATATAAGTGAGTACCATCTACACATACCACCGGTTGGCAATGCCTAAAACCTTCAATTGCATGACCAAATGCCCAAAATACTCGTTTGAACATTTGAACATTTGGGCGGTTTGTTTGTTCACAATTCCACACAACAATCGTCCCCAGATTTGATCTTTGGAGCGCATCCATGAACACTGGTAGAACCTTGTAAGACTCATCCCAATCACCAAACAATTGAGCAATGACCATTTGTTTTGCAAGCCACGCCTTCTTGTAAGAAATTGTGAAGTTGAACGGTGCCTTAATGACAACAATAATGGCACTGATAGTAATAGACAAATCATTTTTTACTGTCTCTTTGATATAATCTGCAACAAAACCAGAATCAAGTTGAGTGTGGTCCCGATTTATAATAGGATTTGAACAAGTATGAGCAGGTTGTAGTCTCGCAATCCTAAAGAAATCATGCCCGTCGGGCATTGATGCAGTCAATTTTCAGTTACAGCCACCTCCCTTTCTACACTTTAGGATAAGACGACCAGGATCAGAGTGTGTTACTTTGTATTGCGCATGTGCTTCAATGTGATACATCTTCACTGCATAAATCAGTTATGTCTTTGTTGCAAATTGTGCTCCAACATACAATTTCTCAATTGTATTCTGGAGTTGAACTTGTTGTTGCACCCACTAACTATCCACAGCTTGATTGGCCCAGCTTACATCAATAAATGCTGGAGCCGGAGGCTCCATATAGTGAGCGGATGTCCAAGCGTCCATATTGGTATGAAATTGTGAGAATGATGAAGACCCTGCGTTCATATTGCTCTAAAATTGTGAAAATGTAGAAGGCCCGGCGCCCATATAATTAAGGAAATGATCATCTTCGTTATCATCATCATCATTCTCCAAGATCTCATCTTCATCTTCAGAATCATCGGATATAAGATTATTGTGACTGAAAGTATTAGCATTGAGAGAATGTGATACCCTGACCCGGGAACAAAAATAAATAAATAAATAATTACATGGAAATAAACTAAAGTGAAAAATATTTAATTAATAGTGTTGAAAAGGAAATGTGGTAGATGGATTTTCTTGCAAATATTTGTCTTGGGGGGATTAAATAGCAAACAAGGGAAACTTGTGGGATAAGCTTTGACCACAAACTTAAAAAAAACAAAGAAAAGGGGAGGGGAAAGTTACAGAACGTGGGAGTGAAAGAGAAACTTGGAATTGGGAGGGTGGGTTCAAGCGTGGGGACCAAAGGCTACTTGGGCAATTTTTTGAAGGTGACTGAAACTATATTAGGTAGGAAGTATCACAATTTTGAGTTCTATTAACTGAGTACTTTATCGTGTAATGTTTTTGTAAATCTTGGCTAGCTTTATTGAAACTATTGAAATGTAAAATCTGTGCTCACATGGTTTTGGAATAGCTGTGGGTTGGCTGGATAATTGGTTATTTATAGAAGCTAGAATGATGTTCATCATTTGTCATTGCTTGGGTGGATTTGGAGTGCCATGGACTATGCCCTATCTGCGCCAGGGATTTGCAATTATATGACATATGGGTTAACTGATTGGTATTACTTAATATGTATCAATGATGTTCTTGGAACTTGGGCTTATAAATTGGTGTGCTTTTGCTGTAGGATTTTGAATAAATAAGTTATGAATGTGATACGTTGTAAATCAGTATTAGTGTCAAGAAATCCGTGTGTGTATACTGTCATATATGGTTTGAATTGATTGGAACCATGGAGTTGTTTTCTTCTTGCTTGGGCAATACATCCGGTTCATTATCTTTGAGTAACATGATGCATTGTGATATACATATATATATATATGTAGATATGTTTATATATTGGAGAATTTATTGAGACGAACTTGTATATGATATAGACATGTTGCTTGGGTGTCTCTGTCCAATTGGGTGAATGGCATGAGTAGGTGAATTGGCTTAATCATTGAATTGTTTAGTTGCTATTGAGACTTGTAAAATTATTAACAAGTGGTGTTTGTCAAGTGTATTTGGGAATTTAGTTGATAATTAAATTGGTGATGTTGATAGTATGAGTTAATGTTGTGGCTTGAAATTATTTGTATTGCCGTGCCAAAATCTTTATGTTGAGCGTGGACAGAGGCGGAGGAGGTAGTGAAACGGGGAAGAAAATGGTTGAGGTGTGTGAACAAATGGTGACCCTGTACGTACAGTGGGAAAAATAATCTGAGTAGGGATTCGCTATGCGGCCACATAGTGAAGGGTAAAAAGCCCGGGTTGAAGAAAGTGTCAACCTTCCTTACTCGTAGAGAGACCCCGACGATGAGGTCGGAGAGGTTAAAGTGTGAATAAAGTGAATCCGACGATGAGGTCGGATGTGAATAAAGTAACACCGACGATAAGGTCGAAAGGCGGAAGATGGTGGATCCGGCGATGAGGACGGTCTAAGGAGGCTCTGGAGTGACGGAACTAGAGGAAACATTTTAGTTTTAAAAGGAAATTTAATTTGATTATTATGGTTAATGGTGTGATGCTTTAATGATTATATATATTGCATTCGTTCGATTATCGAAAATTGTGGCATTTCCTACTGAGCTTCGGCTCACTCCCGTGTTATTATTTTTTTTTTTACAGGTGAGCCTAGTAGGGTTGATCGAGCTGACGATGGGGACCGGGCTGCTAGATAGGATGCACATACCGCCCCTAGGAGATGATGTCATTTTGGAGGTGTCATTTTGGCATTAAGGTTTTATATGTATATATTTAATCTCTCTAAAAACGCATGGTAGACTTATATTAGGATGTCGGAGATTGAGAGCTGAGCTCTCCTTCGATAGTGTGAGAAATTATATATGTGTACCTAAATATATGGACGGTTGCTTAATATATATACACATATATATATATATATATATATATATATATATCTGTGTGTGTGTGTGTGTGCACATGTGTGTGTGTGAACAGTCATATAAGATATAGTACTTATTCATTGGACGTAAGAGACGATTAATTTTGAATAGTCATGCTAGCAAAATGTTAAATAGGGAAAATTCTCTGGAAGTGGGGAGCCGAGCTCTCCACGTAAATATTGTGTAACTATTTGCTAATAGATATATATATACTTACATAAATGCGAGTGCGAGTATGTATTCATGTATATATATTGAAATTCAAAGGAGAAAAATTGTGGCGGAAGTTTGGTTTATTAGCTTGAATAGTAAATGATCCTATTCCACGTCACATTCCTGGGGTCGGGGCGTGACAGAGAACATATATCCTCTTGTGATATCAAATTCGAAATTACATTTAGGTTCACTGTGCTAGCCCTCGGATCCATGGGAGAAAGAAAAAAATTACTGAAGTTGGGAGTAGGGAGGTGGGAGGAAAGGCAACAACTTTGATTGTGATATTAATAATTGAATGAGATAGAGCGTTGTATAGATAAATAAATTTGGGCTTGGCAATTTTCTAATTATTGAAACAAATATTTTTGAAAGAAACAAATTTGTGTCATTCTGTTATCATGTCACTCTTGGTTTGATTTTAGTGTGTCATTCTATCCATGTTCAATGAATTTTATTATAAATCATCATATAAAGTAATGCATTTTATTGTATTTTTTAATGACTTTTACAAAAAATTTCAAATAAAATGCATTACATGTCACTTTATTGTGAAAATCTTCAAATAAAGTAATTCATTTTATTGTATTTTTTTTCAATGACATTTACAAAAAATTTCGTCACTTTTGGAGAATGCAACATATGGGGCCCACCTGGTAAGTACAAAAAGTCATAAATTACTGTGTCATTGTGTCAAAATAATGAAAAGAAATGAAAATGTATAAAATTGATTTTGGTTTGCCATGGAGGGAGGGATGGTAGATTGGGAAATAATTGGGTTTCAATGCTAAGATGGAAAATATTGTTTACTGACATGGCAGATAAGAAAAAAAATCTTTTTTCCCTCACTTTTTCCCATTTTTTGTAAGGATAGAAAATATGTGGGACCTACGTATATTTTTCCTCCTCGTTTTCTTCTCATCTCTCCCCTCCCCCTCTCCCAAAACACACAAATTTTATTTTTTCCTCACTTTCCCCTCCTCTCACTTTCCTCCCCTTCCCAAACCATAGTGTAAGAATATTCATAATTGGGCGACCTAATCATAAGAGACCAAATAAAATTTGGCTTACAATAGCATTAACGTGTGTAGAATGATCTCATACATCAAATATGCATAAATAAATATATATAATTCGATAACATAACAAGAGATCACATCATGCTAGTGTAAGATAACATCACATAAATGTGAGAGAAATCACATTTCGGAGAGTTTTCCTTGCCATTTTTTTTGTAGGCTTATGCAACAATAGTAATGTTGCAACATATAGGGAGGTTGTAACTCCTCCATGGAAAGTTACAACTCCCCTCATCTCTCTCTTAGTTGTCCATGACAATTGAGTTAGGAGATGAGTATGGGTTGACCCATCATGAGTGTCCAAATATTCATCTTAACTAATATCTCTCCTTGCTTATGATGGGCTCAACATTTCTCTCCTTTTACTGTAAGGTTCATGCTTGCAAATAATTTGTGCAACCATCATACTTTGAGAGTCGATTGTTATACATATGTTAGGAATATATAGCTATTCAAATACTTGGATATATTTATATAATATATTTAGTATGTAGCACCCTGAATCACTTAGTCACATTTATATATTCTTTAATCTCTCAGTCATTCTATTTATATTCACAATTATGATTGATCACTAACACTATGTTTGGGAAGGGGAAGGAGAGGGGAATGAAAATTTGAGTTGGAAAGAAAATGAAGGGAAAGGGAGGGGAGAAAGAAAAAAAAATTACATACTCTTGTTTGGATAGTCTTTTTTTTAGGAAGAGAAATTTCATTAAACAAAACAAGAACTCTCCAAAGAGAGAAGAACAATCCCCCAAGAGGATGAAACAACCCACGCAAAATGGCAGGATAACAACGTCCCCGAAGGACGGCAAACTATCATACAAAAAGATAATAACCAAATCAACCTACAAATATCAAACCTCTAGAGAAAAGAACCCCAATAACATACAATAGCCTAAATATACTAGATTTGAAGAATATTGTAATCCATAGAGCAGTTTTAAAATAGAGTGCTTGAAATTGCAAGATCGACCCACTGAAGACCACCCATAACTAGATCTGAGGTGAGTAAACCTCTATAAGTTGCTTGGAAGCTCCATAACTCCAAAAATGAAAGAGATTTGCAATTTGCATAAAGATGTAGACATATATCCTCCGTGAATGATGTTATTGAGAACATAAAACATAGAAAAAAGAAGACGTAAAAAAGGGGTGGGAGGAGGAGGATAGCGAGCCAAAGGCCCAATCTTCTTCTTCTATCGAGGAGATGCTACGGTGCTTTTGATTTATAGAGAAAATTTTGGATGTGAAAAAAGTTGATTTAACATAATTTTAAATATTTTTTGGATGGTCAAAAAGTAAGGAAAAAGAATGTAGAGGAAAAAAAAAATTAGGGGCATTTATGTACTTTTAAAAAATAAATGATAAAAAAATATAAGAATTACACTGGACCCTTCTATTTTATCATTTATTCCTGCAAAAATGGTGAGAACATCCACAATGGTGGGTGTTTGTTGAGCTATCAAAAACATATTTTGGGTCATACTTTTATAGTTTTATGACACAAAAACACATATCTCAATACAATCAAATCAACATAACACATCTTTCAATACAGTCACATCAGCAAAACATATATTCTAATGCGAAACAATTATTGAAACATCTACTATTACATTCCTTCATCACATTTTTATAACAACACTACACAAAAATCAATATTGGGTCTCATATCTTTTATAAAAAAGACAAGTCACATACTCATCCACGTCATCAAAACATATCTTCTAATACAATCATATCAGCAAAACACATATTCCAATATAGGCACATCAACAAAAATATATATTCTCATATATTATCTCATTCCTAGCAAAAATCCACCATTGTGGGTGCTCCGAGACCCACCATTTTACCCTTCTTTCCCTCACTTTGCCCACATGATTTTCCCCTCATTTTCTTCTCTTCTCTTCTCTTCCCTTCCTCTCTCTCAAACACACAAATTTCATTTTTCTCACTTTTCTCCCACTTCACCCTCCCCCTCACTTTCCTCCCCTTCCCAAACATAGTGTAACATATCTTCCAATATAGTCACATAAGTAAAACACATCTTTCAATATAGGCACAAATACATCTATTCTCATATATTATCTAATTCCTAGCAAAAATCCACCATTTTGGGTGCTCTAAGACCCACTATTTTACCGTTCTTTCCCTCACTTTGACCCACATGTTTTTCCCTCATTTTCCTCTCTTATCTCTGAGTTTTCCCATCTGGGTAGTTTGACTGGTATTAAATTGTATGACTTCATCAGCTTAATTTGACTCTGTAGCATCTTTAAATATCATATTATCCGTTGAGTACTAGGCAAAAAGTGTATCCAAAGCGTGCTCCAGTCTAATGAAATTATGTACTACACAACATGCAGTAGGAATTTGTCTTTGCCTATAAAGAGGATAATTAGGCATTAACTTCAAAATGAGAAATCTTGCCTTTAAAACTCCAATGCAACGTTTAATAATGTTCTGGCACTAGGAGTGTCTATAATTGAACAGTTCTTCCTTCCCACGTGGTCTTCCACGTCCACGATAATCATGCAAATGATATATTTGACCTCGATAAAGGGCAAGAAATTCAGGCATATTAGGATAGTCAGCATCAGCAAGCGCTTGATGCATTAGACCAAAATGAATCATTGGGCTGGACAATGAGAACCAAAATGAAGAAGAAAATAATATATAATGAAGGTCTATAGGAAAGTTTGACTTCCTCTTCGCAACTATTTTACAAGAAACTTCCTTAAATAAATCTCAAACATTGAAAGAGAACGATGTAAAGATCACCGGCCATATATAATAGACAACTAGCAATCACAAAAATTTGTAGAAGCCAATTTACACAGTTTGACACTAACACATCAAATGCATAGAGAACTAAAACTACACCACTTATGATTCTCATTACAGATAAACAAAAAAATTACGATGAAAAAATAAAATGTACTCTAGAATCGAACCTGACGCAGGGGAAGCAAAATCAAGCAAAGAGGAACTTCAATCAAGGATTTCGTTTTCCCTCTCCAACAAATTTGAAGTGAGAAGACATACAATTTCAGAATTCAAAAGAAGGAGGCAAGCAACGAAGCAAATCACGCCTTAACCTGAATGCTGGAACCACTCAAGACTTCTCCAACAATAATCAATTGCACAGACAAAATCCTTTTTCATTCCAATTTTTTTCAAAAGGCTATCAGTAAGGCTAGACAAAAAGTTACATAACAATTGAAAGAGAGAGTCAATACTACTCTTATAAACATGAGATAATAAATCCTGGGTCACCAATTCCAGCAGCAATAACAACAACAATACAAAGAACAATCCTCTTTCTTTCTATAAAAGCAGGTATCAGAAACCCAGAAAAG
Organism: Euonymus europaeus; assembly: GCA_963580455.1. Classification (NCBI taxonomy): domain Eukaryota; kingdom Viridiplantae; phylum Streptophyta; class Magnoliopsida; order Celastrales; family Celastraceae; genus Euonymus; species Euonymus europaeus. Next base: position 20,107,907 of record OY756968.1, on the reverse strand, counting down.
GCCGCCCAATCCCAATAATTAACCCACTTCAAAACCCTAGAACAAAGAAAGGAAAATCTCCTATGAAATTAACTATAGAGACAAAGCAAATCTCAACTAAACCCTAAAAAAACACAAAATGAAGTCAAAAACAAAAGAATGAACCTGGACGAGATCGACTGCGGAAGAAAGAGCCTGACTGAAGAACTATCGAAGGAGTCGAACGAAAGAAGGAGAGGCAAGCTTCGTAAATGACAGAGGAAGGATTTACGTAAGTGACAGAAAGAAGCCCCATTTTGGGTGTTTTCTGTGTTTTGATGAAAATACCCAAAACGTAAAAAAGAGTGTTTTGAGTTTTACCTTATGCATTTTCAGTGTTTTCTAAAAGCCATTTTTAAAAACGGATGAAAGAAATAAGTTTTCAGTTTCCATCAAAACTGAAAATCGAAAACAACCTCAAAATGGCAACTTACAAAAAGTAAGATACTTTTTTTTACAAAAAGTAAAACTTGCAAGTTCCAAAAAGTAAGAGCGCAATGATGAAGACACATTAACATGTGTTCTCCTTATTAATTTCATAGTTTATTTTATTATGCATTTGTAAATAATTACAAATTTTATTTGACTTTAACATGTAATTGTACCCTTGTACTTTTGGACATCCAAGAAAGAAAAAATATATTGGATAAAGTGTAAAGGCCTAAAGATTATTTGGGTCTGGATAATTATGAATTTAGGTATCGCTGATACAAAGGCTAGGGTTAGGCTTTAGGTTGGCCTAAGTGGTTGGGCTTTGGACAGGGATCAACCTAAGCGATCTTACCTCCCTTTGGTTGGTCTTGTTTGTGGTTATTGAGCTTTGGGCTAATTAGTGTCTTTGGACTTTACCCTGTTCGGCGAAATCCTTCGGGGGACAGTTTCATAAGGCCCAACAAGTTTAGGTAGGTTCACATAGGGATGACAATAGGGCGAGGCGGGTATGCCCGCCCCCATCCCGATTTTTGGGGTGAACCCAAAGGGGAAGGGTAACACCCGTCCCAAAATCCATCCCCGATTCTGAGCTCATCCCTGTAAATATCATTCAAGTAAATCGCAATTATCATTGAAAAAACACAATAAAACATTGTTATGATCACTAAGTATAAACAAATCTCTAATCTTTATTATAAAATAATTTAGTTATTCAAATGCATATAACTATTGCTATATATATGTACCATATAACCAATATTTCACAACTATAATACTATATGTGTGTCTGTATTATATAACCATAAATATCTTAAATATGTTAATATATATGAATATATATATATATGTTTATTTATATAAATAAATATGTTAATGTTATAAATCATTGTTATTACTAATTGTGGATGACCCACGAAGATTAATATTTATTGACTTTATGTATCACTACGTATTTTGAAAAGAAGATATGATATACATTTTGCAATAATTCTCTTTGCACTCTCTCTATTCTCGTTTCTTTATCTCTCTCTCATCTGCTGAACTATTGTATCATCAACATTTTTTCAAAGTCACTTCATTTTAACCGTTAATATATATATATATATATAAACTGTTAAAAATATATTTATAAAAAATATATTTATACTTTTATATAGAGGAGTGTTTCCTCGGCTTCTCCTAACAAGTTCACACCTTTCCTATTTACTCGCGCATATAGTGTCACATTTTTTTTTTCACAACAAAACACCCAAAACGACGTCGTTTTGGGTGTCATCTTCCTCTCATTTCGTCCATATGCACATCATATTTCCCCTTCGATCCACTTCCATGACTTTCTTAACCATCCCATTGTTGAATGAGGGGCGCTACAATATAAATGCATGAAATGTATCCTTGTTTTCAATCAACACCATCCAAGTGATTGAAAACAATGACAATGCCTCATTGGATGGCGTTGATTCAAAACAAGTACACATTGTATGCAATGTGCATTGTAGCGGCCCCCATCCCTTTTCAAGATACCAAACATTCATTTTACAAGAGAGAGAGAAAGTAGACCACAAGAGAGAGAAAAGAGAGACGACCTTTAGTAGAGGGTTTTGTAGAAGGTTCACGATGCTAATCGACTGGGTGAATCAAGGACGAGATGGAAGCTTTCTTGGCTAACCATCGTCACCAAGATCAATGGAAACCGCATTCCAATATGGAGCTCTTACAGCGAAAGGGAGCGGAGTCGATTTGAGGAAGACAACAACGCATCTCTTGTTGCATAGCTAAGGCTATCACAAGAGGTTTGCAAGGTGAGTCTTGATCTTAGGGCTCTCTGACTCTCTGTGGTGTAGCTGATGCCACAAAAGGCCTCTATTTCGATTTTGGGGTCTCTATTACGATTGTCCACTACGAGTATACGACAGAGGTGGATCTTGATTTTTGTTTTATCATTAATTTTTTTGTTACATATGTAATTCGAGTTGGATTGAAGGCCTGATATGACATTATCATATCATATCCGCACTCGAATAGTAGGATTCGAATGTCGTTCGAACACAAATTTTCGAATCGAATCCTCATATGTAATTCGAGTTGGATTGAAGGCCTGATATGACATTATCATATCCTATTCACACTCAAATAGTAGGATTCAAATGTCGTTCAAACACAAATTTTTGGATTGGATCCCGTTAGGTTTTGGCAATCCCATGTTCACAGACTAACATTTCAAACTTCAAACTGGGACAAAACAGAAGGCCAGTCTCCGCATTCATATACATCCGAACCTGACTGCCGGCAGTGTATTCGGATCTTTGATCTTTCCCCTGGGGTACGCTGCTTCAGTCCACTTTCTTCCGGTGGCTCTTTCCAACCATGTCTACCTCTCTTCTCGTTCAATGCACTTTTTATCCCTCTATGCCTCTCTCCTTCCTCTTGTCCGCTTCTTCTTTTCACTCATATTCTCCCGAGTTTTCCATTCTTTCTACGGGTTGTGCTTTTGTTAAGCCTGTTGTTTCTACTATCACTTGTTGCTAGGTGCAGCAATCTCCGGGGAGAGTCGTAAATGGAAGAATCGACGGCCAAGTTGTGGAGAGGAGAACAATTCATCTCGGGTTGCCCAGCAAAGGTCGAATGGCAGATGATACTCTCAATCTTCTCAAGGTTTGTGTTTCGTTCACTAGAGAAATGATCGAAAGAAATGTAACTTTTTACATCATAGTTGCGTGGACTATAGAAGAATTAAGCTGCATTATGTTCATTCTATGCGGTTTTAATTTTACATTTTTTCTGTTCAAATTCATTTGGAAAGTTTTATTTGCGTTCCACATATCACGAGGCGTTGAATTAAAGAATTTGTTTAATTTGTTTCACTAAGCTGAGTGTTGGATAAATCTGGGTAATTTTCTGTAGTTTTTCCATTTTAGTCTTTTAAATTCTGAAATTTGTTTCTTCCAAAAAACTGAACTTTGTTTTCTACCATGCACAGGACTGTCAATTGTTTGTCAAGAAGGTCAATCCATGGCAGTATGTTGCCCAAATCCCTCAGGTTTCTTTTAATCTCTCTCCTTCTCTCAATGATTATGTAGGAGTTTTTTTTTCTTCCATGCTTCAGTTTTTTGAATCCTGTATGCGTTTCTTTTGCAAATGTTAATCAACGGATCAACAAGTTTCAAAAGACTGTAAATTACTACGACTAGCTAGTAGTTTGTATTTTGTACTATCTATGGTTAATGTTGGCTTCATTTTGGAGTCAATGACTATCTTTTTTTTAAACCCAAAACTGGTTTTTAGTATGTTTAATTATTGAAGACAAAAGATATTGAACAAAATTGCATAAGTTATATGTAGTTCTAGGGAGGGCATTTATTGTGTAGAAGATGTGGGTATCTTGGGATGGTTGGCTATACACTTTTGCCCCCACCACCCCCGCCCGCCCAACAACACCCCACCCCCGCCCCACTTTTTTTTTGTGGCATTCCTAAAATTTTGATATAGCTGAAAACTTGTTGGATGCAATGGATACTCTACTCATATCATGTAGACTTCTTGTAAAATGGCTAAATTTCCTTGTAATAGTCCTTGATAAAATTCTTCGCATACAAAGAAATAAAATAGTTGAAGAGTTCTTATATGAAATGTTCTTATATGAAATGTGCTTCTGAAATGTGATCCAGTATTGGTGGGTCAAACTATGCAGCCTTATTTGAACTATTGATGGCCTAGTCATAATGGATCACAAATTTTTGTGTTGTGCAAACCTCCAGCATCAATTATACTTGGAGAACTAATATTGCTCATTATGCCACTTGTTGGCTAGTTGCTAATGCTCATCCTCAAATCATCTTTTTGTTGGCTGTTAGTTGTAGATTTTTGAGCTATTTTTGGTATATTATCAGTTTGGGCTTTTGGTCCTCAATTCTTCCGCGCCCTTGATAAAAAAAACTAGAAGCCCCGCGGGGCATGATTTCTCACTCATCTTAATTACTAATTTACAATGCTTTGATGCAATTTTTTTTTTCCTTGCTTCCAACTTCCAAGTTACTATCTGTTCAAGTGTAGATGTAAGCTGCAATGTGATGATATTTTTGACTGATTCTATGTGTTTTTTATGTTGCTGAAAGCCTGAGAGGCATCTAAATTTATATTTCTACAGCTGTATGCTACATGTACAGCTACTTCTAAATAATATTCTGATGCCCATAGTCTCTTGCAGCTATCCAATCTAGAAGTCTGGTTCCAGCGGCCAAAAGACATTGTACGAAAATTGTTATCTGGAGATTTAGATCTGGGTATTGTGGGTTTTGATACAGTCAGTGAATATGGACAGGTAAGCCATTAAGTTTGTTGTGCGCTCGTCGGTTGGATTTGATTTTGCTTTTAGATTTGTGGTTATTTTTTGATGTTGCTGATATAGAACTAGAAAGGTAGTTTTTCTAGATGTCCATGAGTAACATTAAGCTGTTTCACCTCTCTGAATAATGAATTTCTATGTTCCAATTTGCTCAGGGTGTTGATTTTTCTGCGCATAAAAAAGTCATGATTTTGATTTTTAGTTTGGATGTCAAACTATTTGTAGTTTTGTACCTTTACTCTCTCCATAACTATGAACTAGCGCTGGACATATGAAGGCTTTGAGCATTGAGTTTACTTAGCGTTCATCAAAATTTTCAATTAACTTGAAAATTCATTGTTTGATAAATATTGGAATTTGAACTTTTGGATGTAATTGTTGACAAAATGTTGCTTTTGTTGTTTTGTACCACAAGGTTGAATCACAGGCATGATGATCAGTCTTGTGGTGTCATATTGTAACATATTTCCTTTGCAATCTTCGTGTTACTTATTGGTTTAATCAACTTAGTAAATGTGTGATAAACCTATTACTAAAATGTATAAGAGAAGAGGCCATGCATGTCAAGGAGGGACACAATGTTGATCAAGAGTGGAACACTTTAGCTTTTCTATCAGTATTTTGGTATCTACTATCTAGTAATTTCTCCTTTTGTAATTCGGGTAAGGCAGTCTTTTGGGTAAAGAACCAAAGATATTGTGGGAGGTTCTATGCTCCTCAAAGGCTAGGGTTTACGTTGGGTATTCTCTGTCTGCTGACTACATTCTCTGTATTTCTAGTTTCCACTTTCCAGTGATAAACTCAATTTGCGATTGCTACAATTGTTGTTATCTGTTGACATGCATTACTCTGGATATGTGGGAAGTTTTGAGCATTGAGTTTGCTGAGCATTAAGTTTTCAATTAACTTGAAAATTCATTCATTGATAGATATTATCTTGAACTTTTGGATGTAATTGTTGTCAAAATGTTGCTTTTGTTGTTTTGTGTCACAAGGTTGAATTGCAGCCATTATGATCATTCTCAGTGTCATACTGTAGCGTATTTCCTTTGCAATTTTTTGTTACTTATTGGTTTAATCAACTTAGTAAACATGCATTACTCTTACAAACTAATTTCCGAAATCAAAATTTTGTTAGGGGGATGAAGATCTTATCATTGATCATGATGCTCTTGAGTATGGTGACTGCCGTTTATCCCTTGCAGTAAGCTGTTTTTGTTCACATATTATATACTCATATTGTTTCATAGCTTTCAATTTTAGTAGTCTAATGATATCATTATTCTTTTAGATTCCCCAATATGGAATTTTTGAAAATATAAACTCGATTAGAGAGTTAGCACAAATGCCTCAATGGACTGAAGAAAAACCTCTGCGAGTTGCTACTGGTTTCACTTATGTATGATGGGTTTCTCTTCCTTTATTGTATACCAAGGCACTTTGTGGATGTTTTGGTTTGTGAGTCTTATGGTATATTTGGAATGAATTTTTGTTTCACAGTTAGGTCCTAAATTTATAAAAGAAAATGGATTGAAGCATGTGACATTTTCAACTTTTGATGGGGCATTGGAGGCGCAGCCTGCGGTGAGACGTACTTCTTTGCTTACAAATTTATTTCTTTACTTGTCCCTTGCTTGAAATTCAAAGATATGCATTAGTACATCTGCCATGCAATATGAATTATGAAAAACATGAAGCCTTGAATTCTCGTGAAGAATGAAAACATAGTACTCGAATTCAGCTGATAAAGTTTGATTTTTTTTTTCCTTTTTTTAAATATTCATATTTTACTACAGTTATCTTCATTTGCATATTTAATTTCTCTCATCAAACATTTTTTAAAATTTGGCCCTTTCAGTAAATTGGAAAGGCTACCAGTCCTGGTTTTGTCATTATTCAAATTCCAATCCACTGAAAATAAATAATCAAAAAAGTAGAGATGTTTTCAAGAACTATTAAGAGCTTACCAAAAAAAAATTTAGTCTCATATTCATTTTTCCAATATGTGGTGTGTTCCAGACTTCCAGGGCTATCCTGCGAATTAAACTGCTAAAAATAATTGCTTAGGGAGGGACAAGACAAAAAAGCTAGACATATCTGCTGTAACCATGCTTAAGTACTTCAGGGGATTTTTTTGCTTGCTTCTATACATTTTCCTTTTTCCAACTCGAGCCATGTACACAGGAGTTGCTACTCTTCTATAACTTTTCTTCTCTTCTGTGCTTTGTTCAAAAGCAAATAAAGAGGAGGGCGCGTAGAGATTTTCTCTCCTTTTTGCTTGATACACTTGATGATATGGAAAATGAGGAGACATAGGGCGATTAGAAGCAGAATACCTAAATAATGTGTGTCAGTGTGTGAGATGGAAAATAGTTTTTTTCCTGGTGAGCACCAACGGGTTGCTGCCAAGTGCCCATGCATATCAAGGGAATGCTATGTGGATAGCTCTAGAATGAATATAAAATTCTGCACATAGCTAATGTTTACTACTCCAAAATGCTATGGACAATGGCATCTAGTGAGGGTGCAGATGGGTAGGGATGACATCGGATCGGATTTCTCAAAATTCATATCCGATCTTAAATAAAAATAATGTATCCATATCCATATCCATATACCACGGATAAAAAAATTTTAAATCCATAGGATTTCGGATATTCTCCACGGGTATCGGATTTATCCATGTGACATGGCTACACATATTTTGCTAGTTTATAACACCAATTATAACTTCATGATTTATGAGTCTAGTAATATAAACCAAATTCCAAAGTATAAATAATATTAAAAATCATCCAGCAACATACAAAGTTTTCTAAAATCAAAGTCTAAAGTCCATAAAACGTCACAAATCAAAATGCTTGCATCAACTGACAAATTTAAATTGAATAACATCTTCAATAAAGTTTGGTATACCTCATCTTCATAAAAATTGGTGATAATGTTATCATTTGTCACATGTTAATTTATAATGTTATTGTTAAGTTTAGGGTTGTGTTTTTTGTATTCAGTATTAACTTTACTAATTAGGGTTTTAAAAATATTAGTCAATTGAATATTTGAATTAGTAATATGAGATCATATCACATTATATAGTGTTATTACAAATTACAATTAATTCATATTACATAAAAAAAATACCTATGTTGACAATTATAATGTATATAAATATATTAATGACATTAATTGTCAATTACATAATTGTATATGGACTATATTATATATATATATATATGTGTGTATGTGTCAGGTAAAACCGGATTGGATATAATTAGATTGGATTAGATATCCGCACGTTTGGGTTGGATCAGATACGGGTTTCAGATCAGATATGCCTAAATCCATATCCAACCTATATTCATTCAAAATATTCGGATTTTATCCATATCCACATCCATTATCCGGTCAACAAATTTTTCTACTGTTTGACCAGATCGGATCGGAAATCCACGAATACGGACACATTTGTCATCTCTATATATGGTGTTCAATTCTTACGACTTAGCTAAAATAAGACATTAAATGTAATACACCATGCTATTGAATTACAATTTTCTTGCCATTCTCGTTTTTTTCTTGGTTCGAGACCTTCACATCATGGGTAATGTCGCTCATGGTCTCCGCTTGTATTCATATGGTTAAGGATCCAGGGGTTAATTCTTCCTACCAAGGAATAAAACAAAACACTAATGATTTTTTTTTTTTAAAAAAAAACTCCTGTTGCTTTACTATTTCTCTGCCATAATTATGCTCTTCTTGGTCTGAGACCTTCATATGTTGGATAATGATGTTTATGCTCTCTCTTCTTGTATTCATATGATCATTTTTGTTTCTCTTAATTTAGATGGGGTCAGCTGATGCTATTTTGGACCTTGTGAGTAGTGGAACAACACTAAAAGAAAACAACTTGAAGGAAATTGAAGGCGGGGTTGTTGTGGAGAGCCAGGTAAGCTATCTAATTCATAGATGATCCGGGTAATCTTGTGAATTTCTGATTTTGAGAATGTGGGAATGCTACAGATGAGGTGTTAGGATGCTGGTCTTTCATTCAAACTTTATCAGGTAAAAAAAAATCTTACCTAACAACTTGCAAGCTGAACTTTCTACAGGCTGTTCTTGTCGCAGGCAGGAGATCATTGAACAGGAAAGCTGTGAAGGTTACAACCCGTGAGATCCTCGAAAGACTGGATCGGAGGCACATTTGAGGGCAGGTGGTCAGTTCACGGTGCGCATATGATATCACTAATTTTCAAATCCTCCACTTATTCTTCCTTTCCTTTTCCTTTTCCTTTTCCTTTTGAATTGTTTGCATAGCAGGTAACAGCAAACATGAGAGGGAGTAGCGCAGAGGAAGTGACTGAGAAAGTACTGAGGCAACCATCATTATCTGGTTTGCAGGTGAGATTTAAATTCAACAATGTTCAAATCTGAAATATACTTTTGCTCCTTGCTTGTTAGCCCATCATTAATAATGTTAAGACGCATGGTTTTGTAATGAACCATGTTGCCCAGTCCAGGTCAAAAATAAAATCCCTTAACGGCTTTGTAATGATCCATGGGTCCTGGTTCAGGTCAAATTAATTTTTTAACTCATTTTTCAAATCCCTAAACTCCTCCTGCTTGTTCAATCCATCAGCCATCAGGGAATGGTAAAGCGCACAGGTGTTCTTACATTCCTTGCTTTGTTTTTTTTTTCCTTAATCTGTCGGACACATGTTACCGTGTCATGCAAATTTTTTTAAAAAAATAAATTGCATGCAATTGTTGGACACACGGTGCATGCGTGTCCGACACTTATTTTTAATTGATGAATGTCAACTTAGTACTTTGTATATTAAAGACAAACTATTTTAATACTTTGTATCAAAAATATATACTTGTGATAGACAAATAAGATATTTTTTTGCCTTCTCAACGAAAAATCAAAAAATATTTTTTTACCTTATCACTTCTTTCTTAAACGAAAAATCAAAGGAGACTTTTTTTGCCTTCTCAATTCCTTAAACGATAAAGGCAGAGACGAAAAGACGAAACCTAAGTCTTGGCCAACTTGATTTGTAGTTGGATCAAGTTGCCCGTTATAGTTTGTGCTCTATGGCTTAGCTGTACTATTTACTGTTAAAGGTTAAGTCTGTAATTAATATTATTGGTCAAGGGTAGTATTGTAAATTCTGTGAAACCCTAAGCCACATATCTTTGTATTCTGTATTGAGTAGTGGTATGGAATATAGTGAAATCTATTCAGTTCTTGGATTCCTTACATGGTATCGGAGCCAAAGGGAGGTTCCGCTGTCTACTGTTGTTTTCCGATCTTCTCCGCTGTCTACTACTGTTTTCCGATCTTTTTCACTGCTTTCCGTGAACCCAGGTTCTAGTTCGAACCCAGGCTTCTTAGTTTCCGCTGTCTACTGCTAGGTTCCGCTGTCTACTGCAGTTTTCCGATCTTCTCCACTGCTTTCAGTGAACCCAGCTGTTTTCCTGTTGAAGTGAACCCAGGTGTGTTTTGTTTGGTTTTCAACAGATCGCTGTTTTCTGATCTTCTCCGCTGACCCAGCTTGCATCTGTTCTTCCGATCAGTGTGTTCTGTTTGGTTGACTTGATTTCTGGTGCTGTGGTGTGTTCTGTTTGGTTGGCGTGAATTCTGGTGCAGGATTCTTGGATTTCTTTCTTGGTTCACAGATTATGGTTTGAGTCTTGCATTGATTCTGGTGTTTGTTCTCTAGTTGTTTGGACACTGCTCTTTGTTTCTTGCTTCGGCAGATTTGTCCAGAAGCTCCAGCTTTTGGTTCTTGTTTCAGCTGCTTTGTTTGGCAACTGCATCTTGTGTTTACTTTGTTCAATTTTCTGCCTCTTACTTTGTTTTAAACTTGCCTCGAGTGATTCTATTTCAACCTTGGTGGTTGCTGGTTCAACATGTCTGAGAAAAATACTGGGTCAGTTTCATCAGTTGTTTCTTCATCGGCTGATATGCCACGTGATCAAGGGGGACTTCAAATCTGTTCTGTAAAGTTGAATGGTTGTAATTATCTCTTATGGGCTAAAGCAATGAAAGTGGCTTTATCCTGATTGGTCTTCTGATAACTCTCTTGTGTTGACTTGGTTATGGGCAAGTATGAATTCTGATATTGCAGCAAATGTTATGTGTCTTGATACTGCTCAGGGGGTGTGGGAATCTGTGAAAGAAACTTATTCTATGGCTGGTAACGCATCTCGTGTATTTGAGCTCTATGCCCAGTTATTTCAATTAAAGCAAAGTGGTCGCTCTACTCCAGAACATTATGCTCAATTTAAAGGAATGTGGGATGAATTGTGTGTATATCATCCTTTGACGACTGATTTAGCTACTTTGAAAAAGCAGCGTGAAGAGTTATGTGTTTCTATGTATTTACATTCTCTGGATCCTCAGTATCAGGCTATTCGTAGCCAAATTTTAGCTGGTGATGGTACTCTGCCATCTCTTCCTGCCACCTATTCTCGTGTGTCTCGAGCTACTCATTCTTCCAGTGAGGTTGCTGTGCTAGATGCTCCTTCTGCTCTTATTGGTTCTGGCCGAGGCTCCTATCGGGATAGTGCTAGTTCAGCTGGTCGTAGTAGTTCTCGTGGTCGTGGTCGTGGTAGAGTTCGCAAATGTACCTTTTGTGGGAAGGAAAACCATACTGTTGATCGATGTTATGATAAACATGGTAAACCTTGGGAACGCAATTCTCAATTTCGACAACCGTCTTCTGGTCTTTTTGGGTTACCAAGATCAGATGTTGCTAATACATTGAGTGATTCTTCTAGCATCACTCTTTCACAGGCTGAGTATGATTCTCTTCTTCATCGGTCCCAACAATCATCCACCTCCGATATTGCAGCTATCACAACCTCTTCAGGTAAAACTTCTTGTCATCATGTGTCTGGTCCTCGCTCTTGGATCATTGATTCAGGTGCATCTACTCATTACTGGTCAGTCTAATAATTTCACTTCTTTTCATTCTACATCTTCTAGTAATGTTACTGTTGCAGATGGTCGCACTTGTCAGGTGTTAGGGAGTGGTACTGTATCTCCTACATCTTCTCTTCCTTTATCTGGTGTTCAATATATTCCTCAGTTTCCTTTTAATCTTATGTCTGTGAGTCAACTTACTAAATCTTTTAACTGTAGTGCCACTTTCTTTCCTTCTCATTGTGTTTTTCAGGACTTGGAGTCAAAGAAGATGATTGGTGGGGGTTGGTTTCCAGTAACATCACTTCATCTCTATCTCCTTTTGAATGGCATGTCCGATTGGGCCATCCTTCTTTGAAGCTTCTTCGTCAGATTGTTTTTGTTCTTGCATCTGTATCTTGTTTAAATTGTGAAGCTTGTGAGTTAGGAAAACATCATCGTGTTTCTTTTCCCCCTTGTGTTACTAAACGACGTTTAGTACCTTTTGAACTTGTGCATTCTGATATATGGGGACCTTCCCGTACTACTAGTTTGCGTGGTTATTCATATTTTGTTACCTTTATTGATGATTGTTCGCGTATGACTTGGTTGTTTTTATTAAAAAATCGATCTGATGTTGCTTCTGTTTTTGAAGTATTTTATAATGAAATCCACACTCAGTTTGGTTGTTCTATTCGTATCTTACGTTCTGATAATGCTCTTGAATATGTTAAAGGTCCTCTTTCTGTTTTTTGTGCCAGTAAAGGAATTATTCATGAATCATCTTGTCCTCATACTCCACAGCAGAATGGTGTGGCTGAACGTAAGAATCGTCATCTTCTTGATACAGCTCATACTCTCCTTCTTCATATGCATGTTCCTAAATGCTATTGGGGTGATGCTGTTTTAACTGCTTGTTATTTGATTAATCGCATGCCTTCGTCTATTTTAGGTGGTCAATCTCCATTTTCTATTCTTTATTCCTCTCATTCAGCCTTTTCTCTTCCCCCTCATGTTTTTGGTAGTCAGTGTTTTGTTCAGGATTTGCAGCGTGGTGGTGATAAATTGAATGCGAAGTCTATTAAATGTGTCTTTGTTGGGTACTCCCGTACTCAAAAGGGATATCGTTGTTGGGATCCTACATCTCATCGGTACCTTGTTAGTGCCGATGTTACTTTCTTTGATGATATGCCATATTTTTCTTCTATGTCTTCAGGTTCATTCTCTCCAGTTTCATCGTCTCCTCCGTTACCTATTCCCCCCTCCCATGTCCCTAGTTCGAATGTTTCTTCTCTTCCCTTGCAGGTTTATACTCGCGGTACTTGGTCCAGAAGTGAGCTAGCACATCCAGAACCCCCTTCACCATCTTCCTCTCTGCAAGTTCCTGAGCCCTCTTCATCATCTCCACCTTCTTCTGATCTTCCTATTGCCATTCGTAAAGGTAAACGCACTTGTACTCAACATCCTATTTCTAACTTTGTGTCTATATCTCATTTCTCTCCATCTTATACCTCTTTCATTAGTTCCTTGTCTTCCACTAGTATTCCTTCTTCTTTTCAGCAAGCTGTTTCCCTTTCTCCCTGGAAAGCTGCCATGGATGATGAGATTTCTGCCTTGCATCGCAACAATACTTGGACTCTCACTGATTTACCACGGGGATGCAGTGTTGTTGGTTGTCGATGGGTGTATGCTATTAAATATTTACCTGATGGTAGTATTGAACGCTACAAAGCACGGTTGGTGGCCAAAGACTATACTCAAACTTATGAGATTGATTATTTTGAGACGTTCTCACCTGTTGCTCGCTTGTCTTCTGTCCGTTTGATTTTAGCGGTTGTTGTCACCAAAAATTGGCCATTATATCAACTAGATATTAAAAATGCCTTTTTACATGGTGACTTGAAAGAAGAGGTCTATATGGAGCAACCTCCAGGCTATGTTGCTCAGGGGGAGTGTAGGAAGGTATGTCGTTTACACAAAGCTATATATGGCCTTAAACAATCTCCTCGTTCGTGGTTTGAGAAATTTAGCAATGCGGTGTTAAAGTTTGGCATGAAACAAGTGGCTGTAGACCACTCAGTATTTGTGAGACATCTAGTCAGTGGGTGTATTATTCTTGTTGTTTATGTGGATGATATTGTGGTGACTGGGAGTGATTTATCAGGGATTCAGAAATTGAAATTGTTTCTGAACAGTCTCTTTAGTGTGAAGGATCTTGGTAAATTGCGTTATTTCTTGGGTAATGAGGTGGCTAGATCTAGAAATGACTTATCTTTATGTCAACGGAAATATGTTACTGATTTGTTACAGGAGACTGGCCTATTGGGAGCTAAACCTGTCTCAACTCCTATGGATCCCAATGTAAAGTTTGGCAGGGATATTGGTAAACCGTTTGAGCATCCAAGGAGATATCGTCGATTGGTTGGGAAATTGATATATTTGACTGTTACTCGTCCTGATATCTCCTTTGCAGTTGGAGTTGTGAGTCAGTTTATGCAGGACCCTCGTGTAGAGCATTGGGATGCTGCTTGTAGAATTGTTAAATATCTTAAAGGTGCTCCTGGTTTGGGGTTATGGTTTAGACCTTCTAAATCTTTTGAAATCAGGGGTTTCAGTGATGCTGACTGGGCTGGAGATTGTATTGACAAAAGATCAATCTCAGGTTATTGTGTTTTTCTTGGTGATAATCTGGTTACTTGGAAAAGTAAAAAACAGAATGTGGTGGCTCGGTCTAGTGCAGAAGCTGAGTATCGTGCTATGACACACACTGCTTGTGAAATGATATGGGTTCAGTCTTTGCTCAGTGAGATAGGTTTTCCATCTCTTTCTCCTATGAGAATGTTTTGTGATAATCAAGCGGCTATGCATATTGCCTCTAATCCTGTTTTTCATGAACGTACAAAGCATATTGAGGTTGATTGTCACTTTATTAGAGACTTGATTGTGAAAAGAAAAAGTATTCATCCAGTGTATGTTCGATCTAAAGCTCAACTTGGAGATATCTTTACTAAAGCTATGTGGCAAGGTCAATTTAGAGAGTTATGTATCAAGTTGGGATTGATTAATATCTATGCCCCAACTTGAGGGGGAGTGTTAAAGGTTAAGTCTGTAATTAATATTATTGGTCAAGGGTAGTATTGTAAATTCTGTGAAACCCTAAGCCACATATCTTTGTATTCTGTATTGAATAGTGGTATGGAATATAGTGAAATCTATTCAGTTCTTGGATTCCTTACATTTACAATTGAATATTATCAATTTAAGCTACTGATTATTGTAGATTATTCAAAGTCATCATATAGTTGCTTGTTGTTTGTACTAATCTTTGGTAGTAATTTGCAGGGGCCTACAGTAAGCCCAGTTTTCTGCAAACGCAATGGAAAGATTGCTGTTGATTACTATGCAATAGTCATATGTGTACCCAAAAGGGCATTGTACGATTCTGTGCTGCAAATAAGAGAGGTGAGTCATGATTAGTGATATTCAGTGACTTACAAACTGGTTTTGTATTGGGAAGTTCATGTGTTATTTATGATGTTTGGGGGTCTTGCTTTTGTTTCCTGTTACTTAATAGCTCAAGTCAATGAACTGCGTACAAACTTCCTGAGGTTGATGTGAATATTGCTGCTGATAGATAGAAAGAAAAACCTGAAAATAAAAATAATTCATGAGTTGATCGTAGTGCATGACCCTTAAAAAGGCCCTTCAAGTCTTCTCCTGCCTAGTATTTCATGAAACACAAGTTTTTAATGTGCTCTATTGAGAGCTTTGGTCTTGTCTCATGACTGTTTTTGGCTGTAGACTGTTGATTGACTTTGAAGGGCAAACCTATGACCTCTACTGTCGGAATCTCGTGTGCCGGAGTCTATGCTTTTTAGCCATTGATTATTATGCTTTTTAGGTCTACTATCTCATTTTCTGATGGGTTTACATTTGCCGTGCATCTAAGTAGGTTAATAAATTTATCAGTTTCTATTGTTGGGCTAAAGATGTGTGGTTTACGATGTTTGTATATGATTGTAAAATTTGTCCTATGTCAAAATCTTGTCAGTCAGAATCTTTTTCAAAAAAATTGAGATACATTCTTGTTCATGTATCTCAAGGAGTGATGTTTCCCCAACTCTAACCAAAATCCAAAATCTTTCAAATAATGCCTTTATGTGCCAGTATTGTAAACATTAGATGGAATACTTGAGAAAAAATTTGTCCATTTTCGATAAGGATTCTACCCTCCATCACAAAGTACACCTTTGCTGGTTTGCTTCAGTTTTACTTGGTATTACTCAGTGTTTTAAAAGGCGTTCGGGGCGCACGCCTTGAGGCGCGCCCCGAGGCGAGGCGGCAGCCGGAAGCCTCAGTGCTTCCGCCCCGCATGTGTCGCAAGAGGCTTCCGCCTCTGTGTGCAGAGGCGGAAGCCTCTGTAAGCCTTTCGCCTCTGTTACAGAGACGAAAGCGAGAAGAAATACGAAATGGTATTTTTTTTTCAAAACAACAGAACCCAAAACGACGTCGTTTTGGGTTCTGTTTATTTTTTTTTAAAAGAGTTGGCCCAAAACGACGTCGTTTTGGGCCAACAGTTACAAAACCCTGAATTTCTTTTCTTTCGTATCTGTGCTTCTGTGCTGCTGCCGTGCTGCGTGATATCTCCCATCTGCGTGCCGTCTCAATCTCTACCGTCTCAGTAAGTCAGTATCTCACTCGGATTTTCCAGCTTAATGCAGTAATTAGGAGGTACATTTTTCTTTCTATCATTTCTTGCCGGTATGCAATCGCATGAACAGTGGAGCTGGGGAGCCAAATCATTATACAAGTGAGCTTGTAGGTCTGCTAAACAATCATTATACATCTAAGTATCTAACATCACTTGTAATTTTAAATTGATTTGAAGTAATATTGTTGCTGAGATTGAACATTATCTCTAACACTCTCCAAAACTTGCTGTATCAGCTTAATCATATGCTAAGTTGCTAACTGTTTGTGGCTTATTTGGAATTAATTCATTTCATTTTCTATTTGTGGCTTTTTTTGTCAATTCATTCCATATTTTTGTAATCTAATTGATGCTACTGATTTAATTGTTTACTTTATTTTGTTTTTACCCTTTTATTGCATGAACTTATTTTGTTTAGTTTATACTTTATTGTTAGTTGGCTCACTTGGCTGAACTGAATATGGTGAAAGTTAGTGGAGGGAGTAGAAAAGATCCTGCTTGGAAATATACGGAGGAGGTAGAAGTTGGAAATGGGGAGAAGAAAGGATATGTGTATGTAAAATGCAATTTTTGCAACAAAGTTCTTAAAGGAGGCGTTAAAAGGGCAAAAGATCACCTTGCATGCACACATAAAAATGTAGCTCCGTGTCAGAAGGTTCCTGAAGATGTTAAGCAGGAGATGAAACAATATTTAGAAAAAGGAACCGCGTTAAGGCATATGGCACAAGAGAGGTTTGAGGAGAGAGTTTCGGCCGGTTCTTATTTCGAAGGCATGAATTCTAATCCTATTAGCACTAGTGTTAATGGACCTAGTGGTGGTGCACATGTGTCATCTCGAGGAGTTCGGGGGCCTATGGATCGGTAATTTGCTAATGAAATTTATTTAATGCTTTTGACATCATTATGATTTATGCATTTATGCTTATGAACTTTATTTGATACCTTTGCTATTATGGATAGGTACATTGCCAATGTTGTTGATGATCATGAGGATGTTGATAAGGCAAAAACCACCATGACCACAACAAACGCAAAAGAAGCTCGGACTCGTGTTTGTTTGGATATTGGGAGGTTCTTCTTTGAAAATGCGATTCCTTTCAATGTGGCAAGAAGTCCATCATTTATCAACATGTGTCGATCGATTGGTTCATATGGACGAGGTCTTAAACCTCCTACCATGCATGAGTTTAGAACGTGGATTCTAAAGGAGGAGTTGAACACTTCTGAGAAAATAGTTGATGATATTAAGAAGACATGGGCACACACGGGAGTTTCAATACTATCTGATGGTTGGACAGATATATCGGGAAGGACTTTAATCAACTTTCTTGTGAATAATCCTAATGGCACAGTGTTCTTGAGATCTGTTGATGCTTCTGAACATGTGAAGGATGCAGATTTGATATTTAAGTTGCTTGATGACATTGTTGTGGAGGTTGGGGAAGAGTTAGTAGTTCAAATTGTGACAGACAATGCAAGTAACTACAAAGCAGCAGGAAATAAATTGATGGAGAAAAGAAAACACATTTATTGGACTCCATGTGCGGCACATTGTTTAGATTTGATGTTGGAAAAGATTGGAGAATTGACGCAGCATAAGAGAGCTTTATTGAAGGCCAAAAAAGTAAGCAATTTCATATATAATCATGCTTGAGTTTTGGCTTTGATGAGGAAATTTACAAAGAGGGAAATCATCAGACCAGCTGTTACTAGATTTGCAACAGCTGTCCTGACTTTGAGATCCATGATAGAGTTTAGACAACCTCTTGAAGCAATGTTCACTTCACAACAATGGACGAGTTGTAAATGGGCAAACACAACTGATGGCAAAGAGGTGAGGAAAATAATTCTTAAAGATAATACTTTTTGGCCTAGTGTGAGTTATGCACTGAAAACAACAGAGCCGTTGGTGGGAGTGCTGAGACTTGTTGATTCTGAGAAGAAACCTGCTATGGGCTATATTTATAATGCTATGGATAAAGCAAAGGAAGAAATAGCAAAAAACTTGGGTGGAGAACTAGCAGATTACAAGGAGATTTGGGATATTATTGATGAAAAATGGGAGTTCCAATTACACCGACCTTTGCATGCTGCTGTTTATTTCTTGAATCCCGAGTTTCAATTTCAAGAGAACTTCCTTTTTGATGCAGAAGTGAAGACATGATTGTATAGTTCAATGAAGAAGCTCATTCCTAATTCAAGAGATTGTCTTGCAGCTGACCTACAAATTGATGCTTTCCGAAAGCAACAAGGACTTTTTGCATATGAAAATGCTAAGAGATCAGTGGGAAAGTGTTCTCCAAGTAACAATATGTCTTTAAAAGTTTCCAAATTAATTGAATTTAAATCAAGTAGTCAAGTACTAAAATTTTTATGCTAAATTTTGATTTTTCTTTTTGTAGTTGATTGGTGGATCAACTTTGGAGATGAAGTTCCAGAATTGCAAAGGTTTGCAATTAAAGTATTAGGTCTCACTTGTTCTTCATCCGCATGTGAACGAAATTGGAGCGCATACAATCAAGTGCACACAAAAAAGAGGAACCGATTAACCACGAAGAAGATGAATGACTTGGTCTATATTTTGTATAACAAAAAATTGAAAGACCGACACTTAAAGCTTCAAGTTAATGAAGATCCATTGGTAGTTGATGATTTACCTTCGGATGATGAGTGGGTTGCTAATCCTCCTAATCCAAATGATGTTGGAGACGCTATTGAAACTTCTACATTGAATCAAGGAGAGGATAATGTTATTGGTGATTCTCAAGTAGTGGAAGGAGCAAGTGGTGGTGGAGGTGGAGCAAGTGATGGTGGAGGAGGTGGAGCAAGTGGAGGCGGATCTAGTAATGTTAGAGGCGGAAGAAGAGGTGGGGCAAGTGGAGGCGGTGGTAGGACAAGCAAAAGGAAAAAGAAAAATCCAAGTCAAATGGATTCAAGAGCCAAGAAGAGCAAAGGTTAGTGTGAAATATATAGTTTATATTTATGTTACTCATTTACTACTTACTAATTTTAATTTATCAATGCTTATTAATTTAGGGAAGTATAAAGGAAAAGAGCTACTCATTCAAGAGGAGGAAGAAGATGAATTTCAAGAAGCTAGTAGTGATGATTTAGATGAGTTGGATGGTCTACCAATTCGATTTATGGATGACTCCTTAGATGATCCAACTAGTGATGATGAGTATTCCATGGATGAGGATGAATGATGATGACTATTGAACTCCTTGATTTATTTGTGTGGTTTGATTTATTTTTCTTTGGTTTGTATTAAACTTCTAAACTATGAACTATTTTTGCTTTGGTTTATTTTAAACTCTTTTTGCTTTGATGTCTTTTGACATTATTTGATGATGGATCATGACGAGACTTGTTGATTATTGTTAGTTTCTTACTTGAAACTTTGTGAGTATTATTATTTATTACTTATTGATTTATCTTGACTCTTGAATTTTTTATTCAATCCGAGGCTTACGCCTCGATACGCCTCGAGGCTTACGCGTCGATACGCCTCGAGGCTTACGCCTCGCCTCATAGAAGGTGAGCGCCTCAATTCCCGAACCCGCCTTTTAAAACATTGGTATTACTATGTTTTTACTCTGTGTATTTGCTTTTCTGCAGATCGGGGGTAACGGTGTTCTAGTTTCTCCTTTAACCTACATTTTTGATGATGAGCCTCCAAGATGGCTTCAGCTTGTCTCAAAACTTGAGAACTAGGTTTGGTCAATTATAGTAACTGTGCTGTTCTTTTAAATTAGGGCTCGCTCTGTCTGTGTTTTCGCTGTCGTGTTTTTGCCGGACAATTAGTTAGGATTTGTTGAGTTAATTGAGAAGTTTAGTTTTAATTATTTCCTTCCCATATTAGGGGTATCCTTTTACAAGTTTGCCAGTCCAATGTGTGAAAGTTGTGCTATTTTAATTGTTTTTCTGAAATCTAGTAAAAGAAAATTGTGTGCCTGTAGAATAAAGACATGGGAATGACAGTCTCAGACACACTTGTGCAGTTCAACGAAAACTTTTAGATATTCTTGGTATAATCTCTAATTTTATGGGTGGATTCCAGATGTTTACACCATCTGCATCACATGTTTTTTTTTTTTGGAGTGGCTAGAATATGAAAAATGTGACAAAAATCTCCTAAAGGTCTTCAAAGGACAAGCATTGAATCATTTTCATAAATTAACTTTAAACATCAATTACCATATTGTACAGGCCTTGTATGGTTGGAATGTGCTGGGCCGGTCTGCTCACCCTGGCTGATTGTATCAGTTTTAGATCAAGGAAAGAAAATAAAATCCTAACTCAGAGCAACTCCAACACGGGTTGTAAATAGGGATGTATATCCATTTTATAATCTCATGTCCTCAAGAGTCAAGCCATAGGTTGAGATAGTTTCAACCTAAGTTCTATCTTGGGTTGTAAAATACGACACAGGTTACATCCACGTGATTTGAGACTATGAAAATGTAAAATAACAGTTGAGTCATATACATCGTCATTTATATCTAGGGTTGGAGTTGTCATGAGCCTTAATTTAACGAGTTTTATAATAAATAGTAATATACAACTTCATTTATACAAAATATCATGGCAGCAAAAGTACATCCCTTGAAAATCACTCTTCAAGGTTGTCTATGTAATTTTACAATCCCAATTTTACATATTATTGAAAATCATTTTCAAAGTTGTATTAATAATGATTCCACAACTAGTGATAATACCCATTTTTCAGAAGATAATAACGAGCATTAATATTTAATTGGAAGTTCTAAGCATGCTTCAAAAGAACTCTCTTCTCTCTCTTTCTTTCTTTTTAACACTCGATGACGTAGAGACTAAACGAAGCATACAAATTTTTATGGGTAAGATAAGGGAGCTTACTTGGCATCCTTTTGTCATTGGTAGATATTTTTGTTATTGCTGAATTACCTAATGATTAGAAAAATTAATGATTCATCATACAAAGTAAAAGGGCTCATCTAAAATCAATTAAAATATATGTTTAATAAATTGTAAACTTATGGAAGTCCGACATATATATATATATATAGGTAGATTATCAAGGACGGGGGTCCCTAATTTATAAGTTACGGAGGTCCGCTTAATCTCCAGGTGATTTGTGTGGGGCCATTGTTTGGGCCCCACCTTTTACCTGGGCCGGTTTGAGAGCATCTATGTATAAGAAATTTCCTAACTGATTATTTATTTGGGTTCAATTTTTAATCTGCTTAGCGCACGCTAGAGGTGATGACGTGTCTTTACTTTTTTGCTTTGTCACGTGATCTTTGACTTAATCCATAATCAAAGCCCAAGATTAAGTGATCATCAAATTCAAAGCAACTAGAATCCTCTCTTGGTGATCTCATATACTACACTTAATTATCTAAACGAAGATGCTAAATATATTTAAGAGTGTATATCTCTAAATATAATGAGTGAGTGAGCCTCGTGATTTTTGATTTTTCAAATTTGAAAATAGAGTCAAATCTTGTGACTATGATAAGTATCACATGTGTTATGGATACTTTAAGAAGAAAAAAAATTTAATTATTGATATCTAACACGTGTTATGCATACTTTAAGAATTTTTATTTTTATTTTGTTTTAAAAAAAATATTTTTTTTATAGATATCTAACACTACCGTTATGTAAATTATCCACTTGAAGAATAAATTACTTTATTCTTATTTTCTCCTTTTCTTGAAAAACGGCCTCGATGCATTGCATCGTCATGACACGATATAAATAATGGAGATACCACTTTTAGACACAATATAAATTCTTAGGACGGTCCCATAACTTATCATTAATAGTGGGAATATATATATATATATATATATATATATATATGTATATATAGGAGGAGGATGAGGAGGATGAGGAGGATGAGGAGGAGATAGTTAACGGATGCAATCAATGACATGAAGAAAAGCCAAGTACATCTAAGTATGCTCATTGAGTATCCACCACAGGTGTGTGGGGTCTTCTTTCCACAAACACAAAGTTGAGTATAGTGCTATTGCTGATCGTTTAATTTTGAGCATAAAAACGTGATTGAAATATTAATAAAAAACAAAAAACGTGTTTTAAAAAAATTTGGTTGGTTTATATATTGCCATCTATATATATAATTAAGGAAAGAAAAATCATTGCAATACCCTCCAAGTTGACAAGTTGAATTTTTTGATAAATTGCGCACACAATTTTTCCTAAGGCTATAAAAATATTCAAAATAACGGAATTGATCGGTTGATTATTTTTTTATATTATATAATTATTTAATAGAATCAATCATAATTAACAGATATCGAAATAACCAAAGATAAGTGATCATTTGATCAATGGTTAAATTAATGCCACAAAAATTAAAAGAAAAAGTAATGATAACCGACTTACATAGTACCTTTTATAAGTCTCAACTTTCTTTATATATTTTTTGGGTTTAGACAGCTCAGTGTTAGCGATTAATCTTATTACGACTAAATTCGAACCGAGTCGGGAGGATCCCATTAAGGGAGCGAAACTCTCCCAACAATAATTTTTTTCATTAGACTTAAATTTGAGACATTTGTTAAGGGAAATAAGTACCGTACTACTCGAACCAACCAATTGTGGTACAATACTATCTATCTATATGTGGCGAGTTGAATTTCAATGTTGTAGCTATAAAGTTTCATCCACGACAGCATAGATAGATATGCATTAATGCATAGATATTACCCTAAATCATGATAACCAAAATCTCATTGCAATTAATCATTGATTTACTTTCCAAAAAGGTGCATCGTCTTCTTCTGTAAAATCAAGTCAAATCAAATTACATCCGCTCTTTAAAACAAACAAGTGGTGGAATGAGGATGATTATTACTACTATAATAAATCAAGTCTAATAGATAAATATGAAAAATTCCTAGATATATGCATGAGATCATCCAACATAAAGAAAACCCATGAAGAGCCAAAACAAAATACATTGATGTTCAGTTTTGTTATTCGATTACCATCAATCAGAGGGTGGGATCAACCAATCGAATTGATAAGACTGGCATCTATTTCACAAGTTGCAACTGCCATGCCGATTAACACAGACAATGGTGCAATTTGAGGGAGAAACAGATAACATACGAGAATTTCTATTTTTGTTGATGTGATCATGTTATATTTTATTGATATGAATAAATTTAGAGATTTGATTAGGTGATGTGGATCCGTATGTGATTTAATTTTTTTTAAAAGATATGAGACACAATATTAATTTTGCTGTAGTTTTGTTTAGAAAGTGCATGGAGGAATGAATGAGTGAATGCTTTTATTGAGAATGAAAAATGTGTTAGAAATTGTGTTTTACTGATGTGACTATATTAAAAGACAAGTTTTACTGATATTAATGAGTATATGTGACTTATTTTTTGTTTAATATAGGTAAGATCTAATATATAATTTTACTAGATAAATAAATTTTTACTATTATAATTGCTCTAAGCTCCACAAACACACCCACATAAATATATATATATATATATATATATATATGTATATTGTTATATATACATTATAGGAGGACAAACCATCAATTACCATTTTGAACTAGTTAAAGAGAGTAGGGAGTAGGGACCTCAGAAAAACGAAGGCCTGCACTTTTTATTATTATTATTGACATGACATCTATTGAGATCGACTTGTTTGCCAACTCTATACTGTTTTATTTCCTGCTCCTTTCACTCAATCATCACCGTTGGTTCTATCTTTTGATATTTAATTATAGTCCATCATTGATCAATCAAACCAAAAAAATTAACGGGATAGCTAGATTTTTGTCATGCACGCGCTCTGATTGTAAGTGGGGGAGCATTCAAACTTTAATCACAGACAAAACACGTTCGATTATAATAAAGTGCTTTACGCCTCACACTTTACAGGTCGAGCATGTTGGATGGCCGGAGGCAAAGAGCGAGTCACATGATCTCACTTCACTCACTCGCCAGCAGCCAACCTCTGTTATTCACGCGCACCATCTGGAAGGAAGGGAGAGGTAGAGAGAAAAAGCATTCACGTGGGACCTACAAAATAGTTTAATGGGCTTATTACACGTGTGAGTGAGGGAGGGATTTATAAATGATGTTCAATTAGCGACACAAAAGGTTAACAGGTTGCGTTTCGCAGTCTCCAAACTCCAACTACACAGCACAGACCAGCCGACCAGGGCACAACGCAGGCTACCTATCCGAGGTTAACCATGTGGTCAGGTTACTTAACCCGTCTGTTGTGGGTTGTCACTTTGTTGGGTTAGACATATACGAAAGGACCATGATAGCCCTCGAATGGCGGCAAATATAATTAACAGGTCACTCACTGAGTCACCAACCCATGCATTCATTGATTACTTTTTCTCGTCTTGTCACAGGTAACATCTCGATTATGGTCATAATAAAGCCATTCAAATGCACTGTTTGTTTAGTTTAAAGGATACAGCTATACTTCGTATTCTCAAGGTAGGGAACCATAGAATTATTTGTTTTGTATGATTTCGAGAAAACAAAAAATTATTTTAAATAATCGAAAGGTTTTTCATTTTTTAGTTACTGAAAAATTATTTTTCTTAACTTACTTATCGAAAGTTTGTTTTTGATCCAAAATCGTCGCTTGATCAATTTTACTTAAAATTGAGCGGATTTTCTGTTGAGCAACTGGGAATAGACCATCTTTATCAATTGTCAATTTTTCTGACTTGCGTCTAAATGGATTGTCACTTGCTGATGTGAAATTTGAACAACATTTTTAAAAAATAAAATAAAACATATGTCATAATATAAACCTGACACCTATAGTAGTCCGAACCAAAACTCCAAACCCACTTAAAAATGGCTTGAGCAAAATATCCTCTGCTAAGAACAAGTTTCTAGACCGAACAATGACACCATGCAATGGAGAAGCGCACAGACCGTCACGATGAAATCATTAACAACATTCCTTCACTTGCCTGAGATCTCACAAAGAATAATGAAGGTTTTGACATTCTCAGAACCACGATCGCATAAAAATGATGGGGACAATCGTTCACCAAAATTACAGTTGCATAGATATGGGAGATGAGATGAGAATGCAAAAGGTTGTACCATCCTAAATTGGGTCTCCCGCCAAACAATTGTCGCATGTCTCTCATTGTGCACTAAAATAGACCGTGTTATCTCTAGCTCGGCGAGCATGGATGGCCAATTGTTAGTTCAGAATAAATTTTTCCTGATTTTAGGTAAAACTAATCGAGTGAAGATTTTGAGTCAATTTTTTTTTTCAATCACTAAATTGAGACAAATAATCTTTCAGTGATTAAATTGAAAAATGAAAAATATTTCAGTAACTAAAAATTGACTTTACCCGATAAAAATGTAGCTATCGCCACTACATTCATGTGGTGAAAAAAAACTAAATTTGACAAGAATTTAATTCATGTTTAGGAGAAATCTTAATTAGTTGATAACTATCACTATCACTATCTATTCCCTCCTACGAAACCGGCAAGATTTCATGTGTTTCCACACGTGGGGATAAAAATTAATTCTTACACAAATTAGTATAATGAATTAACAAACTAACAAATTAAATTGAGCGCGACATTAAATTTATATTCACAACTTTCTTTTAATCGTGATGTTCAATTAAATATATCAACGTGATGTTCAATTAAATATATCGATGGCTCGTAAATTCAATTATTCTTAGCTCAATTAATTGTTATGCCCTAAATTAATCCGAGTTCTATTATAATTATATTCATAAATATTTGGTACTAATTTAGAACACTAATAATCAAAATTAAAAAAAAAAAAACTGGCAAACATATGGTCTTATTCAGATTTAGTCAAAAAAATTAGTTAAGAAAGTGGGGTTGAACAATGCTTGTCTAGCTAAATTTTGAATCCCACTAAATAAAAACAGAAAACTGAAAATGACATCACCACCAGCTACATACAAAAAACACACACGTGAGATGTGGACAGACCCTGTTGCCTGTTTTAATTAGCACGGCAAGGACATTTCGGTCCTATGTGGTGCAAAAATTTGGTTTGGGTTGGTGAGCCACTCGCACGTGTGATCATAGGAAGAGGGCGCACCGGTGCATTTGTCAGTTCATTTTATTACCGTGACTTAAAAATAGAGAGAAAAAATACATTTATTTTAAGACACACAGTGTATTTAGGGTAGTGATAAATAATCCACTTTTAGAGCCTATTGTAGTTCATATTAAAACAATAAGTGTTAAACTAAACCTTAACGAGCTTGTTTATCAAATTTTCATATTATTACCTAGACAATAATTGTTAAATTCTAACGGATTCGTATATCTGATTTTCATGCTTTAACCTGGACAATAAGTATTAAACATCAAGGAGAACAAATTCACTAAATCTTGATGAACTCGTGTATTGTATTTTCATCTTGTACCTAAACAATAAGTGTTAAATCATAAGGAGAACAAATTTCATAAACCCTAACGGGCTAATAATTAATTAGAATAAAATTATAAAATCAAATAAATGCTTAGCATATTGATTAAAATAATAGAATAATTAATTAAAATAAAAAATAATAAAATAATTACTTAGAATAAAAAATAATAAAATAAATAGATATAAATTACCATGTGTTCTCAAAATATGACTACATATATTTCTTTTGTGTATTTAATGATGCAGATATATACTTATACTCCCTAAAAGGTGTTAACGTACCCGTGTAAATCCGAACGGACGGAGTCCTTAATCACATGCATAGTAGACAAAAACAAACGGAACCCGTTCGTGTCAGATTTTGTTGAATCAGATTCTCAAGATCGGACGGCCATTAATGATTTTTTGACATCACGCATTGGGATGTGTGAAGGGTAAAAGAGTGATAAAGATTGACAATATCATGGGATCCGCATGCTTTTATCGCATAAATCCCTGCAAAACATGGATCATGCAAATCCTCTCTCTTTGCGCCCTGCCTCTCACTATACCTTCTTCCTTTTCTTCTTTCTTAATTTTTGATTTTTAAAACAGAGAATTAATCAACATCAATCGTTTTCTGGACTCCAAAAAGGCAACAATTGGTCAGAATCTCAAATAACCTTCACTAATTTCAATTAGTTTAAGAAAGGAAAGTTTGACTAATAAATGATTAATGTTTAATTAATCAATTTCTCAAACAAGTTTGACAATACGGCTATAGCTAACTTTGTGTGTGGTGTGGCTAGAGTAGTAGTGGCAGTCTTGGGGGGGGGGGGGGGGGGGGGGTTGAGAGTGAGAGAGAGAGAGAGAGAGACTTTTTGTCTTTGAGGGTGGTCAGCACAGCACGTTTGCTTCTTCAACCGAACAACCTAAAACTTTATTTATTAGGCTGGGGTTGCGTGTGTTATTTTATGCTCTGAATTCTCTCTGGTTCCTGTTTTTGGGGTCTTGAGTTAAAAGGAATCTGCTTTCAGGGTTTTGTTCCCTTTTACACAAATCTTGGTATTCTAATTGCTCTTGTTATTTCAATTCTGTCCCCACTGTCCTTTTACTCCCTCCTCATCTTATAACAAGTCCAAGTCTTCCGTTAGAGAGGAACCCACTAAGCGTGCTTAAAAACAATGCGAAAGCAAGATATATCTGTTTTTTGCCTTTTGCCTTTGTGGGTTTGAGTGATTAGAGCTCTTGTTTCTGGGAGGTTGTTTTCCTTCAGAGGTGCTACTCATATATTTGTGTCCGGGTTTCTGTTTCTTTGTGTGAGGAGGATTTTTGTGTGTTGATAGCTGTTGTTTTCTTGGATTACTCTGTTCTAGTGGAGATCTCAGGTTTCTGATCACTTATTCCTATAATGATTGGGTTGAGGACTTGAAGGTGAGTGACCAGACCCAGTCTTTTATCTTCCTGTGTTTGGTTCGTTTTATACTTGTTTCATGTTGTATTTTCGATTGGGATTCTTCATCATTGTTGCCTTTTTCAGGTATAGAAAGCAAGAGCAGGAAGTCATTATTATTGTTGAGTCAAGTAGAAATGGATAGATGTTTGAAGAATGGCAAGGGTTGTCCTAATTTGCTAGATTTGATTCCAAAAGAGAGAGAGTGGGTTGTGAAAAGAGATGGAGAGCGAGTCCATGCGTCCTCTGTGGAGAAAAACCTTGAACTAAAGCTTGGTCCCCCAGGTGTTCAAGAATGGTCCATGGAGATTTCCTCCAAAAACAACATCAAAGAAAGGGATAATGAAAAGTCTATCAATCTCTCTCTTGGCTACTTCTCTTCAATGCCTAATAACATCAACAACAATAGAAACCTCACACAAAAGTTCTCTTCTTCTGAAAATACCTCCTCTCCATGGTCTTCAAAGGGTTCTTCTTTTCTTCAGTTTCCATCTACAACCCATCAAAGCGTGCCTGTGATGGTGAGGGAATCTTCACAACCCTGTTGCTCCAAAGCAGTAGACTTGCAGTCTGCAGAAAATAAGGCATTTTTACCCCCACCTGCAAATACAGCTGTGCACAGCTCTCAGAAAAGGTACTCCAGCTTTTTAGCATTTGTGTTTTTCTTCCTTCCTTTTCCCTTCTGACACAGGATATTCATTCACAGGATCACATTGTTGGTTGTTGTTTGTGTGGTCCATGTCCATGCATAATTGTTTGTTTCATTTATTAATGTTTCCTACTCTGTAATGTAATGGCTATGGTCCATCCATGTGTACTTGTTCTAAATCTTCCCATCTTGATCTAATTTTCTTTGCCTGCAATACAAATACTCATTAATGCCGTGTTTTGGCTTAAATTTGACTTTTACCCATCATTAACCCTTCTTGGGGAAGTCTGGCTCTTTCTGTTAATTACCATCCCACTTTAACCTTGTATGGCAAATCGTTATG
This sequence comes from Euonymus europaeus, assembly GCA_963580455.1. NCBI lineage: Eukaryota > Viridiplantae > Streptophyta > Magnoliopsida > Celastrales > Celastraceae > Euonymus > Euonymus europaeus. Next base: position 20,078,625 of record OY756968.1, on the reverse strand, counting down.
GCTTGGATTTGGACATGGTTGTTACCTTTGTGACTTGTGTCAAGTGTTAACTTCAGTTGAATGGGGTGGTTGTTCATTACCTAAATTAATATTTTAATGGCCTTTCATGAGCAGAGCTGCCCCTGGTCCAGTTGTGGGATGGCCTCCAATCCGTTCATTTAGGAAAAATCTTGTAAGCAGCAGCTCTTCTAAATTATCTCCTGATCCTCAGAATGGAGTGCCAAACAAGAAGATTGCCAGTGAAAAACAAGTTGAAAATTGCAGCAAAGGTTTGTTTGTGAAGATTAACATGGACGGAATCCCAATTGGAAGGAAAGTGGATCTCAAAGCCTATGACAGCTATGAAAAACTTTCAAAAGCAGCTGATGAACTCTTCAGAGGCCTTCTTGCAGGTAATCCACTACATCTGAATTTTTTCTGATACCAAATTGTCACTGATTTTGTTTGGTTAATTGTCATGTTTATGTGGTATTAAGTTGCATCTATTGTCAAGTCAATAAAGTTGAAAAGCAGTGAAGTTGAGTGAATTTTATTCAATTTGAGACATTTAAAAGGAAGATTTTTTTCCTTTTCTGATGCCAATTTGGGACTGTTTGTTGTCATCTAGTTTGAGTTTATCACTTTATCTTGTACATGAATATGTCAATGTGACCTGACCTGTAAAAAGATATGCTTATCTGATATTTTGTCCTACGCTTTCTTTGTTTAGCTCAAAAAGATTCCTCTGCTTGTGGAATAATGAACACTGAAGAGGAAGAGAAACCAATCACTGGTGTATTGGATGGAAGTGGCGAATATACTCTCGTTTACGAAGATAATGAAGGAGACAGGATGCTCGTCGGGGATGTCCCATGGCAGTAAGCTTATTATCACTCTGGATCTGATGCAGTTTTAATAATCCCCTAATATCATTATATTCTAGCACTTGTTGATCCTATGAAAAGAACTTCCATATATGCTTTTCTTTTGTGTTGTATCATGCAGAAGGTCTCCACTAAGTTTTTTTTTTGTACTACGAAAACAATTGTACTAATATTGCTCGAGTATTGTGATCATCTAATCCTTTATTATGGGGTTTTGCAGTATGTTTGTATCTACGGTGAAGAGGCTGCGTGTTTTGAAGAGTTCCGACGCTTCTGTCCTTAGTCGTGAGTGTCTGTAACATTGATGACGAGCCTCGATTACCTTAGATTAGTTAAATGCTCTTGGTTTTGCTTTCTCTATTTCTGAATCAGCTCTTGTTATGTTTTTTCAGTTTCAAGTGGCAAGCTAGAGAGGACTAAACTGGACTCAGCAGCATTAAAATGACGACTTCTTGTTTGGCATATGAAGAATATTGAAGGAAAAGAGTTATTCTATTTTGAATTTTTGGTTTTTATTATTATTATTAATATGGATCTTCTTGCACTTGAAGTACATATTAATTTTGTCTGTCAAGATATGTGTACTGTTTTCCTTTTTAATTTGCCAATTTGGAGTTCTAGTTCATCTTTTCATGCTCTTTTCACCTCAAATGTAACTGGAAGAAATGCTTAAAGCCATATTTATGCTTTTGAAATGTATGTATATTCCTATTTAGTGGGATCTTCTCCTCTTGGATGTAAAATAGAAAACTATATAATGTTTTTGAGCCACTAAACAAGTAAAGGCAATGTGGGTTTTGTTCTTGTTGTAAAGCCCTTCCATTCAAACCTCTGTAGTTGAGTAAAGTATTCAGATGGTGCTTTTGGGTTTTGGTGGGTGAAAAGTATGGAGGAGAATATGTTCTTTTCTGGTTAAAAAGAGCAGGCTAAAATCCATTTTGTGCTAGCTAGTGATTCTCCTTGTCTTGGGTCTTTGCATTTGCCTTCTGGTCCCCCTACTCTTGGCTTTATTGGTTATTTCCATGGTTTTGGATCTGTGGGTCAAGGGTTGTATCATCTATCATATGTGCATTTTTTTTTTCTTTTTTCTGGAGGAAATTTGTCAACGAAGTGGGTTAGGAAGTTGAAAGAAGATAAAGAGATGTTTTTGGGAGCATTGAAGGGTCTTTTCCATTGAGAGCTGCCTAACTTGGGGATGGCAGGGGCAGCTCCATGTTTTAAAATTATGAATGGTTTTGCTCGGTTTTATGATTTCGACGGTATTTGTTTTAAATAAAAAAACAAATTAAATGTGCAAAATAATATAAATTGGAAACATTTTTTTTCACGTTGAATTCGTAAATTCGATTAAAATATATTTATAATTTTTTTTTAAAGAAAGAGAGTAAAAGCCATTACATTGGGTCAGCTGTGGTTTAGCGTACCTCGGGCATCCCTAACTTCTAATATGTCAAGATACCAAAACAATATTGCAGGTCCCCAGTTAGACGAAATATTATTAATGATACTCATTTTGTAACTGAACAAGTAAATTGTACACTTTCTAAAAAAAAAAACAAGTAAATTGTAAACTTGATAATGAAACTCAAAATTTTGGAGTATGTAAAGAAAGTGATTTGTAAAAATTATATTAGAAGATATGTAAAATGATAGGAAAAAGTAAAAAATGGTAAAAAAAAAAAATGAGAGATATGGTGTTGATATTTGAAGTGTTTATAAATGAAAAGTGAAAATTTTATTGAAAGATGTGTTTTGTTGATATGATTGTATTGAGAGTCGTGTTTTGCTGTAATAGAAGTAAAGCCGCATTAGAAAATTTGGAGTGCTTAAAAGAGAATCCCTGTTGTGCTTGCTCTAATTGGGTTGAAAATCATCAGCGGCTACTCTCATTAATACATGCTCGCAGTAATAACAAAGTATAGCATTATTTTCTCTAGTTTGTTGATGTAAGGTGAGCTATCAAGTGATGAAAAGGTTCATGCTACAAGATCTAATGTACATAATATAGTAGATCGAGTTTTTTAACATGTCACAATCTGTTTTCATTGAAGGAGATGCACCAGGATTCCATATCACAGTATGTTGTTCAGTGAACATCCATAGGGTTCCATATCATTACAACATAACAAAAAACCTACCACATTATCAAATAAGTCTCCATGTACATAGTTTAGCATAAGATGAAATTATAGTAACTAATCTCTAATTTATTAAAACTAAACAAAAAATTAAGTAACTATAGCCGGAAATCAAGATCCTATCATATTTCATTTAGGCCACTAATAGAGATTATAGAACATTCCTACAAAGAACAACAATATTCATTCCTTGAAGAGATCATATGTATATATATATATGTATGTATGTATATATAGTGAAGTTATATTAATTAGGTATACATAAAACAATAAAAAATGCAAATAAAATAAATAGTTATGAAGAGCTACATAAATAAACATGACAGATCATGCGGAACTTACAAAATATAAACATGAGTGGTACTTCCTTGTTTGCCTGGCTGAACCCTGTGTGCCATATACATGTATCTTAGCTGTGTTGTATCAGACTAAAGAAGATACACACACACACACACCCCTTGTGAATCAACATTCATTTATAGATTCAATAGTGATCTCTCTCTCTCTCTCTCTCTCTCTCTCTCTCTCTCTCTCTCTCTCTCTCTCTCTCTCTCTCTCTCTCTCTCTCGTGTATCCATGGATATCCATGTATTGTGGTTCCAGGGAGAGTATATAGGTGGGGTTTTGCATCAATCATAATTTCCAAATTGTGAAATGTTTTTATTACATGTTGATAAAATGGATTTGTTTTCTTGTCCAATTACATTAATGCCATTTTGGTTGTGCATATATAGGGTTTTATATTTGTGTTGGTTACTTTTACTATTTTTTTTCTTTCTTATACGTCTTTGGGATGTGGATGACTTTTAGATTAATGGCATGATCTTGATATCTCATGGAGTTGTGGACTGCGTGTTTTTGTATAATTACTTCTTGATTCTTGAGTTACTCATTCACTCTCCGCTGAAAACGAGGATCTTGTATGTTAGTGGACCACTTATAGTTGATTTAGGTTGTGGGCCATGCTCTCAGAGATTGTTGGGACATAACATGCACTAAACTCATTCCACTCTCTTGAAAAGCAGGAATCTTACACGTTCTTTTTCAAGTAGTGGATGATCACATTTGATTGTACATGAAGGAAGGTCGTGGCTTCCAGCTCGGACTTCATGTTCGCCATTTTTGTTAACAAAACATGCATTCAGAGAAAGACATGTTTCAAAAATTAATCTCAAGAATGCCTCTTTGGACAAGAAATCTTCGAACACTCCGGAATTCCAATAATTTTTTTGGGTTTTCAGACAAAATTAAATCATAATACCAACAAAGTAGACAAATGATTAGAGAAAACTCATCACTGATTCACTGCTACGTTTATTTGTTGTAAAAATCCACCTGTGAGTCCCATATCGCCATGTCTGAGTAGATGGCTAGAAATTATTTTGGATATAAACTGTTTCTTAGCGTTGAATTATAATCCTTTTTTCCCTCACATACATTGCAAATTAAATAATTAAATTTTACAAGTCCCTCTGTCATGCATTTTTGGTTCATTACATGGGGTATGGATGTCATTTACTCGAATATGCTGTATATATTAATTGAACAAGTATATATATAGGTGTATAATCTTCAAATATGTGATTATAAACAAGTGGGGGTGAAGGCGGGGAATCCTTCCTTCCTTTCCCTTAAATTTCAACCAGGAAGTCATTCTCCATTGGACTCTCAGAAAACAATTCAGGGAGCAACCACTCAAGTATTTGTAATGGAGAGTCCTTTTCCCTGTCGGTCAACAAAACAATCAATATTTTCGAAACTTCCATCATTTTTATTATTTACTTTATGACTACGTAGTTGCCTCTTTCAAGTATTGTGGAGAATGAATTGAATGTCTAGCACTAGGAAGGATGCAGGCCTAAATCCTCATGACACTCCTGTTAAAACCACTGGTATCCCAAACTCAAGGTAGCCACTCTTTAGGATTTCAATCGGGTTGATGTTCGAATCGGGATGTCATGAGCCTTGATACCGGGAATTAGTTGAAAATAAGTGTAAATCCAAAAATTCTCGAATAGATCAACCTTTCAAACTTTTGCTCAATCCATGGACAGGCAAAAGACAACTTGAGAAACCGAAACATTTTAGCTACTAAAATATAAAAGAAACTAAAATAGAAGCCGCCTAAATCATGAAAATAAGTTTGTGGGAGAGCAATACAAGCATCGTCCTGCTAAATGAGATGGAGTTGTGAAGAATATCTCACATCGGTAAATCATGTCTCTATACACTTCTATATAGAGGTAAGCATCATTTTCCCTTCATATGCAGATTGTAAACTCACTTGCGCTTGATGGGTGAAGCCCACGTTTGACATACTTAGGGGGTGCAGGGGTTGGAGAATATCCCACATCAGTGGGGCCCATTTTTATGACAAAAGTAGGAACATAATGCTGAGCTGGGTTGGGCCGGAATGATACTTATGATAAGCCTCTTTGTCATGTTGCAGGAAAAGTGGTGTGGCATACAGTGAATGCATGCAAACTCAGAAATATTTGAAATCTATCCTTCTTTTATTTTCTGATATAGGAACATAAGAGGTAGCAAGAGGAAACAAGAAAAATAGGGTCCCAAAGAGGAGAGGAAGAGCTTCAGTCGCTACCTAGGCCTGCTTATAAAATGCCTTCTCTGCAAGCCACAATTTAAGATTCATTATTTTGATCTTCTAAACTAACTATACTCAAACCACAATAGAACCAGGAAAATATCACCAGCAAGTGAAACTGCGAGAAGCTCTCAACATTATGCGAGAAAAGAAAAAGGTTTCAGCACATTCTCATGATTCTTCGACTTCAAGGTAGTTAAGGTACTGTGAATGTGAAGCGGCGAGGAGGGCAGCTCCAATGCCTGAGCCATCGTTGGAGTGTTCAATTACAACACTTTTGGTAACTTCGTCGCCAAGCAATTCACCAAGTGTATTCTCCAAGCACTCGCTGTACTCAGTATAGTGCTCATACAATCCACCGTCCAAGGCTATCACTGTCTTCTGGTTCTCCCTATCCATGCTTATGTCTTTTCCCAATTTCTTTAGGATACCCAAGATGCCAGCAGCTGCAAGTCGGGCACCCCTTGTTGCCACTATGTTGCAGATCTCAACAACTATTTTTCTCATTTGGAGGGATGTGTTAGGGATCTGAAATAGAGAGGGAAAAAAATGACAAATACAATCATATCCACACAAAGTTATTGAGGCAATTGATGCTTCATCGTCGATTTCGAGTTATTCAAACTATTTGGGTCCGATGTGAGGCTTTTCAATTCATAATTTAATCATTCAAATATGCAAAAGGTGCCAGTTAAAGCGAGCTTCCCCCGTTACATTAGCAAGACAATAAATTATACATGCAGGACCACAGAAAAATTTCCAGGGTAAACCTTTCTCTGTCTCTGAAATAGCAGAATAATAGCCTTCAGATGGATTCCAAACCGTGATGCAAAAAGTTAATCGAAAGAATTCAATTGTGAATAGATGGGAATGCAGAGAAAAATTAGTAAACTAACTTTAGTATCAAGACTAGCTTGCAAGTTTAAGCATACCTCTAAAATATCTGTGAACTTTTTCCCTACAACTTTAAGATCAGAAGATGTGTCATGATGCATGGCTGACATGTCAGGTGTCCTGCACATTCAGATCCTTAGTTTTGTTACTGCAACAACTTATATTGAATATTAAGACAGCAAAGTTGTGAAACAAAATTCCAAACGTGAAGGGGTCAAAGAAATGATCATTCAGTTAACAATGACATGAGCTTGAGACAACCATATTACTTGAATAAACTAAAAATGGTAGTGCAGAACAGATTACCACAAATTTGGACAAGTATTTCAATTATGAGGCAGAAAACTGAAAATCCCGGTGAATTACCAGAAAATAGGATTTTATTTTATATTTTTTTCATGAAATATAGTCAAATATATGACCCAGTGGTAGAGTTGTATGGGTACAACCTAGGATCACATTTTCAATTCCAGGACGCAGCCTTTCTGCATATTATGTCAGGTATGCATACATCCTGCCTGTGTCGACCCCGATCACAATGAAACCTTGAGAACGGGAGTTGTTTACACTTGGCTCCAAGGTATATGTTTTCTTTCCTGTCCTGGCCGTCCATTTTAATCTCTTCTTCAAGGCTTTCCTAACCCATATTTCATCCTCACTCTTATTTCCCTTGTTTCTTCCTCAACATTTGTGCATGAGTTCCCCATTAAGCAACACCCTGCTACAACTGCACAGATCACACATCTTTGGATTCTTACCGGTGTCATGACTCGATAATAGTTCCTCTCAGTCTAGAAGAGTGATATGGATATCCATATCAATGAATGATTTTATTTGTATTTTACAATGGGATTCTAATATATTTCTAGGTATAATGACATCTTTGGTTTATTTTAGTAAACTTTAATATTTTACTCCTATTTTGTCAGAGATCTTACAAACTGAGGCTAGAAATTATAGATTTCCTTTACATGTGAATCCATTTATAGTGTTTTTACAAGCATTTTAGCATGGCTTGAATAATGATTCAATTCCCTCTCCTTCTCCCCCAATTCCTGTCTTCAATTTTTCTCCACCTTCCATTTTTCTTGCATTTCATTCTTTAATTTTTCTTATTCTCTTTAATTTTATGGTGTTCATTGCAATTACATCACTCATATGGAGACTGTGGAAATCACCTCAATATGAATGGAACTTTGAGTTTTTCTGGAACAGTTTCCCCGAAAAAGGCAGCTTCTTCAGCCATCCTCAATAGAACTCTTCGTACAATTTCTCCCAAATACATACCAGAAATTATCTTCTCGAAAATCTGTAAAGAGATTAATTAAAATAAGCAAAGGCTGGTGAAACTTACAGAACATAGGCTTTTGCAATTACCTGCTCCCCTGGGTTTAAACTCTCAACATCCAAAGCATGATCGTACTCGGTCAATGGGAGATGTGTTGACCTAAAGTTACCCCATTCCATGTTGATAACCTACACACCCAGCATTTATAGCAACTTTAGCATCTTACCTACCATCAGAAATAAATGATTTAAAAAGTGACTCAGAATATGCTAACCATCTCCCCGGATTTAGGTAGAACACCATGCCATTTTGGTATTGCCTGTGCACGTTCTACATAAGCAGCATTTGTTCCAGTACCTAAGATCACAGCAGCAACGACATCCTTGTTGAAGTATTTTCCTCCAGCTAATGTTCCAACGGTATCATTGACCTAGTGTCAACAGTGTCGATTAGGACTAAATTCAAACAGTAATAAATAGAAATAGTAGAGTAAATATAAATACTATTTCACACAACTTTGATTGCTACAAGCAAGAAGAGAGCATATCAGTGCAAGAATATATATATGAGCCACCATATACAGTAATATTGTTAAGAATAATAACTTACTAGAGCAGTGACACGCATATCAAGGCCCTGTCTTTCCATGGCTCTTGTCAACTCTGCTACCACATCCTGGCCAACCTATATCCCCGGCAATCAAGAAGCATTGAGCAAGAAAGAATTAAAAATGCATCCAGATACGTTTGTAAGCATAGAAAAAGAATAGACAGCTGCCCTAGTGTCCTCGGACATGGAATATATTCACTCATCTGCCACCGAAATTCATCAGGTTCAAACTCCCACACAATTGTTAGCATTGCTCCAGTGAACTAAGAATTAGACAAATAAACTCTTCATGTCACACCACATGCACATATGAACTTATATCGCACAACGAAAAGACTATTATTTCAAAGACAATTTCTTTAATCTACAATCTTCAATGTGATGCGATGCAAAAAACCATTTCGCTGCACCATATCTACCTTCAATGTAGTTAAACTCAAACTATCAGGACCACAACATAACTAATTCACCACAAAATTTCAGAGGAAAGAATAAAAACAAATTTTCTTTACTTCTCACAGTCGACACTTACTTTTAAGTGCTTGTACTACTGCCTTAAAAAATCATAATTACAGCAGTCTATATCCTGCTTTCAGCAACTTTTCAAACTTTCTGAAAGAAACTCCTTTAGTAAACTATCGATAATAGACTTTACTGCTAGAGAAAAGTTAAAAAATCATATTAGAAACAACAGTTCAGAAACGCGCAATTCTGGCTATCAAAATCAAGAATAGACAAAAGGACTAACTGAGATTACAATGTGCGACATGAAGGAACAAAAATTGAATTTCCATTCAGATAAATTGACTTCAAGCGTTACTTTTTAAAACAAGCAGCTCAATGAAGATATTAGCACAATAGCACCTTGCACGCAAAATTATAAAGAAAATGGTTTTATTCACTGATGAGTTTTATACCTGCTTAATCTAAAACAAAGGTAGCAATCAATAATAAAACCATGAAAGCATTCAAGAGGTTAGTACTAACTGTATCGTCTATAGAGAAGCCCTTTGTCCACCTAAGAAGGGTCCCGGAATTTATGGATAATTGCATCACAGGAAATGAGAAGGTGAAACCGAGTTCCCTTTGTTTTCCAGGAGCAACTTGAAAATCTTCACTTTCTTGAGCGACAAATTTTACAAGTTCGGCTACAATATAGTCAAATAGTGCCTGAAAAAAGAAATAAAAATATTATGTGAGATCAGACAAACATTCAAAACCAATTTGATTTGTGCACACCCTTTCTTTGAGTATAAGAACTTACATCTGAAGTCCCGGTCATCAAATTTGGAGGAATTGACACCTCCTCAAATTCTTGGTTAGCTATACTGCCCTGCTTTAACTGCACCCTCAATACACGGAAGTTTGTTCCACCGAGATCTAATGCATAAAACAATCCTTCTTCATTCCTGTCATAAAATAACAAAAAAGCTGTTGATTCAACCGCGACATCTCTCAAACTAACTAGGCATATAAATTTAATCAAGAAAAATGATTAAACACCACATCATGTTAACATATTGCTGGTAAAACAGGGACATTTTATTCAATAGTTACAAGTTGGGGCTCAAGTGAACTCTTGAAGTTGTAATGATATGAGCTGCTGAGAATGACTTCAAAATTGCATGTTGTCTCAAATTTGTTCTCTAGGCATAAGGCTGAAAAGAGCGTACAAGACATGAGAAGAACTTTGTCTATTTTGAGATTAAATAACACAGTTGAAGACAAAAATGTGATCATAATTTAGATAAAATAAAACTACATTGCAGAAGATCCATCTGGCAACACTCATCAAACATTTCAGTGTCAACACAGGTAAAAAAAATCACTATATGAAATTCACAGGAAAATCAGCTTTCATACTTTTTCTAACATACCAAAATTATTTGAACAAAAGCAAGTAAAGTACAAGGAATTTTTAAAACTTAATCATCTAAGCATTATGCAATTCTATCACATCAGAAGAAATACAAACGTCAAAGACAAAAAATGACAGAAATGAACAGCAAGTAAACTTGAGTCCGAATGTGTTAAGTATCAGACACGCATACAAACAATTAAAGAGCAAATGGAATATGCATTTTAGAGATGACTTGGATCACTGAAGAGTGATCACACACCTACATGTAAAATTACGCACACATACATGATACATCCATACATGTGTGCTAGAAAAATGCACCAATGGAACCATTCAAATACACATATCCATATCTACATAGATACATGCTAATAGAAGTAAAATTCACCCCAGAACAAAAATCATATGCATATGAATCCAAAACTGATACTAGATTTTCCCACAGGCCCCAAACAAGTAGAAAATGTACGAGAGATACTCCTGGAGAGATAGGGGTGATATACATTACTCGAATTGTATCTGTCCACAGGCAGAGGGACATCAATAACAAACACCCACCAATTGAGTAAAAATAGGATCAATCACTAGTACGCAACCACACACATATTCAATGAACAAAATGTAGTAGATTGCCAACAATTCAAGGGAATAGCTTACATATTCCCAACAAAAATTCAATCACATTCTCGGAAACCCAGTGAAAACTGATTCAAAATAAATCAAATAAACATCATAAAAAACCATTCATCCCTATTAGTATTACATTCATAAATCATCACACTAATATATGAGGAAGAATTTGCAATACCCAGTAGGCAACTTATCCACATAGCTGATGAGCATCTTGAGCTTGCTGCCACCCTCAGATGCCAACCCAGCATGCATCTCCACGGTCATTGCATCAGCCACCTGTCTTAGCTTCCCAATGGGTGTCCCACACTTCTCTTCTAGTTCCTTCACTATCCCCATCGCCTTACCATATTTCCCACCTTTCCTAATCCTCCTTCTCACCACCACCGCCGCCGCAACAGCCGCCACCACGGCCACCCCCACCGCCACCTTCACGGCAACCTTCCCCATTACCACAATAGAACTTGAAACCAGAAAGCAAAACGCCCAAAAAAAATGAGATCTCTATTGCGATGGGAAATACTGATTGTGTTGGAGTTCAAATATTAGAATTTAGAAGAAGAAAAAAAGATTACTTTTTTGTTATTAGTGAGAGAGTTCGAATCAATGATAAGCGTGATTGTTCGCCTTTGGCATTGTTTTCGATTTATCGAGGTTATCTTCCCAAGGCGGATTTAGTGAAAACTAAATGGGCGTTAACCTCCTTAATTGTGGTGACACCGAGAGTGAAAGTACCTATTAAAGGAAACTATGAAAGGAAGATGAACATTTCGTATGCACTTCTTTTTTATTTTATTAGATTTTCATTTTTCTTTCTCCATCGTGTAGGAATTCAGCAGCATTTGCTATTTTAGTGGGATGGATCCACTCTTAGGGGATTAGATGCGAAACTCTTGCTGAACGATATCAACTTTATACTCTTTTTGATTCGACTTCCCTAAATGAAATTACACCCATACGAATAATAACATTTGAATAATTTTTTTCCTTTTCCTTTTGACTCGCGTAATAGGTTATGTGAAGCAGGATCAAGTCAGGATTGATTGGATGGCTGGAAGCTGACTGATCAGCTCGAAAGAAGAGCTACAGCAAGGAGAGGGGAAAGGTTTGGGGTAAATAAACAACCCCTATATTTAGGATAAGGGGACATGCGGCAGAGTCTGTGTGTGGTGGATGATGTGGGCCGTTGGATTTAAATGATTTCATCAAATAACTTAGATGATTTAGCTCAAAATTAGTGACAAAATTCAAATAGGCAGGATGCATTCTTCCTCTCTCTATTTTCTCCCGCTTCTCATGTGAATGTCTTTTTATTCTTCTCTTTAAATTCCGATCGATTGAATGATATCGTCTATCTAGCTACAAGATTGAGGTTGCTAGTGGATTGATCAATCTTGATCCCAACAAAGACTCACATTTTGTGGACAGTCAAGCTCCTGGATATGACTCATAGTATCTTCACTGCCTGGATATATGTTATGAGTGAACTTACAAATAAGTAAGAAGACTCAATAACTTGAAGATCTCTACAAGCAGTAGCTGTAAGCTCAACTTTCTTGTAAACAATCTGATAATTCCAAGGTTAAAGAAGAAGAACAATATTCGAATAAACCAAAACTTTCATATCTGAATCATTGCCCTAAAAGCCCTTAAATACATAATAAGCAGGCCTGAAATTGTGAGCCCACTAACCAAACTATCATAGCCCAACAATCAAGACCCCAAAAGACTTCATGAATATATTTTTTTAAAAAGTGATCATAACAAACCACTCTCCTTAGAAGCACCTTGTCCTCAAGGTCTTCACCTAGCCAAGTGTTCAATTGGTTGATGAGTGAGTCCATCTTCTCCCAAACAGAGGACTGACCTCCTTGTAGTAATAGCTTGAAAGAATGAGAAGCATGGTAGCTGCTTGAGCATTATTTGTTCCTGCACCAATCATACCCAAAGAGATGATAACAGCCATTGAAACCTTTGAATCTGTGTCATGAGTAAGCCTGCTTAATGTGTCCATAACGTTGACCTTTGGTTTGATGCACAGAGGAGACCAATGGCTTGTATAACCTTCTCAAAGTGTTGCGCAAGTTTCCTAGTGGGTTCCAAAATTAAAGCATGACATGGAGCCACATAATAATCAAAACTGTCATAGACCTCATCATATGATGTGCATAAATATTGTCCATTCGTCTTGAGAAGTTTACTCATTATGCTATCAATTTGACGAGCATCAAATTGAGATCCTTCTGGTGCCAATCCTGCCACATCAAGTCCAAAAAACAACTCGTGGTACTTATCCCTATGCTTACTCAAAACATCTAGTAAAGCATCTACTGGGTACCCATATTTCCACCATGACACTCCACGCAAACTCACATAAGCCTTTAACAACAAAAGATGATTACAGGTTGTATCCGAGAAAAACGATCATCCAAAATTGAACGCGTCTTACTAACAAAAGTGTCCCACCAATTCTGAACTTCCATTTTTTTGATCAATCCCCCGCTAGTCCTCAAAACTTCATTGTCTATGATGAAAAATCCCACAATTTGGACAAAAAATGTTTGATGAGATTCAAGGAAGAGAGTGATGGATGATACCTGAAAATCTGAAGTCAGTTGAAGTTTCAGGTTCTCGAAACAACATTGCTTAAATCGGTCTTTGAGCCCTAACGTTTGGTGTATATGAGAAACCCTATAAAGAGGAGTCAAATAGTACCCTAATAACAACCCACTGCCACAGTGTACAACATATTTGATTTGGATGCCAGGATCAAATATGAGGGGGGAAAATCCTCCATCACCCTCTTGTGGTACAAAATCCATAATAAACATGATAGAAAATTTCATACCTATTTGAGGTAATTCATCGAACACCATGTGTGCATTAGTAAACAACTTAAAGGGTGCCTTGCCATGCCCAATTTTACTCCCATGTTCTATTGTGAAAAATTCATTCTCTACATCAATGAAATTCAAATTTTCCGATGGTGGCGACGTGCCAAACAATGTCGAAACTGAGCTTGCTGCCAATGAAGGAGCTCTAAACCTTAACAGAGAACTTGCCGCTATGGAGGAAGCTTCAAAGACGGGAGATGAACTTGCTCCAAACAAGATCGGTAAGGAACTTCCAAAGAAGGGCGTACTAGAACTAGCAACTGTAGAACTCACACCAAACAGGGAAGAACTGGAAGCCGACCTTGAAGCAGGTGTAGCTGCCCCAAACAGTGAAAATTCGGATCTCACAGGTATAAGAGGGTTGAAGACGAAATCCAACTTGCGATCGATGGCCTCTAAACGTTGGATCACGGCTGTTAATCTTCTCTGGAATTCCTCAGCCCGAAGGTCAGTAGTAAGTCTCTGCTCATCAATCTGGAATTGTATATAAAGCACCGCCTCTTCCAAAGCTCCCACCCGTTCATTGATTGACTTTGGAGGCATGGTTCCAGGATTACGAATGGCTTCGATACCAAATGTTATGAGTGAACTTACAGATAAGTAACAAGACTCAATAACTTGAAGATCTCTACAAGCAGTAGCTATAAGCTCAGCTTTCTTGTAAACAATCTGATAATTCCAAGGTTAAAGAAGAACAAAAATATTCGAATAAACCAAAACTTTCATATCTGAATCATTGCCCTAAAAGCCCTTAAATACATAATAAGCAGGCCTGAAATTGTGAGCCCACTAACCAAACTATCATAGCCCAACAATTAAGACCCCAAAAGACTTCATGAATATATTTTTTTAAAAAGTGATCATAACAATATATGGCTACTGCCAAGAATATTTTGCAATCTACTTTTTGTACAGCAACAATTTTTTCACTGCATGGATATATGGCTAATGTAAACTTCTTGAATTTTTTTTTATAGCAAAGATGTTGTCTTTGATTTCTTCTATTAAAATGTGTAGGTGCACGTATTTTTTTTATCTTTCTTTTACCAGTTCAATTGATTTGAAATCAAATCAACAACATATATGATTGCCCCAATCTTATAGCTATATTAGTGTATACCAACAAGTTTTTGTAACACTCAAAATTTTCAATTTGTGAAGCCAATTGTTTTATTTCATTCAAACAATTTCTTGGCAGAAAACAAGAATGCCCAGGTAGTATATAGCCACAAAAAACATTGACAAACCAGTAAAATCTAACTTACCAACCAGTTTTGTAACACTCAAAATTGTCAATTTGTGAAGCCAATTGTTTTATTTCATTCAAGCAATTTCTTGGCAGAAAACAAGAATGCTTAGACAGTATATAGCCACAAAAAAACACTGCCAAATCAGTAAAATCTAACTCACAGAAATTACAATTAATTAATTTCAACTAATCTATCTCGATCGTTAGCACCAACCCATAAAAGGAGACCCAAAGAAATTGTTTAGAATTTCAGTGCCTTGATCACTAGTAGACGTCATCTCCCCCAATACGAGCCCAGATGTTTGCTGGCAGCTCAAGGCGAGCTAGGAGAGACTTCGTCAACCATCATGTGGGGGCAAGTTGGACGGTGGAGGCGAGCTTCACATGGCGTCGATGATGGCGGTAGAAACTAACAGATAATGAATAGAGTAGAATAGAGTAGAAGAGACGTCGGTAGCTTTGAGATTTGAGAGACGGTAACCTAGGGGAGGCTTCGTCAACCTTCCTGTGGGGGCAGGTTGGATGGCGGAGGTGAGCTTCAAATGGGGTTGATGGTGGCGGCAGAAACGAACAGAGAGAGAAGGAGGAGGAGAGGGACTGAGTTTGATTTGGGAGAGAATGAGAGTTCGATTTGGGGTTTTATCTCTTACATACTATTTTTTATTTGTAATTTATTTTCTTACGAAAATGCTAAATGTACATAAGAATTGTTATACATAATATACAAAATCTATGTGGCATCCTAACTCTACATACCACATAGCTTTTTGGGAAAACAAAAATAAACCCCTTTCCCTAACTAGATTTACTTTTGTCAAATCAAAAGAAATAATTATGAATCTCTCTCATTTTTTGTGCATTAATTATTATTAATAATATTTTACGAAAAGAAATTAAATTAATTATTAATAATACTTCTAATAAAATTTTCATGTGCTTTTATTTAGTTTCATTTTAATATTAAATTTAATAATAAATAAAATTTACAAAAACTTAAGTAAACAATAATATATATATATTTGTATATATGAACAAAATAGATCAAAATCTTTTTGAAATGAAAAAAAAAGTCAGATCGCTTTTCATCCCATCCTTGCATAATGTTCTTTTTTTTAGAAGAAAACATGAAGAAGAAAAAATAATAATATTTTTTTTAGAAGAAAATATATTGGCAATCATAATGGTGTCAAAGTTAATGGATCATTAGTCGCTGATGTGACTGTATTGATAAATGTGTTTTGTTGATGTGGCTTTATTGTGTTTTGCTGATGTGGATAAATATGTGAGGTCACATTTTGTGCAATAGAGGTGGGACCCCAAAATAAATTTAATGGGGACATTTGCACGTCTCCATTGTGGTTGCCCTAAAGTAGACCAAGTGGCATCCTAGTCATCGGATAAGTAATTTAATGACCAAGAGATGTGTAAAGCAGATGTAAGGGGCTCTGATCCCATAAAATTTTTGTTTTATTATTTAAAAATTACAAATGTATTTTGATCAGAATTATGAGTCCAACGATATAATTTTTCTTGTCAAATAAAAATCAAATAGATAGTGAAAAAGACACGACAATTTTAAACCGTTAAATATAAACTCAAAACATTCTAATTAGTTTTTATTATTTATTTGATTTTTCTTTGACATAAAAAAATATACAATTAAACTCATAATTATGATCAAAACACATTCATAATTTTTAAATAAAAAATAAAAAAATTTACGGACTAAAAAAATTTACGGACTCAAAAGCTCTTTAACAGCGGACACTCGTTATTTATCTCACATCATCATGTAATTTACCCATCAAAGCAAAGTAGCTTATGTCTCATATTTCACAAATAAAACAAAAAGGATGGAAAAGATTACAAATTGTGGAGCCCAACAAAAGCTAAGAGTGAAAGATAAAGCAAAAAATGTTCATGTGGGTCCCAATCCCCACAAAAGTTGGCACATAAAGATACAAAAAGTAAGGAGTAGGGGCCTAGGGGGTTTGAATAGTGCTTTCCGAAGGGAAAACAATCTCTCACTTCCTTCCACGCTCTCTCTTCGTTCACTTTAGACTTTTACTTTTCACTCATTTCAGAGGACTATTAAAGGCATGGATAATGTATGAAAATGCCGCCCTGTATATAGGTATGGTTCTAGCGAGTATATAGTATTTTGATACACTGCCATAAGCTAGGGTACAAAACGGTGGTGAGTAAGAGTTGATAAAATAATTAATATGCCATTAACATGAATTTTTTATTGTCTTAATATAAATCATTGACAGTTTTTTTTGGGTTAAGCGCAATTGTCAATTTGACCTATTTACCTATCAAAATCGGTTGATCAAGTCCCTATACTTCAAAATGGGTCATTGAAGCCCCTCTATTTTCGACTTTGGGATAAACAAGCCTTTTCGTCAGACGTTAAATGTATCTGATCTGGCCGTTAAACTAATGACACATCATGCACACCCTCTGTACTATAACATTCTTTACACTCACTAGAATATGTGTGACTAAGGCCAACCTCAAGAATCCCACTGTGAAGAAGATCAGCTTGTGGTACTATAAGAAAAGTCATTTTTAGCAACGGGAAAAAAATTCCATCGCAAATGTTTTCTTTAGTGAAGGAAAATTTAAAATTTTCTGCCACAAAAAGGTTTTTTTTTTGACTTGTAGTGATGGAAACCAACAGTCGCTAATAAATTCCACTGCAAATTTTAAATATTCGTTGCTAAAGTTATGACTTTCTGATTTTTTAGTGACGGAAAAACTTTTCGTCAATAATTCCAACAGAATTTAATGTGAAAAACTCCAAATCTGAAAAAAACCACAGGTGTTGTCAAATGGCAAACAAGAGAAAAATTTCACTATGTAAAAAATTTGTACAACCACACAGTCCTAATTTTCTCTCACCAAGAAATCTAGGCTAATCTCGAAAAATAAAACTCATTATTTTCTGTTTGTGCTCACCGCCCATCGTACTAGAAGTCTCTATCTTTTGCGCCCACTACACAATCATAAATCCTAGTAAACCACTAATATTTATAGAAGAGTCAAGTCTCCAAACCTAAGAATCCCTCTCCAACATGTTTCCAATTATAAATATGATACCAATTACATTCCTAATTAGAGACCAACTTGAAAATGTGTTTCGTCAAAACAAGGATTCTTTTTGTAGCAAAAGAACTCATACAACTTTTTGATCAAATTCTTAACCCATGGACCACTACCCCCATGTTAAAGGGAGGTGGGTAGTTCGAGTCTCATCTTCAACAACCCGTCTATGCGACAGGAGAAGGGTTGGGGTAGTGGTCCATGGGCTCGGCCAACCAGTAATGACTGGGGTGGGTAGTTACATAAAAAATGTCTTTTTATATCAGAGTCGCGCAGCAGACACGTGACAGGCCCATGAACCAGAAAGCCCAACCCCTCTCCTACTCAACAAACGGGTTGTTGGAGAAAAAACTTGAACCCTCGACCTCCCTTTAACATAGGGACCGCGTCTCACTATGTCACCAACTGCCTAACCCCTCTCCTGCTCAACAGGCGGGTTGGTGGAGAGAGGACTTGAACCCTCGACCTCCCTTTAACATAGGGACCGCGTCTCACTATGTCACCAACTTGGTGACATAGTGAGACGCGGTCCCTATGTTAAAGGCAGATCGAGGGTTCAAGTTTTTTCTCCAACAACCCGCCTGTTGAGCAGGAGAGGGGTTGGGCTGTCTGGCCCATGGGCCTGTTAGGTATCTACTGTGCGACTCTGATATAAAAAGGCAGTTTTTATGTAACGACCCACCCCAGTCGTTACTGGTTGGCCGGGCCATGGACCACTACCCCCAACCGTTCTCATGTCGCATAGGCGGGTTATTGAAGATGAGACTCGAACTACCCACCTCCCTTTAACATACGAGCCGCGCCTTACTATGTCACCAACTAAGCCATTCATGGGCCCGGCCAACCAGTAACGATTGGGATGGGTTGTTACATAAAAATTGCATTTTTATATCAGAGTCGCACAACAGACACCTGACAGACCCATGGACCAGACAGCCCAACTCCTCTCCTTCTCAACAGGTGAGTTGTTTTCATATCCCTACTGAGCTTTGTGGCTCATCCCTTTCATTCACATGTTTTTCAGGTGAGATAGCTGGAGTGGATGATCAGCGCAGGGATGCGTGAGGCGTGATGTAGCTAGTGTAGGGATGTTTTGTCTGTCTGTAGTATCTGTGTTTCGTATCTATGATGATTTGAATTTTCCGCTATAGACTTTGGTTTACAGGTTACATTATGTTGGTAGTATTTGGGATTATGGTTGAGATTTATATATATACATGTGAGACTACTTATGTAGTGTTTGGGTTGCTTGGGTTTAAATCCAGTTCGGGGAACGGAGGAGTTCCCTGCCGGTCGCGCCTCTGGGATTCATGGGTGCTCATCCACACCTATCTGGGAGAGGGGCGTGACACGACCTCCCTTTAACATAGGGACCGCGTCTCACTATGTCACCAACTAAGCCATTGGTGACATAGTGAGATGCGGTCCCTATGTTAAAGGGAGGTCGAGGGTTCAAGTCCTGTCTCCAATAACCCG
Source organism: Euonymus europaeus (assembly GCA_963580455.1). NCBI lineage: Eukaryota > Viridiplantae > Streptophyta > Magnoliopsida > Celastrales > Celastraceae > Euonymus > Euonymus europaeus. The sequence continues at coordinate 20,059,013 of OY756968.1, read as the reverse complement.
CCTGTTGAGCAGTAGAGGGGTTGGGCTTTCTGGTCCATGGGCCTGTCAGATGCCTACTGCGCGACTTTGATATAAAAAAATGGCGGCTTAGTTGGTGACATAGTGAGGCGCGGCCCCTATGTTAAAGGGAAGTGGGTAATTTGAGTCCTATCTTCAATAACTCGCCTGTGCGACAGGAGAGGGGTTGGGGGTAGTGGTCCATGGGCCCGGCCAACCAGTAACGACTGGGGTGGATCGTTACATATAATTTCTTCTATGGCTACAACCGTTGCTTGAAAACATTGTGGCCGTGAACATAAGATCTTCTGAACAATCTTTGAAGATGATATTTGTTCACCAAGTGCAAACATAGAATTCACTATGTCATTCAGCTTTGCATAGAAGTGGCTAAAAGATTCATATTCTTCTATTTATATCGTCTCAAATGATGTTGTTAAGTTTTGTAATTTATTGACCTTAACAATTGGAGTTCCATTATGGGTAACTTCTAGAATATCACATGCTTCTTTGGCAACTTCACAGTTGGTAGTTCTTCTGAACTCCTATAAGCACATGCCTATAAAAATAGGATTTTAAGGCTCGATTATTCCATCTAGCAATATCACGTTTAGAAGTTAATTGTTCAATATTGGGCTAATTTGTCCACCATTTTTTTTCCTCATTGACTGTTGTAGGAAATGTTCATCCATGCACCACAAAGAGACAGATAAACTCATCAATACACTTCAAGTATATTCTCATCCTAACTTTCCAATAAGCATAGTGTTCACCATTGAATAATAGAGTCTTGTTGTCTTCCCTTGCGGTATCTGATAACTCTATTATTTATAGAGTTATTAATGCTACTTTTGTTCTATATGAGTTAGTTCGAGAGTGTTTTTAGTCATTTTAAGCACAAACGGAGGTTTAGTAGGTCATATTTCATTTTAATGAGTATTTTAATTATTTCGTGTTTTGAGTAATAAGTTTGAGTCATTTATGACTTGTGGGTATGTTCATTTCATTTGAATAAGCCATCATGAGAATTTTAGAAGAAAAAATGTCTTCTTCTTTACAAAAATGAGTTTTTGGGTTTTGCATAGCCACTTTGCATTTTAATGTGTGGTTCGAGGTTTCAACGCTTTAACATGGTTAGATATCCCACTTATGAGTTGTTTGAATGATTTTCATAAGTTTTGGATGAACCGGGACTGATTCGGGAATGAAAAGCGGAAATTGGAAGTGCTGTCAAAGTGTTATGCTGATATGGAGTTTGACATGCTGACGCTCAAACAGCCACTGAAGTTTTTATAAAACTCCGATTCCATTGATTCTTTCGGAGTTGAAAACTAGACATCTCAAGCCTCACGTGGATATCAAGTTTGTTAATTTTGGACGACAGATAAAGAAGTTGTGAGTGTAAAAAGTTAGCTGCAGCAGAGGTTCAAGTCCAGTTTGAGTGTCCTTAACATTTATCCTTTTAACTTTCACTCCACTACCCAGAAAAATGTGATCTAAGATGCGTTGGAAATCTAAGAGGAAGGGCTAAAACTATTATGTTTTATACTTTCTCAAATTCGGGCGTTAGAACACTGTAAAATGGTCATCTTTGCAGACCATAAAAGCGGGACAGATTATGCAGCAGCAAAAGGGTATTTTTGAAATTTCAACTTCATCAAAGAGGGTATTTTAGATAAATTAAAAAGAGGAATGAAGGAGGTCTCTTAGTGGAGAATATTAAGGCAAAAAATGTGCATAAGAGGGGACACAAAGACAGAAGGCAGCAGCACACACAAAACAGGGAGAAAAATCGCTGGAATAGAGAAAAAAGAGAAAAATCGTTGGAACAGAGAAGAAGACAATTGAGAGATTCGGTTCACTCTTACATTCATAGATGGGTTGTAATTCTTTTATTTGCTTTGGTTGTATGTTTGATGTCATGAACTAATTCTTCTTACTAGAGCTTTGATGTAGCCTAGTGTTTCTTGATTGAATTCAAAGTTTCAATAAATTCTTGACTTTTATTCGTTGTTAGGTGTTCAAGATGGTTCTTAATGCCTTTAAACATATGGCCAATGTTTGATTGATTTATTTATGATTGTTTTGTTTGAAACGAAGAACAAGATATTGATTGTATCTTGAATGCCTTAAATTGATTGGATGCTAGACATGGATTCATAATTTATGCAGTATTGTTATGGTTCTCCGTTGATTTTAGTGCGCTTCTGATTTCTTTAATCATGCTTGAAAGACATGATTGTTGATTAGGAGTAGTCTTGATATAGCTTGATAAGGTATGTCGAATAAATTAGGAAAATCTACTGATAACAAGAATAATTGTCCAAGGTTTATTAAACTGAGATTCAATTGAGATTACTACGGTGAAATCATGTGCTCTAGTGCTTCTTAATCTTGATTCTTGTTTTACTTGCTTGTTGCTATTAGTTAATTTTTATTAATTCGTTCTATAATTATTCAAACTCAATTTTTTTATCCAGGTACTGTTTGCAATTGAATTAGTAGTCTATAGTTGATTGAATTAAATAGTCCTTGAGGGTTCGATATTTGGTCTTTGATCACTATATTACTTGTTTGCGATTTCGTGCGCTTGCGAATAAATTTTCACAACAGTATCCCTTCAAATAACGAATCTCACTCAATACAATGAGTAATCTCCTCTAATACCAATTAAAAATTTGAATGTGTGTGTATGGATACCAAGTAAACAATAGTGAAACACAATATTTTTATGAGGAAAACCCCGAATCAATTCAAGAGAAAACCGCTGGTGTCTGAAGCCACCAACCTCAAAGTAATCCACTATAATCATAAGTCACAAGAATTCATCTAGAGCTAGAATCCGCACACCTACCCTAATTTCTTGCTCGGGCCACACGATACACTCTTCTCCAAGTAGAAGCGTCCATCAAATGCTTTAGAGTCGCACTAAAGATCTCAATTTCCAAGAACATATCCAGATGCCCTAAAAAATATGTGCATAAATTATGAAAATAAATTTTAGCTCAAAAACTCACTCCAAGAGTGCACATATAAATCTCTCAAAGAATATGATTCTTTTTCAAAAGCATAGGCGATATAAAGTTTTATAAAACTAGGGTTACCACAGACTATATATATAAGTAGCATGTCATCTCACAAAAATCTTAGTACACGGCTTAATTGATATGCAAAATCTTATTTCTAAAAGTCAGGTAAAGATTGTCAATTAATCAATTAAAACAAATGTCCTACAAATAAGGAATTGACTTCCTTAATAGTTGATTATCTCTAAAATAAGGAAAGAAATCAATCTTTAAAATGATAGATAATCAATCTTAAAACGCAAAAGATTTTATCTCAATCAATCTATGATTTAAATAAATTACTTTCATAAAAGCAAACTCGATATCTTTGCCATAAAAACATGTGTATAAAAATTTGCAACACATGTTTTAAGTATTGATGCACAAACAAGTTATGTGAAACTTTCTTGGATTCCATGCGGTACGCGCATGCTTCATGAAAATTGTCATGAAAATTTTGATCGCATCTTAAATTCGAGTTAGGGTAAGTTAAGCAAAATTGCAAAGTGACTATAATTTAATGATTCTATACATGTTTTCCACAAGCATCTTTGAATATCTGCCATAAAAAATTTAAAAAAAAAAATCTGTGTTACCGCACCAAATCATGCAATTTGATGATAATGTTATCTAGGGTTCTTTTGGTACAGAAATCAGATTCTGAGATTGTCTACTACTAACTAAAAAATTGCTGCTTCTTGATCTGCCTTGTAAAGATCTTGAGACCTTCTTTGCTATAGTAGCCTTAGGAAGACGAGTAGTGTATGCTTTGTGGGTATGAAACCCATTTTCGTGGCTCTTACAAGTCTTCATTCTCTTTGTGTAAGGATTCTCTTTCTTTGCAAGGTCTTCTATGCTCCTCACACTAGTTAGAGATGTGAAAGATTGAGACTTCCCTTGAAAATAATTAGACAATCCCCTCCTGCATCAAAAATCAAAAACATAAAATTCAGTTCCATGCATGAAAAATCTAATTGTATAATAAAAACTTTCAATATATGATATTGATTTGCTTACTTGATTGGTAGATGGGCCATGAGCTCTGATAATTGATACAGAGGCCCATTTGAAGAACTTGAAGATGCATCATCATCATCATCATCTGCCATGTTTGATGATGAAGATGTTGTTGATGATCCATTTGAGCTTGGAAATATGTTGCAAGTATCATCATGACTTTTCAACGTCTCCCATTGATCCTTAACATGGAATAACCCTACAGAGGATTGAGATTGAAGAATTTTCATATCTTTTGAAGAACAAGAAGTAGATAGAGAGAGAGAGATGAACAATATGTACACAACACAACACAAGCATATATATATATATATATATTAGGACATTTGAGTGGATTAGGACTAGTTTTTGGAGATGCATCCATGACAAGGGACAAGTGACTCGTGTAACATGTGTACATAATTGGAAGAAAAATTATTATGATAATCACAATACAAGTCAGCAGGCATTGTTAATTATGATTAGTCAAATTTTATTTGATATAAATATTTGAATGAGATATGCATGAACCTAAAAAAGTAACCCTAATTATTAGATCCTTATCATAACTAGACATTTATATACCTTATCTTTAAGATTCGACATCATCTTGTTTATTGTATACATGGTTATGAATTGAAGGTGTCCTTGTAATAGAAAAAGGAGAAGGATAAGCACAATGCCTTTGAAGGCGTCCATCCATTATATTGAGTCACCATCTAATAATATTAATGAGGACCAGCATTTATTTTTATTTTATTGGGGGAGAATATTCTACTTCAATTTTTGATATAAGTAGAAGAAGGAAAAAAAAGAAGAAGATGTCTCATAAGTAGGAATGGGAGTATATGGGTTTATTCTGCTGCAGCAACAATAAAAGTTAAATTACAAAAAAATTAAATAAAAAAATATGAAAGTGTTTCTTGAAATGGACAAATTAGATAGAAGGACTTGGGGAGTCTCATTGTTTGAAATAGGTCCACTCTATTTTGAAACTTAAAAATAAGGATAAAATGATGGATATTCCAAAAATATCCTTACCATCCAACTAGGCCCACTCCATTTTTGTCTCGCCTCGATCGAGTGCCAAAAATAGTTGGATTGAGCCAAAACGTGTTCCAGCCATTGTAGGTTGTTTTTCCTCGATTCGACAGTTTTCGATGTTTGATCTTGGCAAGACCTATGACGTTGGATTCCTCTCGGCCTGATGATTCTAACACCACCTGCCTCATCTCGATAAAAAGTTGGACCAAAATGAAGAAAATCAAGAACGAATTTGTGTTTCGTCTTTTGTTGAAATAACAATGACAAATATGTAATTTGAAATTTTGTACTTAATTCAATAAATTTAAAAATTTAGATAAATAATTATTTGAATTGTGCAATAATATAATTGTCCGTATAAAGCAAAAAAACCCAAATAATTGTCTATAGAAGTGTACCACACTAAAACACCATTTTTAAGATAGGCAAGTCTTTTCAAAACTACATCACAATTTTAGGTAGTGAGGATAACATTACTTGTTTTTTTTAGAGAATCATATACATTGAAATGCATTGATTGAACATGGTCTATTAGTACACTATTATATTCTCAAATTCTTAGAAACGAACCCACTAAAAAAAAAGACTCAGAATTAGGGGATAAGGGTTGCAATCCATATTTATATTTTGCAACAATTACCAAAAAATTTAAATCTTATTCATCTATTTCAAATGACTGGTTGAGCTGAATTTAGTGAATCTCCTTTGTCTCAAATAAAGTTCCTAACCAGGTCTTCTTCCCCGGATCCCGATCTCCATCTCCAACATCCATCCATCCATCCAATAATAAACCCCTCTATCTACTCCTCCTTCAACACTTCCTCCGAATTCGACTTCTTCCTCCCACGCCGCCTCAATTACCTTCTTTGTTCTCGAGAGTACCCCACCATTCATTTCATATCGATGGTTGAGATTTACTAAAATGTGGATTGCAGCTCCCTATCCCCCAAGTAGACAAATCATCATACCTGTATTAATAATATATGTTAGATGAACACCCAGATCATCACTCTGTAAAGTGAGAATTTTTTGATTTGATAATATTTTGAAATGGCCTTTAATGATATAGATTCAATTCATCATACTTGTATTAGTTGTTATTTGATGTGATAACGGTGCAAAGAGAACAAGGAGATAAGTCCGAACTAAAGAAGTTGATTTGAGACAGATATGCCTGCCCAACAACAACCAAACTAATCTCTTCTCAATGTTGGAGATTGCTTGGTCAAACCCAACTACACCACATGATCTCTTTTCAATATTTTAATTATAACAACCAAGTACCACGTTGCCTCCTCTGATTCGAACAACATTATTGACACAAAATTACCTTAACTTCTCCATTATGTCATCGGTACGTATGGACTGGAACCATTTGTTTAATGAACAATTTCTTTTAAAAGAAAAATTATTATGCTTTTTATACAAATATATAAGTTTTTGTTACAGATCGTGACTTTGACAATGGAAAGCCCAGTTAGTAAGCCCAAATCATTCCCGCAAATGACCCTGTAGGTTAACCCAGCACCTATGTAGTGAATATTCGATCAAAGCAAAATCTTTATTGTAATGGTATTCTCAGAGCTATAAAAAGATAAAAACCGAGCCGGACGTCGACTCGGGCTAGGAATTGGGTCGATGATTCGAGCTAAGAATTGGAAGAGATTTTCGTTTTGTAAATCAAACACCTTAATATGATTACCTTATAATCACATTACCAAAATTAAATTACTTATAAATAAATTACAATTATTATCGCAATACATTGAACCAAATGGGGCCTAAGTTCATTTCAACTTAAAACTAACAAAATAAAATTAACATATTTATTTCTTTTTTTTTAAGCCCGAGTCCATCAAGACTCAGATACAGTAATTTAGATGTTCCCATAAGTAAAAGTATTTTAATAATATTATTCACCGCTATCATCTCTTTGAAGTTTTATTCTCACCTCTCTCCTCTTTTTAATGCAAAAAATTAATATTTTAATATTGTAAATATTTAAAATTGAGATACACTAAATTATAAAAAACAAAATAATGGACTCACTCAACAATCACAGAAGACCAAATGAAAATTCCATATCCCAACCCCTCTACCTTATTACAAAAGAAAAAAAAAACAAAAAAAAAACTCACAAGTCACAATTATCTTAGAAACTAATTCGTAGACAAACACACAAATCCAGTCCCAAACAATTAGCTTAGGAAATAATTCTTAGATAAACACATTAATCCAGACGCCCAGAGCACATATTATCATTATTTGATTTGACAACATTGAAAAAATAAAGAAATGCCAAAATTAAAAATTTGACCTCTCATTTTCTGGGCTAATTTCATTTTTATCCTTAAATCAGATATCATTATTGTCCCTAAGGTGAGAAAGCAACAGTCAAACCTGACTACAATTTGCCATTTTTTTATAGAAATAACTTTTTTTCCCACAGTTAGTGACAGACAATGGAAAGCCCAAATCAGTCCAGCAAAGGGCCGTGTCCGAGTTGGCCCAGCACCCATACAGTCAATATTCGATCAAAACAAAATCTCCATTGCAATGGGTATTGTCAAAACGAACGAACTAAATCAATCCCAGTTCGAAACCAGAAAATTGAATGGACTAGATGAATAAAAACAAATCTACGAACAAGATTTAGAATGTAGGGAAGATGATTGTTGAGAAATTCAATGGATATTGAAACACAACTGCCCATCTTCCCCCCGGATTTCGGTTGATGTTGCGGGGAACACTTTCGGATTCAGAGTGCATTCATAATCGCACAACGCCGATACACACATCCCTGCTTATATGCATATATACCTACAATTCTCTTCAATACAGAGCTTGTTTAGAAGATCTACCAAAACTTACAAACAATAATAAACCGAAACAATAATCCAAACATACAAAGATAGACGAAAGACGAGGTTCGGGCCTTCAGCCGTTGCAGAAGTGGGAAGAGTCCTATTTATAAAGAAAAGCGCATATGCCAGGATTAGGGTTTACTAAGGATTGGATCTTTGTGAAATGATTATAATACCCTTATTTCATTTGAAATTTACCAATTTAAACTGGACCTCAAATTCGGTGAAATCCCTTTAGAGTTATATTCTATATGAAAGTTTTGATAAATCAAATCGGTCATAAAATCGAAAAATCCCTTACTTCATGGTTTGTTGATTTAATGGGGATTTTTTTTTTTTGAGAATAATGGGGGTTCAACTATACGTAATACATTATTAGATATATGTTTATTTATTTAATATGCACATTAATTAAAAATATTTCACATTTTATAATACTCATAATATTTAGAAATATATTAGTAATATATCATTATTCATAGGTTTTTAAGTCTTCACATAGCAAAAAAATGTAATATATAAAATGATAAAATAAATAAATAATTAGTAGTGAAAAATATAAAGAAACATATAAGAGAAAATACAATATTACATTTAAAAATAATTAAATACATATTTATTACAATGTACAAAATAAATAAATGTGTAAAAATATTTTTAATATCTTATAATAATGCGTATAGGCACTTTTAAAATAATGTGATATAGTTAATTAACATTCTCTTTACATCATGAAATTTATCATGGCTTAGTGGTAAGAGTTCTCATTTTTTTAAAGAGAAAACTTGTCAAAAACATATTTTTTGGATTAAATTTACACCGATTTGGTTCACATGAGCTGGGTTGTTCAATCGAGAACAAGCAGATTCTCACAAAAATGACTGGTTCAAAAATGGCTGGTTTATATGTATTAGACCGGACTGGACCATGATTCTATATAGGAATAAGTTTTTAACTTTTGAGAGGTGGAGGCGTAGGATAACCTCCACATAACCATAAAAAATTATAATTAATCTAAATCTAGGCTAGTTATAAATAAAAATAAATTTTACATTATAATATGTTATAATTTTTCTAGGTCTTGTCTTAAAGAACTAGCCTCCAAATAGTAATAATTATGTGTATAATGCAAAAAAAATTCTATGTTAGTTTAAAATGAAATAAAATATTTATCTCAATTTGTTTGGTTTGTGTTATAGTACAATATATTTATAGAATTTAGATGAAGAAAAAAATAAAAGATAAGCAATATTTTAAGACTTTTGTCTCCGTTTGTTTCAGAGTATAAGCTAGTTTATACTCTGTCACTCATACTCTCAGACACTCTCAGCTTTTACGCTTTACGAGAGTTTATACTCTATGAGACATACTTTGATCCAAACGGACTCTTTATGACTTCTTTACATATTTTCAACATTACAAAGATGCATGTACTATGTTTTTTGCAACTATGTTTATCGACCACCTTCAACTCCCATCTTCATCTTACTGAGCACACTTCAGCCTTTTCTCTCTGTTTTTCACTTGAACAACCTAAAACAACTATCATTCACCACCAATAATTGCTTATATCGTTGAAAAAAATACTCAAAAGATCCCAATCATTTGAGAAAAAAGTGTTCTATTTGGCCAATTCTAACACCATCTTTGTGCACTGTCGTAAGTCCGTAACTATCACCGTTTGACTCCTTGAGGTGAGGCGCACTTGACTCAACATTTTTCGGTGGAAATGACCATCGAATTTTGACAACCTAATTATGTGTGTGAATGAAAGAGAGAGAGACATTAGTATACTTCTAGGTTAGTTTCACTATTAAAAGCAAGTTTTTCAAAGAAAAATGAAATTTTTTGAAACTGCCTAGTCAACATGTTGACATTCCCTGCCTAGTCAACTATCATTCACCCCTAATGTGCACTTCTTTGCATTAAAAAAGCTAACTATTTTCCATGGTATATGAAAGTAAATTAAATTCTCTTAAATTTAACTTTTTTAATGTGTTTATTTTTTTTTTATAGTTTTTATCGACTTTTTATTTGGTTAACAGACCTTTGTATCTCTACTAAAAGAAGTCATCTAAAATTATTTTGGCTGACTAAGATCCATGGATGACTAGATTCATTTCTAAAGAATTGTTATTTACAAAAGCATGCTTTTTGTATATGGCATATTACTTAAATTTAGCTTGTGACTAGTTTAGTTTATATCAATTCTCGTAACCAATATTTAAATTGGTGCACTGATTTTTTGCAAATTATATAAGCTAGACTCATCTGCAAATTTGAGCATCAATGGTGTAAAATCAAAACAAAAAATAACATGCATTCAAACAAGCTTAAGCATAATGATAGATTGTACTGGATTAAGCATACAAATCTGTCTGATATCTTATATGGCAAGAACTATAAAAATAAAATAAAATCTCATCTTACAAGACAACAACCATAAAAATGAAAAAAGAAAAAAAAAATCAATCCCACGAAGTGAATTAGGGAGAAAAACCATATTTGTGATCTATGAGGAGCTAATTAAACTAAAACTGTCTTCCACCTCCAACTCCAATCTCTCCCCATGATTTTTCTTACATTCAAAGTAAAGCACAACCATAACCACAAAAATATACAACTCTGCTAGGCAGAAAGGAATTGTTGCAACAATCCCACTAAAAGACTGAGTCACTAGACCCATATCATCATCTGTTGCTGCAACAATGAACACAACAAAGATTGGAACAAATAACAACACCAAGATCAACATTACTTGAAACCCAATAACCTCTCTTCCTCTCATCAGCTTCCAAGCCCTTTTTAATGCCTCTTCTCCCTTACAATCACCACCTTCAATGACCGATACCGCAACCGCAAACATTGATAGAGAAACTAAGTAAACAAAACCCATTGAACCAAGAATTCCTACCACAATAGAGGCACTAATGACATAAACCAGTTTGATCGAAACTACGATGGCAACGACAAAAATGGCAGCGATGAAAGTAACATACAAGTATGTTATGAAAGCCCCTCTCCATGAAAAATAGACCCATAAAAGCAAATCTTTTGGACTGCTACTTGTAGATCTTCCATGGTATGTTGGAGCGTAAACATGAATACTAATCATCATCCCAAAGAAAGTAACAATGTAGAAGGCGACAAAGAAGGCGATTTCGAGTACAAAGAGAGATGTAACCAAGTTCCTTTGATGATCACCACTACCATCTTCAATCATCTCTATAAGAGGCCTAGCGAAAATAGAATGAAGGAGGACAATGAGAGATAAGGGAGAAAGAATGAGGAGCATTACATGAAGCGTGAGTTTTGTATTTCTTGCTTGTGTTTTGATTGCTTCCCTCAAGATTCCTCCAACACTAAGAGGATGGGGAGGTGAAGAAGAAGCCATTGATGGTGTTGTTGATTCAAAGCATTCGAGTTCTTCTTTGTTCATGATTGGATTGTATTCTAGAACAAGTGCTTCCCAAGTCTTGATGAAATGTTGTATTGATGATAGAATCATTTATATAGGGTCATGTTTATATGCATATATATATATATATATATACATACAAGCATGCCAAGTACGGCCACCACGTACAGTCCACAAAGATATAATATTATATAACCTTTTGTATTGATTTATTTACTTTTGGACCAAACCTATTCAGCTTTTTAAAAAGATTAATTTCTCAGGCATTGCTTAAGGAAATACACAAGTAAGGGAGTTTATATATGGGTTGGGGTCATGTGGTGGGGGTTGGGGGAAAGTTCAAGATGTAATCCTTGTCTCTCATGATTTTTTTATTCGAACAAGAACCACGGCATACAAAAGCTAGCCAAGACTCCTTTGTCTCTCATGATTCTTTATGCGAACAAGGACAGATGAGGGAACTTTGATTTGACATATGTACGATGATGGTGAAGTTATTTGAGAGAGATTGTATAATTTAGTTTGTCAAGTCAATTTATTTTATTTTTCTAGATTAGATTTGAGTTTCTATTATGGTTGGTTACACATGCAGTAGATTTAAAAATTTGACGTATAGGTTTTAAAATTCAAGGGAGGAATTTGTTAAATCAATTGATCAATTAATTGATATGTATCTACATACCTAGTATGCATTATATAACAAAATAAGCAACTACAAAGTACAAACAGAAAGAGACAGACATTTTAACTGACGAAGCGCGGAAGCTTGAAAGATTGAAATCGTTCACGATGATAACAGGATCTTGGAATCCACCAAGGAACAATTGAAAGAACTTAAAGATTTTATTGAATAATAATTGAAGTGCCTACAATGGTCTTTAGAAGACTTATTTATAGCTAAAATATTAAGTGAACCCTAACTGAACTAAAATTGGAAATTCTAAATAAACTAGGAAACATGCAGAAAATATTAATTAATCCCGTTGGAATTCTTCACAGCTACGAAAACATGTCTTGATGAACCTCAATTGGGAAACCTTCTCCAGACAGCTAGAACTCTGAAAACAGTCCTTGGAAACATATTATAATAAGAAAACGGATCTCTGGATCAAAAGATACGGCCGGACAAAGTTGAAACCTACACTAATTATGTTTCCTATTCTTGCGGGAACAATCCAATTTGAACATAAACTCATCAGCGACCCATTCTACGTTAGTCCCCTCCACTTGAAAAGAACTCGACCCCGAGTTGTGATCTGGATAAAGAAGCTACTCAGTATGGTACTCAGAAATGTCAGCCATATTAAAAGTGCGAGAAATGCGCATGGACTCTGGTAAATCAATAACATAAGCGTTATTATTAATTCGTTTCACCACTTTATATGGTCCATATTTCTTCTGCTGAAGTTTACTATACATGTCAACTGGAAATCGCTCCTTTCGCAAGAACACCATTACCTTATCACCAACGTTAAAAATTTTCTCACGTCGATGCTTGTCTGCGGCAGCCTTAGACTTAGCATTCTTGACCTCCAACTTCTTCTTCACCTCTGCTTGAATTGCATCAGCTTGTTGAACTAGATTCTTAGCTGCAACATGAACACCCGGTACCTTAGGTAAACAAGCCAAATCAACCACTTGCTTTGGTGGTTTCAAATAGACAAGAGCAAAAGGTGATTTGCCTGTAGCACTATGGACAACATTGTTATAAGCAAACTCAGCCTGTGCCAACATCATGTCCCATTGTTTAGGTTTATCATCACAAACGCTACGAATCAGATTACCCAATGTTCTGTTCAAGGATTCTGTCTGACCATCAGTTTGAGGATGAGCTGTACTACTAAATTTCAGAGATGTATCAATACGTTTCCATAGTGTTATCCAAAAGTGACTCAGAAATTTTGAATGCCGGTCAGATGTAATAGTAGTCGGTACTCCATGTAAACGAACAACTTCTCGAAAAAATAATCGGGCAATATTGGATGCATCGGCAGTCTTTTGCAAGGAATAAAATGCGCCATTTTGAAAAATCTATCAACCACAACGAAAACAGAGTCGACTCCTCGTTGGGTTCGAGGAAGCCCAAGCACAAAATCCATAGACAAATCTTCCCATATAGCACTAGGAACAGGTAAAGACATGTACAAACCTGTGTTCTGAGACTGTCCCTTGGCTGTTTGGCACACAAAACACATGCGAACAAAAGAACTCACATCCTTCTTCAAGTGTGGCCAAAAATACCTCTCTTCCACACTTGCTATCGTTTTGTCTCTTCCCAAATGACCTGCTAAACTTCCACCGTGCAAATCACGAATCAATTGTTCTCTTAAAGAGCTCTTGGGAATACACAATCTGTTACCACTAAACAGATAACCATCATATATAAAGAACTCACCAGAATTTTGATTTAAGCTGCACTTTGCCCATATCTCTGCAAAATCATCATCTGTGTGATACAGTTCTTTAAGAAACTCCAAGCCAATCACTTCTTGTTGCATAGTGACAAGTAAACTAGCTCACCTACTCAACGCATCAGCAAAAACGCAATTGGCCGTTTTTCCTGTGATAAAACAGCGCCAACTCCAACTCCACTAGCATCACATTCAACTTCAAATAGCTTGCTAAAATCTGGTAAGGCCAAAATTGAGGCTGAACAAAGTCTTTCTTTAATCAATGCAAAGGCATGTTCAGCTTCCTCACCCCAAAAGAATTTTCCTTTCTTCAAACACTCGGTTATAGGTGCTGCAATGCTACTAAATCTGTGAATAAATCTACGGTAAAATGTTGCCAATCCATGAAAACTCCTCACGTCACCCACTGACTTAGGTGTTGGCCACTCTCGAATTGCCCTCACATTCTCCTCGTCTACATGAATGCCTCCGGCACTCACGATATAACCCAGAAACATTAATCGATCTGTCAAGAAAGAGCACTTCTTCAATTGAATGTATATGATATTTTCCTTTAATGTCGTGAGTACCTCCCGTAGGTGCGCAAGATGTTCATCTTTACTTCGACTATAAATCAAAATATTGTAGAAATACACCACAACAAATCTGCCAATAAATGGGCGTAATACTTGATTCATGAGCCTCATAAATGTACTTGGAGCATTAGAGAGGCCAAATGGCATCACTAACCATTCAAATAATCCATCTTTTGTTTTGAACGCAGTTTTCCACTCATCTCCTAGTCGAATACGAATCTGATGGTATCCACTCCTCAAGTCTATCTTGGAAAATAATTTTGATCCTGAAAGCATGTCTAACATGTTGTCTAAACGTGGAATATGAAATTTGTACCTGACTGTAATTTTGTTGATTGCACGGCTGTCGACACACATCCGCCAACTTCCATCTTTCTTAGGTGTCAATAATGCAGGAACAACGCAAGGGCTCATACTTTCATGGATAAACCCTTTCTTCAATAATTCTTCGACCTTTTCACGCAGGATGTCATTCTCCTTTGGACTCATACGATAATGAGGCAAATTTGGTAAACTTGCCCCGGGCACCAATTTAATATGGTGTTGAATGTTTCGCATAGGAGGCAATTCATCATGAATATTGTCAGACACCAACTCACTAAAATTGACCAATATAGATTGCACTTGATTCGGCAACTTTGACATCAGATTTTGTGGTTCATCAACCACCAAGGCTCGAACTATAATCGCATGACACTCTTGAACTTCTTTCATGTCAATTTCAAAAGCTTTTTCAGAATTTGCTATAGTCAAAAGCGCCTTTCCAACTTCTTTGAGAGAATGCTTACGCTTAGGAACCATGACTATCTTCTTTCTTTCCCATAAGAACATATATATATTATCTCGCCCTTTATAATTAATATCCACATCAAATTGCCAAGGTCGGCCAAGAAGGATATGACTAGCATCCATATCAACCACATCACATACCACTTCATCTCGATAGTACTTACCTAGGGAAATAGGAACCCTACAGGTTTCAGCCACCTGCACTTTTGGTCCTTTTTGGATCCATCCGATCTTATATGGTGAAGGGTGCTTTTCTGTCTTCAAACCCAGGTGATCCACCAACCTTTTTGCCACAAAATTTTCACAACTGTCATTGTCAATAATAAGGTCACAAACATTATTATTAACAGTGCAAAAGGCTGTAAATATATTTTCCTGTTGAGACTCCTCAACCTTTGGAGAACACAACACTCGTCTCACCACACAGTTCACTAAGGCTCCTTCTTCTTCTTCAGGAACGTCGTCAGTCTCCTCCTCGTAATCCGCTTGAAAAGTGTCATCGTCACTATAATCGGTCATATGATCCACCATATTAACAGGTTTTCAATCTGGACACTCATGAGATCGGTGACCAGGTTTGCCTCACCTGTAACATTTATCTCCAGTGGGTCGATTATATGGGTTGTTGGAATTATTACCTCTTCCTCTTCTGGCTGGACGAGACTGGTCTTGATTTTGATTCATTCCACCTTGTCTTTTCGCAGAGTTACCACTACCCTTCCCTTCGGATTGTTGATATGTGGGTCAGGATTGAGATGGGGTATTCACGTGAGGTGATTTTACCCCATTAGTAGCAACATTGGAGGACTCAGGATCTCCATACCATGTAAACGTGGGTTTAGTGATTGGTCTGTCTTTGGCTTCTGCTTTCAAGGCCAAGTTACACGCTTCAGTCACTGACCATATCACTTGCATAGAGATTTTATCATGGATTGAGGGCCTCAATCCACCTAAATATCATGACACTTGCACCGGTTCAGACTCATTCAAATTATTACGCATTTTCAATTGCTGCCATTCAGAAGTATACTTGAACACTGATATAGTTTCTTGACTGCAATTCTGATATAACTAAAACAGATATTGTAAGTAGTCTGCGGGTAGGAATTGACTGCGAATAAGTTGTTCCATCCTTCTCCACGTACAGATTGGTTGTTTAAACTGTCGTCTCCTTGTCGCTTGAAGTTCATCCCACCAAAAAGCTGCTCTACTCTTTAGACGATATGCTACCATCTTGACTCTCCAATTTTCTTCTATCTCCGTCATATCAAAGAATCTGGAAACTTCAGAAAGCCAATCAAGAACACCCTCAATTGACAAGTTTCAATCAAAAGATGGAATTTATGCTCGAAGCTTAAACTCTCCAGGAACCTGATTATAATTTTGTCTAGCATCTCTATAATCATCATCGTCTAGATCCTCTTCGAAGTCAGAATCTTCCATGAGGTCTGGATATACTGGAGGTATATGCTGTCTGCCACGATTTTGTTGTTGAATCTGTGGGTTAACAACTGCTTGGCCACCAGAAAGGTCTTGTGCCACATCACGAGCTCCATTCCTTGCTGCCGATTGATCTTGGCCAGCGTTGACTCGCAACTCCCCAAGCAAACGAAGAACTTCAGCCATCTGTTGCCTTTGTTCTGTCAGTTGTTGTCATTGTTCTTCAAACACAGCCCATAGATCGTCTACCCCTCGACCAACGTCATTAGGGTTTTGATTCCGTTCTTGATTAGACATATTGAACAGGAAAGCAACCTGCTCTGATACCACCTAATGAAGCGGGAAAGCTTGAAAGACTGAAATCGTTCACGACGATAACAGGATCTTGGAATCCACCAAGGAACAATTGAAAGAACTCAAAGATTTTATTGAATAATAATTGAAGTGCGTGGAATGGTCTTTATAAGACTTATTTATAGCTAAAATATTAAGTAAACCCTACTGAACTAGAATTGAAAATTCTAAATAAACTAGGAAACATGCAAAAAATATTAATTAATCTCGTTGGAATTTTTTACAGCTGCGAAAACTTGTCTTGATAAACCTCAAATGGAAAACTCTATCCAAACAGCTAGACCTCTGAAAACAGTCCTTGAAAACATATTATAGTAAGGAAACGAATCTATAGATCAAACGATACGGCCAGTCAAAGTTGAAACCTACACTAATTATGTTTCCTATTCTTGCGGGAACAATCCAATTTGAACATAAACTCATCAGCGACCCATTCTACGTCAAAAACCTTGTGGAGAGTTAGTATTTTTTTAATAAAAGAAGACAATACCTCGATAATTGTATTAATAATCTCGATTATAGTGGAGGAATACTGTAATTACAAAAGACAAGAACTTGCAACAAAGAAGCACAAGACTGGACTAAACTAAACTAAACAGAAGACCAACCTGAACAAACCAAGAGAATCCTGAACAAACCAAAACAAAAAAAATAAAATAACCAGAGACCAGCCTTAGCTCGCAAAGCCACCCAGAAGAAGCCAAGAGGGAAAAGCCAACAACCAAAATTTGAAATGAACCTAACTAATAAATGCCTATTCCACTCACACGACCAACCTTGCCTGAAAGAACAACTGAAACAACTTGGAAAATAACCAGCAAAAAAGAGTGGGGGAAACCCAAATCGCACCTTTTGTGAACTTTGCTCATCTCCGTAAGGAAAGAATGAGAGTGAGATAAGTTTGAGATTCTTCCCTCCTAAACTCAACCAAATGAAAGAATGAGTGCTTTCCACCCTCATTCCAACTCATTCTGTCCACAAAACATCAACCAAATTCCATGTTAATTTAAAAGGTTATATGCTGCAGGAGTTGCATATTTATGTGTTCTATGAGCATTGAAGCATGAAGCCTGAGTGACTTGTCCTAGAATCGCTGAGGCTATGCTGATATTTTGCAACAAAATATCGTGGCAATCAATGCTTTGACTACATTTCAATGTGATTGCATTATCTCTACTTAATGTCCCATTAATTCCAACAAATGAGACATCACTCACTCTCACTGCCGATGTTTGTAAAATTGCATCATTTGGTAAAAATAAATTATTACTTTCATTAGGATGTTTGTAAAATTGCATCATTTGGTAAAAATAAATTATTACTTTCATTAGGATATATATAGTAAACATATATATATTGGTCTTCATACCTCGTTTTTACAAGTGCTCGAAGGACAATAGAACTGATCGATAATTACAGGGTTGATCACATTCTCTAATTGAATTTGCTTGAACGATATTTGTTTGGCATAGCCAGAACCACCTTGTGCACAAAAGTTAACAAAAATAAAATAACCACCTGATTATAGTTACATATAGTACTGGGATTCATTTAGAAATAAAGAACACACATACCAATTAATTGAGTAGTAAAATTTTCAATTAAAATTACCATCAATTCATATTAAAATATTCATTTGCATTGCAACAAGATTGCTCATATGCGGATGTCTGTAACTTTATTATGTACGTTTGCTATTTTTGTATCTATTTTATTTATTAATAGATGCAAAAAGCAGACGTCCGTAAACTTACAATATATACAACAATATATATACTATTAGCTTCATATTTACATGCCATGTTTTTATTCTTGCTCCATTTGAAGTTCCAACAAAGGTTCAATTATTAACATGCACTTGTTCCACGGTATGTACATTTCCATTAGCTCCCAAACTTCTAATACTGTAAATTAAAATATTTATAGCATGCATTAAATAATAATTAATATATATAGACACACGCACAAGATTTTCAGTTGAACGTACATTATGACTATTGTTGGATGATTTGCTTCTTTGTTATGTTAATGAAGTTTAGTTAATATTGTTGTTGCCATGTCAGCTTTGTCTTTAGTTTATTATCTAAGGTTAGTTTGGTCTTTGGGTATGTTAGATATTATGTAAGAGGTTTGGCTTCTCCTGGTTGGTTAAACAACGTATGAAAAAAAACTCTCTTTGTAATCAAAAGGTGAATTTTATTGTGTAGTGTGTGTTGTTGATCTTTAGCTTATAGTGGTATCGAAGTCAAGTTATAATTGTGTTTCATGGCATCTGTAAGTGATCGAGCTTCAGCTTTTCTACCAATGTTTGATGGAGCTGATTATCCATCATGGAAAGTGAAGATGAAGACGTTTCACATGTCTGGAGGACTTTGGAAAATTATGCTTAACGAGTACAAAGAACCCAAGGATGAGAGTAGTCTGGATGGGGCTGGAAAGAAAGATCTGGAGTAAAAGAGGCTTGTAAATGCCAAGACCTTGTCTCGTTTACAAAATGGGGTGACATCTAGTATATTTTCAAGGATAATTAGGGGGATGAGTTTGCAAAAGAGGCTTGGGAAACTCTAGCAACTAAGTTTGAAGAAGATGAGAAGACTGTGATTATAAAGTTGCAAAATATATGAAGACACTTTGAAAATCTTAGAATGTTGGAAGAAGAGTGCATCAGAGATTTCTATGCCAAAGTTATAAATCTTTTTAATAAGATGAGAACCTTGTGAGATGATGTTACAAATCAAAAATTGGTTCAAAAGATGTTGATAACTTTACTTGAACGATTTGATGCTGTAATGACAGCTGTGGAGGAATCAAATTAAAGGATTTTACAATCTTAAAGCTAGATAGTTGGTTCCCTGGAGGCACATTAGCGAAGAATATTGAGAAGCGGGGAACATTATCAGGGTTTGGAGACAACTTTTCAGGCTAAGTTACATGTCATAGAGGACAATACCAAAGGAAAACAATTGACTTGGAAGAGTTTAGAAAAGGTGTGTCCACATTTTCTAGTTCAAGACCACCTCAGTGTGATATTTGTAATTACAGTGTCACAACTGTAAGTATTTTGGACACATTCAGAAGAACTGTCGAAATAAGATAGAAAATACTGCAAATTTTGCTGAACATAGTGAAAATCTAGAGGAGCATTTATTTTATGCTAGTGAAGGTTTTAGTCAGAGTTTACATTGCTCAAAAGAGTGGTATCTGGACAGTGGCTATAGTAATCACATGTGAGGAAATGTTGAATTGTTTGAGACTATAGACCATTCACACTCTTCTAATATTAGGCTTGGCAATGGTCAAGTTATTGAAGCAACTGGTAAAGGGAATGTGAAAGTGAAGTCACAAACGAGTATGAAAGTGATTAGTGATGTTTTCTTTGTTCCTATGCTTAGTCATAATTTGTTAAGTGTAGGTCAAATGGTAGAGAAGGGTTATAAGTTGTTGTTTGCAGATGGTGGGTGTAAAGTGATGGATAATGATAATGAGGACATAGAGCTCATGTTTGTCAAAATGAGGGGAAGAAGAAATTTTTAAGTTGATTTTCATGAGCAAGAAGAAGTAGCTTTAATATCTAGTAAA
The DNA here is from genome assembly GCA_963580455.1 of Euonymus europaeus. Taxonomy (NCBI): domain Eukaryota; kingdom Viridiplantae; phylum Streptophyta; class Magnoliopsida; order Celastrales; family Celastraceae; genus Euonymus; species Euonymus europaeus. Next base: position 20,038,481 of record OY756968.1, on the reverse strand, counting down.
GATGTGTCCAAACTTTCAGAACTGTGGCATAGAAGGATGGGCCATCTAAATTTTGATAGTTTGAAGTTACTGAACCAAAAGAAAATGGTTGAAGATCTTCCCAAATTTACTCATGTTGCTGGCCTATGTGAGAGCTGTGTTATGGGTAAGCAACACATAACACCTTTTCTTAAACAAGCATAGTGGAGGGCTCAGGAAGTGCTGGAGTTAGTGCATATATATCTCTATGGTCCTATGAGAGTTGAATTTATGAATAAATGCATGTATTTCTTGACATTCATAGATGAATTTTCTAGAATGTGTTGGGTTTTCTTTCTCAAAGAAAAGTCTCAAATATTCACTTGTTTTAAATAGTGGAAGACAATGATAGAAAAACAATCTGGGAAGAATGTCAAGAGACTAAGAAGTGACAAAGGGGGATAATATACCTCTAATGAATTTGAGCAATTTTGTTCAGAGGAAGGAGTTTGGAAACACTTAACTGCTGGGTATAGCCCTCAACATAATGGAGTTGCTAAGAATAAAAATAAAACTCTTGTTGAAATGGCAAAGAATATGATGGCTGCTAAAAATCTTTCTCATGTTTTCTGAGCAGAAGCTGTAAACACAGCAGCTTATGTCCTACTAAAGGAGTTATAGACATGACTCCTATGGAGGCATGGAGTAGGATAAAGCCATATGTTAATAATTTGAGGATTTTTGGTAGTGTATGTTATGATTTTATTCCTACAATAAATCGGTCTAAGCTAGACAACCAAAGTACCAAGTGTATCCTAGTGGGATACAACTCGGTTTCCAAAGCTTATATGTGACGATTCTGCCCATTAGCACACAGGCCAAGACGTAACATAGGCGTCTCACATTCAGGCTCCATGGGCCCCACCCCCAACCCATCTCCCTCTCACAAGGATAGGTTGTTACTAGGCTTCGAACCCTCCACCTAGCCTTACTATCAGTTCCCATATTTCACACACTCAAACTCACATTGCCCTATGAGCTTTATTCTTATACATAACCTAGACCATATGCAACTATTCTTAGGTTATACAGTGTTTGTCCTCAAACACTGGTTCTTCCTCTGATTCCTCTTTAGAATCTTCCTCACGCTCCTCCGATTCTTTAACCTGACTTGCAAGAACTTCATTCCCGTACCGCAGTCCCCGGTTCTGCTCCCTCAGACGTACAACTTCACGTCGGAGTCTTCTAGTTTCCTGTTGTTGGATCGCCAAATTGCTGCTTTCCCCGTAGTTGTAGCCTGGTATTTGTATACCAAAATCATTTCTTAGCTTATGAAGCATAAGTTGAGCACATTGTTCCTGAACTTCCAGTTCACCACCATTGAACGTGGTCCATGCTTTAATCACGCATCCCAGGGCACCCAACTCAACGTTTGGGTTTCGTAAGGTAACCGTTGTTCTAACACATGAGGGTTCCCTTACGGTTTTGTAGATTAGAGCTTGAATTTGGATTATTTGAGATAATGAGGTTTAAATAGGTTGATTTATACTTAATTGTGTATGTATTTGTTAGATTTGAGTTGATTGGAAGATTTTCAAGCTTGAGAGCTTTGGGTGGAAATTCTAGAGAGAGAAAGGTAGGATTCTTTGAAATTATGGTTTAAACCTGGCTCCGATACCAAATTGTAACGCCCCGACCCGGGGGGCGCTACTGTTTAAAGCTAATTCAATATTTATAAGATATTAAATCTCCACATTATCACAAAAGATTTAATCTTAATTTCTCCAACTAAATTCGTAAATTTCTACCGAAATTTCGGCAGCATTTCCCGTATATCGGAGAATGCCCACCTGAAATACGCAGTAAATATTCAGCAATATATAAGGTCTCCGGCCATCACATCACAAGCAATCACAATTCTAGGCAGGGCCTCAGGCCATCTACAGCATGCATCCGCAATACATAATAAATCACAATCATCATACATGTATCAACATGCAATATAACAATAAGGTTCACACCCAGGTACAGGAGTCCTATCACAAGGCACCCTCCTATCCGTACCATCCACACACCGTCAAGGTGTTCATAAACATAGTCAACATACACAATCTTCAATTCGTACATAAAATATCAAACATAATAAAGAAAATTAATTCTTTATTCTAACCCATCCTAGTGTCTCCAGGTGGCACCATGTCATCCCACCTCCTACAGATCCGCAGTGCCGGTATCTGTACCAGTCTCGCCTGTGTGGAAAGAAAAAAGAGTAAAGGGTGAGCAATAGCTCAGTAGGGGCAAAGAGGATAACCAAAAATAATAGCTGAATTAAAAAGATAGGTTAATGCAGCAACATGTCAAAGACTATGAACCACCATAACAAATACTCGACAAACTGTGGTCTCGTTTCCTACCGTGAGTCCCAATGGGACGATGCCTGGGCATCTATCCCTACACATCGATATCGGTGAACACTGCCACCGTACGACTCAATAAGGAAACCATGACCAAACACAAGACACTAGTCTTGTCCATACTGAATCGGGTTCCCTGAACCGATTCCTTGGAATCTCAGTATGTTGCCTCGTATGGGAGTCATCCGAGGTTCCACAACCCTCCTCCCATATGACGTTCATACAACCTACGGAAGTCACGAATCTATACTCGCACTTCCATGTGGCTCTAATGCAACAATGTCATGCCATGAATTTAATATAGCAATAAACGAATCCTAGTTATATATTTAACTAGCCATGATGCATGAATAAGAACCACACATGCTTGATTTAAGACCAAGCAATCAACCGGGAATGCAAACTAACATTTTAAGAAGATTCGCGAATAATCCTAGGTCCGTTTTTCCCTAGGGAGCAAATAGGGAAAAACACAAATATGAATAACAATGAAAATCAAATAACGCATTTTAGGATAATACGAAAGAATCGAAAGATTGGGCTAGAATCCCCTACCTCGAATCCACGTAATTTCACAAAAATTAGAAATTTCCAAATTCTAGGGTTTGAACCCCTAACCTAATATATGGAAAATTCACAACCCATTTCACAATTTATATCTCTCTAATAACATATACAAATGTAAATTAAACCATAATTTCAAAGAATCCTACCTTTCTCTCTCTAGAATTTCCGCCCAAAGCTCTTAAGCTTGAAATCTTCCAATCAACTAAAATTTAACAAATACATACACAATTAAGTATAAATCAACCTATTTAAATCTCATTATCTCAAATAATCCAAATTCAAGCTCTAATCTACAAAACCCATAAAAACCTAACTATGAAAATCTATAGAAAACTTACCTTAAAATCACAACTCCTCCCTTAATCCTTCTTGAAACATGCTAACTCTATAAATCCTTCAAATTCCAAGCCAAAATCTCCTTTCTTTCTCTATTTCTTTCTCTCTTATTTCTCTCTTCTTCCCTCCCTTCTTCCGTCTCTCACTCTGTCGCGTCCCTCTGTTGCTCCACAAAGTATCGGAACAAATGGTGTTGGCTGGGCCAGCACCATTTGTTGACTTTAATTTTTTTTTTTAAAAAAGGCCAATTGGCCTTTTAGGTGGCCACTTTCGGTGGCCTTATATATATAATTTATTTATTTATATTAAATTCCATCTTTCTAAAGGGTAATTCATCCCTAATCAAAATTTTCCACTCATTTCTTGGTATTTTAAAATCCAAACTTTCAATTTTATTATTATTATTATTATTATTATTTTGTTAGTATTACTATTACTTTTGGCATTTTCGGGTCAGGGTATTACATCCCTTCCTCCTTAAAACAATTTCGTCCCCGAAATTTAAAATATACAAAGTTCCGTGAACAAATGTGGATACTTCGCTTTCGTACCGCAAATTCTTAAAGTTTGACCCTCTATAATTTGAACAATAGGTTAGACTAAATAACTCATCTTCGTCCAAGTGATCTTTCAATCTCCATACTCCACATGGATATATGCATTACCAAGCTATGGTCATTCCATCTAAGAGTTTACTTTATTTCATAATCATATAGGTAAACAACTTACATTGTCATGCCTAGATCACACATTTTCTATCCACAAGTCCATACCATAATTTTCAAGGATTCTTACCTGTCCATTCAATACATTTGTACACACATTTATATTACAAACCTTAGTCAATCACATAACTTTAACCACACCCAAGCTCGATACATTGTCCTACTAATAGGTCTTATGCCTACTATCAAAGGTTACTTACTCTCAGTTCTCATATTTCACACACTCAAACTCACATTTGCTCTATGAGCTTTATTCTTATACATAACCTAGACCACATGCAACTATTCTTAGGTTATACAGTGTTTGTCCTCAAACATTGGTTCTTCCTCTGATTCCTCTTCAGAATCTTCCTCACGCTCTTCCGATTCTTTGACCTGACTTGCAAGAACTTCATTCTCGTACCGCAGTCCCCGGTTCTGCTCCCTTAGACGTACAACTTCACGTCGGAGTCTTCTAGTTTCCTGTTGTTGGATCGCCAAATTGCTGCTTTCCCAGTAGTTATAGCCTGGTATTTGTATACCAAAATCATTTCTTAGCTTATGAAGCATAAGTCGAGCACATTGTTCCTGAACTTCCAGTTCACCACCATTGAACGTGGTCCATGCTTTAATCACGTATCCCAGAGCACACAACTCAACGTCTGGGTTTCGTAAGGTAATCGTTGTTCTAACACATGAGGGTTCCCTTACGGTTTTGTATCGTGGAAAAGGCATCCCACAGTTGGAAGTAAACTCATCTAGAAATTTTACTGAACAAAACCGTAAAGGAACAAGAGGATATCATTGTTATTCATATTCGAAAAGGCTACAATTTGCTTTATGATCCTTATTGTTATATTGCATGTTGATACATGTATGATGATTGTGATTTATTATGTATTTCGGATGCATGTTGTAGATGGCCTGAGGCCCTGGCTAGGATTGTGATTGCTTGTGATGTGATGGCCGGAGGCCTTATGTATTGCTGAATATTTGCTGCGTATTTCAGGTGGGCATTCTTCAATATACGGGGAGATGCTGCCGAAATTTCGATAGAAATTTATAGATTTAGTTGGAGAAATTAAGATTAAATATTTTGTGATAATGTGGAGATTTAATATCTTATAGATATTAAATTAGGTTTAAGCAATAGCGCCCCCGGGTCACCAACTAAGCCATGGCTTAGTTGGTGACAAGTGAGGCTACGCGCTGCTTGTTAAATGGAGGTCCGGGGATCGAATCCTAATCTCAACAACCTACTCTTTAGGGAGAGATGGGTTGGGCTGTCTGGGCCATGGCCCTGGGAAGTAGGTCAAGGCCACTGGACTGGACCGTTGGGTGCCTTATGAGTGGAAAGGGCCAAAATTTATAAAAAAGGCAATTTTTTTGTGACGACCCTGCCCGTTGGCACACAGACCCGGACGGAACACAAGCGTCTCACATTCAGGCTCCATGGGCCCCACCCTCAACCCATCTCCCTCTCACAAGGGAAGGTTGTTGCTAGGCTTCGAACCTTCACCTAGCCTTTAACATAGTGCCCATGGCAACCTATATCACCAACTAAGCCATGAGATGATGTAAATGATGAATCAAGTGAAGGAAGTGTTAAGGTTTTTGAGGAAGTGCGAGATACTACTAATCCAAAATCTACAGGTGTGTAACAAGAGGAATAAGATTCTGATGATAATGTCTCAAATTTGGCTGTTGATTTGTTCAATGAGGATTCAGAGGAGGACAATAAATGTAGTGAAGAAACTATTGTGCCAAGGCTTAGATCTATTTGAGACATTTATGAAAATACTAGCATTCAAGAGGATTATGATAGTTGTAATATAGCTGTTAAATAGGCAAACTGTAATGAGGAAACAAAAGGTGATCCAGTTTGGGAGAAAGCTATGCAAGAGGAGCTTAGTATGATCCAGAAACATGATACTTGGGTTTTGGTGGATAAACCAATGATTAGAGACATAGTCAGTGTAATGTGGATCTACAAAGTGACAGTTAATTCGGATGGCATTGTCTAGAAGTTCAAAGCAAGACTAGTTGCCCAAGATTTTTCTCAAAAACCAGGAGTAGATTTCAATGAAACATTTTCCCTGGTAGAAGAATGGAAACCATTAGAATAATTTTTTTTAGTGGCAGCTCAGTCTCAATGGAAGATTCATCAAATGGATGTTAAATCAACCTTCCTGAATGGGAGACTTGAAGAGGAAGTGTATTTACCTCAGCCTAATGGTTTTCTAGTTCTGGGGGGAGTATACAAGGTTTATAATCTAAAGAAGACTTTCTATGGATTGAGGCAGTCTCCAAAGCCTGGTATGCAGAAATCAACAAGTTTTTAAACTCTCAGGGATTACAAAAAAGCAAAGATCTATACTTTGAAGAAAAATGGATCAGTGCTGGTGGTATCCATTTATGTTGATGACTTGATTCTGACAGGAAACAATGAGGATTAGATTAGAGAATTCAAGCAGAATTTAAAGAAGTCTTATGAAATCAGTGATTTGGGCTTAATGAGATATTTTTTTGGGATAGAAGTGGAGCAGTCAGAGGTTGGAGTTTTCATTACTAAAACTGGTTATGCTACCACATTGCTGAAAAAGTTTAACATGTGAAAGTTTAACTTTGTCACTTTACCTTTAATGGTAAATGAGAAACTGGTAAAGAAAGATGGCTCTACGAAGGCTGATGTTACTATTTTTCGAAGTCTAATTGGAAGTCTTTTGTATTTGACTTCTGCCAGAGTAGACATAGTGTTTGTTGTTTGTGCTATCTAGGTACATGCAAGATCCTACTCAGCTTCACTTTGGAGCTGCTAGGAGGGTATTGGGGTAAATTCATGGAACACTTGAGTATGGTGTGCTTTATGAATCGAAGAAGGAGCTAAAGCTTGCATGATATTGTGACAGTGACTAGGGAGGCTGTCATGATGACATGAAAAGTACCTAAGGAGTGAGTTTTAGTCTGGGATCGGGTGTGTGCTCAAAGAAATAAAAGAGTGTAGCTTTGTCTTCCATAGAAGCTAAATTTTTTGCTACATCCAAGGTTGCCTCCTAGACTGTTTGGATTAGAAAGATTTTAAAAGATTAGGGTTGTTCTCAATCTGGTTCAACTGAAATATTTTGTGCTAATAAATCTGCTATGGCTATTGCTAAGGATGTTGTGGATCATAAGGTAACCAAGCATATTGCCAATAAAAATTAGTTTGTTAGGGAGATAATTGATCATGGTTTTGTTGAGCTGATTCACTGCAAGGGTTCTGATCAATTAGCAGACCTATTGATTAAAGCTCTTCCTAAGGACAAATTTCATGTTCTGAGAGGCTGACTTGGTGTTGTTCCGAAGTTGCAAATCAGGGGGAGTGTTGGATGAATTGCTTCTTTGTTATGTTAATGAAATTTAGTTAATATTGTTGTTGCCATGTCAGCTTTGTCTTTATTTTATTATCTAAGGTTATTTTGGTCTTTCGTATGTTAGATATTATGTAAGAGGTCTAGCTTCTCTTGATTGGTTCAACAACGTATGAAAAAAAACTCTCTATAATCAAAAGGTGAAGTTTGCTGTGTAGTGTGTGTTATTGATCTTTTAGCTTTCAACTATTTACATGCATGGCTAGAAAAAAAAATTATATGAAGGCAAAAAAAAAATACAAAGAAAGAAAAGATAGAGATGCCAAACAAAATTATAAAGAAAAAAAAAGACAGAGTTGCCAAACAATGTACTTTTGAGATATATAATAGTTAAAGATAAAATTTTGATGTCCTAAACTAAGATGTAACACACTCATAAATATGTACAAATATACTGTGCGTTGACGAAATTCAGACACCACCTAATAGCCAAAAAATACACAATAGTTAACCAGGTAACATGTCTAATGAAAGTGCGGGCTACATATTTGAGAGTGTGTTGCATACGTGTGTAAAATTTAGGTGCCATAAAAAATGATATTAGAGGCGATTTAGAAGGAATTTAAAATATTTACAAGCATTTTTGAAGGTGAATGAAAGAACAAGTGATTCACTTGTTTGGATGTTTGGAGAATAATTTCGTGAGCTTCCAAAAGCTATCCAATGATCACATATATGCGAATTCAATTTGCTTTGCAATCGATGCATAATGATTATGAAATTAAATTATCATCAACCAATAATAATATTGTTTGTGATTAGTTTAGGTAATTTTAGATAATTTGATCAGAAAAACGTGAAAGATCTCCAAAAGTATTTCGGAATTAACATATTACTATTTGTCTAAGTACATGATTAGTGACAAACTGAAAGGAATTAATATGTATAAAAAAAATTATGAACCTGAGGAGTCTAGTTACCCTCAATGGATGAAGTGGGAAGAGTTAGAACTACTTTTGTCAACACTGTAGGATATAGCTCTCGGAAAAGATGGACAGAGTTGGTGGGTGGATCCCTTTGTACAGGTAATTGATATTGTATTTGTTGTTTAGTTAATCATATTTAATTCTTATCTATCATAGCTTATAAATTAGAAATTTGGTGTTTTTCAGTGCAGCTGATGTGAAGGATTGTGTGCAGAAACTTTAAACACTCAAGTATGCTGAATTAGCTTGCTATAATGGAACATTGGTCTCAAAACACTCAAGTATGCTGAATTAGCTTGCTATAATGGAACATTGGTCATTGAGGCATAAGTTTTTGTATTTGACCCCATCAGAAGAAACCCCTCCCTAGCTAGGTGCAAGATTTTATTATGTGACACTATGTTTGACCAATGTAATTATCCAATTAGAATAGTTGAGATCCACATTAGATAGAAATAAAGGTTAGTTGCAATTTAGGATTAACCGATTCGAAGTGGTTGTTTGCAGAGCTATCATGTAACTTTCACGTAACCTACATGGATCTTAGGTAAGCTTCATGGAGCCTGCATGAGCATTAGTTTTTGGAAACTTGAATTTTAGGTTTTATTTTTATTTTATTTTAAGTGGAAATTGGTAACTGATTTTATTTAATTAATTGATTTAGTTTAATTGATTGACTGAAATAAAATCAAGTTTGTTTTAGAAATGATTATCTTTCATTTTAAAGATTTATCTCCTTCCTATTCTAGAGATAATCATCTCCTTAAATTAATGGAGTTTTTCCTGATCTTTCATGGTTTTGATTCCAAGATTAGGTTATAATCTTTAACAAATTTTGTGGGGCAATATAGTGCATATCTTTTAGGTCATTATCTAGAATTTGATTGGTTCACACGCATGTCATATATATTGTCATTGGTAACCAAACAACCCTAAATCTCGCCTATTCTGAACCGAAAGCTATTGTTTTTGAGCGAGTTTTGTTTTTGATAATATTCATGCATTTTTGCATTACACTTTGAGGACATTCTTGTATGTTCTTAGAGCTTGAAGACTTCAGTGCGACTCTAGAGCATTGTGTGGAAGAATCTACTTGTGATGGGGTGTATCGATCGACTCGAGCAAGAAATTAGTGTAGGTGATGTGAATCCTAGCTCTAGGGATACTCTTGTAACCCGTTTAAATAGTGGACTGCTTTAAGGTTGGTGGCTCTAGACACCTAAGATTTTTTCCTATACTGAGTTTTCCTCATTAATATCGTGCGTCACAATTCTTGGTTTTAGTATTCAATTTTTCACTAGGTCTTTTTGACACAATTTTTCGTTATCATTTGAAATCTCCTTTGGAGATTTCATAAGCTTTTCTTTTGTTAGTTCATCAAAAAAAAAGTTTTATGTTGTAAGGAAGGGTCAAAATCCAAAATGTGAACCATCAACTTGACCATCCAATCATCATCTTGCTTCATTTTTCTTTTATATCAATTATGTATTAGCAATGATGAAGATAATTGGAAATAACCCGACCAAATTCTTGCTCAGGGGAAAGTAGCATTTATATGCGCATGCATGATAGACTCAGTTAAGGTTGGTGGTTCGGTAATTATTCCTAAAACTCGACTCGGTTTGATTCTATGGCTTTTGAACGAGATATTTGTTGTCTTGGAGTCTTCACAGTATTATTATGTACTTTTTGTTCAATCTATTTGATAAATTCATGCTTTGTCATGGTTGTGTTGCCCTATTTAGATTGTCTGTTGATGTAGTCTAGTCCTAGTATATTGTACATACTAGACATCCTGGATTATAGATCTCATTTTTAGGCGATATATTCTACTTGATTTATTGGCACATTTCATCATGAGGCCTACCATTCAAATGACTTAGGGTGCATTTCTTTCGCATTTCACATGACTTAAAGTTATGGGTCCCATATAAAATGCAGTGTCAATCAATTACCACATTTTGTTGACAATTTAAAGCTGTGCAAAATGAAATTATGTCATTCTATAACTTTTCACAACTTAAAGCTGTAAAGCCCACAGTATTTTACAACCACATTACATAATTTTATCTACAAAATTAATCTAATTGAAAAATGAATCAAACACCTCACAACATTTTATCTAGCTTAAAGTTGTGGATCTCACAACTTTTTACACAACATTTTTCATAGTTTTAAACACAACATTGTTGACAAATTAAAACTGTGAAATACAATTGTGAAATAAACATACTCTTAAGCATTGATTAACCACATTTAGGCAACCTCACGTGAGATGTGTCATTACTTAAATTTTGCGTCTTGGCTTAATTATCTTGGGCCTAGAGCAAGTGTTTGTTGCTATATAGGTGTGCATGATCATGCAATACTTTTAGTGTGAACTGATATAATTTTTTTCAATAATAGGTAATAAAGAGGATTATATGATAATCTGAAAGAACTAATGTAATTGTTTAGTTACAGGTAATAAAGAGGATAAGATGATAATTTGAGTAATTGTCCTAATCCTCTCTAGTGGTGGCAACCTTGTGAATTCTGCTGCTTTTGATGGTGAGCCCTGCTACTACAGTAATAATGTTACTATGATTTTAGTTTCAGAAGTTCAAACTTCAGACCATAGAAACAAATGAAGCTACGTATATTTTCCTTTCCCATAACACACAATTGTGGAAACCTTGTCCACTTTTTCTTTTTTCTTTTTTTAAATTTGTTAATCAATTTAATTAGTAGTGAAACAAAACTTTTCAGGAAGACATTATGAATTTACTCAAGAAGGTACTAAGATGTGAAGAACACATTGATTTGGATGGGGAATTGAGAGAAATATTTCATAGATGTTGTAGATTCACATATATTTCATCTCTTCAACTGAAGAAGAATTGTTCGCATTCACTAATATCATTCCAGAATGGTTGAGCAACCAATGACAAGAAAAGGTGCGTAGCATCTAAAGCTTACTGGTTTTCATTTGTGTGAAGCATTTACCTTAACTATGCTGCCTTTTTAAAAATAAAATAAAAAGGACACTTACTTTATTTTCATGGCAATGTTGCAATTGTTTTTCAGTGACCCTTTGTTTGTGTAAGAATGAATGAAGTTCGTTGTGTATGCTTAGATAGAAGATGAGTTGATGAACATTCTTGTCTCATTGTCTTATTGGGCTTGATGGGTATGCCTTTATGTCTTGAGTTATATTGGGTATTTGGGTTTTAAACTATGGCTTGTACTGGGCTTTAATTCTGCATTTTAGGGTTTGTCTTTCAAATTGTTTTCAACAGATAGCTTTTCTGCCATAGATTGATGGTTGACAGATATGACTATTGCCTTTAACAACGTTCATCTTCTGGTTCTATAATTGTTTTTCATCTTCTTTGCAATAATATTGAAGTGACTTCGACTCTCTTCTTATCTCTTTTGGCCTTCTCTTCCCTTGCCTTTACTAAGCTTCAACTTACTGAACTTACAGATCTTATACAAGCTTGATTGTGTGTTATACACATTTGGTTTCTTAATATTTTCATGCTATCAGAGGCCGATTTGATTGTTTATAAATGAAAGAGATTCAAGAAGTGATTTACTACTAAGAAGATGAATTCAGGATCAAAATACATAGGTCCTTGGAGTGTAGCATTCTCAAGCTCTTGGAGTGCAAAATTCTTAGAATGTTCTACTTAATCCGTACTATCTCCTAGTATCCGATTTCGGGATAATGAGCGTCATCACTGTGAAGTTCATAGGATCTTACTATAATGTTTGGAGCAGCAATTTGGTTCATGCGCTCGAGTCTCGGAACAAGATGGGTTTTATTGATGCGACCATAAAGATGCCAGATCCTTCAAGCTCGGACTATATATTATAGAAGAGAAATAATTCATTAATAAAGCGGTGGATTTTCAACAGTGTAGAAGAAAAGATCATGGTTAGCTTGTCTGAATCAAGAATAGTCTATGAACTCTGAAACAATCTGAAGACTAGATATACTAAGAAGAATGGAACAAGAATCTACCAAATCCTGAGAGATATAGCAAATGCAAAACAAGGTAGTCTTTCGGAAATGGATTACTACACTAAGATACAAACTTTGTGGGATGAACAAGCCAAACACAAAAGAAGGCCAAAGTAGGAAATGCAATTGTGATATTCTCAAAGACGTTCTTCAACAACAAAAGAGAAAAATGAAAAATTGATGCAATTCATGATGGGGTTGTCAGATAATTACAAGAATATAATCTCTCAAGTTCAACACATGGTTCCACTATCAGATATGAATAGAGCATCGGGGATGATGATGAAAGAAGAAACTAAACTGTCTATTCAATCAAATTTGCAAGAAAATCAAGAGTCAATGGCTATAAACTTCCAAAAAATCAAAGTTCCAACAATAATCAGACAAGATCACAAAGGCAGAACACATGACAAGAACCTAAGGCAGTCTTGTTGTGCAAATATTGCAAGAAAGATAATCATAATATAGAGAATTGTTTCAAATTGCATGGGATTTCCAATGACGAAAATTGAGGAAAAAGACAAGAGGACATAGTCAAATTGGAATCAGCACAAGACGCACTCAACAAATCATGTTGAAGGCAGCATAGAAAGCAACAAAGTTAAGATTACCAATAATCAAATGTGCACAACTCATATCTCTCCTAAACTCAAAATGGAGTGTCTCCAGAAACTACTAATAGAATTAACCAATCACAATTAACCAATGGTAACAATCAATAGCAATCAGAGTAGCCAATATCGAAAGAAAAAAAAATCTCTAGAAGGTCATTGATGAAAAAGCCTTATTTATCTACTATCTTATATTTGTAGTATTACTACACATCCTTTTATGGATAATAAACTTTTACATGTTGAGAAAATTGCCACTGGTGCATAATTTGTTTGGACATCAATTTTACATGAAAAAAATAAACAAATCTTTTAATATCTTAGTTACATGCTCTTTCCTACTACATGCACTTGTAACTTTCAAACATGTTTTAAAGTAGTTGTTTGCATAGATAACTTTCCTTTTGGAAACTTTTAATCTTGGTTAGGCTTCTTTGAGATTCTTGTACTCAAGGTTCTTTGTGAACTGTGTTTATGCTCCATTTTGTCTAGCCAGTGCCAAAAAATCTGAAAACTTTTATTGTGTCTAAGTAATCAAAATGGCTTCTCAATGATTATCGTACCTATTTATATAAAGCTTAATTAGTTCTCACAATTGACCTACCATTTTAGAGTACATACCTATATGTTTTATCAAGCATACCATATGAATTGTTTCTATTTCAGCCAGTAATATGTTTTCCTTGTTCTGGGCATCGGTGGTTATTGTGGCAAATAATATATGTCACTCATTTACATGGATTAAACTTTCTTTTTTTCCTTCGAAAAAATAATCAAAAACTTTAAATGTTGAAGTTTTATTCCAATACGAAGAAGTGACTAATTTTTTTTTGATTTGTATTAGTGTCTATAGTTAATGTTTAATCATTATGCTTTATGCTATTGAAGATTGTAGACCAATAGAATTTCTAAATTTTTGAAAAGATTGTAAATTTGTAGATATTGGTAATATAGTCACAAGGCAATATGAAGGGTGAGACTCATCTTTTAGTTGCTCATTTCCTACTTTACTTTTAGTTAGTACTAGCATGCTCGTTGAGCCGATGGTGTAGCTCAATGCACTTCTTGGTAGTTGAAGATTAAATACAATATATACCCTTTCCCTCCCACTTTGTACGAAGTGCCCCCTTTCTCTTCTTCACCTTGATTCTCCTCTCCTCTATCCGACTTGTAGTACACCATTTTAGTCTGGCCACTTTCACACCAAATTAAGGTGAAGTAGGCTCCCTCCCCTGTTCAACAAAGGACCAAATGTGCGCAACAAGCCAAGGAGTTCAATGTCTTTTTCGCCAAATGAAAAAGGCAATATAGACTAGGCAATAAAGAAAAGACAAAAAAAAAAGATAAAAAGGGAAATAAGGCCAATGGAAACGGGAAGGAAGAAAGGTGAAAAAAGACTCAATAGGTATGAAGCTCAAGGACTCAACGATGCCGCAGAAAGAAAATTAACTGTTCAAGTAACTAGAAAAACCAAGTATGTATTTCTATCTTCAATCCATTTCATTGTAACATACACTCATAGACAAATAGTAAAACTCAGCCTATGTTGAGAACCAATTTTTCTATTGGAGTTGGGAAATCGAGCAACAAGTCAATTTCTTTCAAGGATTTTTGCATTTAATCCACCCATTCGCATCCATATGTAATGAATAAATTTTATTCATATCAAAAAGTGATATTTATACAAAATAAAAACTACTTATATTTAGTAAGTCAACTATAAATTTAATAGAGATTAATAAATACAATATACCTATATATAAGGTCGAATAAAACATGGCTCTCCTACAACGAGTACAACAACTATGTCTTTTGGCCCACGATTGGTATTGATGCCAGGTCATGGAAAAGACGTTGTTTCACCCAATGTCATGTATCTTGATCACTCCCTTTACGTCGTCATTCTTCACAGTTGATCTCTGTCTCACCGATGTGGCTCATTCGTGGATCGCGTCTTTGATTCCTCTTGCAATCGCACGATGGAACCTACTCATAAGATATTTACTTTTGGCAATTCATACATCTACCTTGGCTAGCGTCACTGTGGCTTTATTGTGCCAGTCTATCATGTCTCATTGTGGTGCATGTATGAGCTTTTATCAACCTGATTTTTTGGACTTGCCGGTATCCATCCATGTCTAATCTCTACTCATTGATGTGACTTTGGCTTAATAAGTATGTCGTGCATGAATCGTTGCTTAATACTCTATGGCTTTCATGTATATTTCGTTTCTAACCCTTTTCTTTTGGATTTTGAGTTTTGAAGCTAGGACTGTGAGTTCCCAGGTTACATTTGTTTTTCCATACTTCGATCGATCTTAATTTTGCCTCCTTTGACTGTTTATGGACCTTTGATTGCAGCCGTTTATGGATCGTTTGGAAGCTTTAATAAATGACTGTGTTCGCTACCTTGCAATTGAGTTGCCCTTGTCCTTGCGTTGGCTTTCATTATACTTGCTAGCATGTGGAGAATTTCGGTTAAGGTTTGATCAAGGTGCGTGTATCTGCTGATCTCTTAGCTTCTGATGCGTCATTTTTTTGTGCATAATTTTCTTCTAGGAAGATTTCATTAAATCCTGGACAGGTCTCACACAATTGTTACATAATGAAGATGCACTTCCGTCACGAACAAGAAATGCATACATGTCTCCATTAGTAACTAGTTTCCAATTGTTGAACCCTTCATTAAATACTTCTAGTCTCAATATTGAAACACGAAAGACAATATGCTTTATAATTTAAAGGAGAATATTTCAACTGTAATACCCTGAACCTTTAAAATTGTTCATTTAAGATATGGTAAGATAGACTGCATTATTTATAATTGTTTTTCTTGTGTTTGTGCAACATGAATTACGTAAGGATTAATTACTGATGAAAATAAGTTTATAAGGTGACAAAACTGTATTTGCGTAATTAAATAGAAAATGTAGGGGTAGAAGTATAAAAATGGAATAAAACTCAATTATAAAATAAAAATTAATATAAAACTCAATGGCCTTTTGTTGACCATTTATATCAGTCTAGTTGGACAAAACTGTTAAGTTTGGCTCCATGAAGCTGATGTGGAATAAAATGAAAAATAAATTTAAAAATAAAACATAAAAGATATCTTCTCTCTCCTATCTTTTTTGTGTGTCATCTTCCCCAAATCCTCTTTGCTAAGACAAGAGTTTTCTTCTTCTTCTCACTCTTTTACCCTCTCGCTCTAGGGTTGTGTGATTTCTTAAAAAATTGACTAGATCGAACATCGAGTGAGTCATAACTCATACTTAAAAAAGCAAATCTAACCCAAATGAGGTCTACAAGAACCTGCATTTATGATTGTCTAGCCAATCATGTGAGTGTGAATATTTTTTTCAAAAATGTTAGCATTCATGATTTAATAAAAAAATCAATGTTAGATGACATGAAAAATAATATCAAACACTCATCAATCAATTCAAACATGTCATACAATCATGTATGTATGGATACATGTGGTGATGACTTTCTTCCACAAAAGTCCATTTACCAGATAACACAAATGATTTTAAATTTATATGAAACACAAACTTTTAGCCTTTCACAGATTTAAATCCACAAAAAATAGACTAAAAAAAATAAGAAATGCCCAAATGCATAACACATCGCACAAGCTTGCTATGATTCCAGAAGGTTTGAATGCAAAGTGCCTCCAAACCAGATTTAAATCCACAAAAAATAGACTAAAGAAATAAGAAATGCCCAAATGCATAACACATCGCATAAGCTTGCTATGATTCCAGAAGGTTTGAATGCAAAGTGCCTCCAAACCTTATACACAAGCATAGAATAAGTTTTCTAACATCACATTTTCAACATATAATATTTAGGAAGTCATGAAAATAATGATAAAAAGATAATTCAAGGGACAAAGCTTATCCTTGCAAAATGGTTATAAGCAACCAAAACATAAATATATTTAAATATTAGCTAGAACTTTATTCACTCATAAGCTAATAAGATAAAATCAGTGAATTTAGAAACTACAAGCTCATTTCTCCATATAATAAGTTAGCAAAATAGGAAGAGAGGTCTTTGGATCCCTTATTGCACAATTTGTCTCAATGCTCTTTGTGTCCCAAAAGATTAGATAGAATCATATGGAGGCTCGCGTCTAGTGGTTATTTCATTGTCAAATTCATAAATGCTAAGCTAGTGGTAGAATTTACTCAACAATCCCTACAAGTAAAGCCAAGTTTATACTCCGAAGTTTGGAAAGGTTTGGCTCCACCTAAGGTAGAAGTTTTTTCTTGGCTTCTTGATGTGTGTATTTTATACCACATTTATATGCATATATTTGTACATATTTACATTATTTTGTGTTAAGATTGTGTTGATACTTTGAGATTTTGTGTGTTTTGCATGTAGGAGGGTTGAAGTGAAGTTTTGGTTGAATTGGAGAATATTTGGCTAAAAATCAGAGGAAAACGCCTTTTCAGCGCCCTTCCAGCGCTCCAGCGTTTCAGAACCAGGAGAACATGCCTTTTCAGCGGATCAGTGCTCCAGCATTTTTGAGGCAGAAGAGAATGCACTTCCAGCGCTCCAGCGCTAGAACAGCACTCGCACCAGAATTTATTTCCAGAATTAGTAAAAACTTAGTTGACTAGGTTTTTATGTCTTTTACTTGGGGAAACCTAGGGGAAACTCACTTGGAGTATAAATAAGGGCTAAAAACACAAAAGAAGGGGGTTCCAACATCTTGCTAGAGAGGGGAGACGGCTGGTTCTTGATCTTCATCATCTTCATCTTCTTCCTTCCTTCATTGGAGGCATCCACATGGTTTTTTCTTCCTTTTCTTGTATATTCGTTACTATGGTTTGTAACTGAACATATTTCTAGGGTTTGACCTAGCCAAGCATGAATGTTATGAGATTATTTGATCTATATTATGAGCTTTTGATTCAATTCTCAATTCTTGTTCTTAATTACCATGCTTTAAAGTATGATTTCTACATAATTGCTTGATCATCAATTATGTTGTTTATTATACTCATCTAGCCAAATCACATAAACGATCCGTATTTATGTATTTTGGTAGAATCGGAATTAAGAAGATTAATTGTCGAATGCTCTGATCCGGGTTTAGGGGATTGATTGGTTGTTTAGTTCTTCTAGTCGTAATGGGTTATTTTTACTAAATTAAAGACTGCGATCAAACAGGATTAATTTGGTATCGATAATACGTGTTATTGCCACGATCAATGGAATACCATAATTAAGTGAGGAATCAACCCTTGAATTGGAATTGTTATTGAATGCTTAACTTTTGTATCTCATAATAGGATTGCTTGGTAAGGTTATACCCTAGGTTTTTCTCATTCTAATTGTTAAAACTTTGTTTTGCTCATTGCTTCAAAGAATCATAGATATTTTCTGTATTTAAATTGCCGTTCGTTCTATTAGTTAAGTGCATTATTTGATTAAACTTGTCCCTGTGGGATCGACCTTGTACTCACACTTTGTGCTACATTAGTACACTTGTGCGCTTGCAAGTATTTTTACATCACTTCTACTTCTCAAAAAAATTCCTACTAAAGACAACTTGGCTCGCAAAGGGATCATCTAGGCTTTTGAGAACATCTGCCCATTCTACTTTACTAAGGAAGAGACTGTGAACCACCTCTTTTGTCACTACCCAAGTCCCTCAATCTTATGGTACAGAGTGATTAGATGGTGGGGTCTAAATTGGTGTCTTGCAAAGGATATTAAAATTTTATTTGATCAATGGAGCAGCATGATCGACAAGGGATTTTTTCCCAAAAACGTTTGGATGCTGCTTTTCTTCTTAGTTATTTGATCTATTTGGAAGGGAGGAAATGAAAAATATTTAAAGGCGTGGACGTTAGTTGAGAAACTATGTTAACCCTTGTTTTTGTTAGATTGCAGACATGGATTTATGTCATTGAAGGAAGAATTTCATATTCAAGTGCTCATTTGCAGGCCACTCCAGATAGTATCATTTCATTGTCTAATCCAAAGAGGCTGTAGCCGATTAATGCTCTTCAGGAAGTATGGAAACCTCTTATAGGTGATGATTTGAAATGGAATATGGATGAAACATCCTTGAGCAAACCTGCTAGAGCAGGAATTGGAAGGGTTTTTCAGAACTCATCAGGATCAATTATCTGTCTATTTTAATGTAGTCGGGGTATCTGCAAATCTAATGAAGCCGAACTAAAGGCCATTAGCAAGGCTTTGGAACTTACTATCTCATCACATATTGCAATAGGTAGGCGTATGATATTGGAGACTGATTCTGTGAATGCCTACAAATGAACAACCTATAGATGTGAACCTCCATGGAAATTAGGATGACTTAGTAATGATATTGCTCTGGCAGTTCCTCAAATCAGTGACTTTTCATTTAAGCATATTTTGAGGTATGGAAATGATATGACAGATATTTTGGCTAAAGAAGGTACGACTATGAACTCTAAACTTATTCTTTAATATAGATACGTAAATTTTGGGCTGACTGGTAAAAGAATTATTTGTGCAAGGTCTGTTCAGTTGTGTTGTTATTCCAATTTAAACTACAAGTTTTGCAAATATTGCTTTGCCTCTTTCTTATTATGTTTTGTTTTCATGTTTTATTTCTTTCTATTTGAAGGATCATGTTTATTGTGATTGTACACTGGTGTTCCTCCGCCATTGGTGAGTGTTATCCATATACGTATAGGCTAAGCATGTTTATCAAAAAAACAAGAAGAACATATGACGTATCACGAGAGATTGCACAGTTGCGATTGTCAGCATATGAAGTCGAGGAATAGAAAGTGTAGTCTTTACACTCATATCCTATCCTCCTCTTTGTTGAAATATATATCAAATTATTCATCCACATAACAAGAAAATAAAAGAGAATAAGACTCAATAATATGATATAACATTATACTAAAAAATAATTGTAAATATATATTAATATTTTCAAATGTAATCAAAGGTATAAACTTAGAAGGGACATTTGCTAGAAAGGAAGAGATGAACATCATAATCCACATGTTTTCTTCAATATTTCTCTTCTTCCTTGTCCACATCATAATCCATATGTTTCAAAGGCTTTCTTTTCATCTAAAGAACTTTTGTTGCTTATGAGTCATATTGTTATTAAACTTAATTTCTCAAAATCCATCAATATAAAATATAATATAATTAAACAAACCCAATCACACAAATTTCATAATGAACCAAAAGTAAGAAAATTAAATTTGGATTTAAAGCTCTCATAAGCCAACATCCACGAAGATTATGAAGCCCTAAAGAGTTTGAAGAAACAAAGGATAAAAAACATGTATTTCAAGTTCCCAGACTCATTTAAGATATTATTCTTGATTGAATTGTCTCATGAAGGTATTATCAATCCCAATAGCCCTGAATTTTTTCCCAATAAAGTAGAACAACGTAAACAAACTAAAAATTAACAAAATTAGATATTTGAGCGACCCTCAAAACACAAATTCAAAAGAAAAACGATTATCAATAATCTATTGCATAAGCTTCCGAACAAGAAATCATGACTCATGTTGTTGCTCATGTGGAGTTATTCCTAACAAAGCAAAACAATTGCTAATTATCATACGAAATTTCAGTGCCATAAATAAAAGTCAATATCTTAGATTGATCATCATAAATTTTTTGAATATTTTAAAAAATTAATTGCATACAATATTATTTTTTGAAATAATATTGAATTCTTAAATTATAATAAAAATTCTTAAACTATAATCAATTTTAGATGTATTTACATAAAAGGATAATTATAAATGGTTGTTAGAAGACTAAAAGATAAAATTCAAAAATGTTTAAGGTTGTTAGCAAACAACAAAGGCATGATAAGAATTAAATGATTCTTATCTATTAGTAGGTTTTTTGTTTAATCTATTTTAGGAGGAAAAAATGATTGGTTAATATTTTTTTATTATATCTTATTATCCACTATATCTTTGGTTTAAAAATTTTCAAATGTTAGTTTAGGTGAAAAAATTAATTAATATTATAAAAATCTTGTAAATTTAGGAAAATTTAGGAGAAAAAAATGAAAGTGTATTCTATTATATTGTATGATCATATATAAATAGTTGTTAAAAGAATAAAATGATTACTTTAATTAATTTTTAAGATAAGAAAAGAATAAAAATTAAAATATGTTTACGGTTATTATAATCTAGTCTAAGTTTAATTTAATTTGAAATTATTTTTAATAGAGGTAAAAGATAATTATACTATAATTTAAATAATAGCCAAATATAAATTAAATTATTAGATTATAATCTATATATAAAGATATATAATTAGTTGTTAGAAGACTAAAATAAAATGATAGAAAATTTAAATTATATAAATTGAAATGTTCCTATCGATTAATAGCTTTTTTTTTATTTAGGTGATTTTAAGAGTAAAAAAAATGACTTTTTCGGTTAGTATTCTCGATTATATCCTATTAAACACTATTATGTAATTTAATAATTTTATCCACTATATCTTTGATTTTTTTTTTTAATGTTGGTTGAGATTTGAGAGAATAAATAAATTAATTAGTATGTGAAAAAAATGCAAATTTGAGAGGAAAAAAAAGTGAAATCCTCAATTAATTATTTATTGTATGATGCTTATTTCTCCTCAATTACAAATAATTTTATTTTCTAAAGAAGGAAGAAGAACAAATACATGAAATAGCGTATATATATATACACACACTATTTATAAAGATAATTATAAATATTAATATTAGCGTATATATAGATACACACATATTTATATTTATTAGAATTTATAAACTACAAACATACGTACATATCCAACTCCAAGCCTCTGCTAAACCCTGGAATGAATCCTGGAATCCAAACATCCCGCGACAAATAAAATAAAAAATTAAATTAAATTAAAAATTCAACGCACACATACCATCGAGGCATGCTTCGACTATCTTTTTCCCTCTGTTGATCGAGTAAAAATTATTTTTATTGTTAATTTACGATAAATTGATATTCCAAAATTTTTAAATACCCTATCGTCCCCTTTCGATTGATCAATCTCTTGCCCTATTTTGGTGTAATAGCATATCAATACGCACGTGCCGATTTGAACGTTCGTCGATCATCACCGACCTTGTCGTCGTCGTCGCTCGCGGTGCTCAATCTGTTCGCTTTCTCTCTCACAGTTTCTCTAGGGTTTTCAGGTTTGATTTGGGTTAGATTGTGGACGTTAATTAGGGTTGCTTGCAATTGTTTGATTGATCAATTTTGTCGCTATTGTGTTATTCGTTTAAAACTTTATTTGCTTTTTGGGTTGTTTTGGATTTAGGGTGCTTCATTGTGGTTTAATTGACTCGAGTATTGTTCAATTCGGCTATGGGTGATGGTTAATTTTGTAGCAAGTTGAGTTAGTTGATGTGATGTTTGTTTCAAACTGATTGTGTGCAGGGGACCTAGAAGTGAAATGGTGGGGATTCCTTGATGAGGTTATAGCAGAAGCATGATTGGGATCGTAGTTTAGAGTAAGGTAACATGAATGTGCAGGCACACATGTTGGGGCAGATCTCTGGCCAGGTTACCAATCGGCCTGGCTTGTCCCAGCAGAATGTCAATGCCCAGATGCCAAATTTTGCTGCTTCTGGTGGTGCCGGTGGGGGTGTTCCTGTTGGAGGTGCTCAAAATAATTTGCTCAATATGGGCCCTGAGATCATCCAAGCTCGTGAAAGCATGAGAGAGAGGATGTAAGACATTTTCTCTTTCTGTCTTGCTTGTTGCTGTTACTTTTTGTTGATTGCACTGAAAGGATTTCTGTTTTCAGCATGATTGCATTTATAAGTTCTTGCAAGTTTGAACTTCCACTTTAGAAGAAAAATTCTAGAAATTTTGAACTTGAACTATGTACACTGTGATGATATTTATCATGACGTAATGTGTAGTCTAAAGGAAACCTGTTAACAATTTGTTGTTTTTCTTGTTGTCTTTCTAATAGATTTGACCTTGTTGTTTGTGTGCGTGTTTCTATTGTGTGCAGTTGCTAATCATGCACACGATACAGTTGTAGCCATTCACTTTCTTAGAAGAGATAATAATTAACCCTCAGAATGGACATTATTCTGACAATGTATCAAGAAACTATTCTTCCCTTCTCCCTCTTTCTCCTGAAATATTTACTGCACCTAGTCTGCGATATTTAGTTCTTTAAGGTATTTACTTGTTAATTTTCAAATGTATACGTATGTTTGTCAACTGCTGTTAACGAAAACAAAGTTACTGTATTTAAACTGAGAAATACATGACACTTTTGTGGCTGATGATGTCGTATTTCCTGTGGAGAAGTTAGACGTCAATTCAGTTATTTCTTTGATAGGAGTGTGCTATAAGTTTAGTGGTGAAATCTTTGGTTCATATTTGGATGCCACCTATAAATTGGTGACATTATTTGTTCTTAGGTTAATTGGATAAATTGGTGATATGAATGAATTTTTGTCTGTTTAAATGTTTTTCGCCAGTAGAATCCTGCATATTTTTTTCTTTGTTAATGCCATTATAATGCTTCTACTCCCTTAAAAAAAAAAAAAAAACAGAGAATTTCCCCAATAAAGTTTTTGCACTCTTTCCTAGTTCCCATAGAACTTAAATTTGTATCTTTTACTGTTGTTCCTGTCTTTGTTATTCAACGAAGAGCAATTCTTATGTCGAAAATGTGGTGGTATTTCCAATAAAAAAGATGTTGCTATCATGTAGAAGTCTGGTGTTTATAGTTTGTGGCTTTGTGCAACTTTTCTCTTTCAATGACTGGAGCTCTATCTTGTACTTGCTTGCAGATTTGAGACGGTTGAACGTCGTCAGCCACAGCCTTTTAATGAAGCACAAAGGCAAAGGTTTATAGATGTTGCAAAACGCATGGAGGAGGGCTTATTCAAAACTGCTCGTACGAAGGTTCATTTTTTGTTTACTACTTAAGTTTATGTGCTTCTTCATGGTTATTATTTTCTTCTTTCGGTTTAATCCTTCGATTTTCCTAATATTTTTTTATAGAATTAACTGAAAGTTAATTGGTTTATAGTTCTTCCCTTTTGCATCAAGTTTTGAAGTAGTGTTTTTAATTTTTTATATCCCTTTGCCCTCCTAAAAAATCTCCTGTATTAATGCAATGTTCTTTAATGATAATATTCAACATTAATTTTTTCATTATAGGAAGAGTATTTGAATCTTCGAACGTTAGAGAGCCGTATGGCTACTTTACTCAAGCGGCCACATGCAAGTAGCCATAACCAGCGATATCCACAACTTGTTAATTCTTCATCTTCCTCCATTGGCACCATGATACCAACCCCTGGAATGTCGCATGCTGGAAACTCAAATTTGATGGTCAACTCTGCTGTAGATACTTCAATGATTGCTCCCACTGTTAGCGATAGCATGCCACCTACGGCTGTCAATACTGGAAGCATGTTACCAACTAGTGGATTGCATGGTGGCTCGTTTAATAGATCTGATGGTAAATACTTAAGCAATAAATCTTTTTTTTTTTTTCTGTTCTTTAAATGTGACCCTGTTTTGATGCATGCTAGACAATATATTTTTTTCAGGATTACTAGCAAATGGATATCAGCAATTGCCTGTCAATTTCTCCATCAGCTCTGGAGGAAACATGTCATCGGTCAGCTTGCAAAGAATGGCAAGCCAAATGATTCCCACTCCTGGATTTAATAGCAATAATAATCAGTCTTACGTGAATATCGAGTCTTCTAACAATGGTGTTGGCTTTTCGACTGTTGAATCTACAATGGTCACACAGCCACAGCAGCACCTTGTTAGCCAAATGGGTAGTGGTATTAGGTCAGGCTTGCAGCAGAAACCTTATGGGTTGTCGAGTGGTGCTTTAAATGGTGGACTGGGGATGATTGGGGGTAATATGCTACTTGTGAATGAATCTGTAGCGTCGGAGGGATATGCGGCCGCTACACCATATGTTAATTCACCTAAAACCTTGCAACACCAATTTGATCACCATCAGCCAGCAGTAATGCAGGGTACTCACACTTTTCTCCAACCAGGGCTTGACCTTTGCTTTTTATTTATTTATTTATTTTTGGGAATCTGACACTTTATGTGGGCCTCTTCTGACAACAATCATTTAATTTGCCAGGTGATGGATATGGAATGAGCAATGTTGATTCTTTTGGTACTGGAAACTACTATGGTGCTTTAACATCTGTTGGATCCATGATGAATAGTCAGAACTTGGGTTCAATGTCTATGCCCAAAACCAACTCTTCCATGATGAATAATCAGTCAAATTTGCATAGTGCACAGCGGGCTCTACCTGTGAAATGTGAACCCATTGATCAATCTGAAAAGACGAGTTTCCAGTCTTCAAGTCTCTTACAATCTAATAAAAAAAACCAGTTTCAGCAGCAATTCATCCAACAAAAGCAGCAAAATCAGCAGATACAGAATTTGTTAAATAATGATACCAATGGTCAGTCTCTGCTGCCATCAAATATTTGCAATCAGGTGAAGCATGAGCCTGGAGTGGAGTACCAGAATGGAGCTCTGCAATCTCAATCCTCCGAGCATCTCCAACTCTCTCCATTACAGAACCAATTCCAGCAAAATTCTGCTGAAGATTGCTTAAAGGGTCCTCAACAATTCTCAATTCCATCTGGCCAGCATGACATCCACTCTCCACTATCGCAAAACTCCCATCAGATGCAACAAATGTTGCTCCCACATCAGTTAGTTTCACAGTCTCAAAATGAATTTAGCTCTCTTCCTGTTGTGTCACAATCAAACTCAGGACTGCAGGGTCAATGGAATACTCCATTACTTGACAGTAGTCACATCCCAGGAAACATGTCACATGATCGGCATGTCCTAGAGGATTTCCGTCAGAGAATATATGGGAAAAACGAAGCTCAGTGCAATAACTTATCTTCGGAAGGTTCTGCTATTGGTCCGACTGGTTCTTCTGGGATCCCAGAAATGCCGCCAAATTCCAGTGGAGCCACATTTAGACTTTCCGATGGAAAAGATCGTCGTCAGTTTTGGAATCAACAGAGGTGGCTCCTGTTCTTGCGGCACGCTCGTCGATGTGCTGCGCCTGAAGGAAGTTGTATGGAATTTCATTGCAGTAAAGTGCAAAAGTTGTGGAAACACATGGAAAGATGCAATTCATCTCAGTGCCAATATCTTCGTTGCCAACACTCCAAGTCATTGATTCTGCATCATAGGTATTGCAGGGACCCTGTTTGCCCAGTTTGCGTTCCTGTCAAGAATTTTATCCGGAGACAACGTACCCGTTCAGGCACTGATTCTAACATCCCCAGTTCTAATGGATGTGCTAGATCATATGATCCTGGAGACAATTCAGTTAGGCCAATTTTGCAAACATCATCAATGATTGAAAGGTCAGAAGTTCATCAACCATCCTCAAAACGCATGAAGATAGAACAGTCCTCCCAATGTCTTATAGCTGAGATTGAAAAACCTGTGGTATTAGCTCCAGCAATCAGTGAACCTCATCCATCAAAGGATCTTCAGTGCCAAGATTACCAGAATGGCGATATACCTGTCAAATCTGAGTTAATGGAAGCGAAGATGGAAGTTTCTGTGGGTTTTGGTCAAGGGAGTCCTCATATCAGTGAGATCAAGAAGGAAAATGCACCTGATATTGGAAATAAGAGGCTTGACTCTCAGCCTATTGTTTGCGAGGAGGAGCCTGCTGGTGTGGCTAATAAGCAAGAAAGCATCAAAGTGGGGAAAGAGACTGAACAATCTAAGCAAGAAAATACCACTCAGCCAGCTGAAAATGCTGCTGGAACAAAATCCGGGAAGCCCAAAATAAAGGGAGTTTCATTGACAGAACTGTTCACTCCAGAGCAAGTCAGGGAGCATATCACTGGCCTTCGACAGTGGGTTGGCCAGGTGAGTTTAATGTACATCTGTGTTTTCTACAGGTTATTATTTTCATAATTTGATTTAAATTGTTCAATACTATAATGCATGCGGTTGATGTTCCGTGAAACTACTTTGTTTGCAATTTTTGTGTTCCCATCATATGCCATACTATGCCAGTGTGTGTGCATACCTTGACATAATTCAACATTCTCTCACCTGAAAACCACCAGTGTCATGTTGAATAATTTTTTGCTTGTTCTTTTTGGACAGAGCAAAGCAAAGGCAGAAAAGAATCAAGCCATGGAGCATTCTATGAGCGAGAACTCTTGTCAATTGTGTGCTGTTGAGAACCTTACTTTTGAACCACCACCTACCTATTGTACACCCTGTGGTGCACGCATTAAACGAAATGCAATGTACTACACAATGGGAGCTGGTGATACACGTCATTATTTCTGTATCCCATGCTATAACGAGGCTCGTGGGGATGTTATTGTTGTTGATGGCACTGCCATTCCAAAGGCAAGGCTCGAGAAGAAGAAAAATGATGAGGAGACGGAAGAATGGGTAGGTTTTATTAATAGCATTGTTCTATTTGACATTTCTCTTTTAAATTTATTCTATAAACACCTGCTAGTATTTTTTTTTTTTTACTTTCAATGCTTCTGCAGTGGGTTCAATGTGACAAGTGTGAAGCTTGGCAACACCAAATATGTGCTTTGTTTAATGGCCGAAGGAATGATGGTGGCCAAGCTGAATATACCTGTCCAAATTGCTATTTAGCAGAGGTTGAAAGAGGAGAGCGTAAGCCCTTACCACAGAGTGCCGTTCTTGGGGCAAAAGATTTACCAAGAACAATCCTTAGTGACCAAATAGAACAGAGGTTATTCAGGAGGCTGAAGCAAGAGCGACAAGAGAGGGCGAGGCATGAAGGAAAAAGTTTTGATGAGGTGATTAGCCATTCCTATTTTTAATTTTTAATTATATTGTTTGTAATTTCTGTTTATTTAAAGTGCTTTCTTTAGACGTTGCCTTTAACTATGACATCAGTGCTAGTTTCTCTCAAGTCTCATCTATAATTCTATATTAAATGCTAAATTAGCATGCTTGGGCATTATGAGGAATATTTTATTTTGTGATTTCTTGTGACATTTAATGAGTAGTGCAATTAGTTTCTCCATTATCACACTGATTTTTACTTAAGTATAATTGTTGTTTCTAGGTTATTGGAGCAGAAGCACTTGTGGTTCGGGTTGTTTCATCGGTTGACAAAAAACTGGAAGTAAAGCAGCGTTTCCTTGAATTTTTTCGAGAAGAAAATTACCCAACAGAGTTCCCGTATAAATCCAAGGTGTGCAGAAATTATCTTTGAAGCTTTTGTTACATAAGTCACTTTAGTAGTGTGTATATAATATTGAACTTTCTTGGATTCCATAGTATAAGTCAGTTAAGGCTTACCCAACTGATCATTCTGGACTAATAACCAAAGGGTCTTCTTTTTTTTCCAGGTCGTTTTGTTGTTTCAGAAAATTGAAGGTGTTGAAGTATGCCTGTTTGGCATGTATGTACAAGAATTCGGATCCGAATGTGCTTTTCCAAATCAACGCCGTGTTTATCTTTCATACCTAGATTCTGTCAAGTACTTTAGACCTGAGATCAAAGCTGTAACTGGGGAGGCTCTCCGTACTTTTGTATATCATGAAATTCTGGTATTTACCAATTCTCAGATGTTATTTACTTTGCATGTGCTTTGGCTGATACATACAGTTTGAAGTACGAGAATGAACTGTTGACCTCTAAGTCTATTTCTCTTTCCAGATTGGATATCTTGAGTACTGCAAGAAACGGGGATTTACTAGTTGTTATATATGGGCTTGCCCTCCTTTAAAGGGTGAAGATTATATACTATATTGCCATCCTGAAATTCAGAAGACACCAAAATCTGATAAACTTCGAGAATGGTAAACCAAAGACCAGTCAATTAATAGATTTTAATTACTTTGTTTTTAGTTGTTACAAATAATATCTGAATCTTCTCTAACTATTTTCTTTGGGATGCACCGCCATTTTTATATTTCAGGTACTTGGCAATGTTAAGAAAAGCTGGAAAAGAAAATATTGTCGTTGATCTCACTAATTTATATGACCATTTCTTCATATCTACTGATGAATGTAAGGCTAAGGTAACAGCAGCTAGGCTACCATATTTTGATGGGGACTATTGGCCTGGTGCTGCAGAGGATTTAATTTATCAGATGCATCAAGAAGAAGATGGCCGAAAACAGAATAAGAAAGGGATGACCAAGAAAACTATAACAAAAAGGGCTCTAAAAGCATCAGGTCAGTCTGATCTTTCTGGAAATGCGTCAAAGGATCTGCTACTGATGCGTAAGGTAAATTCTTTCTCCATATGAATTATGGGTTTTGCCCTCTGTATCTATCAATTTTATTCACATTTTTGTTTTATGAAGTAGAATCCTTGTTAGCATATCTTTGGAATCATATTATGTAATTATTTGCTGATTTGAGTTTATTATTGTTTTTACTTTTCCATTGCATTTGCATGAATTGAAGAATTTAATGTTATTTCTTTTGAATTCTGCTTCTTACAAATTCTATCTTCATTTTCATTTTTTTGCTCAGCTTGGCGAGACTATTTCTCCCATGAAGGAAGATTTTATCATGGTTCATTTGCAGCATTGCTGTAACCATTGTTGTCTTCTTATGGTATCTGGAACTCGTTGGGTCTGCAACCAGTGCAAAAACTTTCAGATGTGTGAGAAGTAAGAATTCTTCGTTGTTTACCTGTATCTGCGCATACTGCAGATGTT
Source organism: Euonymus europaeus (assembly GCA_963580455.1). Lineage (NCBI taxonomy): Eukaryota > Viridiplantae > Streptophyta > Magnoliopsida > Celastrales > Celastraceae > Euonymus > Euonymus europaeus. The sequence goes on along the minus strand of OY756968.1, from coordinate 20,008,817 downwards.
TATTTGATCTAGTGCTTGCTATTAGAAATTTATAGGAGTAATTCTAATCATACCTTGGTTATATCCAACCATTTACTGAAAGCTAAATATATATATTTTTTGCCTTTTTGGAATGAGACTGCAAGCTAAATTTAGGATAATGCCTAAGATACTCTTCAAGTTTGTCTGAAATTGTTGGTGTCAAACACTTGCAAAAATCAGTAGTTTTATTTGGTTCCTTGGGGCCATTATCTCATTACAAGTTTATGTTATCCTTGTCTTTCCACTAAATTAGTTATTTTTTACTTGAATGACCTTCAAGTGCATCTGATTTGCTTGTGGCTCAGGTGTTATGATGCAGAACAAAGGCGTGAGGAAAGAGAGAGACATCCTGTCAATCAGAAGGAGAAACATGCATTCTATCCAGTAAGTTGGCGGTGCTTATATTTAGTCTGGCTGCTACCCAGTCTATATGGTCATTACGGGATTAAAACCTTGTTGTTTTATGTTTCTCACTGGAAAATATTATGTTATTGAATGATACAGGTGGAGATAAGTGATGTACCTGCTGATACAAAGGATAAAGATGAGATACTTGAAAGTGAATTCTTTGACACCAGACAGGCATTTCTAAGTCTCTGTCAAGGAAACCACTATCAGTATGATACCTTACGGCGAGCTAAACATTCATCAATGATGGTCCTTTACCATCTTCACAATCCAACTGCTCCAGCTTTCGTGACAACATGCAATGCATGCCATCTTGACATTGAGACTGGCCAAGGTTGGCGCTGTGAAGTTTGCCCCGATTATGACGTATGCAATGCTTGTTACCAAAAGGATGGAGGCATCGATCATCCTCATAATTTGACAAATCATCCGTCCATGGCTGAGCGTGATGCTCAAAATAAAGAAGCTAGGCAGATGCGTGTTGTACAGGTACTATAGATCATGTGTATTTTTGTTATTAGTGTAATCTAGATTGTTTGTTGTCCACGTTGCTGCATGCCATTTGAAATTCTTTTAACATTTCAATGCCCTGGAATTGGTTATTTTTACTGAAGCTTGGGGTTATGCTCCTTTTTTATTCTTTGGGAACATGCGAGTAAACATTATTGGATAGATTATGTATTCTCGACAGTTACCATCTTGCCCTATTTCTTAACTGTAAATCAATGAAAAGTTGTCACCAAATAAAAGTTCTTTGAGATGTTATACAACTTACTAAGGATAAGAAGAGTTGTACTATTTGGGCTATACATAGAAGTGTTATAGGAGGAAAGATTTCGTGAACATTTGTGTTTTAAACTCCTCTGCGTCATCTGTCCTAACACAAACCGTTATGTGAATTGCAGCTTCGGAAAATGCTTGATCTTCTGGTGCACGCATCTCAGTGTCGTTCTCCACATTGCCAATATCCAAATTGTCGTAAGGTGAAGGGGCTCTTCCGGCACGGGATACAATGCAGGACACGTGCATCTGGAGGATGTGTTCTTTGTAAGAAAATGTGGTATCTATTGCAACTTCACGCAAGGGCATGCAAAGAATCTGAATGCCATGTGCCACGTTGCAGGTAATGTGCACCTCCTTCAAACTCATCTTCAGGGGGTTCAATTGTTTCTCTTTCTATCTTTTCTGCTATCTATCTAATATGATGAGTATTTTATAAGTTGTTTTCCTAAATGTTTGTTAATTATACAGAGATCTAAAAGAACATTTGAGGAGGCTGCAGCAGCAGTGTGATTCTCGCCGAAGGGCTGCTGTGATGGAGATGATGAGACAGAGAGCTGCGGAGGTTGCCAATGCTGGTTAAAACTGATTGTAAATAATAATATGGCTCTTTTGAAGAAAAGCTTCAAGATAGGAGTTTAGAAATTAGTTTTGTGCTGATCTACTGGGACACTGCCAGGAAGGAGGCGGTGATAGGACAAGTTGTTATCCAGAAAAGGTGGCAGATGATAGTACAGCAGATTGATTTCAAAACACACTGGTCGCTGAAGGATTCTTTTATTTATCTTCATCCCCATGATGAAAGTTCAAAGGAGTTTTTTCGACGGGACTGCTCTCCCATTGTCAACACTAGTTTTCATGGGTGGGGAATTTTGAGTGCTGGTGTGTTAGTCCATCGCCTGATTTGGTGATTCTTTGATTTCACCGTGCTGGTGTGTTAGTCCATTTTTCTTTATCCTCGTATTCTGTTAAACGCCATCGATGGTGGTGAGTGTACTATAATTGGGTCTAATTTGCGTAATATATTTCTCACGAAAGGAATGTGGGATGGAGGTTTAGATTCGAATCTCCATCTTTTTTCTTTCCCATGCACCCCCACCTCCCACTTTTTGTAGATTATATTGTTATAAAAAAAAGTGAAATAAGACTGCAGCGATCCAGAAGAAGAAGAAGGAGGACTTCAGCGATTTCCATCTGTTCTTTTATGTTCTGCATACACGATTAACTACGTTGAGAAACACTTCAGCCAAGTTGCATCTGACAGTAAAAGTTCTTCCTTTTTTTGTTTGTTTTACACTTCCTAATCAAGATATTCTAGAACGAAACATTTGACTGAAAATGTTCCTAAAACACTCCATTCTACACCTGGCTATCCTAGATCCACGCGAAATAGGGATTGTGAGATTTGTGGTCGACCAAAATCACACATTCGGTGAGCCAAGACTAGTAAACTACATCAATAGTTGGTGTTCAGTTTTGTGGTGAGCCAGAAATCACATTGGTTGTAAAGTTGGTGTCGAGCTTATAAAAGCACCAAGCTTTTGGTTACCTCTGAAACTGAGTGGGAGGAGTTCCATTTTACTCATTTAAACAGGTATAATAGAAAACCAGAATGATCATCGAATTAAAAAATTCTTCGGTTTAAGGTTTTATTGGAGTTCAATAAAATACAATATTATATATAGTCACACATTTTAGTATATTTACATGTATATCTACCATATATGTATTTTAATTATAAGATAACTTTGATTAGTGCATTTTGCATTGATTTCTCCTTCACCTCCCCCTCCAATCTTTGCACATCCCCAATGTAACTTTTTTTACAAGCCCAAATCCCACAACCGCGTAATTGGAAATATATGAACTTTTCTTTTGCTCATGGCAAAAAATACACATTCACAAAATATTTTCTCCATCTTCTCCAACCTTTTTAAGTCTTGTGACGTACTTCCAAAGAGGTTTGCTTGAATTTTCAACACTAGCGATAAATAGATTTGAGTAGCTGAAGACCATATAATATTATTCTTTTTGAATGGCGCAGATATCCACGTGAAGGCATTGCATGATTCAACAGCAAGAAACAAGAGCTTTAATATAAGATTCTGTAATTCGTTTTTGAAGTTGAATATGGGTAATGTAGAACTAATAAGGTCATTATGGTTATTTTCTCCAGGTTTGCTACAAGTATGTTCCTGACTAAGGGAAGGAGCTGTATGAACTGGTAAGGAGGATGGAGAAAAATACCTGGTCATCATCCTCTTGAGCAATTCATCATATGCTTCTCGGAAATTACATTACCAGTTGAGTGTGGGACTGACCTCATGCTTGCCTGGGAAAGGAAAGAGAGTGTCCTGTAATTGTTCATCATTTACATGTATGTTTTGTAGAGCAACCATATATAAATTGCATAATTCTTTTTGTTTTCCACATGTACCATCGTCCTTTTCTCTGCGTGTATAATCGTAATCTTAGATTTATGTCGAGATACCAGGTATATTCATCAGGCAAAATGAGTATTTTATTTTTTATTATTCACATGATATGTGAGCTGAGTTTGTCTAATTAATGACAAATTTTCACCGTCTCGGGAAGAAATGATGCTGAGAGAATCCATGCAAGATATGGTTGGTTAGAATGAGAGCCATTCAATCTGATTCTGGGTATTTGGCTAAAACACCTAATTATTTAGTAATGGAACCATTTTTTGGGATGAAATTTGAGAGAGAAATGTAAAGGAAAGAACTGGAAGCCCGAAGGAGAGAATCTGTGTGAACTTCTATTCAGATCTATGGAGTAATCGAAATTTGAAAACTTTAGTCAAACTTGTTAAATTTTGACCTCTGTTGCACAATAGGTAGTGATAAATAATTCATATTTTAAGAGTTCATGTAGCTCATTTCTAAATAATGTGTTAAATTTTAAGGGTAACAAATTAACTAAACTTAACCGGCTCGTGTATCGGATTTTCATACTATAGGATCTCCTAATAAAATTTCCTATTTTCGATAAAAAAAACAATAAGTATTAAACACTAAGACTATGTTTTGATGGAAGTTTAGGGAAGTGATGTTTTAACTCATGAAATCTTGTTTGGCACGAGGTTTCAAAAAAGAAGCTTCATGAGCATTTTTGAAGTTGAACATAAGAGGTATTTTTGTCTTTTCATTTTTATTGTAGAATAAAAGCCCGAAACACTCAAATTGAGGGTTTCATTTTTGCTTTGAGATGAAGGTTTCTCGAAACTTCCTACCAACTTTAACAAAACCTCCTTCCAAACATAACGTAAGAATAATGAATTCACTAAACTCTAACGAGTTAATAATTAATTAGAATAAAGATACAAAATCAAATAAATACTTAACATATTGATTAAAGTAGTAGAATAATTAATTAGAATAAAAAATTAATAAAATAACTAGATATGAATACCCAAAATATTGGCTACATACCATTTACACAACACAAATTCAGGCTGATATACGTGACACGTGGACCAGGAGGGGACACAGGACCAAGCACCACAAGCCTGCCTCAAAGAAGATAAGGAAGAATCAAAGATAGATTCATGCAGTAAAAAATGGAGCCAATCTGATTCTGAAGAATCCAAGCCAAGACCAGCCAATAATGCTAATTAATGGCACAAATACAGCTCTCACTCACAGAACCACAACATACGCTGTTTCTGGTCTCATCAGTTGCAAGAACAATCGAAAACTCAGCAGTAGCTGCAGCCTGAGTGTTAAGGCAACAGGGTTGTTTGCAGCAGCTGCAGTGCTTTTAGCCTCGGCAGCAGGTGCTATGGAAGCACCCGAAGAAGCGGATACGCTATCCAACATACCACAGACGCTCTCCGGTGAATGTGCATCGGTGAAGGATTGCAAGAAGGAGAGAATCCAAAGGCCAAAGTCAAGGAAAGCAGAGTCTTGCACAATAAAATGTGTCACCACTTGCATTAGGGGAGGAGAAGGCTCACCCGGTGAAGGTCCTCTTAACATCAGAAGGTAATATCAATACATTGTACACATGCTCCATTAATGGAGTGGTGATATTGCTTCTTCATTGTGGCGTAATAGTTTCTTAAATCTGAATGCTCTATTTTGCAGACCTCTGGTGGTTTTCAAGCAAGGATTCCGAAGCCGTCATTATTGGTATGTACTCCCCTCCCTCCCACCAGGCCACCATTTTACTTGTCCTTTTCAATTTTACACACAGTTTTAAAAAATTATATAACTCTCCTTTAATTTGACATTTATACCCTCGAAAAAGAATACTAGACAATTTAAAGTCAATTAATGTATATAGTTATCGAACTTTTCAATTTAAGGTTAAATAAGGGTAAGATAAAAAAGTTAAATAAAATTAGTTTTAATTAATTGGAATGAACATGTATTTTGGGACATCCCAAAAAAGAATAGTTGACAATTAAAATGAGACGGAGGAAGTATTATAAACGAGTTTTGATTTCCCAAAGCATATGAAGAATCATACAGATGAAATTGTTGTTGGCAAACTATGCACTTCTAGTTCTTGGGAAGCAGGCTGTTAAGAATTCTGAAAATTTGATCATAGAGGGCAATGAAGTTAATTGTTTTGTGTATTTGGTGATCGAGATTTAGTTATATTCTATGTTTTGGTGCAGTTTGGTGGAGTGCTCGGATATCTGTAATTTGATTGGAGATGGAGATGATGGACCTTAAGCTGTAAATTTCCACCTTTTACTTCACCAGAATGTTATTGAGATATTTTCATTCAATCATCTGTCATTAAGGATCAAGATCAAGATACAGAGCATGCAATGGAAGAACGCAAAGGAGTCATTTTGTACATCGAGAGAATGTATTTGAACCATTGTCAAAGGGAACCTTTAATTTGAAATTAATGGCCTTTCAAGGAACCTTATAAAGTTCATCTTATGCATTTGCAGAAAAGCTGAAACTCCAAGAATAGCAATTGAAGTAGCAGTCGTGTTTACTGGAGTCATATAGCGTATAAGCTGTAATATTAATAAGTTAATGTATAAGCTGTTGAAGTTATAATAGCTAGCGTATAAGCTGTCAAATTACTATTAAGATTATTAACACTTGTTGATTTATGAGTCGCGTGTCGTATAGCAATTGAAGTAGCAATCGTGTTTACTGGAGTCATATAGCGTATACGCTGTAATATTAATAAGTTAATGTATAAGCTGTTGAAGTTATAATAGCCTATAAGCTGTCAAATTACTATTAAAATTATTAACACTTGTCGATTTATGAGTCGCGTGTCGTATGAGTTTCAATGAGTCGCGTGTCGTATGAGTATTGAAACGTAAAATGAAAGAGCTTGTGAGCTTAGAAAATGAGTCTATAAGCTATAAGCTCTACCAAACAGGTATTCCAGCATTCTTATTCGTGTTCATACTAACTCTCTGCTCTCTTCCAAAACAAGAGAGAACCAATGGATAAAGCACGCTAAAGCCTTGACAATGGTGATCTCAAAGAAGCAAACAAGGAAGAGGTGGGTGACAGAAACGGCGTCTTCCCACTTTTACCATCCTCTGTTTCCTCTTCTCCTTCACTGACATCATTAGCGTCTTCTTTCTCTGCATTATCTACCATCTGCAAGTCCAAACCAAAACACAAAAAAAGATAAGTGAACTAACTAAGCTTGAATACATTATCACTGTAAGTAATTAAATAATAAGTAAAGAAAACAGAGAGACCTTCCTAGTGACAGAGGGAGAGAGGGAAGGGAGAATATCAACAAGATGAGTCTTGATGCGATGCAGGGCATCCTTGGTTAATCCTTGTGCAGCCACTGTGACATCTCTCACAACCGTCTCCATGTTGTGTCTGGCATTCTCCAACGCTTCTGATGGCACCGCTGCAGCAGCCAATTTTTCCAGCACCTTATCCTTCATATTCCCCAAGGTCCTCCTTATGTCCCCCACCACACCCATAGTCCCCTTCTCCTTACTATGCTTATTCTCTTGGTCTTCTTCTTCTTCTGCTGCTGCTGCTACTTTGATTGCATGTTTTGGTGCGTAGAGCTCTGCTTGTCCCACATCCTATTCTTGTTTGCTACTGTGGTGGTTTGTGGTTGTGGTGGTGGTACGTTCTCTCTGTGTCTCATGGCATGTATCTCTAGCTATGGTTTATTCGTCATTTGATTTGGACTGTTTTGGTTTTGTTTTTATGGAGAATTATCCAGAATAAATATTGGGAGGACCGGATGGAAGAGCACCACTAGAGTTTAGAGTTTTGTGTCTTTATTTTGAAACGGAGGACACATGTACCTGGCTGCTCTCTTCAGGGCCACATGTAAGACACAGTTTTATACACACTTTTCTTGGGAGAAGCCATTCTAGGGTTGTCCATTGAAAGATAAACTTGGTTGATTTGGGATAATTAGGGATTTTAATAATGTAAGATTGTGTTTTTGGGTATAGGAATGAATATGTTGGTGGTGATAAATTATTCAATATCACTAGACACAATATCATATGTTGATGGACAGTGTACTATTCTAATGGGACTGTGTCAATTCACTTGCATTTGAATTTTGAACTATCTATTTTCGTTTTCAACTATTCATACATTGTCACTCATTAATGAGCAAAGTTGAATGAGCTGAACGGAAAAGTTTGATCAAATGCCTCATTAGTTAGTTTTCTTTCCATTTTACTCATGACATGATGAATCATAGTTTGGTTAATGTTAACTAATTTTGATATTATCACTAGATTTATGTAACTGACAGTCTAACACGTGCCAGGTTCGAAAAATGGTTTTCTTCTTTGCACAGGATTCCACAAGCAGTCAAGAGGATTATCCCCTGTTCTTGGACAATCCCTTGGATAAAACCCTAGGTGAGAGAATAACAACAATGCGTTTTAGAATAATATTTTTCATATCCTCCACGTTCCTTAGCCCGCCTCCTATATACAAGAAAATGTGTACATGACCAAAAGCTGCGCCTACTATTCTGGTACAACAACTCTCCCAGAATTAGCATTAGCAATAAGGATTATGTATTACCCATGCAACTAAACACTAATTAAACATCGTAATGGCCTACTGGCCCAACTAACTTCACTAATAATATAACCCAATAGAGGAAAGCCTACCCAATAATCAAAATATCAAATAAATGAACATGACAAACCCTTCCCCTTAGAAAACCATGGCCACAAGGTCAGGGAGATCTTCCAAAAGTTTAATGTAAGGAACCCAGGTAGCATCATCCTCACTCTGGCCAACCCATTGAACAAGTACTTCAACGAATGGGTATTTCCCATGTGTTGTAAGCCTTCTGCGAAGAATCTTGAATGGTTCCACAATCATATGTCCTGCTGAATTCACAATCGGAAGAGTTGTTAACGAGGTGATACCTGGATTGAGAGTCTTCTTTAATTGGGACACATGCATAACCGGATGAATTTGGGAGGAGGCTGGGAGGTCCAATTCATACACTATCAGACCGATCTTCTTCATAATATAGAAAGGACCATAAAACCTTGGTGCAAGTTTCAAATTTTTTCGCTGGGAGACAGAGATTTGCCTATAGGGTTGTAATTTCAAATAAACCCAGTCACCCACTTGAAACTCACAATGCAGTCGACGTTTATCTGAAAAAAAACTTCATGGAAGCTTGGTTCTTATGGAGATTATGCCTTAATGTGACTAAGATTTCTTCTCTGGTTCACAACTCCTGCTCGACTGTCCTTAATGCGACAATACCAGGAGTGTAGTTGCTCATCTTAAGTAGAGGATGCCCATAGACCGCTTCAAAAGGGCTCATCTTGGTACTTGGATGTGTAGTAGTGTTGTAGCAATATTCAGCAAGAGGCAATCATTTCAACCACTCTTTAGGATGGACAAAAGCAAAACAACGTAGGTACTGCTCTACTGCTTTGTTCACAGCCTTAGTCTTACCCTCACTCTAAGGGTGATATGTGCTACTGAACTTCAACCGTGTCCCTTGTAAATAAAAAAACTCTTTCCAAAATTTGCTAGTAAAAATGGCATTGCGATCACTAACGATGCTAGTGGGCATACCATGCAACTTGAAGATCAAATCCATGAACTCTTGCGCCACCTTAGCCGCGGTGTAAGGATGTTGAAGATCCACAAAATAAACACACTTGGTTAAATGATCCACAACTGTCAAAATTATCAATTTACCCTTGGAGTTAGGCAATCCCTCAATAAAGTCCATGCTAATGTCATCCCATGGTAACTTCGGGATTTTTCATATCATTCCTTAACCCCTTCCAATAGAAATTAAGCTTGGCACATTGGCGGGTTTTAGCGAATCTTGGATGGCCTGTCGTGGGTATCCCGTGTACTTCAAGCAACAATTTCTGGCAAAGTTGCTCATCACTGCCCACTAGCATTCGACCTTTATAATAAAAGGTACCCAAATGGTAGGAGATATTTTTTGGTAGATCTTCGCCCCTTTGTGCTTATGTAACAAGACTTATATCGAAACTTCATTGAGATAAGAGGCATGAATCTCAGGTAAAATACCACACACAGGTATAGAGATAGACATGCAAGAACTGCTTCTTTTGTGTGACATTCTTCCTTCCTTGACAATGCATCTGCTACTTTTTTGTCTAATCCCTTCTTGTATACCACCACAAAATCATAATCAAAAAGTTTGCTAACCCATTTTTGTTGAGAAGCAGTACCCAAGGTTTGGTCCAAAATATATTTGAGGATATGGTGGTCGGTTTCATGACCCATTAAATAGTGCTTCCATTTTTGAATGGCGGAAACAAGAGCAAACAATTCCTTTTCATAAGTAGATAATAGCAATGATCTCCCCTTCAAGGCGGCACTAAAGTAAGCTATCGGGGTGGTGATTCTGCATCAACACTGCTCCCACTCCTTCACCTGAAGCATCACATTCTATAACAAAAGGCTTAGAAAAATTAGGAAGAGCCAATACGGAGGGGTCAAAACAGTCTGCTGAAATTGTCGAAAAGCCTTCTCACTAAAGTTAGTCCAACAAAATTCTCCTTTTTGCAAGAGATTGGTAAGAGGTCTAGCTAACATGTCGTACCCCTTGATGAATCTCCTATAGTACCCAGTCAAGCCAAGAAAACCCTTCTAAGATTTAATAGTGGTGGGAATTGGCCAATCTAGCATAACCTGAATTTTTCTCCAGTCAGTTTGCACTCCTTCTTTGTCAATGACATGTCCCAAATAGCTGATTGATGGACTTCCAAATGTGCACTTGCTACGTTTCGCAAACAATTGGTTCTCCTGAAGAATTGCTAACACGAGCCTCAAGTGTGAGAGGTGGTCTACTAGTGTTTGACTATATACTAAGATGTCATAAAAAAAACTAAAACAAATCTCCTCAAATAGGGTTTGAAGACCTCATTCATTAGAGACTGGAAGGTGGCTGGAGCATTCGTCAAGCCAAATGGCATCACCAAGTACTCATATAACCCCTCATGAGTTCTAAAAGCTATTTTTTGAATATCCTCCTCTTTCATACGAATTTGATGGTACTCGGATCGTAGATCTAACTTGGAGAAAATCGTCACACCATGAAGCTTATCAAGGAACTCATCAATCACTGGTATAGGAAACTTGTTTTTCACAGTTACTTGGTTGAGAGCTCAATAGTCTACACAACCTCCATGTGCCATTAGATTTTTTAATTAACCAATATTACTGGAGATGCATACTGGCTTTGGCTCGGTCTAACCATCCCACAATCCAAAAGTTCTTTGACCATTTTTCCGATCTTCATTTTTTTTTACTGTGGGGACATCAGTAAGGTCGTTGATAGGAATCTTTTTTGTGTTTCCTTCCGTAGAAATATTTGCCGAAGTGAGCGTAGTTACCTTTGAAGTTCGAGGTGGCACGTAACCTGGATATGTTAGAAGGATCATTTGAGTTGGAGTTGTTATTGAAGGAGGACTTGGAGGAAGGTGAATAATCGGACTAGTGGTGGAGTATGGTACACCCTCAGTTTTCCGTGTTAGGCCTTGACTGGTTTCGTGCATCCTGGCCAATGATTGATCTATATCACAGTGGGTTGTCGCAAAACCTTGACAGCTAGCCTGATTTCATCTTTTATCTCTAAGATGTAGAGCCCAAGTTTTTGATCTTCATTTAGCCGTCGAAGTTTAACGGTTAACTCCTCATGCTGGTCAAAATATTCCTCCACATCTAGTGGAGACGGGCTATTTCTTTAATAGAAGAGACTAAAAAAGTAGGACCATACCTGTAACGCCTCAACCCATGAAACCCTAATTCACGAGCCCGTAGACCAGAACGCTACTCCTAATATCCCACTTGTTTCCACATTGAGCTCAGTTATTACAGATACAAATAACTTTCAACAATTCATGCCTAGATAAAAATTTTATTAAACGAGCAACAATAATGATTAATTAAACAACCTCAATTAATAATATACTATTAATCATACCAAATAACATATAGTCTTCTTAGTTCGACAACCCTACAGTCACAATCGAAATACTACTTACGACTAATGTCCCTTGATCTAATATTGTGGATAATTTCTTATCTAAAGAACTCCAAAGTTTCTATCTACCTCGCAAAAAATAAATTACACAACCATATATTGAATGTCATCGATTTACTGTTTCTGTTACTTGAGCATCCTCACTGTGGATCCATGGCATCACCATCAACAACCCAATCAGCATAATCAATAGAAACATCAGTTCCTGTATTATGGAACATAGTGAGCCAAGGCCCAGCAAGTAGTACTTATGCGTGAATGCATGTGATCATCATCATTAGAAAATAGTCAGCCATTTAAAACCTTTTTCCTATACTTGGGCCCTTAACCTAGGTAAACTCCTACAGAGCAACCGGTCGAGATTTTTGTTTAATACTCTACCGTAGAGCCCATTCAGTTAACATTCGTATCATTTATTCATTTTCCTTTTTCATTTCCTTTTCATTTAACAGTAATCCATAAACCTTTCTCTTTACAATGCACCCTCTCTATAGCAGTAATATCCGGTTATAAAAACATTTACATTAATGTGCATCCCATGTATTCCATGAAATGTCATGCCTCATGCGAAGCAAACCATATACATTACCTCAATAAATCATCACATGTCATATCATAATTCACGTATATCCAAATCATCACAAATTATGTCTCATGAAAACATCGAATCAGTACAATCATTATCATATTCACTCAAATAGACATCACAATCAATACAAATAATAGCACATAAAATTCAGTCACAAAGTTCCGTAATACAATTGAGTACTACTTACCACGACGTACTCCCATGAATATCGATAATTTAATTACACACGTTGACTTCCTGAAACCCATACACATATAATCATTATCTTAAATTCATATTTCGATATCATTATCTTTTAATCAACTTATTTTATCTATACCATTTCCTTAATATAATTAACTTAAAACAATTATTTTAATATAATTAATTAACCTTAATTATTAAATAATTAATTAAATTAAGACCCAACCGCCGATTAAGCGGTGGTGATGTCCACGGTGGCCATGAGCGGAATCGCCGAGATGCGATGAGTGCACCTCTAGTGCCATTTACCTGATCGGAGGCCGGGATTCTGCATTTTCCGGCTTCGAACCTCATGGAAACCACAACCTTCTTTCTCTTCGTTGACAAGCTTATGGACCTCCGTTTAATCCGAAATTGGTTCCTTTGAATTCGTCCTATCGAGATTGACTTTCCCATACCAAAATCGCGACGGATCGCCGTTGGAGGTGGAAACCCGTTTCCGTCACCGCCACTGTTGACACAGACAAACCTAAATTTTCTGGTTTAGGGTTTTTCTTTTCGGGTTCCGTGCATTTCCAAATTATATATATAATTAAATCCTTTAATTAATCATTTACCGTTTTGCCTTTGCTTCTTCTCTTTAATTACATCAAATACCTATATGTATTTATAGTGTTGCCATTATCTTATTTACTATATATATATATATATATATATATATATATATATATATATTTTAACTTCTATAATTCTTAACACATTCATTTCAACTCCGATTCCAGTTATTCTTGCACTCTTTAATTTTATTTCTCATATATAATTGATGAAAGATATTCCGATCCAATTTAAGCCACACTCGACGTCACCTATTTGACACATGACATTACTGATCTTACCACATTTACCGTAACAGGTTATCCAAAGGTTCGGGGTGTTACAATACCAAGTTGTGAAAGGTGCAGAAAACGTCTCCCAATCGACCGGTGCACCAGAGAATTCCCACTCTTGGAACCAATTGGCCACCCTCCCTTCCAAATAACATGCCGTGATGGTCACTTTATGGTGTGCAGTAGTACGATAGAAACAAAAATATTTGTTGCTTTGTTCAACCAAATAACTGGGTCTTCTCCAAAGAATTTGGGGAAGTCGAACCTGGGTCGTTGGACAGCCCCATAACCATAATTTGAATCCTCGCCGCATGGAAGATCATTATTTCCCCTAGGTAGTGCTGGAACTGGTGGAAGATTGACACCAACCCCTGGAGCCAGTTGAGGTACAAGAAGCTCAAGGTGATTCATAATCGTGGTTAAGGATCGTTGTGTTTCTTTCGCGTGTTGGTCATTCAGCAATCTCTCTTCGTCCATTTGCCTCTACAAATAAGCTAGTGTTTCTTCCAATATACTCACTTGTTCATTCATGGCCTTAGGTGGCATGGCTCAATTCGAATACACAAAAACAACGAAGATGGGAGGCTATGAAATCGCTCTGATACGAAAATGTCAGGTTTGAAAATGGTTTTCTTCCCTGCACAAGATTTCAAGAGGATTATCCCTTGTTCTTGGACAATCCCTTGGATAAACCCTTGGATAAAACCCTATGCGAGAGAGTAATGACAGTGCTTTTTAGAGTAATATTTTTCATATCTTCCACGTTCCTTAGCACACCTCCTATATACAGGAAAATGTGTACATGACGAAAAGCTGCGTCTGCTATTCTGGTACAATGACTCTCTCAGAATTAGTATTAGCAATAAGGATTACGTATTAACCATGCAACTATACACTAATTAAACATCGTTATTAACATGTACTAAACTGACTAAGACTAGAATGGACTTAAGGCCTACTGGACTAACTAACTGCACTAATAATATAACCCAATAGAGGAAAGCCTACCCAATAATCAAAGAACTGAACATGACAGCATGTTCAGTTCTTAAGAACAACATTTTCACATTATTTTGGAGAATGTACATTCTTCGGTTCTTGGCCTCGCCAGTAGTCTTATACGTGTGAGTTGTTTATCTTATTATTATTATTATTATTATTATTTTGTCTAGGTTTCTACACAAACTATATAAACTTGTCCTTTGGTAGCTGGGACTTGGGATCCGAGTTCCATCCATTGATTTGGAAGTCACTGTTGTTGGAAGCTTATGAAACATTACTGAAACACACTTCTTACTAATTTATGAGATCCTTTGTGCCTAATTCTAAATTGATCATAATGATCGTGGAATTATAATCGCATCCTGTTATCATATGATTCATATACGGCGAGGACCATTAGATCACTTGACAACCAAATCATCAAAACACAAATTTCTATGCATTTTTTTCCCTTTTTCCATTAACAAAACATCTACTCTTCCATTCCACCATAAATTCCTCAAAAAAACTACACAAAAATCAATATTAGGTCCCACTTTTTTTACAAAAAGTCAAGCTACATACATATCTAAATCATCAAACACATCTTTCAATGCAACCACATCACAAAAAACACACATTCCTATACATTATCATTTCCCCTTAAAAAACTACCATGGCAATTGCCTAACCGTACAACTTCAAGTCCTAAGAAGAGCTATTGCTAAATGTAGTCGCACCACAATAATTACCCTATTTTATTGACGAAGCGGAAGTAACCAAACTTGAATTGTACAATGATAATTCAAGGAATACAGGCAAGAAAATGATTCCTCTAATAGCCGCATTATTTAGAATAATCACCAAAAAGTGTCTCCAACATAGATATGAAATGATATTTATACTACATATCAAACCCTAATCGTACTAGAACCAGGAAATTAGAACAAATTAATTAGGAAATGAATAAATTAACGCACAAGAATATAGAAAGGCCACGTAGACAACTAAAACAAACGAATTAGGATCCGTGATGAGCTATTATGAGGATAGAGTCTTGGTAAAATCTAAAGAGCACAAAATCCCCTTTCCAAAAACATATTGTAGGCCCATAACTCCACTCTAGCTGAAAGTTATGGCCCTTCAAAGCCCACTGCCTCATGAGATTTTCACCATAGCTGAAAGTTATAACCCTTCCAGGCAGCCTTCTCACGGGAACAATCCAGTTTAGCCATAAAATCTTCAGCCACACGCTCTACATCATTTTTCAGACGTGTTCAATCCCGCATCCACTTGGTCTGTAGTGAACACTTATGATGTGACCGGACAACTCCATCGGGTGTCCAGACAGTTACCATTAAGAAGCTGACAATGGCATATCTGGGTATGGCTATCCGAACACCTCCTCCAGATCGGCACTTTAAAGTGTGAAAATCAAAATAGAAATGATTAGGCTTTACGAAAATGAGAGAGAAAAGCAAGATACAAAGAGAGGGTAGTCCAAAGGTGCCAGGTCATGTAACTTTCTTCTTGTAATCTTTTGCAAATATCATAGTGGACGTAGGCTCTTGTATTGAGATTGAACTAGGGTATTTTGGTGGTATATCTTTACTTTTTGCAAAATCCTTTTAGTGCTTTTTCTACTTGTTTGGGTTGGATTGATTTCTCTAGAGACATTATATGCTCATATAATTCCACTTATTTCACTACAAATAATCTATTGGTGATGTCACTAGTGATCCTGCAAAAAAGTTGAAAAGATGTGAACCAGAGAAATCTCAAGGTAGTGGGTGCTGGTCGAAAAGGCTCCAACATTCAAGTTAGCAAAGTGAGAAGCCTGAAAGGATGCTATACGTTTGCAAAAGGGCCATGGTAGAAGCCTCATATTGGATAAGTGTTGATGAAGTGAAAACCGTGCGCATAATTTTTTTTAGGGTGAAAGTTGGGTATATTGTTGATGTCTAGTGTCTATAGATGTTTGAATCTACAATTGCTGAGCTACACAGAAGCTCGAGATTTGATTGGCCACTGAAAATCTGTAATTGTTGACCTAGATGTAGCCTGCAAAATAACTTAAGAAAGCTATCGTTGGCTTCCCAAGGACCAATCGTTAGGGTGTCAATTGTTAGGGCTCAGACGGTCAAGTCAATCCAATATGGAAATAGATACTCAAGACTTTGGTGTAGATCAACTGAAATGAGAAGAAAGGGTGGTTTTTATGGCAGATTAAAAGTGATAAAAGATGTTTTGAAGTTGAGACGAAGACTTCCGGTGAGGAGTTTCGTTTGATTGAGAAATACAAAGATAAAGAGATATAAAAGGAGATTTAGTAGTGAGAGAATCCAACTATTCATCCTCCTTCTTCGAAGACGAGATGGGTATTTATAGTGCTGGGGTAATTGAAAGGACAAGGGCAAGGCCAAAAAAGCATAAAGCAGACCTAAAAGTGTTAGGCTTTACAGGAATGTTAGAGACAATGACTTGCGAAAGGTCGAGAGTTAACATGCATGGTATAAAGGAGATGTGACAATAGGTAAAGTAATATGAAATCATTTAATATAAAGTGGAGGTTTGTTAGCACGTTACCTTTTTGTGTTGAAGATTTGTGACACTTTCGGTACTAGTAAGAGTTAGCATATGTAAAGCTCATTGTCGAATTGAAAGTCTATCTATGTCGGTGAGCTCCGACTTTGATGAGCCTCTTTACATGGACTTCAGGTCTTGGACCTTGGCTTGATTCAAGTAGATCTCAAGATGACCTGCCAGTTGACTTGGTCAAACCTTGACTTTAAATGAAAAGTGGGTCAATCCTAACTTTGGCAGCTACCGTGTCCTAAAAACATCGGATCTATCCGGTACACCAATTTTAAAAAAAAAATTCTAAAAAACCTTTAAATGTGTAGTATATAGTGTGACAAATTCAACGACATATTTTTTATTCAAAACAAAACTTTCAGACTCGTCATGGAAAATGCATGATAATTTTAAACCATCGGATATAAATTCAAAATATTTAATTGTAGATTACAATGAATTTGATTTTTATTTCAAATAAAAATCATTGAACACTTCTTTTTATTATTAAGAAAAAGTGAGTATCTTAATATCTTCACTTCTTCAAGTCTACATCTCAATAAAAAGTGACATCAATGATTTCTTATAACACCACTTTTTTTTATGAAATGGCCGGCAATAACATATTTTCAAGCTCTACGTATATGACAATCATACCTATACATATACAATTTGTATTTACATGAGATGATGAGACCAAAAGTAGTTTTTAATTTCCTTCTATTTATAACTGAATACTTAACTGTTTTATTTGTCATCTAAGTAATGGTATCCAACGTCCTAAGCAACTCTTTTAAATAAATTATCCGGCCCAGTGCCGTCATGCACTTTGTCATTAAGCACCACCTTAGATGCTGCACAAACTGGACAATTATCCGGCTCAAAGAAACGGTCTGGGTGGCACCGGAAAAAAAAAAAAATTCACCCATTAGTGGAGATTCGGACATTATGACTGTCAATTCTTCTCGAGGAAAATCCCTTATCTTAACCAAATTGGAATTTGAAAAAATTTGGGAAAACAGAAAAAATATTATATATTAAAATACGGATGAAGATCATGAATTCGATGGTTAAGCGTTGAATCTAGTACAGATTCATAGTTCGAATCAACAAGTTTGAGTAGAACGTTCATTTTATCACATTGTCTCCCATCCTATATTTTCATGGCCAATTTATAAGCCAACTTTAATTATAATATTAATTTATTATTAAAAATATGAATAAGTGTATTAGTAAATAAAAAAGTCAATGTAAAGTTTGCATTATTAAATTCTTCCCTCTTGCCTATAAGTTTATCCGTCTAAAATCAAACCTATACATACACAATATATCTTCATTTTAGTACTTCAAGAAATCTAGTCATCATGGCAGTTGTGGGAGGAGATCGATTCGCGGTGACTGTGAAAAAGAAAGATATGGTGGCAGCCATGCTTCCATCGCAAGAACATTGGCTTCCACTCTCAAACCTTGACTTGCTTTTCCCTCCAGTTGATATGAGCCTTTTCTTGTGCTACGAGAAACCAATAATTACAGGTCATTATGGCGCCACCACCAATATGGTTGATGTCCTAAAGAAATCCTTGGCTCAAGCTCTTATTTCTTACTATGCTCTTGCTGGTGAAGTCGTGGCAAACTCTGCTGGTGAACCTGAGTTGCTGTGTAACAACAATGGTGTTGAATTTGTTGAAGCTTTTGCTGATGCGGAGCTTCAAAGTCTTGATCTTTATAATCCCGATGAGAGTGTTGAAGCCAAACTTGTGCCTACGAAGAAACATGGTGTGCTTGCTGTCCAGGTAATTTTGTTTCATGATTACTCCATGCTATCGGTATGTCATTTCATATGCTGATGTGATCTAGCATGACTAATAGGATCACAAAAATTTATGGATTGTGATGCTAAATCAACTATCCATGAATTTATATAAACAATCTATGAAATGTCACTATGCTGTTGATTTGGTACAACATGTCAACATACGTGACACGGCGTATCAGAACCATTGAATATTTTCTTAACATGTTAGTGCTCAAAATATTGGAGTCTAAGTAGTTTAATTTGGTCATCCAAATCTTATCTGGCATCTCCTACATGTGTTTATGATTTTTTCACGATTAGTATCTCCTCTTGAAATCCTTTCGATTTTCTCTCATATTCCAAATTAGTGGTTTTTAACTTTGATGTGAATTGCAGGTAACAGAACTGAAATGTGGCGGTGTAGTCTTGGGGTGCACATTAGATCATCGTATATCAGATGGATACTCAGCCTACATGTTCTTGGTTTCCTGGGCAGAAATTGCCCAATCTAAACCGACATATGCTTTACCATCCTTTAGGAAATCAATATTAAACCCTAGACATCCGACAAGAAAATTTGGCCAATCCATCGATGAAATATACATCCCCATCTCTGCATTGCCACCTCCTGAAGAAACTAGTCCCTCGGATCGTCTCTTGAGCCGCATATACTACATCAAAGCAAACGACCTTATTGACCTACAATCACTTGCTAGCTCTAATGGGTGCAAGAGGACTAAGCTCGAGTCCCTTAGTGCACTATTGTGGAAAATTGTTGCAAAATCAGCCACTAAAGACATAAGGGCAGCTAATAAGCTATCCAATATGGGTGTTGTTGTGGATGGAAGAACAAGGTTAGGTCAAGATAGTGTCAGTAAGGCAACAAAAATGGATACCTATTTTGGGAATGTACTATCAATTTCTTATGGTAGCGTAGGGGTTAATGATCTAATTTCAGAGCCACCAAATTGGGTGGCTGATAAAATCCATAAATTCTTGAAAACTAGAGGGACAAAAGATCATTTTTTGGATCTAATTGATTGGCTGGAGAACCACAGACCCGAACGTGCCATATGTAAGATATATAATAATCGAAAGGATGATGGACCTGCTTTCGTGATCTCATCGGGTCAACAATTCCCTGTGGAGAAGGTTAATTTCGGATGGGGCATACCTGTAATTGGATCATTCCTTCTTCCTAGGCTCGGGAGATGTGGGTATGTGATGCCTAGTCCGAGGATGATTGGTGATTGGATTGTGTATATGCAGCTTTCAAAAGGGCAATTGGAGTTGATTGATACTGAGGCTTGTAATGTGTTGAAGCCATTGACTCCCGAATACCTTAACATGGTTACTTCTTCAAGCTAAGTTGTAATTAATCGTCGTGATCTCTTTCATTTCTATTGTTATAGTAAAATAATAGAAAAGATGTATGACAGGCCTATATATTCAAGAGCCCTTATTCCATGACCTGAGTGCATTTTCACATGGCACACTCAAGGGTGTGGATGGGATTGATGTCAATGAAGAAGTAAAAGAGATAACACATGTTAATATAAATAACACCATTGAGTATGTCACATCAGATATTACCCGAACCATTGAATAATTTTTCATATATTCAATCCCATTAATTTCATATCTTCTCTCACCATACCAAGCTGGACATTGATTATAATTTTTTTACTCTCCTAAACATTCTCATGCTTTCACTCTTTCTCCATTTATAGTCTCCTCCTCTTTCTCTCCTCCAGCCGTTCCTCTCCCTCTTTCCATTCGTAACTGCACCTTCAATGACATCTCTTTGTTCGACCACCATACGAGCTGTCGTTGTTGAAATTTCCGTCGCAAAATTCAAAAACAACATTTTACTTTTTACGCCGAAATTTTCTATCATAAAATACGAAAATCCGTCCCAAAAGATTTTGACTATTTTGACAAAAAATTTGCTACAATTTCGTGGTGTAAAAACGTTCTATCGCAAAATTAAAATATATTAAAATATTCATCGTTATTTTGCGAAGGAATAATTTTCCTTCTCCAATATTAGCGACAAAATTATTTTCCATCTCTAAATCATGTCAAATAAAATATTTGAATTAATAATATACCATATATAATAGCATGATAAATCAAACTATATTAAAACAATAGAAATAGGAAGATAGATTATACTCCGTATGACATTATAACATTGTAATTTGGTAAAAATAACGTATTAGATCGTATTAGTTCCAAGACAAATCATACCTTGATATTAATAACTAGGGGTCACCAAATTAATCGCCCGTGGGCCTAGGTTCGGCCCGGGCCCAAGCTTGAAATGACATCGGGGTTGGGTAGCCCGACCCCGGCCTAGGCCTCATTTTTTGGGCCGAGCCCCGCCCGAAGCACGATTATTTGGGCTAGCCTGAACCCAAGCCCGAAAATATGACATACATATTACATATATATACCATATAAATAGATATATATATATATATATTACACTGCCCAGCAGTGCAGTGCATATATAGTGCACTGCCCAACAGTGCTGATAATATATATATTTTTTTAAATTTTAATTATTTAATTATTACATATGATAAAAATAGTTAAAATTCGAGTCTGAACTCACAAGTCCAAGGCCGCCCGGCTTGAAAGCCCGAAATTTGTGGGCCTAGGCCGGGCTTGGGCTTAGGCTTAGTCCGGGCTTCATATTTTCGGGTCATATTTATATAAGAAAATTTTCTCGTACTTTTTTTTTTTATAAAAGAAGACGATACCTCAACAGTTTATTAAAACCCTCACTTTAGGCGGAAGAATAACAAGATTGCAATATTAAAAGAAGAGACCAAAACAAGATTATAAGACCAATACAAAGACCCACACTTATAGATCAACTTACCTAACAACAAACACAAGGAATCCAACACAACTAATAACAGCCCATGCGGTCTCTAATAAAAAGCACCTTAACTAATCCCAAAACCAACTGTACCCGAGAACAAATGAAGCCAAACCACCCAACAAGCCTTTGCATATCAAAAACTAGCAACACGTACATGTTCGAACAATGCCCAAGTCAGGTGTTCTAGTGTCCCACATTGGTGGATTTCAATGAAAATAACTTGTATATAGATCTAAGTCCTTCTTTCTTCTAATAGGCTTTTTAGAGGGGAGAATAAGGAGACCCAAATTTATGACATGGTATCAGAGTGGGACCATCGAGGTTGTAAACTCTACATGTGTGCGGCATGTGGAGCCCAAGTCTGGCACACGATCCACACACGTGTCGGGGGGTTGGTGGGGTGGGGTGTTGGAACACTGCCCAAGTCGGGTGTTCCAGCGTCCTACATCAGTGGATTTTAGTGAAAATAACTTGTATATATATGCAAGTCCTTCTTTCTTCTAATAGGCCTTTTAGAGGGAAGAATAAAGGGACCCAAATTTATGACAACACCACTTTTCAACATGACAAAAGCCAATAGCACCAATTATCAGCTAGACCTAACTTATAAGGAAGCAAGAAAAATTCAGTGCTGAAGATAAAAGAGATAAATAACAGGATTAAGATCCAAAACCAGCAGCACAACTTCTCAACTATTAGCATTAAACTCCTCAGTAAGCAGAGTAGAGAAAATATCAACTCTATCATTACCTTGTCTATCTAAGACATCTACGACAACATTTGATTTACGCCAAGTATGTTGGAAAATAATCAAGGAGATAATCTTGACAAGATTATGAATGTCATTCAACTGGTGAGCCACATACCAAGGATTTGAAGTCTCATTTTTCACCCAGTTAACTACATATAAAGAATCTGACTCAAAGATGATGGATCACTTTTTCATGTAATTTTTGCTCCAAGGAGATCTCCAATGTTGTTCATATAGCCTTGATCTCAACTTTATTGGGATCAAAATGGCTACACGGAGCTGAGAAGAGACACAAAAATTTCCCTTACAAATTTCTTAAAACCCCTCTCACTCCTCTAGTGTTGTTATTTTTTGCTAAAACCATCAATGTTCCACTTTAATGTGAAAAAGGAGGAGGGATCCATTCATTCATCGACCAACGAGATTTGATAAGTTTTGATTTGAACTTTAAACCATTTGAGGAATTTAAAGTCTCCGGAAAATAATAAGCCATGTTGAAGTCCAATGCCTTCAACCAAAGGCCATACCTATCTAGACTAAGTAGTGAGTGCTCTGTCAATCCATCTCCTTGTTATTAAAGACAAGATTATTTCTTTCCATCCATACGGTCTAAACTATTATCGAAAACAACATGTGCGAAACGTTTTGCTGAATTTTTCCGGAGGCAAAAAACCCCCATTGCTCAAATAACTCAACTATAGTTTTTGGGCAGCACCATACCATTCCCCACCAATCCATCACCATATACCAAAGTTTCATTTTCTAATGCATAATAACAGAAGATTATTGAGTCTTCTTGAAGATGGCAAAAAGGATAGTTTGTATTGCTAGGTGGGATAATACCTAGCCTTCCCAACCATTTTCTTGTGCTAATTTTTCCTTGATTCACCAACCGTAAGAAAATATAATTTTTGCAGGAAAGAGAAATTAAAGGATCGAAAGGTCTCTCCCCTCAGATGTATAAGTCAGAGATTTGACTAAGTAGACACCGTCAATAGAGTATCTCCAAATAATGACATCCTTTCTATCCTGGCACACCACACAACCGCAAAAAAAATTAAGAAGTTCTATCTCCAGTGTTTCTTCCCACTGAAAATATTTCTTCGCCATGGAACCGCCCAATTCCACTTCAAACCATCCCACACTCCAAAATCATTGAGAGATTGATTTTGCAAGGAAGAGACTAAATAAAACCGTTGGAATTTTATTTAAAAGGAACATCACCCACCTAAAGGTCTTCCCAAAAATTGATAGTTCTCCCATCTCCCAAGCTGAATGTTAACCCCTCTTTAATGACTTTCTCAATGTCTCCACCAGTCGGGTTCATAAGACCTTCGATATTTTTCCACAAGGCTGATAAATGAATAACATTACCTCGACTATGAATTAGATCTGACAAATTATATTTATCTTGGATAACAGATCACCATAATACTTACAGCCCACTTGATCTTTGTTGTAATGCCATATCCACTTAAACAAAAGAACCTTGTTCTTGTTAAGGATATTTCCAATGCTCGTTCCGCATTTGATTTACTTTTGATCATCTAATTCTAATTTATATAATGAATATGCCTCTTATCCTCCATGTACCCCAAAGAAAATTGTGTTGTAATCTTTCTATTTTTTTAGCCACCACAGTAGGGATTTTGAAAAGTGAGAGATAGTAAATCGGTAAACTTGACAGTATTGTTTGATTTCATCAATGTTAATTTGCCTCCCAAAGAAAATAACTTAGCTTTAGTTTGGCCTTAACTCTACTGATGACTGACTCCCAAAGAGAAGCCTTCTTCATGTGTCCTCCTAGAGGTAGACCTAAATAGAAGATAGGAAGTTTTTTCATATTTACAGAACAAAATATTGGCCATTAACTTTACCTCCACACCATTCACAATTCTTAGAGATCCCTTCAATCTATTTGCCAAACATTTTGCAATAATTTTATAAGAGCCGCATATCAGACTTATTGGCCTGAAATCGCTAAGCTTGTCCAAACCCACCACTTTCGAAATTAAATAAATAAATGGGGAAGTCACCCATTTAGGAAGTTTTTTAGTCCAATAAAATTTGTCAACTAAACCCATAACATCACATGAAAGTATATCCCATATTCTCTTATAGAAATGAAAGTTGTAACCATCAGCACCCGATGCTTTCAAGCTCCTGCAACTCCAAATTGCACTTTTAACCTCCTCTATAGAGAAGGCAATTTTAACATTTTAGCATCATTCATCGGAAATTTCCTAAACTCTAAGCTAGAGAATAAAAGTTTTGATCAATTTGTACCTTCCATATTGGGCACTGAAGTTTTAGAAGATAACTTTCTAATTTCAATATGATCTTCAACTCTCTCCCCTTCATAAAAAAGGTTGAGGATAGAATTGTTTCACCTCCTAACACTAGCAATCGCATGAAAAGTATTTAGTATTACGATCCCCTTCTTTGAACCATTTAGCCCTTCAGTTTTGCCTCCAGTAACTCTCCTACCCCCTACACAATAACCAATATTTGTTGTGGGAATATTTTAGTTTCTACGAGTCCATAATGCTAATAGACCCTACAACTTCTTTGACTTTCTCAAAGATTATCTATATTGTAAGGCTTTATGATGTGATACTATGCTTGATCAATGTAATCATCAATTTAAATTAGTTGGGATCCACATTAGATTGGAACACATTTTAAGATTAGCTGGTTTGAAGCTGCTGATACAATGCTATCATGTAACCTGCACATACCCTACATGGATTTCAGGTAAGCTTCACGTAGCCTGCATGAACATCAATTTTTGGAAACTTATTTTTTAAGCTTTAACGTGATATGATCTTAAACGAATTTCATAATTGATTTTATTTAATTTATTTATTTGGTTGAATTGATTGATTATAATAAAATCAATTTTTTTTAGGAATGATTATCTCTCATTTTAAACATTTATCTCATTCCTATTTTAGAGATAATTATCTCCTTAAATTAAAGAAATATTTCCTTATCTTTCATGGCCTTGATTCCAAGATTAGAGCATAATATTTAGCTAATTTCATGAGTCAATATTGTGGGTTTCGTGGTTCATACGCATGTCATGTATATCTCACCATTGGTAAGTGAACAACCTTAAGCCTTTTACTCGCCTATTCTGAATAATATCTTATTTTATGAGCGAGTTGTGTTTTTGATAATCTTCATGTATAAAGCATTATACTTTGAGGGCATTCTTGTATGTTCTTGGAGCTTGAAGACTTTAGTGTGACTCCAAAGCATTTTGTGGAAAGATCTACTTGTGATAGAGTGTATTGAGCGACTCGAACTAGAAACTAGTGTAAGTGATGTTGATTATAGCTCTAGAGACATTCTTGTGACCCATTTGAATAGTGGATTGTTTCATGGTTAATGACTCTAGACACCCAAGGTTTTCCCAAGATTGGAATTTCCTAATAAATATCTCGCGTCACACTTTTTGGTTTTACTATTCAAATTTTCAAATATGTTGCTCTAACTCTTTGATATGATCACCTATGTTCTCAAAAACATCCATATTCCACTCCTTGATTTTAAACTTCAGTCACTTTAATTTCAAAACCAACTTGTACTGCTCAACCACTATATAAGAAAAATCTGACTAGGTTGCAGTTAGAAACTCATGAAATTTTGGATGAGTCCACCAATAATCCAAAAAGCATAAAGTTTGAGGCTCACAATTGATCTCATGGAATGTGATTAGGATAGGGAAATGATCAAAGACACCTCTACTGAGACCCTAAAAATTAATATTCGGAATAACTCCTTCTATAAGCAACCAGCGATCACCCACCATCACTAAAAAATTTGAGATAAAGGACTTGTCCTGAACACAAATAAGACTACCCTTATGGCCCTCCGCATCACAAGAAGCCCAATTGAAATTATCAGCCCTCAAATACTAAGGATGAGTCTAAAATCCCCACTAGTAGATTTCATTTCAATGAGGCTCAGAAACCCAACTCTTTTTTCTTTAACCAAACGCATGACACTTCTTTTTTCTATCCTCCCCAACAACTGACTTCTTTAATTTCATTTGAGTATTCATGTTAAAAATTCCACAATCTGAGACCAATAGGCCAGTCACTTTATCACTTCCTTCACCACTCTAGATCAAACTATTATTCATTCTTTCATCTTCATTGTCCTAAACCAAGCAGCTTATACTCTGCCATAGTCAAACCGCACATCGCCTTCTTTCGAATTAATTTTCTTACCATCTCCTTAGAGTAAAGTTATATAATTAGCTTCATTAACCATAAAAGAGGATTCCACCCCGTCTTTCTCTTGCTTACTTGAATTTTTCTCCTTGGACCTTTTCTTCTTCCATCGATTTCTCTTTTTGTTCTTCTTGTTATCATATCTTCTCACCAATCTCCTTCGCGTAAAGTTATAATCATCTCCATTATCCTCAAATGGGGATTCCACCAAGGCTTCCTCTTACTTACTTGAATTTTGCTCCTTGGACCTTTTCTTCTTTCTTTGATTTATTTATTTTATTCTTGTTATCACACTAGTTTTGTAAGGGGATAATGTCAAAGGAAGACACTCGTGGTACATTCAAGTGCCTTTGACACTTATCACACTTTTGCATAAGGGACTTAGTGTCCTTTATCATGGTAGGACAATAATAACCACACCTCAGCACCTTGTGACTTAAAGTCCTTGCTTCGATGTGGCTTCCAAAAAATCCCTTATGCAATTCACGGATAACATAGTCCGCCTCTTGTGGTGATAAGCATTTTAGATATGGAAGGGTGAATGATCTTCAGTACAGTTTCCCCATCAGGGTATATCGAGCTGCTCTTTTTTGGAGGCTTTTTGCCTCGTTACAATCCTCAAACAGGCTTCTGTTCTCCAAGAACTCTCTAATAGAGTCTATCCAACTTGGCTCCATATCAGTGTCGATATCTGCCACCAGTGTCTATATCTTAATACTTTGTTGTAGTAATATCTTCACTCGAACCATGGTCAGGACTTTAGCTAAAAAAGCTAATGCCAATTGTACAAGTACGTCAGCCTTCAAACTCTCCCCTCTAGGTATTTGTTGTACCTCAACCGTTGGGATTCTCTCTATCACCTCTTTTGCTTTAGCCAAATATTTAATCATATTCTTTTCTTTTGCCTCACACTCTCCCATGATCTGCTCAGTTACCAATTGATAATCACAATTGATGATCAAAATTTTTTACCTATTAACTCCTCGGAAAGCCGCAAGCCTGCTAATACTTCTTTGTACTCCGCTTCATTATTTGAGGCCTTTAACTTAAGCTATAATGCATGTTCAATGGTCATGGACCCCAGGCCTATGAGGAGAATGTCGGCACCATTTCCCTCCTAGTTAGATGACCCATCCATAATAAAATTAGTCAAGGCTTGTGTCTTGATAGCCTGCCTAGGTTGAAACTTGATATCAAACTCTCTCAACTCAATAGTCTACTTCGCTAGCCATCCTGAAGTGTCTAGCTTTTGGAGTACATTCTTGAGTGCCTGGTTAGTAAGGAAATTGATGGTATAGGCTTGGAAGTTTGGCCTTAACTTTTGAGCTACCACTATCAATGAAAGGGTGAGCTTCTCAGCCTGAGTGTACCTTGTCTCTTCATTTATCATAACCTTACTGATGTAGTATACCGATATTTGTACATTGTTTTCCTCTTTTACTAGCACTACACTGACTATGTATTGTGACGTTGTTAAGTAGAGGTACAAGACTTCTCCCTTCTTTGGACAGGTTAAGAGTGAGGGCTAACCAATATAATCTTTAAGATTTTTGAAAGCCCTTTGGCACTCATCCATCCATTTGAACTTCTTGGCCTTTTTCTATGCCTTTAAGAATGGTCAACAATTGTCTCTTGACCATGCTAGAAATCTTCCTAGTGATGCTGCTCAGCAAATGAGCTTCTAGAATTTCTTGGCATTTTTAGGTGGCTTTATTTGGAAGATTGCCACCACTTTTTTAGGATTCATCTCAATCCCTCTATTGGTTACAAGGAAGTCAATAAACTTGTCGGATGCCACTCTAAAGGCACATTTCTTCGGATTCAATTTCATCCCAAACTTGTCTAGTGTAGAAAACACTCTTCGCAGGTGTATATGGTGGTATTCCTCCTTATGCTTTTCACAACCATGTCATCAACATAGGCCTCCACAATCTTCCCAATCTGATCTTTGAAAATGTGGTTTACCAACCTCTGATATGTAGCTCCCATATTTTTTAGCCCAAAAGGTATAACCTTGTACCAGTCTACGCCTTTCGAGATAATGAACGAGGTACCCTCTTGGTCTTTAAGGCTCATTTTTATCTAATGCTACCTCGAGTATGCATCCAGGAAGCTGAGGAGCTGATGTCCCAAAGTTGTATGTACCAGTTGATCAATCTTTGGTAGTGGGTAGTTGTGCCTTGGACATGCTTTGTTCAAGTCACTAAAGCCTACACACTTCCTCCATTTTTCGTTTATCTTCCTTACCATGACCACATTGACAAGCCACTCAGGATAGTGGACCTCCCTTATGAAATCAACCTCAATAAGCTTCCTCACTTATTTCTTGATGGCTTTTTGATGATCAGGTGAAAAATTCCTTCTTTTTTGCTTGACAAGTCAAGCTCGAGGGACAATGTTTAGGTGACATGTTATCACATTTGGACTTATACTTGGCATCTCATCCGCACTTCATGCAAATGTTCCTACACTTCGTAGGAATAATTAGGTCATATCTTTTTGCCATCTCTTCTCCGAGCTAGGATCCAATGTAAAGCTTCCTCTCAAACCCAGACAAGACTATAATTTGTTTTAGTTCCTCGGTTGGAGTAGATTTGAGTACTTGATCCTCTCCCCTTACATCCAAGCTATTCACCGAGATCTTTTCCCTCTATTTTTTCCCTAGCTTAGTAAAGTACGTGCTCTGAGAAGTGTTTTGGTACCTCTTCACCTTACCAACCCCCAAGGAAGTGGGGAACATCATTTTCAAGCAATAAGTTGACACCACAACTCTCACCTTGCACTGCAGTAGTCTTTCGATAAATACATTGTGGGATGCCTTTAAATCTACTATGAGCATGTCCACCATATGCATCATGGTTTTGGGATGTGTTCCCAATGTGACTACCAATGTTATCATGCCCTCTCATCTCAAAGCTTTATGGCTTTGAATGTATGCTAGAATAGGATGTCTGCTGCACTGCTATTGTCTACCAAGATTTTCAAGACATCGAAGTTGGCAATTACTGCTTCAATTGCCAAGGCATCATCATAAGGAACTTGTATGCCTTCCTCATCTTTATCTGAAAAAATAATGATCTCTTCATCCCCTCTGACCCTCTTTGTTATGGTCAATTACTCAGTAAGACTAGCACAAGCCCTTCTAGCTGACAAACTTTCTCCTTCTGCTGCTAGTCCTCCGATAATAACTCCATAGAAGTCAATTGTTCCTTGATACCTCTCTCCTGTGGTTAAGAGTCCTCTCTCATATGCGACCCTTGTTGTCGGAGCCCTTTCCTTGGTCCGAGGAGGTTTGTATAGCTAATCGAGAGGACTTTAGGGAATTAGTGGCTCTAATATACTTCCCGATCTTTGCAAGAGGTTTGTCCATCGTTTGGGGTGCATCATTGCACAATGAATTGTAGAACTACTCATGTCGGACAATCCTTATTAAAGAAACATTGGCCATATGAATATGAACATCTGAGATCTCCAAGCACATCTAGTTGGACCTTCCTATAAAATCTCAAAATGACTCATCTCTCTCGTGTTTGATCACTATCAAGTCCTGATTGGTGGTCTTTGGCTTCATAGCACTTGCAAATTCAAGGCTGAACTTCCTAGACAGGTCCCAGAAGCTGTTGATGTTGTGCCTTGGAATGTTAATAAACCAAGTCCAAGGTGAACCAATTACTCTAGAAGGGAATGCCCTGCAAAAAATTTCATCTGAGGCCTCTCGGCATTCTATCATGGACTTGTACCTCATGATGTGTTTGTACAGGTCTTTTTTTCTGATGTACTACACAAGGTTGGTAAGCCTGAAGTCACAAGGTATCTCAGTGTCAAGAATTTCCCTAGATAGTGGAGTCATGAAACTATCCCATATCTCGTCAATGATATTCCGCCGCTGAAGCTTTCGATCCAACTCTTGAAGATGTTTGAATCCTTATTAATGTTGGAGTTGTGTGTGTTCCTTCTAGTACTGGTAGTGGAGCTTCCATCTCGATTATTTTCCCTTCTTTTACTCATTAAATATGCAGAGTGAGAGTTTCTACCATTCTCATTCCTTTGGATACCCTAAGTATGGGCTTATTGATTCTCTAGCATCATCTCAGTAAGCACCTAAACTTGTTCGTAGAGCTGATTAAATTGTTTAGCACTAATGGATAGATTGATTGCCTTTAGTGCTGGTGCTCGTGGGATTCCTCCATTTTAGACTTGGGGTGCACCTATGGGTATATTTTTGCTTGTGGGATTATCCTGGTTTGAGAGTTGTTGCTCGGTCCCATCCATCGGATGTTGAGTATGAGATTACTCAGGCTCATTCACGTTGGTTCTCCTAAGTGTAACCATTGTAAGTTAGGGAATTAACATTTTCCCACAAATGACGCCAAACTGATGATGTCAAAAATGTCTCAATTCCAAGAAGATGATAAGTCGGTCTGACCTTTTGTCCTGCAGAGTAATCGACAGTGAAGATCCTTCCTGGGTAGTAAGCAAACATGAGCTAAAGGCCGCACTAGAGGTTTTCCTTTAGCATTGACGCTTCGACGCTCAAGTCAATTCGTACTCCAAGGCAAAAAGAGCTCGATAGTCTAGTGCTCTCTAAAAGATTTAAGTGTAGATTGTGATTAGAGAGTTTCGTACTTAATTATGAGTCTTATATAGGTGTTGAAGAGTCCAAACTTGAGTGGTATTAGGACTCTATTTTCTTTTCATATGAACCATTGATCGTAGAACTGGAGTTTGAGAACTGGAGTTTGAGCCTTAATAAAACCCTTCTCTCAATAGGAATCAAAATTCTTTTTTAAGGTTAGTCTCCTAAATCTTGTAGGGAATCGTGTAGTATTGAGCACCTCCTCAGTAGATTGAGGAAGCATAACTAACCTCAAATGACATCCTACCAAAGTGCCTTCCTCAATAGGACGAGGTGACATTCCGGACCTAAAGTCTCCTTCTACAGATCGGTCTAACACTAAACATTATTGACATGTGTCGTGTGTTGATTCTTGGGGTTATTTTTGTAATATCAGACCTATTCTCGTACCTACTCCTATTAGACCCAAGCTATCCCTTCTGCATTTTTCAATTTGAGTTTTCAACATCCTCGCCCGTATAGCCATCCTTTTTTCCTAGCTTTTTTTTCTTGGTGATCAGAAAATTATCGCCCAAGATCTTGAAATTGAAGCTCTATCCATCATAATCTCCTCAACAAAAATCGTCAGACAATCAAAGCGATAAAAATTTGTTATCCTCCTCAGTGGACTTATTTTTGATGTCAAAAACTCCCATGGTAATTTTGTTGACATTTTTTAGAAAAAAAACTCTCATTTTTATTACTTGGAATAGGATGAATAATGCCTCTCTCCCATGCCAATAGGGAAAAAGAGGAAGACGTAGAACCATGCCTCTAGGCGAAAAGAGAAACTGAATCAGATATTTGATCAAACTGAATTAGATATATGATCAACATATAACAATGCTTCAAACGGAGATACAATTTTTAAGAATACAATCCATAGAAAGACTAGATATAGGACGAGAAACCCTGAGCTTGCTTGAATCACCATATTCCCAAACTCCTCTTGCTCACATTGAACTTGTAGGTAGAAAGACCAAAAACACAACATACTAACAAAAATCATTTTAGTTTAGCTCTAACTGTTGGGATTTCCAGCTTGTCCACATTTGAACAACCTTTCATAATAGGAGGCAGAGAATCAAAAACCGTTGTAGGAACTGTTGCTCTGAGCATGAGAAGCAATGTTAGCAAAAGCATCCGCAGCAAAATTTATTTCTCTGAAAACATGCTTGAAAATGACATTAGAGTGCAACATTAAATCATCAGTTTGTCTTTTGATATTAATCAAATCCCAGGGGAAAATTTTCAACTCTAGTTATAGAGCCATGTCCACAGGAATTAGAATTAGAAAATATGAATCTTCTTATTTAGCTTTATAAAATTAATCGAAGGGCAACACCATGACATTTGGATAATTGATACTTTTCTCAACATTCTCATAGAAATATTGTAAGAGGAAAAGATTAAAATATCAGCAGAATAGTTAGCATGCATCCAATCAGAAACTTGAATTTTAACTCTAATCTATCATGAAATTAGAAGAATAGTAGCATCCGCAAACCATTTTTTACTATCAAATTTACTTGTATTCCTGACATGCCATAAACCCTAGTAAACATACATAAGGATTATGTTCACTTGATTTTTACAATCATTTTTTAAAAGAATAGACTCTAGTCAGTTGTTCTCCCTGTGTCAAATGGTATGTATCTCTTGCTTTGGTTTATTCGTCTTTTGATTTGGACTTTTTTGTTTTGTTTTTATGGAAAATTATCTAGAATAAATATTGGAAGGACCGGATGGAGAACTTGGATTCTAATGCACTGCTACTAGAGTTCAGAGTTTTGTGTCTTTATTTTGAAACACGTATTTGGCGCTCTCTTCAAGGCCATATGTAGGACATAGTTTGTACATACTTTTTTGGAAGAAGACAATATAGGGTTTTCATTAAAAGATAAAATTGGTTGACTTGGATAATTAGGGATTTTAAGCATGTAAGATTGTGTTTTTTTGGTATAGGAATAAATATGTTGGTGGTGAGAAATCATTCAATATTTCTTGACACACAATATCATATGTTGATGGACGGTGTACTGTACTAATGGGACTCTCTCAATTAGTACTCTCTCAATTCACAAATATTTGAATTGTAAACTACCTATTTTCATTCTCAAGAATCTATATATTGTTACTCATTACTAAGCTGAGTTGAACATAAAAGTTTGATCAACCACCTCATTAATTAGTTTTCCTTGTATTTTACTCTTGACATGATGAATCATAGTTTGGTTAATGTTAACTAATTTTGATGTTATAACTAGTTTTATGTACAACTTATAATCTAACATGTGTTCAATTCTTAAGAATAATATTTTCACATATTATTTTAGAGAATGTACATTCTTTTAGCCTTTGGCATCGCCGACTTTATTAGTTTTATGCACGAGAGTTGTTCATCTTTTTTAACACAATAAACTATATAAACTTGTCCTTTAGTAGTTTGGACTTGGGATCCCGAGATCCATCTTTTTTAACACAATAGTTTTATGCAATCCTTGCTATCGATGGTAATGAGGCACGATTTAGAAATTTTGTATTCTTTTTATTGCCAGTTGAAATACATTTAATGCTAGATCATGGAGTAACAAGGTGAGGATTGCATATGAAGAGTTTTAAAGGAGGTGGAAGAACAACAAACAACAAGAACACAAAATGAAAAAAGAAACACATCGCAAAGGCAATTCGCAAGCAATTTTAGATAGACTTTTGAGTCACATGAAATTTCAATAATGGTCATATCATCTTTCACAAATTCATTTTTATTGGAATTTCTTTTTGAAAAAGTTTCAATACCAATCATCATTGTGTAAAATTGTACTTGCTGTCTTACTGTTCTTTGTTTATGTAATCTCAACAACCTGCACATCAGTGGAGTTGGGAAATTGTTGGTTTTAATCAATTTGATTTTTGACAATTGGGTGATTTTGTGCACTGAGGTAACTTACATCAGTGGTAAGGTAGCCTTCCTTGGTCATGTACTGCACTGTATATTGTAATTAAGTGTTTGGTCAATATGTATTGAATTAATTATACTTAATTGTTGGCCTGTGTTCTTAATTATGGGTTGTCAGATGGTTGTCAGATTTTACTAAATTCATGGGTTTTGTTAGTGGGTTAGTTACATAAATCTTAAAATCTTTGTTACATGGGTTAAATGTCTTGTTTACATAGAGTACACATGTTGATAAAACCATTAATTGTGTGAATGTCTCTAAAACATCAAGTCATGTAGTGTTTTAGTGATTGATTTCATGCAAGACATTAATTGGTCTTAGAGTTTTAGTTATATTTGATGTCTTGATAAACTATATCCATATCTCTAAGTGACATGTGTTAATATGGTTTATCAACAAGTGTTTTTTGGTTTATTTGAACTACTTGCAGGTGATAAAAGTTGTAGCCGTTCCATATAATATATATATATATATATCATGGGCTCTATAAATAATGGTACAAAGGATTCATTTGGGTTACTGAAGCAACGTGAGATATAGGCCATATATTCGTGCTTCTGTTTGTTTAGATTCTCTCATTATTTTAGATCTTTCTTGGTTAAGATCCTGAGTGGTTGTGTGAAAAGAGAATTGCAGTAAGAATATTTTGTTCATGTTTATAACTCTTCGAAGACGTTCAACTATTTTATTGGAGAAGAAGGAGTTGGCATGTAGTTCATTGAGGTGAAGTCTTTTGGGGATACCAAAAGCAAGCTCTACCTTGTTGGGTTGAGTGGTGATCCAAAACATACACTAAATGGGGTGCAGAAGCAATATCTTTAGATCAAAGATAGGGTAATCTTGATTCATTTTCACTAGATTGTTTAGTAATGTTAGTCGCCCATAGACTCGAGATTTTTCTCATATTAGGTTTTCCTCGTAAAAATCTTAGTATTTTTTTTTTACTTTCCATATTTTACTTTTTATATTTGTTGGCTAACGTTCTTGGTTAGATATACCGACTTTCAATTGATATCAAAGTCGGTGTCAACATGGAAACCTGTACGAATCAAATATCACATTTCAATGGGTCAAATTACTTATAATAGAAAGCTCGCATTAGAGCTTATCTAAAATTCATAGATGAGCTAGTTTGGCTATCTATTGTTCATGGTTATGTTCAACTGACAAGTAGTGATTCAACTGACAAGTAGTGATTCAACTGACAAGTAGTGATACACAAGGTAATGATATTCCAAAACTTGCTAATACTGGGTTGAAAATTGATTTTGACAATGCAAGTTGGAATAACAAAGCGATCAATATTTTATTCTTGGAATTTTACATTGCGAAATAACTAAGAAGACTTGGGATTTGTTGAAAGTAACGCCTGAAGGTACAACTATTGTCAAGAATGCTAAGTTGCAGCATTTGACTACCATGTTTGAGACTCTTAGAATAGAGGAAAACGAGAGTTTTGATAAATTTTATGTTAAGCTAAGCGACATTTCTAATTCCTTATTTACTCTCAATGAACTCATTCCTCAAAATAAGATTGTTAGAAATTTTTTAAGATCAGTTCCAGAAAGATTCATGATGATGGTTGCAACTATTGAAGACAAAAAAGATATTGATTCTATCAAGGTTGTACAATTGGTAGGGTCATTGAAAACTTACGAGGTAAATTTTCTGTCCCAACGTAAGTTGAAAGGTATTGTTGTTAAATCCACTAGTGATTCTGATGATTTTCTTAATGAATTATCTTTATTGATAAAAAAATTTCAAGAAATTTATAAAGAACAAAAAATCCAACGAGTTCAAAAAAGATGAATCTTCAACAACCAATTCAAAGAAGCAGAAGGCATACTCGATTTCCATAAATGATGAACAGAAGAAGATTCATATTCTGAAAAAGAAGACAAAAAACTAAAGGGTTCAGTAGCATTTCCAGCTATGACTTCAAACAGGACAAGTGGATTAAATACGGATGATAGTGATTCTGAAATGGACATGTGCGAGCTACATGTAGCTTACAACAACCTCTTTGAAGAATGTGTCAACACCAAGAAAGAGAAACTAAAAATTGTCAAAGAAAATGAGATTCTCACTCAAGATCTAAATCAAGCGAAAGCAAAAATTAAGGAATTATAAGAAAAAATTATAGATCTTGAAGCACTTTGCCCAGCTGAGGTAACCTCTGATGTAACCTACCTCACTGAGGCAGAAAACAAAAGAGAACACATGCTCAAAAATGTATGCTCCAATATTGACAAGTTTAAGTCATAAACTAACAAATTGCAGGAAATTTTTGATAGATAAAGGTTAAGCAAGAAAACATGTGGTTTAGGATATGAAAAAAGTAAGTGTTCAAAATTTGGTTCATATATATGTCTTTATAAAAACTTTGTATAGTTTGTGCCTTCATCATCGAAAACTTTGGAACAAAAATAGAAGAATTCTACCATAGAAATCAAGGTAATAAATCATCTTCTTGTCAAAATAATGACACTTCATACAACTTTGGTAGGAGTGTTCATTCACTCTTTAAAGAAAATATTCTTAACAAACTGAAAAACATGAGGCTTTTCAAGGTAAATTCAATTTCATTCATATGTGTGATTTTTGTGGCATTAGAGGTCATATACATCCACATTGTCACAAATTGTATGGATTTCCAAATCTTATGTTGTTGAAAAAACTAACTCTACATCTTCTCAAAAGAAAGTTTTTAAAATAGGTTTGATATTCTTACTCAAAGAATGGGACGTATTCCAAAGCAACCTCAAGCGAAGAGTTCCAAATACAAGAAAGTTTGAATCAAAAAATTAGATTTCAAATGCTTAATAGTTCATACTACTCTGAATGCTTTCAAAGAGAATTCTTGGTACTTAGAAAGTGAATGTTCTCATCACATGAGTAGAATTAAATCATTGTTTTCATCTTTTCAAGAGTATGATGGTGGAAAAGTCACCTTTGGTGGTGGCAGCCTTGCATCAATCACAAGCAAAGGTAGGGTGAAAACTTCAAGTGATTGTGTACTAAAGGATGTTCTATTTGTTGAAGGTTTAAAAGCTAACATGATTAGTATTAGTCATTATGCCATTCAAATTACACAACTGTGTTTAATAAGACTAGATGCAGAATTTTGGATACTAATCAAGTGTGTGTTTTGCTAGAAAGAAGGTCAAGTGAAAATTGCTATACAATTCCTATTAATCCAAAAATTATGTGTAATTTTATGATTGAATCTTCCTCTGATAAATTATGGCATGAAACTATCAAATTCAGAGATTGTTCGAGGCTTACCAAAAATTGGTTCTACAAAGGAATTGTGCGGTCCTTGTCAATTAGGTAAGCAAACCAAAGAAACTCATAAGAAGGTTATGATTATCAGTACAACAAGGCCACTTGAGAGTCTTCATATGGATCTTATGGGAACAACTCAAATTGAAACTATTGGAGGTAAGAAATACATTCTTGTCATCGTTAATGATTTTTCAAGGTACACATGGATAAGATTCTTGCGTGAAAATTTTGAAACATTTGATGTTTTCTAAGATCTTTTTTTATGTTGGCAAATCAAAAGAAAGAAAATGATTTTCATTTGTCTAAAATCCAAACTGATCATGGTACATAATTTAAAAATGCTAAATTTGATTTGTTTTGCAGTGAATTTGGAATCAAACATGAATATTTAGCTCCTAAAACACAACAATAGAATGGTGCAGTGGAAAGAAAGAATCGAGTTCTTCAAGAGATGGAAAGAACAATGATACATGCCAAAGAGGTTGCCCAAAAAATATTGAGCTGAAGCAATTAACACCTCATGTTACATCTCCAATCAAGTTCGTGTTAGAACGGGTACAAAATTGACTTCTTGTGAACTTTGGGAATGTAAGAAAAAATGGTGAAACATCTTCGAGTATTTGGAAGTAAATGTTTTATTCTATGTGATAGAAAAAACATTGGTAAGTTTGATACTCTAGGAAGCTTACCTCACAAGACAGTAGCACGAAGTAACTTACAACAAGCCTACTTCATGACAGCAGAAGTCAAACACAAATGAAGTAGCCTACAACAAGCCTACTTCAGAGATACTAAACTCATCACAATGAGTCAAAAATAATCATCCTCAAGAATTGGTTCTTGGAGAAATTAATACTCCAATGAAAATATGTATACAAATTTATAATGACGTTAGTTACCATTGTTATGTATCTCATGTTAAACCTAAGAATGTGAAAGAAGCACTGAGTGATTAAAACTGGATCAACGCAATGCATGAGGAATTAAATCAATTCACAAGAAATGATGTGTGGACACTTGTTCCTAGATTATATAATGTCAACATTATTGGTACAAAATGAATTTTCAAAAATTAAACTAATGAGAATGGAAATATTACAAAGAACAAGGTTAGGTTGATGAAACATTTGCTATTATTGCTCTTTTAGAGTCCATATGCATCTTACTATCCATGGCATGTTTAATTAAATTTAAATTATTTCAAATCAATGTGAAGAGTGCATTTTTAAATTGATTATTGAATGAGAAGGTATATCTTAAACAAGCACAAGGTTTAGAGGATCCTATGCACACATCTCATATTTATAAACTTAATAGAGCATTATATAGTCTCAAACAAGCACCAAGTGCTAGGTATGAAAGACTCACCATTTTTCTTTTGAATGCAGATTTTATAAGAGAAACAATGGATAAAACTTTATTTGTCAAAAAAGATCATGATCATATACTTATCTCTGAAATATATGTTGATTACATAATCTTTGGATCCACTTCTATCAAACTTGCACGTGATTTTGGTGACTTAATGAAATTTAAGTTTGAGATGAGCATGATGGGTGAACTAACATATTTTCTAGGTTTTTCAGATGAAACAACTAGAAGATGGAATTTTTACATCTCAGTCAAAATGTGCTCGAAACTTAATGAAATTTTTTGATGTAGGCTCAAGTATGCCAGGACCAACACCTATGAGCCACAGTGTGAAGCTAAATAAGGATACTCTAGGAAAATCAGTGGATCAAAAATTATATAAGAGTATCATTGGTAGCTTGTTGTACCTAACTACTAGTAGACCTGATATTGCATTTATTGTATGTGTTTGTGACAGGTACCAAGTTGATGCAAAAGAATTTCATTTGACATATGCAAAGAGGATTCTAAAGTACATCAATGGTACTTTGGATTGTGGTCTTTATTATTCAAAATACACTAATGTCTCTCTTGCTGGTTATTCAGATGTCGATTGGGCAGGGTGTAGTGATGATAGGAAAAGTACTTCCAGTGGTTACTTCTACATTGGAACTAATCTTATTGCATGGCACAACAAGAAGCAAAACTCTATCTCCTTATCAACTGCTGAAGATGAATACATAGCTGTAGGGAGTTATTGTACTTAACTCCTCTGAATGAAATAGATGATTTGTGACTATGGGTTGAATCAGGAAAGTATAGCTATTTTTTGTGATACCATGAGTGCAATTAACATTTCTAAAAATCTTGTTCAACATTCTAACACAAAGCATATAGAGATTTGATATCATTTCATCCGTGATCTTGTTGAAAATAATTCGGTGTCTCTTGAATGCATTTCCACTGAAACTCAATTGGCTGATATTTTCACAAAACCTCTAGATGGACAAAGGTTTGAATTTTTGACAAAAATACTAGAGGTGACATCTATTTATTAGATTTTTAGTTTCATTAAGAAATCATGTGTGGGGATAT
Source organism: Euonymus europaeus (assembly GCA_963580455.1). Taxonomy (NCBI): domain Eukaryota; kingdom Viridiplantae; phylum Streptophyta; class Magnoliopsida; order Celastrales; family Celastraceae; genus Euonymus; species Euonymus europaeus. The sequence goes on along the minus strand of OY756968.1, from coordinate 19,968,924 downwards.
ATGCAGATCTATGGAAAACACTGATATGTTGATGTCACATTCTTGTCTATGTTCTTTTTTATTGGCTAATCCGATCATGAATCTGAAAAGAACATGTTATAAGACACCTTTGTATTGCACATATTTCATCTTGTAGAATCAAGTTAACATAATACTTGAAATCTTCTTAATAAGTCTTTTGAACGATACTCGTTGAGAAGTATCTTGCAAGCGAATACAATGGAAAGGGCTACGTAAAAAAAAATGGAATGTATCTTGAAATAAAGGTAGCTATCCATAATAAAGTGTGTATCTCTTGAATTAAAGAAAATCACTTCTAAATGACTATGAAAGCCACCATGATAGTTATAGCTTCAGCTTTTAAAATAAAATGGGTGGTGTATAACTATGCTAATGCATCACACTTTCAGGAGTGCTAGATTTGACAACCTATTGAAAGTTGATTTTGTGTAGTATGTTGTGCTTTGATAATCGTAAGCTATTGAAATCGCACACAATTTCACAAATTTCATAACGTGATTGAGATTTTAGGAACATGAAACCAGGAAAGAAAGTCCAATTTTTAAAACATTATTTGATATGACTCATTCACATTCGTATTTCTTCAAATCTGATCAGGTTATAAATTTCATCTATGCGTATGTGCAAGGGAGACAAATCTGATCAAAATAGGGGAGAACTTTGGATATTGTTTACTGTTTGGCTGGTACTTGCTTTAGGGGGAGCATGCTTGTACTTATTTCACTATTTGGTTGTTACTTGATTTAGGGGGACCATGCTCATATTTGTTTTTCCTAACTGTTGTGGTTGATACTTGGATTAAGGAAAGTATGTCTCTTATGTGTTGATGATGTCTTTATTTTGCAAAATGTTGTTTTGGTGTAGAGAAGATAGCATGTATTCAGGTATAATAATAATGATATTTTGATCCCCCAATTGTCAAGGGGGAGTTTGTTACTTTTAACCAATTTGATTTTTGACAATTGGGTGATTTTGTGTAGGGAGGTAGCTTACATCAGTGGTAAGATAGCCTACATTGGTAATAAACTGCACTATATATTGTAATTAAGTGTTTGCTCAATAATTCAATTAATTATACTTAATTTTGGGCCTGTGTTCTTAATAATGGGTTTTTGGATGGTTGTTAGCTTGTACTAAATTCATGGGGTTTTTGTTGGTGGGTTAGTTACATAAATCTTAAAAGTGTTGTTACATGGGTTATTTACACGGGTTACATGTCTTGTTTACATAGATTACACATGTTAATAAAACAATTTATTGTGTGGACGTCTTTAAAGCATCAAGTCATGTAGTGTTTTAGTGATTGGTTTCATGCAGGACATTAATTGGTCTTAGAGTGTTAGTTTTATTTGATGGTTTGATAAAATATATCCATATCCTTAAGTGGCGTGTGTTAGTATGGTTTATCAACAAGTGTTTTTTCATATATTTGAACTACTTGCAAGTGATAAAAAATTTAATCGTTCCATATAAAATATGTATATATCCTTTAAGGTTCACAGGCTCTATAATAGTGGTACAAATGATTCATTTGGGTTATCGAAGCAACGTGAGTTATAGGCCATATATTTGTGCTTCTTTTGTTTAGATTCTCTCATTATTTTAGATTTTCTTAGTTAAGATCTTGAGTGGTTGTGTGAAGAGAGAATTTTAGTGAGGATATTTTGTTCATGTTTGTGACTCTTCAAAGATGTTCAACCGTGTTTTTTGGGAAGAAGGAGTTGGCACATAGTTCGTTGAGGTGAAGCTTTTTGGAGATACCAAAAGCAAGTTCTACCTTATTGAGTTGAGTGGTGATTCGAAACATACACTGAAGGGTGTGTACAAGCAATGTCTTTAGATCAAAGATAGGGTTGTAATCTTGATTGGAGTTGGCATGTTGTAATCAAACATGGGAGGTTTTTCCCATGTTCCGTTTTCCTCATAAAAATCTTGACATTTTTCTTGTACTTTCCTCATTTTAGTTTCCATATTTGTTGGCCAACGTTCTTGGTGGAATACACCGACTTTCAGGAATCTAAGATTACCATGGTCTCAAGTTAATCTGTACTTTTGTTTGATAAGTTAGATAGAAAATGATTTATTTTCATTTTATTTTACAGTTGAGATACTATAATTTCTGACATACTTGCAACAAGTTCACCATTTTGGGTCAACACAAACATTATTAAAACTTTATGTATTTAATGTAGTTGAGGGTAGATTAGTCATTTTGTAGACCCCTTATCGAGACGAGATGTTACAGTTGGTATTGGAGCTATGGTTCTAGAATTTAAGGCAAGTATCCGAGGGCCCATGACGTACTTTCAAGACTGGTCAATAAGTTAATCCTTGTTTGAAATGATTTTTCAGTTGTTTATTGTAGTTTTATTTTGTTTCCTTGTATTATCAAATGATGAATGCTAGGAGAGGATGTGATCGAGGTCATGATAGGGGCCGTGAGAGGATCCCGACTCTTACACTTGAGAGGCATGTGTTGATCGAAAGAGAACTTGAGGTGCTTTGTAGATTTTTGCTATTCTAACATCTTGGTAATAAAGGGTTTAGAATTACCAGAAATTTGAATACATCGGTGTTTTTTTTTTATAAAAGAGGACAGTACCTCATTAAATATATTAATAGCATCGCTTATGGCGGAGGAATACCGTGGTTACAAAAACTGCAACAAACACCCAAAAATAAACCAAGAAGACCCCAAACCAAGAGAGACAAAAGCAGAAAAAGTTATGACATGAAATCGGACAATGAACTTGTGAAAACCTACACTAGAAAAACACCAACTAGCTTATGCTCGAGCCACAACAGCAAATGAGCATCCCCATAGGAGCTTAAGCTTAGATACGATAAGGCACACCTCCACACCAAAAACAAAAGCATGCCTAACACCAGTCATTTTTATTAGTCAGAGACTAGGAGGACGCCGTGCAAAAAAGCACGCCTAACACTAGCCAAAGGCAAAAGACCGGAAGGACACCATGCAAAGCAAAATCTCCTCATCCATATAAAAACCCCAACAACTTGGGAAGAATCCTTTAGCAAGCAGTCAACATAACCAAACCAAAGCACAGAAAGAACCCCAGCTGAAGAAAGAAGCAAAGACACCAATGACACAACCTAGGAGACACCACAATCCACAATAGCAAAAGCAAAAGCAGCAAGCACAACATTATCTACTTAAATTAAACTGAATGACTTGAGGAGGAGGGGTTGATTGAACAAAACCGGCACCAGTTATAACCAAGCAACTAGCAAATGGTCTCTATCAGTACCATTTTTCGCAAGAGAGTCTGCAACACTATTACCTTCCTGCCAAGTATGAATAAACTCCACATCAGCATTGAGAGTCGGAAGAAGATTTGCAATAGCATTGAAATCCTGATCTAACACCCACCAGTGTGGAGCCTCATTACGAAGCCATTTTACTGAACTAAGAGAATCAGACTCTATGATTATGGATTTGCCTTAGTATTAATACAATTCTATATATTAAATATTTTTATTTTTAATTATATTAAAACTCTAAAAATATATAAATTTTAAAATTAAATTCAAATTTAAATTACAAAAATTCCATGGAAAATAAAAAATAACATAAAAATTAAAATATTATTTTTGACCAAATTTATGTAAATTTAATTAATAAATAATATATTTTCTACAAAAATTTCACCGCAAATATCCATCACAAAAGCATTCCGTTGGAAAAAACCAAAAATTTGCGACGAGGCTTTTGTGATGAAATATTTTTCGTCTCAAATTACTTAGCCAAATTATGTGACAGCAAAAAAATGCAGATTTGTGACGGAAAATATTCGTTTCCCAGCCTTGTATACACCGGCCTTCACATCATGGGAGCTGGCCAATTGGCCATGTCCAAAGTCATTACCTTAACGGTAAGGAGAGGGTGCCGAAGGCAGTGTTAGTCACTGGAGTGACATTGTAATAGGATAGGGTGCGTTTGTTTCACATTTCGCACAGTTTAAAGTTGTAGGGTTCGCATAAAATGTCGTGTCAATCAAATACCATATTTTGTTGACAGCTTAAAACTGTGAGCCTTACAGCTTTAAGCTGTGCAAAATGAAATGTTATCATTTCATAGCTTTTCAGAGCTTAAAGTTGTGAAAGCCACAATATTTTATAACCACATTACGTAATTGTCCCTCCATATCTTAAAAAATTTCAATTACTTTTTATTGTAACACATCTTTTTGTAATTTTATCTACAAAATTAATCTAACATAAAAATGAACCAAACATCCCATATCATTTTATATAGCTTAAAATTATAGGATCCATAGCTTTTTATACAACATTTTTCATAATTTTAAGCACAACATTTTTGACAGCTTAAAACTATGAAATATAATTTTGAAACAAACGGACCCGTAGTCATACTCGAAGTTGCGGTTGGATCTCTTCGGAAAATTCCATCGCAAATCTACTTATTTCATGTAATGTGATTCAATCTTTTCCTGCAATGTTTCGATAATTTGTCACTGTCTATGTGTTCCTCGAAGTGAGGCGCACCAAGTATTCACCTAGGGTTGTAAAAAATTATAGAAAAAATCGATTGAAACTGTTAATCAACTAAACATACGGTTATTTTTAAAAAATAGTTTGTGAGGATCGAACGATTAACTGATCGAATAATCACAATAATCACAATTAATCGACCAGTCGATTAAATTTTAGTCAAAAAATTGAAAAAAAATGACCCAAATCAAACGATTAGACTCCTAGACTCACCTGATCAGACTCCGGGCCTCCCATCATCTCAAACGTGGTCAAATTAACACCAACATTCGCAATGTACTTGATAATGAGACTCTACTTTGCAAGTATTCTCATCAACAATCCTCTTCAATCCTCTTCAAAAAAAAAAAAAAAAAAAACAATCCTCTTCAATCTCTACCCGACTGACACAATCTTATTTTTCAATATGTTTTCTTAATCTTTGACCAATGTTTTTTTGTTCCAAAAAAACACCACAAGTGAATCTCATTGAAAATAAATTTCTGCATTAAATAATTTTTAATTAGACATATATTTTGAGAAATAAATAATTTTAAAGTTCATTTAAAAAAAACTGATGATTTTAGCCAAACATCGCAAAGGAAAACATGTGTGTACAGGTGTTAGCCCAAAATGGTGTTTGTTGCAGATGTGCCAGAAATTATAATATTTCAAACTATCAAAATAATAAAATTGCACCGATTACTATCTAACTAAATCAAACGAATGTACAGATTACCTTGAAACTTAGTAATCTTAGGTTCCCCAAATCCACTGGAAGTACGCTTCATTGAGATTGAAAGAAATAAAACATTGAATGACACCAAGCATAAATTGACACAACGATAGTTGACATTTGATACTTGACAGTAATAGTTCAAAACGAAGGTAGTATCCTAATAGAAGACATACTGAGATTACAGAATTGGAAGGTATTACTCGGAAAATAATAAAAATCTTGGCTCTGATGCATGCTCTTGGCTTGAGTTGATTGCTCTTAGCTTTTCTGGTTTGATTCGCTGATTCCCTATTCTTCTGTCTACCACCATATTTAAAACCTATCTTCCTCCAATCTTTGGCCATGTCTCACATCCCTCTCCCATTATTCCCTACTTTTCTGGACAGAAACCTAAACTTCCAGTCGTGCAGCTCAAACAAATCCTGGTAGTTGGTAATTTGCATAACTCCTGCCACATGGCCCTTATTTTCAGCTATTGGATCCTCATTTTCAGTCCAAACAGCTACACACTCCTTACTGGACTTGAACTCTTCATGCTGGGCCAAATTCTTTCTTCATGTGCTACTCTTCTTGGCCGGCTTCCTTGTTATCTACTTTGGCTGGTAACCATGGGCTGAATTCCTTGGGCTAACATAAATATGATGCCAACGTACAACAAGCAAGGGTAAAACTATCCTCTAATTTGTATTTGCACTTGATGGTTTTATTAAATTTTCACTTATTGGTATAATGCGTCTAGTTCTAATGAAGTCCTTATTAGTACAATAAAATCTCTATATAGAGATAATTTATACAGGAATAATCTTCCCATAGTCATACAAAATATGACATCTGCTTGGATGAGCTATAAATAAGAATAAACCTCACATTTTAATAAGTACAATTTTTTTTAGTTCTCGTCGAAAAGAAACTTGCCTCCGTATCGGAATAATTATCTGTAAATTATAAAAAAATATATCTCATCTTACATAAAAGATTTAAGATGAAATAAAATATGTATCTGAAGTTATCTGAGACAATGATTTATACTTTAGAGTTGTTACCACATTTTTAAATTTCCTGATGCATAAGTGGGTACGTTAACTTATCAATGTAGACACCTTCTTATTGAAGCCCAAATATTTCAAGCCCAAATATTTCTAGCCTTTCTAGATACATGTATTGATTTTTTAAAAATATGGCATCTCTTTTATCAATGTCTATATCTTGCATTTGACATGTTTTATTAATTGAATATATAGTGCATACTTTACCTTGCTTTATTAATTAAATGTAATGCATACTTTACCTACAAACCACTTGCCCTAAGGATAAATTAGTCGAAGCAATTATTTTTTAATTACATCTCTATTAAGTTATAATCTTATCATAATAATTAATAACATTAGTTTGGTCCAACCATTATGATTACAGAGAGATTTATGGGTAATTAAATCATTTAATTTATTATTAAAAAATAGGAATTAGTGTATTAATAGATAACAACGTCAACATCAAGATTGTGATGACTTGTGAATTGGTTGTACGTTAATAATGAATTGGTGAGAGAAATAGGCACAAGAAATTCAACCAAGATTTAATATTTTACCTAAAAAAATTGTTGATAATCAAATTCTTCCCTCTTGCCTATAAGTTCATGAACTCTTTTCTTCATTAAGACCCATCAAGCACCTCTAGCTTATCCTCCTAAAATCAAACATATACATACACAATATATCTTCATTTTACTACTTCAAGAAGTCAAGCCATCATGGTAGTTGTTGGAGGAGATCAATTCACGGTGACTGTGCATAAGAAAGAGATGGTGGCGGCCATGCTTCCATTGCAAGAACATTGGCTCCCACTCTCAAACCTTGACTTGCTCCTTCCTCCACTTGATGCGAGTCTTTTCTTGTGCTACAAGAAACCAATAGTTACTAGTCATTATGGTGCCACCACCCACATGGTTGGTGTCCTAAAGAAAGCCTTGGCTCAAGCTCTTGTTTCTTACTATGCGCTTGGTGGTGAAGTCGTGGCAAACTCTGCTGGGGAACCTGAGTTGCTGTGCAACAACAATGGTGTTGAATTTGTTGAAGCTTTTGCTGATGTGGAACTTCAAAGTCTTGATCTTTATAATCCTGATGAGAGTGTTGAAGACAAACTTGTGCCTAAGAAGAAACATGGCGTGCTTGCAGTCCAGGTAATTTTGTTTCATGATTACTCTGTGGTCCGGTATGTCATGTCATATGTTGATGGGGCGACCATGACCAGTAGAATCACAACAATTGATGGGTGATTCCTTGAATCACATCTAGCGCGAAGCAAATAGTGTTGCTGATTCTTTAAGAAAGCAAGGTGTTGATGAGAGGAGTGATTTATTAGTTCTTTGGTTGTCCGATTAATTGCCTTCATTACTTTCTTTGGTATGAGCTGTGTTGCTCTTATATATCCCTTTAAGCCCTCTCTCTGGGCTTTGTTCTTTCTTGTTTTGCTGGTGGCTTTGGTTTATCTCCCTCCTCCAATCTCGTTCTTTTAATAATATGGCTGCTTATTAAAAAAAAAACATGGGTTGTGTTGTAAAATCACCTATATCCATGAATTGATGTCAACAATCTAGGAAATATCGCTATGTTGTTGATTATGGTACACCAAGTCAACATACATAACACAGCGCATCGGAACCATTGAATATTTTCTTTAATGGAAGTGCTTAACATGTTAGTGCTCAAATTCTTGGAGTCTAAGTAGTTTGGTAATCTCAATCTTATCTGGCATCTCTTATAGTCCAAATTCATTTTGTGGTGAGTGGTGACCTATGGCTAGGTCAAAGAATATATGTTAGGGTAAGACATAATTTATGTTATTTTATATAGTCTTTGTGTGTACATACAGGTTTTAATTTTCAATTTACTATATCATTTATTTTATTAATGAACATCAAAGTTTCCAGGAAAAAGAGAAATTGTTAAAAACGTAACTATCTATATATAGTAATGCAAATATACAATATTATTATATGTCCATATCATTAACCTAACTAGTATTAATATATTATTATTTAAGGGGAGCTGTGGAAGGCTTAACTAATACCACCTGTTTATCCTAAAACAAATGGTTAGGTAGCAGAATTACCAAGAACAGCCAGTTGTCAACCCCGATGAGTTATAGTTGTACGTACCAAGAGATTGTTATTTATTACTATTACCTACTATATTACTATTATTGTCATTTATTGTAGTATTATCTTGAATTTTGATGTGAATTGCAGGTGACAGAACTGAAATGTGGTGGTGTAGTAGTGGGGTGCACATTTGATCATCGTATAGCGGATGCACACTCAGTCAATATGTTCTTGGTGTCCTGGGCAGAAATATCTCGGTCTAAATCGATATCTGTTTTACCATCTTTCAGGAGATCAATATTAAACCCTAGACATCCATCGGGGGATTTCAACAGATCCCTCGATGAAATGTACATTCCCATCTCTACATTGCCACCTCCCGAGGAACCTAGTCCGTCAGATCATCTCTTGAGTCGCATATACTACATGAAAGAAAATGATCTTATTGACCTACAATCACTTGCTAGCTCCAATGGGTACAAGAGGTCTAAGCTCGAGTCATTTAGTGCACTATTGTGGAAAATTGTTGCAAAATCAGCCACTAAAGACATAATGGCAGCTAATAAGGTATCCAACATGGGTATTGTCGTGGATGGAAGAACAAGGTTATGTCAAGATAGTGTCAATAATGCAGCAACAATGGACGCCTATTTTGGGAATGTACTATCAATTCCCTATGGTAGCATAGGAGTTGATGAATTAATCTCAAAGCCACTAAATTGGGTTGCTGATGAAATCCATGGTTTCCTGGAAAATGCCGTGACAAAAGATCATTTCTTGGATCTAATTGACTGGGTGGAGGTCCATCGACCTCAACCTGCAATGTGTAAGATATATAATAGTCGGAAGGACGATGGGCCTGCTTTCGTTGTCTCCTCCGGTCAACGATTCCCCGTAAAAAAGGTAGATTTCGGGTGGGGCGTACCCGTATTTGGATCATACCATTTTCCTTGGGGTGGGAGGTGTGGATATGTGATGCCTATGCCTAGTCCGAGTAGGACTGGTGATTGGATTGTGTATATGCACCTTTCCAAAGGGCAGTTGGAGTTGATTGAGACTGAGGCTTGTAATGTGTTGAAGCCATTGACTCCTGAGTATCTTCACATTGTTACTTCTTCGAGTTAGGTTGTAATTTATTTTCTTATAATAAAATAATCGTGTGCCTTCAAATTCTGATCAACTCTGTTGGAAAGTTGAATGGTGCACTGCACCCTATATTCGCTACAGCCACGGCCACTTCATGGGTTATAACATAATTGTCACTCACTCTACAAACTAAATAAAAAACATTATATATTATATATACGTTTCGTTTTTCTTAACCATAGACCTCTCAAGAGATTACTTTGTTGGTACGCATGGACATTTGTAAGCATATGGATGTATTTACAAATGTAAGCACCTGAGAATCTTTTTATACAAGCTTCACCAACACACGTGAACGTTTGATAGAGCGTGTCTTGCGAACTTAACAACCTTGATCAATATAATATTCTAATTTAAAATAATCAGTATCAAATTAGGTTAGAATGCAGATTGATTTAAAGCTGAAGATTAAATAATGTTGTCATATAATTTGCATGTACCATACATGAGCTAACAGTGATTCCAAGCAAGTTGTACGTAGCCTACATGAACATCAGGTTTTGAAATTTTGCATCTCGGGATTTACGTGATTTGATTTTATGTGTTAATTGGTAACTGATTTTATTTGATTAATTGATTTGGTTAAATTGATTGATTGGAATAAAATCAAGTTTGTTTTAGGAATGATTATTTCTCCTTATTAAGATTTATCTCTTTCCTATTTTTAGATATAATCACCTCTTTAAATTAAGTAAGTCTTTCCTTTATCTTTTATGACATTGATTCCAGGATGAGAACACAATTTTTTCCTATTTTCATGGGTCAATATTATGCATATCTTTTAGGTCATTATCTAGCATTTTCTTGGTTCATACATATGTCATATATATTGCCTTTGGTAACCAAACAACTCTAAGTCTTTTACTTATCTTTTCTAAACCAAAAGATATTGTTTTGATTGAATTTTGTTTTTGATAAAATTCATGCATTATTGCATTACACTTTGAGAGCATTCTTGTATTTTCTTGGAACTTGAAGATTTCAGTGCGACTCTGGAGCATTGTGTGGAAGTATCTACTTGTGGTTGAGTGTATCGAGTGAATCAAGTAAGAAACTAGTCTAGGTGATGTGGATCTTAACTCTAGGGATATTCTTGTAACCCTTGTGAATAGTGGATTGTTTCAAAGGCTGGTGGCTACAAACATTCGAGATTTTCCCTAGATTGGGTTTTCCTCGTAAATATTGTGTGTCGCACTATTTGCTATTTTAGTATCAGTATTTTTTCAATTGGTATTAGAGCAAGTCATTCTATTTGTTGAGTGAGATATGTTTATAATGGATACTAATCGTGATGGGAATAAGACTTCATACTTTAATGGTGAGCACTATGCTTATTGGAATGCTATAATGCGAATTTATATGAATTCCATTAATAAGCGTGTTTGACTTTCTATGGTACATAGATGACAGCCTCCTAGAACTGAGAATGAAGAAAATAATATTGTTATTAAATCTCCAGACTCATGGACTACAACAAAGTGTGAGAGTTCTAGCTGAAATAATCGTGCACTCAATGTATGGGTGTGTGTATTGAAGATTTCAGAAGAATTGCAAATTGTAGATTGCAAAAAAAGCTTGGGATATTTTGGAAATTACACATGAAGGAACATCAGCTATGAAGATTTCAAAACTGTAGAAGTTAACCATTTCGTTTGAGATACTACGGATGGAAGAATATGAGACCTTTGATCACTTTGATGCCAAGCTAATTCGAAAAATTTTGCGTACATTGCCTGACCGATTTCAAGCAAAGGTTGCAGCCATTGAAGAAAGTAAGGATGTTAATATGCTCAAAGTAGAAGAGCTTGTGGGTTCCATACAAATATATGAAGGAAATTTTTCGTGCTCCTAAAAAGCCGAAATGAGTAGCATTAAAGTCCAACCTAGAGGAATTTGATGATGACATGGAAAAGTTGGTTTTGTTGGCCAAAGATTTCAGAAATTATATAAAGCTCCAAAAAGGAAGATCTTACAAAGAGAAAAACACTTTTCAAGACAAGTCACATGATATGTCTGAAGGTGAGATGAAAGTCAAACATTCAAAAGAAAGGCTTCAGTGTTATGAGTGTCAAGGATTCGAACATATGCCACATGATTGTGCAAATAATAATAAGAAAAATATGTTCAAGAAGGCTGTGTTGAATGAATGTGAGAATGAAGAAGGAAAGTTTGATTATGAAAATAATAAGCTAGTTGCTTTCACCGGCTTAATGCATGTTGAATGGAACTCGGATTCTAGCGAGGATTTGAGTGAAGATTTGAATGATGATACAAATGATCTTCAATCTTCTTACAATCAGCTAGTGATAGCTTTTGGAAAAAAAAAAGTCAAAAGTCTAGAATACAATTACAAACCAAGCTGCAAGAGAAAATGGTTCGTGAAACTGAATTGATCACTAGTCTTGAGGAGATGCAAAAGCACCAATATCATGATCAAGCTGAAATTCAACAATTACAAGGTGCAATTTCTAACTTGCAAAGTGAATTATCAAAATATTCTATGTTTAAAACTTTGTATGAAATAACTAGTAACTAGGTTAACATGCTTGGTACGATGAGACAAGCTGAAATTAGGGATGGAATTGGTTATACCGATGAGTCCCAACAGGTGAAAAAGGATTTCAAATATTTTGTTTAAGGGAAAAATCTTGAAGATGAAGAAATGGGTATTCGCTCCAAACAGGAAAATAAAGGTAAAGCTCATGTTGTTTCATTATCTCATCATTCACATGAACTTAAAGTTTAGATTGTGTCACAAAATTTTCATGTAGCTTTCATGTAGCATGCCTCGACCAGTTCACGTAGGCTACTTGAAGGTCACATGAGACATGTATCACATAATGCATCCACGAGTTCACTTAGGCTACCTGAAGGTCACATAAGACATGCATCACATAAAAGAATTAGATTTGTGCCTACCTGTCTTTTGTGTGATGTTGAAGGACATATTCGACCTCATTGTCCTAAGTTGATAAAATCACATAGAATTGTGCATGCTAAGACTGGTTCTAATACACATGTTTCACATTCTATTGATTTGTTCCAGAAATTTATGAGTTTTCTCAATTCTTTTGATAAGATATCAACTGATACATCTGCCTCACAATGTTCTAGAAAGATTTGGGTGAGAAATGGAGAAATTTCGTGTTATGTTATTGTTGTAGTTTATAATGTTAGGTGTCAAGATAAGTGGTATCTTTAATAGTGGATGTTCGAGACACATAAGTGGTGATAAGTCACTGTTGGCAAAGATTAAAGCCTTTAATGGAGATACAATTACCTTTAGGGATTGAAGTAAAGCACAAATCAAAGGTAAAGGTATTATACATGGCCTAGGGATGACAAAATCAAAAGATTGTGTTGTATGTTGATGGATTAAAAGCTAATCTTGTGAGCATATGTCAATTGTGTGGTGCTGGCTGTACTGTTAACTTTTCAAACTATAAATGTGATGTTTTGGACTCACAGGGTGTGCTTGTGTTGACAGCTGGAAGAACTCATGACAATTGCTATGAGATTACTCATGCTGAAAAAATTCTGTCATACAGCTATTATTGATGATCATGAGACTGTTAAAAAGAGTGTGCATGAAACAGACTTTGAAGGAATAGATGATCATGTAGGACCCATGTAGCCTACATCAGACTGTAGACAACCTACTTTAGAGTCCATATAGGATATATTAGACTCTAAGCAGCCTACTTTGGAGGCTATGCATGATACATTGAACTTCAAGCAGCCTCCAACTGATTCCAAGTAACTTACATCAGACTCTAGACAAGTTGCATTAGAGTTGTTCATTCACCCTACATCAGATTCCAGACAGGCTACATCAGAGTCCATGCAGCCTACATCAGAGTTTACATAAACTAAAAGTGCACATGACCTTCATCTAGCTGCAAGAGTGAGACTTCATTATCCTAAAGATCAGATAATAGGAGATATTCATGCTCCAATGATAACTCGTCGAAAGCATCATAATGAAGTAAATTTACTTTGTTATGTATCTCAAATTGAACCTAAGAATTTTGATGATGCTTTACATGATAATTGTTGGATTTCTGTCATGCATGATGAATTGAATCAGTTTGTTGGTAATGATGTATGAGAATTAGTTTGTTGTCCTTCTGATGTGAATTAATGTCATTGATAATAAATGAATTTTTAAGAATAAAATTGATAAGGATGGATTGATCACAAGGAATAAAGCACGTCTAGATGGACTGATGATATTTGAATGTTGTGAAGTTGAGAAGTGTTCTTTTGAGGGAGAGTTTATGTTAATTGTGAAGTTGAGAAGTCTTCTTTCAAGGGAGAGCTGATGTACAATTTTTGTGAGATCTTGAATTTAGGGAGAGTATGAAACTAATCGACCAAAATCTGAAAGTACAGGGCCCTCTGTAGCCCTTATCCCTATATTATATATACGATTCGTTTTTGTTAAGCATAGACTTCTCAAGAGATTACTTTTTGGCATACGTATAGGCATCTGTAAACATATGTATACATTTACGAATGCCGGCATTTGAGAATCTTTTTATACAAGCTTCACCAAACACGTGACTTGTTTTGATAGAGCGTCTCTTGCGAGTTTAACAACCTTGAAATTTCCATGACAGAATACGTAAATGTAGTTTTCAATGTGCTTCCATTTATGACAGGGTACGTAAATGTATTATTTGTCATCTAATTAATGGCATCCAATCGTAATAAACTCTATTAAACAATTTTAATTTTTCTTATTATTAATATTTTGGATGATAGAGCCCATCATGGACACTAAATATTGTTAGAGTTTATGACCCAAATTCAGTTTGATCTTATTCGAAAAGTTCGCAGTGCGATAAATTTCGAAGAAGAATTTTTTTTTTTTGGGAATTTTTTGGGGGTCTGTAATGGGAGTGGAGGGACCGGGCCGACAGGCCGGGGGTGCGGGGGCAACGCCCCTGTGGTATGAACCTTTTGTGATTAGGGTTTCGACTAGTATTTATTCGTTGTAAAGCCGTTACTCAGTATCTCTTGTACCTATTTTCTCCACACCGTGATTTTTTCCTTTAAAAAATTTTCACGTAAATCTTTGTGTTTTTATTTTCTTTATTATTGTTTTTTTTATTCGAATCCATTGTAACAAATGAAGTTAGATATTTGCCGGTCGTATTACCATCACCATTCCAAATATATCTATCAACTTTTGTGCAACTTAACAACCACCTTGAAATTTTCATGCCACGTACATTATTAATGTTTCTGTTCATCCACCTATGACGTACCTTTGGGGTTAGTTGTATGTCTGCCAGTCTCAAATTTCGTCAATATATAGGGGACATGTACTTACCTACACACATCATTTCTGTGTTGAAAATGTTAATAGACTTACAATCAACCCCTTTTCTGGACCAAATGATAACTGCCCAAAAAAATGGTCATGTGAGCACTCGGCCTAAAGCGGACAATATGTTGCTGTGTTTGAGCTTAAAATTTATAATACAGTATCAAGATAAAAATATGCATGTAGATCGTTACTTGTTCACTTATTGGGTCAGTGTATAAATCAACTCATAAGTGTCGAGGAGCGTCAAGACTTTATCTTACATCGAATTGACATAATCTAGTCAAATGATATATAAGTAAAGTGGAAATACCACTCAAATTACAAATGCGACCTAAGAATCAAGAAGAACAATGTCGTGTGGGTCTTTCGTATAAAAGAGACAATATTTCTTGATTTTTTTTGGAAATGAATTTTTAAAGAAAGTTTTTGAAGTGTTTTGACATATATAGATATTAAGTAATCGATTAATCATACAATATCAAAATTTTAGTATTTTGGTTTGATTTTATTCAAAGAAATGTTGATTGAGCTTGACTTAGAGTTGCTGAAGATAAACATGCCAGGTGTTCAAAATCTAATTCTAGACCAATCTCAATCAAACATTAGGGATGACTTGAAGTCATCACTTGTTACTCAGTCAACAAAATCTCAATAAAAAAATGTTCGTAATGACCATGAAATGTTTCTTTCACAAACCTACTCGTTTAACAACATTTTAATTATATATATATATATATATCAAAACAGTGTATTGAAAAGACAACATAGTTTTCTAAACTGCATTATTTGAAATATAATGACTTCCGATCTATATATATATACGACAATGATATCTTTTCAAGTTCTACCATGCAATCATATATATATATATATATATATTAAAACAGTGTATTGAAAAGACATCATAGTTTTCTATTTGGTTTAATTTATATTTAGAGGGTACGTAACTGCATTATTTGAAATATAATGACTTCCGATCCTAATCAACTCTAATTAAATAATTAACATATATAGTACTTACTATTATCAACTCCTTTTTTTTTAAATGACTAATTTTCGGATAATTATGAGCCCGTGTGGTCATGCACACGAAGCATGACGTTAGATAGCGATTTTAAGTAACTAATTAAAGTGTTAGATGTATATTTATGTAATCCCATTAACTTATCAGAAATAAAATTATAATTACTTTTACCCAGGTTTTCTCTCATGTACATTTAAATTTTTTAATTTGTACCCAATTTTTTGGGGTCTAAGAAATATTTTAAAAAAATTATATTTATATTTTGATCGATTTTGCGAATTGAATGATATACTTTTTGTTCAAAAGAAAATTCAGCATGAAAAATGTATGATAACTCTAGACTGTTGGATATAAAAAATTTAATATACTTTTCAGATTGTATTTGATTTTTGTTTCAATCAAAAAAATATGTTATTAGATTCGTAACAGAGCAAACACAAATATAATTTTTAAAAAAAATTAAAAATATTTTGGACTCCAAAACTGTTTGATCCCAAAACTCATGTGCACATTTTAAGTGCACATGAGTGAAAACTTGATTACTTTTCACACACGTATACAACTTAGCTAGGCCATTGCATATAGCTTGAAATAATGTGATGGGGTTCTTCTAATTTATTTTGTTTCATAAGGCCAATTTGCTTAATGAAGCAACTTCAATTGCACTTTTTGTTCCCAACATTACCAGTTTTAACTCATTTGGCATGTCCCGGTGTTGATGTCTTTCTCATTTGGTCCTTGTGTGTTTGTACAACCACATTCGTCTTGGCCTCCATGGAATAGACTTTTGTCCTCTTCCCAGTGCCACAGTTGTCCTATTTGATCTTGAGTCGGACAATCAAGTCTTCTAGACCCATCTCCTTTCATTTGTACTTCCAGTAATTTTAGAAGTCCATACTCCTTGTAGGTAACTTCTCAAAGTCATCCCATCCCATCCCTTGTGTATGAATTTTATCCAGTCTCAACTGGATATCTTGGACCGCACCTTTAGCGGATCTAAAGTTCTCAGAGATATTCAAGGTCCTTTCACCTTGTAAATTATTTGGTTCGAACTTTGATGTCAAATTGGTAAATACATCGTCACTCTTGTTTGTAACAATTTCATGACACTTTGAGATTAGCTGTAAGACAAACCTGCCTGCAACAATTAGATCACATCGCACTTAAAGGGCCAGTAACAATAGTATAATAATATCATAGGGAAAGAAGAAAAGAAAGAAAACCAAATGAAGCACTTAATTTAAAAGATTGTCAAGTCACTTATATTAAAGTAAATTACTGATTAACCAAATCAGATTCCAAGAAGTCGTTTAAATCAGTATGGAGGCAGGCTTTTTAAATAGGCTGCCGCTGGCGTAAAACGTAGAGAGCGGTTGGTTTTGTGTCATAAGTTACGATTGGCCTTGATTTTAGTAAAGACCTGGTCATGTGGAAATGTACCCCGATCACTGAATAATTACTCAATATCCATCCAAATTAAATGTCCTATGTTCATCTCCATTCGAAGATGTGCATACTCAATCCCGAACCCGTCTCGAATGGAGTGTGTTCCATATTTAATTGGGTCCAAAGTAGGGCCATCAACATACCAACATACAATATCTCTCCCGTGTCAAACTGTATCTACATGAAAAGTGATGAGTTTGATTATCAATTGAAACAATATTCTTATGACCAGGTGCTCTTCACATGAAACTTAAAGATGCAATCTAAGGTCCTTATGTACGTGGGAGCAGGGGCGGTCCTGGACTATTTGGGGCCTGGGGCGAGATTTTTTTTGGGGGCTCTCAAGGAGGGGTTGGTGGGCAGCGCCCCGAAAATTTTTTTGGGGTTCGGGGCAACGCCCCGATTTTTTTTTTTAACACATAGTCATAACTTTTAAACTAATAATAAAAATTCAAACAAATAAAACAACAATAAATTTTTGATAGCTGGAACCCAATTTTGGGAGGCTAGACCATCACGTTTTGAATGTCATTACATTAAAATTAAACTAGTAATTATAATATTCAGTTAAAAATATAATTACATAAAATCACATAAATAGAGACGTTGGAGGTTGGACAGAGAGAGACAGAACAGAGATTACAGAGATGGGAGACGAGAGAAAGAGGTGAAGATGTAAATTAGAGTTTTAAAAGTGAAATTGAGCCTTGTAGTAAGTAACTTTGGACTTGAAATTGGGGGCCCAATTTTAAGTATAAAAAATGGATCTTTGGACTTGAAATTGGGGGCCCAATTTTAACTACAAAAAATGGAAGAAAAAGTAAAGAGGAGATGTTGGATTAAAGGCTCGAACCACTGACCTCAATATCTAAAAGATCTGTTGCGCCGCTAGACCAGAAGTGAGTAATGATACAATGATTGTGAAAACTAAATTTTATACATATGTTAAAACATATTAGTATTAAAAAAAAATTTGGGGCCCTCGAATTTTGGGGGCCCTGGGCGGTCGCCCCTGCCCAGGGCCGCCCCTGCGTGGGTGACACATGTTCCATGTGCAATTGGACTGGTGAGCCTTATAGTCTACTAGAAATATTGTCTAATACTTATTTGCCCTTATAATATGACCATATTCTTGGGGCATTTATGTCTCAACAAGAAATTTACATCTGGGTGAGTGTGACTATACATCAGATTCTCGAAGCTGGTGATATGGTTCCAATTGCACAAGCCAAAATTACTTTGTGCATGATACAAAGTTGGATGAAAGGAGAACTCAGTGATCATTACGTTGAGTTGCTTTCATAGCACGTGAAACTGCAATCTCATGTCTTTGATTCCAAATGCAATGTCGCATGTTGATGCCTTTTAATTTGTCTTTAAATAGGGAGGCAATATGAAAAATGATTGAGTTTGATTGAACATTTTGAATTGAAATGCAAAAGCATAATTCCTTCTCATTTTCGAGTATTCAGTTAATTTGAGCGTCAAATCGTTAATGGTGGTCACTACCATCACTCTCTAATAACGCTCTTTTCAACTATTTTGAAGTTCAACTATCCATCAGTGATCGACACATTGTACAGACAGAATCCAGCCTCACACAAGCTATACAAAATTTTCCATTACTTGATACATTGTATTTGATATATATATATATATATATATATATATATATATATATAGGAATCGGATTGGGATAATACAACTTTTAGTCACCGAAAGATAGCCTCTGTTTCATTTTGGTCACCAAAAGATAAAACGTTTCAACTTGATAATTTAATTTTTCATTTTTTTTCAGTCAAGTCACTCGGTCAGGATTTCTCAAATCCGGGCAGTCATAAAGGTGACGTGGCAGTTTGACTTTTTTTGATTGATCCACGTGAAAAATATATTTGATGGCGCACCTAAGTCTACGACTCTACAGGAGTCCTAGGCGAACTTGACAAAAAGAGCCCCTTTTTAATTTATTTAAATGTCGTATAGTTCTTAAAAATCCAACAATAAATTAGATATTACTTAAATAAGATTTTTTTTTTACATTTTAAGATGTGAAATTATTAATTACATTGGTGTAACTGATTTTTTTGGCCAAATCACTTTTAATTGACAACATATTTGACCGATTTAATCTTTATTGTGACATTATAGACCGAAGATACCATTCTATCAACTTCATTTTTGGAAACCTTCATTGTGAGAAGACTATTATTATCATAATAGTTAATAATATTTTATATGAAATCCATGTATTTAAAAAATCATCATTCATTGTTTACAAATTATTTAGAACGTCCATACTAAATGAGTTTTTTTTTTAATTTTTTTTAAGTAATTAAAATGTTACATTCAATAAACTTTCTCGCCATTATTATGAGAAAAAAAACTCCCAACGTAGAGAAAATTAAAATCTAGCAAAAAAATCACACATAAGACTCATCTACCGTAGTTCAAAATTTTCACTGTGACCTGGCTTTGTTTGCTTCCTTGTAGTGCTATTGAGTCTTTTAGATTTATGTTAACTCAGTTTGATCAGGGTTCTCTATGTTATGTTGGTACAAATGTGTTGGTTTTTAATTTAAGAAAAACCTAATTGACAATTGTGAGATATATTTAACCAATTGAATTTTGACAATTAGGTGATGATGTACAGTGATGTAAGTTACTGCAGTAGGCATAGTAAATTACTTCAGCTGTGTGTGTGGACTTTAACGTATGGGCTTTAAATTCTTACTTTAATATGGGCTTTATGACAGGTTTACATGAGTTCTTGTTTAATATAATGTCTTATATAACTATGATAGGTGTCCTATTCTTATGAGAGTTGTCCACATACAGTTATGATAATGTTAGTGTTCTATTGGGATTTAAATTAGTGTATATGCCGTGTATTATCTTTCACCATGCATGTGTTATGATACAAGTCAAGTGGAGACTTTTGGTTGCACGAAAATTCTTGTCCTATATCAAGTTGGAGTCTTGTAGTCCTTTGTTGATAGTTAACCAATATTTCTTCCAGTGTTTTGTCTTATCTCAAAGTGTTTTGTCTTATCTCAAAGTGTTTTTATAGGAGATTAAGATATTACTATCATGAATTAACAAAGCTTATCATGTGGATCGTGCACTACATAAGAAGACACAATATCAAGATTGAAGGTGGCCGAAACTATTGCGAATCTTGTGCCCAAGTTATTTGGTCGTTGTTTTATTCTCTCATATTATTCTTGTAATGATGAGATTATTCATGTAAATTGAGAGATATTAGTTTGAGAAAGAGAGTTTCATATTTCACTTGTGTTCTTGGTGAGAAGGAGTGATTCCTTATTCATGAAATCTTTTGGAGGCGCCAAAAGCGAGCTCTACCTAGGTGGGTTGAGTGTGAAGGAGAAACAAACACTAAATGAAATGTACGAGTAATGTCTTCAGGTCAAAGATAGAGTTGTAATCTTGATTTATGATTAGTGGATTGTTCCTTATGGTTGGTCGCTCATAGACTTGAGATTTTTTCTAGTAAGGTTTCCTCGTTAAAATCATGGTGTTTTGATTTATTTTTATTTTCCGTATTTAATTTCCATATTTGTTGACTAACGATCTTGGTAAGATACACCGAACTTTCAGAATACTAATCGGGTAGCTGATGCATTAGCCTGCTCAGCTACTCATGTTGATCGTGATGATGTCTTCCTGATTGAGGAGTATCCTCTATCGATCGACTTGTAAATGACTGACATTTCAGTTTTTGATTAATTTGACGTGATCTTTCTTTAAAAAAAATTCACAACAATAAATAAATAAAATATAATATTTTATTAACTTAAATTTCATATAAAGTGGGTAGCGCATGTAATGTTATTAAACTAATATTAAATGAGACAATTAAGATTAAACTAAATTGTGAGGCGCTGATAAAATTCAAAAAAAATTCAAGCCCTGAACGGCGGCCCGCCTCACCCCAGCCCAGGGCCGCCACTGTATTATAGGTCAATTGGCTGCCCTCTTCAATGCATCTCTTTTTTCCTTCCAATTATTTGACGAGAATTTCCTTCCATTGGCTGCCCTCTTCAATGCATCTCTTTTTTCCTTCCAATTATTTGAGAAGAATTTCCTCTTAGAGTATAAACTATCATAAAACGTAAAAGTTGAGAGTGTCTGAGAGTATGAGTGACAGAATATAAGCTAGAGTATACGCTGATACAAACAGATATTAGCCACTCTAACACAACTATTTTACACTCAACTTTAAGAGGGCGTTTGGTTGAGCTTGTGTTAGCTTATACGTTAGGTAGCTTATAATGCATATATCAAAAAAAAATTCACTCAATTTTCTTTATTATTCATTTTTCTCACACATTTGTCATTTCATCTCTCAAAATATATGTTAGATTTTGAAAAAAAATTATATATTCAAACTCAAAGCGTAAAATTATTTCCAACAAGACTCATATTCAATAGATTTTATTTATTATTAAACTAATTTACATATCACTCATAGTAAATTGACAAATTATACGATATTAAAATTTACTCCCTCTGTCCCATTTTAATTATCTCCTTCACTTTTTCACACAGTTTAAAAAAATATTTAATGCTATTTTAATTTGATGTTTATACCCTTATTTATAATGTGTATGGTTATTGAGTTAATTGTTGAGCTTTTCAAGTTAAAGATAAATAAGAGTAAAATGAGAAAAAATAATTTTCATTAATTGAAATGGACATACATTTTAGGACATCTCAAAAAGAAATAAAGGATAATTAAAATAGTACATTTTTCTCCTCAATTTTGCCACCAAATAGTTAATACCCAAGGGTATATATAGACAAGGAACAATTCACTTCTCCTTCCCTTTCACGACCTACCTGAGTACCTCGGCTTGGGTGTTAAATATTTGTTCCCTGTTTAATGCCACATAGAAAATCGTGGTGGGTATTTTTGTCACTTCAGATATATCTACTCTAGGTTACCTAGCCTAGGTTAACAACTTTGAAATTTACATGCCACGTGCCTATTGTTCTATATCATTTTCATAGCTCATCCACCTACCCTTAGGTTGGAATATGTGCCGACTGATAAATATCAATTTACGTTACTATCGAGGACAATTACCCTTTTTTAATGACAATGGAGGACAACTATTTAGTATATATATATATGATTTTTTATTTTAAAAAAGAAGAAAGTTTTTGAAGTGGTTTTGACCCATGAAGTACCCAATTAGTCAAATTTTGATCCAAACTTTACCTTTTAGTGTTTGATTTAAACAATCAAGTATTTGATTTTACTGGACTTCGAGTTTGTAGAGGTAAACATATGAATATGATAGGTTCAATTCAAACTGTAATTCAAGTTGCAACTAAGAAGAAACAAGAAGGAAATTGATACATATATACACACGCACTTTGGTGTACTGAAAAGCTTGGAGATTTAAAGACTCTGTTGCCTTCTCCAATTCGAGCTAATGTTAGCTTTATTCACAGGAGTTGTAATTCAGTTGCTTATTCGCTAGCTAGGGGTTTCATTAATCACCAGAGTCTGATAATCCAGGGGATTGATGCCCCGGCCTATTTACTTAAGGTGGCCATGGTTGACTTGTTCCCTCTTCTTTCTAATCGTCTTTCTAATTGGAATTTTACAATATCAATCTTTCAGGTGTGAACTGAGTAAACTTACGTATCCGTGCAATGTCTAGTGACCATGTGTGTCATTTAGACTCTGTTTGACATGAGGGTTTAGAGCGACTCATAAAAGTGAACTCTTATTTATTTTTATAAATATTGGGAACGGTTGGAGGTGTTGGGAGTGTTTATTTGAGTGAACATCTCCTAATCTCTCAAAATGAGTGGTTGAAAAAAGGAGTATTGAGAGGTCCTCGCGTCAAGTAAAAGGGTTCATAAATTTTAATTTTGAATTACTAAGTTGAAATTGAAACGTTTGAATATTTAGTGATTGAGTTGGAACATGTTTAATCTTGACATGTTATATTGATTCATTTGTTTTGTGATAAATATGACATATATAATTACCTTTTCTAGGGGCAAACATAGTCTTTTTTATAAATCATTTTTAATGTTTCTGATTTTAAGTCCTAGAAAGTTTGCTACCAATTACTAAAACAATAACGTCTTAGTAGGATAACATGTATAACTATATGTATGTGAAAATTTAATTTTACTTTTCTTGTTTCTACCATTTGAATTAGAGGTTTGAATTTTTTTTTTTTAGCTCAAGCAACTATAAAATATCGAGATTTACTCAGAAGTAAATAAGAGTTTATTTTTTTATTTAAAGAAAACTATATCGTGTATTATATAGTACGAGAAGTACTATATTCTCAAATTAAAAACATTGTCCCACTTGCCTATAAATTGACATCCTCGCCACCCCTTCAACACCCAATCCATCAGCCAAAAACATCAAAATCAAACCCAATTAATCAAAAACATGGTTGCCTGCGTAGAAGGAGAAGTGTTCAAGGTGACGGTGACGAAGAAGGAGATGGTAGCAGCAGTTTTGCCATTGCAGGAGCATTGGCTGCCACTCTCAAACCTTGATTTGCTTCTTCCTCCAGTTAATGTGAGCGTTTTCTTCTGCTACAAGAAACCGATTAGTACTGCTCTTACGATGAGTTATGGTGCCATGGTTGGTGTTCTGAAGAAGGCCTTGGCTCAAACTCTTGTGTCCTACTACGCGTTCGCCGGTGAGGTTGTCTCAAACACTGTTGGGGAGCCTGAGATTCTTTGCAACAACAATGGCGTTGAATTCACCGAAGCTTTTGCGGATGTTGAGCTTCAAAATCTTAATCTTTATAACCCAGATGACGCCATCGAAGGAAAATTAGTCCCCCAGAAGGAGCACGGGGTGCTTGCCGTCCAGGTTTGTAATTGACAAAAACATTATGTATGTACATCTATATATATATATATATATATATATGTATGTATAATTTTATTCCGACTCAAGAATATTTTCTCATGTGCTTACAGGCAACAGAATTGAAATGTGGAGGTCTAGTGGTGGGAATCACATTTGATCATCGCATCGCCGATGCGTACTCTGCTAACATGTTCTTGATGTCATGGGTGGAGATGGCTCTGTCTAAACCAATATCTAAATTACCATCTTTCAGACGATCAACTCTAAACCCTCGACGTCCTTCTTTAAACTTCGACTCATCACTTGATGACATGTACGTTCCAGTCTCAGTAATACCACCTCCCCCGGAGAATTCTACCATTGCGCCGGACGATCAACTGGTGAGCCGGATATACTACACGAAAGCCGACGACCTAGACAGACTCCAATCGCTCGCCAGTTCCAATTGTTGCAAAAGGACTAAGCTTGAGTCCTTCGGTGCATTATTGTGGAAAATTGTTGCGAAATCTTTTACCAAAACGAATCCCCAAAATGTGGTATCAAAAATGGGGATAGTTGTGGATGGTCGGACCAGATTAAGCCAAGATAATACCAATAAGGCTAAAACAATGTCCAGCTACTTTGGGAATGTGCTCTCAATACCCTATGGAGGCATCAAAGTGGATGATTTGATCGAAAAACCGTTGGATTGGGTGGCCGATGAAGTCCACGATTTCTTGGAAAATGGCGTCACAAAGGAACATTTTTTAGGCCTAATTGATTGGGTAGAAGCAAAACGTCCTGAACCGGCTATGGCTAAAATATATGTTGGTGACAAAGATGATGGACCGGCATTTGTTGTCTCGTCAGGCCAACGATTCCCGGTGTCCGAGATCAATTTCGGGTGGGGAAAACCCTATTTCGGTTCGTACCATTTTCCATGGGGTGGGAGCGCAGGGTATGTGATGCCGATGCCGAGTCCGGCGGGTAACGGTGACTGGGTGGTGTACATGCACCTTACTAAAGGGCAGCTCGAGTTGGTTGAGGCTGAGGCTTCTCATGTGTTCAGGCCATTGAGTTATGATTATCTTAACAAGGTTGATGTTGCAAATTAGGCTGTGAAGATATTAATTGTCTCTTGCTCACTATGTCTAGAACACAAGTTGTATAATGTTGTCATCTACATAAGTTTGTGTCTTTTAATTTGTACTTAAAATTAAATATAAAGTAGTGCGTGTTTGATAATTGTTGTTGTTATTACTAATTCTCTAATATAAGAGGAGGAAATATTTAATCCCCCACTCAAGCAAGTAATAATGAAGAGTGGGTCACCGCTAGACTACATCAGCTTTCACAATTCAAACTATAAGAAAAAGTTTGCCCCATACATTTTGTAGCACCCGGCTCGAGTGGGCCAAAGTTTTCGAAATACAAGTTTGGTTGTGTTGTATGCGAGTTATCGACTGGCAAAAGGGTTTCAGATTCTAGTAAACTCATTTTTGGGTCTAAAGAATCTAAAGCCTTGTTTGGTAGAAATCTGTCAGACATATTCTCAGACACTCTCAGCTTTTACGTTTTACGATAGCTTATACTCTATCACACATACTCTCTACAAAACCCATTTTAAGAGAACAAATCTCCGGTAGTCGGTAAGAATTGACGGATATTACCAATTTGGTCCAGAGAGGAGCGAGCTGTTACACATTTTAAGTATAACACCAAATCAATAATTATACGTTAATCTAAACAGGTTGCATTAAATTTTCTTATTAGAAAGAAAAGGATTGATGAGTTTCATTCACCAAACGACAAGTGCAAATGAAATGTTGCCAGAATCTTGACATTAAAGATGCTTAATGTAGACTACTTGAGAGCTATGATGACGCATATTCTTATGTGTACTAGGATAATTTACATAGTTGGATTAGATTTAGAAATTTGGAAATTGAAAGTTGAGTGTGAGAATTTGAGTGTTAGGTATTCACATGAAATTAAAGTCAGTATCTATGACGTGTGTGAAGTTGAGTGTGACATCGATCGCTATTATCTTAAGTTTAGATGAATATGTTAAATGCAGACTGGATATGTGTAGGCATGCACGAGTATTAAACACGTGTCATTTAAGTTTAGAGAGGAATTTTTAGGTTTGCATATAAAATGTGCACTTAATTTCTAGGATAATTTTTTTTAAGTCCAAAATGTATATTTTTAAATTTTTAAAAAATTATATTTGTATTTCATTGGCTTTAAGAATCCAACAATATAATTTTTATTCAAAATAAAAATCAAATCAAATCTGAAAAGTCTATAATCTAATAATCTAGAATTCTGATTGCACTTTTCATGTTTTTTTTTTGGAATATATATATATCATTGGATATGTAAAATCAATCATAATATAAATATATTTTTTTCAAATTTTTTAAAAAATTTATTCGTTCCCAAAAATTATGTGCACATTTTGAGTACACCTGAGAAAATTTCTCCAAGTTTATTAGATATGATGGGAGGTTATTGAGTTGCACAGGTGTACGCGCATGTACACTTTGGGCTAGATGGGAGAGTGAGTTTCACTTTTCCATTTATTTATTTATTTTTTGTTAATTACGTTAGAATTTGTCGAGAGTGGGCAAGACAAAACCTATTACATTAACTATAAATAGTGTGTGTTGGTCACCCACATAGATTAAGTTAAATTAATATATTCACGTGTCATGTCAATTATTAATTACTATATATATTGTATATATATATGTATATAGTATGAACAAATGGTTTAAGCAGTTAAGCAATAAAACAAACCACTCTTTTAGGGTTTATATATGTATATATGAGGCAGTTAATATGATAGTCATTAGTAGAAAACTTCTTACCGAACCCATATATTTATTATTGTCAGTTTTGTTCATTATTTTGAAAAACTGCAAAACTTATAAAGTTTGTGGGAAAAGTTAGGGTTTGCTTTATATACTTTCAAGAAAGTATTAATTTGCATCATATACTTTCAAATTATCAAATCGCACCTTTTACTTCCATTTTCGTATATCATTGCACCTTCCATCCAAATATCGTCTATCTATTTGTGCTAATTTGACATCTTTACACTGTTAGTGTGATGACATGTAGGTTCATAAATGTCCTACATGAATTTGGTTCATGTGGACCACTTAAATTTTGACAAGTATAAATTTTTATGGGAAATAAAAACAATACAGATTTAACTAAGTCTACAAGGAGTGATTATTTTTCGAATGGAAATGCACCATGAATTTACAAAAGTAGATAACAATGCACCCTGCACTAACAAAAATAGATCAATTCAACCACTGACAAATGCAAATAAGAAAGACAAGACCCCCACTGAGGGCTGATACATTCCAAACACTTTAATCAAGTATTCAAACAGAAAATCACAATAAAATTGTTAATTTGACATTCCATACAGTCCTCCAACTACTCTAAACCATAAAATTTAGAACAAGTCATCAAATTTGAAAGCCTTAAATAGTTTGATTACATCAAAAGAAATTATTGATGTACAAAAAACACCATATATACATCATTTGCGAACATTACTTTGTCCTCTTCCATGGTTGTCCAATCTTGCATTACCATGAGTTATAACCCCTCTCATTGATGTGCCGGGCTACAAAAAAAGTACAAAAAACATGAGATACTCCATGAACAAAATAACAAACTTGGACATTATAAAACTTATATTTAGAATTTATCTTCCTCTGTCAAAGTTGATGTAAACATCGAGTCCTTGTAGTTGAGTCATTTTCCTTGGTTTGGTTTTGGTCCAGCACTCTTGATGGTGTGGACTCACATACTTTGCTGCAACAACATTCACCCTTGTTACTAGTTGTAGGGTATTGTTGGCAATGGTAGTTGGAATGGTAGTGGAAGCCGGAATAGCTTGGTTGCTAGATGTGTTTAGATCTAAAAATAGAATGTTTCTAAGTCTTGTAGTCTGAGGAGGTGGAAATTTGGTTCTCTTTACCACTGCTGATATTGGTAGGGTAGTGTCGCTTGAGCAATTGCCGGCTGATATAGGTTGGCTTGTGTTTCAGGTAGTGCTGTGAGAAATTGGAACTGCCTGTTGAAATAGCTCCACTGCTAGAACCACTCCTGCCAGGACAAGCTAATACATCCCTCTTCACCTTTTTAACCTATTGGATACTAACATCTAGTTCTAGGGTTTTCATCATAAAAGGATCCAGGTACCTATGTTTCGTGTCAAGATAAGTAGATATAAACTTATAAAACCTTTTATACAAAAATTTATGTGAAATCATTGGAAGATTTTTTTTTTCATATGTATGTTCATCATAGAATGTCTTAATTTAAAAATTTTTAGGTCCTTACATAATGATGCACATATCAGTCATGGACAATCTTGAGAACCGAAACACTTAAACCTAGTTCTATTAGGTTCATTTCTCACTAACCTTATATCATGCCTACTCATAATGGCATAATTGTTCGCAACATTCTAAAAGTCTTTAGTTGTATCAAATAACATCTGAGATCAAATTTAGGGATACCTCTTTGACTCTTGAAGGCTGGATAATTTTGTCCATGAGTCACACTGATAGCATCGCCCTAGATTGAGCCAAACCCTCATCATCTTTTGTCTCTTCATCTTTAAAAGAATTGAGTAGTGCCACATTCCTCCAAGTCCTCTTCTCCCTCACAATAAGGACTTCATCATCTCCCTCTGAGGAATCATCCAAAGGAAGAACCTCTTCCTAACTTTCTTCACCATTGTTATCACTGTTTGAAGAGAAATTAGAGCTCAACATGGTGGAATTGAAACTACCTGCACAACAAACTCACATAAGCAAATAGCATAAACAGCAGAAAGTCGATCTGATTCACGAAACTATATCAAATATCACAAACCTAGTAGGATTTAGAGAGAAGCTATAGTTATTGCATATACCTTCGATTGAATTAGGGAACACAACGGCAAAATCGAATCAAATAACCAAAATTGAATCACAACTGCGACATCGGAGGAGACAGATTTAGGGTTTCTTTGTTTTGAAATGAGGATTTGGGTTTGGGCAACATATAAGCACTTTTATGTTTTAGAAAAATTAAAAATAAAATTCCATGTAAATAAAAAGTGTCAAATCAGCAAAAATAGAATGCATTTGAATGGAAGGTTCAACGGTATACGAAAATGAAGAGAAAAATCACCCGTCTATGTATTTGTGTAATATAAAAAAAATGTCTTAGCCTTTTGTCGTTGATTTCTTGGTAAAATGGTACGAAATAATTGGAAACCAAATTAAAGCTTATTTGAGATGGAAGCACTATCAGAACCCCACTTAATATGCCCTGAGAATTCTCAAATTACTTCGAAAGATAAAAGAATTTAGAGCTCCACTAAAAGATATCGTAATTTTGTGACAGATTTTTTATCGCAAATAATTGAATTTTTCGTCACTAATTGGATTTGTGACGAAACTTTTTCTGTCACCAATATCATTGTCGTGGAAATTAGTGAAGGAAAATTTTCATCACAAAAACAACGACAAAATTTTATGAAAGAAAACATTTCATCGCAAAATATTAGCCACAAAATTTATGACGAAAAAATTCCGTCCCAAAAAATAGTAATGAAATTTTGTGACAGAGAAAATTTTATCTCAAAATATTAGCCACAGAATTTTAGGATGGGAAAAAATCAGTCACAAAAAAAGTGATGGAATTTTGTGATGAAGAAAATTCCAGTAGTCATGAAATTCCGTCACAAAATTAATATTTTTCAGAAATTTATTCAACAAAATAAATAATCATGGACTGAAGTTTCTATCACCTCAATTAATTTTCTGTCACTAATAATTTTATTTAATTAATTTTAAAAATAGAAAAATTTTGATTTTAGAAACAAATTATTAAAAATTAATAATAATTTAAAATTTAATCTATTTTTTAGTTTTGAATATAATAAACAAAAATTAAAATATTATAATAGAATTAAAATTAAAAATATCTCCAACCACATTTAAAAATATTAAAGTTACAAGTTTAATCATACAAATAAATGCTCTCTCAAGATATTATGTATGGGACTGGGATTGGGACTGTCAGTCATGTCGTACATCTTATAGCTTCTGTCGTAAACTAGCTATGGTCGACTAATACTCTTGATACATACTAACTAGCTAGATAAAGCTGACTAGATCAACGACTCAACCCAATCCATTACCTTAGCAATGGCCCTCCGGATTGACAACTCAACCTTTGGATCAGTTTGGGATCCCGACGATCTGCTCATGCTAGAGTTGTCACATAGACCATGTGCACTTGCATCAATATCGTAGGCACGACCTTTGACACTTATCCCGCTAACCTCCTCGAAATATATGGCATTGTGATCTAGCAACTCTCCGACACCTGAGACAGAAGTCGATGCATAGGAAGATGTTGTTTCCTTCATCTGAGTATAGTTTTCTTGTATCAAATTTTTTTGAAAAGACACATACCATCAAATATTATCACGTAAATATAATATTATTACTAACAATAATAAAACATGACACTTACAAATTAGTTGGCTGAGCATAGATCAACACATTCGTACCCTTTTACAAATGAATAACATAAAATAACTCCACATGTCAAAGGTGTCACACAGATCATGTGCCTCTGCATCAATATCGTAGACGTGACCTTTGACACTCATCCTGCCAACCGCCTCAAAATATATGGCATTGTCATCTGGCAACTCACCGACTCCTAATACAAAACTCAATGCATGCATAGGAGGCTGTTGTTTCCTTCATCCGAGTATAGTTTTTTTGTACCAATTTTTTTTTTAAAAAACACATACCATCAAATATTATCAAGTAAATATAATATTATTACTAAAAAATAATAAAACATGACACTTACAAATTAGCTGAGCGTGGATCAACAAACACATTGGTACCATTTTTTCAGATGAGTAATAGAAAATAACTCCACATGGTGAGTTCACGGTCGTATTTCTCCAATTATAATGTAAATTACAAGGCAAATGTTATTATATTTAAAACTAAATAAAAATTTAAATTTAAATTATTTAAAATTTAGCAGCCATTCTTTATGCTCCGTGGTTGGAATGGATCCACCGATGTGGACGGACCTGTAGGTCTGAGATGCTCGATTATGCTTTCCCTGCTCTCTTCTCATCATGTAAGCCGACTCCGCCCACTTCTTTTCAAGTTTGACCCTCACATTCTCAAGGATCCATGTTCCCTTGTCACTGCCACACCGGACCTTATGCATTGTTTGTCAAAGTGCCTTTGTATTTATTCAATTTCCACACTTTCTCTAGTCTTTACCACACTTTCTCTAGTTCTTTATCATAACAAGGATCCCATTTATATTTTTCCTATAAAATAAAACTTCAAATAAGGATAGTTAGCATGAATGGTTGAGCTTATATTTAAAAATGGAAAGAAAAAAATATTTCATAATTACCTTGAACTCTCCAAAATAGTTATTTCTCTGCTCTAGAGCAGTCTCCTTCCACAAAAGTGGCAGGATTTTCAAACTCGCTCTTTATAATATTGGTAAATAATCCTTCTAACTTTTTTGGGTTTAAACCTAGAAATTAAAAACAATAAATCATATCAATGTCATAAATATTCATGTAAATGATATAAATTAAAAAATAAGGAAAAGTGTACTTAAGAATGCTTAATAGATCGTATCCATGTAATATTGTCTGCGTGATCATGAACCCCAATCATATGTGATGAGCATCCAGCATCATGTGACTCTAGTACTAGTGGAGTCTGGGTGTTGGGTATATTGGGAGCCTATGTCTCGGGTGCATAGAAGGTGGCCTGCACGTGAGTGGGTGGAGGTGGCATGTAACCAATGGGTGGCATTTGGGTGGATGGAAATGACATGTAACCAATGACATTGTCTGATGAAGCCGGGATAAGGAAGGTGGATGTTCAGAAAATGATGGTCGTAAATGAGGGTAATTAATCACCCTTAAAATGTGTCATTAGGGAACATATTATCATAATCCAATATATATATATGGACAGTTTCATACTCTAAACAATTGAATAATTTCTCTAAACTAATTAATGGGTTTGGTTAGTGAAATCGCCAGCTACTTTTGACTTGACAAAGCAAATCATGATCAGTTAAAAGTTTTCCATGCAAAGAAAACAATTTATTGGTCGCCTTGCCTACCTTGCATTAAAATTTCCATATTAGCAAGAAAAAAATTGTTGAGTTTCATTCACCAAACGAGAAAGTGCAAATTAATGAAATGTTGCCAGAATCTTGACATTAAAGATGCTTAATGTTGACTACTTTTACAAGTATCATGACGTATATTCTTATGTGTACAAGGATAATTTCCAAACTTGGATTAGATTTAGAAGAGAAAAATATTCTTAGTGCTAAGTGTGGATTATATTCTAATTACTTTAGAATTTGTGGAGAATGGGCAAGACAAAACCTATTTCATTAACTATAAATAGTGTGTGTAGGTCACCCACATTAGATGAAGTTAAATTTATATTAATGCCAATTATTAATTACTAAATATATTGTATATATATGTATGTAGTATAAGAAAAATGGTTTAAGCAGTTGAGCTATAAAACCAACCACTCTTTTTAGGGTATATATATGTATGTATCTATGAGGCAGTTAATATAGTCATTAGTAGAAACATCTTACCGAACCCATATATTTCTTATTCCAGTCTTGTTCATTATTTTGAATGGCTGCAATACCTAAAGTCTATATAATATTGAAGGATCTATCAATCAGATGCTGGTTTAGTTGAATTTTAGCTACACCTTGAGAAGAAAGCAGTCCTTCCATAGTCAACATGGATGACATACAAAAGTCCTTCAATAGGATTCAAGTCATGATGGAGTTGGAATCTACAATATGATATAATCTACTTTTGTATATATAGAAGTTGATGGAATATATGGACATCAATCTAAGAAGAGATTTTGGTTAAAAGTGGGAGGCTCAAAGAGACAAATCTCACAAAAAGTTTCTCCCATCTATGTTGACTTTGGAAGGACTGCTTTCTTCTCAAGATCTAGCTAAAATTCAACTAAACCAACCTCTAATTGACAAATCCTTCAATTATATATATATAGTCTACTATAATTCTCAGACAGAGCGTCCAAATTTCTCTCTCCTAAATGGTGGCCAATCATTAATCCCTGGATGGCTCTCACTATCACGAAAACTTTGGCATCATAACTTAGCCCATTTGTATTTCTCTCTATATAAACTTTTCTCTATAAAAAACATCCCACAGATTAAATTAACGTTATCTATCAGGCATAGAACAAATAATAGGAGGATGCAAGGTAACGGGGTACTTGAGAAATCAAAATGGCCACGCACTGTGACAGAACAACATGCATGATCTGTTCCTTATCTCCATAGCAGAATCAATGTCATTCGTCCCCCCAACATTTAGTTTTTTGGGTCTCGATCTCAAGAACAATGGGAAACCCTCTCCAAACTAATTCAAAAGTATGCTTTCTGATACTATTGGACCTACTTCAAAGAACATGGAGTTTTTTAAATCACATACTGTTAACCCATGTGTCTCCCCTCTCTACACGTTTCACCACAGGTGTCTTTGTCTTTGTCTCTATTTTTTTCTACATTTTTTTTCAAAAATATCAATTGTAATAGAATTGGAACAGACGTTGCCAACTTTGAAAAATGGCACATTATAACTTAGTTCAAGCAGAAAAGAGCACATTTGGCAGATTAAAGATTTCTAATAATATGCTTGGCTTATTGTTGGCCTAAAATGATGACTGATTTTTATGTGCCAGAGATTATAGTTTCTCAACTGTAAAGTAAAATAAAAATACACTAATCACTATTTAACTTAATAAAATAAAAGTACAAACTACCTTGAGACCTTGGCAATCCTAGATTTCTCAACTCCACTACTGTGCACTTCGTTGAGATTACAATGAACAAAAAGACATAACATCAAGTAAAAATTACAAAAAAAATAATTGATATTGAAACTTGATCGTAATAATTCAAATACAAAGCTGTCTTGATGAACAACATTCTGAAATTATAAATGAATGATAAGTGTAATTGAAAATGCAGATTGCAAGAGCCTTTGATCTTGAATCTTTTTGTTTTTTTTATTTTCTGAGTTGGTTTTATTGATTTTTTTTATATTGTTGTAGACCCGAAAATCTACAATCAAATAAATGTCGTAAAAGGCCTAAGACAATCAAGATGAGCACACCGAGTCGAACCGAAGAAAAGAAGATTTATGGAGAGAGAAATTGGAGGCGTTTTTAGAAAGAGAAAATGAAACCAGAAAAAAGTCCTTTTTTATGAGGATCGGGCTACTCATATTTATAGTATACAGCTCACGTGCCTGGCACGTGAATGGTATGAGCTGTCATGTGTAAAAACTCATTTTGGGCCGATTGGGCCTTAGCTTGTTATATATTAGTGTTGCTTCTATTCATGATGATAACCTCCTGGGCTTTTATAATACTTGATGGGCTTAAGCAGCACAGGTTCCCGAATAATGGTGCTAAGGAAGTCCAGTAAGA
The DNA here is from genome assembly GCA_963580455.1 of Euonymus europaeus. Lineage (NCBI taxonomy): Eukaryota > Viridiplantae > Streptophyta > Magnoliopsida > Celastrales > Celastraceae > Euonymus > Euonymus europaeus. The sequence goes on along the minus strand of OY756968.1, from coordinate 19,934,171 downwards.
TGGACGGGCTTACAAGCCTGATTGGGCCAACAGGCCTGTATGTCGTACGGACAACACGTATGACTGGGCACACAAGCCTTACGTCGGGCCAACAGGCCTATATGTCGTACGGACAACACGTATGACTGGGCACACAAGTCTTACGTCGGGCCAACAAGCCTATATGTCGTACGAAGTAATGTGGACCAAAAAAGGTCTAGGTCGTAGGACGGTTTTTTGCCGATACAATTGTCCCTCAAATGTCTTCTTGTTATATGACCCTTCCTGCGTCGACTACCACCATAATGATTGCAACTATTGTGCAATGCCACCACTACTCTACTACTGTAACCACCACGAACTGCCTTCTTCCATGTTTTGCTATCACACATAACTGTCTCCTCATTTGGCTTCTTATTGGCTGCCAAGTGTCCCACTCAATCTTCTCAATCCCATATTTTTCTCCCTAATTGAACAACTCTTCTTATAAATGGGCTATTGGGCTTCACCTTCTTTGGGCTAGCTGAGAATTTGGTCTGAATATTTCATGAGCTGTATCCTATCCATTGGGCCAGTGGTATTTGGGTATCAACAATTGCCCCCACCACCCCCCACCCCCCAAGCTTAAATACAACTCTAGAGTTGGATTTTAAAGCTAATTTTTTATGCATTTTCAAATTCCTCTACAGTTATTGGTTACTACCAGACTTATAATCTTTTTAATTTTTAGCTACCGCATTTAACTCTTTCTCAACCTCAGCATGCTTCTTCACATCTTCAGCAACTCCAGAAAACCCAAAGGAATTTGTCCTCTTTCACACAACTCCGATCATGGCCTATTTTCTTCCTGCTCTATGTCACTCATCGATTTCCATATTCTTTAGAAAAAATCATCACTCTCTAGCTCTTGGACCATGAGGAGCTTCTTGCGAACCACCTAGAAACTATATCCATATTAGAACGCCATCGTTACTGGTCGAAACCACTAATTGGCTGCTCTGACTAGGTTGTATGATTGGGTAGTACCTTTGGAGTTCAATGAGTAAATCAGGGTTTGGACCATCTTATCGATATGTCAATAAAACAAATCTCATTCGATTATGCTCTGATTTCTGCTATATTTGGTCTCGCACGATAAATAGCTTTGTCTTTCTCGGTGGCACATGACCATTACTCTCAGGCATATAATGCCATTAATAATCCGTCAATCACTGTCCATGAGGCTCATGATGCCCTAAGTCTGTTCTCTTCAGTTCAAATAGCCAAGATAGGGATTGAGGATAAGAAGACCTACTCATACAAATGTTTAAGTTCCATCAAGTGCACTGGCATCCCAACCTATACATGTTCTTTTCGTATGGTGCCTAATCTGCAGGTATGTCTTTGGAATTTTTGTCAATCAACCGGCTAAGGAATACCTTCCTCTTGCATGTGCCCTAGGAGAGGGTCAAAACATAGCTTTCGATAGTATCTAGTTAGGTTGTGTGTACCACTGCCTTTCTATGCTTACTTTTGACAAGCCTCACTATCTTTGTATCTCTGATAGTCTATAAATACTTCAACTCTGGTTGTTCAATTACTTTTCCACCTTGCATGCAACAAGTCATCAAATACCAATCTGGTTCAACTCTTATTGTCAAGTCCTGTTATCTTATTCCAGCAACAAATCTTTTGTTGAGCTTTTCAATTTGTTCTTAAATCTGGCACCTACTTGTGCTAACACTAATTACTTAATTTTCTCTAAAACCATCCCCTTGTGGTCCTCATTTACCTTTACTATCGTCTAAATTTACTATCCCCATGGTCTTGGACTTTGTTCTCCATGATTTATGGGACAACATAACTACTCCGAGATATCTTCATAAAGGTGCAAACATTGACAATCTTATGAACCCTACATGTGGATGTGAGGCCTCTACTTTTTGGATAGAAGCCTTCTCAATGGAAAAATTCCTAATGAATTGTCTACTAATACCTTAGCTTGCTAATATCTCTCCCTATAAGAAGATTTTTAGTTGTTCCCCTGACTACAAATTTCTTAAGAGTTTTGGGTGCACTTGTTTGTCCAAGTTATCCTTTAAAAAAATGTTCATATATATTTGTTGGATATGATAACCATTATAAAGACTATCGTTGCTTTGATCATATTTCAAGTCACATATATATACATCTTTTGAAATGTCACCTTTGATTAAACAAACTTTCCCTATAAGCAGTGCCCATTACTCTCCCTAATAACTTACAATAAGCCTCTTTATCCCACTTTCTTTCAATAACTCACCAAATCAAGATACTCGCCACAATTCCCCTATACTCGTTATGGACCATACACCCATTATGGACCATACACCAAATTCTTGGATAACTCCTCACTAAACTAAGCACCATCACTAGAAATTGACCTTCCACCATCACCCGAAGTTGACCTCTCATCAACTCCAATGCACCAACCTTCAACGCTAACCCTACTGCCTTCTACCAGTTCCGCTCTCCCACATCAACGTACACTTCCCCACCTCTCAACCCGTTTCTTTTATCAAACTCTCTGAATACACAAAATCTCCCCAAAAAATTCAAAATCCTCAAATCCATTGTTCTTTTTGGACAAGCACATAAACCATTAAATTCTCAAACCACTCCTTACCCTTTAGTCAAAGCTCCCTCTGTCAAAATATTTGAATCCCTATCTACTGAACCGACAACCTACACCCAGACTTCCAAATATAATCACTGGCAAACTGTAATGAAAGAAGAATATGTTGTAGTGACCTCTCACATGAATCTTATGAGATGTAAGTGATTTTTCAAGATTAAATGAAAATTTAGTAGATCTATTGATCAGTACAAGGCTCACCCTATTTCCAAGGGTTACAATCAACAAGAACGCTTTGATTATGAAGAAACATTCATGCCGGTAGTCAAGCAAGATATTGTTCATACTATTTTGTCACTTGCTCTTTCTTACAACCAATCATTGGAACAACTTGATGTACAAAATGCATTTCTGAATGGATATTTGCAAGTAGGGGTGCACATAAAATAACCCCTAGTTTTCATGATCACTCTTGACCCTACAATGTGTATTGACTACATAAAGTTCTCTATGATCTTAAATAGGCACCTTGAGCATGGTTCCAATGTCTTAGCTCATTTCGTTATACTTAAGACTTTTTCCACAGTCTGATGCATCTTTATTTATTCATTGTTCCTCCAAGTGCACAATATATGTTCTTGTATATGTTGACATTGTCATTGTGACTAGGTCTGAATCACACAGTGTTGACAGGTTTATTAATAAGTTTTGTTCAACATTCAATAGGTGGAGAATAGGTAAGCACAACTTCTTTCTTGGTAAGTGATCGATATAAAATATCACAAGTAAAACCAGCAATATCAACTATCAAGCAAGTAATATAGCAATAACAATAACAAAGTACAGAAAATTCATATTGTAAAAGATAAGAAGAATCGGCTAAAGTCGTGTAAACAAATATGGGATGAATTTAGCTTGGTTTAGTGTTGTTCTTATACTATCACTCAATCACACAATTCAATGTGCAATCACACAATTTAAAGATTTAAGATTGTCAATCAAGAGACTTTAGTTCGACTCTCCCAATTCAGACTTTCCTAACCAACGACCTTGACTTTGGTCCAGCACAAAATATTTTTTTAACGTAGGAGTATTGGTTGGTATACCCAACTGTTCACAAAAACACCAGTTGGGTAGTATTTTTGAACTTGAAAAATATACTAATTGAGACTTTTAAAGATTTCTGAACTTTTAAACATACTAATTGTATTATATATATATATGTAAATAAAATATTAAAAAAAGTTCAGGTCGGGTTCATGTAAGGTATTATCATACCCTACCCGTACCCGGGCAGTAGGGTTCGGGTGGCACCTGAACCCGAAATTTCGGGTCAAGTACACACAGGGAGTTTTGCCATCCCTATTCTAAACCAATAAGATATTGTTCTAAACTATATTATGTTAATAGTTATAAGCAAAAAATGATATTATTCTAAAACAAATTAATGTTATAACCATAAAAATTAATGTTCGAAACATAATTTTTATTCTAAACGAAAAGCTTAAATAGTTCAACAGTTATAAAGAGACATTATTCTATAGCCTAGGACACCCATGATAAGGATATAGATCAATTCCAGCACAATAAGGATCAATCATAGCCCACGGTTATCTCATCTCATTCAATAGATATATGTTTACATATATAGTACAAATTAGTTCCTACATTATAGCACTACATTCACTCCCAATATTATGGGATTGTAACGTCTAGTCTCATCCCAAGTCAGGATGCATTCTGTATATATTTGATACAATACAGTCAATACAAAAAATAATTATTTTTATATATTCAATCTTCTTCCACAACCCATTCTCCTCGCCAACTTTCAATTGCAATCATCTTCATGTGCATTTTCATTTATGTTGGATTAAACACTAATAATGGTATATCTGCACTCATCAGCTCCATGAATTTAATAGCAAATACCCCGCAATCCGAACTGAAAACTGTAGGGTCAGAGTTGTTTTGGAACAATATCCACATGTGGTTCAAGTATGCTTGAATAAATAACTTAAACTTAGATTCATGGAAAATTAAGTTCAAAACATATATAGCAGTAAATACACAACTCTTCTAAACCAGTTTTAGACTCATTATAAACCTTATATTGAATTATTCTAAACAATAATATAAAAATTCAAAACATATATAACAGTAAATACACAATTTTAAACTAAAAATAAACTCTTCTAACCAGTTCTAGACTCATTCTAAACCTTATATTGAATTATTCCAAATCATAATATAACAGTTCAAAACATATAAAACATTAAATATACATTTCTAAACCAAACATAAATATGTTCTAAATCAATATGGACTAATTCTAAACCTTATTATAAACATATATAACAACTTAAAAGAAATGTGTTCAACATGATGTGGCTATTCTGGAGAAGAAAGATGGGTAGTTGGCTGGTTCGTCTTCTTAATCATTAATTGAACATAAAAAGTCTATTCCAAAACTATGATACATTGCTTTTCCCACTATTGTATATGTAACTCATTTCATACTTTTCACACTCTCCAAAATATCGAATTATTATGTTGTGCTTAGTCGTACCTACAAAAATGTATACTGTATTCTCAACAAAATGATTCAGTTATAAACAGAAATAAGTAATATTTTAAACAAAAACTATATAATTTTAAACGTGAATTATCATCGTTATAAACCAAAAAGGAACCATTCTAAACCAATTAAGCACTATTCTAAACCAAAATTAAAACGTATTTTAAACCATGAATATTTTACCTTGCAAACAATGTTCTAAACTAAAATAACGATGTTCTAAATATAAATTAACACCATTTTAAATAAATATGATATTGTTCTAAATTATATTATAATAAAAGTTTTAAACACAAAATGATATTGTTCTAAATGACAAACCTAAACAATTCAATAATTATAAAGATACATTCTTCTACAGCCTAGCAAGCCATTCTATCTGCCAACTTTCAATCGCAATCATTGCCTATTTGAGGAACATCGCCTGCCCTCTCGTGGTTAATCTCATCTGCTTCTAACATTCGGGTACGCATCAACAACCTAGTAATCATAGTCTGAAAGACTTTCATTTGAGTGTTGAAACTTGCTTTTCTAGTATGACGCTTAAGGGAATCATATGCCACAATTTTTCTGCCCTTAATGTCCATCATAATGGTTACCAATGATTGCCATTAAGTTTTACTAGAATGTATTCTCGATCCACGGTAGTTCAGGATACATTGTTTCTCCAATCCAGCAACAAATTTAAGAAGTATTTCATCTTTGTCCCAAATTGTAGTGTCATAGTTGTTTTGGAACAATGTCCACCTGTGGTTCAAGTAAGCCTGAATAAATATCATGCATTTAGATTAATGGAAAATACAGTTCAAAACATATATAAGAGTAAATACACAATTCTAGACCAAACATAAAATTATTCTCAACCAGTTATATACTCATTTTAAACCTTATATTGAATTATTTTAAATCATAATGTAACAATTCAAAACATATATAACATTAAATACACATTTCTAAAAATATAAATATGTTCTAAACTAATATAAACTCATTCTAAACATTATAATAAACATATATACCAACTTACAATAAAATAATTCAGTTATAAATAGAAATAAATAATATTTTAAACAAAAACTATATAATTATAAACATAAATTATTATCGTTCTAAACCAAAAAAAATACCATTATAAACCAATTAAGTACTATTTTAAACCAAAATTGAAACTATTCTAAACCATGAACATATTACTTTTGAAAATAACAATTAGTACTATATCATACAAAATATTTCATTAACTATAAGATTTAACAGTTTGTCAATCCAAATAAATATTTTTTCTAAACTAGAACACAACATAGAACGCTTATATAGTTCTCAACATATTATCTTACAATTTTTAAGAATGTTTCCGACAAATTTGCAACCAAACTACACGGACACATCAAATTTCGGACCCCAACACAATGAAATCTACTTAAAAAAAATCATGCATTATAATAGATCTTGAAACAAACAAAAGGTGACCCATGATATCATACAATACAATATATCTTAAAAATATTAAGTATTGCAACACTCAAGAACTTACCGAAGCTTCAAAACCAAGCTCAATGTTCGCGTTGTTCCGTTGAGCTTGAGGGAGGGTAAAGAGACTCCACCAAATCAGGAGCATAATGATGAAATATATTGTACATTAAAAGTTCCACTAACCAAGAAACAACTGACACAGCAACTCCACCATTCTAGGGTAAATGATACAAGTTGTATATTTCATTCACACTTATCTAAAATCATGGGATAGTCTCTCATATCCAGTCCGTAAATCATGCGATATAGTTGCATTTATTTTTTTTATTCAAGGGAATTGGGGACGAAAGATTTGAATCCACCCCTGTCAAAATGATCGATTATTACATGCATAATGATATATTTGTATTTTACAATTATGTATTTTATATATACTAGTTGTCATAAAAGAAATGATTAACAAGACAATTACAGTATCTCTCATCTTTGCTTCATCTCTCCCTTATCTATACTATTCTTATCTTATACTATAATTATAAAATCCATAGAATTCAGTTCTTCTCCTGGCGAGTCCCGGCTATTCCTCCTACTCGCGCAAACGTCTCTCCCTCTGCGTTAATGTCGTCCGTTCATTGATCGTCATCCCGAAGCATAATCTACCATCCATTCCACCGCCTTGCTCCGCTGTTCTCCACTTTTCAGGTTCATGAACCTGGATCTGACAGCTGTATTATCGGCGTCAGCCCTCATACACCGCCTCCAGGACAGGATATATATCTCCCTTCCTCCAACGAGCTGAATTCTATGGATGTTATCATTATAGTATCAGATTCTTTCACCGGGTGAAGGGCGTGGTTTTGAGTTTTACAGATTGGTTCCTCCGCTTTTAGTAAGAGCCGAAGATTTTGCCCGATTTAGTGGCGAGTTCCCTTATCGAGCATCTGAGCGTCTTCATATGGAACATCAGCCGTCCATTTGGTTATGCGGTGCTCATCTCGATTCTTCTTCTCTTCTCTTCTCTTATTTGGTTTCTTATTGTCTTCTTTGGAATCGGCACGACAAGTGTCTATCATCTCGAGTTGAACAAACTAATATATGGAATCTGAAAGTTTGGGGATAGTAGTTGTTTTGTTCAGTCGGATGCGTGATTGGCTAGTAATTCTTATAAAGTCCAAACATTTCAGCTCCTACAAGCGCGAGTCCCAGCTTTTGATCGTTAGTCGCATGACTGGTTCTTCATGATCTCCACTTTCGTCCGTCGATTATCCATCTCAAAACCTCTATCTGCCGTCCATTTTCCACCGTCTGTAACACGTCTCCCCTCCTTTCTTTCTCCACAATTGGTGAGGGAAATAGACGTCTTTTCCAGATTCATGAACCGACTCGTGATCGAGGCCGTTGGCGATGATGCATGCACATGTCCCGTCTTCAGAATGTCGGTTTCTTTTTCCTCCTCGTATTCGGATGTCGGGGCAATTTCATCACGCAACCGCCTCTTTGTCAACACACCGTGCAAGGTTCCTGAATCTGCTTTCCTAGAAGCATCTGAAATTTTAGGCCGGTACATGCACCTCCAACCTAGAGCCAACTGTTGTCTGTATGCGTTCACCGACTCTACCTGCCGCTATTCGACTACTCAATTTGTTATGCATCTGGTAATTACGATGTTTCTGTTGTGAGACGCAGGTGAGTTCGGCCGACCATCGGGCTTCGATTTCAGTTATTATTTATTCTCTGTTTACTCTCTTCTCGCTTTGATTTCGCCGTGCTTTGTTGTTTCTTTTTGCCAAGTGGGTTTGCGTGGGTCTTTCCTCTTCGTTTTAGTTTCTCTTTGCTCTAATTTCCTCAGTAGTTGGACTCCTGTTGCCATTGGGTCATTTCTTGATTTTTTTTGTTTGGTTCTTTTAATTTTTTCCCCCCTAGAGGCACTTGGTCTTGACTATTCTCAAGCAAACGTAGCTAATTCTCAATTCTCTCTCGCTATGCTTGCACATTTGTCCTCTTGATTTCATACTGTGAGAAATTTATCAATTGTGCATGTTTGTGACTTTTTTTTAAATGTTTTGTTGATTACAGCTCCAGTTAATGCAAGTTGAAATTGGATTTAGCAATTAAGCAAGGCTCATGTATGCTCCCACGGAGCTGGTGTTCACCAACTTCCCAATCTCTGGTAAGCAACACATCCCTTTTTTCCTTTTTTTTACGTAAATGTGTTTCAGTTAAGGTTTTAAATGTTATTTTCCTAATATGATAAAGATGGCTGGCTATTTTTTTGTATAGAATAGTTGTATATTTTTGCTGTCAGAGATTTTCGAATGGAATAAAGTTTGGATTTCATTGCTTGCTGGGGTTCTGCTCGACCTGAAAGTATAATTGCTGCAGAATTCAGGTTAAGATGCAAACAAGAGTGGTGGCTTCGAAAGATGGCAAGAACCATGCCACTACTGTCAGAATGAACCAACCAAGAGGTTTGCCTTCATCAAAAACAGCTCTATAAGTTAATATTCTTTTTAAGGACTTAATTGCTCAATTGTATTATTTGGGGTGGAAGTATCCTCTTTCCTTCCATTTGTTCAACTAAATTTATGTTATTTGCAGTTTAAGATTGGAGTTGTTGCGCTGGTATAAACAATTTTCATGTTAAAAGGTATTGTTATCTGTATGATATATGATCAAAGAGGGATGGTTTTAGGTGCTGAAAGTTGAATTCATGTCCTATTTGAGATCAAACAGAATTCGGACACAACTGGAACAGAATAAGTCCTTTATCAACTACCTTGATATTCATCGGGTCCTCCATTTTCCTTGGCATTTTTTTGGTCTGTTTTGGACGATCTTTGGAAAGGTTTGAAGTTTACTTGCAAAGTACCCTTAGGTGCCGATGCCTCAAATCCTCCTCCTTTTAAACAAAATGTCATTGTATTTTACCAACCCCAATTCCTAATGCAGTTTGTCTTTATTTTTATTACAGTGATAAGTCATGAAGTGATAAGTCATGAAGAAAAATGTGAGGAATTTCACTAGGTATGATACTTCTTCTCTCTGGTTTCTGTGCAAACAGGTTAATACTTTTTGTGTTTGTTTCAGCCTCTATCAGCAAATAAATTTCTTAATTGGGGGTTTTTTTTTGAATCTGATAGAGGGATTGCATATCGGTGATGACCAGGTTATCATCAGTTGTGGAACTATTACTTGGACTCTTGGGGCTACCATGCTTGAAGCTGGGAGGGTACTTTCAAATAGATTGCGAGTGCACAAATGAAGATCTGTTCATTAGTCTATATTGTAATTTTTCTTATTTCATTGATTTTATTAATCTGTGCCAACACAGGTCAAGGGCTTGGTTTAACATACCTGTTCTTACCTACTCAGCTATTCTGATTTGTAAAAAAAATTATTACTAATTTCATTTTTTCCCTTCATTATCTTAAATGGCAGGTACATCTCTTTGGTGATCAACGATCTACCTGCGTCATCCTATTGCCATGTGAAATCTTGAGGTAAGACTTCTTCTGGGTCTATGATTTGGGTTCTTTCTTAATTGGATTTGATCCTATTAGAATGCCGTTCATCAATGGAGCTTCAATGGATTAATTGCTATTTTTAAGTCTTCTGGTTTGTACTAAATTAATTAAAATACTACTCTAATTTCATGATTATTAGCAATGCTCTTGGGGACTAAAATGATCATTGGTGATGGCAGAAACAAACTCTGCATTGATAATGTTTATTTGGGTGGGAGTTGGTTTGTTATTTTAGATTTTTTCCTTCAAACTTTTGCATGTGTAGCATGAGTGTACGTGTATACCTAATTACCTATTAAATGAAACACCTTTTGCTCAAATTGTGCCCAGTTGGACAGTAAACTTGGAGTTATTTTTAGCTTGCATAGTTGTCGCAGTTGATGGAAGGTTGTACTAAAAGCTGTCCCCAGGTCTATTACCACATTGTCTAAGATTCATAAAACATTTGTCACTATCATTGAATCTATCTCTTGCGGATCTAAAAATTTTCACCAGCTCATTACACCTATGAAACATAGAAATCAATTCACTAACTATACTTTCATCAATAACCCCTTTCTTACCATCATGAGGAAAAACAGACATCCTATTTTGAACCTCATTTTCAGTATCATAGATATATAGTTGAGCAAATTGGGGTTTCTCTCCCTCGATCGGAAGCATTGATCCTATTCAGTTCTAAATTCTATTTTTTTTAAACCATAGGCTCAGCATAGTAGTTGAGTCTCTTTGCTTGCGTATCTTTCTCTCAACTTTGATTTTGTTCTACTGTTGTGTCTCCAGCTCAATCTCACTTTTTTCATTGATCCCTGTCAGCCAAGTTTCGCAGGTTCGTTATTGCTTGCAAGGGCAGAGCTTAGCAAGAGTTGGTTTATATCTGCCACGACCAGTGTTCACACATGGGCAACTCTATGTAGCCTTATCTAGAGTAACAACATATAGAGGTCTTAAAGTCTTGCTGGCAAACGATGATTCAGAAGAATGGCCATACACAAAAAATATAGTATACGAGGAGATCTTTCATGATTTATAAACAGGTTAATTGAATAAGTGCAGTATTTTCATATTTATTTTGACATGTTAATTTATACAACTGTTTAATAATTTTGAAATGCTAATATTGATCATCTCATGTCCAAACTGCAGGATTCTCACCCAGATATGGACTATACACCATTATCACAGCTCTATATAGGACAAAGAAGATGTAAGATAAAAAGTCAGGCTTCCTACACTTTGGGATTCAACTAACCCAAAGATGAATGATGAGTTGATAAGCATTGACTTCCTGCTGGTGGACAAAGAGGTAATAATCAAACGCAAATTATTAAATGACTATTTCAATGTCTAAAATGATATTTAATAATCAAAATTCATTGATTAAAATTATAGGCAACAGCAATACAAGGGTCAATGTGCAAGGATGATGCCCCCAAGATTAAAGAATACTTTGAGGAAGGAAATGTTTGCACCATCACAAATTGTATGGTTGTGTCAGCTAAGAACTCATTTAGGGTAACAATGAATGATAAAATGTTGAGGATAGGAACGTGGACAATCATCAAACAAGAATCTGGCAAACTTGCTTCTTTCCCTGATAATAGATTCTACTTCATTAATGAAGAGCAACTGGAAGATAGAATGCTAAATGACACTCATCTATCTGGTATGTGACACTAAATAGCAAATACTAAAACTAATTCTTTTCAATACTCTATACTTATGTTAATATACTCAATAAAAAAAATGGCAGATATCATTGCTCATCTGATATACGTTGGGAAGCTGGGAAGAATATATACAAATGGGAGGATGGTATCAAAAAGAAACTTGACTGTGCAAACTCTGAGGTACATCAGAAAATTGAGAAATCCGATGTTTTTTTACAAAAAATTATATGCTAACAATTCATGTCCTTCAATGATTTACAGGATTAAAAGTCTTCCACCCACACTGTGGGGTGCAATAGCGGATGGTTTTGATGAACAATCGTGTCCAAGGTGTCAAACAAAGAACCTCTAATCATTATTCTTGCCGGATTTACAGTGAGATCGTACAAGGGTTAGAACAAAGATCAATTACAAAGTTCTTCTGCACATCACATTTATCACAACTGTTAGTTGTTGCTATATTAAGGACCTAATATTAAAAAACCCGGGGCGAAGCCCGGGCACCCTTCCTAGTTACATTATATCTTTCTATATTAGCTAATAGGAATAACACAATACGATGATTTTCTGGCATTAGCTCCCAACAGTTTAAACAAGTACAGAGATCGAACAGATTCTGCTGGAGATGTTGCAATGACTACTTTGAACGATGAACAGGGTTGAGAAGCCAACTAAATAACTCTGTAGATGCAGATCACAAAATTAGATACATAGGCCGACCGGATTGCTTCTATGAAGCAATAACGTGGAATTTGATCTTCCAATTATTCTAAAAGAAGCTACATCAAGAGACCTATACAGACCAAGTTCAGGTATGCAACATATTTATGCACCCCATGACCCTAACAAATTATTGTAAACTTTTATCCAAAACTTGTCGGATTAATGCTAAAACATCAGTCATCAACCATTGTTGGGCTATGCTACTTCTGACGGACAAAATGTAGAATCCCAAAAAGGCTCTCCAGCAAAACACCAAAATAACACCATCCCTGTAATGACCAACAAGGCTGAGATTCACACCGTTGGAGATGTAGCATAGTTCTTGGCATCATTTGGCCGACAAGTTTGCCAGCAAGTAAAGAATGTAGGATGCTGAGGAATGCTACAAGAAAGTATCATTTAAGGGTTATTTTGTCAGGCGAGAATAGGTAACGGAAGCGAGAGTCGAAGGGAAGAATGCCACAGTTGCGAGAACCAAGAAGGCTTTGTCGTCTTTGCGAAAGGCATTGCTCGACAAAGGCAGCTTGATGAGGTGGAAGGTAATGCGATATCCACACTGCCAGATTTGAATCGTCCACATAGCTTTTGGCAAAGCAGTGTAGCATTTTCGGCACCAATAGCTTGCCTTTGTAGCTAATCCCAACTGATGCCCGAATGAAATCATGCTGTGCTTCTTGAAGCTCTTCCTCCACTTTCTCAGCAGTGTAGATCCTTACCTGCATGACCCAGTAACAATTATTTCTTCATGCCTAAAATGAGAAAAAAATTTAACAACAATGGATAACCAGCAGCGGAACTGTTGAAATTACCACAGGTGATGAGTACAGTCCACAGCTAAGAGCAAAAGCTACCAGTGGTTCATATGAATCGATTGCAGATTTCCGCTGCTCCTCTGGTAGCTTCAACTTGTGAAGGGCAAGGAGCAGAGCCTGATGACATATCATATTGATCAAATGTTACTGGGACCGAAACAGAATGAAATAAAAGAAAAGTGGGGGAACAAGGCAGGAAATCAGAAACAACTTGATTGACATCATTAATCTGGGTACGTACAATTTGTGGCCTGTGTAGGGGTGGCTTCATCTTTAAAATCACAAACTCGATAGCAGCTGCACTAAATGAATGGCCTCCAACAGTGTACGCTGCCTGAAGAATCAAACGAATGATAGCAAAATGAAATTTGTCAATTGATATTTTCTAAGAATACAAACAACTGAAGAAAATATACGCCTTCAAATAGCCTTGTGATTCTCCATTTAAAAAGCATGGGAGTGTGAGTATACACATGCATGATAAAACAAAACAGCTTGTCAACAACAACATTTGTTGGTGTAGGTGGCCAATAATAAAAGTTGATCAGGTCTGAGGTGTTTCCCTCCTTTCAAGAAACATCTTTTAAATTCCCTAATGCAAACATTATGGACACAGGACATAACCAGACTACAGGAAGCCTCAGAAACTCAAGAAGGAAAATATTATTCCAGCCAGGTATCAAACCTTTTGCATCAACGAGAAAAGCTTCAGGTCACTTCTTGGAACTCCATATGCCAAATATGCCTGTCAAAAGTATATCAATTCTTATTATACTCAAATTACGACCAATTGCAGTAAAAAACCAAAAAATAGAAAGTAGAGACAAAAAGAGAAGTTCGCACATGCATGATCAGTGCATTGTATAAGTTGATCCAGAAAGCAAGTTTCTCATGGCAGCTCAAGTGGATAGGGTTCACTCTGGCCAGTTGCTCAACAAGTGTTCTGTTCCCCAAATAATAAAGCAAAATGAGCACAACTCAAGTATTCAAGTAACAAAAGCAAACGTAGTTGTGAGACAACAATCCAACCGTTAGGCAACAAAAACACAACTAAGTATTTAGTATAGTCAGTGCGACCAATGTATGATCTGAATCTGAAATCCGCACTCAGATTCCTCCAGTCTCCACAACATTGATAAAAATTAAGTGAATTATATAGCATGATCAATCAATCAAGAAAAATACAAACAGGAAAATTGTAAAATACAAGTTTATGCCAAGAAACTCCAATATATATAATTTATTGAGCATTAATAAATATTTGAGTTTACTGAGAACATTTTCTATATCAGATTTTCTTCCCAAGTTAATAAAGCATCCAAGCCATAAATAATGCAGAGTATAATGCTAATGAAAGGAGTAGAGGAAAAGAAAACATTCTAGAGGTCTGGCTTGGGCTAAAGCCTGTTTTTTGAAAAAGATCTCAAAGTCTATCAAGCAAATCAAGGAGCAAAGAAGTGTTGTGGACCTCATTCACTCAGAAATAAGCTGAAATAAATGAAGAGAAATAAATAATAGAGCTCTCTTCAGGGAGTTAAATAGTCATAAGTTTCCGTCTTATTTAGTAAATTTATTAACTTTCATATTTGGGTAAAGGGCCAAAAGTCGAAAACAATTTGAGGGTGAGATTTAAGATGTAATTAAAGCAGCTTCATTCATGAACACTTCCAATTTTGTGATGATTGTATCTGGAATCAAGCACTTGGAACCATCTTCAATAATATCTTTTCAATTTGAAAGAAGAAATACAATGATAATGCAGAAAGCCAATGAAAATAGGGGAAATTAATATAAATAAACATGTAATCAGCATGGAAAATAGAAGAGAAGACATGTTCAAAGGTGATCTAAATACGAACTGCTTTAAGCATGTTTCTATTCATTATATTATGCAGTAATTCCGCGATAACTGGATGTCCGCAGAAATGATTTTCACAGATGAAAAACCATAAATTTTTCCCCAAGAGGGAAAAAACTCATTTTACCTAAACCTCCTTAGTGCTCCTGAAGCGTATTCTAGTTGCTCCTTCCCAACTGACATGCCAGAAACTTCAGTTGCCAAACCATAGTTTCCAATATCTGCCCAACTTAACTTTCCACGCACTTTATAAGGATCAAAGGCATTCTCTGAAGCCAGCACCTCAGAGTTCCTTTCTATATCGACTTGTGGGCTCTGCACCCAGGAAGAAATCATTGAGTGCTCAGATGATGACCACCAAGACGAAGTGGAAAGATGTCCTCGAGGTGAAAGAGTTGAACAGTGGGTCTCCAATGCAGATGATTTGGAAGGTATAGCAGAACCAGCCAGGGACACGAATATATTTTTCATACATCTTACCATCTCTTCTGATAGTATATTAGGGTGACCCCAAAGCCCTTTAAGTGGCATTCCTTTAAAAAGTGTCCTGAATTCTACAGGCTGAGCAGAATCGGTATCTATCTTTGTGAATATTTTCTTATCACGGAAAAGCCCAGGTGAGTACATTGCATCCTGATACAAGGTAAAACCGTAAAACATGTCAAAAACTTGTGCCAAAAATATATTTTTATAACGTCTTTGCCACTAATGCCGCAATGCCCACTGACATACAGTTTGAAAGTGACACAGTAATGCAATATAACCAAGAAAGAATGGTGACTACAGCCATTGTCAACCAGTACTTGGATTCTTTGTAGAATCTTTGTTTGCTAAGATATCCTTCAGTAAACTTACACTGGGGTAGAGCTGCCTCCATATATATAGATTTTGTACAGTGAAATATCTTTTTTTCTTCTTTTTTTTACGGTATAAAACCCATTCTTTTAACCAAACCCAACAAGTAAAACAAGCCAACAAGGAACTCCAGAAAGCAAGCATAATAACATAATAATTGACATTTGGATAATTGGAATCATTCTGGAATTCAAATATATTTCTTGCAAAATAAATGAAGCTAAACTCTCTAAAAGTGAAGGAAACACAAAAGAGATACCTCCATCGCAAGCTTTGTACAAGATGATTCACTGGTAGACTCTGATTCAGAAGAATGATGCAATTCGGAATTTGAATGGTTCAAGCACCTCAGAGAAGATGGGGACTGTATAAAGTAGGAAAATGTCAAGCATGAGGCATCATTTATGCAATAGGAAATCATTCAAAAAAATGCATGCTAGAGCACACACGCACTGTTAGCCAAAAGTCCGGGCAAAAAAGGTTCAAGAAAAAGAACATCATTCTGCTATAAATAAATAGCTCGAAAAATGAATCTCCACTTTCAAAGCCACAGAGTAGGGCTTAAGATGAAGGAATTGACCAGAGCAATGTACTTTGCACAACCTTTGGACTCTCAAAAGATGATACTTTTTTGGGATCCTTCATTTAGAAGAAGCCCTTGCAAGACTGCTTACTGTGTGGTGCCATTATTCAACATTTGTTTATAAGAGCAGATTAAATAGGATAAACTTTTCTTTTCTTTAATGAGTAGAATTTGAAACAAGCCTTGCTTGCCAAGGTTAAATGATCAAACAGCTTCTTGAGCTATTCTTTTTAAAGACAACATAACTGAAAAAATGGAAACCAGGTCGAAAACAGAAAGAGAATTGACAATGCTTATTCAGAAATGCTCTTCAAAAAAATTAAAGCAGACCTGAGTTGATGTAGATATTGAATGCGTCGATAAATGCTTCAAGCGGTACTCAGCAAGCCTTCGTTCATTTCTCTCTTGACTAAGGTGGAAATGCAAAGATATCATCTCCTGCTCTAATTTTGAAACTGTCACCTCCAAAACTGCAATATGGGAGAGAAGATCCTGAACCTGTACCTAAAAGAAAATAAATGGATTTATAGCAACACACAATCACTACCAGATTTTCATGTTCATGATTGGCGAATGCCAAAAGCGTAAGTCCAGTGAACCACACTTCGAAAACTTTAATTAGGTCTACACAAATGCAAACAAGCAACATAACATCATGCAATTATCACTAGGCATGATTCATTTAATTCTAATCAGAAACCAAACAATGCCAGTTAATGGAATCATAAATTGACCTTGGCATTTTAACAATTTAAGGATGGGTGACCTTGGCATTCACATAGTTTCAATGGCATTTGTCAACCATTAAAAAAATACTGAACCACCAGAGTAATTTTAATAACTCATTTCAGCGGGAGAATTTGTTCCCCAGGCCAAAAAATCACAACGGTTGGCTGTTTTTTGAAGATTTAGTGGAATGCTTATGCTCCCTAACATGCAAAGTACATAGGTAGACCAATCTTTCTTTTGGTTTGGTGGTGTTGCTGGGGGAATGGTGTCTTAAATAAGAAAACAGCATGATACTAAAAGAGTAATTCAGAGGTTGCAATATATTGTAATTAAGAAACCTAAGAATTAATTCATTAGGATTAATGTTATCATTTATGTAGTATGTAAGACTTAGTGGCACTCATTTATTGCTTTGGATTACCCAACCAGTCTGTAACACGTTGCTTAATATCTCCCAACAAAGAAAACAGCCTTTAAGTACAGTAATTATAGAAGACTGCAATAGGCATCGAAGTTTCTTAAACCTAAATTTTGTTGAGATATATAAAGAAACAAAGCTAAGAGAAAATCGATTGTGAAGGAGGACTTCATCACTTGCCAGCACAAGAATTACTGAAAGTACAAAATTGTAATTATTTGCACATACGTGTTGAGGAAGACATAACGGACTCGATAATTTAACAGCATTCTTCTC
This sequence comes from Euonymus europaeus, assembly GCA_963580455.1. Taxonomy (NCBI): domain Eukaryota; kingdom Viridiplantae; phylum Streptophyta; class Magnoliopsida; order Celastrales; family Celastraceae; genus Euonymus; species Euonymus europaeus. Next base: position 19,916,100 of record OY756968.1, on the reverse strand, counting down.
AATAGCATTTTCCAAGATAGAATGTAGTTCAATCTCTTTTTGTAGCTGTTGTTTTAATCTTTGTACCTGTTACAAAGACATCAATTTTTGGTTGGTAAGTGTCACCGATGTTGCCGTTAGTAAATGCATATGTTAACTGATTAGAACACCGTAAATAAACATCAACGAGATCCTTGCTACTTGCTAGATGTAGTTTCAACGCTTATAGAACTGGGGTAAGTATTAACACTCTAACAGTCCGACAAAAACTCCATGTATAGCCTAATCATGTCATCACTAAATTCGTAATGGAGAGGCAGCATATATGTAAACTGCAAGGAAGTTGTGCTGCACTGAACTTTGAAATCATGGCCCTAGTATGCTCTATGTTTACTCGGATATGTGATATGTATGTGCACACATATGAATGGACGTATGAGTATAAGGGTACATAGAACTCCAATCCTGAAAATTATCAAAACAGCAAATATTTTGGAAGTCCTCATCATCACTCGTTTATGGAAAAGATGTTAAAAGGTTCATCATCTATACTTTAAAATCAAACTGTTTAGAATAAAAGTTTTAATGTTGCGTTGTTGACCCACATTACTTGTTAGAACCCTTTCTACCTTAACCTAGATATGGAAGATTTGATGGAAGTTGCAGAGCAAAGGTTATAGAAACAGAAGAGAGTAACCTTCATTAATCAATTCGTACCTAATACATTCTACCACTCAGCTGATATAACAAACTGGAGAACCAAGTAACTAAAATGTATTAACAGACTATAACAGCTGGCTTAATAAACTGTCCATGTGGACCACTCAGCAGAAAAACCAGAAGTCTATGATCATATCATGACTTAATAAATCAGGCTTTAGACCTTACTAATGCAGCCATTCTCTTTGAAAATGAAAAGTGAAAAGTGAGAAACGTTTAAGCAGTACGCATTTCTAAATTACAACTTGAACAAATGTGTTCCCACTGTCAAGATGCAGGGGGTAAGTTTTCACTAATACTTGAAACCAAACCCTGATAATCTTGAGCAGTCAGCTGTGGTCATATGAGCAACATTCGCCATACAAGTAATCCATGGAAGAAAATTCTTCCTCCAGAGTGCATGTTGATTTTCTTGAATCGTAAACAGATTGCATGATTGTTTTCATTATGCATAATTCAACAGTAACTTAACAAGGAAAATTACTTGAGAGCTCAATGCTTGCTTATGACAAAGAATCACACTTACACAATAGTTTATGCATAATCAATCTAAAATAACAAGCTTTATAGCTAATCAGAATGGGGAAGACATCCTTCTTTTCCACATTCATATGAAAAACCAATGCAAAGTAAAAAGTACTAAAATGCGCCATAATGCAATAATGCCTGAATGGAGTTTAAGGTAAAACTTAAAAGAGAAGCTCACATCTTGCTCAAGTCTAAATCTGTAGGGATAAGAGCTGTGACTTTCACCACATAACTCAGGACTGCTAGAAGCTTCGCCATAACTCCTCGCCTAAACAAACAAAAATTACTATCAATGCAAAACTTTTTATGAACTTCAAACCAAATTCAATAGAAAACTGACAATAAGTGGGTAATAAACTCTGTTTCAGAACTAGTTCAATCCATTCGAACACAACAATAATTGTCGCATTGATAGTTTCCACCACTATTAGCACAACAGTTTCTCCATTGAAAATCTGAAACTGATGTAACTTATCAAAGGAGAAATTTGAATATGTAAAATTAGTCAGTACTGACCTCTAATAATGAGTTATCAGCTCGAAGTTCATCCACAACAGCTAACTGAGTCTCTAAACGGTAATTACTTGCACCGGAGTGTGAACAACTCAAGATAGAATCACTTCAAGAAGAATAGCCATTGTTAAAGAGTGAGGGAAAAAAATAAACAAAAACATGTGAAATCCTGAAGAAGGGTGCGAAACAAAGGCTCATTGGTCACTACAAGAAGAAAATAAGTGACAAGGAAAAGGGAACAACAAAGCATTCTTACTGTCTCAAGGCAGATCTCACAACTGGGTAGTCACACATTCTGTGCTTAAGAGATTTGGCTTTTATCATATAAACAGCATCCCAGATTTTCCCGTAAAACTCGGCTTCTGTACCCAGAAAGAAACTATACCCATGTACAAACAAGCATCATAAATCCTGCAAATCCATTCCAGTAATCAAATATCTAGCTTTTCTTTTACACAATAATAAATTGGAAAATTCAAGAGATTTTTTTGTTCTCGATATAATCTAAGGACATCTTGAGGGCATGAATGAAATTTTAGACTCGCTGAAATAACTGTTCTACCTGTGAACACACGAAAAAGACAAAACACTCTCATGAATGCAAAGCTACCAGTCATTTTCAATACAACCAGACAAATTCATTTCCATGTTAAGACCAGCAAATACAAAATTGATTGAGGAAGGTCACTGGAAAGGAAAGGGAAAACAATTCTCAGAACAACAAAATGGGTACTAGTAGCATTTTGGTAATCATAACATAGTCACTGCATGAAAATCAGAGTTGAGGAAAAGCAGTAACTTTGGAAATCATTAAGAATATGATCATCTCCAAAAGAGAGAGGGAAAATGCCCTCACCGGTGAAAAGAACAATCTCCATTAAAATTGTTAGGGCACCCAAGAAAAATAAGTGAAATATTAATCAAATTAAAATTAAAAAGAAAAAAAAGAAATGTGGGTACCTCTTAGCCTCTCATGGAAGACAAAAGTTAGTTCCATTATGAGTAAAGGTGAGCATCATTTCACAAAAATGCCCTCAAAGATCTTCAAGGTTGAGTCAAGGGAGAGTAGAAAAAGTTGCTTTTTTGTGCTCATGTTTTTTGGCTTTCACGCATTTTCTCAACATAAAGGTGAATTTCAAGAAGATTTTGCAGTGGTGGGTGGGTTTTGATTTGCGAAAAGATTCCAATCTATATGGCAATGATAGAGTTAAGTACTAGAAATTCAGAAGCAGAAAGACAATCCAAAGGCCATGCCAGTGGCCCCTTTAACAGCCACAACAATTTTTTTCTTTTCCCACTGATCAGATGTTGACTCATCAAGAATAACGATGCCCTATTTCAGAAGTCTCTCTAACCTAAAAAAAAACAAAACAAAACAAACCAAATGTACAAAATAACACAAACCCATATTCAGATTTCAAATACCCCCATAGAGAGTTTAATGCAGAATATTATGGATTTAGAACTGGTGCCAAAAAAACCCCATTTCCACTGAAATCAGAAAATGAAAAACAAAAAGGGACCTTCCAGGGGAAACACATTTTTGAGTCCTCAACTTTCTCTAACAGATTATATAGCATTGAGAGACAACAAATTGAAAAGACCCAAATCCAAAACCTCAAAAAAGCTCCTCTTTTGCTAGAAAAAAAAAATACAGTACCAGTCGGATTTTCTTCTTGAACTCTCGCCATCAGGGAATCCAAATGTCAACGGGCTATATTGTCGCATGAACAATGCTCTCTCTCTTTCACAGACAACTCTCTCTCTACAGATTCAAAATTCACCGATGACTTGACAGATATTTTTTAAAAACCTACAAAGAAACAAAAGGGACAAAGATACAGTTGAGCTACTCCCAAGCAAATAAGAGAGGTTTCAATTTAAATTAAAATAAAAACAACGAAGACGAGAGAATCTAGAGAACTAAACCCGAAATCCAAACTGATAAAATTAAAATAGTATCCGTCTTTGACTTGCCCAGAATGATGCTAAGAACACTGACTAGTGGGTTTTGTGTGTCGGTTTATGCATGGGGGGCCTAGTGAAGCAGAGAGCGATGTGTTGTCTGTTGTGCAAAACGGTTCAAGCAAGACGCGCATAAAACTCCATTTCTAAAAAATTCCGTGGTATGTTTGAATTTTGAAATAACGAGACCAACCCATTTGCCCCGTATTTTACCATAACTCCTATGATGGTTCCTCTCTCTCTCTCCTCTGGACTCTCTCTCTCTCTCCCCTCTCGAGTCTTTGAATTGATCAAACTTCAAAGTCTAAAGAACTAAAGCTAAAATCTAAATGCAATGCCATTATTTATACTTGAATGAAGAATTATAAAATGTTGTTGGGTGTTTTTTAAAGACAAGATAATTGTAAAATCAATGGTATTATATGTGTTAAATATTCACATGGATTAGGAGTTAAAAAGAGGTGATGATTGGGATGAAGAAGTTGATTGTGGTAACTATTTGTGACTGCAGGAGGTTTTATACGTTCAATTACAGTCAGCAATTTTTATTTTTATTTTTATTTTTTGATATTTACACACACTAAGTTTGTACTCAAGAATTACTTTGTCAACCTTAGATTTACACTCAACCAGTTGTTCTAGGGTCAGTAGCATTACTCCTTATGACAAAAATGATAACTCTCCCTTTCAAAATCAATTCAGGCCTTTCATTTTTGTTAAATTCAATTTCACAGCTTACACTAGCTAAATAATTGTGCCATTAAAACTGTTATACCATAACACTTTGATGAGTCAACAACTCAACAAGGAGTTTATAACATAGAAGGAATAAACTCTTCTGATGAGATGATTAATTTTAAGTGTTAAAGTGTCTTTTGTTAAAATTTTAGTAAATCCTATTACTTATCTATAATCTATGGAAATGCAACCTTGACTTCTAAGAAACACCACTCACATCAAATTTGGTAAATCTAATTGTCATCTCAAGAGTTAGATCATCAAAATTATCCTCTGATACTGACAAAGCAGAAACATGTACTAAATCATAGCTATGCCGATTTAGGATTAATCATCAAAGTCGAATTGTTCAACGACAATTCAAGAAGAAAGCTATTTGAGAATGAATCACGTTTTCATTAATAATCGATCAAAAGTCCCTAAAACGTAGATATGAAATGGTTTTTATACTACATACCAAACTCTAATTGTGCTAGAACAAGAAAACTAAAACAAACTAGGAAACCTAATAAATTAATGTGCAAGAAAACTAAATGTCACGCCCCAATTCCCAGGACGCGACGTGGCATGATGAATAATAACCACTTCCTTTTATGCACACACATCAATATATTTATTTACCAACTTAAATTGTAACAACATCCAAGTTAGGTTGGTTAAACGTCAGGATATATATATATATATATACACATGCATCTTTACATATCTATTCAAAATCCCGTCCCAAGTAGGTCCCTGGTATGTGCACCTATCTCTTAGTCCGGTCCCCTCCTCCAGCTTGATCGGCGTCTCTAGACGTACCTGATAAAAAAAACATGCAACATGAAGTGAGCCGAATATCAGTAGAAAATACCGTAATCCAGGAAAAAGAGTAAACGAATAAATATCCAACCCAACATCATATAACATCACAACACATGTAACTATTCAATTGTCCCGCACTATCCCCACAACCTCCATTCCCTCCGCTTACCGACCTCGTCGCCGGAAGCACTTCTGCATACCATCACCACATCTCACTATATCCGCATTCCGAACTTAAGGTCGAAACCATCATCAACGAGTAAGGAACATAGGAATTCCCCTTCTACCCGGACTTACCACCCTTCGCTATGTGGCCGCATAGCGAATCCTTACTCGGATCCTCCCCGCTGTACGTACAGGCCATCACACATTCATAACACTTGAATAAATATCTTACTTCTCAAAATCCCTCCTCAATCACATACCCAATACAATATATCATGCCACCTTGGATCATAATACGTAATAATTAATACACAAATATTGACACCATCACATATAGATAAACAAACAATTTGTATTGCTCCACAACTCTCATGGACAAAATTAACCCCATGCAAACTTACTAATTAGCAAAACATTAATAGCACTTAAGTTTCATTACAAATATCCAATTACCACAGCACACATAAGGAATGGAATCATATTTCCACTGCCCTGTGCTATTACCAAGATCCTACATCACTAATATTTCCACTACCCTGTGCTATTACCAAGATCCTGCATCACTAATATTTCCACTGCCCTGTGCTATTACCAAAATCCTGCATCACTACCAATTAACTTGGAGAAACCAAATCTCTCACTAAGGTGAGTCTTTCTCTCACTAAGGTGAGTCGCTCTCAGCTTAGTTTTATCTAAGTGTGCTTTTCATTGTCCGGCTGCTATGGAGACTGTTCTTAAGTCAATGGAGTCCTTTTCGCTCACTAAAGAAGAAGATGAAGCTTTAGTGATTCTGCCTGCTCTTATTGCTAGCAATCTAGAGGCTTTCCCGTCCAGCTTTATTGGAAAGCTTTTGTCCCACCGTGTCACCAACAAGCAGGCTTTCAAGAATGCCATGCGCAGGGCGTGGGGGGTGGGAGAGGAAGTTCGTATTCTGGATCTGGGTCCAAACTGCTTTCAATTCCTCTTTCCTGATGAATTCTCTATGCTCAGAGTCATTGATGAGGGACCTTGGCATTTTGACAACAATCTTCTGGTGGTCAAGAAATGGGAAATCGAAATGACGGCACAAAACATCTCCTTTGACTCGTCGGCTATGTGGGTCCAGGTATGGGGGCTGCCATTGGTGTGTCACTCACCTGCTGTTGCGGAGGTAATCGGCAATAAGATTGGAGGCTTTATTTCAGCTGACTCTCGGGCTGTCACTGCCTCCTCTTCTTCATTCCTTCGGCTTCGATCTGAAGTTCCTCTCCAACGGCCTCTTCCGAGAGGATGTAAAATCTTAACCCCGTCAGAGGCTAGTGTATGGGTGACCTTTAAATACGAGAGACTTTATGATTTCTGTTTTTATTGTGGGCTGTTGGGCCATGAAGAGAGAAGATGCTGTAAGAAATTTGAGGATGGTAAAAAGGATAAGATCCAGCAGGTGCAGTATGGAGTCTGGCTTCAGGCTGGTACACAAGGGGGCAGAGGGCGGAGGTCATCCCCAACGTCGTCAGGTAATTCATCCCGGGGAGTATCGGATGAGGTTGAGACACCTATGGAGGTCCGTAATCGTTCGCACACAGGTGGCGGGGATGCTAGTGGGAATGAGCAGAGTTCGGCGGCAGGGTCCAAAGCAGAGGTGAGCGGAAACCCTAAAGAAGCTATCCAAACAACGAGGCTGGGCCAGTCTGCTGGGCCTGGACTTTCTGAGCCCATCGTTTTGGACCAACCTTGTAAATTTTGTTTCAGAAAGAAAAACAACATCAGGATCTTCATGTCGTAGGATGCGACGAGTGGCATGAACTGTCTGCGGGTTCCCAAGCCCGCGACAGTTCCAAGCTAGAAGTCTCATTGCGACCGGCGTGGCTGCTCATCTGCAACCACCGCCGATAATAGAGAAGGGGAACCATCAGTGCATCTCTCAGAGTTGCAAATCTTCTTGGTACTTAGAATCCCAGTACCTTTTCCATCCGCAATCTGAGTCATAGAAACCACCAATTGTTCTGAGGAACGCTTCACACCAATAGTCTGTTGCTGCAGCCCAGCGGGTCCACCTTTCTTGCGCGCTTGGACTTTGATTCTGCTTTTGGTGATAGGAGATTTTTCCACCCCCACAGGAACACTTGACGATATGGACTGTCTGTTGTTTTTACTCTGACCAGAGGGGCCTATACAAAATGTTGGGGTAGCCTGATTCCAAGATGCCGTCTTGCCCACTAAAATATTATCATATTGATGTCCAGATTCAATCCTACTCTGCTTATCATATTGATGCTGTTATTTCACAAGGCAATAGTGGGCCGTGGCGGTTTACGGGTATTTATGGCCAGCCTATTGTCCATAGACGATGGGAATTCTGGAATCATCTTCGTGGCCTTGCCCCCCTCCTATCTCTTCCTTGGGTCTGTGGCAGTGATTTTAATGAAGTGGGGTCCTTATCGGAAATCAGTGGGTCTAGTAGATTAGAATCTCAAATGCAACTGTTTAGGGAGGCGTTATCTGACTGTGACCTGTTTGACTTAGAATATAGGGGGCATCCTTTTACTTGGTGCAACAGAAGATGGGATTCTGGTCTAGTGGAGGAGAGATTAGACAGATTTGTTGCTAATCCGGCGTGGATGGACCGTTTCGGCGGATCTTCTGTGAGACATCTGGTGTGTCCCTCTTCGGATCACTCCCCTATTCTGCTCTCTGTTGGTTTTCCAGAGATAATCTCGAACCGGGTTAGACGAAGAAGGACCCACTTTGAAGAATTTTGGACTAGACACCCAGAAAGTCATACTATTGTTGAAGAAGCTTGGAGTTTGTCTTCCCCTTCTCAGGGTATCCCAGATGTGTCATCTCGTTTGAATGGGTGTTTGTCAAAGCTAGCGCAGTGGAATCAATCTACTTTTGGGGATATTCAAAAGCAATTGAGAATTAAAGAGAAGCAGCTTTTTCTTCTTCGGTCTCAGAATGGTATAGGGGCTCAATCAGATCGACAAAGGTCTCTTGAAAATGAGATTAATGAACTCCTTAAATGCCAGGAAATTAGATGGAGGCAGCGTTCCAGGCAGGAATGGCTTAAAGCTGGGGATCGTAATACGAAATTTTTTCACCAGAAGGCAAGCCAACGGCGTAAAAGAAATACAATTCTGGGGCTCTATGATTCTAAGGATAATTGGAGGGAGGGTTTAGCGCAGGTGGAAAGGATTGTGGTAGATTATTTTGAGGGGCTGTTCAAGTTTGGCAATAATGTGATCCAGGATTCTTGTTTGGGGAGCTTTCCTAGTAGAGTTACTCCTGAGATGAATCAGAGACTAGTCAAGCCTTTCACCCAGCTGGAAGTCAAGAATGCTTTGTTCCAAATGCATCCGTCTAATGCACCTGGTCCTGACGGAATGCCAGCTCTATTTTTTCAACACTATTGGGATACCATAGGACCTTCAGTTTCTTCTGCAGTTCTGGGTTTTTTAAATGGGGGTGGCCCTATTACAGACATCAATCACACGCTCATAGTCCTTATCCCAAAGGTTCAAAACCCCGCTCGGGTCTCAGAATTCCGGCCTATAAGCCTCTGCAATGTGGTTTATAAAATTATTTCCAAATGCATCTGTAATAGGCTAAAATTGATCCTGCCTCATGTCATCTCTGAAAACCAAAGTGCTTTTATTCCGGGTCGGTTAATCTCAGATAATATCATAGTGGCTGCTGAAACATTGCATTACATGAAGACCCGCCGTAATTCTCAAGAGAGCTATATGGCCTTGAAGTTAGATATGAGTAAGGCCTATGATCGGGTGGAATGAAATTTTTTATCTTGGATTATGCTCAAAATGGGTTTTGACAGAAGATGGGTGGAGCTCATTATTTCCTGTGTTTCTTCAGTATCTTTCTCCTTTGTGCTGAATGGTGAGGTTTGTGGTAGGGTTATTCCAGAGAGAGGGTTAAGGCAAGGCGACCCTTTGTCTCCATATTTATTCTTGCTGTGCTCGGAAGGTTTTTCTCACCTGATGAATGAGAGTGCCACTCAAGGTCTCTTTCATGGCATCCGAGTTTTTAGGGGTGCCCCTAGGGTGTCTCACCTCTTATTTGCTGATGATAGCCTATTATTTTGCAAGGCCTCCACCATAGAAGCGGCTGAAATTCTCAGATTGCTCCAAGTCTATGAACAAGCTTCGGGACAGTGCATTAATACCTCTAAATCAGCTGTTTACTTCAGTAGAAATGTCTCGGACCAGCTACAAGCATCCCTTAAACATATCCTTGGAATGTGTGACCTGCCAGCTAATGCCATGTACTTGGGCCTTCCAGCTATTATAACTCGATCACGCAGGGACATGTTCAGTTATATTAAGGAGAGAGTGTGGCATAAAGTGGGGGGATGGAGTGAGAAATTATTATCTCAAGCCGGGAAGGAGGTTTTATTGAAATCTGTAGCCCAAGCGGTTCCAAGTTATGCAATGAGTATCTTTAAATTTCCTTTGGGTCTTTGTGATGAGCTCAACAGTATAGTCCGCAATTTTTGGTGGAGCTCTAGACCGGATGGCAGGAGATTATCTTGGGTGCGGTGGTCTAGTGTTTGCAATAGAAAGAAGGATGGAGGTCTTGGATTTCGTGATTTTCGGGCTTTTAACTTAGCCTTGTTAGCAAAGCAAGGATGGCGATTACTTTCTAATGACAAATCCCTCTGCAGTCGTGTCCTCAAAGCTCGATATTATCCTAGTACCAATTTCCTAGAGGCAAAGAAGGGTTATTCTCCTTCTTTTGTTTGGTCTAGCATCTTGGCTGCTCAACCTTTATTATTGCGAGGTATTTTATGGCGTGTGGGTAATGGAGAATCTATCAAAGTTTGGGATGATCATTGGGTTCCAACTGGTCCGTATGGTCAGATTTCTACATCTAGAGGATCTGGGACTCCCGACATGCGTGTATCTCAGCTGATTGACCAAAACACAAGTTGGTGGAACCGGCCGCTTATAAATTCTATTTTTAACACGGTGGATCAGCAGGCTATTTTTCAGATTCCTCTATATGGGCTCCAGCATCCTGACTCTCCAATGTGGGGCTTAGATAAAAGAGGTTTTTTCACTGTTCGTTCGGCGTACTGGCTGGCACGGACTGAGTTTTTTCCTCCGGATGGTGAAATGATAGGGGAAGCGGATCTTTGGAGTAAACTTTGGAAGCTCAATATTCCTCCAAAAATTAAATTCTTTGCATGGAGGATGTGTCACGATAGTCTGCCCACTAGGTGTAATTTGGTAAGGCGAGGTATGGAGGTGGATACGTCATGTCCTTTATGTGGTATTAATCCAGAATCTGCAACTCATTTATTCAAAACTTGCCCTAGTCTTGGTATAATCTGGAGACAGTGGCATGCAGGTAGGAGTATCTATCTTCTCCCTCAAAGTTGTATCAAGGAATGGTTATCCACTGTGTTAGCAAGTATGGCCCAAGACATATGTGAATGTTTTTTTGTGATCTTATATATGATATGGGGCCTAAGGAACAAGCTTACCCATGGTGAAAGAGCCCCTCCCATATTTTCTGTTGTGGTGTCCTCCTACCGGCTGATTCATGATTATCAGGAGGCTAACAAAGCAATATTTTTTTCCCAGCCAACCCGCAGCCTTGGGGTTGTTAAATGGCAGCCTCCCCCTCTGGGTCGGTATAAAATTAATGTTGATGGTTCATGGAGAAATGGGGATGAATTTGGTGGCATAGGAGCTGTTATCCGAGATCATAATGGAGGCATTGTAGCTGCTGGGATGCATCGTGTTTATGGAGCAGGAGGGTCATTAATGGTTGAAGCTTTGGGCTTCAAGTTTGGTCTATTCATGTATGTTTTACCCCTAGGGATGGAAACAAACTAGCTGATGGCTTGGCTTCCATTGGTCTGCAATGTGTTAATGGTGTTATTCTGGATGGGGAGATCTCATCAGCTCTTAGAGATGTGTCTTTAGCTGATTGTCCTCTTCATTAATGAAGTTATTATTTTCAAAAAAAAAAAAAAACTTGGAGAAACCAGTTTACTATCAGATTATTCCCAAGGTTAAGAAATTTCATATTGGTTTAAACAATAACCAACCCACCATCTTAATTACTAATAAAATTAGCAATTTCACAGCTCTTCAAACACCCTATCAACATTAAGTACATGGCTCAACTTCCAGTAAATATAGTTGAGAATTAGCAACGTTTGACACACATAGATCAACGGTAAAATTACAGCATCTCCTACCTGATAAAGTCTATCTTGCTACTATCTCTTTAACATTCGGTGGCCACCCTCACAGAGAAACATCACATGCAGCAGATGACTTTCCTCTCTAAACCTCCAAGATTTCAAGCTTCAAACCTTTCCCAAGACCAACAAGAAAAAACAACCATGAAACCCTCAAGGAAGATGGCTCCCACTATCTCGAATATTCTTCCACTTCTCAGTCTCTGTATTTTCTATTCTTATCTTTTTCCTCTCTTCTTCTTCTTATATGTATATATATATATATATATATATATATATATATATATATATATAAATATATATATATATATATATATAAATATCCCATTATCTAACAATTTTTTTAAGTAGATATTAATATTAGTAGCTTTTCTATACTCTTCCCGACTCTTCTTCCTCATTTAATAATATATATATATTTTATTTATAAAGCATATTTCACTTTATCTATTTACCACTTAACCCTTCAAGTATGTACAAACTAACATTTTACATGATATAGCGTTTCCTACTGCCACCAATTAACTAATTTATTTTTATTTTTGTTTTGTTTATTTATTTATTTTCAGGTCAAGCTATCACACTAAAAGACCACACAGGCAGCTTAAACGAATGAATTAGAGTTCGGGATGAACTATTATGAGGACAAAGTCCCGGTAGAGTTTGTAGAGCGCAAAATTCTCTTTCCGAGAATATATTATAGGTCTCGTAACTCCAACCTAGCTGAAGTTATGGACCCTCAAAGCACACTGTCACATATTGACTTGTCTAGCTGTAACGCCCCAACCTACCAGATACTAATTCATAGATCACATACCAGAACTCCTACTACTTCCTAAAAACAACATATAAGACCTATTTAATGCACCTAAATATAATTTCGGCAATTAACAGAGTAACTCATCGATAGACAACCAAATCTCATTTAATAGTTTAACTCAATGCAATACCAGTTTTGAAAGATTATTTCACAACTATAACTCTTCAATTTATCCCTAGAATAAAACATTCGACACCTATTCCAGTGCACACTCTACAAGCTTTCGATTATAAAATGAAAATTCGAATTTATTTACTACGACTACCTAAAATAACATTCACTCTTCAGTCAATACCATAAGCTAATGAAATTCAACTCCCGCCACATGAGCATCATCTTCATGGATTTGCGATGATACCATCAACAATTGAATTAATATAATCATCTGAGAATTTATTATCTACATCATGGAACATAGTGAGCCGAGGCCTAGCAAGTAATACTCATGAATGAATGCACATGAATTTCATCTTTATGAAGAAAATTTTCCATTTAAAACCTTTAACCAATATTTGGGCCCTTAGCCCGGAAAAACTGCTATAGAGCAACCGATCGAGATTTTTCTTTTATATTTTGTTCTTCCAAAGAACACCTTTCATTGAATAAACTTTTCCTTTTTCTTTTATATTTCCATAACCTCAGCAGTCAACTTTTCCAGTACACCATCCTTATAGCAATTAATCCGGGTTCATAAAACATTTACTTCATGCACGTATGTCATTATTCAATATGATGTAATCTATGATCAAAATCACGCCATAAATATGTATATCAGTCATTTCACACATGACAATTCACCTTCCATAGACAACATATCATATAGAACATAAATTTAACACCAATTCGATAATAAAGTAAGTCGATATCCAAAATTTATCAATATTATGTTCCATGACGCAGTGAAGTATTACTTATCGTTGCACGCTTTCCCAAAAATAAATCCCTTTTAAACTTTTGGAGAATTGTTCCTATAATTTCAAAATAACACCACAAACTATTTTTACTAATTTCATTAATTTACTTAACAAGAAGACTTGAAAGAGCAATCAATATTCTCTATAACATTCAAAACAATTTTCAAGTAAAAACCTATCTTATTCTCTCTCTCTTCCCTGAAGCCTGCTAGTATTCTTGCTGCACTTATTTCTCTTAATATCTATCATATCCTTGAGCTTAGAGAAACCTATTGAGAGTTTCACTATACTATCTTGTATCCAAACACTTGAGTGAAATCTTGAGCCAAACTTGTAACCTTATTCATCCTATATATTGAGAGGTTGTGGAAAGTTGGTGGTGATCTTTGAAGATTATGGTTGAAAAAGTAAGGGGTGAACTTTTTGAAAACCTCTTAGTTTTTGGTGAACTCAAGAAAATCAAATTTTCCTTGGTGGATTTGAAATCCTAAGCAATGCTGCTTAGGTAGTAGACGTAGGAGTGAGCTATAAATCTTTTGTATGCTTTACTTTCCTGACACTTCCATTCATTTATTATTATTGTCTTATTATTTCATCATACCCATTCATATTATATTCGGTTTAATATCTTGTTATCTTATTCATATTCATATCTATTGAATCCATCGTTCATTCAATTACTTTGAATTGTGAATAACAGCCTCTTCCATGTGAAAGTTGCTATTCATATTTGTTCATCATTCTATATACGTCTATTGCATTGTTTATTCAATACATATCTTAATTTATATCATCATTTATACTCGTGTGCTTATCTATATTCTTATTCTTATTTGGATTATTTTTATTAAGGGGATTCTCAGTTGGGATTTGAGGTCACAATTCATCCCCCTTCTTGTGTTAGTTTGTTTCATCAATATACACACTAATAACAACTCCATTTATATCAAATATGAATATAAGGATCCGGAACAATGCCCGAACTCAATACTAATAAAATAACAAATGTGTTATGCTACATGATATAACACTGCATTGGCAATATGACTTTTGACTTGTTATAAAATAAGTGAAGCAACCAGTAAAAATGATGAAGTCGTCACCAATTGATTTAAAGTGCAATTGGACACTAAAAAGTACCTGCGAACTAGAGAAAGAGGGTACGGGGGGTCGATTGAGTGTGGGGAAGGTGTTAAGCACTCCATAACTCATATTTGAAAAACAGTTACCGAATTAATTGATTGGTCATCCTATAAAACTTGCTCTTTTCAAGATATGGTTATTTTACAAAAAAAGAATTATTCAGTAAACACTATCAACTTATGATAGTTTTTTTTTGATAAAAGTTTAAATATAATAAAGATTTAGAACATTAATAACAAATTTTGGGTAGATTTAATTTGAAAATACTAACTTTATGGTATAAATAAACTCATCCGTAAAAATATCAACTTATGATATTCTTTGGATTCAAAAATTACCAACTTATTGTTTTTGATTGGATTTAATCCTAAGAACACCACCTTATGGTAGTCTTTGGATTTGATCTTTTAGAAAAAATTGTCATCTTATGGCGACAAAACTGGTTAGGTCTATAAAAAGAATACCTACTTGTGATATTTGAGTATAATTTGAGAATATCAGCTATTGACTTTCCCAAAAATTAGATAAAACTAATAAGGATCATGATTCAAATAAGAAAACCAACTCATGACTTTTTTTATGGAAATAGTGTACATTTAAATTAAATCTACACATATTTATACATAAAATTCTCAAAACAAACGTCCAAATTATACATGTCATATGAATAAGTCAATTACCCTATTTAAAGGGTCAAATATACATATAAGAATAATATTGAAAGATACACTAATAACATCATCACGGCTAAATCTCACATTACTCGATTCGGAAGAAATTTCCACTAGGCCAAAACTATACAATGACCAATACAATAAACATGTAAATAAAAACTACAATTAATTTTATCAATATAATATGGTAATGCCCAAAAATTTGCTGGAATATAACTATTAACTTCTAAATTTAAAAATAAAATGAAATAATAATAATTGAAACAATTAATCAAAAATATTATGTGCATTAGTTCAGAACAAGCCTTTAATATTGCTTAATTTAATTTTAAAAGCACCAACTTATGGTAATGAATTAACCTAAGCATATCAACCTATAGTAGCTTTTTTAACTAGGTTTGCTATGGACTAATTTGACAATCTAATCTTCACACAAAATACATATGTTAACATGTATAAAATAAAGCCCCAAACAAAACTTTATACACATGACCCATCAAGCAGTACCTACTTAGCCCAACTAAATTTTCATATGTCTAGCTAGCCCATGTCATCAATCCTCTTAAAAACTGATACCCATGTAAACAAAATCAATATAGCCATCCAAATTTGACCTAAACAAATTAGCTTAGTTCATATGTTCCTAACCCAATTTTTAACAAATCAATCCGTGTTTAATAATTTAATTCATAGTTTCTTCTTTTCTACCCAACTACTCCATTATTTTGCTAACAAACCTCAATCACATATAGACAAAAACACAAGCCAACAAACACATATACAACAAACAAAGATTTGTTTAAAACAATCATTCTCAATCTAACAAGATGGTCCCTTATTTAATTTAGCAAGATTTAAATTTAAATCTAAAAACTACAGTTCAACTTGATCTTACTCAATGAAAGCTATGAAGATTTGAATTTTTGGAACAAAGATTTACCTTAATTCAAAGAAAATTTATAAAGAGACAAGGGTAATCAGGTAAAACTAATTGAGCTTTTCCGGATGAGAGATAATAACTACAAATTTATGAGACTGTGAGGATGCTTGATGAAAAAGAGAGAAAGAGAGGGTGCCGGCTTGAGGAAATTGGCTGATGATGGTGATGTGGGTTTTGAGTGGGAGGAGAAGAGATTTCCAATCAAATACACTTTGTAATAACAGCGAATAACAACAACAAACACATATAAAAAGTATGCACACATTAATCTATGAAATAAACAAACTAACCAGGCACCAAGAACCCGATTCAAATTGCAGAGATCTAGACTAAATCAAAACAGAATCTTTACCTTAAACAAAGCAATTAGGATATGAAAAAAATCTGATGATAATGTGGTGAAAGCTGGAAGATCAACTTGCTAGAGGATGATTAATGGTGGTGGCTGATGTTAACTTCAGGTAATAGGATGGCACAGGTAAGATGATGATACTCGGATGGATTTGTGAAGATGATAGAGTGGGGTTGCAGTGATGGGTAAAGAAAAAAAAGATGGCTTTTTCAAAAGTGTAAGTCTTGATGATGTTTTGTCAAACCTATATTTTTTTCTCTCTTTTTCTCCTTTTTTTTTAACTCCCCAATCAAATGTCAAGTTCAAGCTTTTAAACCCAAATTTTTTAGGAACTCAACAAAGGAAGAAAGGTCGTGATTCTTTTAAAAAAGAAATTTTTTTGTCCTCTTGAATGAAATATAGAACCCGTGACATAGCCTTTTGAAAATGAATACATGACCTTTTGAAAATTGTGAACGAAATCTGTATCTTATGAAAATTTTAAAAAAATATGTGACTTCTTGAAAATAAGAAAATTAAGAAGTCCGTGACTTTCTTTTGAGACTGGGTCCGTGATTCATCAAAAATTGGGAAATTTGTATCTTGTGGTCCAAGAAGTTTGTGTCTTCTTGAAGATTAGGAGGATTCAATGATAAATGTGGAAAGTCAGTATTATATATACATGATATGAACTTATCTTTGAAATGAAATACAAACTTATTATATTAGATTTTGATGCTAAAAGATATTAACTTATGATATGTGATTTGAATTTAATATTAAAAATATCAACTTATGATATTTATTAGATTTAATTTTGGTCAGAAAGACCCAATAATTCAATTAATCATGGACTACATGTCTCTCATGTAGATACACACATATATATAAAGACACAGCATCACTTCTGACATACATTTATATATATATATATATATATATATAAAATAACATCAATTAGAGGATAAGGAAGAAATTAGTGGAAAAAATGTTTCAACATGAACATGTGGTGTTACAAACTATATGTATACGTATATTTATATCAAGATAAAAGTGTTTCTTCTCCACTCAATATTTCACACATATCGGATCACCCTTAGACTCCCATATTTGGGTTGAGTTTTTATTTATTATTTCATATAATTCATGATTCAAATATATCTAGTGTACAACATCATCACTGAAATTATTAATGACACTCGTAATAGAACTCCAAAAGTAACCTCATCACTTTTTTTGTTTACTCTAAGCACAAAGACTCGCTCTTTTATTTTACCATATTTTTCTCCGTTTTATTATTCTTTGAACCAAACCCGGACGAAAACTCGTTACTACAATAAACTAGCTTAAAAGTGTATAGCAATTAGGAAAGTTGATACTGAATTCAAGTTGGTATGAGCAAATACAAATGTGAAATGATTAATGGGGAAGAAATAATATGACTAATTATGTGACTTGATTTTTTGTGTAATAAATGCGGATGTAATAGAGATGGAAAGTCAAGCCTATTTTATTAGGGAAGCCATGTTGGCTACAACAAAATATGTATAAAAAATATACTAGAACACGTGTTTTACTGATCTAACATTACTTTTTGTATGATAGAGTTGCTCTAACACCAAACCTGCATTCGGTCTGCCATCACAGTACCTGCCTCTCGAGTTCCATATTAGAAAGTTAAGCATGGTAACTTTATACTTCTAACGCACGGCCAGGGTTCATAGAAAGAATTATCAGAGTACTATGCTAGATGTAATAGTAAGGATGACAAAAATGGAAACTGCAACAGCATGACCAGGATCTGTAGATAGATCCAGCTATTATCAATTAGTAAATAGACACGTTACTTTCTTTTAAGATCAGTAAAATCTCAAGTTCAGAATCCTCTTCTCCATTCCAAATCCCACCACCACAAAATAAAACATACATATGTACCAAAAGTATCACTCTGTGGCATGGGTACCTCAAAAGCATTAAAAGTTATGTTCTTGACATGTTTCGTTCCATCTTAGCAGGCTTCTTCCTTTGGTTGAAAGTTAGATGGTTCTTCTGCATGCATATGCACTTCAGAACGATCCATGCCAATCCATGCCGATTCGACATTCTGGGATGCAATTTCCATAACATTATCAGTGATCCAGTCATCCATAGGATCAATCTCATCAGCCATAATATCCCTGTTTACGTCTGACCAAGAGTTTCGAAGTTGTAAGTTATAATGAATGAACGCCAAGTCACACATCCGTTGTTGCTCGACGACATTTCTTCCACTTATGAGCAGTTTCTCAGCTAAACTCCTCTTAAGCCCATATCTTGAGGCACCATCACATGTCTGGCTCAAAATTCGGATAGCCAATTTCTGCAATTCAGGAAACTGGCTACCATACTCAGACCACCACTGAACTGCATTCAAGAAAATAATTGGTTTATATTGAAAGTTAATTGGAAAAAATAGGGCGTTATGAGAAAGAAAGAATATTCTTACGAGGAGTAATATTGGTTCTTTCATCAATGACACTCCCCTCTTTAAACGAACCGCCAGCATTTTTATATTCGTAAAGTTGCAAAGACACTAAATCTTGACTAGGCTGGCCTTTTACCATTTTTACAACACAGCACAAAATACCAATGGCAACCTCAGTGTCATTGTAGAAATCAGTTGAATAAAATAAGCCTGGATTCAAGAAATAAGCTGCGGCATGAAGGGGGCTATGGAGGTAAGTATCCCAAATTTGATCAATCACTTTCCAGAAGGGCTTGTACTGGGGCTTCTTGTTTTGAAATTCCTCTTTAATTGTCTCCTTAGCTTGATCCATGGTCTCATATATGTTGGCCATTTGTGGTGTATTATCCCCACAGATCAAGGATAGAAGACGCACCAGTGGTATAGTGGCCTTCAAGACCATCCCAACTCCCCCCCAAAAAGATGGAGTCCCCACCAAATCAGCTACTTTCTTCCCCTCCACTGTTGAAGCCCATTCCGATGATGTCCACTCAGACAAGGAAAACATTTGCTTCAAGGTTCTCTTTTCTGCTACCATATTCTCCAAAGTCATAAAAGGCATTGCTGGTTTTATTTTGGAAGGCTTTATCAATTCACGGTCGCATGTATGGTTTTGCCAAAGCTTCAAAACTGCTGCATGGCCATAAATGAACTTTGAAATGATCTTGGCCTTATCTAATATCTCTTTGACAGAATCCATCATTCCAATCTCCTCAAGCATGAGTGCAATACAATGAGAGACACTCACAGTCCAAAAAATTGATTTGTTCCTGATTCTAAACTCCTCGCGAAGAGCCTTCATCCAGCCCTCTGTAGAACATGCTACAATTTGAACCACATTTTCAGCTCCAACCTCCTCTATAACTTCATCCAACAATGATAGCAAGGCATCAATATCATCAATGATTGACGAAATATCAGATGACCGAAGATATATAGGGCCCTTTGGGCATTCCACCACAAAATTAACAAGGTTTCGACTCTTATCATCAATCCATGCATCCAACAAGATACTACATCCAGAAATTTCCCATGAATCTCTAACCGTTTTCACATATTCTCGCATTTCTTTCACTTCATCCTGGAGAACCCACCCCTTCAGCTCCTGAAAAGTGGGGATTTTGTAGTTGACCTGACATTGACCAAGAGTAGCATTCAGCATCGAACGGAAGCTCTGAGAATTAACAACACTTAATTCAATACCCATTGCATAGAAAAACCTGCCAATAGACTTCTTGGTCTGCACTGATAAGTGGTCTCTATTTTCTTCACCATCACGGGCTGTTTCGGAAAGTTCTTCTCCAATAACAGGGGAAGATTCTGGCATACCGTCCTCTACCATAACATCCATCTCCTGATGCTTTCCATTCCCAGAACCAGCAGTTTGCGTGGTTTCAAGCTTGTTGTTCTTGGTACTAGATGAATTGGGGCACCAATTTCTCTTCAATGGAAGATC
Organism: Euonymus europaeus; assembly: GCA_963580455.1. NCBI lineage: Eukaryota > Viridiplantae > Streptophyta > Magnoliopsida > Celastrales > Celastraceae > Euonymus > Euonymus europaeus. The sequence goes on along the minus strand of OY756968.1, from coordinate 19,895,702 downwards.
GGGGTTACAAAGTTTCCCAACTTCCTTACCAATACCCTCCCGTTTAGTTTCCAATAGCTTCTTCCTTAATGTTTCCCTAACACTGTCAGGAACTTTCTCACAGGGTCTTACATCTCCACGTATTCCTCCTAAGTGGCACTTCAGACGAGAGAAGGTAGACACCACTTTACCACAATAATTGCATTGAACTGTGTGCTTTTTCGAATCGAAAATTGAGCCATGATCATGTACATCTGCAGAAGCTTCACTAGCATCCATTTCTAAATGCTAGAGGAAACAAAACTCTGAAAGTTCACTGCAATGGAAAGAGCCCCAAAGTGCATTCAAATTGCAAGCCAAGTGCCAACAGAAAGATTTAGCTGCAAATTTAACATGAAGTTATATAAAAATAAAAACTTGAAGACAATAGGTAGTAGATTAAATACGACATTATTATGTTTTTCACTTCAAAGAAGAACAAGAATAAAGATGGTTTTCACTGTGTTCAGGTGAAAAAAAATCAATTAAAGAGCTCAACATAAAATTAACCTCCTACTGTGCAATCTCAATGAATGTACGTACATCTAGAAACTGATAAGAGGATAATCACCGGAAGCAAAAGTCCAAATGTATGCACAGACAGAAAGAGATAGAGAGAAAGAAGTTTCTTTTTGGTGTTCATAGACCCCAATTTCAGAATACGCAATAAAATTTAACCGACGCATCATCTGATACAGTGAATACGATAATAAAACAGCAGCAGCAGAATCAAGACTTTAAAGGAAAACAAAGAGATCATTAAATCAAGGAAATATTCAAAGCTTTAACAGTGCTGAAACTCCAAGAGGACTTGTACATTCTTGCAAAAAGAAGAAGAAGAGAAGAAGAAGAGAAGAAGACGAATAAAGATATGAGAGCTATGGCACAAAAGGGGCCTAGAACAAGTAGGTCAAGTTTCATCCATTCAGGCTCTTTAATCTTGTTCATTAAGCATTTAAATAAGCAATCCAAGTTCACGCTATAATAGAGCTTCAAAGCTATTAGTCCAGCTCAGTCGTTTATATGTTGATGAATCCTAAACAGCACATTAATAATCATGTCGACAAACTCGTTTGCATAACTCTTTCACAAACTTATTTACAGGTCCAAGATAACTCGTTCCTGAACGTGAGAACTTAGAACTTAGAAGAAACAAACACACAGACAGATATACCAACGAATGAAAAGGCAGATAATACAAACAATTTAATCAAAGAACTATAAATAGTCTTGTAATTGACCAAACAAAGAAGTTTTTATTCATTGGACGGAAATTGATAAATATGCTTGAAGCTAGATATATTGTAATTATTTCAATTATTTAAAATACAAAAAAACACATAAAATTAATTAGTACATAGTCTGGATGCATAGACAAGTATATTCACGGAAAAACTAAATTGAGTGTATTCACTAAAGAGGAAACTGAGTCTATTCACAAACACTTACTAGTTCATGAACAATAATGAGCCAAAGAAAATCTGGCTCATTCTCAATCAACAAACAATCTTGTTTATGAATTTAACAGGCCGACCTAACCTCTCTTTACTCAAGCTTGACTTGTTTCTTGAACATGTTTAAGACTTTTGTTAACACTTGTTGATTTGACTTATGTATCACATTTTAACAAGCCTTTATCAAGCCGTTTGCAATATAAATCAGAAAGAGTTACTCCAATAAATAAAAATTATACAAATTTAAAAAATAATTTATTATATAGACTTTTTCATAGATGGTACAAACATCATTTGGTGAAAGAAATATAAAAAAGTTTATGTTGATAAATTATAGCACGGTTGGCTCATGAAAAGGTAATTTTTTAATTTTAATTGAATTTACACTACGAAGTGTAAGCAACATTTTCTTTCCTCTCTAGAAACAAGTATTGATTTTTTTCCCACCGTCTAGAACAAATGAAGATTTATAAGTAAAATGAACTCGAAATGATGGTATCGAAATAAAACTAAAGGCTTGGTCTTGGGTATTAGGAGCTGAATCACTGGGACTAAGGTGACATGGTTTTCAAACATTACCGTACGTTCTAATTCCTTCAATATCAACAACAGACTTATTTAACCAATGCCTCTTTAACTTTAATGCCATTTCTAAGCCAACATGCTAATTAAATAAATGCTCGAGCATAAGAATCATGGCATCTAGGAGATTATGGAATCAAACTGTAGACATGTACTTCCCTATGTCCTGCATTCCATATTTGCAAACCAAATAAACAAAGACAACTTAATCATGAAACAACAGCCTTTAGAAACAACAATTAGAGCAACAAAATGAGTAGAACAAAGAGAGCGTACAGAAAGGAACTGCCTTTACTTGTTGGACCTAAAAATAATAAAAAATTTATCTCGAAAAAGAGACAAAACCACTAACTATGCCATACAAAAGCACCATTCTCAGACCTGATATACTCAGCAAGAAAGGACCCATTTTCAGTAAAATCGGAGAAGAAAACGAAAACCCATTTGGAATATATGTATGTGAGTAACTACAAGTTAAAAAAAAAAAAACAAATGTCAAGATCAAAGCCTATTGATCAGCTGTACATCAGTACATGAGAAAACATACAAAGCTCTGCCATTTCCGACAACAAAAAAATGAAGCTAGGACAGAGTCCACTTACCAGAACCGAGTCGAGTGGAAGCAGAGAGACGAAGAGAGAGCAAGTGAAACCATCTTTGTACAGTAGTGTATGCCGTGCGTTTCCTCTGTCAATGTGGGCGTTTCCTCGTGAAACGAGTCAAACAGAGACATTGACGAAATCGCACGTTTCACAATCTCTCCTTTCGACGATGGAATTGCGAGAGATCACTCACGCGCACAATCGGCGAGTGGAAGACCCACTTGGCTGATTGCAATAACAGAACCACTGCCGGAGCAGTAACTGCTTGAGAGAGATTCTGATGGTAAAATTTATCTTAGACCAAATTATGTTGATTTAGAAGTTTATGAGTTGGATTCCCATCGGAGCAATATTTTTGGGTTAGATTACAATTTCCATCTTTCAACTATAAATTATGTTTCACTTCCCTTTTTAAACTATTTATTCTCACAATCTCTCATCTATTTAAATGTATCATTTTTATCTTTAATATGATAAAGTCAGTAGATCACGAGTGAACAAACTTAAGCTTGGAGAACGTTGAGGAAGTTCGGTGACGATGATAATGGTAACATAAGATTTGAAGATATTGACCTATTCTACAATGAAATCCATTACAAAATTGAAGAGATAATGAAATCGAAGAAAAAAAATCATCTAAAATCAAAGAAATCAAACTGAAGAAAAAGCGACATTGAAAATGTTGGAGGAGAAGTCGATGTGGAGGCGGGAATCCGACGAATTCTGCTGTTGGTAGAGGATCGTGCATACCTGACAGGGGCGATGTATGTTGAGATTTAATCATCTTTATATAGAATTTGAAGAATAACAGAAAATATGGGAAAATATAATTTAAAGACGAAAATAAAATCTATTGTATAGTTGAGGGATGAAAAGTATTGTGTTACGTTTTATATTGAGTACACATGTACTCTTTCTCCTACACGAAACTATGTAAGCCAACTGACTTGACAAGTCAATTTTTTCCATTGACATAATGATTTTAGGGACAAAAGTGGTACATTTGGATAGACGAGGAACAAAAATGGGAGAAAAAAAAATAGTTTAAAGACAAAAGTGAAATTCGGTGCATAGTTGAGGGACAAAAAGTATAATTTTGCATGATATTATCAAAAATATCCCCCACTAAGACATCGACACATGGCATATAATAAATATCCATTCAACGTTAGACGATGTACGTACCTTGCAGTGGTCAGTCACCAAGGAATACAACACTTTGCTCGGCATTGTTATTCTCGGACAATATTCTAAAGGGAAGCGAGTTCTTTTTCCCAACAAAACTTGCCCTCATTAAGATGGTTTTGGGAATTTTGGTAAAATAACCTATTTTATAAACATTTTTTTGCTATGTAATTCATTTTCTAAAAAAATGTAATATCTAACTCTTTTGGCCTTGGAAAGTACCCATATATCCCTATACACACTTTCACACCATGACATCATCACACCTTACAAGTTGACATTTTCTTCATTCTCTCAACGTTGGCCCCCTTTCCTACACGCCTAGGCGCACCTACACAAAATTGGCAGCTTTTATTTCGCGAAAGCCCTAAAAACTGCACTTTTTAGACTTATGGAACGGCCGTTCCAAGAGCGAAAAACAAATGAAAGAAGGAGGATTCAAGGCTTGAAGGAGGGATTCTTCATCTTGGCTTTTGTTTCTTCCAATTTTGGGTTCTACCAATATGTTTCTCTCTCTTTGCTTGTCTCTTTCTCTCTCTATGAGTAGCTAAACTCTTTGTCACCAAGGCTAGGATGAAGCCTTGGGTGAATGATGGTTTTATGAATTGATTTGTTTATATGTGAATCTTTTTGGGTATAAATCTTTGGTTTCTATGATTATTGTGGATTCTTCTTACTCTTTGTGCTTGATCACCACTTAGGGTTTTGAATGGATTTGTTTGATGGATTGTGTAGGTGGTGAAATATCTACTTAATCATGCTCCTTGGGACCTTAGATTGCAATTGTTCTTTCCATTAGGTTTGGAACAAGTTTGTATGAATCCTATTTCCATTGAGCGTTCATGAATTCTTATGCATGTCTAGACCAATAAGATGACTAGAATGTTGATAGGAACATCCAACCTAGACCAATAAGATGGCTAGTGATTGACATGAGAGAAATTGGCTTAAGTGCGCTAAAACCGACTTAGGTACGGATTCGTTATACCCGAATTGATAAATGTATGAGTGAATTGGTTGTGTTTGCACATCATTGACCCTTGGTGGATTCCGAAGTCTTGGTGCTTCATTCTTCTACTTGAATTCATTGCATTAGTATAACTTGCCTAGTGATAAATTGCATTAGCATTTGCATTCTTCAATATAAAAATTCCAAAAAAAACTTTACTTTTCTTGCTTGTATTCCTTTTAAATTGCAAACCAAATCAACTTGAGTGGAACTTTAATTTCTTGCATTGTCCATAATTATATGTAAATAAACACTTGGATTAAGTCATATCTCCGTCTCTGTGGATACGATCTCTACTGACCACTTGTACTATTCTTCTGACTAGTGCACTTGCTAGTAGGTTATTTTAGACTCAACAATATTTTCAATGAAGGACAAGATTAAATTAGAAGAGAGATTTCCATCAAAGGTTGCTGTTCTTTGCAAACTCTCACAAGTAGAGTTTATTCTGCATTACTTGGGAGAGCTGACAAGTTCAAGCGTAAGGCTTTGAAGATTGACCTTTAATGCCTTGTTGGTTTTCCATGTCTTTCATGTAAAGATACTTAAAATAAGTTTAGAGCTTTTAATGTTATTTTTAGAAGATTTTTATTTTATTTAAAAGAAGTATCTTTATGTTTATAACATTTATCTTTTTGTTTAGAACAGTATAATTTATGTTTTGAACATTTATTCGTTTGTTTAGATCAGTTACAAATATGTTTTGAATAATTAAATTTTTGTTTAGAACAGTTCTAGATTTGTTATAGATTTCGGTTAAACTTGATCCATTTTTATAGTCTATAAACTTGATCCATTTTTATAGTGGACCAGTTATAGATTTTGGTTAATCCAAGCTCAATCTATAAACTTTGATTCCCTCAATTTGATTGTGCCTTTTAGCCTTGCTTATTGAGGCCAAATCTAAACTTATATGGATTGGATGAGGTGCCCAATCCAACCCATGTGCACCCCTAGCAGAAATTAAACTGTTCTAAATAATAATTACATTGTGCTAAACATAAATTACACTGTTCTAAATAGTAAATTGGTAAACTATTCTAAACATGATAACAATTAATTCTAAAACTAATTAGATGACCACCTGAATTTTCTTTGAATCTCATGAGGTTGCGTATAATTAAATGTACACTAAACGTGGAAGCTACATGTGGATTGCAAACAGAAACCTTAGAGAAAAACTTTTGAGTATGGCTTGAAATTCGAACAATAGTGTAATTTTTGTTTGTTGATCTCAGTCTAACACCTAATCATTACCTCATAAGGAGAAGATGAGTCAGTTCCCAAGGCAGACAAAGGCAAAACCAAAGCCTCTGAACTCGGGGGGCATGATTCATGAGTGCAAGGTTCTATTGAAGGACATAATCAAACCGAACTGTTCAGATATACTCCACCCCACAAAAGGGAATTGAGTATTCCTGTCAAGGACGAATGCACATGAAAATGCAAATGCGTCCATGATGAGTTGGTTATTTGGTTCTTGTCCCCAACCCTCTTCAAAACATTATAACAATTAATTCTAAAAACAAATTAGATGACCACCTAAAGTTTCTTTGAATCTAATGAGAATGTGAATAATTAAATGTACACTAAACATGAAAGCTACATATGCATTCAAACAAAAACCTAGAGAAAAACTTTTGAGCGTGACTTCGAATTTGGACAACAGTCTTGGTGCCTATATATCCCCAACCCTCTTCGCAAATCTAGCACTCAACTCTGGGACTGTCTCATAAGCACATAACTGAAGAAAAAAAATGAGATTGAAGTTGTTATATATAAAAATAAGACTGTTCAAAAAAAAATCTAGAATTGTTCTAAATAAAACGAAAACTGTTCAAAACATATCTATAATTGTTCTAGATAGACGGATAACTGTTCAAAGCATAAATTATATTGGTATAAACATAAATATATCTCTCATAAATAAAATAAAACTATTATAAAAATATCATATTATAAACATATTTTAAGTGTTTTTATCTGAAAGACATATGAGAAATCGACAATGCTGTAGAAGTCAATCTTCAAACCCTCATATTTGAACTTATTAGCTTTTCCAAACAATGCAGAATGAACTCTGCAAAAAGCAACAACCTTTGATGAAAATTTGTCCTGTGATTTAATCTTGCACTTCATCGACAATATACATTGGAAAAAAAACACAACATTATCACAAATGTCAAAAGTTTTAAAATTAAACTGTTTTAATCAAAAATTCAACTGTACTAAACAAAAATTTGTCTGTTTTAGAAATCATTATAAATGTTCTAAACAGAAAAATAACTATTCTAAACAAAAACTTTTATAACATGACCAAAGTAAGTGAAAACGTTCTCAAAAATATGTGTATTCATATTGATTCAAACTTATATGTACTGTTACCTTGTTTCATTTTGTAGGTGTGCAAGGTGCCACATTTTCATTCATCAAAATGTGCAAATACATTGTATGGCCATGCATTCTTACTAATGCGGGCAGTCCTAAACTTGACAACGCAGGATTTAAACTCCCCAAGGACTCTTCTTGTTCCTTCAAAGCACCGACTGACTGGTTGTTTATAGGCCCGAATAGGCTGCACTTCGATGGATCCGGTTCCTGCTTAACGGGGGACTACGGTCCTGGTCAAGGAAAAAGAAGCAAAAGAACAAAGAAAAAGAAGATTGTGGTTCGTGCAATGGAGTCGGAGAAAAATCAGAGTAAAAAATAAATAATTTGAAGAATAAGATGAATAAAAAAACTTAAGATATTTGTTCCTGAAGTTTATTTAATTTTTTTTACGTTATTAATTGTTTAATATTTATTTTGGAGGGAAAGCTGAAAAGTGTGGCAGGAGGTAAAAAACTGCAGAGATGAATTGTGTTTGACACATGTCCTTGGTTTGACAGCTTTTTAACAAATGATGGGAAAATGTGCATAGGCGTATATGAGACCTTTCCATGATAAAAAAAAGGTTATATATTAAGTTTTTTTAAAAAATGAGTTATTTGGCTCAAATAGTTTGTAAAATGGGTTACTTTGCCAAATTTTCCGATGGTTTCCTATTTCTACAAGAATTATACCTAAGAAAGAAATCTAACTCAAATGGGAGAAAGAGAACTTTGTTGCTATAAAAGGAGCTTCTCCCGCAGGAAACTCTAATTCACTTTATACCTACTAAATACCACTCAACTCCTAAAGCACCAAGTAGTGTTCCCTAGGAGACTTACTTGCATTCACATCTGACTTGAAGCTTCTCCCGCAGGTAACTCTAAGACCACCCACATCAGCTACTGGATGTGGGTGGTTAACGCTATATTGAAGAGGGCCCGTTGGCTTTTAGTGGAATTATAGCCCACAGTAGTTACTGGGTCCAATACTGGAGGTGGTGTTTTGCTACAGTTGTGCGGGAGTATTTGCGTAGCACTGTACGTACACAACTTATTATTTGAGATAAAATTTACTCCTCTCTCTCTGTCTCTCGTCAACCGCAGTTCGCCATCGTCGATCACGACCAATGGAACGGAACCTCATCTCGTCGCACTGAATACATTGTAGCCAGAACCTCATTTCTCTGCCAGGCGCTATAGTCGATCACGGCCAGGTAAAATTTTTGATTTTAGGGCTTGGTTCGATTTTTGGGTTCTGGTTCTATTTGTATGTTTGCTTTAAAATCAAAGTGATTTTGATTGTTTGGTGACACTGTATTTATTGGAGGAAAGTGGTGGGAGATCATGAATGTTTGTTGAAAATGAATTTGTTGATAGGCAGAGGCTTGGTACTTTATGCCAGTTTTGAAGTTGAGATTCTGGTATATTAATGGAGAGAAGGTGAAAAAAGAGAGTAAGAGTCATTTAGGTTTGTTGCGGTTAATGGTTGATAGCCTAGGTTTGGTCATGGGTTTTCCCACAGGTTTTGTATTAGTTGGGAGTAATAGTAGTAGGAAGAACTGATGTAAATATTGTTGGCATCAGCTAAGGGAAGAGCTGAGTAGAATTTTGTTTGAATCAAATCCTTTATAGAAAAGAAAAAAGAACAATTGGAAGTTTGTACATATTGACCTCTCAGGTATGTTAAGTGTGCTTTGGTAGTTATTTATGTTTTTCCAATGTTTTGTATGACAGGGATGATATATTGTGCTAGCCATATATATTGATTTAGTTTGGGTATTTGTTCTTCATAGAACATGTTCTGGATTATGTTTTACTTCCAACAATGTCACTGGCATTTATAGGCTATGAATTTTTATCTTTTTTGTCAATCTCTTTATGTATTGACTGCATTTGGTTTGTTTTGGAATTGGTACTAGAATTGCATAATCAAATTACATAGTTCCACTAGAATGTCAACTACTAAACAAAATAAAAATAATATTAATATTAATATCATATTATTCTTATTTAACATAGTAAGGTTTGATGTTATAAAAATAGTAAAATTAATTTAATTTAATTAAATAAAAAGTGATTATAGAAATGAATATTTAAATGATTTAGAGTGTTTGTTTAGAGTAACTGATGTGTGCTGTTACTGTTTCAAAAACTGTAAAATGATGAAAATGTGTATTTTTGCTGGAATTTAAAGAATCTGTTAAGAGATGCTGCTGTGGATGGTCTAATTCACTTTATACCTACTAAATACTACTCAACTCCTAAAGCACCAAGTAGTGTTCCCTAGGAGACTTATTTGCGTTCACATCTGACTTGAGATTGAAGCGCCAACGCCAGAGAACAACCTCTGGTGGGCTCATAGCTCGCGTTTGCTCGTCTAAGTAGGAATCTCAACATCTGAAAAGACCAGTCCAACCGAGAAGACCTAGTTTGGATGTATCCTGATACGTCATCCAGATGAGCAAGTTTTGGACATCATCAAATTGGCGTTGTTTGTGGGAAACTTGTTTCCCTAAAAAAACAACTAGGAGTAACATAGAAGAACAACATGTTGATCCTCCAGTAGTTGGTGGGAATGCTCAGGCCGAGCAACAGGGCCAACCAGAACTACAGGATCAAATTGCTCGGTTAATTCAGAAAATGAACATTTTTGCTCAAAGGTTGGACCAGATGCAGGAGAAAACCAACCCACCCCTACTTTAGGAGAACATCTCTCACAGGACAAGGGAGCGACATTCTCAGACTAGAGAATCTCGAAATCCTCTCCAAGTAAGACCTTCAGCGGCTACCAACCGACAATCTCGGCCCACCCATTTACGAGAGGGATAACAAGTTCATTAAGGATTCAGTTGACTGGAAGATTTCTGCCATAAAAGAACGTTCATTCCTCCAAACAATGGAATAGGACAAGAATCTCACACCACTAGCACTTAGGATACAAAGTGCTTAGGTATCGAAGAACTTCAAGGTGGCCAATGTTGAGAAATATAATGGCAAGGAAGACCCTCTAGATCACATCATAGGTTTTCGAACTATGATGAAGTTCCAACAAGCTTCTTCAGAAGCTTATTGCAAAATCTTCCCAATCTCCTTGGTAGGGGTGGCCTGAAAGTGGTTCAGAGCTCTCTCACATGGCATCATCCAAAATTTTGATGACCTAACAAATAGGTTCGTCGCCCACTTTGCGAGTTCTCAACCAGTCAAGAAGACCAACGCCACATTAGTGACTATCAGCCAGAAACCTAATTAAAACCTTTGAGAATTCATGACGAGATTCAATAGTGATTGCTTAGAGATTCCTGACTGATAATTGATCATCGCTATCACCACCTTCACTACAAGAGTTTGACACATAACGCTAATACATTCTCTTTCAAAGAAACACCCTAAGAGTATTCTAGAGCTGGTTTCATGAGTAGAGAAATACATAACCGCGAACGAGATGATGGCCACACCACATGTTATTGAGAAGTCCTTAGATAGGTCCACTACCAAAGATGAAACTCATGCCTAGAATAAAGAAGAGTGACAAATACTATAAATTTCACTAAGGACCTGGCCATGACACTGATGAATGTCGTCACCTAAAGGATGAGATATAGAACCTCATCTAAATGGGCTATCTCAAGAACTTTACCAACTTAGCCGAAGAGAAACGAGGTAGAGATGACAAGAGCAAAAGACAAAATGACAGGCGAGAAGATAGCTAGGGTGATAGATGTCATAGGAGAAGAAGAGATGACTATACTCGGCACAGAAATCGAGGAAGGACAAGTACTGTTTGGATGATTGTTGGTAGGCTTGCTACTGGAGGAGAAAGTTCATTGGGACAAAAAGCGTACACTAGAGAAGTTCACCAGGTATCTGACCAAAAGAAGAGGACGAGAAACAGGGATGAAAAGATCGTGTTCTCAGAGAAAGGCTGGGATGGTCTTCACAAGCCCTATATGATGTGTTGGTCATTGAAGCCATCATCGCCAATTACAGGGTAAAGAAGATCCCTATTGGTAATGAAAGTGTTGCCAATTTCCTCTTTTATCAAGCATACAAGCAGATAAACCTCCAAAGGAGAGTCTGAAAAAGTTCTCATCTCCTTTGTATGGTTTCATGGGAGAGCAAGTAATCTAGGTGAGGATGGTCACTATGCCCATAACCTTAGGGACTCATCTGAGAATAAAACTCTTTTTGGTGAAATTTTAGTTTGTTGATGTCAAAACTCCCTAGAACACCCTCATTGGCTAGCCATTGCTTCTCTAGACTTGAACTGTTGTCTCTACATACTAATTGAAGATGAATTTTTTTAATAGTAAGGGAATGGAAGAGGTATAGGTCAATCAAAAACTTGCTCGGCAAATGTATCTCACTGACTTAAAAGACAAGAAAAAACCAATGTCTTCATTAGAATTACTAAATGTTCGAGATACAACTCTTTTAAAACCTACAGCAGTCGAGAAGCTCATTTCTATCACCATTGAGGAAGGCACAAAAAGAAAGATATATCATGGATCTGAGATGATGAGAGACTTGGCAAAGACTTTGACAAGTCTTCTCCTCGGGAACATCGATACTTTTGCTTGAAGTGCTAACGAGATGCTTGGGATAAGCATGGATGTCATCACACATTGCCTCAGCAAAAAGATGAATAAATTTCAGTGGAATGAGGAGTGACAGAAAGCCTTTGAAGAACTAAAGTCTAACCGCAGCCAGTCACCACTTCTAACTTCTCCTAATGACAGGGAGCCACTATTTTGTACCTGGTTGCTACAGGCCATGCAGTAAGTGCAATGCTCATAGGGGAAGAGGATAAAGTCCAGAAGTCAATCTACTACACAAACAAGGTCTTTGCGGGAGCTGAAAGTAGATATAGCCAAGTAAAGAAGTTTGTCTTTGCACTTGTAACAGCAGCAATAAAGTTGCAACCTTACTTCCAAGTCCATACTATCACAGTTTTGACCGATCAAGGAATACTTTAGAGGCCAGATGTTTTGGTCAGTTGATCAAATAGTCGATATAGTTGAGCAAATTTGATCTCCACTTCCAACGGAGAAATGTCATCAAAGCTCAGGCATTGTCAGATTTTCTTACTGAGTGTCAATGCCCTCTCAAAGAAAATGTGAAACAAGAAAGTAGGAGCTCTTTGTTACGACTCATCAAATCAGGAAGGGACTGGAGCTAGGATTTTTCTTCTCGAGTTAGAGTGCATAACCACTGAACATGCTCTGTGTTTCCAATTCAAAGCCTACAACAATGAGACGGAGTACGAAACCCTCTTTGTAGGATTAAGGCTTGCAATAGAACTTGAAGTATACAATTTGGTTGTAAACAATGACTCTTAGTTTATAACCAACCAAGTCAAAGTAGAGTATGAGGTGATGTGCTTTAGCATGATCAAATACTTTACAAAAGCTAAGGAAATGATGGGAAAAATTAAAAAAGTAGAGATACGTAGAGTGCTCCGAGAAAAGAATTAACAAGCTGATGTGCTAGCTCGGCTTGCATCACCATCTAACAAAAATTAAGCCTCTTTGGTAAGAATAGAGATCTTGCCCAAATCGAGCATCTACGTTAGGGCTATCATTGAAATCAACGTTGAAAACTCTTGCATGGACTCAATAAGAGGCTTTCCTTACTAAGGAATCTCCGAGCAAGGGAAGCAAGGTACTCTATCATCTAGGAGAATCTTTACCGAAGATCCTGTACACTCTCTTACCTCAAATGTCTTGCCCCTCGAGAATCTCACTATGTTGTCTGAGAAGTTCATGAAGGTATTTATGGCAGCCACGCACGCTCAAGGACCTTAGCCAAGAAGATTATGCGCTGTGGATACTATTAGCCAAGCATAAAGGGGGATGTCAAGCAATTGGTACGAAAGTGTGACAAGTGTCAGCGTCATGCCAATGTACCTCATCTTCCACTAGTCGAGATGACGATCATTTAGAATCCTTGCCCATTTGCATGCTAGACCTGTTAGGGCCCTTTCCATTGACTAAAGCTTAAAGGAAGTTTCTCATAATGGTAATGGATTATTTCATAAAATGGGTTGAAGTCATGCCATTGGCTACCATCACTGACCACAAATTCAAATAATTGATATGAAAGATGATCATCTGCAGATACGACATTCCTCAGATCATCATCACTGACAAAGATTGACAGTTTGTGAGCAATGCCATTCAAGAATTCTGCAAAGAACGAGATATCAACCTCAGGATTACCGTAGTGGCACACTCCTAAACCAATGGACAAGTTGAGGTGACCAACCATATCATACCCCAAGGCCTTAAACCTCACCTGGAACAGACTAAGGGTCTTTAGATCGAGCAACTACATAGTGTCTTATGGTCATATAGGACTACTCCCCAAAGATCAACGGGCGAGACACCCTTCTCCCTTATGTTTGGGTCAAAAGTTGTTATTTCTGTCAAGATTAGAGTTTCTACTCCTCTGATAGAAAACTTCGATGAGAACGAGAACAATAACTTGTTTCTTAACAATCTAGATCTCTTGGAAGAAGCTCAAGAAGAAACTAAAATCCAAACTGTGACTTACAAACAGAGAACAACCAGGTATTACAATAAAAAGGTTTGAATAAAGAAGTTCTCAGAAAGGGGACTGTGTGCTGAGGAAGGCCACTACCACTGGAAAACATATAGATAAGCTCAAGGAAACTTGGGAAGCCCCATACCGAGTAGTGAAAGTAATGCTTGCTGGACCAACAAGATTGAAAACCCCGAGAAACTAGGTGAGATGCGGCAATGAAATGTTGAGAACCTTCTTAGATATTACATTTTGTCTCTTTTCCTAGCATGTACTTAGGATTTCAATTTTAGTAGAGTTGCTCATCCCTTGCATGGGACTTAAGATTTTAGAATTTAATAAAAGTAGTTTGTTTCCTTAGCAAAAACCCTCCCAAAATTTACAATATCAAAAGTAGGAAAAATATGGCAAAAGGTGTTCCCCAGGCCCATTACAACTTAAACCTTTTTAAGTTACAATGGACGAATATTATTTCTTGATTTTATAGCTTGGATCTTTATAAGCTACAACAATTGGACATATAATTATCCTCGGTTCAGCATTATAGCTTGAATCCCTTCAAGCTACAATGACTGGGCAAAAATATTAGGTTTATTATAACTTGAATTACAATAACCTAGCATAGTATTAACCTCTGTTCTTTATTACAACTTAGATTTCTCTAAGTTTCAATGACCGAACATGAGAGATGTATAAAAAGCACAACTAATGAAGATAAGCATAACCGAAAAGAAACTTGATTAAAAAGTTAAAAAGTTATTACAAAGGTAGCAAAGTACTTAAATGAAAAAGAGACAGGGAAGAGGTTTCAAGCTTCAATAGTGAGGACGTTCTCCTTAGTAGAAGGTTGGTCGGTAGGTTTGTAGCTAGAGGAACGGATGGAATGTAGCACTTGCCAGGGATAAAGGGGTCACCTTCAATGTTGAGATACTCCTCCTTATCTTCATAGTCATCCTCGGCTTCTTGAACCAGCATAAATTGCTCATAGGCATCTTTTTTATTCATATCCTCCTCATCTTTCCCAGCAAGGACCGGACACAAGTCATCTAAGACCTCTGAGCTTTGGCCCTTGCTAGACAAAAACCTCTAGGTCCTCTTGACTGCAACTTGATAACAAAATGATCCCTCTTGTCAAAGAATGAATTGGAACTTCGAGGAATCCCTGAACTCTCGGAGACCAACATGACGGTCTTCCTCTAACAGTTGAGCCCCCTTAGTCTCCGCATCAAACTTTTGCTTAGCTAGCTTCTTTTTGATGATGCTCTTCATCTTTGCGCCGAGAAACATCTCTGTCTCTTAGGACTTCTAAAGGTTCATCTAGGAAAGCTGCAAGGTCAATTCGATGTGACTAAGCGCACCCTTTAAGAGAAAGGTTTCCTTTTCGACTATCCTTTTTTTAGCCTCGAAGCTTCAAACGAGAAGGTAGAGCTGTCCGAACAGTGAAGTCGGCTACATAAAAAGAAAGAGAAAAATTAGTAAAGAAAATCGAAGAGAGGTGAAACCAAATAGGAAAAGCTCATACCTCTATAAGCTTGACAACAGAAGTTTCGACCTTCTCCTCAGTAGCCAACTCCTCAGCCCTATGCTGGTTTGAAGGAAGGGCGAGTGTCTATAGCATTTCTAAGGCCACCCAAGGGTTGGCTACGCTATCGAATATTTGGACATTCCACTTAGGAATGTGGATTTCTCTCATCCTCTGAGGAGAGGCCGGGATCGGGATACAGAGATGTGAGTAGGCGATTTCGTGACCCAGAAAGGTAGGGTTTCAATCATAACCTTATGGCCGAGGCCATGGATTTTTCCTTGGCCGGATTTTCCTCGACTAGCAACAATCTTTTTTCTTTTTCTTGGTCTTGTACCCTCGACCGACATTTTCCTTTGGCCCAAGGTAGCATTCTTTTTTTGTAAATCCAAATACTTCACGACGCTCGAAATGTCTGCAAAATAATAAGGAAAAGTTAGGAAAATTGATACTAAGTAAAGAAAAATGAATTCCCAAGAAAGAGAAAAAGACCTCCACCTCGCAGGGCTTGCTCAAACTTGTGCCCTCTGGTGAAGTCAGCAATATAAAAGATTGTAGAAATTGAAGGACAAACTTGTTTAATGGTCATATACAAATCAATGTCCTCAACAGATAGCTCAGACAAAGGTCTAAACTTATTGAACTTACGAAGAGCCCACAAGGTTCTAAACGAAAGTACCTCTTCCTCGGGAAAGGGTAATCGGATAAAGATATAATTGATTTTCCAGTTATGGTTTGATGAGGAGTACTTCGGAGCGACCTAGCGCTAATTAAATTTTAAATAATAAAGCCCAGGGTTCCCTTGAGCTTTGCAAAGGGAAAAAGATGTTGTAAAATGTTAGAAGAGAGGGGAACCTTAAGCTCAGATCAATAGTGGAGGATTGTAACAAGAAAGACCCAAGAATTAGGGGCTACGTCAGGTGGCCAGATATCAAAACGAAGAAAAAAGCGGTCAAAGCGGAGGCAAAGAGAATGCGAGCTCCATATTGAAGAGCAGTGGTAGAGATTGCAAACTCCCCCACAACAGGGGTTGAAAGGAGAGGTCCCCTTAGGCATAGGCCTATAGAGATAAGGAATCCAATAAAGTTCTCATTGGTTTTCTACCTCGGTGGGTGTAAGGCTGCAACTTAGGTTCCTCAGCTCTTGGGACTCATCACCTACAACCCGAGCAGTCTCTAAAGGGGCCTCAAAGCCAGATGAGTGAAGAAAGGGCGCTCAGCTGGAGAGATGTTCAGGCTCCTCTGAATAAGAGAGGAACTAAGATAAGAGACTCCCGAGGAAAAACCCTCCTCGACATCCTCTAATATGTGGGCCATGTTTTTTCGAAGAAGGAGAGGACATATTTTTGTACATTAAAAATATGAAGATGGAGGAGAGAAATGAAGCTTGGAAGGTTGTAAGCTCGGGAACAAGATTGCTCGGGGATCTCAAAGCTCGGGGATCTCAAAGCTTGGGGCTCTCACAAAAACTCTCAACGAGTGAAGATTGAAGCGACTTTTACACTATTTATAGTGGAAGACCGTTTCTGTCAATGACTTCGATGAAGAGATCCATGTATCCTCGCATCCAAGCTATCTGCCTCAGTTAATTTATTTCTGGACCATTAGATCATTGTGAATAAAATCTCTGTTGTCAATCACGAGGGCATTAATGCAATTCTCAAGCTGGAAAAAATCATCATTAGGATGCTCTGATCGAGGCACTAGCTGTATCAGACCTATCATATGATCAAACACAGGTTTGAGGGCATATGATAATATTAAAAATATCCCCCACTAAGAGATCGACATGTGGCATATAATAAATATTCATTCAAGGTTAGATGAGGTACGTACCTTACAGTGGTCGGTTACCGAGGAATACATCACCTTGCTCGGTACTGTTATTCTCGGACAATATTCTAAAGGGAATTGAGTTCCTTTTCCCACAAAGACTCTCCCTCATTAAGATGGTTTCCCATTTCTACAAGAATTCTACTTAAGAAAGAACTCTAACTCAAATGGGAGAAGGAGAACTATTTTGCTATAAAAGGGGGTTCTCCTGCAGGTAACTCTAATTTACCTTTTACCTATTAAATACTACTCAACTCCTAAAGCACCAAGCAGTGTTCCTTATGAGACTTAGTTGCGTTTATATTTAACTTGAGCGTCGGAACGCCAACACCAGGAAACAACCTCTAGTGGGCTCTTAGCTCAAATTTGCTTGTCTAAGCAGGAATCTTATCATCCAAGAAGACCAGTCCAATCGAGAAGACTTAGTTTGGCTGCATCCTGCAAGTTTTGGACGTCATCATTGCCAATATTTTTGTAGCACATAGGCCCGAGTTTAAGTTCATATTCTTGTATGGTCTCATTTTTAGTGAGACAAGGAAAACGAGGACACATGACGAGATTCTAAATGCACTATTGTAAATTGTAAAATACAACTTTAGATTTTACTTTTTAGATATAAAGATGACTTTCGGTGCTCATAAATACATAATGCACAGTTGGCACTGGCACGTCAGCAGTGTCCAATTTATACAAAATCAAACATGTAAGACTAGAGCATCTTATTATCTTATTTACAGAAAACCAATATAATGGTGAAATCCAACTAAAGGATACCACAGTTCAGCTCATTGTTGTTGCCACAGAGAATTGAGGACTATAAATCGTCAAATTGAAAAGGCTGAATCTTTATTCATAAACCTTTCAAAAAAATGTCAGATATACAAGTCTAAACAAATTGCAATTCAATCACTACTTTACATGGATTTGCCATTGATGTTAATCAACAACCATAACTATTGCACAGGATTTTCAACTACGGCTTCATCT
Organism: Euonymus europaeus; assembly: GCA_963580455.1. Taxonomy (NCBI): domain Eukaryota; kingdom Viridiplantae; phylum Streptophyta; class Magnoliopsida; order Celastrales; family Celastraceae; genus Euonymus; species Euonymus europaeus. The sequence continues at coordinate 19,877,605 of OY756968.1, read as the reverse complement.
TCATCAGATTCTGGCTTTTCTTCAAGACGGATCCTTTTCAGGCATGCTTGTGACTCAGAATCGCTACTGTCAAAAGCTTTATTCTTCAATTGCATAGGTGAAGGTGAGTCAGTTTTAGACTCAGCTGGATGTTGGGGAGAAGGATTTGCCAATGGAGAAGTCGGCCTAAGGCCAGAATCCTCGCTTTTGTTTGTCAGTGATGGCGAGCTTTGTGGAGGAATTAGGGCACTGCCAGCTTTATGCTGCTCTTCCAAGATCTTCTGCAAGTACCTGGCATGTTCCTCAATGCGCAACTGAAGAGCTCTTTGAACCTGCACAGAATGTATAGAAACACCACAAATGAGAAGCAAACGACAAGATTAATTAGCCGATACCCTTTGAATTTATAACAACTATTGTTCAAGGATGTAAATCTAAGCCGGAAAGAGTGACTTTACACATTGCAGTGCAACTCAAAGATCCTGCATTTATGAGCTAAAGTAAAAAATTATACATACCTCAAGCTGTTCATGCAACTGCTTCTGGACTTCCATTTGCATGTGCAGAGCCTCAGTAATTTGAAAGCCCCTAGAGCAAGAAAGATTTGAAAGCATCATTTACCGTCTCCAACTTTTATGAATGGAAATTTTCATTTATAGGAATCAGAAAAGAAAAATAATGAGCAAGATTGACCCTTTTCTCCGTCCATCAGTTTCGGTGTCGCTGGAAGTTACTTTCTTTTCTTCAGAGCTAGAACCCTTCTTCTCTGTACCAAAAACGGATACAGCATGTCAACAGTTATCTAAGAGCAGAACCAAATTTTAAAAATAAATCATTACACAAGCATTGCAACTTATATTGATTGTGTTTGCAATCAGGCTTCATGCCTTCAGTGTTACCTTCTTTCTTCTCTGGCATATACTTGGCGAGTCGGTATTTCTGCAAAAAACAAAAACAAAGAACAAACAGACACAAAGCTGTAGGCTCAGAAAGAGAAGGAGCTAATTCAGCAGTTTTTTTATTCAATAAGTGAAAAGTAACTACCTGTAAGTGACTTTTCACATGATAGATAGTCAAACCTTCAACATTCATAAGCTTCAACACGCCCTTTGGAGTAGCCTCTACATTTCAAAGCAAATAAAAAAAGTTCATCACAACACTTTCAGAAGTATTTATTTCAGGTTAGTTAATCAACATAACTTATCCATTGCTCTTGTGAATTCATTTGAAAAACCTGGTCTGCCGATCTAAAAGGAAGTAACAACACTTATTTAAGATGATTAGTATTGAATCTTACTTTCCGCCCCATCGAGCTTGTTGACAGCCTCGACAAATCGCACATGAAGCTCAGGTGTCCATCTCATTCTTGGTTTGTGTAGAGCAGCAGGTCCAGGAGAAGGGAGACTCAAAATAGCATCAACAGGTGAAGCGACAGAGACATTGCATTTTATTCCATTGGCTTGTTTTGACGATGCTTCTTGAGGCATTCCATATATTTCCTGCATAAAAATCAGTAACCAATGCAAGCAGAAAATGAAAAAGCTGTCTCAGATGGCACTGATATATGGCATAAAGTTTAAACCGCCCCTAGATATTGCCCCAAGCTACAGGAAAAACTCAACAACAACGATTACAAGATTGTCACAAATCGCCAGAAGTCCAGAACCAAAGCAAATAGTTTGCATGATCAAGTTATGTTTAGCTCCTAGAACATATAGAATCACATTCTCTGGCTTGTGCTGTAAATCAAATTCAAAATAAAATAACAGTGTCTGCCTTTTTAGAAGATTGATTCTAGTCAAAAGGAAATTATCAATGGCTGAAATATACTTACATCAAGCCTGGGATTTTCTCCATGGTCATCGATAGCAATGTCAAGTTCATCAGACAGAAACTGTAGATCCAGGTGCTCTTCTAATGTCATATTGTCAATTGGAGAATTTAAAACATGAAAGCTACCACCTGAATCCTCTCCGGGAAAATTAAGAAAGTCTTTCATAGGGCCTTCAGAGTTATTCTCATCACATGGATTGCTTAAATCCTTACTAAAAAGCATATGGGATTTCGTCAGATCAGCAGAAGAAATCGATTGTTTGCCGGTAGAAGGATGTGGAAGAAATGGCATGTTTCCAAACCCTCGATGAGTTTCAGAGCTCGACGGAGATGAGAAGTGTAAACTGGTGCAGAACTCAGAAGAGCGCGAAAAATTAACGCTTCCAGAATGGTGAACCAAAGCAGGAGATAAGTCACCACTTGTTTCAGGTTTCAAACAATATTGAGATTGTTGAACATAATCAAAAGGCTCTTTTCTTATGAAAGGAGATGGACGCAAAGACGAATATTCACCAGACAGAGAACCTTGACCTTCAGATTCTAATCTAAAGAAATTACGAACTTGGGAAGGTGAAGTATAGGGTGGTTCTGTATTCATGTTTTCAGTGACAGCAAAACTTGATCCACCCATCAAATTGGCAAATCCAATAAGCCCTGGTTTGGCAGAAGGACTTTCAGTGTTGGAAATTGGAAAACTTAAGTTGGGTAGACCTGAGATACACCGGATTGAAAAGAGAAAACATCAGAACCAATGTTCTACACTATGCATTAAGCATAAAACGCACCCACAAAAATCAACCAAAGTCTAACGTTTGTTTGGTATAGTTTATACACTAACTTATACAATGAGCTTTTAAACTCATCTTTCCTTTGCACATTAATTTATATTCGATCAGACATATTCTCTACAAACAAATGCCTAACTTCCTTTGCACTCACCGCCACCAATTACATTTTTATAATCAGATTTCCTCTTGAGACACAAAATAAATCAATGCAAAAACATATAAACATAGAAAGAAAATGATAAAGAATGATAAGATTGACCTGGAACTCCAAGAGAGAAGCTTGCGCAGAGGAATTGGTCTCTGTGTTAACAAGGAGGCTTAGTAATTAACCAAAAAAAATATAATATAATTTTCTTTAAACGAGGATTCCAACGTTGGAATCAAAGTAGTAACAAAAAGAAGAAGTGGATAGGATTAGAACCAAGATCTTAAACACAGGACAGACATACATATGCAGTAGTAGTAGGGGAAGAAAAAGAAAATACCAACGTCTCGTGTCTGGATCCTGCAATGTGGCTGCGGCAGGGAGTCAATCATTGTTTATACTAGAGATGATGACGGAAGAGAGTTTATGTACGCGCTGTCAAAGTGAGTGTCTTGCACGTACCAATTGCAGGTGATTCTGGTCTCTCTTTTTTTTGTCAATTTGTGTAAAACTCTATAATTTAATTTCTTTTGCTTATGTCACACACACTTTGTAGTTCGTACGGACTGTTTTTCTTTTCTTATTAAATGTGGTTTTGAATTTTTTTTTTAATTTCTAAAAATGTTGTGTTAACAAAATTTAATTGGTTTTTTTTTAATAAGTCATTTCTATAGATTCTTATTTCATTTAGTCATTTAAAAGTGTTTGTATGATTGTATCCCAATACGTTATTAAGTATTTGAATCTTGATTTACTAAAGACAAATTTAATATTTTAATTGATTTAATGAAAAGTTAATTTAAAACTCTATAATTTAATTTCTTTTCCTTATGTTACACACACTTTGTAGTCCGTACGGACTGTTTTCTTTTCTTATTAAATCAGGTTTTGGAAGAAGAAAAAAAGAGAATTATAAGTAGGTCTATTTTTGTAAACTTATTAATGTTTAAGTTCACTCATAAAAACTTATTTGGAAGGAAGTCTAATTCACTGCAATTTTTTTATTTTTTTTATAAACAAATTTTTAAAACATTTTACCTATTAAAATACATGGTAAATTTTTTTAAAAAATTACATATTCGAACTCAGCAAGTAAAACTCTCTCTATCAAGACCATCATCGATATTTTTTAACATATTTTTTAATTACATTATTTTTTAAAAATAATTTAATTAGTACATATACTGTGTAATTTTTTTCACTACGTTAACCTAAATAGTAAGTATTAAACCCTAAGATAAATGAATTTCATAAACCTTAATGGGCTCGTGTATCGTATTTTCATGTTGTAAAATAAACAACAAGTATTAAACCCTAAGGGGAACTGATTCGCTAAACCCTAACAGGCTCGTGTATCGTATTTTCACGTTGTAACCTAAATAACAACTGTTAAACCTTAAGGGGAATGAATTCGCTAAACCCTAATTGGGCTCGTGTATCGGATTTTCATATTATAACCTAAACAACAATAAGTGTGAAACCCTAAGGAGAACGAATTCTTTAAACTCTAACGGACTCGTATATGCTCAACATGTTGATTAAGATAATAAAATAATTAATTAAAGTAGAAAAATTAATATATTTTCTAAATTAAATTTTCTTCATTTAATATATATTTTTCTTAAAAGTCTCCAATTTTGGCATGAATCCAGAAAATAGAAATCAAATTAATTATAAAAAAACCTAATAACTAGACTTAGTTGCAAATAAGTTTAAATGAGTGATTTTATCCGTAATAAGTCTCATAAAGTAGACCTATCTACAAAACTCAATAAGTTTAAATGATAAGAGTGTGTTTGGTTAGAGTTTTGAAAACTGTTTTCTGTTTTGAAAAATCAAATGATTGCTTAAAATTCATTTGGTTAACTGTTTTGAGTATTTATTTTTAAAAACAGTTTTCATTTTTCAGTTTTTAAAAACTAGAAAATCAAAACAACATTTTGTTTTGTTTTGTAAGATTTTCAAGTGGCATAATTGTAATTAAGATGAATTTATTTTATTTTTCTCTCTCTTCTCTCACTCCCAATGGATTAACGCCTCTCTCCACCGGCATCGTCGTTCGGCCACCGGAAGGCCATGCTCCGGTGTTGACCCAAAATCACCTTCATTTTGACCCAATTGATGCATTTGAATTTCATTTTGATAAATTTGATTTTTATTTGGATGAATTTCAATTTCATTTAGTCGTTTAAAAGTACTTGTAGCCCAATACATTTTTAAGTATTTAAATCTTGACTCAATAAATACAAATTTAATGTTTTAGCTGGTTTAATGACAAGTTTACCCTCTCTTCTCTCTGCATCTCTCACGTGCAAAATATTGCCAACAACAGATCCTTATCGTCTGGCCATTGTTTTTGTCATCATAACTACCAAAACGAAGCTTGGACTTCCAGGAGAAAAAAATCAACAAACCACAAAAAAATTTATCCACCGTAGCCACCAGAATCACGAAGAAAAAGCTCGCGAGCACCATAACTTCTCTCCTTAAATCCGGTCAACTCCAACTACCATTTTGGAAACCAAAAACAACTTTGAACTCACAAGAGCAAGGGCTATGATTTTCAACCAATTTGCAGTCATTTTGGTGAGTTTTGCGAAATTCTCTGAATTCTGTGCAAGAAATTCTTTATTTATTATTATTATTATTTTTTGCTTAATTTCAAAAATACTTCTGAATTATTTTGGCAAGTTTTGCGAAATTCTCTAAATTCTTGGTAAGTTTGATAAATCTTTTGATCATCTAAAAGTTCTGGTTGTTTTTCGTTTGATTTTGAGAAATTCTCTGATTTTGGGAAATTTAGAGGATTTCTGGTAATATGGTTTAAAGTTTAGGAGTTTAGGGTTTTGGGGTTTAGAAGATTAGAGTTTAGTGTTTAGAATTTATGATTTAGGGTTTTGGGGTTTATGAGATTATAATTTAGTGTTTAGAATTTATGATTTAGGGTTTTGGGGTTTAGGAGATTATAATTTAGTGTTTAGGATTTGGGGATTTAGGACTTAAGGTTTGAAGGTTTTGGGGTTTAGGAATATTGGTTAGTAAAATTTTATTATTTTCTTCTTGTTTTTTTAAATTTCTCTTAATTATTCATAATATTTTTTGTTCAAAATTTTAACTTTAATTGTAAACATTCAGAGAATTTCTTGGAAATTCAAATGATTTATTGTTATAGGGTTTAAAGTTTAGGAGTTTAGGTTTTTGGGGTTTAGAAGATTAGAGTTTAGGATTTTGAGGTCTAGGAGATTATAATTTTGTGTTTAGGATTTCGTGGTTTAGGGTTTTGGGGTTTAGGGTTTGTGTTTTGGGGTTTAGGAGTTTAAGGTTTAGAGTTTTGGATTGTTTTTGTTTTTTTAGAGAAATTCTATAATTTTTTTGATATATTTTATGAAATGTTTTGAATTTTTTTGCTCACTTTTGAAAACTCCTCTGATTTGTTTTAGCAAATTTTGCGAAATCATCTAAATTATGGGCAAATTTGAGAAATTCTATGAATTTTTTGTTTGAATTTCAGAAATTCTTTAATTTTTTGATATATGTTATGAAGTTATCTGAATTTTTTTCTTAATTTTGAAAATTTCTTTGATTTATTTGGGTATGTTTTGAGAAATCTTCTGAATTTTAAATAAGTTTGAGAAATCTTTTGAATTCATTTAGAGGATTTAATGAGTGAACATTTAAACATATGGATAATGGATCTTATTGGAAAGTGTTTCACGTTGATTCTGAATCTATATATTTTTTAAAATTACGACTTGTATTTTGAAAGAAAAAATATTTTAAAGTTTTTAAAAGAAAAAATAAAAAGAATATGATAATAGATAATGTCATCATATCGCTGCACTTTCTGGGATAAATTTTTTGGCGAACTTTCAAATGAATTTTTCAAAATGTGTGTTGAGTGTCAACATTTTCGGGATGGAATGGAGGGCCACGAAACAGGTCGAAATCAAGCTTCGGAGTAGCTAGAGAACGGAAATATGATCGGGTCAAAATGGACCCACTTTGGGTCTACATTGAGTTAAGGCCTTCCAATGGCTAAATTGACATGACAAGGATAGAATAAGACGTTCCTCAGTCCAAGTTCAATAGGGGTGGTGGATGTCACCAAAGTTAGTGGTTGTGACCAAATCGAGCCATTTCCTCTATGGTGGCTGCTCATTTTCAAGTGTGATTCTGGTAGCTACAGTTGACAAAACGAGGCGATGTTGGTTGGGCTTGTCGCCTTGCGATTATTTTGAGACCAACCACGCCTGCTAAATGATTTCCAGATGGGGGTTGAGGGGTGAAGGGGAGTGAGAGAGAGCAGGAGGCGTGAGAGAGAAAGTGACAAACAGTTGCAACTGTTACAAACTGTCATCGATAAAACATAATAGATGTTTTTGTTCTTTTGTTTTCATAAAACATAAATTTCTAAAAGCTAGTTTTTGAAAATTCAACATCCAAATGAAATTTCACTCAATTTTTATTTTCAAAAAAAAAAAAATATTCCAAAACACTAACCAAACACTTGCCCTTAGGCCATCCACATCAGCTCTTGTAAAAACGAATCTAGAGCCAAATTGGAGCATTGTTTTTGTCATGTAGTGGTCTGTCTCCCCTACATCAGTTCCTGCACAGGGATCTCTATTTTGTGGCTTTGCTATAGTGTGTCTCCAGAGGTCACGCAGCATTGTAGCTACGGGACTTCGTATTTTAACTTAAAAAATCATTCTCTCTCTCTCCTTGCGATCTAGCCATCTCCTCTCCCAGGTGTGATCTTCTCTCCCAGGCGCTCAGCTGTCATTTCCTCTTCTGCAATCACAAGCTTCGTCCAGGTATTTTTCCTATGATTCTTGGTTCGATTGGTGATTTGTTTAGGTTTCTCTTCACTGGATTACATCAATTGGGTAAGTTGATTCCATTTGGGTAATCAATTTTATGGATTTATGTTTCTCATTGCTGGTAGCATGCTCTAGTAGGTGTTTTAAGATGATGGTTGTGGGTAAATAACTTGTAGATCAGATTCGATTTTGGGGGTTATGGGAGCTATTGCTGTAATGGCGAGGAGGTAGAATGGGTTCTGTTCGATTAGGTGTTGTACATGATCTGTTGTGTTTGTGTGTTCGATTAGGTGCTGTACTGAAGAAACAAAAGTGGGAGCTGTTGCAACTTTTCTTAATTTACAAGCTGCTTGCAAGACTTTGAGTCTGGGTACCATCTATGCATACCTTGCATGCTCTAGTAGTGAATTCAGGTCCGATATGCATGCAAATGCTTTATTAAAAAACATCCTTGAATTTGACAGATTAGGGCAATGCCTTTGTATGCAGTTTCTTTGCCTACAACATGAAGCATTCATGGCATCACTTTGATTTTCCTTCTATACTTCAGCAAAATCAACAGTTGACAAAGCATATCCTAAATTTTACATTCTTGTGATATGTGGTTGTAGAATTCAGGACCCTTTTCTTAACTTGTAGAATTTAGGACCCTTTAAGGAAGAATGTCTTTGTGATGCGCATCCTTCCTCTTCTTGAGAACTTCCTCCCCTTTTTTATGATGGTCGTGTTTTTAGAAACTGCCTCAGCTCTATATTTATGTGCTTGGTGAAAAAAAATAATGCATCTATACTTGTGATCTGAATTAGCTAATGTGCTGAATATTCACGCTAGTGATTTGAATTTTTTTTCCAATGTATTTAGGTATGGATAGTCAGAATGTTGAAGAGTTTGATCCATTCCAGACTGACTCTACACCTTAAGATGTCCTGTGGTGAATGCTCATGAGGAAGTTACTTCTCCTAAGAAGATTCGGGCAACCTCTCAGAGACCGAGTACTCGTGGAGGGAACTTCTCTATCGACGAAGACAAGACATTGGTTTTCGCTTGGTTGAATAGTCGATGGTCATCTATCCAACTGGCGATAAATAAGTTTTATGGCTACTTATCTCAAATTGAGGAATCTCGACCATCTGGTACAAAGAATGCATGCCAGATCCCAATGTCGTAGGATGCAATAGCTTCCAAAATTGTAGTTGGTTCATGTACATATCCATAATATATACCTTTCTAGGTGCTGGGACAGTTCTTCCACTTCCAATGCATACAATCAATGCTCCCCAACATGCCTGGAAGGCCACGGGCTTCACCAATTGCAAGTAGCCTGGCAAGATCTTCAGAAGTTGGTGATCGTAAGTACTCCTCACCAAACAAAGAGATTACACACTTAACAAATTTTTTTAGACTTTCAAGTGTCGTAGTCTCCCCAATTCTGATATATTCATCCATGAAATCAGCTGAAACACCGTATGAAAGCATCCGAAGTGCAGCTGTCATCTTTTGAATACATGATAATCCCAATTTCCCAGCAGCATTTCTTCTCTGTTGAAAATATGGTGAACTTCCTTCTATCGCAATTTGGATACGATTGAAGAGAGTACGACTCATACAAAACCGCCTTCGAAATAGCTCTGGACCATACACAGGATTATCTGAAAAATAATCGTTGAACAACCGATCATGGCCCATCAAAGTACTACGATCGATATATGATCATCTTTCTCCGGAATGACGATTGGAGGATGCTCCTTCGTACTCCGTAGCTAACCCTACCACCAATGTTTGGACGACAACATCATCTTCAGGTGGATCAACTGTGATATTTTGCTTTCTTCGCCTTGCAAAGAAATCCATTGATATTATTGATATAGAAATGATAGTTTGGAGATGTATAAAACATTAGAAGTTGATTGCTTTATATAGAAAATTTTCACAACAATGATCTCCATAACTCAAAAACAATTGAGAACCACATATTTCAACAACCACAAAATAACCACATATTTCAACAACCACATGTTCCAACAACCTCAAATTATCCACATATTCAATAACCAATTTTTCAACCACAAAATCCAACAACTCCATTTGTAGCCACAAAAATTAGCTACCAAATAAATTATTTATTAATGTCAACTACCAAACAAAAATATATATATATATATATATATATATATTAATATTTATATCATGTTATGATTATTAAAATGATAAAATGTTTGATAAAATTAGTAAAATAGATTGAGTTTAATTAAATAAAATGTTATTGAATAAATGAATATTTAAATTATTTAGAGTTACTGTTTCAAAAACTGTAAATTGGTGAAAATATATATTTTTACTGGAGTTTAGAGAATCTGTTAAGAGATGCTGCTGTGGATGGCCTGAAGGGATTAGGCCCTAGCCCAATTGACTAGGCTCTCCATCCCAAGAGGAATGCGGGGTGTGCGGTAATTTTTTTTTTGACTCTGTGGTAAATTGATTTTCAGGTACTAATAAATATTATTTTAATTTTTTAAAAAAATTGTGAATATTTTTTGGTTGAAATTAAGAGTCCAACATTATATTTTTTTTTTTGGGCAAAATAAAAATTAAACGCACCATGAAACAGATGAAAAATTGTAAATCTTTTATATAAACCTGATTTTTTTTTTATTTTTCTTGAACTCTTTTGTATAGAAATTAAATGGGCTTTTGCCTTTTTGGTGCCTTGAATGGCTGAGAGGGAGCATCTCGAATGCTCTCTATTTTGAAGCACTCTAAAATTTTTAATTGGGTCTCACTTACACATCAGTAAAACACATTTCCTAATACAATCATATCAACAAAACGCATCTTTCAATACAACTTTTTCTTTTCATTTTTCATTCACCAACACTCCAAATATCTAATTCAATAACATTTATCTCGTACTTTTATACCATTTTTCATTTTTTTTATCATTGTACACATCTTTCAATACAATTTTTTCAAATCACTCTCTCTACATACTCTAAATTTTCCAGCACTCCAAAAATTTTCACCATTGGACTTGCTGGTTGGCAAAAGTCATTTCATAACTCATTCCGTGGGTTTTGTTCATGAAAGTTATTTATGGTTACCAAAACTCATATTTAAGTGTTAAATTGTTTTTTCTTTTAACAGTCTAAACTCTAATTTTTATTGTTTTGTAGTTGAGGAAAAACCAGTAACGAGTTAGATTTTAATTGGGTAGGTAACGTGAGAATTTTTGTCCTTGAGACAATTCTATCATAATTTCCAAATTGGCAGTGAATTGACGAGTCACACAATTCACTTTCAATCAAATGAACCATTAATTATACATACTACTAAGGTAGTTTCTTGATGAAGAATGTGGTTGCCATTATCTTGTTTTGCTTGATGTTTATGATTTGAAAATAGAAGAAAAAAGAAGTGTAAAGGCACACGTAACTTCTACTAAAACAGCAACCATTTATGAATAGTGAACAAAAAACAGGAAAAAAGAGTGTCTAAAATGACTTGTACTTGCCAAAATGTGAAGTCTCCATCAACAAAAGAAAAAAAAGGCCATTTACTTTGACGGGTTCCAAAGAACATGACCTTAGTTGGCAATGAGTACAACTAGCATAACAAAGTATATTGGCTCATGTCAATGTCCATCTTTTATGTATACTTTCATCGATTACAACAATGGATTATCAACCTTAATGATGCACTGAATGAACCTAAGTTCTTACATAAAAAATTAAATAAAATATAATCAATTGACATTGTGTTGGTTCTCTCTGCATAAGGGATAAGATCAAACTGATTCCGACACTTCTACTGACGTGGTAGGGTAGTGTTGGTTGTGATGATTGAGAAATTGCAAGCGTATCAAAATTTTATGTTTGACCAAAAAATATTTAGATGTGTGCTGATCTGACCTCCTACCATACGATTTGTACGTAGTTCAAAAAATATATTAAACCACTTGGTCCGGGGGCTTGCTTTAATGGAAATGACTTCAAATATTTCCTAAGTGTCACTACGAGCAGTAATAGAAATCAAACACCGAAATGCAAGAGCTTCTTTGAGATGACTGCAAAATAATACATCCTCAAATGTACTGGAATTTCATTGATGATACACTAGAGTGCATGAAAAAACGTGCTTTATAAGAAAAAACTAAGAGTAGCCATGGAGTCTACCACCTCGGGGGTATTGAACTAAGCTAGAAGCTAAGTAAAATGATAGTTGACCAGAGTCATGCTATAAAAAATAATGTTTTGAGACGCGCTGTCTGTGTTTGACCCAGGGTGCTTGATGCTTCTTCTCTTATATAGTATTCTTATAGGACTTCCAATGTGTATGATGTCTTCAAAATTGATGGCATGATCTTAAATTCTCTGAGAGTGGTAGATCATGTGCTTCTATATGGTGTCTTAATTCTCGTGTTACTCGAACTAAGTTAGAAGCTAAGAAAAATGATAGTTGACCAGAGTCATGCTATAAAGAATAATGTTTTGAGACGCGCTGTCTGTGTTTGACCCAGGGTGCCTGATGCTTCTTCTCTATATAGTATTCTTATAGGACTTCCAATGTGGATGATGTCTTCAAAATTGATGGCATGATCTTAAATTCTCTGAGAGTGGTAGATCATGTGCTTCTATATGGTGTCTTAATTCTCGTGTTACTCGATCACTCTCCTTGAAAATGAGCACTGCATGTATTGGTGAGCCATTCGCGACTAACTTGGATCATGAAATTCATTCTCTTGGAATTTTGTGGCATGATGTAAATTTTGTTCATCCTTTACCTAGAAAATAAGGCATTGCACATGGTGGCCATTCTTGAAGATGGACAACCATGCTTGACTCTGCTTAATAAAAGGTCATGACTTCTAGATCGGGCTTCATAGTTGGCTTTGGAAGGTATTTGGTCATGGACGTGCAAGAGTTCCTAAATTTTAGCTCTCCAATCGCGCACGACAATTGAAAACGTTATTGAAAAAATAGAAACGTAGGCTTATAAAACACTGCGATCTCCTGCACTTTCTTAATCTTATCTAGCTAAAAATCCGGTATCTTGTTAACAGAACGTCCCCTCACTATTTGACACGTCTCATAAATTAATCTCATGAGAGTAGACTCTTCGGACACTTTTGAAATTCCAACAGCTTGTGTATGAGATTAGGATAAAATCAAAATATAAATCACGCAAAAATACATAAACGGTTAAAGTAAACTTCTCCTTGCTTGTCACGTGTCAGTTGTTGATTTGTTTTCCAAGACTTATCAGCGGGTCCCACATTGCCACAGGTCAAATAAATGATTGGAGGTCATTTTTTGTATAAACAAATTGTCATATGTGTGTAGATATTTATTAACGGATTAATGGATATTTTTTTTAGATTCAATTATTTAAATATTATTGTTGATTTTTTGAACTAACAAAGGTATATTTGAATTTGAGAGCGTGTACACTTAACCACACGTTCTAGCATTCACCCTCGACCGTTGAGAGAAACCCTACATAATATGAATTCAAACAATTAATCTTAACTTGCAAACCTAAGGAAAATATTATATTTTAAAAATATTTGTGAGCATGGGAAAAAGCCATCAAAGATTCTTTGATGGTCTCATTTTAAAAATGTATTCGGCCAAACCAACGGAAGGAGCTAGGCTTAACCCCACTGTAAACGTAAGCACTAATCATTCTTTAGGGGTACTAAATAAGAAATTATTGGTCATTTAGATTCTATGATTCATGATTTGTGGTGCTAATTGAATTGGTTATCCAATCAACATTTGCTTGGGACAATGACATTTTTAGTATACCCCACTCGTATTTTGTGGTGTGGGGCATATTGTCATAATACTCATCCAACAACTCGATTTTATTTTCAATTATGTGATGTGTCATCTTATACAATGATTTACAAGTTGATTTATGTTTGTTTCTATAAATAATATATAAATTAATGAAAAATGCTACAGATTTCATATATTACAACGGCTGAGAACCTGCGTTTTCGATAGCCATGATTGCGAGTACGCAGAGAAAGTTGGGACTTGTTACAGAATAGACGTGAATGCACCGGCTGTATAATTTTAGTATTGTCGAGAAAAATGGTGGTCAATCACTATTTGACCAATAATTAATTACAACTAATTGAGTATTATTTGAATGTAATTTAGCAGATTATAATTTTCTGTATGAAGACTAGAGATTGGAGTTGAAAGTTGTCCAAAACCATTTTTTGGTTGAATGAAAATTGACTCTAAAGTTGTCATGTTAGACATAATATGTTGAGTGCAAAAGTATAAAGATGTGAGAATCCCACATTGGAAGATTATAATGTGTGTGATGAGTTTATAAACATAAGTGTTGGTAAGACTTGGGCCCAAGGACACCCAAGCTTTTGTGAGGGAGAGAGACTCTACATCATGAGCTTGAGCTCACTAAAATACACACACGCGCCATCGCTGGTGCTGGAGCCGGGTCGTGCTCGGGTTTATGTAACCCATCTGGACTTAATCTTTTGCACTAGCCCACTACCCAGGTTCGTTGAATGTGGTCATGAGGCATATTCAAAATTCAAATTAGCAGTTACAGTTTTAAATTCGTTTTATTACTGATTCGTTACAGAATTTATTTGGCTATCCCTGGTTTTTAGGGTCGGTTTTGGGTTTGGGGCTTACGAATAAAGGACAAGTTACAAGTCTAGAGCCGAAACTCTTCCTTCTTCCCAGCTGAATTTCTTCTTTGAGAGTGCATTCTATTTTTGGTTCGAACGAGCCCACGGGTATACTTGTGTCACCTACAGGTAGGAAGGAGTGTTGTATCTTGGGAGGTGTTTGCCTACTTTAGCATTGACACTGGTGGCTGGGGTGTTTCATCTTAAGGAGATTTGCGGTTTGCATACCTCACTGCGTTCTCGTGTTTTCGTTCCGATCCGGTCTTTGGTAACTTCAGTTGTTCTCTCGTTCAATTCTATATATGATCTATTGTTCATAATCTTATATTTGATTATTCATGAAATAAAGTATTTGTATTTCTCATGTTTTATATGTATTGATTGTTTAGTTTCCAACAAGTATTCGATAACCATTAATTATAAATACACATGCAAAATTCACTTAACATTCAACATTCCACATTGATTGGAGATAAATCATATTTTGATGGTCTCAAATATTATTCTAAATAAATCATGATTAACATTATCAAGTAAAATATTCATTATGATCCATTACACTCTCTAATAGATAAGGAGAAATAAATTAGAAAAACGTGATCTAAAATAGGCTTTTCTTCACTTTGGGATGGTTAGAGCTGCTCTAAAATATTTATTGTGACCCATTACACTCTAATAGGATTGGAGAAATAAATTAGAAAAAGTGATTTAAAATAGGGTTTTATTCATTTTGAAATGGTTAGAAAATTAGAGCTTTTATTGCTATTCATATTCAACTTTATTCCGGATAGGGGCTATAATTAGTTTAGCTGTAATTAGCAGTAATTAGGTTCCAAATCCTCATTCAAAGAACTATTTTTGTTAATTTTCTTCTATAGTATTTTAGTGATTCTAAATGTTATTATATAATTGATTTGTTTTTTAAAAAACATAAACTCTAAATCCGATAACCTAATCTCTAAAACCCCACATTCTAAACCCTAAAACTAAATCTTAACTCCGAAATACTAATAATATAAAAAAATCCTAAAAGAATGATTTGGGGCGATTTGGAGAGCAATTACAGTTAATTATACATAAATTAATGACAATCCTCTTTTCACTCTGGACTCGTATGAATTTTCTTAAAGAGAACCAAATAAACACATTATTATTTTCTTATAAAGATTAAAGACATTATTATTTTCTTAAAGAGCACCAAATAAACACATTATTATTTTCTTATCAGTGTGTCACTATCCTCTCTCTTTTCTCTCTCTAGTTTTTTTTTAAAAAAAAAAGATTTATGACGCTTTTTTTTTGTGTGGTAGATGCGGCTCCAATGATTTCCTCTGCAAAAACTTTGGTAGAGACAAAATGTCCCCGTTGGGACCCACTTCCAAAGGGTGCCAAGGTCTGCTGAGAAGATTTTGTTTTTTAATTTGAAATTTTTTTTATTTATATTTTAATAATTTTTATGAATGTAATGATATATTTTTTTCTCAAATAAAAATTAAATCTATACAAGTCAAGACATGTAAAAATTTGAGTATATTTTCAACGGTTTAAAATTATCGTGCCTTTTATATTGAATTTAATTTTGATTTCGGATAAAAAAATATATTGTTAGATTTGTAGAAACTAGAAACGATCAAATTGTAAATATAATTTTTGAAATTAAAAAATAATTATTTAATGGTATACTAAAACTACTCGCATGTTTGGTAGAGCATATTATAAACTCATCATCCATTTGCACATTAACTTATATTCTGTCAGATACAATCTCTACTAAAAGTAAGATATAATTAACCAACAAGCGGTAGCATGATTGATCTTCCTACTGTGTAAGGAGTGAGAGGTCTTGTAAGGGAGAAAACTGCCTCTCTCTGTGTAGCCCACCGATTCATTGAGCCTCCTTATTTATATTGGGTATTCCCTCTTGATATATATATAAATATGGTTGGGTTTATTGTTTTTCAATTGTTTTGACTTAGTCTTGTAAATTCCTGGAATACCCATATGGTATTGCTAGGTTTTGGTTATGGCCTTTTCTTACCCAGTTTAAAAAAAAAAAGAAAAAAAAGAAGAGTGGCACAAAAGACATTGATTGCTAATTTTTTTAGAGGCCCAAGAAAGCCGTATTTGGGCTTTTGGATATTCAGATTTAGATTTTTGTCCCCCTCTTACGTGTGTGTGTGGCTAGTTTGATGCTTTGATTTCTTTACAAGTTGAAGAATTCAATCTCTAACGTAGCGGAGACTTTTCTCTCTATCAATCAGACTCTGACTGCAAACCTTGACTTCTTGTATTCTCCATTTCTTTTTGAAGAATCTAAGCAAGAAAGATTTTGAAAGAAGACGAATACACGATCTTCATTGTTATCAACTCCAAGTAGGTTCATTGCTTGATCGCATTCGTCTCTGGTTTGTGATTGCTCTACCACAATTTTTAGTCATTGGGTATTGGTGGATTGACAACAGATGTAATTTTCGTTGCTTGATTTTATTTTCTTTTCGATCTTTTGCGATGGCTTCTGACCCATAAACGAATATTCTGACCGGTTATGTATTTTGATGGGTATCTGATTTCCGACGAATGATGTTGTGTTGTGTTGTGTTGTCAATCATTGCATTCTGTTGAATTTATGGTTCATTCTAATATTCTTTCTTTGATATTTAATATGTGCATTTTTTTCTCTTGGAGGTAGATGTCTGTATATGTCTCTTTCGATAATATGCAGGCTATTGAGATTTAAGTGAAATTTTAATTCATGTATGCATGAAAACATATGTCTAGCTTCCATTCAGGAATCAGGATATATTTAGATGCCAAGTGCTTCGTAAGGTTTTCCTGCATAAAGTATATGAGACAACACTGTCACCGTATATCGTTATTTGGCATGGGTATCATAGAGTGTCTTGACACACAAAGACCTTTAGCAAGATGGCGGATTGGCCCTTTAGGGTATAGCTCAGTGGTGACAAACACATTTAAATGTCCCTTTTTTCCTTTCTATTTTCCCCTTTTATTCCATATGTAGGAAGTGTTGTACCGTATAGAAGTTCACTGCTCATATGTGAATTTCAATTCCAACTATTTTTTTTGTTTTGGGAATTTTTTAAAACAAAAGCGAAGAGGAAGTCATAAATTGACATCCTTAATTTTCTAAACAGTATTGAATGCAAATAAAATAATTATTCCCCTGCTATACAAGATATTCATGCAGCTTCAATGTTCTTGAGTTGCTCTAGATGTTATTAATGTACACAACCTCATCAAACCTTGCGAAGAATACGCTGTGTACGGGATTATGCTGCTCTAGATGTTATCATAAAATATGTTTATTTTGCAGCAGTGCTGCATGGTTCTTATAAGATTATGCATAGTCTTTCATAATGATGTTTGACTCTGGATAGTGCTGCAACTTGAAGCCGCATAAACGATTTTGGTTTGGATAAATAGACTCTAGAGTTATATATGATAAAAAAATTCCTTTAATTCATTTCATCCATTGACTTATTCTCTGAAGCACATATTTTCATCAAGTTTAAATATAAATTGATTTTCCTTGTTTATCGAATTTTTTAGATGGCAGATGGAGCACCGACATACAATATAGATGAAGCTCTTGTGGCCTTGGAGTTTGGAAAGTTCCAGTATTATGTGCTCGGTTATGCAGCCATGGGCTGGGTTTCTGAAGCAATGGAAATGATGCTTCTCTCTTTCATAGGACCAGCAGTGCAGACTGCTTGGGGTCTTTCTTCTAGCCAACAGAGCTTGATAACTAGTGTGGTTTTTGCTGGCATGTTAGTTGGAGCATATTCATGGGGGCTAGTTTCAGATAAATTTGGACGAAGGTTACTTATTGTTTGCCTAAACTCAACACCTTTGAAACTTGTCTAATGTCAGTGCTGTTTCTGTGACATATTTAACATGCTATGTGATTGTCTATAAATAGAATTATAACATACTTTATTTCCTTGAAAGTACTGAGGTTCTACAGCCTTTCATATGTATAAATCACAGCAAGCTCTTTAAGTGAGAATCGCTGGTTTTAATGGGAGGTTATAATCCCCCAATATCTTGTTTTCATATTCATGGCTTGACTGTTTCACTTATGAAAAAGAAAAGGTTTTCTTGGATAGCCTGTTACAATCAAGTTTTACATATCTGATCTAGCCCAGAGATTCCAATAAAGACAAAAAGTTTTACCACTTTGGTCTGCTAAGCAATAACTACACATTTCTTCAGTTTTCCTCAAAGTTGAACTAAATGCCACTGCAACATCTATTAGTTTTCGTGAGTCTTATTTTTGTCTACCTCTTCAGGAAAGGATTCTTAATCACAGCAGTGATTACTTCTGTAGCTGGTTTTCTGAGTGCTTTTTCCCCAAATTATCTTTCTTTGATTGTTCTACGTTGTTTGGTCGGTGTTGGTTTGGGAGGTGGTCCTGTACTTCTATCCTGGTTTCTAGAATTTATCCCTGCTCCAAGCAGAGGCACTTGGATGGTTGTATTTTCAGCATTCTGGACGGTGGGAACTATTCTTGAGGCTTCACTTGCTTGGGTATGCTTGTTATTTATTTTGGATCATTGCTTTTACAATTCAATTTTCTAGTAATTTGATTGATTTGTGCTGATATATACACATAGGCTTACACATGAACAAGGAACATACATGTATGGTTAATGTTTGATCTCTTGAAGCACAAGGGCTCCATATCATTGTGTCTAGTGAGGAGTTATAAAAAAGTTTGATGAACAGCATTTCAAGTTTTGGTAGATATTCACAATCTTAAATGTTATAATATGGTGATTTATTGGATTTTAACATTGATATGCTGATTTTATGATACGCGATCGATAATTCGATACTATGGTATATTTTTCACAGCTTGTCATGCCAAGATTGGGTTGGAGATGTTTGCTTGCATTATCTGCTATTCCATCATCTCTTCTCCTTTTATTCTATGGAGTGACACCAGAGTCACCAAGGTTTTTATCTTTGAATGGTAGAAGAAAGGATGCCCAGAATGTTTTGGAGAAAATTGCAAGACTAAATGGAACAAAATTGCCGCCTGGTATTTTAGTTTCTGACCACGAACTTGAGATACATGGAAATAATATTTCATCAGAGGGTTCAAAGTTGCTCGGTAAAGATGGAAGTTCTGAAGGTTTAGACTCTAATGTTGGGGGCATTTCATCACTGCTGATCCTTCTTTCTCCGAGATTAGTTAGGTCAACCCTGCTGTTATGGATGGTGTTTTTTGGGAATGCATTTTCATATTATGGTCTGGTGTTACTCACCACTGAGTTGAACAGTGGTAATAATAGATGCGGCCCAACTGGAATTCGGTCAGAAAAGAGCCAGGATGTTAGCTACAAAGATGTTTTTATCACTAGTTTTGCAGGTATGGCGGCTATGGGCACATAATTTCTGTTTTCCTATTTGATTACTCTTCCCACCATTTAGGGCAGCTGAATAACAACTTTTTGATTTTTGCTTCAAGAATTTCCTGGGCTTCTTATATCTGCTGCTATGGTAGATAGATTTGGTCGCAAGCTTTCGATGTCATCCATGTTCTTCATATGCTGCGTTTTCCTACTCCCCTTGCTCTTCCATCAGCCTCAGGGACTAACGACGGTTCTTCTGTTTGGAGCTCGAATATGTATCACAGCTACCTTCACAGTGGTTTATATATACGCTCCAGAGGTATACTGTGGGATTTCATTTGTCATTTTAAAAGGCGAATTTCCTTTCATTTTTTCCTTTTCCGTGCATCATTACAAAGAAATAACAGGGAAATAAAGTGAATATTGTGACAATAATATATTCCGCATGATGGAGGTCCTGTGTAAGAAACAGCTGAATTCTAGTTCCTATACCTGCAACTATTGTTTTACGTCATTTTGTATGAAACATCTGCTGGGACAATATTCGACATACTTTTCTATTAATTAGTGTGTTTTCCTGAAGAATTACATATGAATTATTTCATTCATCATGATGGAACACTTTTGAGCAGTTTTTTTCCCCAGACCCCGTGACTGCACTTTTTATAGTATGACTAATGATTTTGTATGTTTGATTCCAAAGCTTATTCGATACTTGTTTAGCCAGCTGATATATGAACAATTTTTTTTTTCATAAGTCATGTTATTATTATTATTATTATTATTATCTTGAAAGGACTCGAACTTTGCTCTGTTATTTTCCCCATTTTACCAGATGCTAGACTTTCAAAGAATAATGGCGTTAATTCTTGTTTTGTGGGGCTGGATAAGGCATAGTGAAAACTTTCTGAATATATCCTGTATCCTGTTTCTTAACTTTGATTCTCCTTTGTGTAAATTGAATAGATAATTTATCCGAAATGCTCAATTTATAAAAGTATCCAACTCATGCATGATTTTCTTAACATAAAATTTGAAGTCAGCAATCGAGTTTAAGTTCCATGTCAGTCAGATATTTTAACAATGACATTTCAAGGCATCGAATGTCATAATGATTTCTTTTTTAATCTTTTCTTAATCGCAAAAGTTAACTTGCATTTAGTTTGGACTGTTTATCTTTTAGGCCACCATTATTTCGCTTTTTTCCCCTCCTCCGATTACTGATAACTTCTGATTATGATTTATCTCTAGCTTAAGCAATGCAGATTGAATCTTCTAAGCTCATCCCATTGTTTGTTTTTCTCACAATGAAAACATTCTCAGTCAGGGCCAAGTTCTAATAACTTTTTAAATGCAGGTATACCCAACCTCTGTTAGGTCCTTTGGTGTTGGAGTTGCTAGCTCAATAGGAAGAATTGGTGGAATGGTTTGTCCTCTTGTGGCGATAGGTTTGATTCATGGATGTCATCAAACCGAATCCATTATTCTTTTTGAAGTGATAATTTTTCTATCTGGGATCTGTGTTTCCCTCTTCCCATTCGAAACCAAGGGCCGTGATTTAAGTGATAGTGTACTAAGTTTAAAACCAACTGATGAAGAAATTCGACTTAGTGTATAGGGATAGACACATTTATTTGTGAATCTGCATTCGTCATCGGTAATATACACCAAATATATTTTCCCATTCTTGTTCTCATCTTGTCGCACACGGGCATTCCTAGTATTTTTTTTAGATCCTTACTATTTCTTCTGCATTCTGTTTGCATTAGTGCATGCATCAGATGACATTAGAGACACTTTAC
Organism: Euonymus europaeus; assembly: GCA_963580455.1. Taxonomy (NCBI): domain Eukaryota; kingdom Viridiplantae; phylum Streptophyta; class Magnoliopsida; order Celastrales; family Celastraceae; genus Euonymus; species Euonymus europaeus. Next base: position 19,856,202 of record OY756968.1, on the reverse strand, counting down.
GGGCGCTTTTGGATATTGGACAATTTGTCTGTCATCTTTGAATTCAGTATCTCTCAGCTGAACGAACACCTTTGTTTGTTGCATTTCGATGTTGGCAACAAGTGTTAGTTGAAGGAGTGTCGAAAGTTGTCGCATTTGGATGGTGGATGAGTTGGCAGCAAGTTGATAACAATGGCATACTTGTATTCGGCTGTTCCTGGTAGGTTCCCCGCGTTCATTTTCCCGATCCCCATGTTTATTCTGAAGCTGAAGCTCTACTGTATTACCATAGTTTTTTTCCTGTTAGTTGAAAGACTCCATTGTAATTTCTAATTTTATAATTATCATTAACTGAGTTGAGAATATGTACCCAGGTTTACTGGAAGAATATGTCTAGTTGATGCCACATTATTCTGCTGAATATATATGTTCGATTGATCCAAAATGTATCACTCTGTCTTTTACATGTAAAAGAGACCTTAATTGATCAAGTGATTTTGCTTGGTCTGAAGAGTACTTGCAGATAACAAATCCATTGAAAACATTTGTGACTTCCCTGAAGTAGGCTGTGATTGAACAAAAACAATAGATTTTTTTTTAATGATATGATGAACACAGAGATGGAAAGTAAGCAGAATTGAGCTGTGAAAAAACTTTTTTTTTGTTTTCAATAAGAATTTCATGGATGAAAGATTTGACGTTAAGTGTCAGCAACTTTTTGTACTTTCGTCCCTCTACTATTTTTTTTTCACTGTCATAAAAACCTGATAGATAATTGAGGAAGGAAAAATATTTTTTTGCCATTTTAATACCAATAGCCATTGCTTCTAATCTCCGTGAATTGAGCCCACAAGCCTATAGATGATTAATTGGACTCAAATATAATTTCTGTATGAAAAAAACCTAACATACAGTTAACTCAAGAACAGTTTATGGATATTATTCACTGTTTTGTTCATTTCTTTTTTTTTTATAAACAAGTTTAGCCTAGGTGTAACGACCCACCCTAGTCACTACTGTGTGGCCGGGCCCATGAACCACTACCCCCAACCCATCTCCTGGCCAGTCTCTCCTGACTACCAAGTGGGTTGTTGAAGGCAAGAGTCGAACTCCCCACTTCCCTTTAACATAGAGAATCTTTCACCCTATGCCACAAGTAAGGAAAGTGCGTGTCAAAAGCAAAGATCCAACATTCATTCCATTGAAAATCTTTTCATTTCTCCCCTTCCAAATGGACCAAACCACCGAGTAGAAAAGTTGCATCCAAACTTTTTTTTGAAAGGTTCCCTTGACGATCAGACTACACCATTGCTCAAATAGTGTTTCTATATCGCTAGCAATACACCAATTTAGCCCCCACCTACTAATCACTTTATACCACAGTGATGATGGACCTGCACAATCACATTGAAAGTCATTGTTATTGTTTACATCGAGTGATGCATTAGCAAATGTCCCCAATATATATAGTTAGGGACACAATAAAAAGAACTGTGCACGGTATAGCTATAAGCCAAAAAAATTTAAGGCCCGAAAAAGGGTTACCCAGAGCCTGCTGTAAAGGACTTTTGAGTCAGTAATTTTTTTAACTTATTATTTAAAATTTATGATTGTGTTTTTATTAGAATTACGAATTCAACGATATAATTTGTTTTTACGTCAAAATCAAAAAAAAAAAATCAAATGGACGACAATGAAAATAATTTTTGTTTTTTTGGAATTTTCAATTATATCCATTTTTGTATTGACGATGACAAAATAGGTTGCCATAAATACTAAAACTATTATCGGGGAAATGTTTTTACTAGTCGCTGATGATATATATATACACAGTGACGGACCCAAGTTGACTTCAGGAGGCATGAAAAAAAAATATTATGTATAATATATATGTATATATAAAATTTGCCACCTCTAAAATTCTGTATTTGCCTCCAAGCTTAATTGATTACTAATTTTTCTTTATTTTGCTTATTATTTCTGATCTCAACAAGCTCAATTTAATACCTAACTATTTAAGCCCAATTTATTTTTCTTACTTAGACCCACTTGGATGTGGACCATGTGGCCATTTGACTATGTCCCTAAACCTTTTTGAAAACAACCATCTAAGCCCTAAACTAAAGAGTAAAGCCCATGGCCATAAAAAGCCTTTGCATTATGGTTGGAAATTGGTGAAAATTAAAAATCATTTGGTATATCCTTTGTTCTACAAATTAATAACCTTTCGCTTTAATTTTACCTGTTGTAACTGCAACAGTTGAAAGAGTCTTTTCAATAATGAAAATTGTGAAACAACGATTGTGCAATCGAATGAGAGATGAATGACTCAATGATTGTTTGGTCACATACATTGAAAAGAAGCTTTTGATCGAGTTCCTAATAAAGCTATCATCCAATATTATCAGAATATGAAAATTCGGACGAAACTATTGTAGACAATATGATTTGTGAGTAATGCGGTTTCATATTGAATTTATTATAAGATGTCTTTATTTTCTTGCATTTTTTAATTTTTTCATATATTAAGTTTGTTGTTTGCTCCCCTCATTTTGGATGTTGGGTCCGCCCTGTGTATTTGTGTGTGTATATATTTAACGGCGACATATAACATCGCCTCTAATTCCTAACATATAAGTGGCTATATATTTTCTCGCCATTAATAACCAACCATGTTACGACGATATAAAATGTTGCCGTAAAATGTTAGACTTTTTACGGCAACAAGTAAATGTCCCCGCAACTTTCACAGTAAAAATGTGATTTTGTAGTAGTGAAACCAAGTGTGATATGAAACATAAAACAAAACACAAGTATGCAAATTAGATAAATCTATATATATGTGTGTGGCCTCAAACAAACAAGTCGGCAATGTAATGACAAGTATAAAAAGGTCCTCTTAGACTTTGGATTTCGACAAAGCAAAGCAGATTACTCATTTTTGTTATGACCATGATGGCACTACAACGCTTCTACTCCTTCATGTGAAAGATCTCTTAGTCATCTAGACTTGCGAATGACTAACATGGAAACACTATCATATTTAATAGGTAAGTGCATGCACCACCTTTTTTTGCCTGTTGGATTCAATCCCTTGGTTGTCTACAAGACAAGTGTGTGGATGTGAGATCGAAGTTTATGCAAATCTCCTTATCCATTTATCATGAAAAAGACTATTTTGAATATTCTTATGATGGAGACATCAACTGTATTTTCCATCTAGCTTGTTCTTTTGTGTCGAGAAGATTTGGAAACCAACGGTGAATAAAATATTAATTATCCTTGAATTTTCCTCCCTTATAATTCTCCAAATAAAACCAAAATAGGGTGTATACTTCTTTTTTATACCTAACCCTAAGTCTCAATTAGGATCATAGTTTCAAAATCCCCTAAGTTTTAATAAAATAAAAATAAAAGATCATGAATTCCAAATTTCATTCGAGGGCTAATTTATTTGGGAGTCATCCTATAAGGTTTCGAGTGCTAATTTATCATCGCTTGAGGTTTGGATTTGATTATTTTTTGATACGGGTCAAATGAGAGATTGCACATGTCAAAGGGATATTTGGGATTAATGCTCTATTTGGAGGAGGGGATGAAATTCTATATAATATGAAATTACCATTTAACTATGTTATTAGGTGTTTGGATGCATGATTTTTAAAAAACATGGTATAATATAACTTTATATAAAATGACCTCTTATACGCTGTAGGTCGCATAATATTAAAACACCCCCAACTCATTTTTTACTTTTTATGGAGCATTTAAGATTAGAGTTGGCATGTTAAATGATAAAAAATATAAATCTTATGAGTGATTGCACCTGCCAAAGTGACATTAGGGATTAATACTTAGACACCCTTATTTTTTAAAAAAAAAAAACCTAATGTAATTCAAACCAACTAGACAACTAGCCATGTATACTAATTAATATTTTTTCCCTAGAGAAATAATTTTATTTTAAGGCAAATATATAATATAAGGCGTAAATATACATTTCATCCCTCAACTATACCATTGGTTTCACTTTCGTGATCTCTAAATTATTTTCGCTCTTAAAATCGTCCTTAAACTATTGCGAGATATCCCATTCGTCTCTCAGGCGAGATTGAAATCGAAAAAATCAAACATGACTTCATACATAGTTTTTTTTTTCCTACATAGTTTTTTTTTTTTTGATATAGTGGCAAAGATGTGGCTATCCACGTGCAAAATTGATGCCCTAAATACACAAAAATCCCAAAATCCTCAATTTTGTTCATATTCTCATTACGCCTCTCTTTCTGAAAAAAACCCTTGATTTGCACTAGTTCTCTAATGACTGATAGATTTCTGGCTCCGTCGATCATCCCTTTTGTCTCCCAACAACACATATCAAGGTAAACCCTAGATTGCTTCAATCATCCTCCCTTGTTCAAATTGCTTTAAATTTGGTCCTCAATTAGTCAAACATAAATTTCGTTTGTTGCTATTGGGTGATTTGATTAATGTGTGTTATGTGAATTTATCCCACTGTTGGTCTTTTTGAATGGTGAAGGTACGCGCTCCTAAACTTTAAGCTTGCAATTTACTAGAAGTTGATGAGGATTTGAAAGTTGATAATGGTGAGAGTTGTGATGATAATGACACTGATTATAGTGTCATGGATGTGAGATTTGATGGTAGTGAGGATGATAACGATGATGGTGATATGTTTTTGAGGTACACTGATGTTGGAGTTGACGATGATGAAGGTGAGGTGGGAATGAATGGCGAATTTTTGTACTTGAGACCAAATGATGAAGTTGTAATTAGTGATGGAGAGAATATGCATCCGACTATCTATACAATTTTGATGATTTATCAAAAGAAGAAGGAATGAAAGGAGAGTGAAGGGAAGCTCATCTTGTGTTTAGGGAAATTAAGAAGATGGATACCTACAATTGGCATCCAGATATTAGATTTTCTACTAGGGACATTTTAAAGGATGCAATTGCTACTTATGAAATTCAAGACGGATGGTCTTTGAAATGGATAAAGTTTGACTGTAAGGAATGCCCTGTTGAGGGGTTGGAGAACTTTGAGGAATGTCCTATTGTTGATCGAGTTTGCATAGTCAACTATATTCTTTCATGTTGGATTATGCCATAGTGCCAATTTGCTACTTAGATGTCCTTATTTTGATACATTATGCTGAATTTGTAATTTTTAGTTTGAGTTTGTATTAAGATGTTTGGATTTGAATTTGTTATCGAGATGTCTTTCGTGTTGGCTTTGTTATTTTGATAGTTAGATTTGTTGTTATTTTGGAGAATACATGTTGTAAATTTGTTCATTTTTTAAATTGGAGGACTAAAAGTAACTTTAAATTGTTAAGGATATATCGTTCACTTTTTTCATATTTGCCATGTAGAATTCTTTTGACATGTCAATTGAGTGTCACGTTTCATTTTTTTTGACATCAAAGTCACTTGAAGGGTAAAAGGGTATCACATAATATTTTATGGATGATTTTAAGAATAAAGTTCAGAGAAGAAAGTGAAATCAGAATTGTAGTTGATGGAGGAAATGTATATATTTTTGCTATAATATGATAATTGTTGGAATAAAATAATTTTTTTTGAATAAGGAACATCACTAACACGAAACCAAAGGTGGAGAATCCACCAAAATACAATCTATGAGCCATTGAGGTGGTGAGTCCATATCCCATACACAAGGACCGGGATTAGATAAAGCAAACCTAGCAATGGAATGAGCAATAACATTAAAGTTTCTAGGCCTAAACACAAAGCCAAGAAACTGAAAGGATCCCATCTCCTCATGAATGTCTCCAAGAATATGACCTACTTCATTTCGGCTATCTTCTCCAGCAAGAATCTGGTTGATCTCACACAAAGAATCACTAATGATATAGACCACCCATGCATTGATAACTTTTGCTAATTGGATCCCTTCTCATGACATACAATTATTCCAATTCGACAAAAGTAGGGGATCCAATGAGGGAAGCACCTGAAAGCAGCATATATCCATTCCCCTTTCTCACAATACAACCAACAATACTTCTATTCCCCTCGGCCATACAAGTTGCATCAACATTTACAGCCAGCTCGCCATCGTGCAAACTCCTCCATGAAGCTGGGTGATCAACTCTACTCCTTGAAACATCTACATTTTGGCAGGAATCAAAATCCATTAGGAATTGAGGGATGCAGTAGAAGAGATTGGCAGTCGATCTCCCTTTCACCAAGTGGATGATCCTATTCCTGTACAAAGCAAGCGCACAATACGAATATCAAACTCGAATATTTTCTCTCAAAGATGGGACAATATACCAATCAAACCTGCATTTGAAAAGTGTTTCAATAAATTCCAACTAGGGAGGGATTTCCATTGGTCACGCAGAATAAAACTAAAAATAAGAGCATGAGATGTGCTATCCAAGTATGTACCACACAGAAGGCATCCATCCTCAACTGTGACATGATGAACGCAAAGGTTGAGCTGAGTAGGAATATAGTTCAAATGCCTTACAGAGGAAAAATTTGACTTTTGGAGGTACCCTCTGATTCCATAGCCACTTCCACCAAGTGTGATTCCATCCATTGGATGAGTTGGCTTCTCAATTCAGACATAACAAAATGATAGGCACTTTTAATCGTGTACCTCCCTTTCTTCTCATTATGCTAGCATAGATGGTCATTAAATCGAAGCCGGGTTCGGGGTAGGCTAAGAATAATCTTTGCATCTCTTGAAAGAAAGCATTTTTCAATCACAGCTTCATTCCAACGTCTAGCATTAGTGAGAATTCACTCTGATATCCTCATGCAGTCTTCGAGGAGAACGATTTTCATAGGAGGGGTTGGCAACCATTGATCCTTATAAATTCTAATTTACTCACCATTGCCAACAACCCATCGAGTTCCCTTTTCCACTAACTCTCTACCCTACAATAAGCTTCTCCAAATAAATGAAGGATTACCTCCAGCCCCTGCTACCATTGATTCTCCCTAAGGAAAGTATCGACCCTTAAGGATTCTGGCCACTAATGATTGGGGACGTTCAATTAATTGCCACACTTGTTTTCCAAGCAAGGCTTGATTGAAACCAAAAAGCCATAAAACAAGAGAGAGCATATGATAGAATGGCTTGAATCACCGCTTTCAACATCACCTCCTTCCCACCCGCAGAGAACGTATGCTCTTTCCAACTAGTTAACTTCTCAGTAACTCTATCTCAGATATAACCATATTGAACCCACTTGTTCCTCAAGGAGAAATTTGAAAGTCCCAAATACATATTATGACTCGCCACCACTGGGACGCCTAGGACTAAAGCCAAATGATCTATCGTCACTGATGTTGAATTAGGTTTGAAAGAGAGAGAACTCTTCTCAAAATTTATCACCTACCTCAAAACACTTTTATACTTCTTCAAATAGTTTTTGAGCTCCATAAACTCATGCTCTCAAGCCCTACAGAAAATCAGGCTATCATCTGCGAAGAAAAAATGTGGGATAGAGGGACTTTCCTGAGCAATCTTTACTCCTTTGATTTTTCCATTGACTTGTGCTTGATGGATAAGAGAGGAGAGATCTTGAGCACATAAAAACAAACAAATATGGAGAAAGTGGATCACCTCGTCGAATCCCTTTAGCCGGTTGCAAATTCCCATAAACTTCTTGATTAATTAAGAAAGAGAAGCTAAAATAACGAACACATTTCATGGCAAGTTGGACCCATTTACTAGAAAAACCTAATCTAAGCATGATTGCTTCCAGGAAATCCCACTCGATTGGATCATAAGCCTTACTCATGTCCAATTTTATTGCCGCATAAGCAGTACCACCTTGCTTGTGTTGCCAAATCCAGTGCATACCTTCAAAGTCAATAAGGACATTATCACTAATGAGTCTCTTGTGAATAAAAGCACTTTGCATCTCATCTATGACTCCATCCAACATCAATCGTAACCAATTTGTCATTGCTCGGGAAATAATCTTGTACAACACATTACAAAGAGCAATAGGGCTAAAATCCTTCATTGACCTTGGATTAGCAATCTTTGAAATTATAGTAATGAGAGTTTTATTCCAAAGTCTAATATCTCATAATTATGTAAAACACTTTTGAAGTATGTATATTATTATACTTTTGAAATATGAAATATGGGTCCGTTTGGATCAGAGTATGTTGATAGAGTATAAGCTCTCGTAAAACGTAAACGCTGAGAGTGTCTGAGAGTATAGAGATAGAGTATAAACTAGCTTATATTCTGTCCCAAACGGAGGCTATGTATATTATTATACTTTTGAAATTTGAAATATGTCATTTTGGAGTTGCTAAAGGCACAGTAAAACAGACGGTGAAACGCCCTTGAATGACCCGCTTTCCTTTATTTACTCGTTCTACGGTCGATACGAGGAGGAACAAACAGAGTATTTTGGAAGCAGGGTGAATGAATCGTACATATCAATAAAGGGGCAGTCGCAGAGATTGGTGCGATGTGGGTTTTATTGCACAAGGTTCAGGGATCGTCGTTTTGGGTCGACAGCGTGAGTACTGGGAGTGGAGGATGGGCTACTGTCGTTGCCGTCCTCTTCATACTCATCTGCCACTGCATCCGGAGGTTCTTCTCTTCTGCATCGTCCAAACCACCCGTGCCTTCTATCGCTCCTGCTGCGATCGTACCCGATCATTCCCGAGTCAGGTATCTCCTTGCTCCTCTGCAGGTTCACTCAATGGCTTCTTTTGCTCTGATTTAGGATTTTACGCGATTTAGAGATTTTTTTTGTTTGATTGGCATTCGTTTTAGCTTATCTTTAGTCTCTGTTTAGGTTTCTTTCAACTGGGCCGTTTTTTCAATTGATTGATTTTCATGTGTTTATTTATGATGCGGGGCTGCTCTTTTTCTCTGTTGATGCTTATTTTGAATTTCAGTGGCCGGAAAAAATTATTGTTGTACTATTTTGCACCTCTATTTTATTTTCAGTTGTTTTTCCCCCATGTTAGTTTTAGTCTATTGAATTTTCTTACTCTTGATGTATTGTCAATCTAGTTACATGTTCAGGCATTCTAATTGTTTTGGGAGCTATCCTTTTCTTTGGATGTTGCCTTGTGAATTCTGAATTCTGATTGCTTGTGCAGGATCTCTGAGATCGTATCAGATGCTGATTTAAAATTCTTGATTGAAAATTTGAATGAGAATATCGATGAGAATGCAAGATGGGAGAATGTTGTTGACAAAAGGAATAATCTTCTGTCCTACAAGGCAAAATGCTGCAAACCTAAGGTAACATCTTTCATTCTCAATTGAAATCCTACAGAGATGCTGAAATGATAACATGTCTTATTTCACATCATTGCTTTTTTTTTCTTTTTCCAATGTAGAGATAGGAGATCTTTTTGTTTTATGTTTTTTTTTTAAAATACTTAATTTATTCTATTCAATTATTTTCCGACCCATCATCACCTTGAGTATTTTGTTTTGTAGATGCATTAATCCTAGTGTAAGGAACCCTAACTCTTGCAGTTTTCTCCACGTACCTCCTCTTCTGCATACTCCTGACAGACACATGCCTTTTTGTGCCATTGTTTTGTTTGCTTATTGTAAGCAATAATGTTTACTTAGGTATGATGATATGCATAACTGGCTTCAAATTTTTTTTTTCCCTTCGACCTTTTACATATTCAGGGAGAAGTTTGATCTGCTTTTTAAACTCAACGGCTTTGCATTCAAAACAATTCTGTTGCTTTGTAGATTCACTAATCCCATTTTTGGGAGTTTAAAAATTGGAACCTCTGTTTACAATATGATTATACCCTAGTTTACCGTTTCACTTGATGATAAATTGATATATGGTTGTTGTAAGCTGGTGTACATTTGCTTTTGTTTTTAGGATGGTCCTTTGATATACTGGAGTGTGACAGTATTTGAGAATTGCTCACCTGAGATTTTGAGGGACTTCTACTTGGAAAATGATTATAGGAAGCAGTGGGACAAGACTGTGATCAAGCATGAGCAGCTGCAGGTGGATAAAACTACTGGAATAGAAATTGGCCGCTCAATTAAGAAATTTCCACTTTTGACACCTAGGGAATACATACTAGCGTGGAGATTGTGGGAGGGGAGCGATAAATCATTCTACTGCTTTATCAAGGTACTTGTCACCAAAATTGTAGTGTTGCTCAACCTATCAGTAGTATTTTTTTAGTCTCTATTTGGTAATGGTCTGGATATATCCGACAACTTTAGATGGTTTGTAGTTATATGATTCTCTCTCTCTTGCATTTTCTTTATCACGTGGCAGGATTAACCTTGTTAGAATAAAGTGAAAAGACAAATTGGAGACCCTTTGATCTTGAAACACAAGAATTGTAGCATCAGAAGACCCTAGTTTTTCATAGCCTCATTTCGGAATTGCTCTTATATTTTTTCTGATGACCAAATTTCATTTATTCATAATCATAAAAAAGGAGAGTAATTTATCAACCCAATTTGTGAGGGGTTGTATTATATACACCAGATACAGTGAAATGGGTCATGGGCACACCCGCTTAATTAGGTTTGAAATTTATGATCTTCACAATTGTTATCATCATCATTTACAGGATTTCTTTCATGATTCAAAAACCTGTAATGGATCTGAAGGGTTATTGTATTTTATTCATTCCTTTGGAAAAGGCTTTCTTTAGATCATTAGGAATTTGGTTATTCTCTGGTAAGTGGTAAGTGTGTTTTTGTATATATTTTTCCCCTTTAAGTTGTGGGTCTGAATCTATATGGATTTGAAGGATAGGAGATTCTTCCTTTTGTCTGTGACGTTTTATCTTTTTACATTCTCAATGGTATTCTTATTAACATTTTCAATCAATAATTTTAAATTAAAATTTGATACGAGAAGAAGATTAGGTTTTATCAGGAAACTTCCAATTGCAATATGGAATTCCTGCTGTTTCTTATTTATTTTTCAAGGAGATCGTGTTTGTGAAGGAAATTATCTACTATAATATTTTATGGAAATAACTCACTTGTACCAGTTTGGTGTTTAAAATCAATGGTTAATAAAATAATGGAACGGCCGTAACTTGCTGACACTGTAAAATTTGTATTTGATGCTTCTGCAACAAGGTTCAAATTTTTTTGGTGCTACTGTTATTTAAGCATTTTCCATAGGTTATAATTGCTCGATTTACCATTTTAATCTTTGTTAAATACCATGGTCAGGAATGTGAACATACTTTGGCACCACCTCAGAAAAAGTATGTACGCGTGCAGTTTTATAGATCTGGTTGGAGGATCAGGAAAGGCAAGTGTTTGATTTATAACCTTTCAATATATACCGTTGTTTTTTTATAATGCTTTCACATTTGCCTAGACTTTTGTTTCTACTTCATCAAATTGTTTGCTTTACCATTTGTCCCTCTCTTTCTCATCCCTTTCCAATCAATATTAGGAAGGACAAAAGATAAGAAAAATACTTTCATGATTTGCAAAGCATTAGAACAAAAGGTGGATCTATTGGCCAAGTGGTGGCCTACTCCGTAATACTTGAAAAAGCAGAAGGTTCACGCCCTCTCTTATGCTAATAATAAATAAAAAAAACAAAATTACTCATCAAAACAAAAAGCAAAACGAATTGCAGTGCATTACAAATTATTCTGCAGGTGTGCATAGCTTTGTCTTCATTCCCCATATGGTAGGCCAATTGAAAATTTGCTTGCTGCTTAATCTCTACTTAAGCATATTCGTTTTTTATATAGTAAGCATCAATTTCTCTCTGTTTTTTTCTCTATGAAAAAAGGAAAGAAAATATTCTCTTGGTCTACCTTGAGGCTAACTTGTTAAAGACAATGACATATAGTTCTGTATGCTTTTGGTCAAACTAAATTCTGAGGCTACATAAAATATGATTAGCCTGATTGTTTTGTGTCATCAAATATGGGTTTATAGTACCTGGAAGAAATGCGAGTGAGATCACGATGTTTCACCAAGAAGATTCTGGTTTGAATGGGGAAATGACAAAGCTGGCATTTGCTAGAGGAATATGGAGTTATGTGTGTAAGATGGAAAAGGCACTGTGCAAGTACTCAACTATGAACCATCCAAGGGCAAGTGCAGCTGTTTCTGCCACCACTCTTATTCAGAAGGTCAGGACTAACTTCTAAGAAATTAGCATTTCCTGATTCTGAAATATGGCCAAATGATCGTGTTATTTTCAATCCTTAAGTTTGTGAAGAATTTGATTGACTCTTAATTATTGGCAGACATGATAAGAGATAATTTCCTGAAGCCTTCATTGAGTTTATGCTGTTCATTGAAAAAAAATTGTGCTATCTCAATCTCAAATAAAAATGCTGTAAATAATATGTAGGACTTCCCAGCAAAATACCTCCAATGATTCTTTGTATGTCTAGACTTTGTCGTACATTGGTAGCAACATGGTGTGTAATTGCCTCTGGACCTCCGCTGATTCTGCGTAGCACAGACTTTTTTGTCTGTTTGACCATACACCTGGTATTTGTCAGCGTGCAGCTATTAATACATCGTTCTGATACACTAAACATAGATGTCATGATCTCTACCACAAGAAAGTAAAGATCTTTTCTATATTAACTTAGTCATCTGAATCAGGTTTTTAATTCGTTTATTGATTGAATTGGATGATACCCATGGCCTGATGCTCTATTGATTCACAGGATGATCCTGATTTGTGAACATGCCTTTCTTGTGCACAGGTTCCACCTGAATTAGATACTGTTGATAATATAGACGCACCGGCAACTCCTGCTTCAGGTACTGGACAATTTGCCACTGAAGCCAGAGAGAAGAAATTATCTAAAAGGCCATCAAGGAAATTACTAGCTAATGGTTTTCTCCTCCTTGCGGGTGTGATATGCCTCTCTCGTGGTCACTCTAGCCTTGGTGCCAAAGTTACCATGGCGTGTATATTGACAAAGTGGCACAAGCACAAGCACGGTTCTTCATCTAGACAAGATAGGAGCAGCTGAGGTATCCAGAATGTGTTGCATTCTCTGTACTGATTTTGGGCAAGTCTGAAAAGCTTGCTACTTGCAATATAATTAACATTTGGATTATTGGATAGAACCTATAAGCTGACCTGTGTCCCATTTTGCTCGAGGCTATCGGGCTTTGGGATGGGAAATAAATTTTAGGGCTTGCAATTATTTGCTTATGTATATTATCACTCCTTGTACGCATCATCCATATTTCTAAATCAAATTCAGCGATCACTGTTGTAAATCAGATATGCTACTTTTTTTTTAATGGAGTTAGTTCGATCCGAATGTGATTAAGGGGCAGTTCTTTGGAGGACACTTTTTGTGGAAGCTTGCAATCCACTGTTATTGATTTGTTGCCTGAGATGGAGTATTGAACACAACGAACAAATTGATCAATGGCATTTGATGTTGTAATGGAAATGGAAGTTGATACTACAAATGGGTTAATAAAATGTTGAACTGTTGATGAATGGCGACTCTGGAACAATCGGATACCCCAGTCTACAAAGTGATTCATTTCTTCTTGATTCACCAATCTATGATTTTCTAATCTTTATTATTTAAGTAAAATTTTTAAAATGCATTTGTTTGGTTCATGAAATCCAAATATTTATGGGTCTTTATTATTTTTCCCTAGGATCTAAACAAGGTTTGTGTTTATCTGTGTCCGGAAAACATGGACAGACTCTCATTTGTCCTCATCACCTCCCCCTATCTCTTTTATCTCTCTCTTATTTGGATGCATAAACATGCCTCTCTCTCTTCATTATTTCTACCTGTACTTCCCATTATCATTCCAAATTTAGCAACTTTTTCCACGAGCTCTATGATTTTGAAACCCCAACTTTTTAAGTAGGAACTGAATATTTCAAGTTTTTTGAATCAGAAGTCCCTAACATTGTTGAATGCTACAGGTGCATTACTGCATCCAGATGGTGAATTTTCTATTGCAGCTATGCCTCACATATGATTTTTGATAAATTTTACCATGTCTTATGTTACTTAGGTGGTCGCCCTAGGGAAAGAGAGTAGGCCAAGGCTTAGGCTTGCCTGTGTACTGAAGTAGGCCTTTAAGTGGTACCAGAAAAGGGTGCAGTATAAATTTCATGATGCGGAACTCTCTTAGGGTAATGATGGATGTGTAAACGTGCTTTGAATGGTTTTTTCCAGCTTCATGTATTTCCTTTTGTTGTATATTTTATATTTCTGCTTTGATTCTATGAGTGTCTCTTTATATCTAGTCTATGAAGCTGCTTATAAGACTTCTTTTTTTCTACATGACACAGAGCAAACGCTGCATTTTCTCTTCTTCTCTATAATAGAAATCGACAGCTGCGGTGTCTATTAAACAGATTCTGATGTTGCAAATTATATATTGCAGTGTCTGCCCTTAATGTGATGTATAACTGCTTAAATTCTCCTTCAAAAAAATGGCTGGAAATCAAGTGGTGGTGACCCTTGCGATGACTCCTGGGAAGGGATCACTTGCTCAGGCTCAACTGTTAAAGAAATGTAATCGAGAATCAATACTTGCATTTATCAAATCTATCTCGCCATTAGAGCTTTCGGCTCAAGCTTGACTTATGTCACCTACTTGTGAGGGCCAGCTTCTGAAAATAGGTGGATTTTATTTTATATTTCTTAAACTCGAATTTAACCTGAGAATGCCATTTTTTTGTCACAGTACAGTGATTTGAGCCAAAATAACCTCACGAATGATATACCATACCAGCTTCCTCTCCAAATGCAGTTCCATGTAAGTAGGCAGTGACTTCTGAGTTGCAAGACTAATTTAGCATTTTCAGACGTGAAAGCTTGTTTTCATTATTCCAATGTTTTTTTTTTCTTTCTTCTGGATAGCACTTGATTAACCTTAAATTTATTTTGATAATGATTTTGGAGCATGATGTCCAGAGGCTTTCTGGAAATGGCTTCACTGGTAATGTGCCTTATTCAATCTCTCATATGACAGACCTCAAATATATGTAAGTAGACATATTTCTTTTGTTCAAATATACTTCTTGCCTGTTTTTATCTTGTCTCAATGCTCTGGTACTGGGTGTGCAGAGATTTTGGTCATAATCAGCTCAATGGACAGTTGAGCGGTATGTTTGGAAAACTTCAAAAACTTCAAATGTTGTAAGTATTATGGAAAATGATATGTATCCTAGGCCTATACATCCCATGGAATCCCATTGTTTACTTTTATTCCATCGTGTTATATTAATGGAATAAGTTATTCTATTGTGTTTGTAACATTGGAATAACTAATGCCATTGTGCGGAATAACTATGCACATGTGTATGTGATATCTAAGAACTATTAATAGCATTGCAGAAAGGTGATTTATGCCATAAATTTCCTGTAAATATACAGCATCAAATCAATTAAGTCACGAACTTCTGGCTTTTTTTAGGGGAAATTTCGAGTACTCGAGTTGTTAGTGATAATATATTTGGTAGTGAATTTTGTACTGAGAGGTCCTAGCTCCTCCAAAGCTAGGATTTTCTCTCTTGTTTTGTAATTCTTCTTCTTGATATTCCAGATAGCTATTGACAACCAATTCTCAGGTTTTCCGTTCAATTCATCTTGTTTTCATACATTCCATCTTTGCCGACTTTTATAAATTCGTTGTGAAGTTGCTGGAAGCACTTCCTTTTGCTGTTTGGTTCAAAGGGCCTTAGATAAAAAAAAATTTCCTTTTTTCTTGAGTTTTACCTTTATGAAATAAAAGGGAATTAGTTCGAACTCAATAGAAACCAGAGCGGAAATTTTGATTCTTCAAGGTCTGAAGGAACAAAAAAATGAGAGGGAGATTGTTGGAGGAAAATTTTCTTTTGGGAACATCTAAACTTGGATGAACATGAATACATCTGATCTTCTGTTTATTTTTTTTTTTTGAGTAAGGGGAATTGGGGATGAGGGGAGATTCGCACTTACTTCTTATTGAAAGGAACGATCCTTACATGCATAGTGATTATCGCTCAACCGCAGACTCACTGCTGATCTTTCGTTGTTAGGTAGCTTGTTGAAAATATTTCCTTGAATATGGACTGCTATATCAACATAATATTTGGTGAATTTTTCTTCACCAAAAAGGAAAAAAAAGAAAGAAAATATTTGTTGTGTTGTAAATGTTAAAAACATTTACTTGATGTGAATGATACACTTAACCAACTCAACCACTAATCCATCAAATAAATTAATCATATTACACACCTAATGGACATGAATTAATAGTGGTGAATTAAGATATTAGAATTAATGGAGAAAATATAATTAATATTTATTTTATTAGTTGATTTAAGTGAGTTTTTGCGTGCCTAAACTTCACATTTTGTACACATCAACTGAAGAAAGTATTCTTTCATTTTTATCTAGCAAATTTTCTTCAAATATTCTTCTAAATATTATTCTTATAATACAAGATTTCTCGATCTTGATTTTAGGAATTCTCTAATTCCTTGTTTTTACAACATGTTGAATATTTTTGATAAAAATATATTTAATATGAAAGCCTGAAGAACCAACACTTTGACATTTGATAATAGAAGTAGCTCTTGGGGAGCTCAAAGAAGTAGTTGTTTTTCCTTTATAATTAAATTCTCCAATAAATACAGTCATAAGCATTCTTGCTTGTCTAAGGTTGAGCAAAGCAAGCAAGTCTTCTGTGCATTCATACCCTTGTGCTGCTTAGGTATCTTTGCTTGATAATTTTATGTGGAATTAGGCTAAGAGTTATGTTCAATGCTATTCTGAAGAGCTTGAAAATGAGAAGTTCAATTGGTACAAATTAATTTTTAAAACCTTAAAGCAAGCTCCATTTTACACTGGCAGGAACGTTGAAAACAACCACTTCACCGGCTGGATCCCTGATGAACTGAAGGAAATTGATAGCATAAAGTAAATGTCTTGCTAAGCTTTTCTTTTACATATTTCTTGAAAGTTGAATCTATTATGTCTTTTTCTGTAGAACTGGTGGAAATTCTTGGTCAAAAGGACCAGCTCCTCCTCCTCCCCCTGGTGCACGTCCTGTTTCGAGAGGAGAAGAACCAGAGAATGACAAGAAAAAACCCATAATTTTATAACACGTAGTGAATTTTCATTTTTTAGTTTCTCTAAGCAGTTTTTTTTTCTTCCCTATTCTTCTCACAAAACCCTACTGAGCTGAAGAACAAATAACATAGTACGTACAACACTCCTTACTAAAATAAGAGACAATTCCAGAATTGAAGAACATGCATAGAAGTGCCATGAAATTGAAAAACAAGGAATTTACAAGTTCTGCATATATGACGTCACCAGGTAGAATCCAAAAAAAAAAAAAAAGAGTTCTGTGAATTATTTTCTTATATAAAAAAGAAACATTAATGAGATAAACACAAGCAGTCAAATATTCAACATGGTTGAACTGAATTAAAACCCTAACACACCTAACAGAGTAAATGATACATTGATCAAACACAACTACAGGCATTAATTGCATCACCATTTAAATCCATAACTATAAGCATTAAATGCATCATCGTCTAAATCCAAAATTAATATTAGATCTATTTGGAGTCTTTGACTCTGTTGATTGCTACAAAAGGTCTCCATCTTAGCCGCTAATCACTCCAAATACACACCCACATGAGAATGAGAGGAATTAATTGCTTATCAAAACAATCCCAAAAAACTACTAATTACCTAATTGATTAAGAGACTTGATAGAGTAATAATGGATAATAATAAAACAGAGAAATTAATAAATAAAAATGAGTAGTGACAGCAACACGTGGATGTCATGTGGCAAGAGCCGCAAAGATAATTGATCATTAGTTACTGATGTGGCTGTATTGCAAAATATGTTTTGTTGATGTGATTGTATTGAGATATGTATTTTGATGATGCGGTTTGACTTTTTGTAATAAAGGTGGGACTCAGTCTTGATTTTGGTGTAAATTTGATGGGGATAGTATGAAGAATAAAAAAATAGTTGAGTTAGTATTGAAATATGTGTTATCCTGATTTGAAAATTGTGTTTTTGTGAGATAGATGTGAGACTCGTTTTTAAAATTTAATGGGCTATTAGTATATAGACGATTGTGGTTGCCTATGTATTTAATGCAACATGTTTATTTACTTGATCTTGGACTGGCCAGATCCATTCTCGAATCTCGGCATTACTCGATCCCCTTCTCAAACACCCTTGGATGACTCAGGCCCAATCCCAAATCTTAAGATGACTCGGGATGACTCAGACCCATTTCCAAACCTCGAGATGACTCAGGCTCAATCTCGGACTCCGAGATGACCCGAGTCTGATCCTGAACCACGAGATGATCATGGTCTAATCCTGAATCCCCAGATGACCCGAGTCCATTTCTCGGTTTGAGTCACACTCTAAGATGGCCCAGACCCAATCCTTGATCTCAGGATGATCCAGCTCAATCCCAAATTGAAATGACTCGAGCCAGATCTTGAGTTGACACGGGCTGATCCTGATCCACCCTGACATGACATGATCTTTAATCTCTTCAATATGACTCTTCAAATGGAAGTGACATTTGATTTGAGAGTTGCATTAAATTAATAATTTATCTACCTACCATATTTACAATTTGCCTCTTCAATAAATGCCTAGAATTTTGTGGCCCTCTATATACCATCTCCACCTTCTCAAGCCACATCACTCTCTCTCTCCAAATGAACATAATTCACCATACTTTGCAGCCATATTAATGAACCTAGTCAAATCTGCACCAAAATTTTATTGTCTTTTGGTCGACAACAAAATACAAATATGAGTTTTCATCTCACATATATTAATCAAAAAGATAAATAGATACATCACCAAACTCTCTAGAAGAATCTATATGATATTGCTCTTGAAATTTCCATTTTCGGGCTTGGGGTTTTATGGAGGAGGATGGGGTGGTTGATGTCGGATTAGTGAGAGGGGAGGAGGATATTGGGGCACAATTCTTGTGACTGTCAATTTAATTTCGGATTTGTTATTCTAATTCTTTTTCTCATCTTTATTTTTTTTTAAATCCTTATTTGAGTTTGGCAAAGATTTTTTTTTTTAAAAAAAACTTGATTTCAATGTGAAATTTTCTCACATCAAAGCATAATTTAACAGTTAATCTATCATATCGGCACATTGGCTAATCACGAGAGTAAAAACATGTATGAGTGTGTAGACTGTCATATTCTACACTTTCACGTATATAATTCAAACGTTTTAACCGCTAGTGATCAAAAGGAAATATGACCTCTCTTTTGATGACCCAATGTTATATTAATCGTATCCAATTTGTCTCACAGGCTTTAATCGTTTGGCCTTCTAGTTTTTGTAATATCGCAATCCTCTCTAGCTCGAATAAAAAATGTGCAATAGATGTCACAAACATATATGACGCGTGTAGTACCCGATTTTTGTCCGGATAAGATTTATTTGGTCATATAAAAAATTATGGTTTAAAAATAAATAAAATTTGTATGAAAAAGTCCAAGTTCGTTGGCAAACTAGGTCCATTTTCACAAGCCCAATAAATCAAGTCCAAAAACAAAAAAAAATAATAAAATAAACAAATAGAGAATTCGGTTTGGGACTCTTGATCCATTTGTTAGTCTCCTTTTCCATCTCAAAATCCTCTCTTCAAATCCTATTCTTGTTAAACTTATCTTGTTACCCTTATCTTTATCTAACCCTCCCTCACTTATAAATACGATAGACTTTTGGGAAAAGGGGGACTTTTTTTGGGGGAAGAGTTGGCAGTCACGCCTCTTTGATTCCTCTCTCTACAAAAAAGAATAACCCTCTTCTCTCTGTTTCTCTACTTGACCGGCCGCTCTTTCTTATCACCACCAGCCCAAGAACCATTTTGACTAGTTCATCACCTTATTCTCTCTCTGATCAACTCATTCTTGCTTGAATACTGCCCCATTGATTCTTTCTTCCTCTCGGCATCATCACAGGTACAACATATTCAATTGTATCTATTACCCATATATGATGATGTTACATATGCATATATATAAGTGATATATTATATGCATACATATGACATACTATGATATATTCCATATTATATGCATTGTAGTGCCTATATATATGTACGGTGTTGTGATTATATATATATATATGCATGTGAATCTTTTATAAGTGATGCTGCTGTGTATATATGTATTGTACGTGTGTGTATAGGTGTGCTGTGTGCATGTATTGTTATATTAAATAGGTGTGATGCCATGTCTTTATATATATATATATATATATATATATATATATATATTTTGCTATGGTGTTGATGTTATATATATTATATGTGTGGATATATTATACTGCCAAGTGTACATCTATATATGTGAATGTTGTGTTTGTATATATTATGTGTATATATGGGTATATGGATAGTTGTGGCTATGTACGTATTGTTTATATTAATATGTTATTGTATGCGATGTTACTTTAGTGTATATTATATATATATGTGTGTACATGTGATGCTGTGGATGTGCATTATATATGTATATATATTTGGATTTGATAGATCGTTAGTTGACCCTTAGCAAATTACCGAATTAAATACCAAAAGTTGGTATTCTTAGCGATAGTTCAATGCCATAAGTTGGAATTTTAAGGATTCAAATACCATAAGTTGGTGCCTTTTTTGAAACCTATCAAAAGTTGGTAACGAATTTGCGTTGGTGATAAATAAACCATTTATTTTCGATGTTTCTACAAATAATTGTTTTTTTTTTATGAAATTAATTTATTTTTTCCTTATGGTCAATAGTTGACCCAAACTTTTTCTTTAAAAATCTTTCCAAAAACTATCATAAGTTGATAGTGTTTCAAAAATCAAATTTAACTATCATAAGTTGATAGTGTTTCAAAAATCAAATTTCTTTTAAAACTATCATAAGTTGATTGTGTTTTACAAAACCTTTTTTATTTAAAATGGGCAATGTTTTCCCACACAAAAATAGCTTTGCTACTCATCTAAAATTATTTCATGTTTCTTGCATAGAAATTATGAGAATTAAAGATGAGACACCAATTTTTAAAACAAACTCTATCATTTTTTTATGTCTTGCAAAGAGCAAGTTTTCGTAGGGTAGTCATCTAATTAATAAGGTAACTGTTTTCGAAACAGGTGTTATGGGGTGCTAATACCTTCCCCATGCTCAATCGATCCCCGTTCCCTTTTTCTCTGGTTCGCAGGTTTTTTTGGTGTCCAATTGCACCTTAAATCAATTGGTGGCGACTCTCGAGGTTTTTTTTTCTATTTTTTTTTGTTTCGAAATAATATTATTTCGCAGGAAGTTTTCGCCGATTTGCGTCGTGACCCCGGTTGCGACAACTGGCGACTCTGCTGGGGACAAAGGTTTTTAA
Organism: Euonymus europaeus; assembly: GCA_963580455.1. Classification (NCBI taxonomy): domain Eukaryota; kingdom Viridiplantae; phylum Streptophyta; class Magnoliopsida; order Celastrales; family Celastraceae; genus Euonymus; species Euonymus europaeus. Next base: position 19,834,833 of record OY756968.1, on the reverse strand, counting down.
AACCGTAGAGGGTCAAGCTTGTATGATTAATTGATGATTATCATTTTTTTTGTGAGATATTAGTTTGTGTATTTTGTAACAAGTTTTTGTTTGTCTATCTTGTGATTTATATGTTTTCTTGTATATTCATCTTTGCACATTCATACTCATTACAGTCTACCACCCGGGCTCTACCTCTAGCACTAGAGAGGGTTGACTACTATTCTCGTGAGATTCCGTCTCCGCATGGATAGTGGAAAACATCCTCACCGGATTGACTTCCCTTAAAAGTTAGGGGAAGAGCTTTTGTCTCAATAGTTGAGATTTAAAAGCAACCTAATCCGGGACCTCGCGATGTAGTTAGATAAGCCTACCCATGCATTTGATAAACTCTAGATCATGTTTGAAATTTTTCGAAGTTTATGCTGCTTTATGGAATGACATATTTTATTAATTGTGGAATTTATTTATTTATTTTCTATTATTTTTCTCTACTACCTTAATTCGTTACTAATTTGCTTTGCCCATGTTTGCTTGTTTGTTTTTGCATCTGCATTCACATAGGCACAGTCATTGCAGTTTGGTTCGATAATACTTGCAAAACATCATGGCATCAGGGATTTCCACATGTAGCAGGATTGACATCTATGAAGCAAGGGCTGAATTGAGCAAAATGCAATCTGAGCATGGAGATAGCTTGATTGGGGATATTTTATTACCAAGGGTAATAAAAACAGAGTTTTCAAAGCATACATGGCCGCGACTAGTAGGTTTGTGGGCCCGAGTAAGTTCGAAATTGGGTCCAGAATTTTCGAAGAAATATGGCAATATTGGAAGTTTGATAAGGGTTGTTACACCAGTAACATTGCTCCAAGCAGCCACGCCTTATTGGGACCCAGCATACAGGTGCTTCACATTCGGGCGGATAGACTTTCCACCCACAATTGAGGAGTATGCACAACTATTGCAACTAGAGCCGCATAATACAAAGATGTATTATTTTCATGAAAACATGACAGCTGAAAAGATTGTTGCTAGAATTATGGAACGAGAGACTGACGAGGTCAGGAGAATGGGTTCACTAAAAGGGGGCAAATGGTGTTTTCCAATTGATGAGTTGATGAAATATGTTGAGGAAAAACCAAATACATTATTAGGACAGTCTGCATTGGCACTTGCTATATATGGGGCTGTCTTGTTTCCTTGCACTCAAGGGTATGTTGAAGGGAGAGTGATCAAGCTTTTCAGCCAGGTGGACTGGGGCATGAATCCAATTCCGGCAATTATATGTGAGACACTTCGTTCTCTTAATTTTTGCCGCCACAACAAGAAAGCAAGGTTTATTGGATGCTCAGCCTTACTCGGAGTTTGGTTAATAAGTCACATTCAATACTATAAGCAATTTGATGTCCCAAGAATTGCTTTTAAGGACCATACTCGGTCAGAAAGGAGACCACTATGGGAGTTCACCGAAACAAAATGGAGGCAGGGATATCCAAATATCGAGGAATGGGAGGAGTTTTTGCAATCAGTGGATGTTCATAATATTGAAGGAAGGGCTCCTTGGTTCTTGCCAGATGCATTTTTGTATAGATGTGGAGATTTTCCTTAGGTCCCTTTACTAGGCCCATGGGGGGCAGTTAGTCAAGCACCAGCTTTAGTATTCTGTCAGATGGGATCAAATCCTTGCATCCCGGCCACATATGGTTTGCTAGATTTTGAATTTTCTTATGATGATGGAGAGGATCCGGGGTTAATCATACCAAAGGTGAGAAACGTACTTAAGGCATGGAAAAACCTAAAGACTACTAATCGCGGAAAGCGCACATCTGATGGAACTTTGGTGTACTTCAAATGGCATGAAAAAAGAGGCAAAACCACTTTAGAGAGCAATGTGCAGAATATAGGCAACTATGAAGGAAGGACAAGTGGATCTCGTAATACGGCAGAGGAAAGTGGTATGAAACCTCAAAGTAATGAGCATATTGGTCAAAGAAGGAAAAGACCCAGTATTGAAGAAGATGAAGACCTAACTACAAAGAAAATTGAGAATCTAGAAAAAGCATTACAAAAGGTAACTCAGGAAGCTGAAAGTCACAAAAGGAAATATGGATTGATAAAAGAAGAATTATCCAGAGCCAAGTTACGAGAGGAAGAAGAGATGGACGAATTAGAAAGAGTGAGCAGAGAAAGGATGCATCTGGAGCAAGACAATTTACAGATACAAATGGAACTCCAAAAAGCAAATGAGGAAAGGTCACAAGCAATGGAAGAAACAAAAGCTTGGAAGCTCAAACACTAGAATATTGAGCACGTGAATATTGCAATGGAAGCAGCCATAAGAAGAAACCATGAAGAAATTGATAAATTAAAAGTAGCACATCAGACGTTGCTTAGACAAAGGCAATTTGAGGTGGCCGAATTAACTGATCAAAATGAGGCATTACTTCAGGGCCTCGTAGAGAGCCGTGAAGCACGTGCAACACTCACGCGTCGGATTGGGATAGCAATGTGTCAAGTGACAAAGTTGTCAACATGGGCTATTTCTTTTGAAAAGGAAGCTGCAAGGTTGTGTCAGAATGAAACACTTCAAGGTCCAGAATTTGAGAAAGTCTCACAATTCTTGGGCAGTCTTCGTAAAGATTTAGAGATAATTGGAGGTCTCCAGCATGGGGGATTTCCAAATTAGGGACTAGTTTTTACATCCAATAATGACTGTCATGTAACAGTACAAGTTGCTTTAATGGAATGGTGTTTTGTTTCTATTATTGTTTCAAAATGCAATGACTACATAGGATTCACATTAAAGCACAAGCATGCATTTAATAAAATAAATAAATAAAAAGGCTAATAATGTCATATCCTTCATCACAGGTTTAGTTCATCATCAATCATAGCTCCAAAAAATCAGCCACGTCATCCCTATCGTACTCGCTTGCAATCACGAATCATGGAAGGGTCACAAAAACAAAGTGAAGACACTCAAAATAGAGATCAGGGGCAGAATCAGGAACTTGTTGAAATGAGAGAACATATTGCTTTCCTTGTTAAACAAGTGACCTTGCTGACAAAAGGGAAAGAAGTTGCAGAGAGTTCGGTACCCAATGCAGACATGGGGAAACATGTTTACACAAGCACGCCCACTTACCCGCCTGGCTACACTCATGTTTATACCCAACTCCCACAGGAAGCTAAGCAAGTTCCTCAACATGCTATAAACCAACCTCAGATACGTGTTCTCCCAATCCGCATCCCTCCACGAGGAGATTATTTTCCAACAAACCAAGATATTACAGGACATGTGGATGCTAATGGAATGCCTGTAGTCGAAATGACAAATGTTGAAAGTCATGATGAAGGAGATTTGACAAATGATGCAATCAAGAAACTGGAAAAACGAGTAAGGGTTATGGAGGGCTTTAACACCTCTGAAGCACTAAACCCAAAGAATCTATGTCTAGTGAAAAATTTGAACATCCCACATGACTTTCAGTTGCCAAAATTCACTCTCTTTGATGGCACAGGTGTTCCTTTCGATCATTTGACTATGTACTGTCGTCGTATGCAGCCATGCAAATAACGACAAACTGCTAGTGCATTACTTCCAAGATAGCTTAATTGGAGTGGCTCAAAGGTGGTTTAATGGGCTTAGCTCTTCAGCAGTTTCCTCATGGGAAGATTTAGCCGAATCGTTTATGAAGCAATACAAACACAACGAGGAAAAGATCCCAACTGTTTATGATCTCTAGAATACATCGATGAAAGACGGAGAAAGCTTCAAAGAATATGCTCACCGTTGGAGAGATTTGGCAGCTCAGATAACTCCACCTCTCTCAGAAAGGGATTTACTCAATGCCTTTATTGATGCCCTTCAGGAACCTTACACTTCTAAGCTAGTAGGAGGTGGCCACAGTGATTTGGCAGACATAATACAGGCAGGAGAGCGTGTGGAGAGATGTATAAAAAGAGGAAATTTGTATATCCCTACTCCAGAAAAGTTAGATCAACAAAAGAATGTTAAGGGAAAGAAAAAAGAGAATGAAGTACATTCTGTGAATTCTGATTCTTCAAAGATCACCTACAATGCTCCAACTTCAAGTTATCGTCTGAGGAGTAATGCCCCTAGAATGTCAAGTCCAGGTGCATATCCTCCTCCTCGAGGAAGTTACCAGCATGAGTATAACTCTCAGCCTTCCAATCAAAATGTCCATAATTCAAATACTTATCAAAACCCACGTTCTAACCAAAGAAGGCAAGTTGAACATTTTGATCCTATACCAATGACGTACGCGGAATGTTTTACCAAACTACAAGCCCAAGGGGCGGTAGTGCCAGTTCCGGGAAGAGTTCACCAACCACCATATCCTCCATGGTATGACCCAAATTCAACATGTCTCTATCATGGGGGTGCACCCGGCCATTCGACAGAAACATGCTTGACATTTAAAAGGTTGATACAAGGAATGATTGAAGCAAAATGGTTGGACCTAAATGTCGTGGACAAGCCAAATGTCAACAATAACCCATTACCTAATCATGCGAATGACGGGGTGAACTGCATTGAGAAATCTCATGTTTTTAAGAGAAGAGTTTCAGAGGTTACAATGCCATTGGGACAGTTGTTTGATGTGTTAAAGGAACAAGGAATGGTTGGAACGATAAGTTCGTTTCTCCAAAGTGAACAACTAGATGTGACTAAGACTTGCAAATATCATAGTGGAATGGAAGGTCATACCATTGAAGAGTGTGAAAGTTTTCAAGAGAAAATGCAAGAGTTGATAGACTTGAGGAGAATTATTTTTGAAGAGAGAGAAGGTCGAGTAGGCCATGTCAATGTCCTCGGGGGATATTATCAAGGGCCGAGGCCAGATAATGTGAAACCTTTTGTTCTCCAATATTCTTTAGAGGATGCACCATCAACTGCTACTCAGAAGGCAAACATAGGACCCTCATTTAAAAATGACAATGCAATACCATGGGCTTATGGCATGGAAAAGGAAATGCCTCAAGAAGAAATAGTAGATAACATATCTGGCATTAGTGGAGTTACCCGAAGTGGTAGATGCTTTGCTCCAAATAAGGCAGAAGGAAATCCAATGGTAGATTCCGAGGCTCAGCGCAAAAGAAAAGGGAAAGTTATTCCAGGAGCTGAAGGGTTAGCTACTGAACCAAAGGAGGATTCCTTTATGAAAAAAACCATAACAGAGGGAGAAGTACAGGAGTTTTTAAAGATTGTGCGACAAAGTGAATACATGATAGTTGATCAACTAAAGAAGACTCCTGCTAAGATCTCTATCTTGGAATTGATAATGAGTTCTGAACCACATCGTCAAGTTCTGTTAAGAATGTTGAACCAAGCCTATGTGCCAGAAAAAATTCATACAGAGTCTTTTGAGGGAATTGTAGGAAATGTGTTAGCTTCTCATTTGCTATCTTTTACTGAGGAGGATATTCCATCAGAAGGAATGGGTCATAATAAAGCATTGCACATATCAGCTATGTGTCGTGGAAAAGAAATTGCAAGCATTCTCATTGACAATGGTTCATCACTTAATATCCTGCCGAAAGAGACTCTCGAAAAATTGCCAATTGATAGGTCATATATGAGACAAGTGCCAATGGTGGTGAAAGCTTTTGATGGAACCCGTAGAGAGGTCATGGGAGAAATTGAAGTACCATTGGAGGTGGCAAATGTGACATTCAATGTGCCATTTATAGTTATGGACATCACGCCTACTTACAGTTGTTTGTTGGGCCGACCGTGGATTCATACTTCCGGAGCAGTTCCTTCATCGTTACACCAGATGCTCAAATTTGCCCATAATGGGAGGGTATACATAGTGAAGGGACAATCCGAATGGATGGTTGCTAGTCTTTCTGATGCAGCTCACATTGATGCTCCTATGGATAGGATCGAGAGTTCATCTCAATCCTTCGAGATAGCCAGTGCTAGTTATATAAAGGAAGGATTTTCCCTTCCTAATCCCCAAGTATCCAAAACAACCAAAGCTATAGCCAGAACTATGTTGAAATTGGGATTCCATCCAGGAGAAGGCCTTGGCATAAATCACCAGGGAATTCGAAGACCAATTGAATTGGAAAAACATTCTGAAAGATGGGGTTTGGGTTATAAACCCACAAGGGCAGATTTGGAAAGATCACGATCAGAGAAGCAAGCACGACGGATAGCACGCCTGGAAGGACGAGAGTTAGAGATTAAGGAAAAACAAGTTCCTTGGCTCTATGATAGTTTTGTGTATGGAGGAATGCAGAATGGAGCGAAGTTGACTAATACTGGGGCAGTTTTTGGAAAACGGCCATTCATAAACTCAATCGATGATACTAATACAAGGATGGAAACTTTGTGTGATCAATTGATGGAATTTCAAGTCTCTATGGTGGAAGAAGGGCAAGGTTCAAAAGCTAGGCCATCCTTTGTCATTTCTCATCCTCCAGATTTCAAGCTTAGAAATTGGACCAGTCTAGAGCTTCCAGTGCCTTTCAAGAATCTGCAAGAGTAATCTCGAATGCACTACCATCGTGAGCCCAGCTCTAGGCTCTCGATTGGGTTTTTCCTTTTGTACAGAGCATGCTTTACTTATTGCAAATAAATTGCATAGCATGGCTAATGCATGTAGTTTCATCATTTATCTTCATTCACTTCTCTTAAAATAAAGTATTCTTGTTCTGAATTCAATGTTCACTCATTTTATTCCTTCCATTTCTCTTTTCCCAATTCTAGTTTATTTTATGTCTTTAACATGCATGAAAATGATGATAACAAAGAGGATGAGCTTAACGAACCAGATTTTTGTGCACCTATTAGTAATATCGAACTTGATTATGAATTTGAGGAAGAAATTGAAATTCTACCAGAGATGTTGAGACAAGTAAATCAAGAGAAGAAAATAATTCAGCCTCACCAAGAATTCATTGATATTATCAATTTAGGGACTGAGAAGGAGAAAAAAGAGGTGAAGGTTGGAACTGCCTTAAAAAGGGAAGAAAAAGAAAGATTGATAGATTTATTGCACAGTTATCGAGATATATTTGCTTGGTCATATCAAGACATGCCTGGGCTAGACACGAACATAGTAGTTCACAGGTTGCCATTGAAACCAGATTGTTCGCCAGTAAAACAGAAACTGAGGAGATTAAAGCCAGAGGTGTTTTTGAAAATTAGAGATGAGGTCAAAAAACAATTTGATGCAGGCTTTTTAGCAGTATCACATTATCCTGAATGGGTGGCGAATATTGTGCCAGTTCCAAAAAAGATGGCAAAGTCCGAATGTGTGTTGATTACAGAGACCTTAATGGTGCGAGCCCGAAAGATAACTTCCCTCTACCTCACATTGATGTATTGGTAGACAATACTGCAGGGCATTCTACTTTATCTTTTATGGATGGTTTTTCGGGATATAATCATATCAGAATGGCACTAGAAGATCGTGAAAAAACGACTTTCATCACCCTTTGGGGAACCTTTTGTTATAAAGTGATGCCATTTGGGTTGAAGAATGCAGGAGCTACATATCAAAGGGCTATGGTCACTTTGTTTCATGATATGATGCATAAGGAAATTGAGGTATATGTTGATGATATGATAGCAAAGGCAAAGGAAAGTGAAGATCACATTGTAAATCTCCAAAAGTTGTTTGGTAGATTGAGGAAACATCAATTAAAGTTAAATCCGGCCAAATGCACATTTGGAGCTACCTCAGGAAAGTTGTTAGGATTTATTGTCAGTAAGAAAGGAATTGAAGTAGATCCTGACAAAGTTAAGGCAATTCTGGAAATGCCACCACCTCGTACGGAGAAGGAGGTCAGAGGATTCTTAGGAAGGTTGAATTATATTTCACGTTTTATTTCACAGTTGACAGCCACATGTGAACCCATTTTTAAATTGTTGCGCAAGAATAGTCCAACCGAGTGGAATGAAAATTGTCAAGTCGCTTTTGAGAAGATTAAGCAGTATTTACAAAATCCACCAGTGTTAATGCCACCTGTTGCAGGAAGACCATTGATTCTTTACTTGACTATTTCAGACAGCTCAATGGGATGTATGCTTGGACAACATGATTCATCTGGGAAGATAGAGCATGCCATTTACTATTTGAGTAAGAAGTTTACAAATTGTGAGATGAACTATTCTATGCTTGAAAAAACCTGTTGTTCACTAGCATGGGTTGCTCACAGACTTCGACAATACATGCTTTATCATACCACATGGTTGATTTCTAAAATTGATCCCATCAAGTATATTTTTGAAAAGCCTTCACTCTCGGGAAGAATAGCCAAGTGGCAAATGTTATTGTCTGAATATGATATTCAGTATGTCACACGAAAGGCTATAAAAGGAAGTGCTATAGCAGACTATTTGGCGGATCGAGCAATTGATGACTTTCAGCCTATGAGCGTTGGTTTTCCAGATAGTGATATTATGAGTTTATCCATAGAAGAGAGGAGTTTGGAACAGTCTGAAAAATGGACCCTACTATTTGATGGTGCATCTAATATGATAGGATGTGGAATTGGGGCAGCACTTATATCACCAGAGGGGAAAGTCACGCCATTTACTGCCAAATTATACTTTGAGTGCACCAATAACGTTGCTGAATATGAGGCATGTGCAATGGGGATTCAAGCAGCTATAGATGTCGGAATTAAAAGGTTACAAGTTTATGGAGACTCACAGTTAGTAATTCGACAATTGAATGATGAATGGGAAACCAAGGATTCTAAACTGGTGCCCTACTATCACTTTATCAAGAAGATGATTAAGTCATTTGATTGGATTGAACTTGACCATATCCCAAGAGAAGAAAATCAGATAGCAGATGCTTTGGCAACCCTAGCAGCAATGTTTGATTTGGATCCGCGAGGAGAAGTCCAGGTCATCAAAATTGAGAAGAGAGAGGAAAATGCATATTGTTCAAATATCGAAGAGGAATTGGATGGTAAACCGTGGTATTATGACGTGAAGAAATACTTGGAAAGAAGAGAGTATCCCCCAGATGCCTCAGAAAATGACAAGCGTACCATACGAAGACTCTCTAGTTCCTTTCTTTTAGAAGGAAATGTGTTGTATAAGAGAAGTTCAGGATTTGTACTCATTCGATGTGTGAATGTCGATGAAGCTAAACAAATTATGAAAGAGATTCATGAAGGAATTTGTGGAACTCATTCAAGTGGGTACTCGATGGCAAGGAAGATATTGCGAGCAGGCTACTATTGGCTCACTATGGAAAGGGATTGCATCAGCTATGCAGTCAAATGCCACAAGTGTCAAATTTATGCTGACAGAACTCATGTTCCAGTGAACCCCCTACATGTATTAGCGGCCCCATGGCCATTTTCTATGTGGGGTTTAGATGTTATTGGCCCAATTGAGCCAAAAGCTTCCAATGGACATCGCTTCATTCTAGTCGCGATTGATTATTTTACAAAGTGGGTGGAAGCAAATTCGTATGCTAATGTGACAAGTAATGTCATCGTTCAATTTTTGAGGAAAGATATTGTTTGTCGCTATGGGGTTCCTGAAAGGATCATTACTGACAATGGCACAAATTTCAATAGCAGGATAATGAATGATTTCTGTAAGCAGTTTAAGATCAAACATCATAATTCATCTCCTTATCGTCCTAAGATGAATGGGGCTGTTGAGGCAGCTAACAAAAATATTAAGAAGATCATTCAAAAGATGACAGAAAATTACAAAGATTGGCACGAAAAGCTTCCCTTTGCTTTATACGGATATCGGACTTCTGTACGCACTTCCACTGGTGAAAGTCCTTTTGCTCTAGTATATGGAACAGAAGCAGTTATTCCTGTTGAAGTGGAAATTCCTTCACTAAGAGTGGTGGTAGAGGCCAACTTGGAGGAGACAGAATGGGTTCGAAGTCGATATGAACATTTAAATTTTATCGAGGAGAGGAGATTGGGGGCCCTTTGTAGAGGACAACTTTATCAAAAACGAATGGTAAGAGCACATCATAAGAAAGTGCGCCTTCGTTGTTTCAGAGAAGGAGATTTAGTATTAAAAATGATCCAACCACCTCAAAAAGATCATCGAGGAAAATGGACTCCTACTTATGAAGGACCATATGTGGTGAAGAAATCATTCTCTGGTGGAGCAGTAGTTTTGACAAAAATGGATGGCGATGATCTTTCTCATCCTGTGAATGCCGATGTCCTGAAGCGATATTATGCATAAAAAAAAAGAGAGAGAAAAAAAACAAAACAAACAAAACAAAAATAAAGAAAAAAAGGAAAAAAAAGAGAAAAAAAGAAGAAATATGCTAAAGTGAAAACCCTTTTGGGCGCTTTAGGCAAGAAGCTATCAAGGATGGCTGGAAGACATTCGGTTAGAATCCACAAATGGTCAAGTAAAGACAGATGTATTTCAGAATACAGTGAGCGGCCAGTGGGGTTTTACTACGGGTTCAATGCTTATCAAAGTTCATGATTGAATTCGACAATTGCGAAGTAGGTGCACACAAAAACTGGGGCAGTTTTTGAGCGGAGTCTGGGTTTAGTCATTGAGTGCTTGTAAAAGAAATTCTATTTTTCTAAATTTCTTGAGCCTTCATATGTATATATTCTTCCTGAAAGGAATTGTTTCAGCTCTCTATCTACCTTTTTTCAATAAATACTCAGTAAATGATTATTCATAATCATTTGTTTCATTTGCTAGCCTTTCCACAAAACTTCTTGTACATATATTCTCTTAAATATTTTGCTTTTCATGTGCATAGCCATGCTGTTAAATTTATTGAGAATAAGCTTTGACATAAATATGTGGAAAACAAGTGCATTAGAAGATTGTTCTTAGGAAGGAATTGACAGGATTTGGTACTCTGGAGCTAAGAGAAATCAGGGGATATGAAAAATTGACAAAGAGATCACCAAAAGACGGTTTAAAGGCATTCGCTGGTGGAAAACCTTGTACAAGGGGTGTGCTTTTATCTATGGAAATATGGAATCAGGATTCATGCAACAGATTTCTTCCCTAGTTGGGGTGCCAAGAATCTTGATAAATTCTCCAAGTGGGCGACTGCATTTTCTCCAGGATCACGAAATAAGTGAAGGCTCGACAGTAACTATGGACCATGATCACAAAAACAGTTGACAGTTATAGAAATATTCACATTTTAACGATTCGTGATTGTGCAAGTACAAGGGATGACGGATGACAGATGATAAGGGACCATGTATGATAGCATCGTTTGCATCGTTTGCATCATTTGCATGTTTTCATTTCTCATATTAATAGAAAATGGGATAGTTACAACATGAGGATAACTTTGCCAAGAATTTCTTACACATTCAAGTATTTGTTTAGCCAAGCCGGGAGTGGCGCAATGATCCCGAGCACTTTCATTTTTCTCTTTAGTTTAGCCAAGCCGGGAATGGCGCAATGATCCTGAGCACTTTTCCGTTTTATTTGTTCAGCCAAGCCGGGAGTGGCGCAATGATCCCGAGCACTTTTATTTTTCCCTTCAGTTTAGTTAAACCGGGAGTGACACGTTGATCCCGAGCTCCTTTCATGTCCTTCATCACGATCAAGTCGTAGATCACCTAAAGAGATTAATTGTATTTTTTATATGTACCAAATAAAATCGATTTACTACACCTTTGTGCGCCATTTACTTCGTAAAAGTCACACAAAGGGGGGCAGCTGTAGTACCCGATTTTTGTCCGGATAAGATTTATTTGGTCATATAAAAAATTATGGTTTAAAAATAAATAAAATTGGTATGAAAAAGTCCAAGTTCGTTGGCAAACTAGGTCCATTTTCACAAGCCCAATAAATCAAGTCCAAAAACAAAAAAAAAATAATAAAATAAATAAATAAAGAATTCGGTTTGGGACTCTTGATCCATTTGTTAGTCTCCTTTTCCATCTCAAAATCCTCTCTTCAAATCCTATTCTTGTTAAACTTATCTTGTTACCCTTATCTTTATCTAACCCTCCCTCACCTATAAATACGATAGACTTTTGGGAAAAAGGGGACCTTTTTTTGGGGGAAGAGTTGGCAGTCACGCCTCTTTGATTCCTCTCTCTACAAAAAAGAATAACCCTCTTCTCTCTGTTTCTCTACTTGACCGGCCGCTCTTTCTTATCACCACCAGCCCAAGAACCATTTTGACTAGTTCATCACCTTATTCTCTCTCTGATCAACTCATTCTTGCTTGAATATTGCCCCATTGATTCTTTCTTCCTCTCGGCATCATCACAGGTACAACATATTCAATTGTATCTATTACCCATATATGATGATGTTACATATGCATATATATAAGTGATATATTATATGCATACATATGACATACTATGATATATTCCATATTATATGCATTGTAGTGCCTATTGATGATTGTAGTAGAAAATTGTGGGTTTATTTTATGAAAAATAAATATGATTTGTTTTTACAGTTTTTTGATAGTATCCAAGTGGGAGATTGTTAAGTGATGGATACTATGTTTTTAGTTTGGGTTATACGGGCTTATACATGAGTTTTGTGTATTGGGCTGATTGATATTTTTATACCAAAAAGAGGGGATATATATATAACCCTTATTCCTTGTAACCCTAAAATTTAATTAAGAGAAAATAAGAACACTGCAGCCGCCGTGGACGTAGGCATCATTGGCTGAATTACGTTAAAATCCTGTGTCTCTTGCTTGATTTCTTTCTTGCCTGATTGAATGTGCTTAATTCGTCCTTACAAAAACAACCACATATTGGTCAAAAAGTTAAGGCCGACATCTTTATTTTTTATTTTATACTTACTTTTCTTAATTTTAAAAGAGTTAAAGAAAGAAGAAATTATTGCTCCTGGAACCTTACATGGAACGACACATACGTATGTGATCTACTTTTTAGGAAATATATTAATTTCCATTTATTCCCTCTGACAATTGCAGAATTGCTAAATGCAATCAATCACTTTAGCAGCCTAGTAATAGGCCTATGAATAGCAAAAAAAATAAATTGTATTTAGATGTATCCTTTCTTTTACTCTCTATTGTTCCTATCGCAGTGCAATCTCCTTGGAGAATCTTTTAGCCTATATTTATAATTTGTAGGCACTTCAATATGACTATTCACAAGTGGAAGGGACACTTGAGAGTTGAGAGTTGAGAGTTGAGCGTTGAGCGTTGCATTAAATTAATAATTTCTCCACCTAAAAAATTTACAATTTGCCAAATCTTTAATTAATGCCTAGAATTTTGTAGCCACATCACTCTCTCTCTCCAACTAGCCACCCAAATCAAAATAATTCACCGTACTTTTCAGCGATATTAATGAACCGAGCTAGTCAAAATTGTCTTTTGTCGATAACAAATATGAGTTTTCAATCTCACATATATTAATCCGGTAGATAAACAGATACTCCTTCGGTTCCATTTTAATTATCCTTTTTTTTTGGGATGTCCCAAAATACATGCCTATTTTAATTAATGAAAGTTATTTTTCTCATTTTTCCTTATTTATTCTTAACTTGAAAAGCTCAATAACTAACTCAATAATCATACACGTTAATTATTGTGCTAAAGTATTTATCATTGTAACTAGGGGTATAAACGTTAAATTGAAGGGAAATTAAATACTTTTTTAAACTATGTAAAAAAATGAAGAGAACAATTAAAATGGACGGAAGGAGTTTAGGGTTTAGGCCTATGCTATTGCTTGAAATTTCCATTTTCGGGCTTGGAGGTTTATGGAGGAGGATGGGGTGGTTGATGTCGGATTAGTGAGAGGGGAGGAGGATATTGGGGCACAATTCTTGTGACTGTCAATTTAATTTTGGATTTGTTATTTTCATTCTTTTTCTCATCTTTATTTTTTTTAAAATCCTTATTTGAGTTTGGCACAGATTTTTTTTAAAAAAAAAAACTTGATTTCAATGTGAAATTTTCTCACATCAAAGCATAATTTAACAGTTAATCTATCATATCGGCAGATTGGCTAATCACGAGAGTAAAAACATGTATGAGTGTGTAGACTGTCATATTCTACACTTTCACGAATATAATTCAAACGTTTTAACAGCTAGTGATCAAAAGGAAATATGACCTCTTTTTTGATGACCCAATGTTATATTAATCGTATCCAATTTGTCTCACAGGCTTTAATCGTTTGGCCTTGTAGTTTTTGTAATATCGCAATCCTCTCTAGCTCGAATAAAATGTGTGCAATAGACGTCACAAACATATATGACGCGACTGTTAGATGAGGGATGAGAGGGGCTACAATCATTTGTTGTGAAGTTTGTACTTAGTTGAAATCACTTAGTGTGTTAGAATTAGAATCAATCTGAATACATACAGTCATTTCATTCGAGGTCCTGATCTGCCCGACTTTGGCTGATAATGGTTATTTTATCATCTCGGCAATCCTTAATTATGACTGCTCGTCTTACTTGTATTGAAAAATTAGTGCACCATGAGATTGAAAATGTAACAATTTCATCTCTAAATGACAGTGTTCTTTTTAAACTAGGGCATAATGACTCGTCATAAATATGATTAATGCATGTGTCTAAAACCGATATCGGTGGTTGACATAAAGATGTTTTCATTGACTTTTCGATGGTTGTTTTCTTAATGGAGAAATCCACATTAAAGTGGAGGAGATGTGAAACCAACTAACCAACCATGTTTTTGTACTTGAACTCTAAATGCTCCTACCCACTCACATCCCTAAAAATTATCAGACAAGTATCTTTTTTCTTAAGCTTCATCTATAGCGTTTTACCTTTAATGCATGCTCCTACTCTAAAATTTATCGGTCATACTAGTCATTCTAATATAAAACATCTCAAAGCATCTACAGTCTTTTGTGACAACACATAAACCACATGATTTGGATAAAAATTTATGATTTAAAATACAAATTCATGAATCATGTTTATATTGATCACTAAGAATAACCAGTACTCGTCATGGAAAACTTGTATCTTTACAATTTTTTGTTTCACTCACAGGCTTTTATCATGTGATGACAGGGCTTCTAGCTTTTGTAATAGCACAATGACCCAATTTTCTCTGGTTCATTAAGGCAAAATGCACGTCATAAATAATATGTGACACACATATGCAAAACTAGAGCTAACAAAAATTTTGGTCCGGGTCGGATAACTTAGGGTATTTATAAGATTCATACCTAGATTCGTTTGGATTTTCGAATGTACTTAATTGACCAAATTCAGATTGATTTTAGTTCGAACAAGTAAATCGAATAAGAATCCAATTCGGGTTAGGGTTCAAACAATTAAGAAAAATTTCTTACATTTAGACCCGAATCCGATTTAAATTGGACAAAAAATTCAATTTTGACCTGAATTTTTGACATAAATTTTCAACTCCGAAATAAATTTTAAACGCTCAAGGCTAACGTCGAGAATTACAAATCCATCCCAACAACGAAGTTTTTGAACAATTAATTTTATACTCCGGAAGGAATTACCTTATCCCTATCCAATCCCTTAAAAGAATTAAGGTCAATTTAAGATATGCACTTAATACCGAACGGTTACTTAGAGAGATAGTGACTTGAGCCTTGAAAATGACTTGAGATAACGAGCCGCCAGACACCGGAGAGGCCGTTTTGGTAATTCAACTCTAGACTTCTACGTTGCAGTATGATTAGGTGTCGCCCCCTCGTGGACTTATTTGCACATGTGAGTCAAACGTGGTTGTCCATGTATAAGGATCACATACGGACGCCCGTAGATTGTATGTTAGGGGCGTCACTTTTTTAAGTGTGGCCAAACTGTAGACCCCACACAAATATATTTTGGACAGACGAGATCAAAAATTAAAAATACAGACGCCCGCACTAGATCCTGAGGCTCCATCTATAAATTATTTTGTTTTCCATGCATAAATAAATCATTCTAAACATCGATCCTTGTCTATAGTCTATGCTACCTCTCCAGTCTCCACTCCTACATATATATATAAAATATAGCTAGAAGATTACTTGCTTGGTATATATAACTGTATATTGGCGGTGAGAAGAGAAGAATGTGGAAGCTAAAGTTTGCACAGGGAGGGAATAACCCATACTTGCACAGCACAAACAACTTTGTTGGTAGACAAACATGGGAGTTTGATCCTGATGCAGGTACTCCAGATGACCGAGCCGAGGTTGAAGCAGCTCGCGAAAATTACTACAGAAATCGGTACCATGTGAAGCCTAGTAGTGATCTCCTCTGGCAAATGCAGGTACAAATGAAGAAATCATGAAGATGCAGATGTTGTAGCATTTTTTTATTTATTATTAAGACTATTATTACAATTGGTCCACTGGTTTAAAGTGGCTAAGACTTTTAAAAATGTTCATTTTGTTGATTTGGAATGTTGATTGACAGTCTCTGAAGGAGAAGAATTTCGAGCAAAAAATACCACAAGAGAAGGTCGAGGATGGTGAAAAAATCACATATGAAAAGGTCACAACGGCATTAAAAAGGGCGGTCCTCGTCTTTGGTGCGTCGCAGGCCATTGACGGTCACTGGCCGGCTGAAAGTTCCTGCCCATTTTTCCTCCCTCCCTTGGTTAGGTTTTTCTGTCTTCCAATTTTTTTTCTTTGGTGATAGAACTCACTAGCTATAACGACTATATATTGATATTTGTTTGTAGGTAATGTGTTTGTACATAACAGGACATCTTGACACCGTATTTCCTGCAGAGTATCGCAAAGAAATTCTTCGCTACTTGTACTATCACCAGGTACATTAATTAATTGTCTTTGTTAACAACAATTTTCTAGTACTGGTTTTTGGTGCCCATGGCAGGGATGGCCGACGCAGGATTTGATGTAAGTGTAGGCAAAAAATTGTGGGATTCCGAGACAGCGCTCCTGAATTTTTTTGGGAGTTATTTATTAATTTAAAAGAAAATCAGAAAAACAATATTAAAATTGATATCATTGTAGAAGCTAGTAAATAGATGTATACTGATTTTTTGAATTATTTAATAATTTTTAAAAAACACAAGTTGTTAGAAACATGTTTTGAGCCCCTAATTTATTATATTATAAAATTAAAAAATCTAATTTAATGAATTTTTTGGTTTGAATAGAATAGAATAGAATTTGACCACTGCGGTACTGGCCCATAATACATTACAGCTGCACATTCATATGTATATTAAAGTTATTGAAATTCAGGTGGGGCAATTGCCCACTCTTGCCCTCTCATAGGTCTGCCCTTGGTC
Organism: Euonymus europaeus; assembly: GCA_963580455.1. Lineage (NCBI taxonomy): Eukaryota > Viridiplantae > Streptophyta > Magnoliopsida > Celastrales > Celastraceae > Euonymus > Euonymus europaeus. Next base: position 19,817,632 of record OY756968.1, on the reverse strand, counting down.
CATGTTAACATGTTTGGAACTTGAACGAATATGCAGAATGAAGATGGTGGATGGGGATTGCACATAGAAGGTCATAGTATTATGTTCTGCACAACATTGAGCTACATTTGCATGCGTGTACTCGGTGAAGGACCTGATGGTGGCATGGATAATGCCTGTGCTAAGGCACAGAAATGGATTCGTGATCATGGTGGTGTCACCTACATACCCTCCTGGGGAAAGACTTGGCTTTCTGTACGTTTAGAACCTTAATATAGTTTGAATACATTCTATATGGTTATGCAATATTTGACATCATTTCTTGTAGATATTCGGCCTGTTTGATTGGTCCGGATGCAACCCAATGCCCCCGGAGTTTTGGATGTTACCTTCCTTTCTTCCTATGCATCCAGGTTGGAGTAATTCTCTCTTTCGTTAAATTTTTTCTTCAGGTTGGATGTTCATTAATGCTTGTTAATCCTAACTTAATTTTGTTTAACGTAGCAAAAATGTGGTGTTATTGTCGGATGGTTTATATGCCAATGTCATATCTGTACGGGAAGAGATTTGTCGGTGCAATCACTCCCCTCATTCTACAATTGAGAGATGAACTCCACATTGAACCTTACAATAAAATTAATTGGAAGAAAGTTCGTCATTTATGCGCAAAGGTGCGTTCTATTAATGTAACCAGCTTTAGCATGAAAATGTAGATCTTACATTAATGTAACTACTTACATGCAGGAGGACATGTACTATCCACATCCCCTGATACAAGACTTGATGTGGGACAGTTTGTATATATTGATGGAGCCTCTCCTTACTCGTTGGCCACTAAATAAGCTGATTAGAGATCATGCTCTAAGATTAACAATGAAGCACATTCACTATGAAGACGAGAATAGCCGGTACATCACATTGTCTAGCATCGAGAAGGTAATGAACATTCCTGGAATTTTGAAGCACCAGTATATATATATGGGTTATGTTATGTTCTTGTCATATAAAATTAACATATATATATATATATATGAGTATTGATGAATTAATGAACAGGTATTATGTATGCTTGCTTGTTGGGTTGAAGATCCAAATGGGGATTGTTTCAAGAAACATCTTTCCAGGATCCCAGATTTCTTGTGGGTTGCAGAAGATGGAATGAAAATGCAGGTATTATAACTTGTCATTGTCTCACACTGAATGAAGAGAAAAAAAAATTAAATTCATTGAATGTTGATCAATGGAATAAATACATGCAGACTTTTGGAAGTCAAGAGTGGGATACTGGTTTTGCCGTTCAAGCTCTACTTGCCAGTAATTTCACTGATGAAATTGGGCCTGTGCTTGCGAGAGGACACGACTTTATAAAGAAATCACAGGTTTTAGTATTTACTTCTTAATCATAGGCTTAATGCATTTTGGACTAATTGCGATATGGTTCTGTGTAGGTCAAGGACAATCCTTCTGGTGACTTCAAGAGCATGTACAGACATATTTCAAAGGGATCATGGACTTTCTCTGACCAGGACCATGGATGGCAAGTCTCGGATTGTACCGCGGAAGGATTGAAGGTAATGAATTGGCTTAATTAATTTGTTCAATTGTGTAATGAGTCGCTAAAATTTTTTATATGTTTAATTTTACAGTGTTGTCTGCTTCTCTCAATGATGCCACCAGAAATTGTTGGTGAGAAAATGGAACCTGAGCGACTTTTTGATTCTGTGGAAGTCTTGCTTTCTCTTCAAGTAAGCATTTTCCCATGGTTGTTTTGATGTTCAATAGTGATTCTTATATCATGTAAATAGCTTCTTTGTATATGTACTTTTTGATTGTAGAGTAAAAATGGAGGTGTATCCGGATGGGAGCCAGCCACTGGTCCTGACTGGTTGGAAGTAAGTCCCTAAACTTGTCGATATATATTAAGTTTATTCTGTCGAGTTATGTACTGAGTGCATATATATATATATATATACTTTCTGATCATTAGATGTTTAATCCCACCGAGATGTTCGCTGACCTTGTGATTGAGTATGAATACCTCGAGTGTACTGCATCGTCTTTGACCGCGCTGGTGTTGTTCAAGAACTTATATCCAAAACACAGGAAGAAAGAGGTCGAAAACTTCATTACAAAAGCTGAAAGATTTATCGAAAGCAAACAGTTGCCAGACGGTTCCTGGTACGGGAATTGGGGCGTTTGCTTCATCTATGGAACATGGTTTGCTCTTCAAGGGCTAGCTGCTGTTGGTAAGACTTATGATAATTGTTTGGCTGTGCGTAAAGGCGTTGATTTTCTTCTCCGAACGCAAAGAGAAAATGGAGGTTGGGCCGAGAGTTATCGTTCGTGCCCAGAGAAGGTATATATATACACACTTATGATCATGATGTGTTGTAGTTCTTTATAAGATGGAGAATATGTAGATATTATTTTTCTTATTTTGTGATGTAGAGATATGTTCCTCTTGAAAGAGATGGATCGAATCTAGTACAAACATCATGGGCTTTGATGGGTCTCATTCATGCTGGCCAGGTAGATCAATCGCTTAACCAGTTGCCGGCTATCTAGTTAGGATTTTATGACCATTTGTTTGCAATGTGTAGGCTCTAAGAGACGCTACGCCTCTTCACCGTGCAGCAAAACTAATTATCAATTCTCAATTGGAGGATGGTGATTTTCCACAACAGGTAATTCAATGATCTAGTTTACTTACATAAGTAAATAGGAATATACAAAGTTTGAAGCCACTCATTCAAAATATATCTATATATATATATATATATATATGTATGTATGTATATGTATTGGCAGGAAATCTGTGGAGTCGCTGTGAGGAATCTCATGCAGCACTATGCAACATATAGGACTGTGTTTCCTTTGAGGGCATTAGCGGAGTATCGCCAGCGGCTTTATTTGTCTAATTAATAAACTCAACTACTATTGTTGAGCAATGTTTAGCAATGAATATATATATAGGCTTGGCTGATCTGGGGGCCACCGCAATTAAAAACCAACTTACTTGATTTGGCTTATCTACAAAGATAAAGACAAAACATATGTATGTATGTTTATAATAGTGCGTGTGTGGTGTGGCTTTTAATAAATGTGACTATAAGAAGAAATTTGTTCCAGCAATCAACGCTTGATAAATGTTTGAAATAATTCATATAATTTTGGTAGTTGGATCACTCAAGTTATAAAAAAAGCCTGGTTCAAAGAGGAGGTAAGGTTTTTCTTAATGACTGTCCAAAGAGTATCTGCTAAGAAAATGTGTTGATCAATAAGAGTGAAGTGTTTGTTTTTTACATAACTTTATGTGTAGTTAGAAATTATGCATGAACTCATTTCCTTCACTCTTATTGGCTAAGCAATTTCTTAGTATGTGTTCTTGGGCAAATTTTAAAAGGACCATTGATAAAATTCTAATATAATTTGATTAAGAAAAACTATTCTCTTAAAGAGGTAGAAACTTACAGCAAATGAGTCTACAGGTGAGTTCTAATCCCCCATCCTCGATTCTCCTGAATAAAAAAAGAAGAAGAAGAATATAGAAACTTAATTCTTTAATTCGAATATGACTTGAATTGAAGTCAGTAATTTAATTGTAAATTATTTCAATTTTGAATGAATTATTTGAACTTTATCCAATAGAAAAATAAAACGTAATGTGTAATAACAATACAACTACCATAAAAGAATTTATTTAACAGTTTTCAAAAAGTAGAAGAAGAAGAAAAAAAAACCATGATTGTTATAAAAACGACTAGAGAAAATTCACTTACAAGTCTGCTCTAAATAATTTTTCTCATAATCCTCATTCATTTGAATGTGTGCTTTTGCACTAATGCAAAACCTTATTCATGCCTATTTATATTACTCTTTGCAATGCAGTTGAGAGGCGTCTCTGAGATGGGATGACATATGTCGTCATGTACTCATTTAGGGCTTCAAATTTCCGGAAATATATTAGTAATATAGTAGTCCAATACCCATTTAGGTTCCATTGAGAAAAAAATCAACTGAACAATTCTTAGTCAATTACGACTTAAAAATAAAAAATTATTAAATTAATTAATTTAGGCCCATTTTAATTACTATCTAATTAATTGATTGGGTGTCAGCAATACATTCAGAAAAAAGTCGACCCCATATCATATCCTCCTGCGGCTGCGTGAGATAATCGACCAAAAGCCTGCACAACTACTAACATTTGCTTTGAACTTTCTCCATGCCGGCCGCTTTGGCCTTAGCCTAATCCTTTTTTTTATCGTTTCTAGTAAATAGGATATTAAATTTAGTGAACTTAGTCATTACAATTAAGTTCAAGTCCATTTAGTTACTTCCGACCCAATAGACATGATCTAGTCCGGCACTATTATTAAAAATATGTCATGTTCCTCAACGAACATTGATAGATGTTGAAAACGTCTACTTTAAGTGTAAATTATCATTAGCATTTGTCACAAAATTGGGGTTTTTGAAGTGATTTTGTACAAATAAATGTTAATCACCATGGATGAATCACTTTGTGTTTATTTTCATATTTATAGGCCCAATCATGAGTCCAACCTAAGTGAAGATCATGGAAGGTTTTTGTTGACATCATTGCTTACAACTTCTTCATTGCCATTCAATAATGGTTGGCATTCAACAATGGTTGGCATTCAAGCTTGCCATTGTTGAATATTTGTCCTTGTCATTGCCTATATAAAGGCATAATCTATTCTTTGTTAAGGACACACAACACACCAAACACAACAAGAAGAAGAGAAATAACAAGAGGAAGAAGGAGAAAAGAGAAGGAGTTCTTGCATCAAGTATAATAAGGGGGGTTTTTCTAGTTGTTTATACTTATGTTTGTGAATTTTATTTATTGCTATTTGTTTTGTAAACTTAATATGAGGAACTAATTCTCTTACTAAGGTGATGATGGATTCACTCTATTGTGTTTAATAAATTTGGTTGAGTTAATTGTGATTTATTCATGTCATGTCAAGTATTAAATTGCTATGTTTATTAATAATTAAATCTTGATGCTTAGCTACCATCTAGGTTTGATTAATGTGATGCAAATTGTAGTAGATGTCATGCTCAATTTGATAATAGCTTCTTGCAATTTATTACCAAAGTTACCTAGTCATAGATGCCATATGCTAGGAGTTTTGTGATCATTTCATAAGTTACATTGATCCTAATGCATTCTTGTTTGTCAAATTAATCTAGATGCCATGGATAATTACAAATTAAAGATAGTTGTGGTAAGTTAAATGCCAATGACTACTACATGAATTAGAAAACTTGATCTTTGACATGCTTGGATGAATTCATAATTGATAACCATATGATTTAAATACAATAGAGTGGTGAAATCAAAGCCTTAGTATTTATTATTTGTGTTGATTTCTCAATTTTAGTTTTGGTGTTTATTAATATTACTATAAAAGAGAAAGAAAAGAAAAACTTGTTTTTCTAAGAATTAGAGTTAGTTAATCTTCAGTCCCTGTGGGTACGACACTCGTCTTTGCCACATTTATACTACTTGGATTCGTGCGCTTGCGAGTATAAATAGAGTTTTAAAATTACTATTTTTAGTAGTTTTAAAACGATAACAAACATATATGTATCTTGTTCTTTGTATGTTATCATTGTTCTCATGTACTGTCTTGAGTTATCTCTTGTATAAATATGTAGTAACGAGAAAATATTTATTTAATGAAAATCATCCCAACAAATTCTCTATATGGACATTAAAATAGAGCATCATTCGTATCGTGTTGCTTTAGACATTAAAATAGTTAGAGTCGACCCTGAACTGATAAACTACTGTTACTCCGTTAACAAAAAAATTCATCATACATGAAACTCCATGATTTTTGCAGTAAAGTTGAAACTGAAAGGTATGAAATAAAATAATAATAAAGTATTTAAAATAATTGTACAAACTAAGCCTAAGGCGGTCAGACAACTCATATGACCTTTGTGTGGGTTAGGGAAAAAAAAAGAACCAAGAGGGCTGACTCGTCATTGCACCATCAAAACCATAGGTATTTTCATCCAAGAACAAGTATTCTAATCCCCGTAATCAATCCGCCCTTTAAAATCATTCAAAAAAATCACAAGAAATCGAAATCCGACCATTTGTCTCCGAAAATGTCAAGTATCCCAATAATATAATCATCCCAAAAATGTACCAATAGACATAACCATGAATCTGAATTCTAAATTTGCCTCCAAATCATTTAATGTATGTGCTGCCACATAAAATTATGAATACTTTTAGATGTTTTATATTGGATAACTAGCACCACTGATTTATCCCTCCTCTTTATCTTCCTTCTCCAATTCCACTGATTCGGTTTCGTCTCTACATTTGTAGTATTATTATATAATTCATGGCAGACCATAGCACAAACCCATCAATCATGGACTCAAGGCCCCGACACCCACTTCACCAAATCGCAGAAACACCCACGCAAAAGCTGTAACACCACCCTGCTTACATGCCTCTAACACCTTAAATATCATAAAATCATAAAATTAAACCTTAAATGCTTACATGCCTAACAATCTAAAAATAATGTATGTAATTTTATTTTTTTACATTACTATTTACATGGTTACATGGGTTTGGGCCCAAATATACCAAAATAAACCTAAGCTCTCTCGCCCACAACGCATAATTTTTTTTTACAAAGCCCTAATACTAATACACAACTAAACACAAAAATTACATAAAAGACCCAATGCTATATACAAATCAGATGGAGGCCCAATAATCCAAACAAAAACTAAAAGCCCATATCATCAAATTTGGCCCAATATTGTTCATCATCTTGTCCATCACAACCGTGACCGAACACCTCATTTCCTGATGTGACTATATTCGAATACATGTTTTGCTGATATTGATAAATATGTGAGATTACTTCTTGTATAGTATAGATGGAACTAAATAAAAATTTAATGTGGACATTAATATTGTGGTTCGTAATATAAATGCATTGGATTAAAAAAAGAAAAGAAAAAAAGAAGCCCTTTTAGTATTGATCAAAAAAAATATATGAAAAAGGAAGGGGAAAAAAAGACATTAATATAATTTTGATGCCTAATGGGCAGATATCCTTTGGGCACTCATTAAGAAAATGAAATCACTCTCAATTAAGAGCCAACTTTCTAGATTTGGCTTATCTACAAAGATAGATAAAGACAAAACATATGTATGTATGTTTATAATAGTGCGTGTGTGGCTTTTAATAAATGTGACTATAAGAAGAAATTTGTTCCAGCATTCAACGCTTGATAAATGTTTGAAATAATTCATATAATTTTGGTAGTTGAATCACTCAAAGTTATAAAAAAAAGTCTGGTTCAAAGAGGAGTAAAGGTCATTGGATAAAGTGCTAATTAAATTGGATTTCATAAAAGGATTTTGGTAATGAGTGCCCAAAGGGTATCTGCTAAGAAAATGTGATTGTCGCAATCGGTTTTGCGAAAGAAACCTTTATAAGAATCGCTACCAATTGTAATAGGTGCAATTGGTCACCAAAAAACAATAGTTTGATCTGCGAAAAATCAGAAAACAGTTAAGTGAGTTTATTACATATGGAGAAAGTACGAGGCACCCCACAACGTCTGTTTTAAAAACAGTTGTCAACTTAACTTTTATTATCCCATTAAACAATTTTGAGAAAATTAATTTGACAAAAATATGTATATGGGGCAAAAATAATTACATAAAAAATATATTGAAATAAAATAATTTTAAGAAATATAAAAAAAATCTATATCAAAATAGGGTGAAATAATTTTAGAAAATATATAAAAAACTAATCGAAATAGGATAAAATAATAATTTAAGAAAATATAATATTATATCAAAATAGAATAAAATAATTTTATAAAATTATATCAAAATAGAATAAAATAATTTTACAAATTATATAAAAATTATATCGAAAGTCTAATATTAAGGTTCATGAAATTCTTCCATCCAATGGTCAAATTTTCATGAAACACTCTCACCTCAAGAATCTTTCCGAGAGTGCATCCAATACCTTCCCCAAATAGATTCCATCGTAGGCAAAGACTTTCGATATAAATTTTATACATAATACATAAATAAGATATACAATATGTAAGTTTAAAGTAAAATAAAAGATAAAATAAAGTAACAAATAAAATAATAGAAATAAAAATAAAAGTAAAAGTAAAATAAAAATAGAAATAGATATAAATATAAATATAAAACAAAAATAAAATACAAAAATACAAAAAATATAATAATGAATAAAGTGAATAAAATAAAATAATAGTAATAATAATAATAAAATGAAAATAAAACAACGAATATATCTATATGTATGTATAAAACTAAGAATAAATAAAAAAAAAACACAAATAAATAAGATAAAAAAAAACAAAAAATAAATAAAAATAAAACGAAAAAAAAGTAAGATAAATAAAGATAAAGATAAAGATAAAATAAAAATAAGTAAGATAAAAATAAAACAAAAATAAAAAAAAAATTTGGGAACCGAGTTTTTTGTGTGTGGACTATACGATATTGAATTATCGCAAATCCTCCAATCAAACATATCAAAATATTAAATCATATAATTAACACATAAATCAAACAACACCAAATCAATCATATAATCACATATAAACATGTTTCAAATAAACAACATATTAACCATATTGAAAAATGATGAATGGAATGGAATCTCGGTTCCCTTTTTTTATTGGCAATCGATTATCCCAACCATATTATTAAATTAGTATAATTGAAATTTTATAATTAGTTGCCTTGATGAAATGAGCACATAATATCACATGTAAAATTTTGTTATCATGCAATTTTCAAACCCAAATATACATAAGATCCAAAGCCCAAATAATTCACATAATCCTTTGGCCCAATTTCCTTAAACCTCGACTCATTTAATCCAAATAAGCCATATATCATGGATTCACAGTATTGGTTACATAAAATCCAGCAAGCTAACTAGCACAGTCACTACTAGGGCACCGACATTGACAAACTTGTCTTTTGCAATCAATATGCACACTGTGTCTTTTGCAATCAACATCCATATTGCATATTACATATCTATATAACACACATACATAATACTACACTCGCACATAGCAATGCATATACTCTTATATATATAATATATATCTATGCATATATTAACACAGACAAAAATAGGTACATATTTAAACTCAAAACAAACATTGAGCGCGCGCACACACACATATATATAGATATACTTACAGAGTTATACATGTGAATGACGAGGTTGAATATGACAGTAGAGTAAAAATGAAGGTAGAAAGGAGCTCGGTAAAGACTTATGTCAAGGTGAAGTTCGGGTAATGATTTTTGAGATGTGAGTGATCTTGTTGTGAGAGAAGTTAGTAATCAAAAGATTTCCTTCATTTTCCTCTCTAATTTTCAGAACTTTTCTTCTTCCTTTTCTTTGGGTTTCCAGAATTTTCTCCTCCTAATCTCTGGAATTCTCTCTCTCCAAAAATTCTGGGTTTTTCTCTCCCTCTTTCCTCCCTAGAAAAATTCTGGCTTTTTTTCTTTTTCCCTCTACTGAAATTCCTCTCCTACTTATAGCTTTTTCAACCCTTGATTCCTTCTTCACCCTCATGATTTCATTCCCATTCTAATCTCTCAATCACCTTCCCTCAAATTCTGGAAAATCACCTAAACCGCAACATCTTCCCTAAATAACTCATGAAATCCCGAAACATTAGGCTCCAAATCGCTCCCCCAATGTAAACCCTAAGATTCCGGTGCCTCTATCTCTCTCCTGAAAACCTTAGATCACTAGCTTGAAGAGAAGAAATACAAACGAGGGTTTGGAGATCAGGTCTCAGATTTTCTCATTAAGAAGAATATTCAGTACAGCTATGATGTCTTATACAAAAAAAAAAAAAAAATAATTAACTAAAACCTATAAATAGAAACTCTTCTAGAAGACTAAACAATTCCCGTTCACACTAATACGACAACGAATCTATGTGATAACAGGCCCCCTCAAGCTGAACTGTGAGCATTGAACACATTCAGCTTGCATAAGAGAATACGAAGTTGAGAGACAGTAATTGGTTTGGTGAGAAAATCACCAGGTTGAGCAGCAGAAGAAAGATGAAGAAGCTTGACAAAACCAAGTTGCACTTTCTCCTGAACGTAATGGCAATCGATTTCAATATGTTTGGTCCGCTCGTGGAAAACAGGATTGTTCCCAATGTGAATAGCATCTTGACTGTCAAAATAAAGAGAAATAGGAACAACCCGTGAAACGGAAAAATCACGAAGCAAAGCAGCAATCCAGACCAATTCATTACAAGTATGTGCCATGGCACGATATTCTGCTTCCGCCGAAGAACGAGAAACAGTATGTTGTTTCTTAGATTTCCAAGACACCGAACAACTTTCAAGCATAATGCAAAAACCAGTGACGGAGCGACGAGTATCGGGACAAGAAGCCCACGAACAACCTTCAAGCATAATGCAAAAACCAGTGACGGAGCGACGAGTATCGGGACAAGAAGCCCAATCCGAATCACAATAAGCACGCAAACAAGTTGAAGTGGTGGAAGGGAAGAACAAACCTTGACCAGGAGAGCCTTTCAAATAACGAAGTACTCGAAAAGCAGCATGAAGATGAAGATCAGTAGGCCGGTGAAGAAATTGGCTTAAAGTGTTTACAGCATAACTAATATCCGGGGGGGTAACGGTCAAGTACATAAGGAGTCCAACCAAACGACCAATAAGAAGAAGCATCAGCCAAAGGAACTCCAGAAGTAATAGAAAGATAAACATTCAGTTCAGTTGGGGAATATTCAAGAGGCTTAGCACTCGTGTATCCAGTGTCATGTAGGAGATCCAAAATGTACTTGCGTTGATTAATCATCAAACCACTAGAACCACCCCGGGGTGCCGGGAGCCCATGGTTTGCCCACCCAGGTACCCGCCCAACCCCGAATGACCCGAAACTTCACGCGGAGCTATAAGATGTCACAAGAACCCTATTTGGTCGGGCATTGTGCGAGGGATTTTGAACTCGGGTCGGGTTTTTTACAAAAGTCCGAATCGGTGCACCCCGACGAGCGCAAAGTGCGGGTGACCACCCAAATGAGCTCGGAATGGGCTGAAATTTCACATGGAAGCATCAAAAGTCATGGGGAACGTTTTTTTTTCTCGGAGGTTTGGCAAATTCCAAACTCGGATGAAGGTGTTGTTCCACACGCCATATGGAGGCCACCACGGGGTGCCGGGAGCCCATGGTTTGCACAACCAAGTACCCCGCCAACTCCGAATGACCCAAAACTTCACGTGGAGCTATAAAATGTCATAAGAAGCCTATTTGGTCGGGCATTGTCCGGGAGATTTTGAACTTGGGTCGTGCTTTTTTTCAAAAGTCCGATTCGGGGCACCCGACGAGCGCAAAGTGGGGGTGACCACCCAAATGAGCTCCGAATGGTCTGAAATTTCACATGCGGGCATAAAATGTCATGGGGAACGTTTTTCGTTCTATGACTTTTTAAAATTCAGAACTCCGATGGAGGGTTTTCCAAGAAGTCCATATCCAGCTCACCCGACGAGGGCAAGGTGCGAGTGCCACCCCAAATATGCTCGGAATGGGCTGAAATTTGACGTGGAAGCATAAAATGTCATAAGGAACATTTTTTGTTCTCGGACTTTTTGCAAATTTTGAGTTCTGCTCGAAGAATGGGGGGGACTACGCTTTTTCTGATTTTGACGTCTCCTACTTGCGGTTTCAGAAACGCTCTTAAGACATATATAAGGGGGGACAGGTCCATCGCTCATAAAAGTCCCTCGCGCGCGCTAGGGGTGGGCGTCGCGCTGATGGAAGAAAGGATGGAGGGGGGCTACAAAATGTCATAAGAAGCCTATTTGGTCGGCCATTGTGAACTTGAGTCGAGGTTTTTTCAAAAGTCCGAATCCGGACGCCATACGAGCGCAAAGTGCCTGTGACCCCCCAAATGAGCTCCGAATGGGCTGAAATTTGATATGCAATCATAAAAAGTCATGGGGAACATTTTTCGTTCTCGGACTTTTGGCAAATTCCGAACTTGGATGGAGGGTTTTCCAGGAAGACCATATCCAGCGCCCCCGACGAGGTCAAGGTGCGAGTGAAATTTCAAAACTGCTCGGAATGGTCTGAAATTTGACGTGGAATCTTAAAATGTCATAAGGAACATTTTTTGTTCTCGGACTTTTGGCAAATTTCGAGCTCTGCTCGAAGAATGGGGGGGACTACGCTTTTTCTGATTTTGATATCTCCTACTGGCGGTTTCAGAAACGCTCTTAAGACATATATAAGGGGGGACAGGTCCATCGCTCATGAAAGTCCCCCGCGCGCGCTAGGGGTGGGCGTCGCGCTGATGGAAGAAAGGATGGAGGGGGGCTACAAAATGTCATAAAAAGCCTATTTGGTCGGCCATTGTGAACTTGAGTCGAGGTTTTTACAGAAGTCCGAATCCGGGCGTAAGACGAGCGTAAAGTGCGTGTGACCCCCCAAATGAGCTCCGAATGGGCTGAAATTTGACATGCAAGCATAAAAAGTCATGGGGAACGTTTTTCGTCCACGGCTGATCTCCAACCCAAGAAAGTATTTCAATGGACCCAAGTGCTTGAGCTTAAAACAACCAGCAAGATATATTTTTATAGAATTAATAAGATCAGCATTTGTCCCACCAATAATCATATCATTGACGTACAAAAGTAAGGCAATAAAATCATGACCTCGCTGGAAAGTGAACAATGAATAATCACTCTTGGATTGCTTGAACCCATAAGACATTAACAAAAATGTGAATTTTTCATTCCACTGGCGGGAGGCTTGCTTCAGCCCATAGATAGATTTTCGTAACTTGCAAACAAGAGAAGGATTTTGATGTTGATAGCCAGGAGGTTGCTTCATATAAACTTCCTTGGTCAAATCCCCATTGAGAAAAGCATTGTGATCATCTAGTTGGTGTAAAGACCAATTCGACATGGAAGCCAAAGCAAGAAAAATCCGAACAGTCACCATTTTGACGACAGGAGAAAAAGTCTCAGTGTAGTCAAAACCAGCTCGTTGACGAAATCCTTGTGTCACTAAGCGGGCCTTATGGCGTTCAATGGTACCATCCGAGTTATATTTAAGTTTGTATACCCACTTAGCGGGCCTAATAGCTCGACACCCAGGAGGTAAAGATGTGAGATCCCAAGTGTGATTGGAAAGTAAAGCTGCCAACTCAGTGTGCATGGCTGCTTCCCAAGCTGTTATGTTTATTAATAATTAAATCTTGATGCTTGGCTATCATCTAGGTTTGATTAATGTGATGCAAATTGTAGTAGATGTCATGCTCAATTTGAGAATAGCTTCTTGCAATTTATTATCAAAGTTACCTAGTCAGAGATGCCATATGCTAGGAATTTTGTGATCATTTCATAAGTTACATTGATCCTAATGCATTCTTGTTTGTCAAATTAGTCCAGATGCCATGGATAGTTGCAAATTAAGGATAGATGTGGTAAGTTAGATGCCAATGACTACTACATGAACTACAAAACTTGATCTTTGATATGCTTGGATGAATTCATAATTGATAACTATATGATTTAAATACAATAGAGTGGTGAAATCAAAGCCTTAGTATTTATTTATTTGTGTTAATCTCTCCATTTTAGTTTTTGTGTTTATTAATATTACTATAAAAATTAAACTTTTTTTTTAAGAATTGGAGTTAATTAATCTTCAGTCCCAGTGGGTACGACACTCGTCTTTGCCATACTTATACTACTTGGATTTGTGATTTTTAGAATTACTATATTTTTAGTAGTTTTAAAACGATAACAAGTTTTTGGCGCCGTTGTCGGGGACTGGAGTTATTAATTTATCTCTAGTTTCAATTGTGTATATTATTGCCTATTTATTTATTTATCGAATAGTTTACTTTATTCTTCGAGTACATGCTTGGACGTCGATCTAAAAGTCTTAACCTACTCGAATACGATCCAGAGATTGAGCAAACTCTCGCACAACTCAGAAGAGAAGCAAGAATGAAAAGAAATATGGAAGAACAAAATATAAATGCTCTTGCCCAAGTTGTAAATCCACAAGCTAATGCACAAATTCGAAGGCCAATGAAGAATTCATTTATACCTCAGAATTTGGCTCAACCATGAAGCATAGCACTTCAACCCAATGTTCAAGGAAATGTCACATTCTCTCCAACTTTTCTTAATGCAGTACCTCATTTTAGAGGCACACCATTAGATGATAAGTATCCGCACATCAGGGATTTCTTTGACCTCTATATGACACAACGTGTCCAGGGTTTGACACCAGAGGAAGTTCGACTCATTCTGTTCCCATTTTCCCTCAAAGATGCTACAAACCTATGATTCAATTCATTGGCCCCAGAATCGATCAATTCATGGGAGGAAATGGCAACAAAATTCTTGAAGAAATTTTTTCCAGCCCAGAAAACAAAGCAATTAAGGAAAGACATTCAAACATGGTAGAAAAAGGATGGTGACTTATTCTATGAAGCTTGGGAGCAATTTAAACAGCTGCTTCTCAAATGTCCACACCACAACCTATCTCAAGAAGATCAAATTCAAGCTTTTTATGAAGGTTTGGATGCTAACAATACAAGCATCGTAGACTCTGCATATGGAGGTGTGTTGATGGAGAAAAGTAGTGAAGAAGCTTTTGAGTTATTTGAAACTCTAAGCAAGAATTCTCAACAATTCTCTTCTCAAGGAAAGCAAGGAGTAAAACTTCCAAGAGGCATGTACGAAGTCCACACCACAGATAGGAATCAACCTCAGTTGAAAGCCATGGAACAAAAAATTGATATGTTGGTAAAAGCATTTTCTGTCAGAATTCGTCATCATCTCAACAAGCAGCTCAAGTTGTAGTGTGCGCAATTTGTTCTCAATCATATCAAACTACAGAGATGTGTCCCATGTCTCCTCTCTCAGAACAAGAACAAATCAATTATGCAGGGCAAAGTGGTTTTTATCCCAACAGCATTCCATATGCAACTACAAACCATCCGGGATGGAAAACCCATCCAAATTTTGGTTGGAGGGGACAATATCAGAACAAGAAAATCCATCAAAATCAACAGCAGGCACAAACAGAACCAAGAAAAACTTCGTTGGAAGAACAAATGACTCTTCTTGCTCTTAATACCAATAATTTCATTCAAAAGATGACACAGCAGAATAGCATTTACAACCAACAATTCAACAATACTCAAACTTCCATTCAGAAACTTGAAGTTCAAGTTGGTCAAATTGTGAAGCAATTAAGTAAAAGAGAATTTGAAAAACTTCCAAGTCAGACAGAAATTAATCCGAAAGGTAAGGAACAAATGAATGTCATCACTACTTGTGGAGGACGAACTGTGGGATATTTGGACAAAGACGCTTCTAAAAATGAAGAAAGGTCACAGAAGAAAGAATCAACAATGATTCAAAGCAAAGTTAGTGCACCAGTAAAAACTCAGAGTTTTGAACCTCATATGCCTTTTCCTAGATGATTGGGGAGCGAAAAGAAGGTTGAACAAATTCAGAAGGTCATGGATATTTTTCGGAAGGTGGAGATTAATATACCTCTCCTAGATGCAGTCCCACAAATTCCAGCTTATGCAAAATTTCTGAAAGATATTTGTACAAGGAAGAAGAAGCTGCCACCATATGAGAAGGCGATGCTAACTAAACAATGTAGTACTGTGTTGAACAAGAAACTACCACCAAAGTTGAAATATCCAGGAAGTTTCACTATTCCTTGTGTTGTTGGTCAAGTTTCTTTTGAAAAAGTTTTCTAGATTTAGGTGCTAGTATTAATCTAATGTCATATTCTGTTTTTGTGCAGCTAGGTCTAGAGAAGGAGTTACAACCAACTTCAATCACTTTGCAATTAGCGAATCGATCGATAAAATTTCCAAGGGGAACTATAGAGGATGTGCTTGTCCAAGTTGACAAATTCTTCCTTCCTGTAGATTTTATCATTCTTGACATGGAGGAAGACAGAAATGTACCAATTATTTTGGGTCAACCTTTCTTGGCCACTGTAGGAACTATTGTGGATGTTCAAAAGGGTTGTTTGTCTATGACAGTACAAGGACAAACAGTAGAATTTAAGTTGTTTGAAGCTACACGACATCCATCGGATATCAGGGAATGTTTCAGCATTGAAATTTTAGATGTCTTAATTTTTGATATATTTTTGGAGCATCATTCTATTGATCATTTGGCAACTTGCCTTACTTTTCTTGAATTGCAGGTTAATGAAGATGGAGATGTTGTGGAATTTTGTGCATATCTGGAGAAGCAACAACTATCAAATAACCAATGGAGATGAACTTTTGAAGTTCTTGGTCCTCCAGTCACCAAAGTGATCCCTTCCATTGAATGTCCACCAAAGTTAGAATTGAAGCAACTTTCAGAGCATTTGAAATATGCTTATCTTGGTGTTGAGGAAGCATTACCTGTCATTGTAGCTGCTAATCTTACTAATTCAGAGGAAGAAAGTCTTTTGTGGGTGTTATGTGAATACAAGAGTGTTCTTGGATGGTCCATTGCTGATATCAAAGGCATAAGTCCTACTATGTGCATGCACCGAATTTTGCTAGAAGATGATTCAAAATCCTCGCGTGAAGCACAAAAAAGCCTAAATCTAGCTATGAAGGAGGTTGTTGGAACTAAAATATTGAAGTTGCTCGATGTTGGAGTTATATATCCTATTTCTGACAGCAAATGGGTGTGTCCAGTGCAAGTTATTCCCAAAAAGTCAGGAATCACAGTGATCACCAATGAAAAGAATGAGCTCATCCCAACAAGAAAACAAACAGGGTGGCGTGTGTGTATTGATTACCAAAAGCTAAATTATGCTTCAAGAAAGGATCACTTTCCATTGCCATTTATTGATTAGATGCTAGAGAGACTTACTGGCCATTCTCATTATTGTTTTCTTGATGGATACTCAGGTTATAACCAGATTGTCATTGCACCTGAGGATCAAGAGAATACGACATTTACATGTTCTTTTAGAACATTTGCATACAGAAGGATGCCATTTGGACTATGCAATGCACTAGCTACATTTCAATGGTGTATGACAAGCATTTTCTTTGACATGGTGGGTAATATCATCGAGGTATTTATGGATGATTTCTCTGTGTTTGGTTCTTCTTTTGACACATGCCTGTATAATCTTGCCTTGGTTTTGGAAAGATGCAAGGAAACTAGTTTGGTTCTCAATTGGGAGAAATGTCACTTTATGGTGCAAGAGGGTATTGTTCTTGGCCATCCCATTTCAACAGATGGGATTGCAATGGACAAAGCAAAAATTGAAGTTATATCTAAATTACCACCTCCCACTTCAGTCATAGAAGTGCGATCTTTTCTTGGACATGCGGGGTTCTATCGTCGCTTTATCAAAGATTTCTCGGCCACTATGCAGTCTGCTTACCAAAGGTGCAGTTCTCAACTTTGATGATGAGTGTCTATAGGCATTCAACAAATTGAAGCAGTTACTTACATTAGCATCGATAAGGACAGCACTATACTGGAGTTTACCATTTGAGCTCATGTGTGATGCAAGTGATTATGTAGTTGGGGCGGTATTGGGTCAAAGAGTTGACAAGTTGCCACATGTCATTTATTATGCCTGTAGTACTCTTAATGATGCTCAACTCAATTACTAAACATCAGAGAAAGAATTACTAGCAGTGTTTTTTGCACTGGAGAAATTTCGATCATACTTAATTGGTTATAAGGTGATTGTATACAATGATCATGTAGCTTTCAAATATTTGCTTTCCAAAAAGGATTCAAAGCCAAGATTAATTCGTTGGATATTATTGCTCCAAGAATTTGATTTGGAGATAAAAGACAAGAAGGGAGCAGAGAATGTTGTAGCAGATCATCTATCTCGTATTGTTCAAGAAAATAGTGATGACCAAACTGAGCTGCCATTGAATGAAAGCTTCCCAGATGAACAACTTCTTGTTGTACAAATTGAGGTACCTTGGTATGCTTACATAACTAATTATCTTGCAGAAGGTGTTATTCTCAAGAGCTGGACTTCTCAACAACGGAATAAATTCTTCTCCACAGCCAAGCATTATTTTTGGGACGAGCCCTATTTGTACAAGCATTGTGCTGATCAAATTATTTGTAGGTGTGTGCCCCAAGAGGAACAACGGAGTATTTTGCAATTTTGTCATACATTTGCTTGTGGGGGTCACTTTGGCACTCAAAGAATTGCTACAAAGATTTTGCAATTAGGATTCTATTGGCCCACTCTCCATAAAGATGCTCACATTTTTTGCTCTACATGTGATAATTGTCAGAGACTTGGCAATATTTCTCGCAGAATGAAATGCCACTCAACAATATTCTGGTAGTCGAAATCTTTGATGTCTGGGAATAGATTTCATGGGCCATTTCCTAAGTCTTTTGGAAATGAGTACATATTGGTGGCAGTAGATTACGTATCCAAATGGGTTGAAGCCGTTGCAAGCTCATCTAACAAAAGTGATGTCATGACCCGGTTACTTCAAAGAGTAATATTTTCCAGATATAGTACTCTACATGCTATAATCAGTGATGAAGGAAAGTATTTTTTGAATCGGAGTGTGGCTACACTTCTTGCCAAATATAACATCACACATTAGATTGCCACTGCTTATCATCCTCAATCTAGTGGACAAGCTAAGATTTCTAACAGAGAATCAAACAAATTCTGGAGAAGACAGTGAATATCAAGAAAATTGATTGGAGTATAAAATTAAACGATGCTCTTTGGGCATATCAAACTACGTACAAAACTCCAATTGGCATGACTCCATACTGTTTGATTTTTGGAAAGGCTTGTCATCTTCTTGTAGAACTTGAACACAATGCATAATGGGCAATCAAAAGGTTCAACTTTGATTATGATGTTGCTGGTGAGAAGAGAAAATTACAGCTAAATGAACTCGAACAAATTCGTGATGAAGCTTATGAAAATCACGAATTTACAAGGATAGGACCAAGCGATACCATGATCAGGATATCGTGGCTAAAGAATTTTCTCCTAGTCAAAAGGTACTTTTGTTTAATTTTAGACCTAAAACTTTTTCCAGGGAAATTACGTTCGCGATGGTATGGTCCATTTCAAGTTGTTCATGTATATCCACATGGTGCTGTTGACATCAAGAACTTGGAGATGAGAAATGAATTCAAGGTTAATGGGCATCGTCTCAAACATTACTTTGAAGCCAATTTTAATGCAGCAGAGTCTAGTATTACACTTCGAGACCCAGGTAAGTAATTAAAAGGTATCACTTCGTCTAGCTCCGACGTTAAATACAACGCTCATGGGAGGCAACCCATATTCCAATCTCATGGTATGTGATTGTATAAGAAATAAAAAAAATAATAATAAAATCTATTTATGCACTGCAGCCCTTCCTACTGTTTTTACTTCTACTGATTTCTAATTTCCTTTTATAGCCATCGGAAAGATGCCGAGGCGCCTTCGTTCGTCTACCTACCATACGAAGGACCATCTATTCCAGAGAGCCGATATCATCCTGAAATGCAAGATTGATACACTAATTCAACAAGTCGATGCTACTCAATGAGCAATGTAGTTTTTGAGGACTCACAACTTGATGTTTCTCATGGATCTAGATCCTAATATGAACTTGCCCGTCTATCCGAAGATCATTCGTTCATTTTATTCTACTCTTAAGAAGGTTGAGAAGGGCATAGTGTATAAGGTCATCATAGTTGGCGTGAAAGTTTGATTTATGACATCGAAACTCTATTTTTGTCTAGGTTTTCCACTAGAATATGATACTTCCACTGGATTTAAAGCACCTATCACCGCAAGAAAAGAATAGATGATTAATGAGATGTGTAAGGGTAACTACAATCGATATGCCAACGCTACACGACGTTCTTACTTACCACCAAATATGTGGTTGCTCGAGGACGCCATTCGAAAAAATCTCTGCCCCCTCGGCCATTCTTAGCAGCGGCGGAGCAAGTTCTTAGCAACCTTATGCTACATGTATAAGGGGACCTGGTTTGATGTAGGGAAAATTTATATGGCTTCAATGCTTAAGGTCAAACTTTTTGTCGAATAGAGGCCTAACAAAAGTTGGAAAATTATATTTTCCAAGGCTCATCATGCGATTGCTTCAATTCAAGGGTATTCACCCTCCTCGACCTCAGCAATCTTCAGAATATCTAGCACCACTATTGGAAATGTGGACATGGAGCCAAAGTACATAGAGCATCACCACCGCTAGCTGTAGACTCTTCACATCCATACAAACTGAGTACAGTTATGGGGCAATTAACACAATTGGGGGTTAGACAACAGCGGATAGAGCAAAAGCTGGATACTCTCCTGGAGATGATGAATGCTTTCAACTAATCGCTTTCGAGTTATTTCACCTTTAGGTTTTATCTTTCTTTGCCTTGTTTTTCATATGGTTCAATTTCATTCTCTTATGTGACATTGAGGACACTGTCTTGTATAGATGGGGGGTGGTGGCATATTCATGCACTTTGATGATTTGGTACAATTAAGTTTGAGTCAATGTTTCTATCTGGATTATTAGAAAATAATTTCTAAAACTCTTTTGTGCACAAATACTAAGGCTCGTGGTAAGATGGATGATAATGCATAATACTAAGAGAATTTTCAAGATAAAGCACAAATTAAGTTTTAAATGAGTGGGGAGAAATGAGTAAACAACTTATGAACTTTCATTGATATTTTGAAATGGATAATTGCTGTCAACGAACACCATTACATGGTTTGTGGAACGTTGGTTGAATGCTGAGGATGATATTGATCAATTTTTGAGATTTCAATTGTAATTGCTTGAGCTTTTGTTTGTGAGGTATGGTGTGAAAAAAAAACAAAAAACAAAAAATCAGAAAAAAGAGAGAAAAAGAAAATAAAAGAGAAAAAAAAGAATGGTAAGTCATTCTCAGTCTTCAACATCCTTAGGAAGACAAGTATAATCTTATTTTGTTTCTGATTTCACCAAGTTTCTATTATTTGTTCTTATCTCAAAATTTTGATCTTTAAATTCCAAAGCATGTTTGTGGTAAGAATTGTGGAAGTTCTAGGCAACTAATATACCTATCATGTGATCAATGTTTGTTTCTTTGTCTGTCCTTAAATTGACTTTTCTTCTGAGTGCATATATGTTTTCCAACTCCATGAGAGAAATTCCAAGCACTAAAATCCTTCTTTAACCTGTGAGAATATGGAGTTGATGCTTTTATTTGGATAATTCTTCTAGGTTATATGCATCATGGTTTGCGGTAAGAAGGTTTTCGCTTAGTGCACACACACAAAAATTCTGGAAGTTGTGATCAAAATACTCTGGATAGCATCAGTGATCTCTTACTTTTTGTTATACTGAAAGGAAGTAATTTCTTTTTCAAATTCTTCATCATGGAATGATATTTACGCTTAAGTTGCTAGGGACTAGCAAAAAGCTGGTTGGGGGTTGTGATAGATGTTGAAAACATCTACTTTAAATGTAAATTATCATTAGCATTTGTCACAAAGTTGGGGTTTTTGAAGTGATTTTGTACAAATAAATTTTAATCACCATGGATGAATCACTTTGTGTTTATTTTCATATTTATAGGCCCAATCATGAGTCCAACCCAAGTGAAGATCATGGAAGGTTTTGTTGACATCATTGCTTATAGACTCTTCCATTTCACCAAACTCATTTCACTTCACCAAACCATTCCCATTATCTCCACCAAGCACTTTCATTTCCCTATAAAAGGAGAGGAGGAGAAGAGAGAAGCAGGAACAACAAGAAGAAGAGGAGGAACAAGGAGAAAAGAGAGGTAGTTCTTGCAACAAGTATAATTAAGGGGGGTTTTCTAGTTGTTTTATTAATTATGTTTGTGAATTTTATTTATTTCTATTTGTTGTGTAAACTTAATATGAGGAACTAATCCTCTTACTAAGGTGATGATGGATTCACTCTATTGTGTTTAATAAATTTCGTTGAATTAATTGTGATTTATTCATGTCATGTCAAGTATTAAATTGCTATGTTTATTAATAATTAAATCTTGATGCTTGGCTACCATCTAGCTTTGATTAATGTGATGCAAATTGTAGTAGATGTCATGCTCAATTTGAGAATAGCTTCTTGCAATTTATTACCAAAGTTACCTAGTCATAGATGCCATATGCTAGGACTTTTGTGATCATTTCATAAGTTACATTGATCCTAATGCATTTTTGTTTGTCAAATTATTCTAGATGCCATGGATAGTTGCAAATTATGGATAGATGTGGTAAGTTAGATGCCAATGACTACTACATTAATTAGAAAACTTGATCTTTGATATGCTTGGATGAATTCATAATTGATAACCATATGATTTAAATACAATAGAGTGGCGAAATCAAAGCCTTAGTATTTATTTATTTGTGTTAATCTCTCCATTTTAGTTTTTGTGTTTATTAATATTACTATAAAAAAATTAAACTTGTTTTTTTTAAGAATTGGAGTTAATTAATCTTCAGTCCCTGTGGGTACGACACTCGTCTTTCCCACACTTATACTACATGGATTCGTGCACTTGCGAGTATAAATAGAGTTTTGGAATTACTATATTTTTAGTAGTTTTAAAACGATAACAACTGTTATCACAAAAACTCCTTGAAAATCTAGCAAAGTTATCCGTCCACCAGCATGGTATAACTTACAACATAATACACAAGAGTTGTTTGTTCATGGAGATGTAGATCATGGTGATGATCCTACTAGTTATGAAGAAGCAATATCTGATATAGACTTTTCAAAATGGCTTGAAGCTATGAAATCCGAAATGAATTCAATGAAGTCAAATCAAGTTTGGGATCCTGTGGACTCTTCTGAAGGTATTGTACCTATAGGATGCAAATGAGTCTACAAGAGGAAAGTTGGTTTGGATGGCAAGGTAGAGACCTACAAAGCAAGACTGGTTGCAGAAGGATATACTCAAAGACAAGGAATTGACTGTGAGGAAACTTTTTCACCAGTTGCTATGTTGAAGTCTATCAGGATTTTATTAGTCATAGCTGCACACTATGATTATGAGATATGGCAATTGGATGTCAAAACTACATTCCTTAATGGAAATATTGAGGAAGATATTTATATGGAACAACGTAAGGTTTTTGAATCCAAAGGTGAAAAACAAAAGGTGTGCAAACTTAAGAGATCCATCTATGGTCTTAAGCAAACATCCAGGAGTTGGAACATCCATTTTGATGAAGCAATCAAATCATTTGGTTTCATTAAAAGTGTGGATGAGCCATGTGTTTACAAGAAGTTTAGTGGGAGTGCTCACACATTCTTAGTCTTGTATGTTGATGACATTCTCCTTTTTGGGGATGATGTTGGAATGATGACTTCAGTTAAAGTCTGGTTGTCAAAAAAATTCTCCATGAAAGATTTGGGAGAAGCAGCCTATATTCTGGGAATTAAAATCTATAGAGATAGATCTAAAAGAATCATAGGGCTTTCTCAATCTATGTATATAGACAAGGTGTTGAAATGGTTCAACATGCAAGAGTCTAAAAAAGGATTGTTACCTTACAGACATGACATTCATCTTTCTAAGGAAATGTCTCCAAAGACACCTGAGAAAATAGAGAGAATGACCAAGATTCCATATGCATCTGCAGTTGAAAGTATGATGTATGCTATGTTATGTACTAGACCTGACATAGCACACGCTATAAATGTTACAAGCAGGTTTCAATCAAATCCCGGTGAAGAACATTGGGCAGCTATTAAGAATATTCTTAAGTACTTGAGAAGGACTAAAAAATTGATCTTAACATATGGAGGAGGTGATTTGAGAATCGATGGCTCTACTGATTCAAATTTCCAAACAAATATTGATGATAGAGAGTCTATCTCTGGGTTGGTTTTCATATGTAATAATGGAGCAGTGTATTGGAAAAGTTCCAAACAAAGCACTACTGCAGACTCTACCACAGAGGTTGAATACATCGCTGCATCGGATGCTGCAAAGAAAGCGGTTTGGATGAAAAAGTTCGTCAAAGAACTTGGTGTTGTTCCATTCATTGAATCACCAGTGCCACTATACTATGATAACAATGGAGCAATTGCTCAGGCAAAGGAACCAAAGTCTCATAAGAAATCCAAACATATCGAAAGACGTTTCCATATTATCAGAGAGATAATTGAAAGAGGTGATGTAGCTATACAAAAAATAGCATCAGCAGAAGACATTGCTGATCCATTAACTAAAGCTCTAACTCTATAGCAATTAGATCGTCATCTAGAAAAGATGGGTATGAGATACCATAGCGATTGGCTTTAGGACAAGTGGGAGATTGTTAGATATATATCCTGTACAACCAATTTATATAGTTGTATTTGGATCATATATAATAATTGTACTGTATTAATTATTTATATATAAATGGTAGTTTATAATATATTTGATATTTCTATTTATATAGTTGTATTAAATATGTTTGTACATATTTATTAGAGACCTCATTCTCAAGAGTTGAGAATATGAGTGATGAGTGATCTCTTGTATGAATATCTTAAATAAAGTTCCTGATTGTAGAATTATTAATTGGACAATAATAATTCGGAAGATCAGCATACTTTTTGTTTCCTATATTGATAGGGTTGCGAGTCTCATGCAATTTAATATGAGATATTAGAACAAACAATATGGAAGGTTTATTGTTGAATAAATGCTTCGAACATGACTTGTTAAATAATCAATCACATGGAGGTTTATTTCATTGTCAATGATTTACTATTTATTTACGATTGTGTAAATAATCCTTAGACCCGAGATGACATATTAGTCTTGTATATGGGTGATTGAATTTCGTCAATGTTAAAAATATTTATTTATTAAATAAATATTAACATTTGATGGATTTAGTTAGTTATGTGTATCAACCGGCATAAAAAACAGAGTCGCCACCAATTGAATTAATGAGTGCAATTGGACACTTAAAATACTTGCGAACCAGAAATGAGGGTACGGGAGTCAATTGAGTGTGGGGAAGGTATTAGGCACCCCACAACTCCTGTTTAAAACAGTTACCGAATTAATTAGTTGGTCATCTTAATAAAAACTTGTTCTCTGCAAGATATGATTATTTTGAAATAAATGGATCTATTTAGAAAATGCTATCAACTTATGATAGTTTTTTTATAAAAGATTTCAACAAAAATTTCATGTAAGATTAAATATTATATCAATTTATGGTAGATTTGATTTTAAGACATACCAACTTATGGTATAGAAAAATAAATTTTATTTTAAAAATTAAATATATTTGAAAGAAAACTGGATTTAAATTCAACATACCAACTTATGGTATGAAAAAGTGAATTTTAGATTTAATTTTAATAATGCAAATTTATGTTTTTATTGAATTAGAGGCTTGAATGATATAAAGTTATAATCCTAAATTTCCCTTAACTTATAACAATCTCCAAAAATATCAACTTATGATAATCTTTTGATTTTTAAATCGCTACCCTATGGCAACGAATGGATTTACAAATACCCACTTACGATATTTGACTATAATTTAAGAACGTCAACTATTAACATTTCTAAAAATCTAAACCAAACCAGTATAACTCATTATTCAAATAAAAACCAACTAATGATCTTTTAAAAAAAATTAAAATAATGTATATTTAAACTAATTTCACATATACATCCTTATAATAAAACTTAAATAATAAAATGTCCAAAATATTCATGTCATTAGAACGAATCAATTACCCTATTTGAAGAGCCAAATATATATAAACATCAAAAGATACAATAATATCATCACAACTAAATTTCAAATTATTCAGTTCGAAACAAAATTTCAATGCATTAGAACTACAAAATAACAAATTCAACAAACAAATAAATGAGATTATAATTTATTCTGTCAATATATATATATATAATATTGTCCAAAATTTATAAAAATGTAATTGTTGACTTTAGATTAAAGAAAGATAATTGGAGTCATTTAATCAAATGTAATACGTGCATTAATTCGAGACAAACTTTTAGTATATATTGGATTTACTTTCAAAAATACCAACTTTTGGTAGTAAATTATTTCCAAAAATATTAATTTATAACACTTAAATATTTTTAAGCCTACCAACTTATGATAGCTTTTGGATTTGATTCACTAAAAGTTCATTTTTCATTTATCAAACCTACCCATACATACATAACACCACATCACATATATATAGGATATATGTACTATATATATAAATATAAATATAAATAAATATATATATATATATATATATATATATATATATATATATATATACACTCACACACACCACCTCCGACACAACATCCCCACACATATAATATATATACATGTAACATCATAATAATATAATCTATAAAAATATATATAAAAAATATATATATGTAACATCCTACATATATAATAATATAATCTATATATACATATATAACATATATACACACACACATAATATATATATATACAATCATACAAATATATAATAATATAATATATTTATAACATCACACCTATATAACATATATATATATTTAACAATAAATGTAACATATAAATTGAAAACACAAACTAATGATCCTAAAATTGCTTTGTAGGAAAAAAACCATAAACGTAAAAATAAAGCAAAAACAAAAATAATAATAAAAAAAAAACCAAAAACCAAAAACAGATTTAATAAGGACAACACAATAACAATATTAAGCATTAAAACTTCTGGGCTTTATAACCTCAGGTGGCAAAGCCAACCGTTTGTGGCGCCGTCAAAGATTAAAGAATAAAAAGTAAAATATGAATAATAAGACAATAAATAAACTCGAACAATAAAGGCGGTAGAACCAGCCATATAAGATTATTGAAGTATTAAAACTTCTGGGCTTGATAACCACAGGTGGCAAAGCCGACCATTTGTGACGCCATCGAAGATTAAAAGAACAAAAAAGTAAAATAAGAACATAATAACATAAAAGAACTTAAATAATAAAGGCGAGAAAACCAATCATATAGAACATTATTAAAAAACCGTGAGTATTAATATATATATATCTACGAATGATATATATACCTGTAGAGTGAATCCTATTTTTTCTCCCTTTCCTTTTTTCCCCTTCTTCTTTTCTTTCTTTTCCTTCTCTTTCTTTCCTTTCTTTTCTTTCTTTTCTCTCTTTCGGCTATCTCTTTGTTTTTTCTATTTTTCCCTTCTCTTTTCTATCACACGTCTCTCTCTCTCTCTCTTTCTTTTTCTTTCTTTCCCCCCTCTCTTTCTTCCTCTCCTCCTGCCTTTTATAGAAAAATATGAAGTCACGGGTCCTTTATTTTTATATGACCCGTGACGTTTCAACAAAATCAGGAGTGTTCAATAATAAAAAATCTGTATTATATGCCTGACATGAATTATTTTTGAAAGAAAATATCAACTTATGATATGAGCATATAGTCTTAAAAATACCAACTTATGGCATGTAGTTAACAAACACCAACTGATGGTATTTCCTGTAGTTAACTTTGATCCTTGAATTCCATAATTCAAGAAATTGTCATGTAATCATAAACAAACATATATATATATATATAGGTGTGATTTTGACATGAGTCTATATATATATTATATATGTGATTTTGACATGAGTCTCTTTCACATTATATATATATATATATATTATATATGAATTATATATATATATATATCATATATAGAAATATCACCTTTTCACTCAATCGGATCACAACATACCTTGAAATTCCTGATTTGGACCTTAATTTTTATTTATATAGATAATCCAAGATTCAAATATTTCTAGTATACAATATTATCACCAAAATTATTATTGGTACTTCTACCAAAATAATTTTTCCTCCTTTCAAAGACTCACTATTTTATTATACTCTCTTTCTTCTATTCTTATTTTTAATATTTTCTTTGAAATAAACCCGGACGAAAACCGGTTACTACAGCTGCCCCCCTTTGTGTATTTTTTATGAAATAAAAGATAAACAAAGGTGTAGTCAACTGAATTTTGTTCGAGAAAATAAAAATTGAAACATGAGATATTTAATTTTAAAAATACTCGGGATCACTACAAACATACCCAACTTGGCTGGAATTGGAAATAAGAAAATGCTCGGAATTACTAGGGCCATTTCTGGCTTGGCTGAAATGGTGAAGAGTTTTCACTTCACTGAAATAGTAAATAAAATTTGTAACCATGCGTTACTTGACAATTTTGAAAAGCAAACATTCTTCGTACTAAACTGTAATACACAAATTAAAATTTCCTTCAAACTAATACAAACTCTTAAATATTATTCATAACTAAATATTGTCTATGTCACCAGACTGGAAACAAACACACCTTACCAAAAGCTGTCTAAACCCACAAGTTTCCAATTAAAGAACCAATGGTAGCACAGTGAGACCATCCCATGACTATTACCACTAAACATCCCAAACAAACAATTTTGCCATAAATAAAATAAAAATATTGCAATGTCCATCGGAGCAGAAACCTGCCTGGTATGCACTCCAAAGTTACCAGTTGACTGACTTGGTGTATGAGATATAGCACCATTGTAGCCTACAATCAACATCATCATCTGATCCAACTTGTTGGACAACTGATCTAGACATGCCTTGATCTGCGTCATCCTTTCAATCATAGTGGTGGTTCTTGATGAAATGGGTGAACGAATAGTAGAAGATCCAGCCTCAGTATGAGTGTCAATAATCTCATCATCCTTGAATCTATTAATCACCTTACGGTCAATCATACGCCGTGGATATTGTAATTCCTCATAAGCTGCCTAACGAACTCCAGCTCTCGCGCACAATGTACAAATCAAGGAAGGAAGACAAAGGCCTATGGTGGATGTAGGACGAGAACTATTGAGAATAGAATTATGTAACACTTTGCCAACATCAATTGTCTTTCCCAACAAAATAGCATAAAGCAAAATTGCTCTATTTCTGGGAATATCAGTTGAATGTGTACTCGGCATGAGTTTCGCCCAAATAAAACGCATCCAGGCCTTGCTATTCTTAGTTAGAACAGAGGCAGAGAATGAAACTTCCATTCTTTTAAATTTCTTCCAAGCAGCGCCTGGTTTACATGATGCTTGAATCACTTCATCCATATCAATGTCAGACACCAACAAAGCAAAAAAATCATCATAGGTAATATCCGGAAGATTATAGACAGCATTGATAGTCTTACTATCAAACGGGACCATTATACCTTGAACATATACCATTTCTCTATATCCTTCTACCATATTAGCATAAAACTCTCTTACCACTGAAACAACTACAACCTGTGGTGATGCAACAAAATCCTCCCAATTTCTATCAGCAATAATTGTTGCAATTGCGGGCTCTGTCACTAGAGAAACATGGAATCCCCTCTCCGGGATAATCTTTCGCCCTCTTAATGATTGCTCGTACCTTTCAAATGCCTCTCGACTCACAAAACGATTTTCATCGTACAATGGAGGAGATAGTCTGCGTCATTTTTTAGAAACCATAATACTTTCAAAGACAGACTCAAATGAAAAGACGAAGGAAATTTGGATCAAACCACAAAATGAAAAAGACTTTCCCAACTATGGGGGCTTATAACGAAGCATTTCATTATCAGTAACGAGAAAGACTTGGCACTAATTTCGCTAACAAAGTCCAATTGATGGTGATGTGAATTCCCTAGCAATAATGACTTGTGAGCCCTATGTCGAGAAAAGAAATGACAATAGCCAGTAGGAAGTTTGAAAAAAAAGAAGCTGCTTGGATAAAGACAAATAGAGACATGATCCTAACATTGACGATACCATCACTGATCTGATTGAAAATGTCAACCAATGGAAAGGGAACCTTGACCGCCAAACCAATGAATAATTACATCAAGCCAGCAACGACATAAATCTTATAATAACAATTGCTCATGTAATCCCTCTCTTGATAAATACTTGTCCCGACCACAGGTTTATTCTTCAGGTCTTGTTTCATATAGGATGCTAACATCTACCAATTTCCTATCAATAGTAATTTCTTAAAGCACTCATCATATTTCCGGTCAAAACTTCGTCAGTGATAAATTCATAATACGGCTATGCATGCTAACAAATTAAAGCAAATGATAAAAAAATTTGAGATATGAATAATAATTGAACTGTTATACTGGAATGGAAAGAAAGAAAGAAAGAAAACAAGTAGTAAAGTTAGAGAAATGAATAACCTCATAAAGCTTTATTGAAAATAGGGGTGACAAATGATAATTACTGGGGATAAAAATGTATACAGAAGTGTATAGAGGTCAAAGAAAAGAAAAACAAACCAAAATCGGTGATAATTCGAAGACCATACCAAAATTTCCCCAGTTTTGGTAAGCACCTAATTAACAATGATCAAATCTGAAACAGATGAGATTATCTCCGAATCGGCCAACAAACTTTCCCTTCTATTAATGATTTGGAACTTTTCCAAAGATATCGCACCCAAAACTGCCCCAGTTTTGGTGCATATCCAATTTTCTGTCATTAAATGTGGGCCTCGTAAGGTCGACTCTACACGCCCATTCATGCCCATAAGAGACAAATTAGTGACTTGCTCAAACATCCTTCAGTAATTCAACAAACCCAAATCTTCTTCCAACCATATGAAAACTGAATTGGTGACTGAATCTAATGATTTTCACTTTGATGAAATTTATTTATCCCTAATTTTTGCTTAGAGCAACCTTTCGGGTTTTCACTCTAACGGGATTTTTTACACGTAATACCTCTTGAGAACATCACCATTCATCGGGTGAGTCACATCATCACCGTCCATCTTTGTCAAAATTACTGCTCTCCCAGAAAATGCTTTCTTTACAACATATGGTCCCTCATATGTGGGAGTCCATTTTCCCCGATAATCTTTTTGAGGTGGTTGAACCATCTTCAATACTAAATCTCCTTCTCTAAAACATCGAGGATGCATTTTCTTTTGATTTGCTCTTTTCATCCGCCTTTGATAAAGTTGTCCTCTGCAAAGGGCTCCCAATCTTCTTTCCTCGATGAAATTCAAATGCTCATACCGAGTACGGACCCACTCAATCTCCTCCAAATTGGCCTCGACTACTACCATTAATGAAGGAATTTCCACTTCAACAGGAAGAACCGCCTCTGTCCCATATACTAGGGCAAAAGGACTTTCGCCGGTGGAAGTGCGTACTGAAGTTTGATACCCATATAAAGCAAAGGAAAGCTTTTCATGCCAATCTTTATAATTCTCTGTCATCTTTTGAATGATCTTTTTAATATTTTTATTAGCTGCCTCAACAGCTCCATTCATCTTAGGACGATAAGGAGATGAATTATGATGTTTAATTTTGAACTGCTCACAGAAATCCTTCACTATCTTACTATTGAAATTTGTGCCATTATCAGTAATGATCCTTTCTGGAACCCCATAGCGGCATACAATATCCTTTCTCAAAAATCGCACAATGACATTACTTGTCACATTGGCATAGGAATTTGCTTCCACCTACTTCGTAAAGTAATCGATCACCACCAGAATAAAACGATGTCCATTGGAAGCTTTAGGCTCGATAGGACCAATAACATCCAAACCCCACATTGAAAATGGCCATGGAGCAGCTAATACACGTAAATGGTTTATTGGAACATGAGTCTTATCCGCATAAACCTGGCATTTATGGCATTTGACTGCGTAACTAATACAATCCTTCTCCATAGTGAGCCAATAATAGCCTGCTCGTAGTATTTTCCTTGCCATCGAATGCCCACTTGAGTGAGTGCCACATATTCCCTCATGAATCTCTTCCATAATCTGCTTAGCTTCATCCACATCCACACATTGAAGAAATATCAGTCCTGGACTTCTTTTATATAACACACTCCCATCAAAGAAAAAGGAACTCACTGGCCTTCGTATGGTGCGCTTGTCATTTTCTGATGCTTCTGTGGGGTATTCCCGCTTCTCCAAGTATTTCTTCACATCATAATACCATGATTTTCCATCAGGCTCTTCTACTATATTCAAACAATGTGCCTGAATGTCACGCTTCTCAATCTTGATAACTTCAACCTCTCCTTGAGGATCTAAATCAAACATGGCTGCCAGGGTAGCCAAAGCATCCGCCATTTGATTTTCTTCCCTTGGAATATGATAAAATTCTATACAGTCAAAAAGCTTGATCAACTCCTTGATATGCTGATAATATGGCACCAATTTGACCTCCCGAGTCTCCCATTCGTCACATAACTGTCTGATCACTAGTAGAGAGTCCCCATAAACTCGAAGCTTTTTAATACCAAAATCAATAGCAGCTTGAATTCCCATGGTACATGCCTCATATTCAGATACATTGTTAGTACATTCGAAATATAACTTAGTAGTAAATGGGGTAACCTTGCCTTCTGGAGAAATAAGTACGGCCCCGACTCCGCTACCAGTAATATTAGAAGCACCATCGAATAACATGACCCATTGATATAAATTCTTTGGATTCCCTATTTCCAAAGTCAAAACTTCTCCATCCGGAAATCTCATATTCATTGGCTGAAAATCATCAATTGCTTGTTCTGCCAAGTAATCTGCTATCGTACTTCCCTTGACAGCCTTTTGGGTAACATACAAAATATCATACTCTGACAATAACATCTGCCATTTTGCAATCCTACCTGAAAGAGATGGCTTCTCAAATATATATTTGATCGGGTCCATTCTGGAGATTAGCCAAGTAGTGTGATATAACATATATTGTCTGAGTCTATGTGCTTCCCACGCCAATGAACAACAAGTCTTCTCCAACATAGAGTAGTTAGCCTCACAACTAGTAAACTTCTTACTCAGATAATAAATTACATGCTCTATCTTCCCAAATGAATCATGTTGCCCGAGCATACATCCCATCGAATTATCTGACACAGTTAAGTAAAGAATTAATGGTCTCCCCGCGACTGGAGGCATCAAGACCGGCGGATTTTGTAAATATTGTTTGATCTTCTCAAAGGCAACTTGACATTCTTCATTCCATTCAGATGGGTTACTTTTACGGAGCAATTTAAAGATTGGCTCACATGTAGTTGTCAACTGTGAGATGAATCTGGCGATATAGTTGAGTCTCCCCAGAAAACCTCTAACCTCCTTCTCAGTGCGAGGAGGCGGCATTTCTAAAATTGCCTTCACCTTGTCAGGATCCACTTCAATGCCTTTTCTACTAACAATGAAACCCAATAATTTCCCTGAGTTGCCCCAAATGTGCACTTTGAAGGATTCAATTTCAACTGGTGTTTTCTTAACCTCTTGAACAACTTTTCTAAGTTAAGCATGTGATCTTCATCATCCTTGGACTTGGCAATCATATCATCTACGTATACTTCAATCTCCTTATGTATCATGTCATGGAATAGAGTGACAATGGCACGTTGATAAGTGGCTCCTGCATTTTTTAGACCAAACGACATGACTTTGTAACAAAAGGTGCCCCACAAAGTGATAAAAGTGGTTTTCTCTCCATCCTCTGGGGCCATTTTGATTTGATTGTAACCTGAAAATTCATCCATGAAGGAGAATGCAAAATGTTTAGCCGTATTGTCCACCGGTATGTCAATCTGAGGTAAAGGAAAGTCATCTTTTGGACTTGCTCGATTAAGATCCCTATAATCCACACACATTCGAACTTTTCCATCCTTTTTAGGGACTGATACAATATTTGCTACCCATTCAGGATATTTTACTACAGCAAGGAATCCGGCGTCAAATTGCTTCTTCATCTCATCCCTAATTTTAAGAAGCATGTCAGGCTTCAACCTCCTTAACTTTTCCTTTATCGGAGGACAATCTGGCTTCAATGGTAATCTATGGACCACTATGCCTATATCGAGCCCTGGCATATCCTGATAAGACCATGCAAAAATATCTTGGTATTCATGTAATAACTTTATCAATCTTTCTTTGTCTTCCCTTTCAAAGGCCGCACCTATTCTAACCTCCTTTCTCTGATCATTAGTCCCCAAATTAACAACCTCAGTTGTTTCTCCATGCGGTTGAATTATCTTTTCCTCCTGACTTACTTGTCTCAAGATTTCAGGTGATATTTCAAATTCATCCTCAGTATCAGAATCAGATTCTACATTGTTAATAGGTGTACCAAAATCTGGTTCATTAGTTTCATCTTCTTCATTATCATCAATTTCAACCCTGTTAAATGAAATGATGGAATGTATGAGATTTGACATAAAAATGTTAGAAGAATGAAAGAGACCGACTATGAGAATTCTGAACAAGTACTTTTATTTATGGTGAACATAGAAAGAAAATATAGGAACAAAGAACTGATGCAACATGCAACAGCCGTACTAAAAATTCATCAAAGAAAAAGTAAAGACATGCTCATTACAAAAGCCCAATCAGTAACCATGACCTAGGTCATTGATGGTAGTGCATATCGAGATTACTCTTGAAGGCTGCTGATAGATACTGGCAATTCCACACTAGTCCAATTATTGAGCCCGAAACCTGGTGAACGAGAAATGACGTAATGGGGATTTATAGTCGAGTTTTGACCTGCTTTCACAACAGCAACGTGGAATTCCTTGAATTGCTCACGCAGCTTCCCAAAAGTAACTTCATTTTGGTTCACTTTCAGTTGATCAACAGACAAAATCAAAGGCAATTTTCCAAAAATTGCCCCAGTGTTGGGAGGGTTCACTTTCTCTAAAAAATCTCCAAATATAAAGCTTTCATAGAGCCAAGGGATTGTCTTCCTCTGAACTTTTAGCTCTCGTCCCTCAAAATGAGCAATTCGTTTTGCTTGTTTTTCAACATGTGCTTGTATCTTATCAGCTCTATTAGACTTATACCCAAGCCCCCAACGCTCAGCATGTTTCAGTATCACTACTGGCTTTCTTATCCCATGCTCCTTCCTACCAAGACCTCCTCCTCGTTGAAATCCCATTTTTAACATCACTTTAGCAATGAATTTAGCTACCGTGGATAATTGAGGTTG
Source organism: Euonymus europaeus (assembly GCA_963580455.1). Lineage (NCBI taxonomy): Eukaryota > Viridiplantae > Streptophyta > Magnoliopsida > Celastrales > Celastraceae > Euonymus > Euonymus europaeus. The sequence goes on along the minus strand of OY756968.1, from coordinate 19,782,513 downwards.
CACTAAAAACTGGTCTTCTTTCACAAAACTAGTAGTAGCAATCTCAAAGGACTGAAATGAACTTTCAATCCCTTGTAAAGGAGCATCAATGTGGAGTGAATTGGAAAGGCTAGCCACCATCCATTTAGTTTTCCCTTTCACAATATATACCCTTCCTTCATAAGCAAACTTGAGGGTTTGGTGCAAAGATGATGGGACCGCGCCAGCGGTATGGATCCATGGTCTTCCCAATAAGCAATTATAAGCGGGTGAGATATCCATTACCATGAAAGGAATATTGAAGGTTACATTTGCAATCTCTAACGGAACCTCAATCTCCCCCATTATCTTCTTTTTGGTTCCATCAAATGCCTTAGCCACAACGGGCACTCGTTTCATATAGGACCTATCAATGGGAAGACGATCCAAAGTTTCCTTTGGCAAAATGTTCAACGAGGACCCATTATCGATCAAGATACTTGCTACCTCGAATCCTCTACACAAAGCTGACCTTATTGTGCCCCATCCCCTTATCTGGGATCTCCTCTTCCGTAAATGACAAAATGTGAGTAGCAAGCACGTTTCCAACAATCCCATCAAAAGATTCTGTCGGGATCTTCTCTGGCACAAGCCTGATTCAATATTCTTAACAGCAGCTTTCGATATGGTTCAAAGCTCATAATCAATTCCAGGATGGAAATCTTAGCAGGAGTCTTCTTTAATTGATCTACTATCATGTATTCACTCTGACGAACAATTTTCAGAAACTCCTGAATATCCCCTTCAGTTACTGCCTTTTTCACTTCCTCACCCACAATCAATCCTTCATTTGTTGCCTTACTAATTTCCTCTGCACCTACTACCTCCTTCCATTTCTTTTTTTTTCCAGTTTCTACCTTCAACCCTAGATTCATGCTTGATTCTCCTTGAGAATAAACACGCCCACTTTGGGTCATTCCGCTAATTCCTGAAATATTATCCACAATACCTTTAGATTGTTCATTTTCATATGACCATTAGACTGTTTTATCTTTTGTGTAAGTAGGCTTTGAAGGAGTAGTTGATGCATCTTCTAGAAAATATTGTAACACAATCGGTTTTCCACATCCACCGAGACTTGGTCCTTTATAGAATTCCTCCCCAATGACGTTAATCATTTTGGATTTACTAGATTTCATTTCAAACACTATTTTTTTAGTGTCGATCAAATGTTGTAATTTTTCTCGAAATCGAAAACAAGATTCCAGAGAATGCCCTTGCACATCTTTATGGAATTCGCAAGTCTTGGATCCATCATAACCATCATACCTCAGTGTACAGTCCAAATCTTCCTTTTCAATAAATCTCTCCTTTTGTAGAATATTCAATACCATACCCAATGGCATGATGACCTCAACAACTTCCCTTCGAAATTCAATTGACTCTGACTCCTTAATGACATTAATTCCCTCATTTGCATGATCAGGCAAGGGATTACTAGTCACATCAGGATTTTTGATTCCATCAAAATTTAGCCATCCAGAATTGATCATATTCTGCACGATCCTTTTAAAAGGCACACAACTTTCAATTGAATTTCCGGGCGAACCTCCGTGATAAACGCATGTCACTTCGGGATTATGCCATGGAGGATATGGGTGGATTTTGGGTCCTTCCAGGAATAGGTGCAATTGCTGATTGGGCTAATAGCTTGTCATAACATTGGGCATAAGTGATGGGTATATGGGTAAATTCTTCAAGTTGCCTTCGAGGCCTAGGATTGGTTTCGAAGGTTTGATAAGTCTAGGGAGACCGAAAATTTTGGTGAGGTTGCTGATAGTTTGGTGGCTGTGAATGGAAATTACGAGGGAATGGTTGATAACTTTGGGGAGGATACGGATTATACGGGCTAGAAAATCTGGGAGCATTATTTCATGGCTTGTATTCAGAGGTAGGAAGGCTATAAGTAGGATTAAAGCCATAATTTATGGTGTGTTGTTGGGTTTAAAAATACCCTACTAGCAAGTGCACTAGTCAAAGGGATAGCACAAGTAGTCAGTAGAGATCGTATCCACAGAGACAGAGTTATAATTGATCCAAATGTTTATTTGTATATATTTATGAACAATGCAAGAAATTAAAGTTCCGCTCAAAATGATTGGGTTCACAATTTAATAAGAATGCAAGCAAGAAAAGTAAAGTGTTTTTGGAATTTTTATATTGAAGAATGCAAATGTTAATGCAATTTATCACTAGGCAAGTTATACTAATGCAATGAATTCAAGTAGAAGAATGAAGCACCAAGATTTCGAAATCCACCAAGGGTCAATGATGTGCAAACACAACCAATTCACTCACACATTTATCAATCATGGTATAACGAATCCGTACCTAAGTCGGTTTTAGCGCACTCAAGCCAATTTCCCTCATATCAATTACTAGCCATCTTATTGGTCTAGGTTGGATGTTCCTATCAACATTTCTAGCCATTTTATTGGTCTAGACATGCATAAGAATTCATGAAAGCTCAATGGAAATAGGATTCATACAAACTTGTTCCAAACCTAATGGAAACAACAATTGCAATCTAAGGTCCCAAGAAGCATGATTAAATAGATATTTCACCATCTACAAAATCCATCAAACAAATCCATTCAAAACCCTAAGTGGTGATCAAGCACAAAGAGTAAGAAGAATCCACAATAATCATAGAAACCAAACATTTATACCCAAAAAGATTCACATATAAACAAATCAATTCATACAACCATCATTCAACCCAAGGCTTCATCCTAGCCTTGGTGATAAAGAGTTTAGATACTCATAGAGAGAGAAAGAGATAAGCAAAGAGAGAGAAACATATTGGTAGAACCCAAAATTGGAAGAAACACAAGCCAAGATGAAGAATCCCTCCTTCAAGCCTTGAATCCTCCTTCTTTCCTCTGTTTTTCGCTCCTTGGAACGACCGTTCGATAAGTCTGAAGTCTCTAGTTTTTAGGGCTTTCGCGAAATAAAAGTTCTCAGTTTTTTGTGTAGGGGCGCCTAGGCGTGTAGGAAATGCGCCTAGGCGCACCTCGCCTAGGATAATTTGCAAGCTTATTCTTGCTCTCATCTTGCCCATATTTGCCACCTTTTTGTTCCGCACCATCAATTGCCTATCAAAATCCAAGACAATAGATAAATGTATCGAAATGATAATACCAATGAGATAATATAGGGTTATTATCACCAAAAACAATAGGTATGTTCATACCTATCATGTGTACCTCATTTTCCTTCCTTCTTACTTTGCCCCCTTTCTGAGGTTCTGGTTTCTCAGGCACTGTGACTTCCATGTTGATTGTTCCTCTTTGGACACAACGTTCAATGCGTTCTCCAGCCCGAATTATTTCTCCCAAACCTGCATGGCCCCCTCCAGCAATCATGGATGCATATGGTTCTCGAAGTGCATCAGTAAATGCGTTAACTAAATCTTCTTCTGCAAGTGGGGGATGCATTTGAGACCCTAGGTCTCTCCACCGATGGGCCCAGTCTCTAAAACTTCCCCATTCCTTCATGTTAGTACCCTAGAGCTCATAAATGGTGGGGAACTTTTGCACATTGTATTCATACTTTTTGAGAAATAAGTTAGCTAGATCCTCCCAAGCCATCACGGAAGACGGGTCTAAGCTTGTAAACCAACGAGTTGCAACCCCTGTTAGGCTTTCCTAGAAGAAATGGATCAACATCTTTTCATCATGAACATACAGCTGCATCCTTCGACAATACATAGTCAAGTGGTCAAGAGGAACTCCAGTACCATCGAAAAGGGTGAAGCCGAGAAGTTTAAAATCAGGAGGAATGACCAGATTCTTCACCAGACATAACTTCTGAGGACTTAGAGCACCTGCGGGCCCAAATCCTTCTATAGCATGCATCCATTTTTCCATCCTCTTGAATTGTTCCATAGTGACACCCTTCTCCTCCTCCTCTGCATTAACTGGGGGTACATAACTCATCTTTTGTTGGGAATCCAACAATAAAGGACCACTACCATGAGCCAATTCAATACTTGTTTTTGACATATTCCAAGATAAATTCCCTGGTGCATGATCATAAGAAGGGTACATTGGATCTTCTTTCAAAGATGATCCTTCTACCAACGCTTTTCCCTTCATGAGTTGGGACATCTGATTAACCAAAAAAACCATTTGTTCTTTTAAGGTCGCAATATCCTGACTCTGTTTCTCTACTAACTCCTTCTGCTGTTTATTCTCCATGGCTTTAGCAATTCGTGCTTATAACCTGGTGTGATAAGGATGACGATGTTTATCCTTTGGATCTATAATGCCCCTGTATAAAAATGTGACATGATTAATTCAATTGTTTGTCATTATTTTCTCATGTATGTTTGTGTTTATATAAGTCCTATGTAGTCATTGCAATTTGAAAAGATAATAAAAACAAAACATTATTTTAGTAAAACAACTTATACTATTACATAACATTAGTCATTAAATACATGAAACTAATCCTTAATTTGGAAATTCCCCATGCTGGAGTCCTCCAATTATCTCCAAGTCCTTACGAAGACTATCCAAGAATTGTAGGACTTTCCCAAATTCTGGCCCCTGGAATATTTTACTCTGCCTCAATTTTGCTGCATTCTCATCAACAGAAATAGCCCATGTAGACAGCTTAGTCACTTGACACATTGCTACCCTAATTTGACGTGTGAGTGTTGCACGTACTTCGCGATCTTCTATGAGGCTATGAAGTAATTCCTCATTTTGATTGTCTAACTCATTAATGGTCGATATAAAATATCGCAAGTAAACCTGCAATATCAAATACTGACGGGTCTTACCCAATCGCAAGTGTACGTGTCGTGGGACAGTATAAAAGAGAGCGGGGTCGAATCCACAGGGACCGTATCAATCACCAAACAAACAAAGTAGCAATAATAATGCAGAAAATTCAGAATGAAATAAACAATTAAAATATGCTATAATTGGATAAATAAATATGGAGGAGATCTAGCTTGGGTTGGAGTTGTTCTTCTACTGTCACTCAATCACACAACTTAATATGCAATCACACAATTTAAAGGTTTACCGTTGTCAATTAGAAGACCTTGGTCCAGCTCTCCTAATTATGACTTTCCTAAGCAACGAATTTGGCTTTGGTCCAGCCCAAAATCTTTTCTTACCGTAGGGGTCTTGGTTGGTGTACCCTAAGATTTCCCTAAGACAAACATATGAACGAGAAAGTCGACAATCGCACAACCTTAAGCGTTGGTGTACCACCTAATCAATTGTGTTCACAATTCCCAAATCTAGATCCTATGCAGATTCTTGTTACTTCGTCAAACACCGGGTATGGGTCAGCCGAATGTATTCAACTAACAGTTCTTATCATCATGATGTTGATCAGGCAAACACAATAATAAGAAATCAACATTAAATTCAGAGAATCAATGAATTAAACCTGGTGTAATTGTCAATCAGATTGTGCAACGAGTTGTGTAGAAGAAACTAACCAAACCAAACTAAATATAAATTTAGTTACACATGTTCATGATTTAATTGCATAAATAAACCAGAATTTTCAGTTGGGGAAGAAGAATTGCTCAATTGGAATGACTCTTCTCTTCCTTTTGCTGCCTCCTCCCTCTTCTGTAGTGCTGCGGCGTCCAATCCCTCTTTCTGGTCGAGTTTTTAGTATTTAAAACCCTACTTGCCACATCAGCCCTTAAAATTACGTCACTGGCCCGATAAAATCTGCGGCCGCAAACAGGTCGCACTTTGGCTGCAATGTGTTCACAATCCGGTTGCACTGTTTGCCCAGAAAACTCTTTAAGTCACCCATATTTCAGCCAGCTATCACCTGCTCAATAAAACACCAATTAAGTAGTAATTGGACTTAAAAGATCATAATTAATATCCCTAAAGATCAGAAATACAGGTGCATTTTTGCACCTATCAAAATCCCCCAAACTTGACTCTTGCTTGTCCCCAAGCAAGTATGCAAAACTCAGTGATGCTGGAAAATCATATTGAAAATCAATTAAGCTTCATTTAAAAAACTCCATCAAGAATTGGCAATACAGGTACCTTCTTGTTGTTTTAGTGCAATATTAACTTTAGGTGGAAGCTGCACAACCTTAACTCTGCTCACAACTGTTTTAGCATACACTTATATTCTTGCACAACCTCACAAAGGTACACACAAAATATATATAATAGAAATTTCTCACTCAAGTGTTTAAGGGTTGTGTTTACTCTCATATGAATTCATGATATGCAACCATATGCTTGTATGTCCACCAATCTTACTTCGTGCAAGTATTCTCATCCATGAATCAGAAGGACTTAATTGGGTTCACAAAAAAATGGTAAGGGAAGGCTCAAGAAAGGCAGTGTATAAAATCATTATAAATTGGACTCAAACTAAGTCATCATCATCCAATCACAAATAAGCTCAATATGACAAAGGGAAAAGCTGCAGAGATTAACATAGGCTAAGTAAAGGCAAGGTTAATATAAAACATATGATGGTCATGCAAACATCAAAAGAGTCCAAAAAATAGGCATCCATCATAGGACCATTCATACTCCTCCAATTTGCCATACCAGCGAATTTATTGAAACTGCCCAATCTCTGCATAGACCACATGCAATGCTCTCTTAGACCAATCTTCTTTCACTAGCTCTTGTGAAATAAGATGGCCAAATTCTTGCTGGGTAATCAAAGTTTGGTCACAAAATGATCAAGAAACACTTGCGTTTTTTTTTTTTTTTTTTGAAGATCAATAATGTACATGACCAACCAGTAGAATATGCCTCTCCAAATTCTGACAGTTCCCGAATTATGCGACTGCACTTATCTCACACTTAGGTCACACATAGCTCACTTTTTGGTCGCAACCATCTGATACTTCCACTTTGTAAATAAATCACCGTTTTTTTTTTTTTTTTGAGCCATAGTTCACATATAGGTCGTACATCACCACTTTCACATATGTTTACCCACTTTAGCTTCCAATCCTTAAAATTCACCCTCAAAAACTTTCTAAACTTCTCAAATCATCCTCTTAACATCTCAAAACAAAGTCCCATGATGGAATTCTAAATTTATGACTCATTGATCATGCATTACACATCACACATCACAAGGATAGAGAGGCTTATCAAAAGAGACAAGGTTTTCATTGAGAAGAAGGGGTTCACAATAATCATCCAAGGTAGGCCAATTGAACAAAGAATGCCTTCATCACTTTCACAGAATAAAAATACGGCACTTAACTTTAGATGGTTTAATACAAATTCTAGCTATACATAATCATGAAATTCATTGCACACACTTTTTCTGAAGGCTTCTCACATGGCTAAATAATGCATGAACAATGTGTATACCAAGCAGACTTTCATAGCAAATTGTCATGCAAAGAATCACACCGTCAGTCACTATAAGCACTTCATAACAATCATGCACAAGTATGCCAATTCCCAAACTCTTTAAAATTTTTGGCAAAAGCAAATTCCCTCTCCCCCAAACTTGAAATTGACATTGTCCTCAATGCAAAAGAAGAAAAGAAAAAAAATAAATTTGCGATGACAAAAATTAAATTGTAATGAAAGAAAACGGAAAGGAGACTTAGCTGGTTGAAAATGTCGAATAGGATGCTCCTTCACATGGGTTACCTCCCATGAAGTGCTAAATTTATTGTCTTCAGCCGGACATAACCACATTGTGGCATGAATCAAGGTGGATTAAATGGGATGTCCTCCTCCACTGTAATAAGGACTGAATCCCAATAAGGCTTCACATGATGACCATTGACCTTGAAAGTATGCTCAGAATCAAGGTACTGCAACTCTAATGCTCCATGGGGATACACGGTTTTTACCACAAATGGCCCATACCATCGAGATTTCAATTTCCCAGGAAATAAGCGCAAACGATAATTGTACACAAGCACTTTTTTGGCCCTCAGAGAAAGTCTTGCGAACAAGTTTCCTATCATGATATTTCTTGGAACGCTCCTTGTATAACTTTGCATTCTCATATGCTTCATGACGCATTTCTTCTAACTCATTCAATTGCATACGACGCTTGTCACCCGCTTCCTTCATGTCAAAATTAAATTTCTTTATGGCCCAATAAGCACGGTGCTCTAATTCCACTGGCAAATGGCATTCTTTCCCATATACCAATCGGAACGGAGACATTCCGATAGGTGTTTTGAAGGCGGTTCGGTATGCCCAAAGTGCATCATTGAGGCGGAGTGACCAGTCCTTTCGAGTCGGGTTTACAGTCTTCTCTAGAATAGCCTTGATCTCGCGATTGCTAACCTCCACTTGTCCACTTGTCTGTGGATGGTAAGGTGTGCCAACGCGGTGAGTGATTCCATATTTCTTCATCAACGCAGCACAAGGATAATTATTGAAATGACTGCCTCCATCACTGATAATGGCTCGTGGCGTCCCGAATCTTGTAAAAATATTGTCCTGTAAAAACTTGACAACAACTCGATGATCATTAGTTCGAGAGGGGACTGCCTCCACCCATTTAGACACATAATCAACGCCCACTAAAATATATTCAAAACCAAAAGAAGAAGGGAACGGTCCCATAAAATCAATACCCCACACGTCAAAGAGCTCGATAATCTGAATACCAGTCAATGGCATTTGATCACGTGCGGAGATAGTTCCAGTCCTCTGGCACCTATCACAACTCCTGCAAAAGATGAACGCATCTTTAAATATAGTGGGCCAATAAAATCCAGAATGAAATACCTTCAGAGCTGTTTTCTTGGGTCCAAAGTGTCCTCCACAAGCATAGGCATGGCAATGCTTCATAACGTCTAACTGCTCAGATTGAGGAATACACCGGCGAATAATTTGATCTGGGCAAATCTTAAATAAATAAGGATCATCCCAAATGTAGTCTCGCGCCCTAGAGATTATCCGCTTTCTGTCCTGATAAGAAAAATCAGAAGGAAAAGAATTAGTCACAAGATAATGGACTATATCAGCATACCAGGGAATTTCGGCCACCACAAGCAATTGTTCATCTGGAAAAGATTCACCCAATGGCAATTCCTCCTGGATGCCCTCAATTATCAAACGAGAAAGGTGATCAGCCACCACATTCTCCACTCCTTTCTTATCTTTGATCTCTAAGTCAAACTCTTGCAACAACAGCACCCAACGTATGAGACGTGGCTTAGCATCCTTCTTAGTCATCAAATACCTTAATGCAGCATGGTCAGTGTACACAACCACTCGAGAACCCACAAGATAAGACCTAAACTTCTCAAGAGCAAAAATCACAGCTAACAATTCCTTCTCAGTCGTGGAGAAATTAAGCTGAGCATCATTCATGGTGCGTGAGGCATAATAAATAGCATACGGCACATTGTCCTTATGCTGTCCCAAAACTGCACCCAATGAATAATCGCTAGCGTCACACATCAATTCAAACGGAAGTTCCCAATCAGGAGCTCTCATAGCAGGAGCTGAAGTAAGAGCGCTTTTTAAGACATCAAAAGCTGATTGACAAGCGGGAGTCCACACAAAATCTGCATCTTTTGCCAAAAGTTCACACAAAGGTCTAGAAATCTTGGAAAAATTCTGAATAAATCGCCGGTAAAAGCCTGCATGCCCAAGAAAACTTCGCACACCTTTAACTGTTGTAGGACTCGGCAACTTAGAAATAATGTCAATCTTTGCTTTGTCCACTTCAATGCCACGGCTGGAAATTAAATGTCCCAACACAATGCCTTCATTTACCATGAAATGACACTTCTCCCAATTCAAGACAAGGTTAGTGGCTTCACACCGTTCCAAAACCAGCCGCAAACGCTCGAGACACTCATTAAAATCTGATCCAAATAAACTAAAATCATCCATGAAAACCTCAATAAATTGTTCGACCATATCGGAAAAAATACTCATCATGCACCTCTGAAAAGTGGCAGGAGCGTTACATAGACCAAATGGCATCCTACGGTACGCAAAAGTTCCATAAGGGCATGTAAATGTAGTCTTTGCTTGGTCCTCTGGTGCAATAGCAATTTGATTATACCCACTATATCCATCCAAGAAACAATAATGACTGTGCCCCGCTAAACGCTCTAGCATCTGATCAATGAATGGCAAGAGGAAGTGATCCTTCCTTGTGGCATTATTGAGCTTCCGATAATCGATACACACTCGCCATCCAGTCGCCATCCTTGTTGGTATCAACTCATTATCTTCATTCTTGATCACAGTAATACCACTTTTCTTTGGAACCACATGCACTGGACTTACCCAATTGCTATCTGAAATAGGATATATGACTCCTACATCTAGCAATTTCAGAATCTCAGCCTTGACGACATCTTTCATATGAGGATTCAATCTCCTTTGTGCATCTCTAGTAGGTTTAGCATCGCTTTCCAATAAAATCTGATGCATGCACCTTGAAGGACTAATTCCCCTAATGTCAGCTATTGACCAACCAAGTGCAGTTTTATGTTGCCGTAGGATTCTGATTAACTTCTCCTCTTCCCCCAAACTTAAGCTTGCAGCAACAATAACTGGCAAAGTATTCTCCTCACCCAAATATATGTACTTCAAGTGATTCGGCAACTGTTTCATATCCAATTTGGGCGCTTGAACTGTAGAAGGGACAAGAGATGAATTAGTAGGCGTTAATTGTTCAAAAACAGGAAAATTCTTACCCACAAAGGATCGATCAGGCTGGAGAACTTGAACAGCCTCTTCAATTTGGCTCCCATGATCCACGGTTGCCGTGGACAATTTCCTTTCATCTATGCCGTGCACCATCACTGTCTTTAAAGAATCATCACTTGATGCCTGAAAAATCTCACTCACAATTTCATGCAAAATATCAACATTAAAACAATCATTATGGTCATCATGAGATTTGAGAGCTTCAAACACCCTAAACTCCAATTCTTGATCATTAACTTTCATAGTTATTGTTCCCTTTTTCACACAAATATTCATATCAGCGGTAGTCATAAAAGGGCGACCAAGAATAATAGGCAAAGTACTAGCCATTGGACTATCTTCCATATCTAAAACAATGAAATCAGCTGGTAAGATTAATCCTTTTACAGAAACCAACACATCTTCCAAAATTCCCCTAGGTCTCTTCACACTACGATCAGCCAATTGTAGAGTGATGGAAGTGGGTTGAAGCTCTCCTAGGCCTAGTCTCTCATACACAGAAAAAGGTAGTAAATTTATACTAGCCCCAAGGTCCAACAATGCCTTCTCAAAAAATTGATTTCCCACCTTGCAAGGTATAGTAAAACTACCTGGATCTTTGAGCTTAGGAGGTAGCTTATGCAACAAAACAGCACTAACCTCTTCAGTCAATGCTACCTTCTCATGATCAACAAATCTCCTTTTGTTAGTGCAACATTCTTTCAAAAATTTAGCATATGAAGGAATTTGTTTAATAGCATCAAGGAGTGGAATATTAATTTCTACCTTTCGCAAATTTTCAAAAACATCAAAAAATTTAGAATCAACTTTCTGTTTAGCAAACCTTTGCGGGAAAGGTGGTGGATCTCTTCCCCAGTCTTTCGCAGCATCTGGTGCAGAACCGCAACCTGTTTGCATCCTGTCGGCCCCTGGACAGCAGTCTTTTTGCATACGCTCTGAATCTCCAACTTTGTTATCAATTGTTTTTCCACTCCTCAGTGTTGTTACAGCCTTCAAATGTTCCACACCCGCTGGGTTACTGATTGGCTGTGCTGGTAGCTCGCCCTTCTTCCTTTCACTCATCTCTTTAGCCATTTGTCCAACTTGAGTCTCCAACTTCTGAATTGCTTGAGTCGTTTGCTGCATGAATTGCATCATGGAGATTTCCAACTCACTTTTCTTTGCTGGTTGAGCTACTGGAGCTGGTCCATTATTAATAGGTTGATCATTTTTCCAAGAAAAATTCGGATGACTTCGCCAAGGATACTGCTGGTTCCTTTGGTTAAAATTAGACTGACCCATATAATTTGTTTCTTCTTGCTCCGGCATAGCTGTCAATGGACATGCCTCAGTAGCATGGTCTTGGTGTGAGCATATTGCACAAATCACGGCTGGCTGTGGTAAATTAGATGGGGCTGAAGTATTCATGCCTCTCATAGTATCCACCAAAAGATCAATTTTTCTCGTCAAATTACCAATCTCAGCTTGCACAATTGTGTCTTAACTCACCTCATACACTCCTTGCCGCTTGGAGGAATTCTTACTTCTTGTAGAAAACTGTTGAGAATCCTCACTCAATTCCTCAAACAATTCCATCGCCTCTTCACTACTCTTCCTCATCAAAACCCCATTACATGCCGAATCAACCTTCATTCTATTGACCTCATTCAATCCCTCATAGAAGTGAAGAACTATGTTGTCCTTGTGCAAATTATTTGTCGAACATCTAGCCAAGCGAATCTTAAAATCTTTCCAAGCTTCATAAAATAAATCCCCATCCTTTTGTTGGAAATTCTGAATCTCTCGCATGAGCTGCTTAGTTCTATGAGCCGGAAAATATTCCCTCAAAAATTTCGTAGCCATTTGCTCCCATGTACCAATAGAACCTGCTTCAATGGAGTTATACCACATCTTAGCTCCTCCTCTTAGTGTGAACGGAAACAACATGAGCTTCAAATTATCAACTGTAATCCCCGTCATATTTTGCGTTCGGCACAAATCAGTAAAATCTTTCAAGTGTTGGTGAGGATCTTCATCAAACCTCCCCTCGTAGTGAGGCACAGAGTTTAACAACTGAGGTGATAAACTGAAAGTGGCGCCTCTGTTGGGCTGAAAAGCAATGCAAGATGGTTGGGCAACATTACGTGGAATGTACCGATTCATCATAGGAACCCTCTCATTACCCGCATCACCAACTTCAACAATTTGATCATTCTCGGCAGCCATATTTCTTCGTCGCAATGCTCTCACGGATCTCTCAATTTCAGGATCAAACTCTTCTAGCTCTCTGTGTTGCGAGCGTGTAGTAATCATGCAACTTGAAGAATCACAAGATGACCTGCGACACAAATAAATAGCAATGTAAGTTCGAGTATCACTTAATGAACAAGTAAATAAATAAATCAAAATTATAGCTAAACGTTTGAACAGTAATAAACTCAACAGTCCCCGGCAACGGCGCCAAAAACTTGGTCGATATAAAATATCGCAAGTAAACCTGCAATATCAAATACTGACGGGTCTTACCCAATCGCGAGTGTACGTGTCGTGGGACAGTATAAAAGAGAGCGGGGTCGAATCCACAGGGACCGTATCAATCACCAAACAAACAAAGTAGCAATAATAATGCAGAAAATTCAGATTGAAATAAACAATTAAAATATGCTAAAATTGGATAAATAAATATGGAGGAGATCTAGCTTGGGTTGGTGTTGTTCTTCTACTGTCACTCAATCACACAACTTAATATGCAATCACACAATTTAAAGGTTTACCGTTGTCAATTAGAAGACCTTGGTCCGGCTCTCCTAATTATGACTTTCCTAAGCAACGAATTTGGCTTTGGTCCAGCCCAAAATCTTTTCTTACCGTAGGGGTCTTGGTTGGTGTACCCTAAGATTTCCCTAAGACAAGCATATGAACGAGAAAGTCGACAATCGCACAACCTTAAGCGTTGGTGTACCACCTAATCAATTGTGTTCACAATTCCCAAATCTGGATCCTATGCAGATTCTTGTTACTTCGTCAAACACCGGGTATGGGTCAGCCGAATGTATTCAACTAACAGTTCTTATCATCATGATGTTGATCAGGCAAACACAATAATAAGAAATCAACATTAAATTCAGAGAATCAATGAATTAAACCTGGTGTAATTGTCAATCAGATTGTGCAACGAGTTGTGTAGAAGAAACTAACCAAACCAAACTAAATATAAATTTAGTTACACATGTTCATGATTTAATTGCATAAATAAACCAGAATTTTCAGTTGGGGAAGAAGAATTGCTCAATTGGAATGACTCTTCTCTTCCTTTTGCTGCCTCCTCCCTCTTCTGTAGTGCTGCGGCGTCCAATCCCTCTTTCTGGTCGAGTTTTTAGTATTTAAAACCCTACTTGCCACATCAGCCCTTAAAATTACGTCACTGGCCCGATAAAATCTGCAGCCGCAAACAGGTCGCACTTTGGCTGCAATGTGTTCACAATCCGGTTGCACTGTTTGCCCATAAAACTCTTTAAATCACCCATATTTCAGCCAGCTATCACCTGCTCAATAAAACACCAATTAAGTAGTAATTGGACTTAAAATATCATAATTAATATCCCTAAAGATCATAAATACAGGTGCATTTTTGCACCTATCAATTAACCCTGATTTGGCTTTGTCTAAGCAAAGTCTAATATGCTGCTTTTAACTTACTGATTTCATCATTGCTTCTTCTTATGGCTGTTTCCATGGTAGCATTTGCTCGCTCCATGTTCTGGTATTGTGATTTCCATGCTTTAGCATCTCCCAATGCCTGGAAAATTCCATCTTTGGCCTTTTGAAGTTCGAATTGCATCCGCCAATTATCCTGCTCTAACAGTCTTCTTTCTTTGCTTACTCTTGGCAATTCTTTCATTTCTTCTTCTTCTTGTAATCTAGCTTTAGAGAGCTCTTCTTTTTTCATTTCATATTTTCCCTTATATTTTTCTGCCTTCTGAGCCATCTTCTATAGTGGCTCTTCTAAATTCTTAATCCTTGTTGCAGCTAAGTCTTCATCTTTTTCAATGTCAGATCTTTTCCTCTTTTGGTCATCCTCCTCCCTGCTTTGAGATTTCACATCACTATTCTCTACCATATTATAGAATGCCCTTATCCTCTCCTTATGGGTATCTCTGTCTTGAATGCAAGATTCTGAAATGGTTTTGCTTCTTTTGCCATGCCATTTAAAGTACATCAAATTCCCATCTGATGTATGTTTTCCTCGATTTGTAATCTTAAGACTCTTTCATGCTTTAAGTATCTCTCGTACCCTCGGTATAATTAACTCAAGACCCTCTTTATCTCCATATGAAAATTCAAGGTCAAGTAACCCATGTGTGGCCGGAATACAAGGATTAGATCCCATTTGATGAAAAACCAAAGCCGGCGCATGACTGACTGCTCCCCACGGGCCTAAGAGAGGAACCCAAGGAAAATCTCCGCATCTATATAGAAATACACTAGGTAAGAACCAAAGTGCCCTTCCTTCGATGCTATAAACATCCAATGACTGTAAAACCTCTTTCCATTCTTCAATACTCGGATACCCTCGCTTCCATTGAATTTCTGTAAATTCTAATATTGGTCTTCTTTCTGGTCGAGTATGATCTTTGAAATGAATTTTGGGAAAGTCAATCTTTATGTAATATTGAAGGTGACTCATTAACCAGATTCCAAATAGGGCAGAGCAACCTTTGTGTTGCGGCGACAAAAGTTAAGGAAACGAATTGTACATATGATTGCAGGAATTGGATTTGTACCCCGCTTTACTTGATTGAAGAGCTTGATTACTCTTCCTTCCACATATCCTTGAGTGCAAGGAAACAACACTGCTCCATATATCGCAAGAGCCAATGCTGACTGTCCTAACACTGTCTGGGATTTTTTCTCAACATGCTTTATTAATTCATCAATTGGGAAGCACCATTTTCCCCCTTTGTATGATCCCATCTTCCTGACATCTTCGATTTCACGCTCCACAATTCTAGCAACAATCTTTTCAGCAGACATGTTTTCATGAAAATAATACATTTTTGTATTATGAGGCGATAATTACAGCATCTGAGCATATTCCTCAATTGTGGGTGAGAAATCTATCTGCTCAAATGTGAAACATCTGTATGCTGCGTCCCAATAAGGAATTGCTACCTGAAGTAATGTCACTGGTGCAGCAACCTTTAATAAACTTCCAAGAAAACCATATTTTTGAGAAAATTTCGGGCCCAATTTCTGACTTTCATGTGTCCACAAACTTACTAAGCGTGGCCAGGAGGACCCTTGAAATTCTGTTTTCATTACATTTGGCAATATGACATCCTCCTTCAAGCTATCTCCATACTCAAATTGCATCTTACTCAGCTCCTCCCTTACATCATATATGTCAACTTTCTCACAAGTGGGAATCTTTGATGCCATTTAGTTGATAGATGTATTGAAAATATTGTCAAACCAAATTGCAATGATTGTGCCTATGTGGATATAATGGAAAGAAAGTTCAAAGAAAAAAAAACAAGAAATCATTAGTAGAGGATAAAAATAGGGAAATAAAAACTTAGCATTAAATAATAATTTCCATAAAAATTGAAATATGTACACGGGAATAACCTAAATTTCTAAAGGTTTTGAGCATGGATCTAGGGCTTGTAAGGTGCATGGATAGGTTTTTCTAACTATCTCTCGAGGTCCCGGATCATGTTGCTTTTAAATCCCAACTATTGAGACAAAAGCCCTCCCTTAACTTTTAAGAGAGGTCAATCCGGTGAGGATGTTTTCCACTATCCATGCGGAGACGAAATCTCACGAGAATAGCAGTCAACCCTCTCTAATACTAGAGGTATGAGCCCGGGTGGTAGGCTATTTGTGTGCATGTGAATGTATGAAAATTGAAATATGAACAAACATGAAATAACTGCGCATAATTTTTTTAAAAAAAACATCTTTCAAAACGAAATAAAGATAGCCAACCAGTTAATCATATAGGCTTGACCCTCTTCATTTTTTAATATATATATAAAAAAACCTGGTGTCCGCAGCAGAGTCGCCAGCTATATCAACCGGCATAAAAAACAGAGTCTCCACCAATTGAATTAATGAGTGCAATTGGACACTTAAAATACTTGCGAACCATAAATGAGGGTACGGGAGTCAATTGAGTGTGGGGAAGGTATTAGGCACCCCACAACTCCTGTTTAAAACAGTTACCGAATTAATTGGTTGGTCATCTTAATAAAAACTTGTTCTCTGCAAGATATGATTATTTTGAAATAAATAGATCTATTTAGAAAATGCTATCAACTTATGATAGTTTTTTTATAAAAGATTTCAACAAAAATTTCATGTAAGATTAAATATTATATCAATTTATGGTAGATTTGATTTTAAGACATACCAACTTATGATATAGAAAAATAAATTTTATTTTAAAAATTAAAATATATTTGAAAGAAAACTGGATTTAAATTCAACATACCAACTTATGGTATGGAAAAGTGAATTTTATATTTAATTTTAATAATGCAAATTTATGTTTTTATTGAGTTAGAGGCTTGAATGATATAAAGTTATAATCCTAAATTTCTCTTAACTTATAACAATCTCCAAAAATATCAACTTATGATAATTTTTTGATTTCTAAATCGCTACCCTATGGCAACGAATGGATTTACAAATACCCACTTACGATATTTGACTATAATTTAAGAACGTCAACTATTAACATTTCTAAAAATCTAAACCAAACCAGTATAACTCATTATTCAAATAAAAACCAACTCATGATCTTTTAAAAAAATTAAAATAATGTACATTTAAACTAATTTCACATATGCATCCTTATAATAAAACTTAAATAATAAAATGTCCAAATTATTCATGTCATTAGAACGAATCAATTACCCTATTTGAAGAGCCAAATATATATAAACATCAAAAGATACAATAATATCATCACAACTAAAGTTCAAATTATTCAGTTCGAAACCAAATTTCAATGCATTAGAACTACAAAATAATAAATTCAACAAACAAATAAATGAGATTATAATTTATTCTGTCAAAAAAAAAATATATACATATAATATTATCCAAAATTTATGAAAATGTAATTGTTGACTTTAGATTAAAGAAAGATAATTGGAGTCATTTAATCAAATGTAATACGTGCATTAATTCGAGACAAACTTTTAGTATCTATTGGATTTACTTTCAAAAATACCAACTTTTGGTAGTAAATTATTTTTAAAAATATTAATTTATAACACTTAAATATTTTTAAGCCTACCAACTTATGATAGCTTTTGGATTTGATTCACTAAAAGTTCATTTTTCATTTATCAAACCTACCCATACATACATAACACCACATTACATATATATAGGATATATGTACTGTATATATATATATATATATATATACACACTCACACACACCACCTTCGACACAACATCCCCACACATATAATATATATACATGTAACATCATAATAATATAATCTATAAAAATATATATAAAAAATATATATATGTAACATCCTACATATATAATAATATAATCTATATATACATATATAACATATATATACACACACACACATATAATATATATATATATAATCATACAAATATATAATAATATAATATATTTGTAACATCACACCTATATAACATATATATATATATATATATATATATATTTAACAATAAATGTAATATATAAATTGAAAACACAAACTAATGATCCTAAAATTGCTTTGTAGGAAAAAAACCATAAACGTAAAAATAAAGCAAAAACCAAAAACCAAAAACAGATTTAATAAGGACAACACAATAACAATATTAAGCATTAAAACTTCTGGGCTTTATAACCACAGGTGGCAAAGCCAACCGTTTGTGGCGCCGTCAAAGATTAAAGAATAAAAAGTAAAATATGAATAATAAGACCATAAGTAAACTCGAACAATAAAGGAGGTAGAACCAGCCATATAAGATTATTGAAGTATTAAAACTTCTGGGCTTGATAACCACAGGTGGCAAAGCCGACCATTTGTGGCGCCATCGAAGATTAAAAGAACAAAAAAGTAAAATAAGAACATAATAACATAAAAGAACTTAAATAATAAAGGTGAGAAAACCAATCATATACAACATTATTAAAAAACCGTGAGTATTAATATATATATATATATCTACGAATGATATATATACCTGTAGAGTGAATCCTATTTTTTCTCCCTTTTCTTTTTTCCCCTTCTTCTTTTCTTTCTTTTCCTTCTCTTTCTCTCCTTTCTTTTCTTTCTTTTCTCTCTTTCGGCTATCTCTTTGTTTTTTCTATTTTTTCCTTCTCTTTTCTATCACACATCTCTCTCTCTCTTTCTTTCTTTTTCTTTCTTTCCCCCCCTCTCTTTCTTCCTCTCCTCCTGCCTTTTATAGAAAAATATGAAGTCACGGGTCCTTTATTTTTATATGACCCGTGACGTTTCAACAAAATCAGGAGTGTTCAATAATAAAAAATCAGTATTATATGCCTGACATGAATTATTTTTGAAAGAAACTATCAACTTATGATATGAGCATATAGTCTTAAAAATACCAACTTATGGCATGTAGTTAACAAACACCAACTGATGGTATTTCCTGTAGTTAACTTTTATCCTTGAATTCCATCATTCAAGAAATTGTATCATGTAATCATAAACAGACATATATATATATATAGGTGTGATTTTGACATGAGTCTATATATATTATATATGTGATTTTGACATGAGTCTCTTTCACATTATATATATTATATATGAATTATATATATATATCATATATAGAAATATCACCTTTTCACTCAATCGGATCACAACATACTTTGAAATTCCTGATTTGGACCTGAATTTTTATTTATATAGATAATCTAAGATTAAAATATTTCCAGTATACAATATTATCACCAAAATTATTATTGGTACTTCTACCAAAATAATTTTTCCTCCTTTCAAAGACTCACTATTTTATTCTACTCTCTTTCTTCCATTCTTATTTTTAATATTTTCTTTGAAATAAACCCGGACGAAAACCGGTTACTACATTATGTATGTAGGCTTGTGTGCAGTCAACAAGGGATCCATCGCCTCGAAATAAACGAGGAGAATATCCTATGTGATCTAGATATTTATTGACACGGGAAATTCTTGGCCGAGGTTACATGATTAATGAAAAGTTGTTTTCATTAATTATTTATTTGTCAATAAATTATTGGATCTCACATATAATTGAGTTAGTGGATTTGACGGATATCCATGATCCTCACTCAATTGGGATATTGTACAGTGAAAGGATTTAATTACATGGTAATTATAATTAAAGGTTCATATGAAATAATTCATCACTGATTGGGTAGTCACGATATATTGTTAAGTGTCACTCATGATTTATAAGAAATGATTAAAAGTTGTTTTAATTAATATCAAAGAGTTTGATATTATTCTTGTGGTATCAAAAAAAATCACTCAAGAATACTCTCTCAACTCTTTTTCTTTTTCTCCCACCAAAAGTCCCTTCTCCCTATTTTTTATCTCTTATTTATAGGGATCCAGAACATAATAATTACATATCTCATTTATGAGATTGGACCCACCTATAACTATATTAATCCTTTATTTATTAAGGAGAGGTCGGCTATCTTTCCCTTCGTACAAAGAAACAAGCCGATCTTCCCCTAATGAGGGATTTGGCCAAGTGGCATATGGCCGAACTCTATAGTATATAAGTTCGGCCAACTTCATTGCTTCTCCTTCCTTCTTGTTCTGAAGTTCCCTTGCGCCTCATCTTCTTTTGCCACGTGGACCCCTGATTTATGTCCCCACAATTGCCCCCCAAAGGCAGTCCAAACTAATTATGGACGTGACTTTGCAAAATGTTGAGCTCTGATTGGGCTGTGTCTCATCAGTTTAATGCGGAGCGAGAAGAACTTCTTCCTCCTATAAATACGACCTTGGATATCTCTTTCTTTCCTAATCGCAAGAGCGACTTGGCGTGTGAGACGTGGTTTGAAGCCGATCTTCTCGCTGATCTTCACTCTTTCCGCCGATCTAGTTCTGTGGTGAGTTTTATTGACTGAATTAGTTATTTTGCATCGATTGTTTCTATCGATCACTTCTTTCTGCTGCCTTTTCATCCTGGTTCCGTTTATGAGGAAGTATAAGAAGATCTCAAGAGATTCTAATGAACTCCGAGAATGGGGCAGGAAGTTCGGCTTCCCTTCGGAATGTGAATTGAGTGTTGCCTCTGAGGCCGATCCTATTGAAGGCCGAGCTAAATTCCCAATGGTTGTAGTCGTGGAAGGAGGACTCAGATTTCCCTTAACTGAGTTCTTTAAGGAATGTCTCGATATGTTCGGCCTCGCGCCTCATCAATGGAACTCGAACTTTTACCGGATAATCAACGGTGTAGATATTTTAAATAAGTTTTACAGGTTCGGCATCAGACCAAGGGATTTGGAACATTGTTTCTACCCCAAAAAGTGTGGTCAACACAACAAATTTCATCTATTCCGCAGAGACGGGAGCAAACCCTTGATCCATTGTTTACCTTCCTCCTCCAAGCATGATGAGGTTGAGTTCTTTTTAATTGGTGGGGCAGGATGGGAGTTCAGCTCTCATCTGGGTGGACAGGGTATTCCGATCAGGCGAAGATCCGGTATTCTTTCGCCATTCCCTTCAAACAAGGAAATTAAGGAGAGGGGAGAATGTTCGGCCTTAAATCGGCTTCTTGACCATCTTGGTCCCCCTGGCATTCATCCTTTTGGCCGCTCTGCCCCCTATGTACTGGGGTACTCCCCTTCTGTGGCTCCCAATACCCATCTTCCGCCGAATACTTCTATGGAGAGGGTAACGACCTTCTTCCGTCAACTCAATCCAGCCCATGGGCTAATAAATCAAATCTCTACATTGGACCCTTTAATTGGGCCGAACTCTTCTTCTGCCAGCTCCACCAGGTCTTTAGAGAACCTATCTTTGCCTTCTGGGACAGAAGGTTGGCTGGATAACATGGACGTTACTACTGATATGCTTACAGCGTTTGATTTGGAAGTACTCCAAGAATCTTGTATGTCTACCCAATGTTCGGCCAGATACATTTGCTTTAGTTCTTTTTCTTTTTAACGCCTCCATCTAATAAGTCCTGATCGGCCCAAAATAATAATAAGTTTTTTTTTATATATATTTTTTATTCATTTATTATTATTATTGTTATTACATTTTTTTATATGAGTTTTTCTTTATTTTGTAGATTCTCCATCCCAAGTTGATTCAGCGATGGCCAGACGTCCTCTTGCACCACTGTTCGGCTCAAGCCGTCAGACCACCGACAGCTCGACTTCTCGCCAAAGGCAGGATAGTACAGCACGACTTCAATCACTGCCTCCACCCCCTCCTCGTCAAGGGAAGAGGTTGCTTTCCGAGGATGAGGATGATCGACCTCGAAAGAAAACCATTTCGACTAGAAATCCTCGGAGATCATCCTCACCCTGTCGCCGATCCGAAGAGGGGCCATTGACCTTCTCCCCTTCTCTTGATGGATAGCCTCTCTCAAGAAGTTGTTCAGTTATGGATCGAGGGGTTGGCATCTCTCTTCGAGCTGTCGCATCCGTTCCAGCTGATTCTGGAAGGTGGCGGGACTATCCTGACGCCGAGTTGCGTGACTACCTTGGTCGCTTCATGATGCAAGTATGTTGTATATGCACGTTTTGCGTACATTATCCATCTTGATTGTTATTATCATATATGCATTATATTTATTATTTTTTTTAGGCATGCCAAGTCCAGAACGAAATGGAAGACCGAAGTAACAACGAAAAGGAAGATCATATGCGCCTCGTGCAGGCCCAGGATAGGCTAAAGTCCCAACTTGCGGGCGTAAAGGCCGAACTCAAGGATTCTCAGGCCGAAGCAGCTGCTAAGAACTTCGAGCTTGAGCGTTGTAAGGCCGATCTTGGTTTAGCCAAGGAAAAAGTGAGGAAGCTGGAAGCTGATCTTAGGGACACCCTTTCATCAATTTCTTCCAGAGAAAAGAAAGCGGCCGATCTTGCCACAGAGAAGGCGAATGATGAGGCTTTTGAGGAGTACTCTGGCTACCTCAAAGAGCAAGGTAATATGGCCTATCTCATGGGAAGGGGGGACCTTCCGAAGGAAATGGAGATCCCTAAGGAGTCTCCCCTTTAGGCCCAAGAAAATATCAGGTTCCCTTCTTTAGAAGCCCCTCGGCCGAGCATCGTTGACATTTTCTTTCCTCCTTCCGCCGATCTGAATGTCGGTACTCCTGTGCCTGAACAATTGGTTGTGCTTGAATCACCAATTATTGAGGCTGTGGCCGATCCAGTCGGCTTGGAAAATCAAACAGAGAACTTTGGTGAAACGGACGCCGATGCCGAACGTGGAGGGGAGAAGGATGGACCAGTGGTCTTAGGTTTAGCTAGTTAGCTTAGTTTTTACCTTTTCGAATAACATTTCCTTCATGTACCAGCTTTAAACTTTAAATGCATTTTTCTTGTGTTTCTTTTCATTACGCTTTACATGAATTATTATTTTTCATGAATTAAACAAGTAAATTAATTAATTAAATGGGTAGTGATCTCGAATTCGATAACTATTTTTCTTTTAGGCCCACAGCCTGAAGACTGATTTGACGACCACTTTTTAAGGAAAACACTTACGGTTTCTTGATAAACCCCTTGTAGGGAAGTCACTAGGACTTTTTTAGGGCCGCAGCCTGAAGGCCGATCTGACGACCCAAACCTCATTTGTTGAGGAAAACCCTTAAGGTTTTTTAGCAAACCCCTTGCAGGGAAGTCACTAGGACTTTTTTAGGTCCGTAGCCTGATGGCCGATCTGACGACCCAAACCTCATTTGTTGAGGAAAACCCTTAAGGTTTTTTAGCAAACCCCTTGCAGGGAAGTCACTAGGACTTTTTTAGGTCCGCAGCCTGATGGCCGATCTGACGACCCAAACCTCATTTGTTGAGGAAAACCCTTAAGGTTTTTTAGCAAACCCCTTGCAGGGAAGTCACTAGGACTATTTTAGGTCCGCAGCCTGATGGCCGATCTGACGACCCAAACCTCATTTGTTGAGGAAAACCCTTAAGGTTTTTTAGCAAACCCCTTGCAGGGAAGTCACTAGGACTATTTTAGGTCCACAGCCTGATGGCCGATCTGACGACCCAAACCTCATTTGTTGAGGAAAACCCTTAAGGTTTTTTAGCAAACCCCTTGCAGGGAAGTCACTAGGACTTTTTTAGGTCCGCAGCCTGATGACCGATCTGACGACCACAACCTCATTTGTTGAGGAAAACCCTTAAGGTTTTTTAGCAAACCCCTTGCAGGGAAGTCACTAGGACTTTTTTAGGTCCGCAGCCTGATGACCGATCTGACGACCCAAACCTCATTTGTTGAGGAAAACCCTTAAGGTTTTTTAGCAAACCCCTTGCAGGGAAGTCACTAGGACTTTTTTATTATATTTTTTTTAATGAGGAAATTCGTTGACTTGCTTTATTCAACCCTCAAGTGGAGTAGGATGAGGTTAACGCTCATATAGGCGTCCCCAATTTATTACAGCAAAAGTCTAGTTAAACAAAGAACTTCCTCAAGTTTGTTGCATTCCAAGGCCTCTGGATCACTTTTCCGGACATATCCTCGATCTTATATGCCCCATGGCCGACTGCAGCATTGACTTTGTATGGGCCTTCTCAATTTGCCCCCAATTTTCCGTCCTGCGGGTTCTTGGTGTTAAGAAGTACTTTCCTAAGTACCAAGTCTCCAGGTTGGAATCTCCTCATTCGAACGTGTTTTTCATGAAGATTTTTTAAACTGTGCTGGTAGGAGGACAATTTTAGAGCGGCAAGTTCCCTTTTTTCCTCACTGAGATCTAGGTGTAGCGCGACGGATTCATCATTTTCACCCATTTCGAAGGCAGTAGTCCTGATGGTTGGGAGACCGATCTCCAATGGGATAACTGCCTCCATTCCATAAGTGAGGGAGAAAGGTGTATGTCCGGTGGACCTTCTTGGGGTAGTTCTCTGAGTCCAGAGTACACTCGGGAGTTCATCAACCCATCTTCGCTTTGCATGTTCTAGACGTTTCTTTAGTCCATCAAGAACGATTTTGTTCGAGGCCTCGGCCTGACCGTTACCTTGAGGGTAAGCCGGTGTTGAATATTTGTTCTTTATCCCATACCCTGAACAAAAATCTTGGAACGCCCTGCTATGAAACTGGGTTCCGTTATCAGTAACCAGTGCGTATGGAATACCATATCTTGTTATGACGTATTCCCATACGAATTTTCTTATCTCTGTGTCCGTAATTTTTGCTAATGGCTTTGCCTCGATCCACTTCGTGAAGTAATCGGTAGCCGTTATCAAATACCTCCTATCCCCTGTCGCCCTTGGCAACGGACCTATGAGGTCTAGTCCCCATTGGGCGAAGGGCCATGGACTTGTCAAAGTGCTTAAGCTTATTGCTGGCTGTCGTGGGATATTTCCAAATTTTTGGCACTGTTCACAACTCCTTGTGTACGCCCTCGAATCTTCGTGCATCCGTGGCCACCAATACCCCTGTGTAATAGCCCGCTGAGCCATTGATCGTCCACCAGTATGGGCTCCGCAGCTTCCCTCATGTATTTCATACAGTAGATGATCCTTTTTCTCTGGAGGGACACATAATAGGTAAGGCCCTGAAAAGGATCTTCTATACAACTTTCCGTCTGGGGAGAGCCAAAATCTTGAGGACTTCATCGTGATCTTTCGTGCCTCTTTCACATGATCCGGAAGTTCTCCCTTTTCGAGGTATCGAATCAAGGGATCCATCCAACTGGGCGTCAATTCCGTTTGTTCAATTTCTGGTCCTTCCGCGAATATGCTTGGCTCCTCTAAAATGTCTATGGTTATCGTCCGCCTTACAACATCCTGTTCGGCAGAGGCTAGAGTGGCCAAAGCGTCAGCATGAGTGTTCTGTCCTCTTGGGATCTGCTCGATCTCAAAGTCTTTGAGTTTCTGCAACATTCTCTTGGCTTCGGCTAGATATGCAATCATGGATTTTGTTTTTGCGGAATACTGTCCGGTCAATTGGTTGACTATCAATTGCGAATCCGAATTAATTTTTAACTTTTTTACCCCAAGCTTAAGTGCACTTCGAAGGCCACACAAAAGTGCTTCATACTCTGACTCATTGTTTATTGTTTTGAAACCTAGCCTAATGGCCTGCTCGATAATGAGTCCCTCTGGGGAAGTCAGCACTATCCCTGCTCCTGAGCCTCTTCTGTTTGAAGATCCGTCTACCATTAGTTCCCATGTATTGGGCGGGAGAACTTCTAGGACCCAAAGCATTTCTCGTTCTTCTGGGGGTGGAATGGAAAACTCAACTAAGAAGTCTGCCATGACTTGTCCCTTAATGGCCGTTCTGGGGACAAATTGTAGTTCATACTGTCCCAGTTCAAGGTCCCACTTTGCAGTCCTTCCCGTTATATCAGCTCTAGAGAGGATACTCCTCAACGGGTACGCCGTGACCACTTCAATTGGATGACTTTGGAAGTAATGATTCAACTTTCTCGTGGCTATCACCAGGCTATACAATAACTTCTCGAGAGGAGTGTATCTTGTCTCAGCACCAAGCAATGTTTTGCTTACATAATAAATTGGTTGTTCTTTCCTCTCCTCTTCTCTTAAGAGGACTGCACTGACAGCCACTTCGGAAACGGCCAGGTACACCCTCAACTTTTCTCCGACTTTCGGGGTTGCAAGAAGCGGAGCCCTTTGGAGATAACGTTTTAAATCGTCAAGCGCCAAGTCACATTTTTCATCCCATTCAAACCGCTTACCACCTTTAAGGATTTTGAAAAATGGATGACACCTATCAGAAGATTGACTAATGAATCTGTTGAGGGCGGCCGCCATACCTGTCAACCTCTGGACCTCCTTGATAGTGTTCGGCCTCCTCAGGTTTTCTGCAGCAACAATCTGGTCTGGATCTGCTTCTATCCCTCTCCTTGTCACAAGATGGCCGAGGAATTTCCCTGAGCTCACCCCAAAAGCGCACTTTGAAGCGTTCAGCTTCAGTCGGTAAGATTTTAACACATCAAAAACTGATTGAAGGTCGAAAAGATGATCCTCCTCTAGTGTTGACTTAACCACCATATCATCAATGTACACCTCAACCGTTCGTCCTATCATCCGTTCGAACAATTTTGTGACTAGTCGCTGGTAGGTTGCCCCCGCGTTCTTCAGTCCGAAGGGCATGACCTTGTAACAGTACGTTCCCCTCGGAGTGATGAACGAAATTTTCTCCTGATCTTCAATCCTCATTGGTATTTGATGGTATCCCCTATAAGCGTCCAGGAAGCTCATCCTCTGGCTCCCCGATGTGGCGTCCACCAGCTGGTCAATTTTTGGGAGAGGGAACAAATCTTTTGGGCACGCCTTATTCAAGTCGATGAAGTCTACACAAACTCTCCAAGTTCCGTTCTTCTTCTTGACCACGACTGTGTTTGATAGCCATTCCGGGTACTCTACTTCTCGAATAGCGTCTGCCTCCAAAAGCTTTTGAACTTCTTTCACCACGGCCTCTGCATGTGCCAAGGCCGACCTCCTAGCCTTTTGGATGATAGGCTTAAATTGCGGTCGAACGGCCAATCGATGGCTTGCAACCGAGTAATCAACCCCTGGCATCTCCTGTGGAGACCAGGCGAATGCTCCTACATTTCTTTTCAATAAACCAATCAGGGATTCCTTCTCGTTGGTGGGAAGATCAGCTCCTATCAAGAAGTATCTTTCCTCGTCGTCTACATCAATCCAAATTTTCTCCAACTTTTCCTTGGATTTTTTCTCTGGATCGGTGCCTGGCTCAGCCTCCACCTCTGATTCTCCGACCATGGTACTGACTTGGTGGGTCTCCCTCACCATGTTGGCCCCTTTTGTTGATGGGTTTGGTCGATCCCCTTTGACTTCACACATCTTGCCGTCGTGTGGAAAGCGGACAATCTGATGGTAGGTTGACGGAACAGCCTCCACCAAATGTAGCCATGGTCTGCCCAATATTGCATTACTGGCCGTTCTCCCTTGAACAACCAAGAACTCTGTTGAGACTATTTTTGGCCCAACCCTGACGTCTGTTATCACTTTCCCGATCGGGTACACCTGGTGGCCATTGAATCCGACTAAGCAGGCTGACTCCGGCATGAGATCGGCTTGAGTAAGTCCCAATTTCTCGAACACCGGGTAATACAACACATTAACTGCACTTCCTTGATCTACCAACACACGCTTCACATCTCGCCTACATACTCGCATTGTCACTCTTAGGGCATCATTATGAGTTGGGTCTATCCCCGTTAGGTCTTCGTCCCCAAATGTGATATTCACACCAGTTTTCTTTGCTTTTTTTACTATCGGTCCATCAGACGGACTCGGTCGCTGATGGGCTACAGCGCTGTTTACGTTAGCGTTCAGACGAGGCTTGACGAGGTTGATTACCTCTATTGTTTCGATTGGGTCATCATATATCTTCTCCGTTAAAGCTACACCTTTCTCTTCCGCATGTGGATGCTCTGCTGCACTATTTCTTAGAAATTTCGATAACTTCCCCTGCTTGGCCAACTCCTCTAAATGGGTCCGAAGGTTACGACACTCTCCTGTTTTGTGACCATGGTCTTTGTGGAATGCACAAAGTCTCTTTGTATCCCTTGTTTTTGGATTGCTGAAGAGTTTTGGTGGTCTGATAACGTACGGCTCATCCTTGATCTCGGCGAAGATCCGATGGATGGGGGTATTAAATTCCAAAGAATTGACTTGCCCCCTATCCGGTCTTCCTTGATATGATCGGTACCCATATGATCTGCTGTCACTTCCTGTTCTTCCTTGTTGCAATTTGGCCGCATCCGTTTTTGGGGAGAGTGGTTGTTTCGCCTTCCCAACGTCTTCCTTTGCTTCTACCTTAGCGTATCTTCTCACCCTATCCTGCAGGGTCTCGATCGAGTTTGGCTCATACAGAGTCAGTGACTCTTTTAGCCTACTTCCGCTGGGCAATCCTAATTTGAAGGAGGTAGCCGTCATATGATCGTCACACCCGTCAACATCGGCGCACAATTCCAGATATCTGGCTAGGTAGTCGGTCATAGACTCCCCACTATCTGGCTTCATCGTGAGAAGGTTGCTCAAGGTCTTCGGCTCATGACTCCCCGCAATAAATCGGTTTATAAATTGCTTGGCCAAACCCCTCCAAGTTGACACCGAGTTCGGCGCCAAATGATGGAACCATCGGGCGGCGACAGGCCCCAAGGATGAGGGGAAGACTTTACACAGGATGGCCTCCTCCCCGACCCATAGGATCATTTTTCTCATGTAATGGTCCAAATGAACGACTGGATCCGTTCGGCCATTGTAGTGTTCAAAGGTTGGTACCACCAGTCTTCTCGGAACCTCACTTTTTCTAATTTCCCTGGTGAATGGGGATGAAGTCATTTCATCTAATGCCTTCATGGCTCGTTCCTGAGCTCCATAGATGAGATCAGCCCTCCGTGAGTCAGGCTCCTCGTTAATTTTCTGGTGCTTTACTTCTCTAAGCCTTTCATGACTGTCAGCACGACGCAAATAGCGGTCATCCCCCCAATATCGTCCGCGTTCACGTTTTTCATACTCATTCCTGGTGGTGGAATGTCGATCTGGAGAGTATCTCCTCTCCATCTGTGGGGCTTCCCTCTCCACCCCTAGGGATCTTTTCGGAGGACTAACCATTGGGCGTTTCCCCTTTTGGTTTACGACTGCCAAATCTCGTTTTAACGTCTCGAGGTAACGGGTTGTCCGTTGAATCTCATCCTCAACTTCTTCAGCAGCGGGGCGAATTGTGACATTCTCCATCCCGTCCCGAAGGGCTTCCTCCTCTTGTAGGAGGTTTTGGGAATCATTTTGCCCGACTGCTTCCGATCTAATCGCCGCCATTCTTTCTTCGTAACGTGGATTTGCTTACGACTCCCACTGTGGTCGCCAAATGTGGTATCAAAAAAAAACACTCAAGAATACTCTCTCAACTCTTTTTCTTTTTCTCCCACCAAAAGTCCCTTCTCCCTATTTTTTATCTCTTATTTATAGGGATCCAGAACATAATAATTACATATCTCATTTATGAGATTGGACCCACCTATAACTATATTAATCCTTTATTTATTAAGGAGAGGTCGGCTATCTTTCCCTTCGTACAAAGAAACAAGCCGATCTTCCCCTAATGAGGGATTTGGCCAAGTGGCATATGGCCGAACTCTATAGTATATAAGTTCGGCCAACTTCATTGCTTCTCCTTCCTTCTTGTTCTGAAGTTCCCTTGCGCCTCATCTTCTTTTGCCACGTGGACCCCTGATTTATGTCCCCACAATTCTCATTGCTAATCGGTAATGAACCTAGAAAGTCACACATAAAATAATCACGGAAATTTGTTTCAGCTAAGGTTATTAAGAGAACTGTGTGGATTCGATAATTTTCATAAGATGAAAATAATCGAATTATTAATTAAATAAGGTTTATTGTAAACTGGATTGAATCTGATTGATTAATAATGCTAGCACATGACAAATTAATCAATTATGAAACCATATTTAATTAGTACAAATATATATATATATATATATATATATATATATTAAATGAAGCACCTAAAAGTGGTTGCCAACACATTGTGCCGACAACACACTTTGGGTTCATTATAAGTTGTAAATTGTACAACTTGAAATGACAATTCAATTGCATGAATTGAATTGTTTAATACAAATATAAATTTCTTGGAAAAGAAAACCTTATATTTTTAGAAAGTTTCCATTTGTGGTGTGTGACACCAAAGTTTTATTGATTGATCTTGGCTTTTGTGATTCCGGTGGACAAACTAGAGACTTCGTACAATCGGAGTTCTACCGGTGGTATTATTTGATCAAGGACGGTACAAGAGGATTTCATACGATCGGGGTACTGGAAAAATTGTTCATACAAGCACACTATAAAAGTATTATTTTGTAGTTTTCCGCTGCATATTGTGTATACCGTTTGGTAACAAAACCCATTATCAAACATAAGATGAGAGTATGTACCTAGTGAAGACAAACTTCAGAGGATCAACAGGGAAAAGGCGGTGAATGAGATTGGGTAAAGAAGAGTGAAATTCAATACACTATACAAAGTCAAATCCGCTCCTCATCAGTTTAGAGAAAGATGGGAGGAAGAGATTGAAAAGGGCCGTAATTCTAAAAATTAGTCAATTGACATAATCCATGCCCTGATTGTTGAAGTAGAGTTGGCAGTGGCACCAACATTTATTATGGTGGTTTAGCGTAACTCATCAATCGTGATCCAAAGATGAGTTTGTCATTCAGCGTTAACGCAAAAGAGATGACTGGGACATGCTAATGGAAAAAAACAATAGGAAGTCAGAAGCATACCAAGGGGTGCTGAGGAGATAAACATGACAGAGGAGACAAATGCCATGTATCGTAGCATATTCGTTGGGCGAACTGAAATCAGAGAAGTCGCTTGCATCTGTAGATTTATGAGATGCATGAATGAAGAACGGCCGCTCTGCTTGACTCTTTGGGAAACAGACTGCACATTAAAAATAATTATTAATATTAATATTTAACTCATATTATCCAGGTGTGCAATTGCTATGAAGCATGTTTGGTGATGTGGCACCATGAGAAGTTTTCTTTCACATTTTATTGATTCCATGTTAGTATCATGTATAGACATGTATAGATAGATTGCTATGTAAGCATGTTTGGTGATGTGGCACCATGAGAAACTTTCTTTCACATTTTATTCCGTATTAGTATTATGTATATATGAGAAAATAAAATCAAGAATAATGACAATCACAGAAGACAAAATATTAACGAAGTTCAGCAAAATGGCTACCCTAAGGATGTGTTTGATAAGAGGATAATAAATAGGAGTGTAATGTATTACTAGAGTAATCATTATCCATCTCTTCTCATGAGTAACTATTTCACCCAAGATATGAAGAAAATTGTCTAAAAAGATTACCTAGATAAATAATATACATGTATATCAAACATGAGTATTTATTTATCAATGTATTTTTAATTATCATTGTAATAATTACGAATGAAGGTTATACAAAATTTCAATGAGAAAAAGTTTTTATTCCAAGAACCATCCAAAATCTCAATTGAAACACCCACCAACTCTCCCCCATTTTACTCAACTAAAGTGGATCAACAAAATCTCAAATATATCAAAAAGATTGTTGTAAATAAAAGAATATATCATCTTTCCTTTGAATTTGAAAAACATACATATTTATACTATAAAAAGAGACCTAAAACTCTAACCCTGTTTTGATTTAGATATACAAGGAGTTTCCTTTAGATAAAGATCTAAAGAAGTTTCCTTTAACTGAAACACTAAAGGAGTTCTTTTATATATATATATATATATATATAAAATTGGTGACTTCATTTTTTTCACCAATTTTTCCACCAATACGAACACAAAATTGAGAAGCTGAAGCCAAATACTAAGTACCAAAATAATCCTTCAAAAATCTCTCATTCTCTAGGGATAAAAATCGATCACATTCAAGATTGTCTTTGGACTTTT
Source organism: Euonymus europaeus (assembly GCA_963580455.1). Taxonomy (NCBI): domain Eukaryota; kingdom Viridiplantae; phylum Streptophyta; class Magnoliopsida; order Celastrales; family Celastraceae; genus Euonymus; species Euonymus europaeus. Next base: position 19,750,197 of record OY756968.1, on the reverse strand, counting down.
CAATCAATACAAAAGCCTCAACTATAGTAACAAAAGTTTATCGGCTAGTCTCACATGTCTCGACACCTCTAGAACATGGCACCCCAACATTCAATGCCTTATCAAGTTTTCCATCAAAGAACTACGAACATGTATTCTCTGAGAAATCGATCTCAGCCACAGAGCGAAGTTGAGTACATGATGACACTCCAACTGTTTCTCTCATCAGAAGCACCATCAAATTTTGAGAATTTGAACGTCTCTTCTAAAGTTTTAGAAGCTTATGAGACTTCGTGGCACCACCTAAAACAACTTTAGTACTAATATAAAAATACTCGCAGGTGAATGTATGATAGTAACACAAAAGGTGTAAATATGAGATCAATCCCGCAAAGATAAGTTCAATCGAATAGTGTACGAAACTTTAATGTAAACAACAATTAAAATAAAGAGAATTTAGGATGCGATATGAGAATGAACAAAAAGCAAGTAAAACAAGTGAGCTAGAAATTCAAGGAGAGAAGGAACTAGGGTATGACCTCACCAAGCAATTCAATTATAAGTTTATAAAGATTAAGCATCAATAACAATTCCTACTCTAAGGTTGATTTCCACCAAACTATGTTGATCCATTGATCATGACAACAACACGTATTATCAATCATGATCTAATCCTATTTGATCACAACCTTTAGACAAAAAATTAAATTAAAAATTAAGAATATAAGAACTATCACAACCAATTAATTTCCTAAACCCTTATTAGAGTAGTCGACAATTAATTTCTCTAATTTCAGTTCTACCTAAAGACATAAATACTTATCGTTCATATGATTTAACTAGATGAGTATATATGCTAATTCAATCGTTGATCAGTCAATTAAAACAAGCAATATAATTTAAAACATGAAAATTAGAGACTAGAACCATGGATTTAATTGAAAGCTTGAAAGAATTTAACTTGTAATTATCATGCTTGGCTAAATCATCTCCTAAATAAGACTTCATTTACAACTCATAACAATAAACATCAAAGAAAGGGAAGAATAAACCATGAATTGAATACTAGAACGAGAAGAGGAAAGTTGAGTAATTGTTTCTCACAAGCAAAAGCGACTAATCTTCATAAGAGTGAAGAGTGTTTTTCTAATATGTTTGGAGACCTATTTATAGTGAAAAAAATCCCTAAACCTCCATCAATTAGTGTACATTTAAATCATAAAAAACCAATCAGAATAAGTTTCCTTCAAAATTAGCATAATTCTCATTGGGCCCGCACGATCAATTGTGCATCAAGCGTGACATTGGGCGCTCGAAATTGCCTCATGCACTGTTTGTCTTCCTAGGCGCTCGAGGGTGGATTGAGCACCCAAATCTATTTTTGTGTAAACAATAGTCCGATTCTTCTCCAAATGCACTCCAACTCAATTACGACTTCCCTTCAACTTCTCCATAATGAAATCACAATAAATCTTGTAATACCAACTCAATCCTTAGTCAAAATGGGGTAATTTTGATAAAAAATATGCAACTAAATATATTATAAAATACACACATCAAGCACCCACTATGCTTATTCTTTTCTCGTCTTCGAGTAAAATACCTAAAACAAGAACAACATATAGGTTCTATGCCTTCATTATTCTAAGAAAAAAGATTGCAACCATAAATAATCCACTATGAATTCCACAAGAGATTTCAATATAAATGGAATCAACAAAATTGACACATTTGTCTCAAAATATTAAGATATTCAAACATCACATAACTCTTAACTTCAACTTCAAGTCTCACTGGAATGTGCTCAGAAAGAAACTACTCTTGAAGTTGGTTTTAATAAATCTCTAACACGTATGAGGGCAGAAGAATATAGATGGAAGAGATCAAATCCCACATACAAATGTAAGGAAAAGATATCAAAGAGTAGTATGCGTGTATATCTTGTCATAGTAAATCACTTACCAAGCATCATGAACCAAGTCTGAAATTGCTTTTAAATTCAAACCAAGTTATTTTCAAGATCAATTAGGTAATGTAATGGTAAAAAGATAATAATATAGGCAAGAAGGGTGTAATACCCAAATTTTGTCCAAGGGCTATTTAGTTATTTATTTATTGTATTTCTTTGATTCTTGCTTAAAACCCAAAACACAAAAGACCCATCCCTACACAAAAATAGCCCAAGGCTTTGACAAATTTAAATTAAAAAAAACAATCAATCCCAACTCCCAAGTATATTCCATATACCCAAAAGCTCAATTAAATTACAAAAAGTATGTCCAAAATTTCTACCCAAAATCTTAGCACACATGTGGGAAAACTCTAGAAAATAGTAAAATGGCATGGTGGGACAAAAGGCATAAAAAGGAAATGAGCTGTGTAAAAGGAAAAATAGAAAAATGAGTGCGATAGAGGGGTTTCTGATGAGAAACAAAAAAGAAAAGTGGAGAGAGAAAGTAGAATCGAAAGAGATATTTTTAGTGGTTTCTGAAAAGAGAGAAATGAGAGGATTTTCTAGGGTTTTAGAGGGAGAGGTTTCCTTTTCTAGAGGGAATAAAAAGGAACAACAAGAGAAAGGAGGGAAAAAAAGAAAAAGAAAAGAGAGGCTAGGGCAGAGAGCAAACGGCTGAGAAAAGGAGGGTGAGAAAGTGAGATTTTGGATTTGATTTTTGGTTCTTGTTTTTTTTCTTTTATGAGAAATCAATTAGAGGGTAATACTCTTTTTTTCCCCTCTATGCTCATTTCATTTTTTGTGTTTTTGAATATCGATGCTTGTATCTCTCGGATAAGGCATTGTTTGATTGTTGAAGGACCACTTTTCGTTTCGGGAGGCTAAGCCAGTAATTTTGAGTCCTATTCATCAAGATAGTAGCCACCCGATTATGAATCCTCTTCATCAAGATGGTATCATCTTCTTTTAATAATTTAAAGTCTTTACGCTTTTGCTTCCTTTACTTCGTAAATATCATATGTGTATCTCTGTTTGTTCGTTTAGGATGAAAAATTGATGCACATTCTTTTATATGTTTGTTTAGTTGTTATTATATTGTTTGAGCTCTATTGTTTTGATTCATATATACTCTTATTTTGTTTATACAAATAAATATTTTAGACATTGTACACATTCTGTATTTTCTGGTTGTATGGTTAAATATCTTAGGTTTTATGTATTGGGTTTTGGTTTGTATAGTTGTATCTCAATGAGCACTGTTCTAACTAGGTTGGTACGGTTATGTAATTTGGTTCATATTGGCTTACACTTTGAATACAGATGAGGTAGTGAAAACCCATAAGGGTATCATTTCTCTTATAGGGATTAAGTCCCTATGCAGAAGAATGATTTGAGCCCTTGATGTGTTTTGTTGATATGTCTGTATTGGGAGATGTGTTTTGCTGATGTGGGTTGACCTTTGAGTAATAGAAGTGGGCTCACTATTAGTTTTAGTCAAAAAAAAGATGAAGGGATGAAATTTTTGATGGCTTGACTAATGGGAATGTATTGAGAGATGTGTTTTGTTGATGTGGTTATATTGAAAGACGTGTTTTGCTGATGTGAATAAATATGTGGGGACCACTTTTTGTGTAATATAGGTGCGATCCAATCAGAGAGTTAATGAGGATATTAGTGTTGCATTATTGTGGTTGCTCTTATCCTATTGCAGAAATTGTCAGAATAAGCAAAAGTTGACAAAATATTGATAAGATGGATGGTAAAATTGCAAACATTGAAACGGTTGAGAGAGCATATCTTTGTGATAGTTCTTCTAATGGGCTTTGCAAGGAGTTTGACCCAGCCCAGTGCACTAAAGATGACTCAGTTCATTTGAGTACTAACAAGCATGAAGAAAAGCCCAATCTAGTTACAATTGAACCTAAAAAAAAAGAAGAGAAGGAAAATTAGTGGTATTGAAAAGAGCAGTTCTTTGCTCAAGAATTATTCCTCTTCTAGATTTGATGCTAGTGAGGTTGGCTTGCAAATGAGTATTTCAGACTTGATGGGCTTTGAAAATGTTGCACAAAAAAGAAGAAGGATCCGAAAGAGGAGGTTGATAAGGAAAAAAAAATATCCAAGAGTATGATGCTCCAAAATTTAAAATACAGTCTCATTCTGGCTCATCTTCAAAAGCCAACGAAGCAGAAGATAAAATGGAATAGCAACATAATTCATGATGATCAGAGTCGTGATAGTGTGGTGGGTCTTTCCATTTCTAACAATTTCATCTCTAACAAAAACATGCTAATTAAAAAGCATAAAGAGAAAAGGAAGAAATTTTTTGGTAGTGATCAAAATTCAGGTACAAATTTGTCTATTGGTGATCCTCGGATTGAAGCAGCCAAGACTTGGGAGTTCGGTAAATGGGTTGGGTTGAGTTATTCTGAAGTTGACTTAGAGATTGAAAGGAGGCGTGAATTTATATTAGAGAGGGAAGACATTGAATGGGAGGCAACTCATCCGAAGAGTCATTAGCTCTCCTCTATTGTTCATATCATGCTTGTTAGGTTTTAATTATGTTCTAATGTCTGGTTTAATCTCTTGGAATGTTAGGGGTGCTGGTGGTTTAGTGAAAAGAAAGGACATTGCTTGGTGGATTAAGGAAAAAAATTGATTTCATTAGTCTAATTGATTGGTGCAACTGTGATTCAGGCGGAGCCTTAGGTGGGTTGATCTGTGTTTGGAATACTGCATTTTCTCGATTTTATATTGTAACATGTTTGAGCTACCCCTATCTGGTAGGAGTTACACATGATATAATTCAAGAAGCATGAGCTGTATTGATAGAGCCTTCGTTGATTTTGATTGGCTTTGTAAGTTCCCAAGTATTTGTGTTCAAGGGCTTAGTCTTGGTGTAAGTGATCATTGTCCCTTACATCTCCCTTTTGATCAATTCAGCTGGGTTCCTCGTCCTTTTTTATTTCTAGGCTGTTGGTGGCACCATTTTCAATTTGCTCAGTTTATAAGGAATTCTTGGGTTGGTTTGAATAGAAAAGTCTCTAGGGATTTCAATATTATTACTAAGTTGAACCATCTAAAGCTTAAGCTACGTCGCTGGAACAATACTATTTTTCGGAATGTTTTTGAAAAACTCAAAGTTATTGAAAATGATATCGATCAGTTGGAGAAAGGCAGAGAATCTAGAAATTTAAATCCAAGTGATGTTTTAAGGCTCAAGAATCTTCAAGGTTCTTTTTGGACTCTAAGTAGGTTTGGACCCCAAATATCAATATGCATTAATTCAAACATCTTACAAGACCTTGATGTACTAATACCAAAAGGAGTTCTCTTTTTTTTCTTACCTACATTCATTACAATCCTTCATATCTTCTTGAAATTATGCCCCTATAAATTTTATCACATGATTTGAGGGATGACCTAATCTATCATGTCAAGAAAAAACATCCATCACAGTTTGAACTCTTCCTTTTCCTAATTCTTCTTCTCCTATCACCAAGTATAGACCATTTTGCAAAGCTCCCATTCCAATATTCCTGGATGTGCTCACTCCCAACATATCACATCTATCATGTGTGAAATTTATAATACATCTATTATCCTTAATTAATCTCTCAATTGATATTAAGTTAATAGAAAATGTTGGAACACACAATACATGCTTTTAATGTGTGCCATTTCTTAGTATAATGGTTCCAGCATGAGTGACTTTATGATTATGTCCTGTTGGTAGGCTAACATATCAGCTATGCACATGATAAGATGTATGTAACATCTATGAATCACACAATACATGGTATGTAGCTCCACTATCTAGGATCCATGTTCGTGTGCCTTTTTTACTTGCTAAAGTAAATGTACCTACCATTGCACCTGCAATGCCCACTCGTGAACTTGATGTAATTTTCATATTGTTTCCTTTTGAGTTCAATAATGAGATTAATCCAGCATATTGTTCGCTCATCATTAATCCAGCATAAACGTCAATGCGCAATTCTTCTTTGCAATCCCACCAACAAAGCAAGCAATTAGTAATTTCTCTAAAAAATTCCGTTGTTTGGCAAGCTAATTCGGTGAATTGGGTCTGACATTCCTTCAAGGAACCCATTTGAGATAATTTTGCTAGGGATGAATTGAAGTCCATAATGTCACAAGCTCCAAATCTCTTCATGATCATATCCACAAATAGGGTCCATGAAGGAGTCATATTCTTGGTGCTAAACTATTTTTTCCAAGCCGCCACATCTTATGACACATGCATAGCAGTCACACTCAGTCGACGCTCCTCTAGTACTTGATAGTGCTTAAAAGTTTCTAACCCTTTGTTAACCACTCGATTGGATCCTCCTTCCGCTAAACCTATCCAAGTCTGGCTTCATATGTCTCATGGTAGGCTAGTATGGGTCTACTAATTGATTGAGTCTCTGCCCTTATCTCATGACACTTCTTTCTGGAGGTATGACCAAAGATACCGAAGCAGTGGAAAACCTTCCCATAGGTGCAAGTTGAGGTATAGTAAACATTATTCTGGTTCCCGAAGGAAAAGATCTGAAATGGGATTTGGTGAGGAAGCAAGTAGTAGGGTCATGATTGGTTGAGAGATAAATGGTATTAATGCAATCGACAAACTATGTTGAGTTGGTGTTTGTGAAAGGGAACCAAAAGTAGTGGGAGATCCCAACGATGGAATCAGAGTGGTCGAAAAGGTTGTGGGAATAGGCAAAGGTGTGGGTAAAAATGGTGTAGTGGATGCTGTAGTAGTTACCAAAACAGATGTACGAGAGATGTTGTTGGGGATAGCCGATGGAGTAGTTAGGGTGGGAAGATCTTGGAGCATTTGACGAATCTGAGATAGTAGATCAGGCCAAAGTGCCTCTTGTCCAGACATGATACCCTCTAACAGCTGACGTTAGAGACTAGAAGGGAGCATCGATAGCTTCCTTGGGAACCTCAAGATCAAACCGAACGGCCTGGCGCTCGCCAGTGGTTATCGGGTTAGGCTCTATGCTCTTGGATATGATATCAAAATGTTGGAGCTCGTAGTAGAGAATAGCATAATTAGAGAAAAGAGAGGAGTAGGGCAAAATGGATGTTCTTTTCTACACCCTTCCAAAACAATATAACCCAAAATAAGACTAACCAAAAGGAAAAACTATACATCATCAGATGGACAACTAACACAAGGGACAATATAGTAAATATTCAAGGAAAAATAAAGAAAAAGATATAATAATTGCATCATGCTAGCTTCTAATAAAGACAACTAGAGGAAGAGGATGGCATAAGAATTTAGAGATTTTGATTTTTGGGTTTTGGTGGAGAGGATCTCCAGGTTTATTATCTTTGTCAAAGCATAAACAATCAAAGGTTCTTAGGCTATTGTAGTCAAATTTTTTCTTATTCAATATCTCAAAAGGTTTTCTCATCTTAAATACCTCAGTTGGTAATCTATTAATGAGGATAACTGTTGTTTGTACACAATGACTCCAAAATCTTTCTTGTTGTGGTGTATAGTTGCAACTTCTTTGATTTATGATTCCTTCTTTCATAAAGAAATCTATCATTTGAAATTCCATTCCATTATCAATCCTTATAACCTTAATATTTTCATTGAATTAACTCTTTACATAGTTCACAAAAGCTTCCAAAAATTTTCTATTCACTCCTTTGTTTGTATTAAATATATCCTTGTATTTCTACTGTGATCATAAGATATAACATGGTTTGGACCCCAAATATCAATATGCATTAATTCAAACATCTTACAAGACCTTGATGTACTAATACCAAAAGGAGTTCTCTTTTTTTTCTTACCTACATTCATTACAATCCTTCATATCTTCTTGAAATTATGCCCCTATCAATTTTATCACATGATTTGAGGGATGACCTAATCTATCATGTCAAGAAAAAACTCCCATCACAGTTTGAACTCTTCCTTTTCCTAATTCTTCTTCTCCTATCACCAAGTATAGACCATTTTGCAAAGCTCCCATTCCAATATTCCTGGATGTGCTCACTCCCAACATTTCACATCTATCATGTGTGAAATTTATAATACATGTATTATCCTTAATTAATCTCTCAATTGATATTAAGTTAATAGAAAATGTTGGAACACACAATACATGCTTTTAATGTGTGCCATTTCTTAGTATAATGGTTCCAGCATGAGTGACTTTATGATTATGTTATGTTGTAGGCTAACATATCAGCTATGCACATGATAAGATGTATGTAACATCTATGAATCACACAATACATGGTATGTAGCTCCACTATCTAGGATCCATGTTCGTGTGCCTTTTTTACTTGCTAAAGTAAATGTACCTACCATTGCACCTGCAATGCCCACTCGTGAACTTGATGTAATTTTCATATTATTTCCTTTTGAGTTCAATAATGAGATTAATCCAGCATATTGTTCACTCATCAACTCCATCTTATTGTTAGCACTTCCTTTGCTTTGATTAATTTCAACATGGTTTGAAGCACTACTCTGTTGTTGTTCCAGCTATTTTGCTTTGTCTTCTATCTTTTAGCATTATCATTTGGATAGCCATTTATCTTTAAGAAATTCTATAGAACTGGTCCGAAAAGATAATTTTTTTGCTTTTAACTTTCAATTGATTGGCTACCAATGTTTAGAAAACCAATGAAAGGTGATTCATATGCTCCTCAATTTTGGAGCTATAGACTAGAATGCCTCAAATAAAATGAGCACAAACCATCTAAAAAATAGCCTAAGGATCGTGTTCTTAAGAGACTAAAAGGTTGCAGGTGCGTTGGTCAACTTGATAGACATCACAAGGAATTCGTAATAACCATCCTATGTTTGGAAGGTGGTCTTTTCCACATCGCCTGATCTAATTTGTATTTGGGTGTAGCTAGATCTTAGATCCAATTTAGTAAAGATGGTAGAACCATAAAGTTCATCTAATAGCTCATTGATGATTGGAATCAAAACTTTGTCCTTGACTATGGCAGCATTTAATGCTCGATAATCAACAAAAAATCGCAGAGTCCCATCATTTTTTCACTAGAATAATTGTCGATGAGAAAGGACTAATATTGGGCTTGATCATTTAAGCATCTCTTTCACGAAGTTTTATATCTCTGCCTTCCGAATAAAAGGGTAGCGATAAGGCCTAACACCAATAAGTTTAGTCTCTAGTAGCAAGTTAATTCTATGATCGCACTCCTGGCTTGTTGGAAAGGTAGTTGGGCTTTCAAATATATCATAGAGCTTGTCCAATAATGTTTGAATATAAGGATAGATTTATTATTGGTGTCGCCACTCCAGTGGTTTGTAATTGAGCAACCACGACATGACCTTCTTGAGCAATGAGTCGAGTCATAGTTTTGGGGTCCATTAGAGAAGCCTAAGAGGGGGTGTGATCCTACGACAAAAAGGTGCGATCATGCTGAACAAATTTTATAGTCAAAGAAGCAAAATTCAAAAGATATCACCTAGAGATCGATGTCACACAGCCCTAACAACTATCTCACATCTAGTCATTGCTATTCAAAATTACATGTGTAAAAACATTTTATAGTGATCGATAGATATAGAAAAAAAATCCTCATCATTGAGCTACATTTTTCGTGGTCGCTGCCGCCGCCGCCGCCTTCTTGAGGGACTTGGGACTTAGTGTAATCAATAGGACCCGTAACATATTTGAGCAATTTTGGGTGTATGAAGTTTCGAGTTGTCTCAAATCAATAAACACTTGAGCTGTCTCCTTGCCCAAAAGGCCACATAATCTCGTAGTCCTTAGTTGTAATGTTCCTGTCAAGGCATGTATTGACATAATCGGTTCCTCCTCTCCCTCTAGTAACCTCGGTGTTGTGTAGTCTCTATTATCTTCTTCCTCAATCTGAATTTCTTCCTCATCATGACCCCCCAAATAGTAAGTAATTGAGATTTTTTCATACACTTGTGGCCAGGTTTATAGGGAGCATCACTATTAAAACACACCCCTTTCTCACGTTTCTCATTGAACTTTGCATAAGACAAGCATTTGAAGGTGGCTTGTCCTGCTTCAAAGGGTCCCTAGCTTAAAAGGGATGTCTCACCTCTTAGCCTAAATGTAGGGGACCAAGTTGGATGTTTTGGATTGTAAACTAGTGGTTAGATTTGATTGAAATATTGTGGTGGTCATCATCCTCCATACCATTGATAAAAAATATTAGACAATTCAATCACAGCCATGAGCGATTGAGGACACTAAGCACAAACGTCAATGCACAATTCTTCTTTGCAATCCCACCAACAAAGCAAGAAATTAGTAATTTCTCTAAAAAATTCCGTTGTTTGGCAAGCTAATTCAGTGAATTGGGTCTGACATTCCATAAAGGAACCCGTTTGAGATAATTTTGCTAGGGATGAATTGAAGTCCATAATGTCACAAGCTCCAAATCTCTTCATGATCATATCCACAACTAGGGTCCATGAAGGAGTCATATTTTGGGTGCTAAACTATTTTTTCCAAGCCGCCACATCTTATGGCACATGCATAGCAGTCACACTCAGTCGACGCTCCTCAAGTACTTGATAGTACTTAAAAGTTTCTAAGCCTTTGTTAACCACTCGATTGGATCCTCCTTCCGCTAAACCTATCCAAGTCTGGCTTCATATGTCTCATGGTAGGCTAGTATGGGTCTACTAATTGATTGAGTCTCTGCCCTTATCTCGTGACACTTCTTTCTGGAGGTATGACCAAAGATACCGAAGCAGGGGCAAACCTTCCCATAGGTGCAAGTTGAGGTATAGTAAACATTATTCCGGTTCCCAAAGAAAAATATCTGAAATGGGATTTGGTGAGGAAGCAAGTAGTAGGGTCATGATTGGTTGAGAGATAAATGGTATTAATGCAATCGACAAACTATGTTGAGTTGGTGTCTGTGAAAGGGAACCAAAAGTAGTGGGAGATCCCAACGATGGAATCAGAGTGGTCGAAAAGGTTGTGGGAATAGGCAAAGGTGTGGGTAAAAATGGTGTAGTGGATGCTGTAGTAGTTACCAAAACAGATGTACGAGAGATGCTGTTGGGGATAGCCGATGGAGTAGTTAGGGTGGGAAGATCTTGGAGCATTTGACGAATCTTTGATAGTAGATCAGGCCAAAGTGCCTCTTGTCCAGACATGATACCCTCTAACAGCTAATGTTAGAGACTAGAAGGGAGCATCGATAGCTTCCTTGGGAACCTCAAGATCAAACCGAACGGCCTGGCGCTCGCCAGTGGTTATCGGGTTAGGCCCTATGCACTTGGATCTGATATCAAAATGTTGGAGCTCGTAGTAGAGAATAGCATAATTAGAGAAAAGAGAGGAGTAGGGCAAAATGGATGTTCTTTTCTACACCCTTCCAAAACAATATAACCCTAAATAAGACTAACCAAAAGGAAAAACTATATATCATCAGATGCACAACTAACACAAGGGACAATATAGTAAATATTCAAGGAAAAATAAAGAAAAAGATACAATAATTGCATCATGCTAGCTTCTAATAAAGACAACTAGAGGAAGAGGATGGCATAAGAATTTAGAGATTTTGATTTTTGGGTTTTGGTGGAGAGGATCTCTTTCAAATTTTTATATTTTTTAGATTGTCTAAACTCCACGTCTATAAAATATATATATATATATATATAATTATTAGTAAAAGTAACTTGTTAATATTATTTTTATTTCAAAAAATAGAAAATTATTACACATTGTCATATAAGCTTTTTTTTTTTACTAAGAGCATCTGCAATAGAAGCTAGTTAGTGAAACTAGACTGTATTTTGAAGTCTGATTTTTGTTTTTTTCTCTGAAATTTGCTCACAACAGTGACTAGATTGAACATGGTAATAGGTAGTGTTACTATAATGAGATGCCACATCTGTGGGCTCACTGTAGCAGATTGACTAAATTTTAGATAAATTTTAATTATTAAAAAAATTTAAGTTGCTTGCTTTGAGTAGAGGTTTGGACACTTGCTGCAGCATGAGAAGAATGCATACTACACGTGTCGTACACGTAGAAGGTAGGTTGAATATTAATATAATCAACTTTGAAGAAATATTTAATATTAATATTACATATTTAATAAAAAATTATAATTATTAATATTAAATGTTATTTGATTATTATTTAATGTGATTATTAAATATTTAACAAAAAATATAATAATCATTAATATTATGTCAATTGAATATTTTCTATAAATGAATATTTAAATGATTTAGAGTGTCTAATGTGTAGATATACTAATTTGAAAAACTGTAAATTAGTGAAAACTGTGCAAAAACTGAGATTTAGAGTTTTTGTGTAGAATTTCTTATGCGGATGGTCTAAAACATATTGACTTCATGTCGCATCAGTAGAAAACATGTCTAGGACTGTTTGAAATATTTTTGGTGACCAATTTCTCTCACTTTTACACTTCAAGTGATAAATTTGGAACAAATAAACTTTTGGTGATCAAAGTTTAATGACTCCTATCTTTCAGTGCTATTAAGACCATCCACAATAGATGCGGTAACCTATATTGGAGCCCAAATTTAGAGTCAACTTTTTGTCTTTTAGTCCAGAAAATGTCCACATCAGTTACTGGGTTTCTCACTCTATTCTAATGTTGTGCTACAGCATGTTCCGCACCACTACTCACGCGCGGTTTCATTTTCCTAATTCAAATATTCATTTTCTCTTTCCTTTCGCTTGAAAATCTATACTCGTCGACAATGCGTGAGCTACATTGGAAAGCCTATAGGTGAGTCAAAGAGGTCAAGCTTGACCAAGATATATTAAATTCGGGCCATTGATTCAATGGATGAATGACTCAGATTAATTCAATAATTTTATAATTAGTCATTAATATTTAATATTTAATTATATGCATTAAATATTGAGTTTAAGTCTATAAAAAAAGATTGAGTTTTTTTTGGATTCAAGGTAATTGGGGATGAAGGAATTCGAATCCACTATCTGTTGGAAGGATCGATCTTGCATGCATAGTGATTGCCGCTCAACCGCAGGCTCACTTGAAAAAAAGAAAAAAAATAAATATTTAAATGATTTAGAGTATAATTTAGAGTAACTGATGTGTATTGTTACTGTTTCAGAAGCTGTAAATTGGTGAAAAAGTATATTTTGTTGTTTGTTGTTTTGGTGTTTCAGAATTTGATTTCTTATTGAAGTTCAAGGAGGAATTAACCAATTCAACATCTCTTACCAATTGGAATCCTTCAACAGGACCATACGTTTGGAATCGCAGAAATTGGATTGGCGTTCTTTGTTTGACTGGGAGTGTTTGGGGTTTTCAGTTTGAAAATATGGGATTAAAGGGTATAATTGATGTGGAAACATCGTCATCATTGCCTAATTTTCGAACAATAAGCCTTATGAACAAAAATTTTGAGGCTACATGGCCTCATTTAGGGAGGATAGGGAAATTAAGGTAAGTTTATGTGTTGAATAATAAATTTTTTAGGGAGATTCCTGATGATGCATTTCAAGGTATGGGGTCTTTGAATAGGGTTTTGTTGTCGAACAATCAGTTTACGGGGCAAATTCCTACTTCGCTAGTTGAATTACCTAATCTTGTGGATCTAAGGCTTGATGGCAATCATTTTGAAGGCCAGATCCCAGGTTTTAAAGAAAATAGTGTGAGAAGTCTAAACCTAGCCAACAACCACCTCCTTTAAAGGTAAAATTCGTCACAAATTAATTTTGCGCTACATATATTTATATATTCGAATCATCCAACATTAGGATTCATTGTCGTAATGTCAATGTGAGATCATTTGCAGGAAACAAAAATCTATGTGGATTGCCTTTTTGCCCTTGTGATGGTTTCAATGGAGACGAAAGTTTCAAACTTCTTAAAATTGCAATTACTTTGATAGTTATAGGGATTATACTAGCAGTCATTGCTGCAAAATGTATCATAATCCAATGCAAGAAACAAAATACAATACAACTAGGAAGGGCCAAGTCGAATGAATGAAACATGATTGTATCTTCTCTCCGAAAGGATCCTTACAAATTACTAGTAAAAAGGAGGCACTACATAAGGAGGCCTGATCAAGGGACGTTGTCATATGTAAGAGATGACAGAGAGATTTGATTTGCAAGATCAGCGGAAGTATTGGGGAGCGGGACATTTGGGTCCTCATTCAAAGCTGTGATCATGAGTGGCCAACCATTGGTTGTAAAAAGGTACAAAAAAATGAACAATATGGGGAGAGAAGAGTTCCATGAGCACATGAGAAGGTTAGGGGCCGGGGTTGCGGCATCGAAACTTGCAGCCTCTTGTTGCTTATTATTACAGGAAAGAAAAGAAGTGGTTGGTTTTATTGTTTGTAGAGAAGTTTAGCTTGGCTAATCCTCTACATGGTTAGTTTTGTTCTCTTAACTTTTTAAATGTTGCAAGTCAGTCTTCCAAAGTTTCGATTTGTTTCCATATGGTAACTTTTTTTTTTTTTGAGAGAAACCAAACTTCATTAAGAATTGAAAATGGTACAAAAGCCTGAACTGGTAACATGTAGATTTGGAGGAAGGCCATCCAAATGCACGTGTTCCAGATTAGTGGTAGATATTCTACCAAGGTTTGCTAAACAATCCGCAATAGAGTTGTTCAATCTAGGGGTATACAGAAAATCACATTCTAAATCCTTCCCAATAGATAGAACTTCATCCAATACACGAGTAAGATAATTGTTGGGGAGAAAATCTTGCCGCAGCATAGACACAATGCTAAGAGCATCACTTTCCAGTTTAACCTTCCTCCAATTTTGACGCCAGGCAATAAAGACTCCCAACTCGAGAGCAAGAGCTTCAACTTGAGAGGGACCACCTGCTGGATTCACCCTCTGATATACTGATTGCAATATTCTGCCTGTGGCATCACGACACACAGCTCCAATACCAGCCCACATGTCCCCCACTTTCCAGGAGCCATCAACATTAATTTTAACAATCTCAGAAGGAGGTGCTACCCAGCTAGTGGAGTGAATAGAAATTCTTGTGTGGTTCGGAAGAATTTGAGCAGCGATGTAATCATTTTGAAGCTTTGCAGCTTGATACACCACTTGAAGTGGCAGCCACCTATTGTTTGTAAAAGCAACTGAGTTCCTAGCTAGCCAAATTTGGTAAAAAACACCACAAATCTTTGCCATTGTCTCAGCTGGCACAATGTGCAGCATATGTGAGAGCCATGATGACATTGATAATACAGGTAGTGACAACGGCAATTCCATAAAAGAGCATTGTTGCCATATAACATGCAAGGCAGGGCAGTCCCTAAACAAGTGGAAAGATGTTTCGTCTTCAATACCACAAAGAAGACAATTACAATTCATAGAGACTCCTCGTTTAATCAAATTCTGCCTTGTGGGCAAGCTGTCATCACATACACGCCATATAAAATATTTGATCTTATTTGGCATCTCTAATTTCCATATTCGATTCCATGGCAGCACACCATGGGAGTGCCTAGACTGAACATGAGGCTCATGTGAATTAGCTAGCCAGTAAGCCGATTTAACAGAGAACATACCTTTGGGACAAGGGTGCCACATGAGCGTGTCATCTTTCAGAGTTCCATATAAAGGTATTTGTAGGATAGCAGCAGCATCTCCTTGAGAGAAAATATTTTCTACAAGTTGAACATTCCACCACCTAGTGTCTGGATCAACAAACTGGTTAACAAGCATACCAGGGTCATTTGAGCCTATTTCAGTCTCAACACGCCCGGATGGTATAGTGTGTAACCACTTGTCTCGCCAAATTGAAATAGAATTGCCATTCCCTACTCTCCATCGCAACCCTTGATTAAGGAGATCACGCCCCGCCAAAATGGATGACCACACATATGAAGGCGAGTGTCCACGGGATGCTTCCAGGAAGGACTTATTTGGGAAATATTTTGCTCTCAGTACTTGGGCACAAAGCGATCCGGGATCATGGATGAGACGCCAACCTTGTTTGGCAAGAAGCGCTTGATTAAAATTTTGCATATCGCGAAATCCCAATCCACCCTTAGATTGGTGGCTACAAATGGAGCTCCAACCTACCCAAGCAATTTTCCTCTCTTCCGCTTTTCTTCCCCACCAAAAATTACGGATCATTTCGGTCAACTCATGACATAAAGCCACTGGAAATTTATATAAACTCATGGCATAGCATGGAATGGCTTGTACTACAGCCTTAATTAGCACCCCACGTCCCGCCTGAGATAAAAATTTCTCCTTCCACCCTGAAATTTTCTTCCATACACGCTCCTTAATATAGCTAAACATAGCTTTTCGGGATCTAGTTGCCAAAATTGGAAGTCCCAGATACTTGGCGTTTGCTGTAAAGCCAGTCATTCCCAATTGGGCAAGGAGGCTTTGTCTGACCTCATTTGAGGTATTATTGCTGAAATGAACTGCAGATTTATCTATGTTCACACTCTGACCAGATATGCGTTCATAAAGAGCCAATAAATTAAGAACTTCAGCAGCTTCACTAGCATTTGCCTTACAAAAAAGCAAACTGTCATCAGCAAATAATAAATGGGATATCACTGGAGCACTGCGACATACCTTGATACCATGAAGAGCTTGGCAGTTCATTGAGTGACGAATCAAAAAAGAAAGCCCCTCCGTGATGAATAAAAATAGGAAAGGAGATAGAGGGTCACCTTGCCGCAAACCCCGAGAGGGCTTAATATTTCCACTGACTGAACCATTGATTACCACTGAGAAAGAAACTGAAGTAACACATCGAAGAATTAGATTAATCCAACGCAGCTCAAAACCCAGCAGCTTCATCATATCGGCCAAGAAACTCCAATCCACCCTATCATAAGCCTTGCTGATGTCCAACTTTAGAGCCATATATCCATCTCCATGATGTCTCAATCCCCCCATATAATGCAAACATTCGTTGGCTAGAATAATGTTATCGGAGATCAATCTACCTGATAAAAAGGCACTCTGAGAGGCATCAATAATGCTAGGGAGAAATCCTTTCATCCTGTTACAAAGACATTTTGAAATAATTTTGTATAGCACAGTGCAAAGGCTAATAGGACGGAAATGAGCAACGGACTCGGGATTGTTGATTTTCGGGATAAGCACAATAAGTGTGTGGTTGATCTTGTCCCAAAACCGGCCTTCATTAAGAAAACCCAATACTGCGGCAGTTACTTGTTCACCAACAATGTGCCAATAACGTTGATAAAAGAGAGCAGGCATTCCGTCATAACCTGGGGCTTTTGTCGGGGCCATTTGGAACAGTGCTGCTTTCACCTCCTCAGAAGTGAATTGAGCCAAAAGTGCATTGTTCATTTCGGTTGAGACCACTTGAGAAAAACCTGCAAAACTTGAAGGAATAGGAGCAGAGGGCCTAGAGGTGAACAAATCAGCAAAATAGTCTATTATCGACTTCTCGATTATAGAGACATCTGACGTGAGGGATCCATCTGGGAGCCGAAGTCTTGTGATAGCATTATTACGCTTCCTTTGAGAAGCTTTTTGATGAAAAAACCTAGTGTTGCAATCTCCAGCTTGCAACCACTCTTGTCGAGAGCGTTGTTTCCAACCCATTTCTTGGCACATAAGAAGTTCATTGAGATCCTTTTCAATCCTGCGCTGGTCACTAGAATGAATCCCAAAGCCCTGAATCTGTCGCAGCCACTGCAAACGCTTCTCCAAGTGATTAATTCGGCCCGGTAAAAAACCAAAGGTGTTCATTTTCCAGCCCTGTAATTTATCTGCACAGTGTTTAAGCTGATCAGCTGTTCCTTCGAGGCCCGCAACCATTAGTCCCCTCCAAGCCTGAGAAATAATGGATTCACATTCCGGATGGCGGGTCCAATAATCTTCAAACAAGAATCTCCTTTTTTTTCGAGTCCTTTGCCCAGCCAATGGCTCTAGATAAGCAGTAAGAAGAATAGGGGAGTGATCCGACATTATAGAAGCAAGGTGCTCCACCAAGAAATATTGAAATAAATTCTGCCAAGATAAAGAAGCCACCACTCTATCCAATCTCTCTTCCACCAGCCCATCATGCCATCTCTTGTTACACCATGTAAAAGGAGACCCAGAGTACCCCAGATCTGGTAACTTGGATTACAATATTGAAACAACTAAGCATTGACAAGTTACCATATTGAAACAAATCAAAACTTTTGGTGACTGATTTACATATTTGAACAATCGATGATGAAATTGAAAAATCGAAAATCTTTAGGTGATCAAAAGTATACTCACCATTTAAAGATGCTTATACTGCGTCTATAATGATTCTATTTTCTTCAGGCAACCGTCCTCTAGACAAGTTGGGGATTGATTGGCATACTCGATTGAAGATCGTTAAAGGTTTGGTGAGGGGTTTGGATTATCACTACAAGGTCCTGCCCATAATTGTAGCTCATGGTCACATAAAATCTTCAAATGTGCTTATAGATAGTTGTATGAGCCTCTCTCGACAGATTACGGATTAAGGTCAATGATCAACCCTTAACATGCTCACGCAATGATGATTGCTTATAAATCATCAGATTATGCAAGCGAAGGTCGTACGAGTGGTAAAACTATGGAGTCTCGGAATACTAATCTTAGAAATCCTGACAGGGAAGTACCCGTAAAACTACCTAACACAAGGTTATGGCTGCAATTCAGACTTAGCAACTTCGGTGAACACAATGGTTAAGTAAAAAAAAACGAGTGGGTTGTTTGATAAGGAAATTATAGGGAAAAATCATAGCAAAGGAGAAATGATAAATCTTTTGAAGATTGGATTGTGTTGTTGCGAAGAGGATGTTGATAGAAGATTGGGAATTAGACAAGTTGTTGAAAAGATCAACGAGTTTAAAGACGACGGTGATACGGATGAAGATCTTACCTCAAATGCACGCGAAGGATATTCATGGAGTTCAAGAGGGACTGAGGATGATTTCCGGACAATAGGCCTCAGGCTCATCTTGCATTGACTTGGGATGAATGTGAAGATGGAGGAGGTTATTGTATGAATATTTGCTCGTCTTGCGTCTTAAGGTTTAGAGAAAATGTTTAAAGAGAAAGGGAGGGATTGCTTTATTTTTCTTTGATTTGTTCACTCTTTTTATCCAAATTAGAAACTTCATCTTAGACATAGCATTAAAAAAAACATGTTTCAGAAATGCAGATTAAAAAACTACAATGATTTTGTTAATTTAATTGTCAGCACATCTACTCAACCAACTAACAAAGATTGCACCAAGTTTGGCGACACGGTATAAGTTTACAGTTTTGATATCCGACCGATACTCAACACATCACATAGTATGAAAATAGAATAAATTGTGACCACACCATACAAGCTTTACCCTTTGAAAATTTGATTGGTACTCAAACACATCAGAAAAATTGATAGAATCATTTATAGTGACAGTATCATACAAGCTTGCCCTTAGGACATTCGACTAGTAGTCTAATTCTCAAACATATAACAAAATATGAAAATAGAATAAATTGTGATTACACCATACAAGCTTGTCCTTTGAAAGTCTGATCTCATGCGCTAAAATAATTTAAATTTGATGAATGTCTATAATTATGTGGTACACTAATTCTCAACTGTACAGAGAGAGAGGGAGGGAGGGGGAGAGAGAGGGAGGGAGGCAACTAATTTGGGAGAAACAAAGAAAATAAGCCTTGTGAGGCTTGAATTTGGAAAGCAAAAATAGCGAACCCCATTATTAGCATGACTTTATCCAACAAAACAAAGCCAAAATTGGTAAAAACTATTAGGACAAATGATCAAATAGAACGAAAATACGAAAAAACCAAAATAGATAAGTCAACTGCACTTCTTCTTCAACAGAATTTCTGGATGAAATGTTTTGTTCAAATGCATTCAATATATCAATGGCAAGAATAGAGAGATTATAGAAATACCTTTTGTAAGCATCCAACGTTGTCAAGAAAACAAAAATTATCTTTTTGAATTCTGGGAATTGAGTTCTGTACACCATCATAGACAGAATTCTAGATAATTTCAATCCTGAATTTTCCTCATTTTGAGGATTTCGAATGGACAAAACGTAGGAAAGCAAAGCATTGAGGGGAAAATGTGGGTTCCGAAGGCAAATGGTGGCAGGAAGGGAGGAAATGGGTTGATAGCAGTTGCAATAGACAAAGAAAAGGGCAGCCAGGTTGCTTTAAAATGGGCAGTGGAGAATCTACTCGTCAAGGGCCAAACTGTTATCCTAATTCATGTGCTCCACAAAACATCATTGTCTTCATCTATTTCAAGTAATTCTCTCTTCTTGATCAATCTCTCTGTTCTTGGTATCTTCCTCCATTGCTTTTCTTATGCTTTTTCTCCTGATGATAATTTTCTATCAAAGCAGACAAAAAATCTACAGAATAATATTCATTTTCCATCAAACCCGTATCTTTTCCAAAAAATGCAACATCCCATAAATGCATACAAGTTGAGAACACAGATAATAGCTATGCTATGTAAAACTATGTGCTCTGATATTGACATATCTAAAGTTATGGCTGGAATCAATCAAACAAAATCACTTCATTTTGATACCTCCATACAGGTTACTCTCAAGTTTCTGATGAAAGCTCAGCTGAATCACCACACAGGCAGCATCTTGAGAGGATAACAAAGGATATATTCCTTACCTTCCGTTGCTTTTGTACATGTAAAGATGTACGTACTCAACTTCCCTTCTTCCATTGCTTTTGAAATAACGCTTTTTCTTAGCAAGCTTCTGGGCATTTTAAATATCTGAAATTAATACGAGCAAAACAAGAGATGGACAAGTAAAAAATTAAATATAATTTATGTTTTTTGTATTATTTCTGTGTTCTAATGGTTAGCATGCAAACTTCGCTATCAGGTACAATGCCTTGATGTTGTACTTGAAGACCCCGATATAGTAAAGGCATTAACAGAATACGTTTCCAGTTCTGCAATTGAAAACCTGGTTCTTGGTTGCTCATCTCGCCATGGATTTATCAGGTACAGGCTTTCCCCTCTCTGACTTCAACTACACACTGAATGCACCAGAATTAGACACGGTTCTCATTATTTCACCAAGGTCATATTTACAATTAAAGCAGCAGATGATAATTTCATATGCTTCCATCATTCAAACTTTTAGTAGTTGCGTAACTTTAACATAAATCATACTAGAGAAGTACTTGAAGGCTAAAGTATAATTGGTGTAGGAAGCAATTTCTACTGTCACCTAAACATGTTGCAGCTTCATAGATGTAATAGTGGAATAATCCCACAATGCATAACTAAATGTGAAAAGAAAGCAGATGAATTCACTTTGTGAATGGAGAATCATTTTCCACCATTAGCCCTTGAAATCAAGCTACTCACACTTGGATAGGGTCAGTAGGAATCACAAATCCATGTGCAGTTTTCATTCTTTTTGAATGAAGAAAAATCATTCTCCCGGCTCAATGTTCATGCTTCCTTCTCCTTTTTCAAAAATGTTTAGTTATGTTTTTCTTGTGGGTGACATGCTCAAAGAAAATACTTACAGAGTTAAGG
This sequence comes from Euonymus europaeus, assembly GCA_963580455.1. Classification (NCBI taxonomy): domain Eukaryota; kingdom Viridiplantae; phylum Streptophyta; class Magnoliopsida; order Celastrales; family Celastraceae; genus Euonymus; species Euonymus europaeus. The sequence goes on along the minus strand of OY756968.1, from coordinate 19,728,732 downwards.
TTTCAATGGCATAGCTTATAGATTTTAATGCAGCACATTCAGAAGGCAATAACTTTTTTTTCTTCTCATCCTCAAAAATAAAGTTCTTTTATTAATGTCTTGTCCTTCAGAAATTAACAGAAACCATAAGCCAAAAAAAAAAGAAAGATTAGTATTGTCCCCATTCACAAAACAAATGAGAAGCCGGACCCAAAGAAATCATATCAAAGAATGTAATGATAGCACATTAAGTCTATTAACAAGCAAATCTAACATTAATTGTTTTGATTTAAAATTCCATGCACGCATTGATCAACAACAATTTTCCCCAACTTCAAGCATAACACGCTCAAGTGTATTAACAAGCATGAGAAAGACATCAATCTAGCAATGGTTTCTTTATCTACAAATCCAGGCATGCATTGACAGATAAAACTTTCCCCCAACTTCGAGGGCTTTTCATATGCAGAAAATTCAAGCCAGATGTTGCAGCAAGTGTGTCAAAAGGAGCACCAGATTTTTGCACTGTATATGTCATCTCCAAAGGAAAAGTATCTTCAGTGCGAAATGCTTCTCGACCAGCCCCATTCACATCACCACTACTACAGAAAATACAGAAAATAAATGAAAAAAATGATGATATTTCTGACATACAGTCCAGACTGAGCATACGGATAAGAGGTTTGTCTCTTTTAATTTGCAACTACTTATTTTTTAATATTTTTTTAGTAATTTCATGGTCAATTACTAACCGAAAACACAATAACTACATCTGGCACATTTCACAGACAGGACATCATTCAGGCCTCGACGCTCAGTTGAGGAATCCTTCAGGTAATGCATCTAAGGAACCATTATTGCTCTTAATATGTTTCAAGGGAAAACTATGGTCAATTGAAAACTAATACTTCATGCATACACGAGCATTTAACTAGTATTATAACAAAGAAAAGGATGAGCTGTATAATTTAATTGAACTGACCGAGTACTATTCCTGGGATCAGGTCACCAATCCTTAGAGGATCAAGAGGCATACCATTCAAAACGCTGATGGACTTCCCAGAATCGGATACTGACATATCATTTATAAGCTCTGATAGACCAAGCACTGACCGCACATCTTCTGTTGGGTTTGATTTTACTGATTCAGGAAGAACATCACGGCTATCAACTAGCTCAGAACACAGTTTGGGATCAATACGACTTGCACCCAGGCTCAAGGACATTGGCTCTCTAAATGAGTTTTCAAATATTTCACAGGAAAGTGGAACAACTTCATGCTCATGCTCATCACAGGGCTTGGTAAGGTCACCATCCCTTGAAAATGTCATGTGAATGCAACTAGTCATAGATAAACATCCCTGGATAGACTCATACAAATACACTCGTATAACAAACAAATCACTCTTATGTAAGATACATTTCAAGCGCACACACAAAATTCAAAAGTAAAAGACCAAAATTGAACGTAAAAAAAAACAAGCAAAATAAGCTCACGAGGGAAAAGTAGAGTTAAAATGAGATGAGATCAATCTGGGAGGAATTGAGTTTAGACCAATCAAATAACTAATTTCAAAAATGCATACTAGATATCATTATTGAATTTTCCACAGCAGCAACTAGAAAGGAAAAGCATATGCTACTATTGTCGGACCATAGGTATGCTACTACGTCAGGCCATCATATGGTACTGTGTTGAAGCATTTAGCATTTTAAGCTGTTGAGAAAATCTTTCACTAAGTCTACTTTTGCTGCACAAAAATTTTGAAATTTCTGCATGCATTTGATCAAATACAGAAAGGAGTCAACGTCTTCTCTTAGAGGTTGAAAAGTTAACATCTTTAGTCATCTCCTCTAAGATTTCATACGATTTGTTAATGCAATCCTTCATTTGATATATGAATGTTAAACATTCATGCTAAACTTCTACCTATCTATTATTTTGATATATAAAACTTTTCTCATAACGAGTCTTCATTTGAATTTCTAAATCAATGAAAATACGAAATTGCAAAAACATTGACGAAGTTTATGCATTGATGATTCTATCAAGATTTTCTGAATTTATTCTACTAATCTAAAAAAATACATTGTAAACACACAGGATGAAGTGGAAGCTGAGATGAAGAGGCTAAAGTTAGAATTGAAGCAAACAATGGATTTATACAGTAATGCATGCAGGGAAGCACTAAAAGCAAAACAAAAGGTATCAGCAAGCTACTAATGTTTGAGTCAAAATTCCAAAGATATATGGTCTAATGTGATAATACCGAATGCAGGCATCAGAGATGCAGCATTTGAGACTTGAAGAAGAAAAACGATTAGCAGAGGCAAGACTTAAAGGGGAAGCTGCACTTTCAGTTGCAGAGAAAGAGAGAGCTAGGTGCCTGGAAGCTGCTGAAGCAGCCGAAGCTGCTCAGAAGATTGCAGAATTAGAAGCACAAAGAAGACTCGATGCAGAAATGAAAGCCCTCCAAGAAGCAGATGAAATGAAGAAGCTAATCGATTCTCTAGCCAAAAAGGATATCAGATACAGGAGATATAATATTGATGATATTGTGGCAGCAACAGGAGAATTCTCTGATTCTCGAAAAATTGGTGAAGGAGGTTATGGTCCTGTCTACAAGTGTTATCTTGATCATACACCAGTTGCAGTTAAGGCTTTACGTCCAGACGCTACTCAAGGAATGTCACAATTTCAGCAAGAGGTGAGGATTTTCTATGTTATTTTGTTTCCTTTTTTTTCCCTTATAGGAGTCCTCTAAGGTTTAGGAACCAATTGAGTGCTCATGAAACTACAAAGAAAGTTTGGATTCACGAGAAAATGTTCAACTCAATAAGGTAGGCAGGAAGGGGGAAATGGTTAACTGCAAGTGTAACACGAAATAAAAGTAACAAAATTCAATTAGTAAGCCAAGTTACGTATTTATCAGAACAATAGTACTCATTGTTGATAATGGTGTCGGAGAAGGCAACCTGACACATTTAGCTCTCTTAGATCAATGAAGGAACGAAATATAACATGATTTGGTGTGATATAATTTTGTCAGTTGTCACATAAAGCCCCAAAACACCAAACAAAATGACCTTTGAAGGATGCTTTATCCAAACTTTAACATCTCCCTTGCGCCAAATATCGTCTGGGAAAATGAAAAGAAAGGAAAAATTATACTATTATGTATTTGGACCGATGCACTTTTGAGGCCAATTAACATATTCTGCTTTTTCTTGATTACAACCAGAGAAACCCATGCCAAGAAAACTTCAAACAGGGAAAGTTCATATGAATCTCTGAACAGATAAAAACCATCACAAACATGTGTATAAAAATCTTAAAAGTAAGGAAATGAAATAAATAAATAAAAAATAGTGAAAACTTCAATGTTAACATGCTTACTTTCACTAGTACGACTTCAGTTCTTTTCATTGTAAATTTTGTCTTCCCAGCATAAAATTGAGATTTCTAACTTCCACCTCCATGTTCATAACTCTCATGCAGATTGCAGTACTTAGCTGCATAAGACATCCACACATGGTACTTCTTCTAGGAGCTTGCCCAGAGTATGGCATTCTGGTATATGAGTACATGGCTAAAGGAAGCTTAGACGATTGTCTTTTCCGCAAAGGAAATACGACAGCCCTTTCTTGGCAACAAAGGTTCAGAATTGCTGCAGAGATTGCTACAGGCCTACTCTTCCTCCATCAGGCAAAGCCAGAGCCCATAGTACACCGTGACCTAAAGCCCGGTAACATTTTACTAGATCATAACTATGTGAGCAAGATCAGTGATGTTGGACTGGCAAGGCTTGTCCCTGTTATTGCTGAGAATGTAACCCAGTGCCGCATGACATCCACAGCCGGAACTTTCTGCTATATTGATCCAGAGTATCAACAAACAGGAATGCTTGGTGTAAAATCTGATGTATATTCATTAGGAATCATGCTGCTACAGATGATAACAGCAAAGCCAGCAATGGGCTTGACCCACCATATTGAACAAGCAATTGAGAAGGGTAAGTTTGCTGAGATGCTTGATCCAGCAGTACCAGATTGGCCAGTTGAACAAGCTTTGTGCTTTGCAAAGCTGGCCCTACAATGTGCAGAACTCAGGAGGAAGGATAGGCCAGACCTTGGCAAGGAAATCCTGCCAGAACTCAACAGATTGAGAGAATTTTCTGAAGAAGAAATGACCCAAAACTTCTTAGGAGGCAGTGCAACGCCCACCCCCTGCCAAAGCCATACTCCATCATTGCAGGTAAATATGCGGTAGCAGATTTTAAGCATTGAGTCAAACATATGGCCATAGGGGTGCATTTTTCACATATTACATAGATTTATTGTGAACACTTCGCCTAAATTACCAAGACGATAATTTAATGAAAGATAAACAATCAATTAAGTCTAAATATCACATATTTAAATTAGTAATAAACAATAAAGCTAGTCAACTCAATTCAAATTGTATAATAAGTGAACAGAACTCATAAAAATGGTATGCAAAACTCAATTTAGAAAATCAAATTGAAATTTTCTACTTCAAAAAAAAAAGTAATATTAAGACAGTTAGTGAGTAGTGACATGAACAATCTGCAAATACATATTTACAGTAGCATTTTATATGCCAGCGTGAATCACCTAGTAAAAGAAAATTAGCTGGAGCGCCTGGAGACATACAAGCAATGTCATTAGGTTCATGCTTCTGCAAAAATTTTACAGAACAGGAGAGTAACAGAAAAAAGAAATGCAGAATCATTAAATGGTCAGCAATGGATGTAAGTTGTTTATGAGCTCTTGCATTACATTGTTGCAGCCTTCTGACAGCTTAAGACTTTCAAATCAATGATACGTGACACCTAACATGTTCACAAAAACAAAAGAGCTTATGCACAAATGTGTCCACGGTAAAATTAACAGATCTACTCGATTTTGAGCTAAGTACTCTCTGATTTCTAAATATTTCGCTGAAGTTTTGCCTGACTTGTGACGTATAAAAATTGCTTAAATTTTGTAATAGTTAATGGTTATCCAAAATAAAAAGTTTCAAATACTGCTATGAACTCTTTGCAGGATTTGTTAAGCGAAACAGAGGATGTAAATTCAGGAAGCTCAAATACCCAATCAAGCTCATCCTCACATCCAGAAACACAAACAGGTGTAGACTGAGAAACAACTCAAACATAGAGCACAAATTACATTATCTGTGTATTCATAGGACAAATTTAAGAAAAGTGGTGGAAGGTCTCATCATTACATTTATATAGGGAATTTTCTCATGCCCAATTTTAGATCCTTTAGATATACATTTGAAGTTGTGACCAAGCTCATTGAGTTTGATTTCTTTTTTCCTCCCTATCATCTCTATAGATATAGAATTCAAAACTGACATTAGTGCCCATAATTACCTTCATAAGAACCAACAAGAAAAGAGTATAGCATTTTTGCAGGGGTGATACTGCATGAAACGGACCAACTTACAGTATTCTTGTTTTGCTAATCAAGATGTGAACTTCAAATTACCAACTACGAAAAAGGGGAAAAAACTTAGAAACAATAATTAGTATCAATAAATATGTCATCATAATTGAAGCAAAAACAATCAACAGTCCTATAAATTAGATAATAAAGACGGGCTAAGTCTAGTGATGTATTAGAGCTAAATCTAGGGGATTTATGTTTCCTAAGTTGAATACTGAACTTGAGAGAGTAATATTTCAAACTAATGTGTCCCTAACTGAAGTTTCAAAACTGAAGCTAATTACATAATATTTACTTTACGAAAATTAAACAGATTACAATTGAGTCAAAAGAAATTGAACAATTGATCACTCCTTAAGATTCTGAGATCTAAAATCTTACCGGGAAAGTTATATAAGTCCAGGAAGAAAGCCATGTAGTCTTCTTCATTAGTACAACACATCATTCTTGTTCGGTCGGCGATCTCTATTGACTCTCTCTTCGCTGCCTTCACTTGGTACTGCCATATGATCTCCCGTGAAAGCCCATGACTTGCTCGACAAAATTTCCGAACGAAACCTTGATCAGTTACACTCCAACTATTTTATCACGATTAAAGCGGCGGGAATTTTCCAAATTCCACCGGATGAAAGCTGGGATGGGATCCAACCCTCCCACTTCTGTTACGTACAAGGATATTACTAGTCGCTTGGTAGTTGGTACATACAATCAATCGAGTAGAGTGAGAGGGAGATGGATTGTCGAGTTTTTTTTTTTTTTTTTGAGAGAATAACAATAATATTAAAAAGCTCCCAAGGTGATACAACTCCAAAAAGAGAGACAATAACCGCAACATGAAAGAAAAAATAATCAAAGAAAATCATAAAAGATAGTATTAAAGGCGAAAATACATAATCAACACCAGCACAAAGCCTACAAAGGTCAGATCTAGACACTGCTACCATGCTATGTGTAGTACACAACAAGATTGGCGTCGACAGCCGCATGGATACCGTAAGAAGAGCTCAAATCCAGATCTGAGAAAAGAGATGTCAGATCTGAGAAAAGAGATGTCAGATCTGCACTTCCCGCCACCAATATATATGATCTGCAGAGATCCAAGGAAGCTCTTCCTCCACTTTATTGATAATAGGATGTGAAAAGAAAAACCAAACACAACAAGAGGAGAGGGATAGGGAAAAGAGGAGAGGAAGATGGAGGGAAAGAAATGGGAAGAGATGGGTCACCAGGAAGAAAAGAGAAAGTGAAAAGAAGGAAAAATGGAACAGATGGAAGAAAGAAGAGTCGGTGAGGGAGGGGGAGGAGACCGACAGCTCCTCCCCTCCCCAAAACTGGTTCGGAAGTTTTGAGAGCAAAGAGAAATGGGGGGAGAGAGAGTTGATTCTCGAGTTTGATACTTATAAAAATTGGGAATAAAGATAAGATTAAAATATGTTTTGTCCATTACATATTTTATTACTAGTATTTACAGTGTCATTTTATATTGTTTTAAAAAAATATTTTTTTTATTTATTACATTATTTTTTTATATACTTAATAACTCAAAAAAAAACTGTAAAAAATTATTTTTTGGGAAAAAAAACTACAAAAATAAAGATGCATTAGAGTCATTTTTGCATCAATTCCATGTGAAATGATGTATTCCCATCAAATTGAGATAGAATGAGAATAAAGAGAGTGGAATAGAAATGGAATGACTCATTCCATTCCACCAAAAAATAACACATCAAATGATTGAATCTAATAAGTCATTCCTTATTCCCTCTCTATTCTCATAACCAAACATTACCTTAATGTATTAACACCTCAATAGTACTGTTAAAATCGATGATTATGAAAAGGTGGAATGGGGTTGGACGTGATGGGGATGATTTACCACTTGGAACAGTCGGTCAGTAATGCAATGGCAAATATGTAAGGGATAATGGGTGTTTTTCTGAGCTAATTGTATTGGGATACGTGTTTTGTTAATGTGTGTAAATATGTGAATTAACTTTTGGATAATAGAAACGGTCTTAATATTAATTTTAATGGGAAATGATGGAGGAATAAAATATGAGTGCATCTAAATACATATGAATTTTGTTAAATGTACACTAGAGTGGTACAACATCAATGTCAAAGATTCAACATATTAAAATCACTTTCTCTATACATAGCATGCTCGATACTGAAGGGGAAAAAAAACACTTCCTCATTATCATGTCTATTTGTACGGATCATAGTAGAGTCAATTAGTTAAAGACTTAGATGATGTAATGTCATCTTGATTCTCTAAGGTGGCATGAGATTCTCATACCTTCCCACGCCTATCTCAGAATCATGAGGCCACACCCTACCAAGTCTTGTTCTTTTTTGTTCTTTCGTGTATCTGAAGGAGTGAGATGAAGTCCATATAGACATAGAACTAGGCATCATTCAAATGTCGCATCTACGCGTGATAACTTATATTGAAGGTTCGCTATAAGTCTTCAAGCTACAAATAGAACACAAAATCAAACTATTAATTCACACTTCTCAATCTCAATTCTCACACACTCTCCTTCTAACCTCTTACTTCTGCTCTTACACATTGTTTGGGAAGAGGGAGGGGAGGGGAGGGGAAGAGGGAGATTAAGGGGACTGAAAATTGGAGGGGATAAGAAGTTAATTTTACCTCATCTTGTTTAGATGCTCAAAAAGTAAGGAAAAGAAAAGTAAAAAAGTGTATTGTTATGATTTGTAAAGTTGATATCAATTTACTATTTTATCCTTTCAGTTATAGGAGTGATGTTTCCAATTTGTATACCAATTTCTTACTAGCTTCATTGTATTTTTATTATAAATTAACTTTATCTATAAAAATCTTTATTTATAAATTGTCAAAATTATAAATTACGTAAATCTCACAGTTGTATGTTTTTGTGCTAACCTCATGAATTTTTGCAGTCAAGCTTTATCTTTTTCGCTTTACAAACTGCTATATCTTTGTCTTCCACTAGTTAATATTGGGTGGTTTTTAATTCAAGAATTTCACCTTTCTTTTGACAACCAAATTTTACAATTATTTGTTGCTATCTTTTCCTCAATCTTGTTAATGGATATTTAAAACAAAGTAATCTAATTTACATACAAGCTACACAACTGCTACCAACATAAGATATTAATCCAAGACCATAATAATAACAAGCATAATGTCACCATCCATCATTCGAATACATCATAAGTTTTGGACATAATAAATAACAAAACCAGAGTTCACTTGCAGCATACAATACTGCCATACACAAAAGCATTTCAAACCCATGCATAACAAGTATGAATTCCAAGCCAAAAAATTTGCACCACCTACAACACATTCAGGGTATATCAAATCCATAAGCAAAACATCTTAAACTCAAGCCAAAAAAAAAACTACATCACATGCAACATATGTGCCTCAAACCAACAACACCACGAAGGTGCAAACAAAAACTTCCATCACCTATTGTCTTTCGACAACATAGCAAATCAACCACAAAAACTTCCATATGAATATACATTTCATCACCTAAAAAATATCTACATAAGTAATACTATACCAGAAAAATACAAAGCCAACATTACCTGCTACACTTCAAACAAGTTCATCATCTTCATTAGCACCTCAGCCCGCATAGATAATGGTGTGCCAAAAAATGACCTCGCAGCACTGTTGTTGTTATCAGGAACAAATACACATCCAACTGCATATTTCTATGAAATCTCAACTTCTTAATTGTAGAAAATATTTCTACCTTACTATAAACTCGTGCCCTCCCATTTTCAACTACATCGACAGTCCTTTCTGCTATCAGATTGCTATCTTTCAATATTTCATTACTTTCTCGCAACACATGTGCAACCTCTTTCATGCTCGTAGTCAAATGAAATAGAAAATTTTAACTAATCAGTGTCATATGAAAATGAAAAGGACAAAGGAACAAAGGTATACATAAACTTATGCAAGCATCAGAACCCCAGCACCACCCATAGCATGTAAATACAAAGCAAGATACACAGTAACATTAAAAACTGATGACTTTGCATCGACATATCTAACTTTACACTTTTATACCAAATCCATCAGATAGCTTCCATAGTAAACAATCTACGAAAGAGATCTCCAAATTCTTACTAACTAATACAATGTGTACAAAACCATAAAAGAAAGACATTCATAGTGTGAGAGTTCATCGATTTGCATCACATCATGTTACAGAGGAAAAATCGAGGGAGATGAGACTTACCTTCGTCGACGATTATTATTTTCTCATGTGCTTAGACTGTGGAAGTCGCAAGTCAACGTAATCAGTCCTTCAAGTGCGATCGTTGATTCTGTCAAGCGACGTAATCTGGGGGAGATACGGAAGGGGAGGATGTTGGGGCAGAGACAGAGCGAAGACCTAATCTGAAAAATCGAGGAGGGTTACACATTGTGAGGGGGCATATGTGACTTTTTCAGAAATTATCCCTCTGTCCATAGCGTTTTCCTTCCACAACTGAGGGTAAAAATAAATACATGGGACCCACCAGATTTTACTCACAAAACTCAACCCCAAATTTCACCTTGTCATCCCAAACACCCAACATTTTCAATTTTTCTCTCCATTTTACCTTCATATTTTACTCACCCTTATTTTCTCCCCTTCCCAAACAATACTTAACCTCTTACTCAATTTTTATCCTTGCAATTATGGACCATTTGGAAGAAATGAGAGCTTGGGCCCAAGATTTACGACTGTCAAGTAGTAGTTCTAGGGATCAGGTAAATATAAATTGAATAATTTGAATATTTTGATTAATTACGGATACTCAAGTGAAATTTTTGTTGATAGGATTGTACTATTAGAAATGAAATGAAAAAAGAAGAAAAACTTTCAAGCAATTGTAAAGAGAAAATTGAAGTTGACATTACAAAACCATTTTTAACTGAGACAGTATAACAATTAAGGAAATAATGTCTTCTATTTTGAACATATTTAGCAAACTTGTTTCAATGTATAACATTTATAAATTATTTTCAGGTGCTCGATTCATGTCAATCGTTGATAAATTGGGTTGAAGCAATAGGGCAAAATTTGGGATTCATCATCATTACAAGAAGCTCATCGAGCTCATCATTATTGTTGCAATGCGATCATAGAGGGAAGAAAACCTCCACGAATCGAACAAGCACAAAAAAAACTTGATTGTCCTTTCAGACTTAAAAGGTTGAAACTACATGAAGCTGATAATTGGATGGTAAAAGTGCTATGTGTAATGCATACACATGCCTCCGCATTATATATAGAGGGGCATCCATATGTCGATCGCCTATCTGACTCTGAATTGAGATGATGGTAGATATGTCCAACAATCGTTTCAAGCCACGAGACATTTTGACATTGTTGAAGAAACAAGATTCGAGCAATGCGTCAACTATTGAAACAATATACAATGCACGACATAAGTTCCAAACTTCAGAAAAGCCAATAAATTGCACATTCAATCTCTAATGTCATTCCTAAATGAGCACATGTACATTTTCTATTATCAAACTGACGATATAACCAATGAGCTCCAAGATTTATTCTTCTCTTCCAGACTCGTTAGAACTACTACATGCATTCCCACATGTTTTACTAATAGATGCAACATACAAGAGATGTTTATCTTCGCTTGGAAAAATCCATATTTGCATTTTGAAATAAACCTTAATGATTTAACTAGTGAGACAGGTTCAATATATATGATTGAATATGAATCTGATTGATAATAATAAGCCTAATAATAATAAAAATGTAAGAACCGTGTTAATAAAGGCAAAATCATTTATTTCAAGCTGCCTCCTAATGTGTGAACTTATTTCACGATTGCATTGAAAAAATCTTGATTTACTTGGACTCAATCCATGATTGTGGTTTACTTCAAAATAACTAACTATGTATTTTCGATCAAGAGTTAACAAACCACACATTCTTGCCTTGCAACCAATCTTCATGTGAGGACGAGGCTTCAAGGCATTGTTTGAATGACTCTTCAACTTCCCTAATCGTTCACATGTAAATGTAACATATTTGTCCATCCCAGTATTATCTTTATTCATTGTTCTCCGCGTCACTGAAAACTCACTTTCCTTTCCATATTTTCTATAAAAAAATCAATATCTCATCCAAAGAACTAAATACCATTCCAACTTGGGGCTCTTTAACTAATTCATCAAATTCAAGCATCTCATCATTTATGCTTTCATCACCACCTTCTGAACTATCAAGCACAACACAATCAATTTCTTTTTGTACCGCAGACTCTCCTCTATCTATTTTGGTTTGAAACATGCCCAAAAGATAATGATTTAACATAATCAAAATTAGAAAAATAAACCATTGATTATACTAGCTAGAGAACTTCTTTGTTGTGCTCTCAGAAGACACTATTTATTGCACGTCTTTTATAGGAACAATATAAAAACTTATAATTGTCGCCAATTTAAAATTTAATTGTCACAGAAGACTACAGGCAACCAAGGAAATGTACAAAGGAACCATTTCATGCTATAATGGAAATCTGACGTGACCCTTAATGTCAATCACAACAACAAAAATTGGAACTATATATTACAATATCCATAGGTCCTACAAGATATCTAATCATTCGTGAATAAATTTCTAATTATGAATGGCTATATTTCTCTTTTATTTTACAATTCCTAGTATGAATCCTTTGACAAAACAAAAATATATGGATATGATCATCATAGTTTTAGGATTAAATACAAGTAAATTAAATTGAGATCTTAGGATTTTTGAATCATCATAAATTTTAAGTTAATACCAAGCTGCTCGTGGAAGACATGAATAGAAGAGGAATCAGAATCAAACCTTGACTGATACAATATCTTCATCTTCTTTGTGCTAGAACTCTGATTGATCCTCAATATTTGTTTTAGGAGATCCCATAGCTGTCTAGAATTGAAGATGGTGAGGAAAACAAAAATTTGGTTTGAATAGATAAGGACAGCTGCCGTTAAAATCAGGGAAGGAAAGAATGATCATAAATGTAAGGTAATTGTGCAAAGGGTTAGAGAATCAACCAAAAAAAATGGTGGGCCCTGTAGATGACAGCTCATGTACCACATAAGCGATTGGGATGCTAGGATCTTATTTTGCTGGGACCCATAAGATTTTCGAGTCTTCACTTCCTTCACAAATTTTGGACTAGCTTCCACCAGCTCACCAATCATCGCGTCATACCTATTTTTCATGGCGGTGCACTAGAGTGGGATCTCTCGTTCATTTCCATTGATTAGTCTTTGTATTGTGTAGGAGTAAACTGTCATCCATGATAACTCAAAATTCATTCACATCTAGGCTACAAATATGTTATTTTATCAGGCCCATTGATATTAGATCCAAGAATGAATCACGAATAGCTAATCTACTATATTCAAAGCGTGGGAGATGTGATGCGAGAATCCACTTGGGGAATTTCATGGTTGACTTTGGTATGAATGTTTGTTCTTTCTTCAATCAAAATCTAGTATTGGTTTCTTGATGTATGCCACAATGTCTTCAATCCAACAAGTCAAGTGAAAGTGAGTTCAAAAGACTTGCATTCATTAAAGATTTTTGAATGTCGTAGAACGATAATGTCTTTGAGTGATTCTGCCATACCAAAGAAAGCATGACAAATCCATAAATCATGTGATGCCACTACCTCCAATATCAGCGTAAGCATCCCAAAATTTTGTGACTATGACCACCATAAGCCAAAATACAAAGGGCAGCCGTCATTTTCTGGATTGAGGAAAACCCAAGTCGTCCAGTACAATCTAGTAGTCTTTGGAAATATATGTCTGATGCTTCCAGATCATTTTTTATCCATAGAAATAATTCACAACACATTCGAAATTGGCGCAGAAATATGGTAGGCGGATCGGTACAGTATGTTGCAAAATAGTCTTGAATGAAACCATCATGCGATCTCTCACGATTGAGAGGAATTGTGATGCGTGTCCAGTTATTGCAAAACCAATGTAGATAGTAAGTTGTGGCAAATGCATGGAATATGTGAAGCAAAGCGATCGTCCCATTTATAGAAACATATGACAACTCCTACACTAAATAAAACAAATTGTCTGGCATCGCATGTGAACTCCTTCAGATCAAAGACAAATTGAGAAGTCTGAATTGGTGGACCACCCTAAATTGTTCTTTTAAAGTCCCATGTTGCAACTTGACAAATAATACACGCATACTAAATGCACGTTTAAAACAAATTGAGAAGTTACTCAAATGTATTACAAATTTATTAAACTTCATCCCACTCAAATGTATTAAAAATTATCCCCATCAAAAACTTTGGACTTTCTCATGCAATTATGAAGTCCAGTTACTTATTCCCTTAAGAGCCAGTCATCATCTGTGAACCTACATTAAATAATTGGTTAGTGCAGTGATAATACGAACGTTTACAGCCCAAGTTGATTAGATATACCTTCTAGGAGAGAAATTAGATATCCCCAATTGTGATACTGGGACATTGGGAGCATGTGCATGACTTGCAACTAACTCAAGATTCTCCTTCTTGAACTCTGCGAATAATATACAAAAGTATCATATTCATTGTACATGTTATATAATTTTTAACTCACTGCACCTTCATCTCTGACAGCCTATTGACAAGGCAGAAACTCATTGATATGTACAACAGCTAACAAGGGCAATTTTTAGCCACCCAACATCATGTACGTGCATTGCACAATAAAGCTGCAAATTTCATAGACTTTCTTAACAATGTATCATCAAAACAAGGAGGAAAGTGGGCATAAACCAACAGACTGTCCATGAAGTCTAAAAAGACTAGTTTATCTCCCAAGCTGCTATAGAATTTAAAAGCAAAAGCTCACTCAATTCAACTTTCACTGCACCAGTAAAAAAACACCCTCTGAATGATATACCTTAATACTATCCATGAAGCCCAACAAAAACCATCCAACATGGCTCTCATACAATCCACAACCAAAGCAATAGTAACTACCTTTACAGTTTATAATCCAACAAAAGACGTTTAAGCTAAGCTCATAACAAAGTATGACTTGGCATAGAAGGTACCAGGCAAGAGAGTCAACCCCAGTTATATACATATATACATAATTATAGACGCATTGTCCATATATGATTGATTTTTCCTCTTTTTTTGGTTCTAGAATAATAGAAATATATCTCAATGCGTGTTTTTGTCTCCTCCATTCTCATCAAGTCTTGTTTATATGAACTGTTATGTTAGGGCACTGGAGCATGCATGATCTGATAGTAAAATAACAAAATTTACTTCCTCTTATTTGTAAACCATGCAGTAAATATACACCATATATATATATATATATATATATATATTACTCTTCTTGCAGGTACCAAGTAAGCTATCCTTGTTATTAGGTGCAATATACACCATATGCTCATTCTTAACCAGAAGAACAATCCAGGCAAGACCAAAGGGATCAAATTCAGATCAACAAGTTCTAAACTAAGCCAATATCAAATTCCTCATCAATTGTAAATAAGGTCAATGATTTTTGCATCAGAGAAAAATAAATAGAGTGCAGATTAAGTATATCTTCTAGCTGGTGCTCTAAGTACTTGACCAATGATTTTTGTCCATTGTATTCGGCAACTCCATTGGGGTCATGTATTTCATTATTTGCGAGCTCCTATAGCTCTCTAGTAGCACCAAGTAGGTCCCTTGTTATGGCAGCTATGTTTTGCAAGATCTTTGATCTCATGGACTTTATAGATAGCTTTCTCTCCTACTCTAAGGCTTGCTTATCCTCTTCATCTCGTACTCGAGCATATTCATCTTTCTTTGCCTTTTCCTCTTCACTCTACTTCATGAAGAAATCCTAGTTTGACCAGCTAGTTTGCATCATCTCATTCAATCCAACATGAATACTATTACTTACTTGGCTAGATGCATCACCCTTGCTCGACTTCCTGTGGGCTTTGGCTCTTTTGGCTGCCTTCATCCCAATCAGCCTTCGACCCTCACTGTTCACATAATTTCCATTTGATGCTTGGAAAGGTGAATCATCAGTGCTCGAGGTCTCTGGTTGGGAAGTGGCTATATTTTCATTTGGCAATGGAGTTTCATCATCCCCCACAGTAACTTTCTGATCCTCTGATCCCCCAACTTCCCATTCAGACAAAGGGTCAACAAATGGGCCTAACTTGTCAATACCGACTTCCACTCCAACTTTACTTTTGGCACTATATGGCCGCCATTTTGGGCAGCCCCGCAAAACCATCCAACAATACTTGTACTTAAATATATGCTTGAAAGTCCTCTGGAAAAGACACCTTGCACTTTGTTCCTAGACATGTTAGAAGCACAAAAGATGTTTTATTAATCTGGATGTTGACATAAACATATAAAAATGTAAGTCGTAACAAGTTGATGACGAAATAATAATCTGATCCTGAATGGTGTATCCGCTAGGCATGAATTCCATGCTTTGTTTCCATATTGCAAACCATTTTGTAACCCAAGGATGAATAAGACCCCACTTGCTTTTGCAAGCTTGGCCATTTCTGCTTCCATCAACACCTCTTCTTTGCCCAAAGTTTCTTGTGATTCTTTTCCATAAAGTTAGCTTAGCTTGATTTGTGCTTTTAGATGCATGTGTTGATATTGAAATCCAAGCTTTGCATAAATCAACATACTCCTCAAGTGTCTAGTTTGATGGTCTTGCAGTGCGCTCCATAGGTCCATCATGTCTCTTCCTTATGCCCCTTGACGTTTCGATCGCATCTGGTAGAACCATAGGGGTAGAGGCCCCAACAGACTACTGTGAAGGCAGCTCTGTATGTATGGTAGCATGTGCATCACTAGAGTATTGATAGACCCGTAGGGTAGGTTTGGTTGCTCAGCTAATTAGCTAAAAAGGCTTGGAGCAAGGATGGGTCAACACCAGATTGCATAAATTATGCGAAGGAATTCCATAAGCCATTATCTTGAGTGGGAGTTGGTTGTTGTTGGTTAGGTGGAAATTGAGAATTTGGGGGCTAGTTAGGATTCATTGATTTTGTGGAGCGTCGTGTATATTTCCGCTTCCTACAAAAATAAACACGCACACTAGTTCCATATAATATATTCATAGTTATTTAAATATATTGATTGCACCTTCCCAATCAAATTAGCCAAAACACATCATTCTTAACTAAATTCTATTTATTGAATGGGTGACACTAAATAGTCCAAATTTTTGTTACCCAACGTTAACCCGAGTCCACATGGCATGTTTTGTAAGTAAATGACATGGAAAATTAAATTTTTAAAAAATAAAATATTTCATTTGAAAAACTCACAACACATTTTTTTTTTATTTTTTTTCCTTATGCAAAATTTTAAAACACTTTATCTCTTAATATACATATTATATTTAAAAAAAAATTGCATATCCATAATAAGCAAGTAAAGATCTATCCAACAAGATCCATCATCAATAGGTTTTACTCAGTCATTCTTAATTACATTATTTTTAATTATATTATTTTTTTGTTGTTTTTAATTACATTATTTTTTTACTAATATTTGGGTTACATAAATTTCACTGTTTATTTATGGGTACCGATATGGGCTCATATATCGGATTTCTATACTGTAACCTAAGCAATAAGTGTTAAACCCTAAGTGGAACAAATTCGCTAAACTCTAACGGGTTCGTGTAACGGATTTTCATGTTATAATATAAACAATAAGTGTTATAAACACCAAGAGGAACGGATTCGTTAAACTCTAATGGGCTCGTGTATCGGATTTTAATGCTGTAACGTAAACAATAAGTATTATAAACCCCAAAAGGAACATATTCATTAAACCCTAATGGACTCATGTATCAGATTTCCATGCTGTAACCTAAAATGCTCAGATTCACTAAACCCCGACAGAATCGCTACAAAATCCTAAATGTCCCAAATGCTAAACTCTAGGGTCCTAACTACTGTACCCTAACGGGTTCGGGTACCCAATGTAATTTCAATAAAAATGCAAAAAAACAACAAATATATATTATACTATCATAATGTAATAAAATTTCAGCTTGAATAGATAGTTTACACATCATATATATGAGTTACATTGTTTTACAATGTAATTGAAAAAACTATTAGAAAGATTTTTACGCGTTGAGTTTGAATATGTAATTTTGTTTTTCGAAATCTAACATGTATTTTGAGAGATAAAATGTTTTAAAGTTTTTTTTTATGAAAAATTAATATTATTAATCGATTTTTAAAAAGGTCCAACATGACCCACCTACATTGAGTGTCATGTAGACTTGGGTTGAGTTGGGCTAATGAAAGTTGGGTTCTATAACATTTTTTTATTTAATACATCATTCTTAACTAGATTAGCCAAAGTACTATTTGGATGGAAGTTGAAAAGCAATATGAAAGCTGATTGAAAGAAAAAGCTAACTTATTTTGAACATCAAAATGCATGTACATATTTAGCCCTAGAAGTTTGAAGATCCCAAAGATAGCACAAGTAAATATGAAGGAAATAAAAACAATAGATGCACACATTGATAAATGCACAACAGTCTCAAATCAAATGATTAATTAGTAAGCAAAGCTAAATGCACAACAGATGCACACATTGGTAAATGCACAACAGTCTCAAATCAAATGATTAATTAATTAGTAAGCAAAGGTAAATGCATAGCAGATGCACATATTGGTAAATGCACAGCAGTCTCAAATCCTCTTATACTTCTTGAACGCGTAGTTAACTATATTATCAACACACAAACAATTGGCTCTTCTAAGATTCTTCCACAAAAAAAGTAACCTTATAAATAAAATCATTCAATTCACCCACCACTTTAGACATTCTCTAGTGCATCTTCCTTCTCCTTCATTCATACTGAAACCCTCTCACATATCTCTCTCACTTTCTTTGGTCATAAGTCAAGATATATGTTTTTCCAAATTAAAAAAATTTACTGACAGAAAAGAGAAAGAGAAATAGCAAGCGAGAGAACTAGAGAAGAAGTTTTACTAATTACAATATGACCCAATAGCAACCAACAAAGTTCATGTCATCATTCCAGCCTTAATATGACAATTCAACAGCTCCTTTTGAATTATAATTCATGATATCAGTTTACTAACATTTTCTCATAAAACTACTTTTAAAACGAAAGATAAAAATTTAATCCATTCAACGCGATGAGCCACTTTTTAACAAATGGCTCATTGATTAATTTTGTTTTCAATCATGCATCTTTTCAGTGTTGAAATAACCAAATTTTTAGCCTAGGAAGATTTTACTTTAACAACGTATTAAGATTATAGAAAATCCTCAGCCCATCATGCACATGTCAAAAGCTTCACAATATAAACAAAAGTAAACAAAGAAATGAATCTTCTAGTAGGGATGGCAATGGGCGGATCGGGCACGGATCAGGGCTGATCTGCTACCGCCTCGTACTTTGGATCAAATGACCCGATCTGCCCCTCCCCGGTCTTCAGGGCAGTTTTAACTAATCCGCGCCCGCCCCATTATTGATCCACCCGATCCGCGTGGCCCCGACTCAAAAATGTTTTTTTTTAAAAAATTATTAATAATAGCAACACAAGCATTGCAGATCTCAAATTCAATTTGTGACATCATGACATGAATAAAATGGTCTAGAAATTAAAACACTTTTTCAGGAGCTTCAAAGCTTCATAAATCTAACATGACAATCTAATTTGAATTATAACATCCATTCAAGAGTTTAAAGATTGATGGTAAAAGAATTTGTTTCTTCAATCTTCATTTTTGAGTCTGATAGCTCCTTCTCCTTCATAGCTCTCTTTGCAGTGTGCTAGTGTACCCTACAACAACAAAAATATATGAAAATCACCACCCCAAAAGAGAACCAAACCAACAGCTACCATCCTAGAAAAAAAAAGAAAATTATAGTAACACCATGACTAAATATCAGATAAACATTTATCTTGGAAGATAGCTCCGTCTGAATAATCATGTGCTAGCAGCCAGCTCAAGAAAGTGGCATGACTGCAAGCAGCATCTGTGAATAAGAAGGCAAGAGCAAGGCACCCAACAACATGAGAGTATGGCAATTCAACCATCAGCAACATAAAAAAACTTCCAAAAATACCATAAGATTCTAATCTAGAAAGAATCAAACAACAACATTAGAACAATGGAGGCAGCAACCCATAGCAAAAGCAAGCATCATCATATACTAGCCACTCCTCAAGAGCTTAATGACAAGCCACTTCACCAACAAAAGAGGAAGGAATTCCAGCAATGAACCAACATAGCATATTAGCAGAATTATGACAATCTAAAGGAGGCAGTGAACGCCTTTAGCCACAGCCAAAAACCCATAACCAATGACTTATAGCAATAAGGCAGCAAGTCAATCTCCACACAAAAAAAAGCAAAACAAGAAAAAATAAGCAAAAACCAGCAGTTAAATACGAGAAGACCCAAGCCAAGAGTCCAAGATGAACAAAAGCAGACCAAACCAATTTTTATATTATTGAAAATCAGCTAGCTTTTTTGAAAAAAAGGCATATGAGATAGTGAGAGTTACCATTATCCAAGAAGAGTTACATCACTTTCTTCTTCTTCATCATCGATGTCCTCCAGAATATTTTCAATGATGATGCGGTCACTTGCACCTATTTTTGTAGAAGAACCTGCCAATAAAAACATATTACTAGCATGTCAAAGGTCAATTAAATAAATGTAACGAATGTCTATTATTTTTATGTACCTCCATTAGTAGTAGAAATTTCATTCCATAGCCAATTTTGAGAACACATCAACGCCTCTATTGTCTTTGAGTGAAGTTTACTACGATGTGGACTCAACAATCGACCACTGGTGCTGAAGGCGGACTCCGAAGCAACTGTTGACACCAGAATAGCTAGAATATCCTTTGTAATATGTTGCAAAGTGGGATACGTAGGTCCATTAGTTTTCCACCAATTAAAGATGTCAAAATCATTGGTCCAAGGCAAGACGTCATCCTCAAGATAGTGATCCAATTCCATTTTCACATTTTCAATTGAACCCTTCTTTCTGCTGTTTACAAATTGATCAAAGCACGCTAGAGTGTCCATGTCTCCCGCATTTTGATTCTCATGTGTTGCGTGTGAGGAGACATGACCGTCTTTGTCCACATTTTCAAAACTATATTGATGCATCAATTGCTCACAAATTCCATTGACCCTCTTAATTTGAAAATCTGTATCTTGATCACCGTAAATGGTAGGAAAGTAAAATTCCAACAACATCAACACCCATGATTCCATTTATGACATTCCAATAACTATCAAACTTTTGGAACATTTGAAATGTCATATCTTTAATCACAGGATTATAACTCAAACACCACTGCGCCAAAGATATCTTAATTTCACAAACTTTTGCAAAATAAACATTAGTTGTAGGATATTTGGTACCTGAGATGTGAGAACAATAAAAATAAATTACATTTACTATTTTCGATAAACATTCAAGTATTAGAAAATAGAAAGTAGTTCATGTATCAATTACCTGAGAACATTTTGGTGAGAGTGAAGAACAACTTCAGTTTATTGCAAATATCCTTTGTGACCTCCCATTCTTCTTCACTTGGCATGCAATCATAGGAAGAGTCACGTTGTTTTAAACGGAAAAAACATCCTTGTACATTACAGCAGTAGCCAACATCATATAAGTAGAGTTCCAATGGGTCTTGCAATCAAGAACCAATTCTTTTTCTGTAACCATTTGCAACTGTCGTGCTGTTTCTGTAAATTTTTGTCTCCTCTTTGTCGATACTAACCAAAACACCACACTGTCATGAATTTTTTCAACGGCTTCCTTAATTACAGATAATCCATCTTGAACAATCAGATTGAGAATATGCGCCGCACATTGCATGTGTAATAAGGATCCACGCAACATAAGAGAACTTTTTTGTAATTTATTAGAAAGGATTCGAACCATGGAATCATTTGTGGTACAATTATCCACTGTGATTGTAAATAATTTTATGTCAATATTCCACTCCAACAAGCAATCTAGAAGAGCATCCATGAGAACCTCTTTCGTATGAGGAGAAGGCACATACATAAACCTGAAACAATAAAAAACATGACATCCTCATAAAATTAAAAAACATAGCCTTGGTTAGTGATCACATGAGGATTCAATTAAAAAAAATATACCTCATTACTCGGCCTTGCAAAATCCAAGATTCATCGATACAATGCGCCGTTACAACCATAAACCCTCTCTTTTTGTTACTCGAACTCTACATATCGGTTGTTATGGCAATTCTACCTCGATTCTTTTCTACCATCTTCATCACCTTCTCTTTCTCACAAGCATAGATTTTCATGATCTCACTCTTTATTATATTTCTAACAACCATTTTAAACATAGGCTGCAATGAAGCTACAAACCTTCTAAACCCAACACCATCAACAATAGAAAATGAATACTCATGTAGGATGATCATAATTGCGAGCTCCCTTCTTGAGACATCTTGATCAAAGTGATAGGCAGCCAAATTCATTCTTTCATCAGATTTATTTTGTTGTTGTATTAAAACTTGTTGCCTCATATCTCTAATATCTTTAAACTTCCTCCGTGGGCATCTCTTAAAATGGTTATGCAAATGACTGGTCCCTTGTCTAGTCTCTCCCAAAAGATGCTTGGAACAATATTTGTAAATGGCCTTAAAAACCCCATGAACTTTCTTTCTGTCATAATGTTTCCAAGCAGGCGACTTCAATGATGTAGTTCCATTATCATCATATTCCATGGGAGTCACATTTTTGTCATTCACTTGTTCAGGATCGATACTAGAAGGACAAGAATTATTGGATCCAATCTCTTGAGACTGGATCACAGGCGACTCAGGATTCTCATAAGAAGGCTGAGATCCACTACCAGTACCAGTAGCAGCTGAA
Source organism: Euonymus europaeus (assembly GCA_963580455.1). Lineage (NCBI taxonomy): Eukaryota > Viridiplantae > Streptophyta > Magnoliopsida > Celastrales > Celastraceae > Euonymus > Euonymus europaeus. Next base: position 19,706,323 of record OY756968.1, on the reverse strand, counting down.
GATGTTGAAGACATTTCCAGCAGTTCACGAAAAAATGTCCATCAATTAGCCTTCTATTTAAGTAACTAATTTTAAGGTACAATCTATAATATATGCAGAATAGCATTATCCAACCGAATATTATCGATATCCCAAGCTGAATACATGAAGAACATACCCAAATGAATATTATCCAAGCATAAATCAAGAAATAGGACAGAGATATGCTAAAAGCGTAAGTAAATTACTATACTATGCAGATTCATAAGCATAACATCTCTTTAAAGACAATATCAAAATTCAAAGAACAAAACTAACAATTTCCTATATTTGATTTCAAATTTAACAAACAAAAAGGAAACCCGCACGAACAATACCATTCAAATCAGCTAAGATCTGAAAAGCAAAATTCAAACAAAAAAATGACAATAAGGAATTCAGTACTGGGTACCTTTGATTCAAGATGGATATGCTAAAAACGGATCGGGGAAAAAGTCCACCGCCTTGTTTCAATGGATTCGAAGCCAGGGAGAGACCCCGCAGAGGCGCAGCAGCGTAGACTCTTTGCTTCTACTGGTACAAATAAAGTTTATTGTGGGTCACGAAAACAGAGCAAATGTTTTAGCTTTTAGGCGAATGCCATTAGGGTTTACTTTTACTAAAGGTACAACTCTTGTAACTTTTGTTGAAGTCTAATAGAATTGAAATAATATTTTTTTTTTGGTTTGAAAGAATATAAAGTAGGGCCTCAGTACCTCACTTTTGAATCACCAATCACCATGTGTTATCCTAAAAATGTTTTTAATTTAATTTTTGGCTTTTCCATCAACTAATTTAATTTTGTGATAAGTATTAAATTAGTTCATATAAATTCATTTTTGAGTCAATTTAGCCCCTCAATTTTTTATCAGGCATTCAGGCCAAAGAAATCCTCACACTTTTCATTTTGGGTCACGTTAGCTCTTTTGCATCATTCCCGTCAAAAATTGTTGACTTGATCGTTATTTGATGATGTGTCATTTTCCTAAAAATTAAATAAATTGCCATGTGGAATTAAAAGAATAAACTTTCAAAATTCTAAAAAATTTAAGCCAAAAAAAAAAAACTCTCATGGCGGTAATACTGCACATCCCTAATTTTACATAATCTATGTGGCACATAGATTTGTGACTCAACATATTTGAATTTTGAATTTTAAATAAACCACACCATAATTCAACACTCAACCCAAAAACCCTTTGGCCTAAATGTTTACCCTAACCCTTTACAAATATTATTGATATAACCATAACTTAAGAAATTCACTAAAGTCTAAGTGTGTACCCTAAACCCTAAACCCTAATATTATTGTGTATTGACCTAACCCTAAAGTCAAAACTCAAACCCTAAACTATAGTCCATAAATCATAAACTAAGAGAATCACAACCCTAAACCTTTTAAATCTTTAATAAATAATAACATCTTAAGTCTTCAAATCAAAACATGTAACATAATGTCATAAAGTATAAACATCTCATGATTAATAATATATTAAATTATTAAGCCTTCAAAAAAATAAATTCAATATTAACTACATAAGTCAAATATGTGTTATATACCTAAATTAATATATGTATAAATATCTTACATATATATATGTATGTATGTATGTATATGTGTGTACATATGCATATCGGGTCGGGGCGGATCGGGTCACGGGGCGGATCACGGATCGGGGTAGATCAAAGATCTGTGACCACCCCGATCCATGGTTGGGTCAAAAAATTCTGATCTGTGTCTGTCCCACTACTCGTTCGGGTCGGATAATATCCGTGCGGATCGGGTCAGGCACAATTTGCCACCCCTAAGCACTGGGGAAAAAAATCAATTCATACGAGCAAATGTCATTCAATTAAAAACATCCTAATATTAATGAAATATCAATATTTATAACTTAATAGAAACAGTGAATAATGACTCCAATAAACCATAAAAAAACAGGTGAAGTTAACAACAAATGAAGAAATAAAGAATGCTCAACTACTCAAGTCATTTTGTTATTTGCCTAGTAATGAGAGCACAAGAAGTACCCATCAGGTCCTATTCCTATGGCGTTCAATCTATCTTGCAGTAGAAACCAATAAGTGGGGGCTAGGGAGTCCCATGTAAACGAGCTTGGGAGAGAGTTGGATCGTAGGACTTGGACTTGTTGATGGGATAGGACAATGGTTTCCATGACGGCTAGGGTCATGTCTGGGCGATAAATTAACCTTCTCAAGTGCCATGGATTGAAGGCCTAACACATCCAATACGTTAGTGCACATCGACTTCCAGAAAGAGATCCAATTAAGAATTTAAGCAAAAGAACGGGAGCCCAGCAAAGAGATTCTTTACTGGATAAGGAAACAATTAATACCCTATCTATTATCCTATTTTTGTTCGGGTCCAATTGTAATTTTTTGTTTTATTTTTATTTTTATCTTTATTTTTATTTTTAATTGTAATTGAGCTTGATGTGCTCAGTTAAAAAATAAAAAATAAAACAAAACACTGACCTATCTCACAGCCCATAACTCTCTCTCCCATATTCACTCATCGCTGTCACTACCTCTTGCCTCACCATTCTTGGACACTGCCATCACCATTCCTCACTTCGAGCATCACCATTACTACCCACATCTTACCATTACTACCCCCATTCACTTTCCCTGCCATCGCCTACTTGCATCCCATCATTCATCAAGACCCACAGCCATCACCTTACATATAGACAACCCTAGATCTATCTCTGGAGAATGACCGGACTGTATCCTCTCCCAATCTTAAAAATCATTCATCTACCAGAAGGACCCAATCACCCCAGATTTCTTTCTCACAAAACTATCGAAACATAGTTTCATCCCTTTTCCATCTCATGGTCCCACCTGCTAACCTTCACAGCCCTCATTATCATAGACCCTCAACCTTCAGAACTAAGGAACCTCTCATCACCCTTCTCCTCCCTCAATCTCGACCAGACTTGCCCTCAATTGGCCTCTTCCTTCTTCCAAAATAGAGTCATCATCACCATTCCCCACTTGAAATCCTTCCAACCGAGCCATCACCTAAAATTTTCTTCATCCCCATCCCTTTGCCCTCATCGAGCCACCAACAAGCACCCTCTCTAGCGATCATCACTGACCTATCTCACAGCATCACCATCGCCGACTCAACCATCATCATCGAAACCCATCTCACAGCATCACCGTTGTCGACTCAATCATTATCATCGAAATCCATCTCACCATGAGCCATCATCATCGAAACCCATTAACCCAAAACTCTCCCTTCTCACTAGAAATTGAGCCGCCCCTCTATCTTCAACTCCATCAGATTTTTCAGGTTCACAGTTGCTCTGATTAAGGTATAAAAGCCATGAATATCTTTTGATTTGTGTTTGTCCCTCTGTAATGGCCGGATGCCAAAATATTTTCTCCCACAATTTCATAGCAAAACAAAAGCCGTTAGATTAATCTGACGGCTTGTAAAATGATATATTTTTTTAAAAAAAAAAACTCATTCTCTTTTCAGTATTAACCAAATCTAAAAATCAAATCACTCTCAAAAAATTTCTTCCGTCCAGTGTCTCCATCCCACCACTTCAAAACCTAAAATCACAGATTTGTTTGACATTCTCTCATTCCTCCATTCCTCCACTAAAGGCATTAGAGACGTCAATCATTGGTGAGTTCTTGTTAGTCTAAGCTTTTGTACAAAAAAGCATAACTTTCTCTTTGGTTGAATTTATTCTATGAGGAGGATGGGATTGGGGGTCCACTGGGTTTTGGGGGTCATTGATCTTCCACTTTTTTCTTTCTTCTTATTAATTTGCTCCATTTATATATTTAATTTATTGGTTCCATTGAAGTGACAGAGATGAACAAATTAGAAACGAATATGACATGCATTCTCAGTTCCTATAAATGCTTTTTTTCAGTTTTTGTATTTCTAATGATCTATTATTTACAACCTATTTAGGTTAGAAAGTTTTTCTTTCTCTATTTTTCAAGTCAAAATTAGAGTTGGAGATAATGAAATATTTCAAATATTAAAATGTAGGGAAAAAGATATGTCCATGTTTGTGGTGTGTATGAGTGAGGAAGTATAATGGTGTACACTGATTCAAGTGACTAGTATTTATGCAAGTGTTGATACATCTCAGGTGCAAAATTTATTTTTTGGGTTGTCTAACACTTTTCTACTTCATCGGAAAGTGATGGCATCATTGGAAAGTGACGAATGGATATTTGATATCCTTTCAAATGAACCCCCTGGTTTAGTTTGTTATCCTCAATATATCAATCCCCTCAGGTTCTTCATTATTCATCCACTATTTGATTAGCCTGTAGATTAATTTTTGTTTTAATCATTAATAATCTTTAATATTTTGGTTTTTTTTTTTGTAGAGACTTTTCTAACATGGATTGTAACTTGGAGGATGAGTCATATTTTGAGGATGAGAGGCCAAGAGTAGAAGAACAAGAAGACTGTATGCCCAAAATAGGTATGCAGTTTGACACAATCAATAATACTTTTGAATTTTGGAAGACTTATTCGAAAAAAGTGGGGTTTGGTGTGAGAAAAGAGTATGCCAATAAAAATAAAAAAGTGGAGTTGTTACGAGTCAATTATTTTTGTGTTGTAAGGAGGGTTTCAAGAGAGAAAAAGAAAATATTGATATCAATCGTCAACGTGATGCTACAAGAACTAGTTGTAATGCGAGAATGAAAGTTTTTTTCGCCAAAACGAGTGAGAAATATGTAGTGAAGGATCTTGTCATTGAACACAATCATGATTTACAGCCTTCTGTAACGAGTCACATGTTGAGGTCACATAGAGAGTTCACTACTACTCATGCACTAGCAATTCAATTAGCTTCTGATTCAGGTCTTACTCCAAAAGTAACACAAGAGTTATTGAGCAGAAAAGCTAGGGGTAGGGATTAGATTGTTTTTGTAATTGAGGATCAGAAAACATACCTAAGATCAAGAAGACAGAGAAATATTGCTAAAGGTGAGTTGGGGTATATTTTCACATACTTTGAGAAAAAAAACCATTTTTGATCCTAATTTTATTTATACCATGCAACTGGATTGTGAAGACAATGTTACAAACATGTTTTAGGATGATAGCAAAATGATTGTTGATTATATTACTTTTGGTGATGTGCTCACTTTTGATACAACTTTTGGCACCAATAAAGAACTAAGACCTTTAGGCGTCTTCACTGGATTCAATCATCATAGAAAAATTGTTATTTTTGGGGCTGTTCTCTTATATGATGAGTCGATTGAATCTTCCTCTTGGCTTTTTGAGACTTTTGCAAATGCACATAGTGGTAAGAAGCCTCGTTCGATATTCACTGGTCAAGATGCTACTATGTCTAGAGCATTAGAGGTTGTGCGGTCTGAAGTATCTCATGGATTGTATACTTGGCACATCCAACAAAATGCATTAAAGCATCTTGGTTATTATATGAAGAATAAGTCTCTATTTCTGAAAGATTTCAACAATTGTATGTATGACTATGTGGATGAAGATGAATTTGAGAATAAGTGGATGAAAATGATTGAGGAGTACAATTTGAGAGAAAATGATTGGTTGATGAATCGTACATATGGCCTAAAGAAAAAATGGGCTCGGGCTTATATGAAACATGCTTTCACACTAGGCATTAGAAATACACAAATGAGTGAAAGTTTTAATAGTGACCTCAAAGATCACTTAAAAAGTGATTTGAATATTGGAGACTTTTTTAAGCACTTTGATCGTGTTGTGGAGCAAAAACGAAACAAAGAGTTGGAGGGTGAGTTTCAAATGGGGCAAAATGTTCCTACTTTGGGCTTCTCAAAGTCTCCAATATTGAAGCAAGCATCTCAAAGTTGCACTTTAAAAAAAAATTCCACATTTTCAAGATGGAGTTTGGTCTTGCAGATTCAGTTATTATAAAGTCTGTAAACCAAGATTCACATGAATATGTTGTTTCTCCATATTACTCATAGGAGAAACAATATAAAGTCTTTTGTGAGCCTGTAAATGATGTTGCAAGTTGTAGTTGTATGAAATTTGAGACTGAGGGTATTCTGTGTTGTTACGTATTGAGAGTCTTTACACAACTATGCATATTGAAAATTCCGGAGAAATACATATTGAATAAACTCAAAATGGCAGTAAGGAGTTGACATGTATTAGATGAAGGGAAGCCGGATAAAGAAGAAAATACTAAAGATTGGATTCGAAGGGTTCAATCACAACTCTTGCGGTTGACATATCAAGCTGTAATGAACAAACATACCCGAACTTATATGGAGATTGATAAAGGAATGTAGTAGGAAACTTGAAAAGTTTACAAAAGAGGAGGAAGCTGAAAAAAATGCTTCAAGAAGTGGTTACTAAGCGAATGCAAAACATTAATTCATTGAAGAAGAAGGAGGGTCAAAAAGGGAAAAGAAGAATGAAGCCATTACATGAGACGCGTCAAAAGAAGGGCAAAAAACTAGCAAAAAAAAGTAATAGTTATTTGATCACAACTTTTATAATATTTATGTCTCTAAAATATGATGTGCTCATAACTTGGTTTTATCTACAGGATCATGTTCTGGACATAAATGTCCAGTCAAGTTTCGATTTTCAAACAGTACCGAGTTCAAAACATGGAACCGTGCAACCAAGTCAAGATTTTTTATCACTATCCAATCGGGAACATGGAACAATGCAACCAAGCAAAGTTATTGTTATGCAGGGAGATTTTGTGCAATTTCTATGTCTCTAATGCTGGTGTGGACCTTTTGATCTTGCTGGTTGTGGACTTGTGTGCAGTTTGTGTAGGGACATTTTGTACAGTTTGTGTAGATGCATTTTGTGCAGGGAGATTTTGTGCAGTTTGTGCAGGGGCAATTTGTGCATTTTGTTCAGGAATATTTTGTGCAGTTTTTGTATATCTTAGTTTGGCTATTTAGGCACTATGAATAGAGGGATTTTGCTATTGAGGGACAGTTTGTGCAGTTTATAAATAGAGCTTTTGCTGGTGTGGATATATTTGTTTGAACTTTGAAGATTATGATGATGTTTTTGAAGATTACCATGTAGTTGTTATGGACCTTTTGGGTTTCATCTGTATAACCTTATTTCGATGAGAATCCATGAAGTTCAACTTATTTAGTTACCTTCCACACTGTATTATTATTTTGTTCTATACAACACAATATATTCTTATCTTGGCAAGAGCTTTTCAAGCATGCCCAATCTCTGTCCTTTTACCTCATTGTATGTCATATTTTGTTTCAATACTTGTACCAGATTGCTGGAATGTGCAACAAATACATGTTATTCTTAAGAGTTTGTATACTTTGAGGGTGTTGAAACACTCACAAAAGCAACTTCTCATACTATTTTTTTAAGTGTTGAAATACACATTATCATGTATTCTTAAACAGTTGAGTTGCCCTTGAATGACCCGAGAGCCTTGGCAACTCCTCTCAGAATAAATACACCAAATAAAAAAACAAAACAATTATCATGAATTATTCAGACAAATTTAGACAAAAATCAGTATGTTTTGCAATAAATTTTAGAAACTGTCATTCCTATTGGCCCTTTCGCCGGTAAAACGTAACTCCTTTGTACAGTGAGTTTTAGATTTTGATCTGCGCCTAATTTTCTTCATTGGTACCTGCTGCTGCAAAGTTACCATTTTAGCCTCTTAGCAGAACTCCACACGCAATAAATCAAGCCATTAAAGCCGATTTCAACCCCAAATGAGTTCCTTTTCCACCACTGGTGGTGGTTGCGGAGGAGGCATGGTGGTGGTTCTATTGAAACGAAGGGAGTAGAAGTTGCACAAATTGACAAAAATGGAGGAAGAAGAAGAGAGAAACTAGATGGAGGGAGAGGAAGAACGAAATTTTTTGAGAGAGATTCAATTTTTAGGTTTCATGACTGACAATGTTGAAAAGGATAATGAGTTTTTTTTAATTAAAAAAATATCATTTACAAGCCGTCAGATTAATCTGACGGCTTGCAAATAAGCAACGGACAGTCTAGTGGTTTTCACCACTAGACCTCCCCCGGATCCATTATGGAGAGGAAGAAAGAAGCATTTCTGGGTGTTTTGTTTAGGTATGGGTAGTAGGTTGGTACATTTTGGGTGAATGTATTTGGTTTGGATAGGTTAGATGATGGGCCGGTTGTTCTTGGGTTTGTTTGAGGAAAGGGGTTGCTAATTTATTTAAGTTATTGGGTCGGGTATCTTGATGCTAAAGGCCATGCATAATATATTTGGGCTTGCATAATGAGGTTAGACATAATATTTGGGCCTTTGTGTATTGTATTTTGAACTTTTAGGTATCAGTTTGGGCATGGTGCAATTTAGTTTTAAAATATGGTTTGGGCTTTCTTTGAGAGAGTAGTATGGATTCTTTGAGAGAGTAGTATGGATTCTTTGGGGATTTTTATTTTTCTTACATGTGGGCCCAAGGTCATGTAATATGTAAATAATGAAAATAAATATAGTGGAGAATGCATGCATATTTATTTTAGACTAGGTGTACGCTCGCGCTACGCGCGTGTTTACGATCTGTTTGTTTCTTTCTAGGGTTTTTTTCTCCAGTTTTTTTTGAAAAGCCTCCCGGAAAATGACCTCATCGGCTGATGGGGCTTTATTTGGTTTTTCCGTTTTCAATTATTTCTTGTGAGCCTTCTAGTTCTCTTCCTATTGTCTGCGTTTTGTGCCCATAAAATCCCAAGTCCTCTCCGTTTCTCCCTATTTTGGGTCGAGGTTTCCCCAAATTTAAGTAACCTTGCCTCTCTGTCGCTGCTTTTGAAATTATATTCATTCACCGATTAGCTCCAATCTTATTGTAGGCCTACTTACCATTTTTAATTTGTTGTTGTTTGGGTTAGTTTTAGTTTTTTTTTCTTCTCATTTTGTAATCTTGGTTTCATCGAGGTAATTATATCGTCGCTTGGAGCTGGACTATCTTCTATGGTCGCCAACGTTGTTATGATGGTAAAGAATTGTTTACTCATTTATTTTTCTCCTTCTTGTGTTTTCTTTTCAAATTGACATATATATTTAATTTCTTTTGCAATTTTTTTTATTTATTTCAGCTTTTGCGTGTGTACCCGGATAGCTTAGTATATTGGTTACCAGGTAAAGACCTTTCCTCTATGGTTTTGTATGGTTTTTTTGTTGTGTATGTATATGACTTGTGGCCGGTTTGGCATTTTGTAATGCTTGGTAACTGTTTTGGCAAGCATTATGAGGCAAAGGTTGGTTTTTTTTTTGTTAGTCAAAGGTCCCAGCTGTGCATTTTTTTAATTATCTGTTGTTTGTTTATGTTGTCCCAAAATGTTGAGGTCATCATAAATGTTTGTTTATGTAGTGTGAACATTTGAAGGTGATGATACATTATTTGTTATTGCAGCGTTTTGCTGTATATTCATGTCTGTTTGGGGTGTTTTTGTTTGATGCCTCTGTGGAACTTTTATTATCGTGTTTTTTTTGTCATTGTTTTACAAACCATTTTTTTATATAATAGTTTTGTTTTTTAGAGTTTGTCCATTATGTTTTTGATGATTGAAGAATGTATTGCTGCTATGATTTTAGTTTGGCATTACTTGGTATCCATTTGTGCCTTTTTTTTTGTTTGGTGTAAATATATATCAACGTTTTTTTAGTAATAACTTTCCAGGTATTTGAATGTCATTATATTGGTTTTTTAATTTATATTTTTTTTAAAAAAATGATGCGTGTGTTTTAACTTTTTTATTTAGGCCAATGGGCATGTAGATTTGTTTATTTTTTGCAACTAAATAGTCTTGGGAGGATTTATATTTTTTAAAAATAAGATTTAGAATGTATTATAGTTGTCTGGAATAGAGATGATGTTGTTGTAGATAATGACACAATTTTTTTTAGCCTGATTAGGCATTTCTTTTGGGATTATCATATGTTGATGATATATGTATCTATTACGCAAGCTCTGTGACATCTTTAGTTGAATATCTCTTTGTACACAATATCTTTTACAATGTCTTTTGCCGCACTTTCTCTGTCATCTTGTAATATCTTGAGGCCTCTGCGATTAGTAACTCTTGATATTGCTACATATAGCTGTCCTTGCGAAAATACTTGTCTTGGAAGGTATATTCCTACATTTGCAAGCGATTGACCTTGACTCTTATTAATGGTCATAGCAAAACAAATTGTCAGTGGGAATTGTCTCCTTCTCAACGTGAATGGGATTCTTGAATCGGTGGATGACAATATTATCCTTGGTATAAAAACCACATCCCCAATGTTTGTGCCTGTCATGATTTCAGCCTGAACAAACCATTTACCAAGTTGTGTGATGATAAGCCTTGTACCATTGCACAATCCCTTACTCTGATTAATGTTCCGTACCAACATAACGGGTACTCCCACCTTTAATTTGAGCTCATAATTTGGAATTCCTGGTAGCTTCAGACTATTTAGGAACTCAACAGGATATAGGACATCTTGATTGCTCATATCTGAGAACTGGTTGCATATACTATCTGAACTTCTGTAACATGTCTCCTTTGAGTTTATTTGTTTGATCATATAATCATTTATGTCCTGGACTACTTCATTTGTTGGAGCAAGAATGGCTCTTTCCTTCAAAAAATTTGGGTTATTGTAATGATCGTCCAGTCCAGGATATATGTTTTCCACAATGGTGTGAATTGGGTTTATTCCGGGCTGGAGTAGTATATCATTAGGAATTATAACCCATTCATTGTCGTCCGTTCCAGATGTTATGCCATCGCCTATTTGAATGATCCATGCTGCAAATTGTCCAATATTTTCCCTATCTTCTTCTGTCCGAGAATTGTTGAGCCTCATATTCTTGTCTAGCCTTATTTCTTCAATGTGTTTCCATAAATATGAGCGTTTTATTGATGCATTGACTATGTCTTCTCTTTGTCCTTTATGCACAACTGGAAGTATCTGTCTAAAATCACAACCAAGTACAGTTGTTATGCCTCCAAATGGTTTATTTGAGCAGCCGTTGATAGTATTTCTAAGGATATCCCTCAATGTTTTATCTAAACTTTCAAAACAGTGTTTGTTGGCCATAGGTGCTTCGTCCCAAATTATTAAGCTTGTTCTACAAATAAGTTCTGCTAGTTGGGAGCCTTGTTTGATGTCACATGTAGAGTCCTCTGCAGGTTCAATGGGAATGTGAAATCTTGAATGTGCGGTTCTCCCTCCAGGCAATAACAGTGCAGCTATACCTGACGAAGCCACTGCAAGAGCAATTCTTCCTTCTGACCTGATTTTTGCCAAAATTGTTCTCCACAAATAAGTTTTACCTGTGCCTCCATAACCATTGACGAAAAAAGTTCTCCCGGAGTTGCTGTTAATAGAGTCAACAATTGCATGAAATGCATTCGTCTGTTTGTCATTCAATGCAGCATATAGTTTACTGAATTGCTTATCCATATCATCTCGATCATAGTTTAACTCCTCGGTAATCAACCTGTTACTTAAATCGATAGACTTTATTTTGTCATGATTTGGCATACCGTAGTAATCTTTTAGAGATTTTCCATTTGTAGTAAGTATTTTGTCGATCTCAAGTAGAGCATAATTTTGTAGCTGATCTTGTCTGAGTGCTAAATCTGGGAAGTTTAATGATTTTCTTCTGTTATATAATATCCCATCTGTAAGTAATTCGGAATTTGTATTCCACAACTCGCCGGGCTTGCTTACCTCACAGAATAACAATATGGTAGCAAATAGGTGTCGTAGTTGCTCCCCGGATGCCCAATTAGCTGCTTCCTTTATACATTCAGACCACTCTCTATCATCCCCAAGAAGACCCATGGCGTAGCATGCTTCCTTGAAATTTGGGTACAAAATTCCACCTACAGTTCTAATATCTTCAAATGATGTTGGACCTTTCACAACATTTAACAACATTCGCAAATAATACCTCTCTCCACTTGTAGGGTGAGCATAATAAATTCTGCCTATGCATCTCTCTGCTTTCCTCCTTGCCCATTTGCGTTCTGTGCTATGCCAAACCCATTTAGTTGGAAATTCCAAATAGCTTAGCTCTCGTGCATCAGCATTGTTCTTATTAGCTACCATCCATTCTGTGAAGATAGTTTTCTCAATCTTTTCTTTGTTTATCACATCTACCAGTACATCTCCATCTTTGAATAAAACACTTTGCTGATTTGGTAAATGGAAGCTTAGCCTTTCGACTCCTGGCTCTCTATAATTGATATCAAACTGAAAGATTCTCCAACATGCTTCCGTAGCAGAGACATATCTGCAATCTATAAATTGCTTTATTTCATCGACATTTGATGATCCATTTCCACCCTTTTCAGTTGGTAGATTTTCTCCTCCTCGTAGAATTGCTGTTGCTCTATCCGGCTGTTTATTGACGTATTTGAATAGGTATTTAATAGATCGTGAGTGATTACATACCTCCACATTCATATGAGCTTGGTACTTGACCAATAAAGCTCTGTTGTATGGGACAACATATTGGTTGTCTAGACGAACACCCTTTCTATCGACATAATGTGAGTTTTTCCTTCGCCGATATACAGGGAAACCATCAGCATCAATAGTGGTTTCGGGACAATATTTTTTTGGGAAATGTTTAATGCATTTCTGGTCTTTCATGCATGGTGCTCTAGCATTTACAACTCCACATGGTCCGTGTATCATGAAATTCTGCACCGCAAAATACCCCTCTAAATCCTTCTCCTTTTCTGGTATCTCAGCTGATATTATATCGTCAATATAAGAAGTTGTATGATTCTTGTCAGTTGTGTGTAGAAACAACAATATGTGTGCATGTGGTAGCCCTCGCTTCTGAAATTCTACTGTATATAGAACTGCATATTTTGTTGGGGAAGGAAATTAGTCGTTAGATAACTATAACAATAAATTATTGATCATTTCATGGTTTCTTTTCCTTTTCAAACATTTCATACTATTATATAATTGTTTTGTTAAAATTTTTGTTACTTAAATAGGCTTACTTGCGCTTGTACGACCGAAATGCTTCCTTTTCTTTATATCTAGCAGGAGCTCATTAAGTTTCATATGGAAAACTCTGTCAATCACATCTGGTCGCTTTGAAGATTCAGTTTGTCCAATCATTGTCATCATGTATTTGATCTCTGGCCAATTTGGATTGCATGTGAAAGTGATGAATAAGTCCGGACAGCCAGCCCATCGACATATAGCCATTGCGTCCTGATAATTTTGGATTCTATACCTGGGACTTCCAGTATGCGACGATGGTAAGATCGTTCTTTTGCCAATATTTTCAGCCAATGTATCTCCACGTGTCACTGCATCTTGTAATCCAGAGTATAATTCTGATCGAATCATATTTTGATTTAGCCTAATAAATCTCAATCTCTGTTCTTCTATGCATGTATATGCATCGACAACAAATTTTAGGAATAATCTTCCTCCATTCAATAAAGTCTTGCCCTCAGCAGCTCGTTGCTGAAGGCGAAAAGCGTAAAACTCTCTCATTGTAACATAACCTCTCTTTAGCTGACTCGTCCCTTCAACTTTTGTGTATTCTATTTTATCCCTGTAACCATCTTCTCCATATGGAAATAATAATGGATATTGCATTGACATGAAGCTCGGATGCATTTCTGTTATTCGTCGCAAGCCTTTTTGATGATGTTGTACTACTATATCCCTGTGTGGATTCTCAAGATTGAAGTCTCCGACAATTAAACCTGCTATTTCTGAACTTACTGGAAGATTATACTCCTTCCCATCTCGTGACCTTGAGCTGTACAAACATAATTTGAATTCTTGTATCTCATCATTTCTGAATCTTTCCCTTGCCATCCTGAATGTCTGAGCTATAATATTATATTTGTCCAACATGGATAGAAGAGATTCCATCAAGCTCTCATCAAGATTGCTCTTTCTATTCTTTGTATTGAATGCACCAATACGATTTGCTATTTCATTCTCTGTATCATATATATACAGCTGAGCAAAACTTGGTTTCTTTCCTTTTTCTGGTAATAGAGAGCCAATTAGGTGATGATTTTGACCATTCAATCGGAACACATAAGGGCCACCATAATTGTTAATCTCATTGTCAATATGTCCACCCATGGAGGTAAATGAAAATGCTGAATTGTATGCTCGTATATTGTCCATAAATTTGGAAGATCTTTTACCATTGTGAGGCGTACAAAGTTCTTTTAACAATGGTGGAGCTTCCTTTAGCAATGGAATTTTAACTCTCCCAGACATGCAACAAAGTGAGAATTTTGGTTCAACAGTTTTCTTCGACTTGATTGTCCTTTCCTCATACCACAATGCCGCGCCACAATAGTTACATACGCATGTAGGAGGTCCAAAGTTATGAATCTCACCTACAAATGGTTTGAATTTGTTTTCATGTATTAGATTTTTTTCAGCATAAGTATGATAATTAAATAACATTAGACAAATGTTAAATGGCTTTAATATCTAATCTATGTACCTGACATGTCATCGTTCACAATTAAGACATCTTTTTTAATAGCTTCGGTTGTTCTTGATTCTGTAGTCAATTCGTCTACTTCTTCTGTTGTTTCTGGCACTTCAATGTCTGAAAGAAGTAATGTTTGTGGATTGTTTGTACCCATTGAGAACTGAGCAATCTCTTTTTTTTTTTGCTGTATGAATAGGGAAAATGTTAGTAGATTTTTGTTAATTGAAGATATTTTTTGTTCATGAAGTGACTATTTTCTATTTGACATACCATTCATAGTTCTTTTTGGCAATAAAGTTGCATGGCCGCTTCTCTTCTGTTTGAATTTGTTTCTTCCAAGAGTATGTGCTTCTTTGTATTTATTTCTCCTAGATGGCACTTTGGTTTTCATAACAGACGTACCTGAGACAACAGATTTTTAAAAAAATTGAATACATCAAATGTGTTTATTTAAGAATATAAAGCATTTGCAGGAATATGTAATAAATAGTTTTTGTACATACCAGGTAAGTCATTGGTGCATAAATATTGCTCTCCGTTATGATTAAAGCAGCATATTTCCATAGATGAATGAAGCCTTGCATTTTGTTTTTGTTTCTTCCCTTCCATTATGAGTTTCCTTCTCTTTCTGGCATGCCAGGCTGCATATATTCGATTATCGGATCCATCAATGCTATAGTTTTTGAACGACTGCATCTCCTTCACTTTCTGTGTGGGGAAAAAATTGGATATGTAGATTTTGAGATAAGCTTTATTAGTTGTTGTGTTAATGTTTTTTGAAAATAAATTTGTTGTGTTTAATCTTTTTGTAGCAGTTCATAACATTTTAAGTAATGTGGAGTTACTAACCTTGTAAATTAAAAGGGTTTACAGATTGCTGGAGTTATCAAGGCAGGAACCTTCTCACGTTTGATGGCAGGAACGATAGTAACTGTCAAACTCTCCAATTGTTTCAGAAGTGAAGAAATTTCATTAAAGTATTTTCAAATGAATGTTTACAAATTTTAGATAATTTTATTGTATGTATCTGTATAAAAATGGATGTGCGTGACTTTTGGAGGGAACATATATTGTTGTCGAAGAGTTGTGTCCTTTTGGATATTTGGTGAACTACCGGAGAGGGGTTTGTGTCAATGCTTTTTTTGTTTCATTGGGTGTAACTGACTACTGCAACAAAAAAAAAATTTGAATAATTGTGCCGTATTGTTTCTTCCCGTTAATGAGTAGATCCCTGTTTTGGTGCATTAATAATGTTAAGAGTATTGCACTGAATTTGTACCACATCATGTTTTTTTATAATAATTAGTTCTATCTGATATGTTGTTCTCATTTATAAAGGACCCACTTTGAGTCAGAAAGTTTTGAGAAAACTATGTTGGATACATGGCAGGAATTGGGAATTGCACGTGCTTTTCATAAAGGTCTGGAATATCAGTAGTTGATTCTTTGGATAAGAGAGTAGTGGTAAAGGCAAAGCCCTAAAGCAAGAGTAGTACGTGCCCAGGGTACATACATGGTCTGGGAGACCTTTTGATTGATTAACAATTATTATTGGAATCTAAGCATAGCATGGAGTGCTAATAATGTTGGATGATATTATGCCTACATTTTCACTTGGTTACACTGACATTAGTTGAAGTTGATGTTCCTGTTAAGATAAAAGGTGTAATGGGAAAGCTTTAATGACTCTATTCAAGCTCAAACCATAACATTATTTCTTAACAAAGACCCACTGACATAGTTGAAGTTGATGTAATTATTTAAAAAAAAATGCAATAGGAAAGCTTTAATCTCTTTATTCAACAACAAACCATATAATTATTTCTTAACAAAAACTAAAAATACTGAAATTAATTAGAACGGTAGAACAATTGTTTTGGTGAAAACATAAAACATTGAAAGATGTTGCGGGCAGTATTCAATTAATGGAATCCTCTGGCTTAGACCTTCTTCTAACTTGCAATTAACAATAGCATCTTCCAAGGGTGCTGTTAACCCATTAGTTAGTGCGTCGTCATCTTGCAAGAATGTCCCACTAATGTCTTAATGGACGTTCTGTACACCTTCTATATCCATGATTTCATCACTGAGTGTGATATCATGCTGCAATGTAAATTTAATATCAGCAAGACACTGTAAATATTGAACATTGAATATAATCGATATTTTTTATGTACACCATCATGAAGTATACATGGCTTCTAATAGAAATCATACCTCATACTCCCCTTGTTCAATGAATTTCCTTTTCTTGCCATGTCCCTGGAATATGAGCAATTTCAATGAGATCAATATTTAATGTTTAACAGGAAATGGAACAGAGATATATATGGTATTAGTGTTCAGCACAATCTTACTTTAGCAACCACAGGTTCGTCATCTTCTACTTTGATTGACAAATCTGTTTCAAAACCTTAATCACCCAGCTTTTCCATGTCAAAAATCTTCATGACCGTGTACTCTTGATTTCCATATACCAGGTTGAATTCTGTGAGTTTAAGTTGGAAGACAAAAGATCGGCCACACATGTTGTTAAACAGAGGGGGCAATTCACTTAGAGTAGGCCCATAATGCTCTATCATTCTAGATGCAGATATGCCAATTATTTTTTGCACCTCCCTATCAAACAACGTAAGCACAACCTCCCCTGTTTCGTCAGTCACGATGATTTCAACTTTGTAGCTGTTTAGTGAGGTAACAATTTAGAATCAATGCAAAATGTAAAATTTATACAATTCATATTCATTGAAAAGTACCTTGTATTGGGATAAACGGAGTCTTTGATGCACTCTTTGCAATGATAGCAGTGATCCTTCTTCGCCAGTTTTATCTTGCAATTTTCGCAAGATAAATAGTACCACCCGAAATGATTCTGGACTTCTCTGATCTTCCCCAAAACTGTCACCATGACTGTGTTGTTAGTCTCTTCCAAAGGAACCATTGTGACCAAATCCTTAATTTTTTTGCGATTGGCGGACATCTGCTCTTTTATAGGAATATGCACCGATCCATTAGATTCAAGTACAGCGATGCGAGCTCCTTGCCTCGCAATTCTGGTCCAATTTTTGTTGGGGAAAAAAACAAAATGATAGTTATTGATGGAAATTATGTAGCATATGTGTAGCAGAGACATATCTGTCGTATATGAGATTTGTAATGGGTAAATCGACATTCACGTAGACCTTAGTCGCACTGGTAGAGGACAATCGGTATTCGCCTGTACCAATTGAGGCCAATTAGAACATAATCAAATTTATATAGTCTTTGACTGTAAATCGAAATGAATGTATGATGTACCATATAGCCTTTTAACTTGAGTAGAGGTAACCACAACCACAAAAGGGGAATCAGTTGTCCTTGTTATCTGTTGAACCTCTTTTGTTTTTTCTCCCCATAAGCTTATTTTTAGCTTGAAATTCCTGCAATTAGGTTTAAATATGAGTTTATATATGTTGACAAACAGATTACAAAATCATTGGAACGCATGAAAAATATAAAGTTACGGCTCTAATTCCAACTCAATGTCCCTCTTTTCGACGAAAATATCGTTGACTGGAACAGCTTCAGGATCACCAATTCCTGTTAGCACTCCAACCACATCTATGGGAGGTAAAAAAATGATGTGAATGATTTAATTTCTAAGAATTAGAAAGTAATCGAAATAACATAGACAATGATGAAAGTGTGTTAAAGTATTATTAAACAAAATATTGAAAAAATGAGTTGTACCTGTAAGAATATTGTTGTTGTTAAGCCTTTCAATGATGGTGGAAGAGTTTTGGAATTCAAACTTATGTTGATCAATGGAAATGGTTGTGGTAGTGGTGCAGTCTTCCACATTTGTTATAGGCAAGAACACGATTGTTAGCCTGTTTACAACAGGTTTGTAGACAGATTTGCTATCCATAACCCTAAATTTAGAGAGGGTATATATCCTCCCTTCCATAAGTCTCTGGGAAAATAGATCAATCTGTCTTTTGCTGATGATTGCATGCATTAGTGTCCCCTGAAATTTCCATAGGTTATGATTTTACTTAGGAAAAACATAATATAAGAAGGTTGAAAAATAACCTATGAGTACCTTGGCATCCAGGAGAACCATCTCGACGCTAAGAAGTTCATTGTTGTTTCGAACATTGACAGACTCCCATTTACGGGTTAGACGGACAGTGATGCTCCAGTTGATACCTGTAGCCTTAAGATCTTCCAAGAAATGAAGCCCCATCTATGCTGGCGATGGCACACTTTGATTTGTTTGTGAATCCACAACTTCCGACCGATAAAAGGAAGAAAAATTGTGGATTCAAAATTTATGAATGGAGGAAACATGAAGATGAATGATTGCTGCTGGTTTAAATAGAGAGGGTGGAAGAGGCAAGACATTATGGGTGCGGTTGCTGTTGGGTTAAAAACCGCAGACGGTTGGATGGGGGAAAACCGTCGTTTGACAGCAACCAATCAAGGGAGACTATTAGAAAAGGAAAACCTAAAAAAGTGTTCGATTTTGAAAAAATAGGTCTCTATAAGAATAAGAATTGGCCATCTATATCTATACATGTATTTCCATGACTGAGCTGAGGCTATAATCTCTTGAAAGGAGAGAGGCTCTATGGTCTTTTGAAGATGTACGCACCGGATGAACGCTAGCACATATACGAAACTCGAAAGAGAAATCGTCGATAAGGCGAGACTGTGGATGACAAATTCAAAGGGCCACTGCTTGTATCAGAATGAGAGGACTTGGGATTTTCTGGGCACGAAAGGCAGAACAGAGGAACAAAATGGGGAGGCTCACTGGGGAGAAGAACTCAAAATGGGAAATCCAAAGAAAGCCCCAACAGGAGGTGAGGTCATTTCTGGTGGAGTCTTTACTGGGTAATTTTGGAGAAAAGAACCCTACAAATAAAACAGAACAAAAATAGAAACTCAAGAGCACAATCTAGGCAAAAAACGAAACACAAAAGTCTGAATCCCAACTGCGAAAGAGAACATCGATTTCCTCCTTTTTAGCCAATTTTACTGGATCGTAGTGAAGACAGAATTGAGAGGCGTGAGGGCCCAACTCTATTGAGAAAGTAGGGCAGGTGGGAGGATTTTGTGGAAACAAATCAAAGAGACGTAACTCTACTGGGAAAGAAGGACACGTGTCATGATGTCATGAAACTAATTAGAGAGTCTCCGTATTAGATAATAGTAATGATTGTTAGAGGCAAATAGACATTTAGGGTTTTATTGTTTGTGAATATTAATTTATTTGCTTATGGTTTTTATTTTATATGGAAAAGACACAACGTGACAATCGAAATTAACCCAAGCCGTCTCATTATTAAAAAAATACAAAATAATCTACTATCATAAATTAATGGTTTTTTTATTAATTAAAAATACCATAAGTTGGTATTTCAAAACTCGAACTTGTATTTAAATATCATAAGTTGGTATTTTAAATTCAAGCTTTGTTTCTACAATAAGTTGGTATTTTCCGTCACATTTTTCTTACAAATTCAACACTCATACTCTAAAATACCTTTCCATCTTTTTAAAAAATAAAATGCCATAAGTTGACATTCAACTCTTTTTAAAAATGCCATGAGTTGGTATAATAAAATTCACCTTTTAAAATAGCATAAGTTGGTATTCTCAAATCCTTTTCAAATCCTATTCATTTATTCTAGTTCTATAAGTTGGAATTCCCAAACCAAACTCAACCCTATTTTAATTCCAAATTTATCATCAAAATGCAACACCATAATGTTTTCAAAATCCAATTCTTTTGGTGTCATAAGGTGGCACCACTTAAAATACGACACCATAAGTTGGTGTTTTCAAAATTCGATCTTTTCCATACCATAAGTTGGTACGATCCAAAAATCAAATCATTATTCTTTCAAAATGACCCAATCCTGTAAACAATGAATTTTCATAAAATAGTCAATTATTTAAAAATTCAGTAACTGTTTTAAACAGGAGTCGTGGGGTGCCTAATACATTTCCCATGTTCAATCCGACCCCAGTACCCCTATTTATGGTTCACAGGATTTTTAAGTGTCCAATCGCACTTCAATTTGATTGATGGCGACTCTATTTTTCAAGCCGGTTGCTACACCCTAAAAGCAAGGAGGATGAAGAAACAAACCGGGATAAGGAAACAATAAGATTGCCTTGATTCCATGAATAGAAATCGCTGACTTCAAAGGGATTTCAGGATCAGCTTTGCTTGCTCGCGGTAGACGCAGATTGAATGTAGCAGCATAACCCTATAAAGATTGACCAAATAAAAAATGAAATAATCCAAATAGCAAACATATCTATATCGAAACTGAGAATAGATCGAAACATTTGAGCAAACAAGGGAACTTATCAATAAATAATTTATGTGAAAAGAAATCAAACCAGTTTTTTCATAGTCGTTGGAGAGGGTTTTGGCTGCTGCCTCGCATGACCACGAGGTAAGGTGTTTTCTGTGCTTGTTTTGTCTTCGTCCCAAAAATGGTAGTTGATATGACCCCCTATTAGATAACATGCCATTAGTGCACCCATAAGAAGTCCAAGTCTGGCAAATTGGACTGGGACAATTACTAGCTCAAAATTGCATTGTTGTATGCCAAACAGTGTTGATTGGCCCGCTACTGCCATGTTTTTGGCACAAATGGGCCATCAAAAAATGCCCATTATGAGTATTCTAAAAACTGGATTAAGTCTAAAGTAAGTGAAAAATGATATTTTTGTCTGAATAAATTATGTGAAACTATTGATATATTTGATTGGGTCATGAATCTAATGATGTATAAATTTGGGATTAGGGACCTAGTGGTACGAAGCCCTTCGGTTATCGGTTAGGATTTACATAAATTATAGTTCATTGTGTTATTATAAATGAAAGAGTAATGTTACATCCACCTTGAACGACTCATATTTTTTTTAGAGTTTGAATTCTATTTGGAGATTTTTTTTCCTCGAGAGGCCGAAATTTTGTTGGTGCTGAAAGTTGAAACTGAAACTTTATTTCTAGATGAACCGCTGAAAGGGTTTAAAGTTTTTAAGAGGGTAGCGGCTGCAGGGTTTTAGGGTGTGTGGATGTACTCCGACCACCATGTCCATCACGTTCCTTCCAATCCCCTATGATTTTCCATCGTCATCTCTCAAATTGAGCCCCAACTTCTCTTTCCCCTCTCATTTCTTTCGCAATTCACAACAAAATCCCTTCCCTTTCCTCCAACACAGAATCTCATTCCATCAATACAAAATCCACCTACTTTCTCACCACATTCTTTTCTGTTCCTCACCCCAAAGCAGCAGCAGCAACAACCCCCAGTCAGACCACCCCTATCACGATCTCCAGCAGCAAGCTCAGCAAGCCCTCTCTCAGTTTCTACAAGAATTGGGGCTTCCTGTGCAGGAATCTGACTCAATCTGCCTCAATTGCCCCAAGTACACTAAGATGTTGATTGAAAGTGTCCAGGATTTGGAGGATTGGAATAAGTGGAAAAATGGGGATGATTTTAAAGATATTGGGAATGGTGTTTTGGAGGGGTTTAAGGAGAAGGTGTTTTATATGGCTAAGGAAAAAGGTGATGATGGAAAAGCTGCTTTCTTGGAGAGTATTGGGCTGAGCTTGACATCGGCTATGTATTTTGCCAGATATGCTTCTGGAGAGTCCCTTCTGACTCTTATTCGTAAGGTTGGCCGAAATGTTGCAGGAGAAAAAGAGTAGAAATAAACAAATTTATCCATTGATGTTTTGAAATATTATTTGGCAGATAAAAAATAGTTTCTATTTTATACATAGGTATATGTTTGAATGTATGTGACTATGTGTTGTTCTTTCAATTTTCTCTGACTTTATTGTAAGCTTTTTATGATTATAACTATGTTCTCAGCTGAAAAATTGTATGGTTTTGACGGAATGGATATCCCACTTAGCATTGTTGAGCTAATTGGATACGGATTTTGTTTATAGGTAATGAAAACTGCACTGTTAACTCTCATTGACTGGCTACCTCTACGGGTTTATACTAGTAGTGATAGTATGGATAGGTTTTAAGGTTATGACTTGAGTAATTAATTGAATAGGGTTTTTTAATAGCTAAGGAAAACTGCACTGTTAAATTGACTGGCTACCTCTAGGGTTCATACTATTAGTGATGCTAGGTATAATACGGCTATGCATATCATTCTATGTTTTTCATTTGGTGTATTAAATATGGAAATTGGAGTGCTAAGATGAATTGAGAGACATCATTGACCAGTAAGCCCGAGGATCTTAAATAGGAATTTCAACATAGAGTAGGAAACTTTGTTGACCAATACATATATATAGTTATGTTATTTTGGACTTCTTGTGAATAATGAAATTTCTTATTCTCATTTCTAGTTCTCTCTCTTTCACATTTTCTCTTATTATGATGAATTGATGATTATATATAGTTTTGCATGGCTATATCTGGTGGCTAGAGATGTTGCTTATTTGTTGTTGCTCATTTTTCCGTTGGCTTTTAGGTTAATTATATGAAGGAAATCTTATTTTCTGGCAGTGATGATAAAGGGTTCTTTGGGAAAAATGCTCGTCGTATGATGATGTGCTTATCAATTCCCATTGATGATGATGTGCAGAGAACATTATCCTTTTTCCAAAAGGTTATTTTCAAGTCTCAACATTTTCATATCTTATCTGGCAGCTTTTAGCTTTTGTTGCTGTAACTTTTGATTTTGTGGTGTAGATTGAAGCAAGGCGGGGAGGTCTAAACATGTTGGGTTGTGCAGATTCTTCATTCCGGTTTCTACTTGAATCATTCCCTCGTCTCCTTTTGTTATCAGTAGAATCTCATTTGATTCCTGTAGTGGAATTTCTTGAGAGTATTGGAGTTCCCAAGGAGTGTGTGGGAAAGGTACTTCTGTTATTTCCACCAATTATCTTGAGCAGCGTCGAGGGTATTGTAGCAAAACTCAAAACTTTCGAGAAGGTATGGTTCATATCTCCATGTCTATGTATCACTTATGATTTCTGTTTCTTTCTATTGAAAAAAAAAGCATTAACAGCTTTATCAGATAGATGCCCTAGCTTTCCTATCTTTTTCCAACTGGTATTTGAGCATTGTTCCCTGTATTGTCCTCCAGGTTTGTGCAGTGAATAAAGATGCTGGTAAAATGTTGGTAAAATATCCTTGGATGCTTTCTGCAAGGATTCAGGAAAATTGTGGGGAGATCGGTTATTTCTTTGATTCACAGAAGGTACTTAGGCTCTACCCAATTTGCTTGCAAGATTGTTTTTGATAAGTATTTTTTTTTATATTATTAGCATGAGAGAGTAATGGAACCTTGTTAATGATTCAAGTTCTAAGGTTTGATTCCTAAGAAGTAGGCTACCACTAGCCCAAGAGCTTTTATATACATATACATACACACACACACACACACACACACACACACATATATATATGTATATATATTTATATATATGTATGTAAATGTATATGCATATCTATGTATATATGCATATGTATATCTATGTATATATGCATATGTATATGTATCATGGTAGTAAAAACGTAAGATCGAATCAGAATCGGACGAGGGGTGTAAAATCAGAATCGCAAAATCGAATCTTAAAATCGTAAGATTTTACATACTATGTAAATATAATCATACTTTCCAAAATTCCAATACCAAGACATAGCACAACAATAACACTATGCAATAATAATTAGCTCATCCAATATCCATACATATTCAAAGTTCTTACAATCAAACAAAGAAAAGATTAAACATAAGTTTCCAACAATCAAAAAATACAAACTAATAAACTAACATAAACCATCCATCAAGATTATCATCTTCATCACTTCCACCATTTCCACCACTATCACTTCCATATTCATCTCCCTCCTCCATATTCACATTTTCTTCTACATCTTCATCGTCATTTGGGTTGCCATCATGTGCAATTGTCATATCCACAATTTCAATCCCCTCAGGCATAGTAACATCCACATTAGGAGGAGTAGGAACATCCACATCTCCCTCAGTGATCCACTCATTATCCGAACCTATTTCTTCAAAGGAGGGCAACTGCACACTTCTAAATTGTCTATTCTTCAACTTGGAATTGTACATCACACATACCAAGTCATTCATCTTCTTTTGGTGAAGACGATTCCTTTTCTTGGTATGAACTTGAAACCAAATAATGAGTTAATTAAGTATTGAAGTTGCTAACATTTAGCAAATAAACTTAAAAAATAAACTTGATTCTTACCATATCAAGCATCCAGAAGAACTACAAGTTAAGCTTAGCGCACTCGAATAGCAAATTTTTGAAGTTCAGGAATATCATCTCCATAAGTGTTCCACCAATCTGCAGGATGCTTCTTCTCCAATAAATCCCTTGCATCCATCCTAGAGAACAAACCTCTAGAGTGATGGAATGCATCAAGCTGTGAGATTATTGCATTTTTTTCCCTTTCCTTCACCAACTTATCAAAGGTATCAAACAACCCGGTTTTCACCTCCTTATCATTAGGATTGAAGCTTGGTTGATAATGAACTCGAGGGTTTAGGTAGTGGGCTGCAACATGTAGTGGCTTATGAAGTTGCTTAGTCCACCTCTCATCAATGATCTTCCAAATAGGCATATAACTACAACCCCAAAAAAATAGTTAGTAATTGAAAAATTACAATATTTATTGTATTGTAAAGATGGTCCCCTTAGGACTATTCAACAAGAAATTGCATATTGATCTTCTCTTTTTGTCTGTCCAACCATAAGACATTATGCTACACCCTATTCTTCTCCATTGAGCCTTGTGTAACTCAATGTAATCCTTCATGTCTTTGACTTCCTCACCAAGTATAGTCACCCTAACTTCATGGTAAGAGGGAGGCTTAAAACCAGGTCCATGTCGGGCTACCTCTTCAAACATTTTTGTAAATTCTGGATTTCTCACTGTGTTGAAAGGGATACCACTTGTGTAAAACCATCTCCCAATACTTCTACATGCAGTTTTTCTCAAATCTTTCTTGAATAACTCATTCATGGTCACCTGGGATTTCTTCCCCTTACCCTTAGACATATCTGATGTCATTTGAAGTTGAGACTCAGCTTGTGTTTCACTAACTGAGCTCACAGTTTGATGTTGACGCAACAACATCCTACTCTTCCTATCCTTTGCTTCCGCACCTTCAAACAAAATCTCCAACATTCTCTTCTTCACATCATCGGGCACACTTCGCCAAGCTCTAACATTATCGTTTGTACAAGCAAGATAATGCTTGAATTGATATATACCTCCACTGGAAATTTTAGAACAGAATTTACATTGAACTTTCTTTGTATCATTACCAACCTCAATACCATATTCCCATCCTATATCATTCCTACTTCCCGAAGAATTTTTCCTCCTCCTACTTGCAGTTGCAGCACCAGAACGAGTCCGATCTTCGATTCCAACGAGTTTGATGGGAGATTATTTTTACCACTATTCTACTCGGTAGCCTAAGTAAGATCGTGTAATTGTGCGATTTTACGATTAATTGCGCGATTTTAACTACCTTGATTATGTATATATATTTATATATATGTGTGTGTATACACTTCCTTGGTGGATTTTGAAGTGCAATGATTCATGTGAATTGATACTTTGTATTGATGTCTAAACTCTAAGGTATCTTGTAAAAGGTGTGGAATTTTATTGCCGACAATACTGTCTATGACTGGTTGGAGGAGTTTAATCCTCAAACATAATGAAAGTGTTTAGTTGCTCTCCTTAATCTCAAATAAACTTAGTACTCATTGGCAAACAAGAAAGAGAGAGAGAGAGAGAGAGAGAGAGAGAGAGAGAGGGATATTACAACCAGAAACCACATTGAATTATGCATAAAAAGACGGGGAAAAAGAGAAATGTCTTCGAGAATATAATAACATTCTCTTAAAAGTAACAAGACTTGAAAACTTGATATTTCTTTCATTCCCAACATTCACAATATATTCTCCTGTACAAACCCATTTTCAATTGAATATAAGCTTGGATCTTAACCATAATGTTGTTCAGTTTGTGAATTTTTAGAACTTTTTTTACTTCTTTCCTTTTCCTGTTTATTCTAATTGATACTGATTTGTATCAGGTGCCAAAAGCAAGTGTTGATGGTGCAATCAGAAGATGGCCTTATTTGTTGGGATGTTCAACTAACAAGCTGAAATTAATGGTTGAAGAACTTAGGGAGTTAGGCGCTGAAGACAAGATGTTGGGTCAGGTTATTGCTACAAGTCCTCAATTACTTTTGCAGAAGCCTCAAGATTTTCTCCAAGTAAGTGATCACATATATTCTGATCCTTGGGCTTCTATCAGTCGCTTCTCTCCATCAATTTATCTTCTTTAATATGTAGGCCGTATTATTCTCTTTATAGATGTGAAGAAAGTTTGTTAGAACTGCCCACAATAAAGTTTTGTGGGAAGATGATGTGTGTTAAGAATGTCCTTGTCACTGATAGTTAACACTGGTTAAGTATTACTAAACCAGAACAATGCAATCAAGTGATGGAAGATCATATAGTGATAATATATTTGATTAGCAACTGGATTGTCTTTTATTCTTTTGATGTGATATGAATGATTTATTGTCCTTCTCTCTCTGAAGTGACTGACGTTAACTAACCAGTATTACTGAATCCGAGGAATTTTTGATCAAGTTGGGTTTTGGATTACTAAACTGCTGGATATCAAAAGGCCCATCTTATAGCCCAAGAAATTGTTTAAACAGTTGTTGAAAAAGCAGTGGTACAGAGTTTTACTCAAGAATTTGAATGTGTTTCAGTGGCCAATAACCTTCTGGCCATCAGTTTCGTTCTGTATAATCAAGTTATTCCTGTTTGAACTGCGATAAATACAAAATTTGTGCGCTCAATAAAATAAATCCTGATGGTCGCTGTTAGAGTTTTGTTTTCTCTGTGGATGCTAGTTTCAGAGCTGGTGCATGTTACCGTGTATGCAAGTGGTTTTGTTTTATAGGATCTACGGTTTGCTTGCAGCTGATAGTGCATTTCATGCTCTTTACAGAGCTAGTTTCTAACGCTTTGCATGTTTAATGGGTCCAGGTGGTTTCATTTTTAGAGGACCTTGGGTTTGATACAGAAACTGTTGGGAAGATACTTGTCCGTTGTCCTGAAATTTTTGCTACCAGCACCGAGAGAACTCTTAACAGAAAGATTAAGTTCCTCAATGGTCTTGGTGTTTCTGATGATCGCATTCCTCGGGCTATCAAGAAGTATCCAGAGCTTCTTGTGTCTCATGTAGAGAGAACTTTAGTTCCCAGGTAATCCTACTATTAGCATATGCATTCACTTAATTAGCAATGTGATCCCATGTGTACACTCTTTGTGATGCTTGATAAAGTATGGTGAATGCGCATACCATCTTTGAACTCGTAACATGTCAATCATCACATTTAAGGTACCTAATAAAATTGATTTTACTAGCTTTCTTGGCTGGTTACTATAAATAGTTACAAGAGTTTCAGTTATTTTGTTCTTTATTAATGTGGCATTGTTTTACAGGACGAACTATTTGATGGACATAGGATTGTCAAAAAAGGATGTTGCTTTCATGGTTCGCAGGTTCTCTCCTTTGCTTGGATACAGTATTGAGGAGGTTCTGAGACCAAAATATGAATTCCTTGTGAATACAATGGAAAAGCCAGTGAGGGATGTGGTGGATTATCCAAGGTATTTTAGTTATTCATTAGAGAGAAAAATAAAGCCGAGGTTTTGGGTGCTGAAGGAGAGGAATATTGAATGTAGCTTAAAAGAAATGTTGGGTAAAAATGATGAGGACTTTGCTACTGAATTTATGATTGATGAAAGAATGCTCGTACCCCCATCCTCTTCCTCTTCCTGCGAATCTAACTAAAGTTAGTGTTAGCTGCTTGA
The DNA here is from genome assembly GCA_963580455.1 of Euonymus europaeus. Classification (NCBI taxonomy): domain Eukaryota; kingdom Viridiplantae; phylum Streptophyta; class Magnoliopsida; order Celastrales; family Celastraceae; genus Euonymus; species Euonymus europaeus. The sequence continues at coordinate 19,677,903 of OY756968.1, read as the reverse complement.
TATTGTAAATAGCATTACATTGTGTTTGTGGAGAAGATGTTTTGTTGTTATAGTCCATATTGTCACCTTCGGTTACATTGCTGTAGCATCTCTTCTGTGGGAAGAAGTTGCAGTTTTATTATTATGTTTCCCTTCGTAATTTCGGAACTACAAATGTTCTTGGCATCTGCCCTGCGTTGTGGCTGCACCAAATCGAGTCCAAGAAACCAGGACGATGTCCCTAATTTTCGCGGGAAAAGAGGAGAGAAAGTAACAGGTTTTGATTTTTTACACATTTGTACTAGAATCAGCAATACACAAGCACATTACCTTCTACAGCCAATGTTTTCACCACTTGAAACTGCAAGCAATGTCATAGCAGAGTGACCAATGCGATAATGGAAAAAGTCTCTCTCTGTCTCTCATTTTCTCGAACACACGTACATACTAGTTTATACAACCTTAGTATGTGAATGACTAATATAAGCTTACAACGTATATATAATGCAACTCTCACACCCTCTCAAATTAAGGATGATTGCAAGGAAATCTCTCAAATTAAGAATGATTGCAAGGAAATGATTGGAAGTTTGTCAAGTAAAATTTAAAATCGAGTAATAGTGTGAGTCTTTGTAAAGAAATAAACCAGCTGAAACGTAGATGAAACAAATGATAGAGTAATCGTGCCATTTTGAAGAAGTTTTGGAGTCATATGATAATCAATCTCAATCTCAATATATTTGGTTTGTTCATAAAACATGGTATTGTGAGCAATCTGAATGCACTATGATTGTCACAATAGAGAAGAGTAGAAGGTAACTAAGAAACACCCAAATAAAAAAGTAACCAATGACGCCAAATAATTTGTGTTAGCATGAGGCAAAGCTCGATATTCTGTCTCAGCAGTAGAACGAGCAACAACAAATTGTTTCTTGCTTTTCCAAGAGATACGAGAATCGCTAATAAACACACATAAACCAGAAGTAGACATGTGATCTATGACATCACTAGCCCATCAACATCACAATAACCACAAAACTCTAGAGAAGAGGTAGACAACATTAACATATCTTGAAAAATAGTGCCTCGAAGATATCGCAGAATATGAACCAAAGCTGTCCAATGAGATGATCGTGGAGTAGATACACACTGACTCACAATGTGAACTACATAAGCTAAATCTGGGCGAGTGACAGTCAAATATACGAAACATCAACAAGCTCTCAATAAGGAGTTTGGTCTTCAAGAAGAGTCTCATCAATAGAATTGAGTTTGAGATTGAGCTCCATCGAAGTAGTAACAACTTTAAAATCAGTTAGACGAGCACGATGGATCACTTAATTAGCATATTTGGCCTGAGACAAGAAGTAGCCCTTAGGAGAATAAGCAACTTCAATTCCAAGAAAATAACGCAAGTGACCCAAATCATTCGTCTCAAATGTACTCAAAAGATGCCTTTTCACACGATCAATAGCAGTAGAATCAGACCAAGTGATAATCATATCATCAACATAAAAAAGAAGTATCACTATACAAGTATCAGTATAAAGAAGAAGCAAAGCAAAATCATAGGCACTAGAACAGAAACCAAGCTGAGTGATAGATTCTTGAGAACGATCATACCAAGCTCAAGGAGATTGTTTAAGACCAAAGAGAGCCTTACCCAATCGACAAACATAGCTAGAAGGATGAGACAAACTAGGAGGAGGTCTCATATAGACTTCCTCAAAGAGCGAACTGTTAAGAAAAGCCTTCTTAAGATCCATCTGATACAACAATCAACTTTTGATTGTAGCAATAGACATTAATGTCCAAATAGAAGTCATTTTAGCCACAGGAATAAATGTCTCATCATAGTCAATACCATATTCCTAGGAGAACCCTTTAGCGACAAGTCGAGCCTTATATCGCTCTAGAAAGCCATCATAATGAGTTTGGACTTTATAGACCCATTTACAACCCACAATGTTCTTCCTCGAAGGAGAAGGCACCACTCCCATGTAGAAGTATTCTCAAAAGTAGAAAGTTCATCAACCATCGCACTAACCCAATGTGGATCTTGAGAAGGATTCCATCTTATGACTATGGCTCAGAGAAATAAGGAATAACAGATAAAGCAGTACCATAAGAAACAAAAAATAAGTAGAGAGAAGACTAAGTTTTGTAACAGGACACCGATCCTAAAGAGGATACCTACATGGCAAATCAAATGTGGTGGTATGAGACACAAGAGCAAGATCATATTCCAGAGCAGTAGAAGGAGTAGGGAATATAGGAGTAACCAAAGATGTGTTGAAGCATTGGTTGTTTTGGGAGAAAATTATCGAATAATTAGTAGGAATAAAAGTAGAATCAGAAAAGGAAGTTGAGGGTACCATGGTAGTAGAAGAGATAGTATAATTGTATTCATCAAAATCAGCAAAAAAAAAGGATCAGTATGAACTAAATCTTGTTAGAGACAGATGAAGTTTGAGATGGAAAAAGATAGTACGACAGATGTTCTAGGAATACAATATGTCAGGATACATACAAGCGATGAAAAATATGATCATAACATTGATACTGCTTTTGAGTAGGACTATATCTTAGGAAAACATAGAGAGTTGAACAAGCACTGATTTTAGTATGATCCTTTCTACAAAACAGGACAAAACAGGCACAACCAAAGACTCGAAGAAGAGAGTAATTAGGACATTTAGAAAAGAGAGCCTCATAAGGAGATTTTCATGAAGAAGGGGAGTGGGCATCCTATTAAGTATAAAAGTAGCAATAAAAACAACTTCACCTTAGAAAGAACCAGGAATAAAAGATGATAGAAGAAGATACCTTGGAGTGTCAAGAATGTGAGGATGTTTGCATTATGCTCGTCCATTTTGAGCTGGAGTATTAGAGCAGAAAGACTAATGAATGGTACCATTATTAGAAAAATATTTAGTGAACTCTCTCTTAAGATATCTTTCCAGGTCAGAAAGCAAAATTTTTATGATAGCAAAAAATTGAGTAGTGACCATGGACTGAATAGAGCGATATATTTAATAAAAATCAGACTTGTGTTTCATGAGATAAACCCAAGTAAATTGAGCATGGTCATCCACAAGAGAAACATAGTAAACAGATCCAACTTTTGTAACAAGAGGAGCAGGGGCCCACATATCATTATGAACAAGAGAGAAAGGTAAAGTAGAAATGACAAAACCTTTATTAAATGGTAATGTTGTTTGATTAGCAAGCTTACAACCACGACATGCATAAATATCACTTTTGGAAACGCTACAAAGATCCCAGAAGAAGATAATGCTCAGCAGATATATGACCTAATCTAGCATGCCAAAGATAAAACGAACTAGATGGTCAATCTAAGTGGAAAAATCTGCTAAAGAAACAATAGGCAAATGCAACTAGTCCACCACATAAACATCGACGATCTTACACCCGATCCCAATTTGCTTGCCTGAATTTTTATTCTGTACACAACAGCCAGAAGAACCAAAATGAATATCAAAATCAGCACTACCAAGTTGACTAATGGACAAAAGGTTGACAGACAATTTAGGAACATATAGAACATGAGGAAGAGAATCAGGAGTGGAAGAGGATATAAGGATAGAGCCAATAGAAGACACATAGAAATAAGTACCACTAGCAATATAGACATTCATAGGGTATGGAGGAGAAACAAAATTATGTAACAAAGATTTGTAAATAGTCATATGGAACGCATCACTAAAGTCAATTATCTAGATAGGGGAAGGAATACTTGACAGTGAATCTAGCAAACCTGAAGTGCTGGAAGTCATGGTAGCAGATCATGACTTCTTTGTCATCATCTGTTGAAGATGAGAGAGCTTACCACATATGTCAATCAGTCAAGGATACTCTCTATAGTGGTAAGTGCAGGAATCTTTCAGGAAGGTGAAGGTCGAGTACATTTATTTGGGCATTGATTTTTCCAAAGTCCTTTTTGAAGTAGGTAATAGGGGAGGTTTCGGGGAGGACAAAAACACATATGGTGTAGAAGTCACAAGAGTGTCAGCCTTAAGTCAAGTTTCCTTAAATATAAGCTTCCTAACAACAACATCAATAGTGGGAAGAGGTGAGTGATGCAAGATACTCCCATAGAGTAGTTCAAATTGACTATCAAGTCTAACTGTGAGTTTAGTCAATTAACCATCTTCCCAAAATTTCAAATCATCAGCAGAAGCTTTAATACTGTTCAATTCCATCGGTGCCAATTGATCCCATAAAGTAGTCACGACTCCATTTATTCTTGGAATGATCTCCCCTACTGTCGAGTGGACATGATAGCAATATCCAACATATAGTGTTTGACAATATTAATCTCGTGAAACAACTAAGACAAGTATTTCTAGACATCCATGGCAGTGGTATACTTGTTAACAAACATCATGCCAATCCGAGACGAAACAGAGTTGTGGAACCATGTAAGAATTCAGGCATTCTCAAAATCTCAATTATCAACAGACAAAGCAAAATCGTCTTTTGATACATCAGTGGGTCGACCAATAGACCTAGAAGCATAACCTCATTTTTTATACTAAGAAGAAAGTTTTTCATGACATTTTTCCAATATGGGTAATTTTCACCAATCAGACGAACATTAAGTGATTTCGATCTTCAGAAGACATAGCAAACAAGAAATATCAACCAAACTCTCAGATTACCCGAAAAGTGAAATCAACCAAAAAAATAAAAAAATTCACAAAATCAGTCACTAGTAAGTGTGCAAAGAGGAACAAAATTCAGTAGAAGAATCAATGTGGTATTAGCACACAATAAGACTAGAGTGTATGACTAGAAGTCTCACTGAAACTAAAGCTTAAATCACATCAAAATCTGACCATAAACTAGAATGAATTTGTATAACAAACCATGATAGCAAAGGCACAAATTAGGGTAGCAAAGTCTCTCACAAACCAGATTCCAATTGAGAGATCCAAGTCCTGAAACTGAACACAAAAATGGAACAAAAGCTTAGAGCAAAATCGCAGCTGGAGAACCAAATCAGAGTGTGGGATAGCCTAAGTTCCAGACCTAGTATAGGAAGAAGAAGACCAAACTATCCAGACCCAGTATATGAAGAAGAATATTGAACTAGGCAAGTCCAGTATGCTACAAAAAAAGACTACACGAAAACCTTGCATTAGCACCTCCAATACCATGAAAATACTTAATAGCAAAATTTTAAGCATAATTTAACATAATTTTTGGGGACACTGAAGTTAAAATTGTAGTTATGAATTGTAGCCTCCTATCCCGATGGAATACGTCTCACTTCAATGTTTTTCATTGAAAAAAAGATACCAACTGAAAAAATGTTGTACTCTTATTTATTTTTTTCAAACAATCCCATGTACTATATTTCAAACTATACAAACCCTTTACTTTGCATACGTTCACTTATTATGTAACAGTGCCGATGTGGTGTAAAAATATATGACTGCTTATATTTCAAGAAAATGATAATTAGGTGATATTGCTTGACATTAATAGTTAAATACCAAATACTAAAACCAAACTGCATAGGGTGTAGAGAAAAAGAAAAAACTTATAAGTCAATGATCATTATATGACTAAGATGAAAAATCACACACGATAGACATACCGATAAACTTCTGTTTGCTCCAACGAGATGAATATGATTGAAGTAATGTCTTAGATATTTGGAAGTGTCTTTATCAAATCAATCAAGCACCTTGTCTTGCTGAAATAGAGGGACAGTAATTGCATTTGCCATAATTAGCTGTACCTCCCCTAAATCCCCTCTAAATCATATTTTTTTTAAGTTTTCCTTTGTATTATTGGGATTTAAGGGTTGAGATTTAGAGTTTAAAATTTATAATTTTGGAATTAAGGTATAAGATTTAGAATTATTTTTTAAAATTAATTATATTATAACATTAGAATCATTAAAATACTCAATGACACACAAAAAAATATTAAAATATCAATGAGATGATATGATTTAAAAGACGGCTTAGATATTTTGGAAGTATCTCAATCAAGGCCACTCATATTTGCATTACACTTTCTATTATTTACACTACTATTTGTCAGAGATATCATGAATCACGAGATATAATAATGGAGAGATGGTAAAAAACTATAATAAAGTAAAACAAAAGAGTACGTTGAAATGTACATTTATATTTCTGGGCCAATTATTAAAAGATTATTTGGCAAGTTTGACTGTTTGAGTGGACAAACTTTAAAGACATGCGTTAAAAATGGTGTATATACATTTCGCTAATTGGGTATTGAACTATCGATATGATGAACACTATTTTGTGAGGCAGGTGTGTCCTCACATGCATTTATATTATGTTCAACTCATAGAACTCAAACCCAAGTAACCATTTCTGCTTACTCAATGACGCCCTCCAATGCTAGAATTACTGAAGATGCTAGCAGTTTCAACATTACTGCAATCCGTCAGAGTAATTAAGTACTCTTCTTCTTAACTCTCTCTCTCTCTCTCTCTCTCTCTCTCTCTCTCTCTCTCTTTCTCTTATATAACTCAGCACATTTAATTTGTATTTCTCTTATGTTGAATCTTTGTACTCGTTTTACTTTTAATATGTCATTCCTTCACATCGGACCTCTATTTTTTTACACATTTATTAATTGTGATCTTTAGTAGTAACACACTCATTTTATCTTTTAGCTAATGCAAATTTCGCATTAATATGGAACATCGAAAACTTTGTGTGAAGATATAAAATTTTCATCAGATTTTGACATTTTTTAGATGAAATAAAACAATAAGAGGAACTTCTGGATGCGATCGAAGAAAATATTGAAGTTGATGTCATGAATGAATATGCCACAGACATGGTATGCTACATATATGTTATATTTTGCTAATTCATATATGTTAGATTTTGTTAATCCATATCTACATTATTACATTTTCATATATTCAATTTATGTTAATCGTTAATTGAATGGGTTCAAAATATAGGATGCAATTTGGGACTTGTTACAATGTGAACGTGGTTGCACCTACAAAGGAAATAAAACTTTCACGCAGTTAACTAGCACTAAAATAGAATGTTCATTTATAGTGAAAGGATTGAAATTGAACACAAATGATGATTGGATGGTAAGTGTGGTATGTGGAACACATAATCATTCTGCGGTGTTATATATGGAGAGTCATGTATACGTTGGTAGACTTTCTCCTATTGAAAATGACATATTGGTGCATTTGTCTAAGAATTTGGTTAAGTCATGAAACATCTTGTATACATTGAATAATATGGATCCGAACAACATGTCAACTAGTAACACGATATACAACTCCCGTCATAAATTTTGGACTATAGAGAAAGTTGATAAATCTCAAATGCAACAACTCATGTCATTTCTACACCATTATGAGTATGTTTTCTTTAATCTAAGAATGCTTAGACTAATGAACTTGAGAGTTATTTTTTGCATATCCAGGCTCGTTGGAACTATTTCTTGCATTCTTGCATGTGTTATTGATGGATGCTACCTATAAAACTAACAGATTCAGGATGCCTCTATTTGAGACTGTCAGTGCGAATTCAATGAAGATGACATTTTGCATTGCATTTGTATCTTTGCAATCAAAAAAGGAGGAAAATTATACTTGGGCACCAAATTGTTTGCGATAAAAATGTAAGAATGCACTACTTCAAAAGTTATTGTCACCGATAGAGATTTGGCATTGATGAGGTTATGTGCCCAAGTGTTTCTTGAGGCGATGAAACTGCTATGTACATGGCACATCGACAGAGTTGTCATAGCCAATTCTAAAAAATTATTTCAATACAAGCAATCCTGTGATGCATTCTACTCCATGTGGCACACATTACTAGAATAAAAAATGGAGAATGTATATCTGTACAATTTATCTATTCTTTAGGTAAATTCACAAGGCTAATCCAAGGCCGTAAATTATATTAAAGTTGTATGATTGACGCTATATAAGGAGATGTTCATATCCTCCTGGAGAGATACGTATATTCATTTTGGAAATGTGACAACTAACATAGTTGAGAGTCAGCAATGTCATCTATTCATCAGCTTGTCCAAGGTCAATTCACATCAATAAAACTAGTCTAGAAAAAGTAAAAATATATACCAACATAGATTGAAAACAAAGAAATTATGATAATAATGGGATTTTGTTCAATTGATGCATTTAATTTGATTTGGTTTGAATTCGAGCAGTCTATATTCTTGTAGATATAAACTTCATACAAGTAATGAAGTACCATGTGCACACAAACTTGCAATATATACAAATGAAGGTCATCATATACCACATACTTGCATTGATAAAATTTGGAAGAAACTTAACTTATTGCCATGTGTTTCTCCTAGAGATGATGCTATCAATTGTAGTGTCGATCTATAAATGTTCACAAAATAATTTAAGTATTAGTCAAGACCTAGTAAAGTCAGTCTACTGAAGAAGATAATAGAGATAATTAATCCATCGATAACTACTCTTCTTCAACCGATTGTGAAAACAAATATTTGTCGACGCCCCTTAAAAAAAAGTAGATACTCATGGAAATCTATCTGCATCTATGTTCATTCAGCATGGTTTGAACCATTCTCAAAAATCAAGTAGATATAGTTTTTCATCAATACACTGCTCCTTAAAGAATAAAATAGATAGATTGACCCGTGATAAATCATGTGAGTTTGTTCAGCATGATTTTCTTCATTCAAAAGAACTAGGTAGACAATTTTTTCATCTCTCTACAATAATCGACCACTCCCTACATGAAGGATTTCAAGATCGAGATCATTTAACCATAAGCTAATGAGCATGTATATCTTAGTCAATTCCCACCTACATTGCTTCCGTACATTATGTTTGTAAAAGATGTAAGGGCCAGTGAAATTTATGGCTTCCGGGCTATTGCTAGGTTACTTCAATTTGGTAAGGATGCATGGATGCACATCCCTTAGAACTTGATTGATGAGTTGAGAACATTCTGGGCAGAGTATGTTGATCTATTTGGTGGTTATGATCGAGCATGTTTCATTTACTATTCATTGAACTTTTCAAAATCAGATAGACCAACACCGATTCAAAACTAGATGACAATGTCTGACATAGGTCACCTGATTGCTTCAAGTTGAAATATAATATTACATCTTCTTTGTTCTAAATAGTGTTTTAACATTTTTGCCACTACGATAAATGCCTCCACCATCGCATGAACATATTATTATCACTATTGGATTCGTTAATAATAATCACTTCATCCAGGTTCCCTTGACAGAGGGTTACCCAATACCTGCCTAATTGATTCAATGATTTAGGTACAGGTATGATTGCACAGTTGAATGTATTACATTGTATACATAACAACTTGTATCATACATTCAGTGTACTCGTTCTGTATTTCTTTTTGAAACTATTGTATTAGATGAATCATAATTTGTATTAGTAGTGGGAGAGTGGGAAATTTGCAATAAATATTAAGTATAAATTGACTAATTCTGTGTGTTGAAGAGTAAGTCAGCCTTGCACTTCACTATTTTAACAGGAACAACTACTTTTTTTTTCTTTATTTTCCAAAGGCACCCGAACCCATAAAAATTCATAAATATGGCCTTATTTTTGAATTAGTGCTCTCTATATAATGATAGGTTTGACCCAAAAAGTGGTGATGCATATGACAAATTGTATTAAGTATTCTCTCTATTATGAGAGTTTTGACTTGTGGGTCATCGTGATTTTAATGTCTCTGATCCAAAGTGTTATAAATATGAAAAAATGTAGTGCCAATATTGACACCCTTCTATCAATCAAGCACCTTGCTTTACTGAAATGGGGGGACAACAATTACATTTGCCGTAATGAGCTGCATTTACGCCCAAATCCTCCAAATCTTTTTTTTGGAGTTTTTTTTGTGTTATTAAGTTTTAAGGGTTAGAATTTTGGGTTAAGTATATGATTTATGCTTTAGAATTAAGATTTAGTGATTATGATGCAAAATTTAGGATTTAGATTTTTTTAAAAAAAAAATTTAACTCTATGATAACATTCTCAATTGGACAGAAAAAACCCTTATCATTTGGGAGATTTGGGGTAATTACATCCCCCATACCTCTTGTTTTACACAAAAAAATTTAAAAATACCAAGTGCCCTGCCTTTAACACATATGAAATAAAAATAATGATTAATGATTGCAAAGTCTCTCAAGCTAGAGACATCATAAAAATTATAAAGATATGTAATGATCAAGTCTGTATAGTTTAAAAAAGGATCAATTTGAACTCCTCTATTTTTTTTCCTTGAAATAAATAAGCTTTTGAATTTCATCAAATGGACCATGTTGCTATTCTCTCTATTTTCTGTCTAAATTTGCTGATATGGCCAATAAAAAATGAAATGCATTTTTTAAAAAATATGACATTTTTATTTAAACAAAAATAAATCCGCTCAAATTCACTTCAAATAAAACCCAAATAAACTCAAATACCTCACTCCCTCTCCTACGACTATATCTCTCTCAAACTCGAGACAAAATGAGACCGTATCAAAAGTGCATGAAGGAATTCGCACCCCAATCCCCAGGTTTTTCCTGTAAAACCAGGTGAAGCGTAGGAAATTGGCATTAAACTAACATTCCACTTATATTTCATCTGGTTATGGTGTTTCTGGTCCCCCATTAAAGTAGCAAAATCTAATCTAACAACTATTGAAACGGAAATTTGTCTGGAGTTGGCAAAACCAGATGGGGGACCTAGTAAAACCCATGGATCTAATTCTTCTCGAGCTAGAAAAACTAGGAACTGGACCCATAGGTAATTCCTAGGTTTCACATCATCAACTTAAACTTGGCAATTTTTGTTTTTTTGTTGTCCGTTGATAAATTGTTTGTTAGTCTGAATTTTTTATTTGATATTGAGTCAAAACATATTTGCTATGAGGTCCTTGTTGTGCCTCTATATAAATAACTCAAGACATTAAGGGTTAGAAACAGGGGTGGATGCACGTTAGGGCTGTGGTGGGCTTTACCCCGGGTGAGTTTTTTGAAAAAAAACAGTACTTCTACATAGCCAAACCACTTAGCCTAGAACAAAGGTAAACTACATCCAATAGCAATGATAAATGATATGATAATGGTCAGCCCAGTGAGACCATTGCCCACTTAGCTACCCAACGTCTTCCTCTGGATCTATTCTTCAAAATTCACCCTAGAGGACGCAATTCTCAGATAGCACGGCAGCAAGCATATATGATATACGTGAGATAGTGACTCTATTTAGAGTGTTTGAAATTGAGTGGGTTTAAGACCTTTCGATGAATTACTCCTTGTGCTTGATTAACATAGGCTAAAAGTTATTAGGATTGCTTGTAAAATGCTGAAATATATAATATTTTATGCTTGATTAATAGAGGTTAAAATTCATTAGGATTACTTGCTTGAATATTGATTATTGGCTTAGAATTTACCATCACACCTAAAAAAAAATTGGGGCGCTACCCCAAATTCTGTCCCTAAATCCAACCCAGGGAAACTCAAAATCCTGGGTCCACCCCTGGTTAGACATTTCTCTTTGAAAAAAATTGAAACCCTAGACAATTTATCTCCCTTCTAAGTTAGAGTTCTTGAATCAAGGTCGCACATCTAGCCATGTGTGGTGTTCTATTTGTGAACAGAAGGAGCTGTTCAGTTCGTGATCGGAAGCAACAATTAGGTTCGTGATCAACAGGAGCTGTTCAATTCGTGATCAAGCGTGCGGTTCGTGAACGGAGAATAAAATGTAGTTCGCTTTTACCCGATCATTTTGCAACCTTTTTAACCATGATCAAACTAGACATATCTTGAAGGTAAAGATCTGGATTGATATGTGTTAAAATCAGATTAAATAATTAAATCTGGCATGTCATGTGTTTTGTCAACCGAAGCATCCTTCGGGTTATTTCACTGCTTATTGCGATTGATACTATACATGGCATACTAGCCATGTTCTCTCAAAAATTGGTATATGCTTCTAGGCTTAGGTTCTATTCAACTAACCTTTGTTTTGCAGTATATGGTTCATAGGTTGTTATGGTTACAATATATGAATGTTTGATCTAGATTGTGCTCTCGTTTTTTGAAAGGGACATATGATTCAATATGTATGTTGTTTGATGGCTATATTGTGCGCCCAGTTTTCTTAAGGGACATAGGATCGGTTTTTATAATCTATGTGTAAGCTAGAGATAATAGTGGTGATCGAACAAGGAGAAATCCCATGCCCTGACCGGGGAGGTCGATCCCTGTATGCATCTGCGATTACGTCATTTTGGTGGATAATTGGAGCAAGACTTCAAATAGAAGAACTTTAGTGACCATTACAGTCCTACTTAATTTCTATTATTATCTTATTTAATTTGGTGTTTATATAGATGTGACTATGTGTTTGTGTTTGTCTAAACCACTAAATGTGTGGGAGAACAATATGAATAAAACTAAAATTAAATCATTGTTATCATCTTTATTTTTTTTATATGGCTAATAATTCCTATATTTAATTTATAAATTAAATTTCAAAAATAAGTTATATGCATGCAAGTTTGAATAAAGTTAGTAACCTATGCTTTAGGAACTTGGAACTTTAAGAACTTTACATACATATAGGATACAATTGTTTTTGGAAAACTGAATTTATTAGATAATAAATATATGTAACTATCCCTCAATTTAAAATTAGTAAGTGGGTAAGAGAATTACTATATATAAATTTTATGGTCTTCATCATAGGTTCATAAGAAAATATGTAATTTTAAAATTTGAAAAGATGAGATATTTAATGTGACCATGAAATCATTTTTGGAATATCCATTTTTTAAACTTAAGATTCTTTCATGGAACCAAAGTGAGTAATCCCGACCCATGCCTCAAGGATAAATTTTGGTGATTAACAATGCAATGTATAGGAAGTTCTATCTAGGAATGAGGTTATTTAGTTGTTCACCGTTCTTATGGAAAGCCCGCCACCCCGCCTCCTCTCCGGGAACAACCTATTTGCTAGATTTGTTAATCAGTAATTGAAAATCAACAATGCTGTGACAACAGTTTCACTTCTTGGAGAAAATCTGTATTTAATTTTTCGTTTGGAGCGGTGTTACCAAAAATGAGTAAATTCCAATCAATACATTTCAAGATATCTCTATTCCAAGGATTTTTAGCATTTTGCAAATATTTTCTAAGTATGAATTATTGATAAGAACTTTAATAGAGATGTAATTGATTATATGTGTTGGTATTCACTTTCCTCTATATAAAAAATTCTCAATTATGGAAATCTCAAATTGTTAAAATTCTTGATAGTCTATTTGGTAGTGCTGTAAGGTGTAAAATTATAGTGCTATGAGGTGAGTCATGACCCAGCTTAGTGTTTGGATGTGTCACTTTTAAAATTGTGGTGAGTTGAGTTTGAGCACAATTTGTCATTTTTGTTGTATAATTTGCATTATTAATGAAAAATTAAATTAAATTAATATTAATTCATTGTATTTTTTTAATGGATAAGTTAAAAAAAAACTCAAATACACAGAAGGTTAACAGATTCATCACATATTACATCAGAATGACATTAAACAAATATAAGCGAATTTAGTAAAGTCAACACAATTTTACATTTAAAAGTACATAAGTCTTTCACTGATGTAAAGATCTAATAATACTCAAACATAAAAACTAATAATGACCGAACATCTCTGTAGCAATCATATCACGAGTGGCTGTCGTATGCAGATCCTTATAAATATTTGGCGATCCATATGAATTGCTCGCTTCAGAGAAACTGTTGTTGTACTCTGAGCTTGACATCCCTTGAGTGGTATGATCATAATCATACGCACTTACATCCGGATCATCTATAGTGCGCAGTCTGACGAAATTATGAAGGGCGACGCATGCCACCACATTCACTTGATCGAGAAACTCATAAAAGGGCATTCTTGATAGAATATTAGAATGTGCCACTTATTTTTTAGTAAACCAAACGCCCGCTCAATGACCGATCTAAGAGACGAGTGAACATGATTGAATGCTTCTCGTGGTGTCGAAACTGCGAGACCGTTTCGAAATAATTCCATATGTTATCTCTGTCCCCTGTATGGTGCTAAATATATAGTTTGATTTGGATATCCAAAATCTACCAAGTAATATTTCTCTATAATAAAGACACATAGATACGGTTAATCAAGTAACAAAAATTAAATCTAAATCAATATGCAATTAACAAATATTTTGTATTACTAACTAGGAGGTGGATGTGAAAAGTTAGAGTTGACGTTTCCAAGAACTTCGTTGAAAGTTCTCGAATCATGCGCAAATCCTTCCTAATCCACACAGACAAACGTGAATAACATGTCAAAGTCACATGCCGCCATCACATTCTGTTTCGTCATTCCTTTTCTCCAAATAAATCAAGTTCGATCATAACTCGGGACTACTGTTGGAATATGAGTCCCGTCAATAGCACCAATACAATCACTAAAGAACGGATAAAATCTATCATTGTCCTCTATATGACTCGGTGTGGAATAGAATTTTGGATCCCGAGGTCGAACTATATCATCTGACAGCGACATCAAATGTTTAGTACTCGATGGAAATGGCGGTGTACGATTTCTTTGAAATATTGAAATCTAGCATGGACTGCTCGATTACCAACCCTATGCCCAACCATGTAAACAAAAAATCCCAACAATCTCAAGTACACTAACCTCACGAGTCTCCACGAGGCCAAAGCTTGTGCTCAACACAGTGCACAATTCCATGAACACCCACCTATCCATCCTCAAAAATGGATAGACACCTGCGTCTATTACCATGTAGTAGATCTGTAATATACATGTGACCAGTGTAAGGAGATGTCCAACATGGTGTATGTGGTACATACTCGAGAACCTCACTAGTAGCTACCACTGCAAACCAGTAATTGTGGCAATTTCATCAAAATAACAAGTTCATTCTGTTTAGCATTGTGGTCAATCTCCTCCTAAAATTAATGAAGGAAAAAAAAAGTCAATGAACTTTAAATTCAGCCCCAATACAAATGTCGTAAGATTATAAATAAACTATTCAAGTCCAACAACTCCGGGGAACATAAAATGAGAAACACACTAACAAGTAAGTTTAATTATTCAAATGGGGAAACAAATTACAAACCATACTACAAAAGTTCATACAGCTCAACTAAAAAATTACTCCAAAAGAAATCAACTAAAAAATCGAAGAAACTCTACTCAAAAAATAAACCTACTCATGTCAAAAATAAAACAAACACCAAGTAACACAATCCAAGAAGACTTTCAAACAACTTCACTAATTGCCTGGTGCACTAGGTGTCCATTCTTCCATGTACTTCATATTTAAATACGCAAGTTTCCAATCCCTGCGTGTCATTGTTGTGAAGAACTCACACTCCTCCTTCTAAAACAATTTGAAGGCAAACATAAGTAATTCCCCAATTTGAGCAGTCTCTGGGATTTCCTCCAGTATCCACATACAGTCTGCAATCTTTGCCTTCGAATCTGATAGAGGAGTAGGAGTAGGAGTAGGTAGAGGGGGAGTGGTGGTCATAGCATGAGTGCGGCTATTGACAGCGGACACTAGATTACCTAACAACTTGCTGATTTCCTCTTGGTAATCGAATGTCTTGCGCTTCTTCTTCCCTCTAGTCCCCGGAGTGGCTGACCTTCTCTTACATTGTTTAGGTGGCTATGTCAATGAACTGTTGAATTCTGGATCTGAAGAATCAGATGGGGGTAACTCTAGAAAATCAACATTTTCACTAGTGCTAGTCTTTGGGAGTTTCTCATTATGCATAGATGATCCATGTATGTATGCAAACTCTCTTGTATCACACAACCCATCAGATAGCTTCTCCAACTACTCCAAGTTCTCATGTCTCTGAATTCTAAACTTTGCCACCTTCTTATCCTCTTGGATTTCAAGAGTGAAAGTTTAATGGTAATCATGAAAGGATACTAATGAGAAAACTGAATGAAATTAAACTAGAGAAGAACTCACCTTAATCCTCTTCTCCCACCACTCATTATCAGCAAGAATAGTATTCCGAACATCATCCCATCTAGTGCCCGTATCATGAAGTCTCAATTTTTGAAATAGTTTGTACTCTTGCTTCAGGTTATCCCACTTGTTCTTCAATTATGGTCTGTCATACCATTTTCCAGATTTTTCCTCAAAACCTGCTACTATTCTCTGCCAACCTTCTTTTGTAAAATGTGATCCAGGCCTTCTCCCTTCATTAAATTGTTGAACACAAAGATCAACAAATATTTTGGTTTATGCAGAGTCCCAATTTGCCTTGTCCACAACTTGGGCTGATGGTGCAGAAGGTGTAGTAGTATTACTCATACTAATATGCGGAAAGGAAAATGTTGAACACTAAACACAATGAGTAATGCTATTACGTGTAAGAAATTCAAGCCAGGCATAAAAAAGAAACTTCAAATTTTGTAGTAATCAGCCTCAAAGCACAGATGAAAGAAGCAATTCAGTTTAGAGAAATGAAAGAAACAATTCAGTTCAGAGAAATGAAAAAAAAATGACCAATAAAAAAGAAACTTCAGATTTTATAGTAATCAGCCTCAAAGCACAAATGAAAGAAGCAATTCAATTCAGAGAAATGAAAAAAACAAGACCAATAAAAAACAACATATGAGCCTACAACCAATAATAAACATACCACACTTGACTAAAAAGGGCATTCAAATCAGAATTAGCTTAATAATTGATTCATAATTAATAGGACAATTCAATTCATGCACACGATTCACACAAAATACTATGATCAGGGCAAAGGTAAATGGCAATAGCTCACATGCACAAGCTATCTTTATATTGTACCTATGATGGGTAGTTCCAAGTCCAACTCAAAGTCTACTATTATAGCACTAGTTGTGAAACAGTGCCTAGACCAACTTTAAATAGTAGGAGTGCCTTAAAAAAACCCATAGTGCTTAAAATCTAGGTAGGTAGAATGGTTGCCCCTTTTGGCATCTTCCTCCCACTTAGCAAAATGAGAGTAACTAAATGGATACACCAAGAAAAAGTAGTGAGAGATGAGTCACTTGACTCAATCTATGCCATCTATGGTGAATCGGTGATCCATGAAAAATAGAATTACAAGGTAAAATATTGGGAATTCACTCAATTAAGAAATCCAACCCATCAAGCCAAACAAAAGCAAAAGTCACATTGATCAACAGTCAATACTACAATTGAATTAGAAGAGAATATCATAACCCAAATTATACAATTGAATAAAGATTCTCTCATTCTCTTCAATTATCCAACATTACAGGCTTGTCATTGCTTCTCCATCTCAACAACTTCTCTATAAATGCTCAATTTTTCTATTCAAAATAAATCCTAACGCCTCTGCTAACTGCTCTCCTCTAAATTTTAGGCATGCTATATCTCTAATAACCTGGCAACTAAAGACCCTTAAATCAAAAGGTAACATAAAGCTTCAAATGACAAACCAGAAAAAGATGATTAGCATGCGGAGAGTGTGATATAGTTCGATTAGCTTCAGGAAGAAGATCCTAACCCGTACCAGTGTGTCATCGTTGTAGGGGAGGAAGCGATCTGCAGCCCTTTCTCAATTTAGGGCTCGCGAGGAGGGGCTCAACAAAATTTGGGGCAAAAACTATTAAATAACATTTTTTGGAAATGCAACGGGCTTCAATGCGATGGACTCACCCAAATAGTCTGGGCCCATGGTACGTCCTTAATCAATTGGACGCGAGCCTCCTGCCACACTGTGAAACGGTCACATAATAAGTAGTCATTTATTATAATGTTTTTTTTCATTGGAATATTTATTATAAAAATGATGAGATTGTGATCATAAGATGGTTATACACTTAGCTATAAATTATGATAATGTTTCCTATTTAACTAAGTTTTATTATTTATAGGACCAAAGTATATTAGCTAGTTAATTTTACTTGGTATTGTTTGTTACCTAGATAGTAAAGTTAACAAGTTATTTAACTTATCTAAACAAATGTTAAATGGTATTTAGTCTCCTATCGAGACATGTTCTTTACAGTGTTTTAGGGTGCTAATGGATTTTTGTGAATTATGAGTAAGGGTATCATATTTTTTTGCTTAAATTCAAAAGTATTTTATTGCTCATTGCATTATATTTATGTGATTCTAATATTGGAAATGCCCTAAGCTCACTTGTATCTATTTTCACACATAACAAACTGGAAGGACACAATTATATTTACTAGAAAAGAAATTTGGACATTGTTTTGACTGTGGAAGAATAGGTGCTTATTGAAGTATGTCCACTAGAACTCGGAGAGGGGGCAACCAAATAGGAAGCCCAAGCCTACTGGAAGTGGAAAAAGGCTGACAAGATGGCACGGTACTATATTATTGCATCAATATCCAATGTACATCAATCAACACATTCTGTCATGGAGACTTCTTATGACATGATGTATAGCCTCAAAGAAATGTTTGGCAAATAGAATCGTGCGGCTAAGCGGACTGCCATGAAGAATCTGTTGAATACAAAGATGGCTGAAGAGAGCCTAGTTAGGGATGATGTTCTAAAGATGATGAGTCTTTTGAATGAATTACAGATCCTTGGAGCTGATAGTGATTGTGATTCACAAGTTGATATCATCTTCAAGACACTTTCTAACTCGTTTCAACAATTTAGGTTGAATTACAACATGAGTAATTTATCTTACACACTGCCAGTACTATTGAATGACCTTCAAGCTACTGAGTCCCTCTTAAAGAAGCCTATTGTTGCACTAGTTGCTGAGAAAGGATCTGCTCTGAAACCAAAAGGTAAGAACAAGCAGAAAAAGACTCAGAAAACTAAGGACCCTAAACGTGGAATGGAAAATAAGACTAATGGAAAATGTTTCCATTACAAGAAGCTTGGGCACTGGAAGCAGCAATATCCAATTTATCTAGCAAATAAAAACAAGCCAGGTATGTAATTTTCACTAGCGGTTGAAACATGTTTAGCGGTATTATCTACCAGTTCTTGGTGTGTAGATACATGAGCCATTAATCATATTCGCAATTCATTGTAAGGTTTCCAAGAAACCCACCAACCAAGTGAGGATGAGGCATGCATTTTTCTAGGAGATGGCACTAGAGTGTCAGTAGTTGCAGTAGGAAATATTAGGATTTCATTTCATAGTGATAGGATTTTAATTTTGAAAGACACTCTTTATGTACCTTACATTAGAAGGAATTTGATTTCAGTTTCTAGTTTGGACAAATATAGATATTCTATTTATTTTAATAACTTGTTATTAAGTTGAATAAATGATTTATTTGTTTTGGTACATTAGTGGATGGTCTTTATATTATTAATATTCCATCCGCACTGCAGTAGAAAAAATTGAATAACACTAATAATCTACCAAGTAAGAGAAAACAACCTTATGAAATGAATCAAATCTATCTTTGGCATCTACGCCTAGGTCACATTAATCTAAAACGGATTAATAGACTAATTAAAAATGGACCATTAGGTTCATTGGAAGTAGAGGAACTTCTAGTATGTGAATCTTGTTTATAAGCTAAAATGACCAAGAGGCCTTTTTCTGCCAAAGGCTATAGAGCTAATGAATGTTTAGAATGGATTCACTCTGATGTGTGTGGCCCAATAAACATCCAAGCTAGAGGTGGTTTTGAGTACTTCATTGCTTTTCTTGATAACTACTCAAGGTATGGATACATATAGTTTGTAAGCCATAAGTCTGAGATCTTTGAGAAATTCGAAGTGTTCAAGAAAGAAATGGAGAAACGTCATAATAAAAGTATCAAAATACTACGATCTAACCGTGTTGGTGAGTACCTCTATGGAGAATTCCTGGATTACTTATCAAAAAATAGGATAACATCCAACTGTCTACACCAGGTACACCACAAAAGAATGGTGTAGCAGAAAGAATGAATAGAACTTTTATGAAAATGGGTAAGATCTATGATGAGTTATTCGAGTTTATCTCTTTCGTTTTGGGGATATGCACTTGAAATAGCAGCATACACTGTAAATTTGGCTCCATCTAAGTCAGTACCCACTACTACAACAAAACTGTGGAAAGGGCGAAAACCTAGTCTTTGGCATGTTCGAATTTGGGGTTGTCCAGCACATATGCAGAAAGGGAAAATAGATAAACTAAAATAAAGAATAAATGTATTTTTCTTTGTAGGCTACCCTAGAGGAACAAGTGGTTATTTTGTCCTAAAGATAAGAAGGTAATTGTTTGACCAATGCCTGATATCTAGAAGAGGACTATATAAGAAATAACCAACCCAGAAGTGAACTTATTTTAGAAGAATTAAAGGGAGAAAAGTCAGCTCCAGATTCCACCATACCCATAACACAGGAAGAAGAACCATAACAAATTGTTTTTGACATTCCACTAGCTAATAGTGGTAGGAGAAATGTCGAGACTGGTGTTGAGTCTGAACCAATAGTTGTGGATACCCATCAAGGAGCACATGATTCAAAACCAACATAGGAGATCACTACTAACACGGATACACAAAGGGTGTCTCGTCGTAGTGAAAGGGTTATATGCCCACCTATTCGATATGCACTTCTGGGAGAGTCCTATGAAAAAATTCTAGAAGAAGTGAATATTGAACCCAGAAACTACGATGAAGCATTACAAGATAAAGATGTTGTCCTCTGGCAAAAAGCTATGAAATCAGAGATGGAGTCTATGTAATCTAATCAAGTATGGAAACTTGTAGAACCAGTCGAAGGGATTAAACCCATCAGATGCAAGTGGATCTACAAGAAAAGGAGAGGAGTAGACAGAAAGGTGCAAACCTACAAAGCTAGGCTTGTTGCAAAATGGTTCACTTAGAAAGAATGGGTCGATTATGAGGAAACTTTTTCGCCGGTAGTTATGCTAATGTCTATAAGGATTCTCTTATCCATTACAACTCATTTATATTATGAAATTTGGTAAATGGATGTCAAGACTGCTTTTCTTAATGGAAGTCTTGATGATGCAATCAGATGGTTTCATAGAAATAGGTCAAGAGCACATGTTCTGCAAGCTTAAGAGGTTCATTTATGGATTTTAGCAAACATCTAGATCTTGGAACATTTTCTTGGTAAAACTATAAAATCTTATGGTTTTGATGTGGAGGAACTAGTGTAAATATAGCTCAAACAAGATAAAACCACCTTCAATAGAGACCATACGGGTTGCAACATCAAGTTCTAAATACATCAGTATGCTCAATTCAAGTCAAGCATCCACTACAAAACATGTTTGAATATGGATTCATTCCGTTAAAATTTGTTTATGTGGCTGATTTCTTACCTTGTGATGTGTATCTCATGTTAAAGTTGGTTGGCGTGGCATTTTGTCATTGTGCCAAGTGATTTTTTACTTTCCTTTTTCAAAAATTAACATATGCCAACTACCAGTCCACATGACACGACACAACTTTGACTAATCAGTTTGTAGTCCAACTTGTGTCTGAAATAAAAATGCAAAGTCAGTGATTAACTCATCTTGTTTTATCTTCCATGGCTAATTCGTAACACAACCTATCATTCAGTTGCCAAATATATCAGCTACTCGTTGAATTACCCTAGCTAGATGATATGTTACGACAGTGCATACAAAATACCAGTCGACAATGTATGTGTCCTGGGCTGGAGATCTTCTAGTGACATTTGTGCTTATTGGCATTTGCACTTCAATTTGATTCAACAGTCTTGTACATAAGTCTTAGTGTAAGCCTGTAAGGATCATATCCTGAAACCCTTTGGAGCAAAAGAGTGTTTAAGCCTTAAAGACGTTATACTATCTGCTATTTGAGGTTGTCATGCACGTTGGGGTATATATATATATTGTATTAATCAATGTCTCCAAATTCATTGTTTGAGGCATAATCACAACATCATCACATTTTCTGGAAGTTTGCTCTGCAGTGAAGTTGCAATTATGGAGAAACACACGATATTTCCTATCCGATTTCATGGCATGGCTCCACCAGAATGTAACACTTCCAAGGCTATCGTAGTAGTTATTTGTGACAACATTTCCTACTTGTATTACAATATTATAGAAATTTTTCAATGATTCTTGTGTTTATATCATCTAAACATGTTGAAATTAGAACTAATTAAATGTAATTTAATCACTCACAAATCAATACTAAAAGATTAATCACAGACGTGAATATGCTTTAAAATAGTGGTGGATCCTTTTTCGCCAAATGCCAATAGAGGAACATAATGGCTTGTGTGTATATATGTTGAGGAATAATAAATTATAGATCAAAGTCAAAACTATATAAAAAAACTATTATCTTATTAATGCTTCCGGTGTATGTTTTTACTTGGCTAACTTTTCCCTTGCAATGTAGAAGCCCTTGTATTTTGTATTGCATAAATAATAACATTTTGGTACAAATTCGTAGACATATAATGAACAATAGTAATGGCTCAATGGTAAGTCAGGGTGTGTTGAGGCTCCTCAAAAGTAGGGAGGTCACAAGTTCGATGCACGCCTAAGGCGTTGCTCATGGAATTTGGGTCACTTCTGAACACCCCCTTACCCCTTATTGTTGGGTCGCGCAATTATGACTAAACCTAATGTTTATTTTAACAATCAAAATTGAAGATTTTTAAGTAACTAAATTAGCAAATTGGCAATTGAAAACGCAAAAAAAAATTGATAATAGAATAAATCAAGAGAAAAGCACTAGTGCATCTAGTTTCACCATTACCAATCCTTTTCAATTCCCTTTGCATGTTAATCACTATTATCATCATGTTGATAGTTGACTTTCCCTAACTTATTCGATATTACATTCTTGGTTATATAAAAAGTATTTCTAACAACAAACCTTATTATTCCTAGCATTCAAATTTAAATAGTAAAAATCCATTAAGTTCTATCAAAATCATGTAACGACTATGTAAGTAATTTCTCTATATTCGTATGGTTCATCCAAACCATGACATCTATTGCCATAAGTAAATGTAAACAGTCTCCTTCCAGCCTTATGTTTAGCATCAAATCATTCAAATAGTGATAAAGTATTTGCAAGTATTAAGCATACCAATAGACACTCAAGCATGGAATAAGTCCTGTGGTGATTCTCTGCAAGACATAGTGGTGAAGGCCAACTCCTCTATGCAAAATCAATGACGGGTGGAAGAAACTTTGATACCCACGGTAGTGGGGCTCCAAGCGAAGAATCCGAGTGGAGATTTGGAAATGGAGCATGAGGATGTTTCACCTTTAGGAGAGGATCTGGAAGAACAAGTGGACTTCTCCGGCTCTGAAGATGATGACCCGGATGGTAATAACTTATGGACTTCCTCTCCTCTAAATGATGGGTTCAATGTGGAGGAGCAAATTCACTTTGAGACAGGTTCCAAGAGCTACTATGCAGCCTCCGCAAGGTAAGGTTTCTTCTTGGAGAAACTTATTTACTAAAAATAAGAAAGATGACCATAATAGACCGGCATACCATACTAAGCTAACTTACCAAGAAACTTGTACATTTTTGGATGAGGATATGGAGGGGGATGATGATTGGAAATTATGCTTGGTTGGGTATGTAGTGGGTAGGTTTCCAGGAATGAGAGCTATTAATGAAATGATTAAAACTAGATGGAATGGTACTGCTTTTCTAACCATGCATGCTAGTGGCTGGCTAGTGTTTACTTTTTTGAAGGAAGAACACAAACAGGCTACCTTGGATGGGGTTCTCTACCTTGTGTATAGGAGATCACTTATGTTAAAATCCATGTCAAAATATTTTAACTTTGATGCAGCAGAAATGACCAAAGACCCAGTTTGGATTAAGTTTCCTAATTTGCCTTTTAGATGTTGGACATCTGGATGTTTAGGTAAGCTTGCTAGTTGCCTTGGTAAGCCCTTATATGCTGACAAATTCACTACTTCCAAGACCAGATTTTCCTTTGTTAGGGTATTGGTGGACGTTGACCTTCTAGGTCCTCTCCAAACCACGGTTGACATCCTCTTACCAAATGGTTCTGTTTTGAAATAAGTGGTTCAGTATGAATCATTGCCTAAATTCTATAAATACTGAAAAGTCATGGGGCATTCTACTGGACTCTGTTCTAAAGCTCCAGTTCCTGTGGCTAAAACTAAAAATGTTCTGCCTATTGAGTGACCTACGACCCATAATCAGCAAGGTGGGGAAAGGGTTGATAAATCTAAGAAAAATGTGCTTGATAGGCTTGGACAAATCAGTGTTATTGTTACGCAATTACCTAGCAAAGGGGTAGTGATTGAACATGGAGATGGTTGGACTAAGGTTGTAGGGAAAAATAAAGTAGGTACCCAAGTTCAAGTTGTGGATGTTGGAGTGACTAATAGGCGTGGTAGGCAGGTGGAGAGTGAAAAGGCTAAAGGAAAGAGTAGTCTAGTGAACACCCGGGGCCAAGAGGGAAGAGCTACTGAAAATGCAGACCCAGTTTTGGGCATTTTAGGAGCTAGGGGAGTGAGGATCAGGTATCCCGAAAGGAAAAAAACCAATGGGAAAAGGTGGTAGGGATAGAGGTGAACCTCGTATACCTTCAACCTAGTGTGAGTGGGCTGCTTAAATGTAAGAGGGCTCAACAGCCCTCTGAAATAGCATGAGGTGGCTAACTTCATGTGGATTCATAGGTTAAATAATATGGGATTGATTGAAACTAAGTTGACAGAGAATAAACTATGTTTTATGCATAGGCGTAAATTTCAAGGGTGGGATTTTATATCCAACCTTTCTATTGCGAGTACTGCTAGAATTTTGGTTTTATGGAATAGTAAAGTGTTGAGAGTTGAGCTCATTTCCATGTCTACTCAAATGGTTCATACTCGAATTACCTCTTTGATAGACGTCTCTGTTACTAAGCTTACATTTGTGTATGGCCTTCATACTATTTCAAATAGGAGGCCGCTTTGGGAGGAATTGCATAGGTTTGATGTTTGGCATCCATGGATGTTAGTTGGGGATTTTAATACCATGTTAAGCCCTTAGGATAAGCATAATGGAGTTGTTGTATCTTCTTACGATGTTTCTGATTTTAGGGATTATTGTTCATCCCTAGGGATTCAAGATATCAATTACTTGGGATGCCATTTCACTTGGACTAATGGGAGGTTGTGGTGTAAGCTTGATAGAGTCCTAGTCACTTCTCTTTGGTTAGCTTCCAATCGCACTGCACAAGTGGAACTCCTCCAATCTGGAGCTTATTCTGATCACTCCCCAATAAAAATCCAGATTGGCCATTTTGTGTAGATGAAAAAGCCGTTCAAATTCTTTAATATGTGGGCTTATCACTGTAGTTTTTTGGATATTGTTGGGGAAAATTGGAATGATGTTCATGGCTGCCCAATGTATAATGTATAGGTTGTGTGTTAAATTGAAAAGGTTAAAAATCCATCTTAGGAGGCTTAACAATAAACATTATAGCCATATTTCATCTAAGGTAATTAGAGCCTCCTCTGAACTAAAGGCCCATTAGAACCTTCTTCAACATGATATGGATAATGGACAACTAATTAGTCAAGTGGGTGAAAAGAAGGCTGGTTTAATTTCCCTCCAAGAAGCGGAAAGAAAATTTGTAAGCCAAAAATTAAAGCTTGCTTTTCTAAAGCGTAGTGATCAAGGCTCAAAATTTTTCCACAAGTTAATGAACCAGAAGCATGGTAGGAACTTTATTGCATCTATTTATAAGGATGATGGTAGCTTAACCACTTCAAGTGAAGAGGTTGGTTAAGCTTTTGTTAAGTACTACCAAGAGTTACTAGAGGTTCCATCCCTATGTGATCCGATTAGCCATGAGGTGCTTCACTGTGGTCCTCAGGTTCACCAGGACCATTTTCCTAAGTTGCTAGCTGAGGTTACTAATATTGAGGTGATAAATGCTGTGTTTAGCATTGGGGATGATAAAGCCCCAGTCCTGATGGTTACTCCTCTGTGTTTTTCAAAAACGTTTGGCCTCTTGTGGGTGAGGATGTTTGTCTTGCCATTAAGGATTTTTTGTTTCAGGGAAGATTCTTAAGCAAATTAATCATGCCATTATTGATTTGGTGCCTAAGTCTCAAAATTCTTCCCAAGTGGGGGATTTTAGACCAATTTCTTATTGTAATGTGACATAAAAGATTATAGCAAAATTTTTGGCTAATAGGTTAGCTAATGTCCTCCCTACTATAATTAGCCCATCTCAGAATGCTTTCTTATGTGGGAGGAGTATGGTGGAGAATATTCACTTACTTCAGGAGATCCTTAGACAATATGGTAGAAAACGTGCACCTCCTAGATGTATGCTGAAGATTGATCTTAGAAAGGCTTATGATTCTGTCCAGTGGTGTTTTCTTGAGAACTTGTTGATGCAAATAGGGTTTCCTCCTAGGTTTGTGGGTTGGGTGATGCAATGTGTGAGCTTTACTTCCTAATCTGTGGTTGTGAATAGGGAGTGGCGTGGATTCTTTAAAGGTAGTTGTGGTTTGAGGCAAGGTGACCCCATGTCTCCTTATCTCTTCCTCGTATGTATGGAGTACTTTGGTAGGCAGTTGTCGCATGCTACGCTGAACCCAAACTTTAATTTCCATCCTTTTGTGCAGTTACTTAAGGATATCTCATATGGTGTTATTCTCTTTTTCAAGGGTGGGAGTAGGTCAGTTGGAATTTTAGTCCAGGAACTTATTCAATTTGAGAAAGTGTCGGGATTAAAAATAAATGCTTCAAAATCTGTAATCTATTTTGGTGGGGTAGATAACCATACTAAGAGCACTATTTTAACTCTCACTGGTTTTGTTGAAGGGAATCTTTCGTTCACTTACATAGGAGTGCCTCTTAATCCTCACCGGTTGTGTGTTAGTAATTTTCACCCTCTTTTCCACAAGGTAGAGAGTGTGATCCAGAGTTGGGCGGGGAAGAATTTATCTTATAAAGGAAGGTTAGAATTGTTAAGATCAATGGTCGAGGGTGTAATAACTTTTTGGCTTGCTATTTTTTCAATGTCTTCCCAAGCTTTGGATAAATTGAGACAAATGTTCAGAAATTTTTTATGGTCTGAAAACATCAATAGGTCTAAATCTGTTGTGGCTTGGAAGACTATTTATAGTCCTAAATCTGAGGGAGGGTTAGGCTTAGTGGACTTGGAAGTTTGGAATAGGAGTTTGTTGTGTAAAACTCTATGGAATGTTCATAACAAAAAGGACTCTCTGGATTGAATGGGTGAATCATCATTATTTACATGGTCAAACAATGTGGGGAGTAGTGGCTTTGCGCACCTCCTGCCCTCTTTGGAAATGCTTGATTTTGACAAAGGACCACATATTGCAAGAGACAGGGGGTGAACTCTCAGCAATTGAAATGGTCAAGAGTTGGGCCATTGATACTAAATCTTTCACAAATTGAGCATATAGTTTTTTACGATGTGCTAGGCCTAAAGTTCTTTGGGATAATGTGGTTTGGGAACCTTGGTCTCTCCCCAAGGTTCCTCTTGTGGTTTGGTTGGCCATGTTGAAAAAACTTAAGACCAAAGACATGATGACTTTTCTTGACATTGATAAATCTTGCAATCTTTGTAATCATCATGATGAATCACATGAACATTTGTTTTTAAAATGTCCTTGGGCTACGAGTTTTTGGAAAAAGATCAAAGAATGGTTAGGTTTTTCTAGAAGAATGTCGACTTTGAACTCTGTTATACGCGGGGTACATAGTAAGAGAAAGAGGGCTGATTTTAGAATGAAGAAAGTTGCTATAGGGCTAGTCATGTATCTCATATGGTAAGAGAGAAATAAGAGACTATTTGAAGAAAAAAAAAGCATCTAAGAGTGTGGAAAGTTTGGTCCGTAGTTTCCAGATTTTGTTTTTTTTCAATCCTCTACTTCAATGTGAATAATCTTCAAAGTTTGTCTCCTTGGTTATCTGAACTCATGGCGGGGGAGGGTTTGAAATGTTGGGGAAGAGCTGGTGTCTTGGTCTGTGTGAGGATGTGCTGAATGTTAGTTCTTCAAATCAAATCTGGCTCTATGTTGGAAGTGGGAGCATCATAATCTGGGAAGGTAGCAGGACTCACTTTGATGCTACTGCTTTTCATTACCTGTTTGGAAAAAAATAAAATTTGCAGTCCAGTAAACTGGGTGTAGTCATGCAAAAGGTTGCTATATAATGAGCTAGAGTTGGCATTCTTGGAGGTGGTTGTTAGCTTAACCTCTATCAAGGATGGCTGCTTGGTCTTGAATTCTCTGCTGCTGGTTTTGGAGCAGTTAATTGTTGTAGTGCTTGAGCTTATTTGAGGGTTGCAATGGTTCTCTATGATGTGATGAGTGGTAGGCTGCTGTAAGTAGTGGCAGTGGGGCTACTTTTGGTGAGGTACAGGGTAAAACACGAGTGAGAGTGTATGTTATGAAGAATATTCGTGGGCGAGAAACACGAGTGTTTTGAGGTTATGGGAAACAAAGGGAAACTCAGGGTAAGGGCGGGAGGACTATTTTGCTAACCTCTTCTAGTCTTGCAGGATTGGTTGATGTTCTTAAAGGAGCTTATGGTGGGTTGGGATTTATTAACCCCCACTACTGCTACACGTCCTGGAGTTGGTCATCAGTTGGTATGCAAGATAAGCATCTGTTGCCTTGATAATGCTGGAGCTGCTAACTGATGTCTGTGGTTAAAGGAGGAGCTTTCTAGGTCTTGATATTGCCAAGGACTGACGTTAAAATACTACAGTGAGACTTGCATTGTTGTCCTATGGTACTCTTGTGATTGTTGTTCTAGGCTTTTATGTTGTTTTGGTGTATCAGAATGGTTCTGATGGGATGGGTTGCTATATTGGAGTGGCAGCTGGAATTAGTTGTAATAGGTTCCTACTGGTAAAGCAATCTACTTGGTGTGGCTAAATTGGAGTTGATGTTTCATGGTTGTAGGCCATAGTGATATGGATCAAAGTTTTGTTACTAGAAATAAATTGAGGCACTGTAAAATCAGATTTATTTTTGTGACTTCTTGTTATCTTGGCTTGTTTTACTCGATTGGATCATATGATATTTTAGGTTATGACTTGGGAGGCTATATTGTGGGCTTATTGTATATCATAGATACTTGCATGGTAACTAGGCTTGCTAATTATATCACCCGTGGGCTTTGCTAAATGCTTCTTGGGGCATGTCCCTTGAGGCTAGTTTAACTGGATTTGTCCAGGTTGTAACATTTTTGAACAATAAATATACTTACATCTTCTGATCAAAAAAAAATATAGCCAGCGGTATAACTAAAACCCGGTTCCTTGCGCTTAGTGTGGACTACCATAAGTTGAGAATTTTCGATAGCATTGATCCATCTTAGAGTATTTTGCACATACCTTAACTCTATCACGAACTCACACAAAACTATCAAGAAGATCTATGTGAGATTAGGAGAAGCTTTGTTAAAGAAACACTCAAGAACACCAAAAGGCAGACCCATAGGTGTAGACATTAAAAAAAAATAAAGCCTTTTAAATTGAATTCATTTAATTAATTTTATTTTATTTTTGAAGATTCCAAACCAAATTGAGTTGGTTGAAGGGATAAAGTCTAAGTAATATCAAACTAAATCAAATCAAATAAAATAAAATCAAAGAGATAATCACTAATTAAGTGATTTCTCTACAATACATTTGATGTCAAAGGTTGAGGCCAAGGATAGGTCACGTAAATTCCACCTCTCCCTTTGCCTATAAATATCAAGCTCATTTGGTGGGAAGAGAAGGAGAAAAGAAAGTTTACGAACTTTGGGAAACCTCTCTCAAATTCTTCACAAGTCCAAGTCTCAAATCCGGAATTCTTTGAATTCCTCCAAGTTCAAGTCTAAATCCAAGTTCTTCAAGTTCAAGTGCAAGTCTTTAAATCCGGAATTCTTTGAATTCCTTCAAGATCAAGTGCAAGTCTCAAATCCGGAATTCTTTGAATTCCTTTAAGTTGAAGTACTCCAAGTCCAAGATCTCCAAATTCGGAATTCTTAGAATTCCTCCAAGTCTTAAGTTCAAGTCAAGTCCTAGAACGGATTTGTTTAATTCGATTAAGAACGTTACGTTCTTCTTCCATTCAATCCATAATCAGAGAATTTGTGCACGTGATGATCACATTCAAAGAGAATAGATCGAGTCCACTTTTATTTACAAATTTATAATTTGTACCAAGTTTTAAGTGCATTAAATTTACACACGAAATTTGTTGAGTACAACGGGTAGGGATGATTTTTTTAGGTGTTAGAGTGATTGTTTAGATATATAGAAAAGATATGTGTAGACTTGAATAATTTGTAGCATAATAAGCTTGATAGATCTTGGAAGAAACTTGAATCAAGGTTTGATGTTGAGAGGATTTGAAGCTCAAAGACTTAGCTAAGTTCTTTGCAAATGTTCTTCCACCTTTCAACACAAGTCAAACCATTCTCTTCTTTCCAAGAAAATATAATCTTGGCCCTTGGATAAAAAGTAGATCTTGATCTTGGCCTCTTCTTTCTTGTTCTAATCTTGACCCTTGAAAATTTTAAAAGCATTATATCACGACCATTGAAAATCTAACCATTGGCTCCAAGATGAAGAATTGTTCTTCTTTTGCTAAGGCTTGTTTGGATCAAAGACATTTTCCTTATTTATGATTAAAGCTTTGCTCAAATTTATGATTAAAGCTTTGCTCAAATTTATGATTAAAGCTTTGCTCAAAGCAAGCGAAACAAGCTCTTTTTAATTCTGGCACAAAAAATGAATTTTCAACAATTTCTCTCTCCTTTGTCTCCCAAGAAATAAATGTTGCCACAAAGTAGACCAATCATTTCAAAATTGAAATCTCTTTTAAATTTTTGGCACAAAACATATAGGAAGGCTTCTAGAAGCTTGAAAAATTAATTCTCCAGTAACAAAAATTCATTCACATGGCTGGAAAAATTCCTTTTGTCCAAGAGAAGTCAAACCTTTTCCAAATAGAGTTGACTATGCTCAAACTTGACCAATTAAGCTTCAAAAAAATAAATGCATGAATTTTCTCAATAATATCGGCTTCATAATATTCCAAATAAGCTCATGATACTCAATTGATTGCACCTACAAAGAAATAGGTGACAATGAACCTCATTGTTACTTGTAAGCTCAAAGAGCTACAATGCTTGCACATAAGTCAATCAATATGATATAAGTTCAATAAAATTCAAGTAGACACATTATAAATCATTTCATATATATTTAATTGTGCATACAAAATTTCATATCCATTGAAATACAATTGGTCACTCAATTTCATCAATTAAGTTTAAATAGTGTTATATCATGTCTACACAGCTACATTGACTTTGATAGGGAAATTGAACAGCTTTCCATCACAATTTATTAACACACTATGAATAAGAAATGTTCCACTATGTCTTAAAAAAATTTCAAAACAATAATCGAGTTATTTGGAGATAATATGATAAGTTTTGACCATTCAATCAACGTGTACACAATATGATGTTTGAGCAATTTTTGTAATCCAAAAATGAACCAGTCCAAATTCATCTAATTCAAATCAAATATGATCAAACATGATTTCAAAAAATATATAATCAACCTTAAATCAATTTATCATGATCATTTCATGATTTATCCAAATTCATTCAACTATGAGCACAATCAAGTAGTATATTAAATACTTTTGCATCAAAAACACAAATTTAGCAACTATGATTCAACAAATTTTCCCATAGCCTGACCAAACCCTAGGAGAAAGTCATTACGACATTCATACTACAAAGATGATTTTATTTATTTTGCGTGTACACCATAACTCCAGTACATGTGAGGAATGTAAAATGAATCTTAAAGAGCTTTATATAGACCATAAAGAACCTAATTAGTATAAGGCCATATATTTGCCAAAAACTAATAACCTTTGAATAAGTGAAAATCATTATGTCCAAATTAAGATTCTGACATGCAGGTTAATTTCATATAAAAACCTGATGGAAGTAATAAACTAGTGACAAAATATTGAGTGTATCTATGCAAATATTAGTTAGATTAGTAAATTATAGTTGTTAGATGAATGCAATACGTGCATGTTCATCAACCAAAAGTTGATCAATGGTTATTAGTTCATCCCTCATAGTTGGATTTGTTAAGTCTCACAATGCTATGGCTTTACTAAAAAAGATGCTTCTAATAACATATGAAAGACATCAATAACCAATACTTCCATATAAAACACCATTCATAACATTCTCTTCAAGCTCTTTGAACTTCAACCCTCATTGGAATACAAAACACCTTCAATGAAAAAAAAAATGGCCACCAAAGTTAGGTTTTCTTCCTAATTTTTTTCATGAAACAATGATAGGCAGTGGAACACCCATTTTATAGATGTTTAATTAACAGATAAAATTTTGAAATGTGCCTAACAGACAGGGAACTATTAAATAGTAGCATATAGATTGCTACTCCATGGTACCACATCAATAATGAACGATTTTGTATGTGCATAATTTCAAGGCTTTATAGAGAGAATTCAAGTAAAAGACACTAAAATATATATTGCAAAGTACTTAAATGCAAAAATATAGAACCTTTGATCTGTCTACCAACTTTGGTATCTGTACCTGTGGGCATGTAAGCATTTTACATACACTAATTTCAATTAGTGTCATAAATGTGTGTTCATAAACCTATAACGAATATCGGTATAAATTATGCGCACAAAACCTACAAAGAATAGCCAGGACAATTAACCAAATAATCAAAAATAACTTACCCACATAAACAATCCCATATATATATACCTCACCCACCTCCTATTAAATTATAATAACTCAAGTGAAGCTGTATAGAACCTGCAAAGAATAGCCAACAATCATATTATCTTAACCAACCCAAATAATAAGATATCGACTAGGGTGGATGTATCGGTAGGCTTGAGCCCGGGTGAAAAACAATTGCAAATATACTGCTATTTGCTAAGTCTTCAATGCAGCTTAATTCTTTCGATCTGGCGATCTTGTCATTTTTTGAATTCTTCAATTCTTCCGATCTGGAGATCTTCGACTTCAACTCTATCTCCACTATCTAAGACTAGCATCGAGTCCAAGAATTAAAGGCACAGTTGCCTAGAGAATTTGATATGAAGGATCTGGGACCATCAAACAAGATTCTAGGGATGTAAATTTACAGAGATATAAATAGTAGAAAGATTTGGCTTTCATAGAAAAATTATTTGCAAAAGATCTTGCGACGCTTCAACATGCAAGGTTGCAAGTCAGTTTCTACCCCACTTCTTGCTAATTTCAAGTTATCCTCAAGTATGTGTACTAGCAATGAAGCAGAGAGAATGGAGATGTCTCGAGTACCGTATGCATCAGCAATGGGGAGTTTAATGTTCGATATGATATGTAGAAGACCAAAAATTACACAAGCAGTGGGAGTGGTTAGTCGGTATATGGCGAATCCTAGTAAATAGCACTGGAATACTATGAAGAGAATTCTGAGATGCATCAGAGGAACCTCAGATGTTGTATTATGTTATGGAGGATTGGAATTTACTGTCAAGCCTATGTTGACTCAGATTTTGCAGGAGACCTTGATAAAAGGAAACCTACTACAGGTTATGTGTTTACACTTGCAAGAGGAGCTGTAAGTTGGGTTTCAAAACTAAAAACTGTTGTGGCTCTATCTATAACAGAAGTAGAATACATGGCGGCTACACAAGCTTGCAAGGAAGCTATTTGGATACAAAGGTTATTGGAGGAGCTTGGGCATAGATAGGAGAAAATTAGTCTATTTTGTGACAGTCAGAGTGCCTTGCATATTGCGAGGAATCCAGCCTATCATTCAAGAACAAAGCACATAGGAGTTCAATATCACTTTGTTCATGAAGTTGTGGAAGATGTAAGTGTGGATGTGCAGAAGATTCACACAAATGAAAACCTAGCAGATGTGATGACCAAGCCGTTCACCACTGACAAGTTTCTATGGTGTAGATCCTCATATGGTCTAGCGAAGATATAAACAAGCATCGAATGACAAGTATAGAAAGAATGGTGTGGAGACGTGATAGAATCTCAATCAAGTCTCCAAGTGGGAGAAATGTTGCACCAAAAGAAGAAAAACATTTCAACAATGGATGTTGTGCAAGCTTGCCATTGTTGAATTTTTTGCCCTTACCATTGCCTATATAAAGGCTTGTCCCTCCTTTGTTAGATACACTAAATTCACAACAATTATAGAGAGAAAGAGCGGGTGAGAGTGAGGGAGAAAAGAGAGGTTTTTTTGTGTTGAGAGGTTGTTAGTTTTTCTTCTAGTTTCAAGAGAAAGTGTCATTGTTTTCTCCTTGTTAAATTAGAGAGAATGTTGTAATCCTCTATTCCATAGTGAATTCTTCTATACTGGTCCATGATTTTTACCCTTTGTATTATGGATTTTCCACGTAAAATATGTGTGTCCAATTTCGCCTTTTTCTATTTCAAGTTCATTTGAAGCTACGATCCTACTCTATCTGGACTGTCAATTCACAACAGCTAATGCCCTTACCTTAGCCCGACAACCCCTCACTGATTTGAGCTCTGCCTCCGTGCCTCTACCTACAACAAAGTTAGTGTTTCACTATTTTGAGCTTTGGTTTCACTATTTTATGCTCTGTCTGCAAATTTATTTATTCAAATCCCGTTCGTTCATGATTCTGGAAATTGTTAAGACAACTTCATTTGTGTTTCTTTGTTCTTTATTCTGGATTTTTCATCTTTAACTTGTTCTCCATGCAGTCTCCTTCATCATTTGTTCTCCATCACGATCCGAGCCGTCTTACTTGATCCAACTATCTCTCTGCCTCAAGTGTTATAATTTGATGGATGAAAAAGTTTTAGTAAGCATGTCCCTCATTGTCTAAAAAATTATGGGTTAGGTATGTATATGGAAACATAATAGAATGAACAACAAAGTTGTTATAAAACTTATACATTGACATAAGAGCTTTAGAATTGTTCAAAGGTAAGGTGACATAATGTTTTAAGCCTTGGTTGTTTCTTAGAATTAACTGTTCAAGACTCTCTCTCTCTATTGCCTTTATCTCTCACTAGCTAGTCTAACACTTAAGATTGTGTTTCGTGTACCATAAGTCTTTACACACACACACACACACATATATATATATATATATATATATATATATCAAGGAGACTCTTATGCGGACGTCCGTCTTTTGCCCAAGTTACGGGCTTCTATTTCACACCGTTTGATTAGATGAACAACATAGATTGAAACAAGAAGTCAACAAGAAGAACTTCCCATTTCTCTCTCCTCTGCAAAAATCAGGTCATTCTCCCACAATTCAAGTTGTTTATCTTCTCCCATTCCTCTACAAAAATCGACCCAACAATTCTCCCACACTCTTCCGATTTCGATTCAAGCCATGATTTCAGTTTCTTGACCCACTTTGATACACGATTTTGATTGTTCACCTACAAATGATTATACCCATTTCTCTTCTTCTCTGCAATTATGTCCGTTTCTCCTCCTCTGTGCACGCAAACTCCAATAGCCCAGACCAGACGCGCCCAATAAAATCAGACCTGCGCCTTCGATTTCAATTTTTGCGGTTCTCTGATTCTTCTCCGCCCTCAAGATTGGAATCCCGACCTCACGATTCTAGTTCCAAAGCCTTGGAGATTCCAAATGAGATTGGTGTTGTAATTCAAGTCGAATTATTAGAGTCGTGATTCAAGGTTGATTATTGGAGTTGTGATTCAACTTTAAAGTCTGATTATTGGAGTTTTATTTTTCAGAAAAGATGTTTTATTTTGCAGAGAAGAGATACAACTTGATTTTTGTAGAGGAGAGAGAAACGGGCAGGTATTCTTGTTTCAATCGATGACGTTCATCTGATCGAACGGTTAGAAGCCCGTATTTTAGGCAAAAGACGGACGTCCGTAAAAGAGCCTCCTTGATATATATATATATAAGAGTAACTTATGGGTTACATATATAGGCATATATATATATATATATATTTCATTTTCTTATCTGTTGTGTTCATTTTTATTGGTATTTTCGTGGCTCTTGATTTATGAACTAGAATTAGGATGGAAAATCAAGGATGGAAAAAGTGAAAACTATTAACTCATTCTTCAATAAGAAATGTGGAGAATAAACATCAACAAGTGTCAATATTCCTATGAGCACTACAGAATGTTGTTGAATGAGATCTTACACTAAGTATTCCAATATGGAATCATCCGGTTTATAATAAAGATGAAGTTAGACATGCTTATATCGAATGGTGACCAAATCAACCTGTCTTGGCCAAGTATCCGAGGACTAAAATCGGAGGTCAAAATCAATGATTTCAACAAAGTTGGTTCATAAATTTTCCATGATTAGAGTACTCTATTTCAAAGGATGCAACATTTTACTTTCTGTGCTTTCTTTTTCAAGATCGCGCACCTCTACATCGTGCTTTTACCGTTGATGGTTTCACTAGTTGGAGAAGAGTGAACAATGGGGCAAAATGTGTATTCTTAGGGCAACCACAATGGTGCCAAAGATAATGGGTCATTAGTTGCTGATGTGGTTGTATTGAAAATTTTGTTTTGTTGATGTGGTTGTATTGAGATATGTATTTTGGTGATGCGTATGATGATGTGGCTTGACTTTTTATAATAAAGGTGGGACCCAGTCTTGATTTTGGTGTAAATTTGATGGGGATAGTATGAAGGATAGGAAAATAGTTGGGTTGGATAATGATTTTCTATTGGAAGATATGTTTTGCTGATGTGGCAGTATTGAAATATATGTTATGCTGATTTAATTGTATTGAGAGTTGTATTTTTATAAGATAAAAATGGGACCCATTTTTAAAATTTAATGGGCCGTTAGCATATGCACCATTGTGGTTGCCCTTCGCACATATGAAGGTCCTACTTCCGCACACAATAATGTTGTGAGAAATGTTGAGGCGTTGAAGAATATATGTAATGCCCCCGTCCCACGAAACCTTAAATCTAGGGTTTGTAGTCCGGAACGCTAATTATATTATAGTATAAACACACTCACTCTATATTTAACACTGATCCACTTCAAGAAGTAATTTCAACCAATATATATTTGACCTAATATGAAATAAAAGCCTCATCATATATATTTTAACTAAACAGTGTCATCCAATTAATATCATCTAAATATACTATTGTGAATCTTTTTCTTTTCATCCTCATTCCTGAATCTACACTTATTATCATACATCAAAACTATTAACTATAAGTTCATAAATAAATGAAAAACTTAATTGATCAATCTTCCGTGAAAACTAGCTTCCGTCACATGAGCATATTCTTCATGGATCTATGGCGACACCATCAACTCCTAACTCAACATAATCATCTAATACATCAATACCTACTTCACGGAACATAGTGAGCCGAGGCCCAGCAAGTAATACTTATGCAAGAATGCACATGAACCTCAACCTTAGAAAATCAGTCAGCCATTTAAATCAGTTTTCCAGTACTCGGGCCCTTAACCTAGGTAAACTGCTACAGAGCAACCGGTTGGGATTTTTTTTCTAATGCCTTACCATAGAGCACATTCAGTCAACGTTTATATCTTTTATTCATTTCTTTTTCTTTTTCTTTTTCTTTTCATTTAACAGTACGTCATAAACCTTTCTCTTTCTAGTACACCCTCCCTGTAGCAGTAATACCTGATTCGTAAAAACATTATTCTTAATGCGTATGTCATGATATGTTATGCCTTATGCAGTGCAACCATTTAACGTTACCTTTTCATATTAACATATGACAGTTCAACATTCACAATTAACTCATTATTACCAGTTCAGTCACATATAACAACACATTCAACACGTATATATTATTATGTAGATAAAACATTCTCATAAATTCAGCCTCATGTTTATACAACAGAAACATTACATAATTTATTATAACGATAACACGTCCTCATAAACTCAGTATCATATAAATAACATATTCATTACAGAAAAAATTATACCGATAACATATTCCCAAATCAAATTCAATCTCATGACTATTCAACCATTACATATTACCTATTTACATAATGTCACCTGGCGATTCACAATTCACCGATACCCAAAACATCACAATCAATTCAATCTCAATAACCAACATATCTATTACATATAAAT
Source organism: Euonymus europaeus (assembly GCA_963580455.1). Taxonomy (NCBI): domain Eukaryota; kingdom Viridiplantae; phylum Streptophyta; class Magnoliopsida; order Celastrales; family Celastraceae; genus Euonymus; species Euonymus europaeus. The sequence goes on along the minus strand of OY756968.1, from coordinate 19,639,729 downwards.
TATAACAATAATAATCTAAACAAAATAACTCAATCATACTAACATGTCTATATATATATATGCATATATACACACACACTCACTTGAACTCTTAAGGGTGGCTACAAAATATAAAAGAGTCATAGATTTATTTTGCACTGAAATGAGGGAAAAACACAGTAATTGTAATTTACAATGCCCTAGCGATTTTGATTGGACTCTTGCTGAAATAATTAGAGATTTTTTGGATGTCTTTCATAGTTCTACTAAAATATTTTGTTCAATTTATTATCCTTCATCTTCTAGGGTACTTATGCAATTAATAAATATTTGTATGATATTTAATCGATATTCACAACTTGATGTTTTTACAATTGCTTTACATGCTATGAGAGAAAATTTTGCAAAGTATTTTGATCCTTTGCCAGTCATATTCAATGTTGCTGTGGTTATGGATTCTAGATGTAAGATTGATGCTTTAAAATTATGGTTAGACATATTATATAATAATGATAGTGATAAAGTGAAATCAGAATTAAATGAAATAAATACTACTTTAAATCAATTATATGATGAGTACAAAAATCAATTAGGAGAACATAGAACACCACAACCTACTTCTGCTTCAAGTTCTTCCTCCTCTAGATTCTTAGGAGGTTTTGCATTGCTAAAAAGTAGATGAACCCAATCATCTACATCATCTGGTGGGCCGCTTCTGAACTTAAAAGATATTTTGATCAACCTATGCTTGATAGTGATGATAATCCCGAGTTTGATATATTAGCCTGGTGGAGAGTGTAAAATCCCCTTTTTTAAAAAAAAATAAAAGAATAAGGAAAAAAAATATAGGAAGGATTACTAAGTAAAAGATTTGGAAAAGAATAAAAATTATATATATGAAAGTGAAGCGTCAACTTCACTTCCACGACACTTTCCATTTCTTTTCCTTTGTTTTCTCAAAGAACCAGACCAACCTCCATAAGTGATCCAACAATAGTCCTTCTTCTATCCTTCTAAGCCAAAAAAAAAAACCATCTTTCAATTTGTTCATCTTCAAAGTTTTCAAGGTAAATATTTGAAAATCTCAACTTATTTTTCATGGATTTCTTCTTTTATGTAACCCAACTTTTCTCTCGTTTTTGTTGTAGATTCTTGTCACCAAAATACTAACCAAGCTTGATTTAAAGATTATTATCGAACTTCCACGACTATTTGGTAAGAAATTTCAAAAAAAATTATGTATTTCAATAATTTACAAAATTCTAGGTTTTTTTTAGGGAATTTAGGAATTCCGAAAATTATTATTAATTCTTTGTTTTAGCAATTTAGTTAGGCTTAAAATGTGTTGAATTGTTGGGTTTAGGTGGGGATTTAGAAAAATCCAAAGGGGGATTTGTTCTTGAAGTAGAAATTGGAAAGAAAGCAAAACATGGAGTTTTTTTTTCTTTTTCTTCTTTAGCCTAAAAATTGTTAAGTGAAGGTTGGGTTAATTTGAAGAACAAAAATGTTATGGAGCCCAACTTTTATTAACCCAACTCAACCCAAGTCTACATGGCACTCCATGTTGGACTTTTTTTTAAAAATCAGTTTTTATTTATCTTTTCCATAAACGAAACTTTAAAACGTTTTATCTCTCAAAATACATGTTATATTTCAAAAAAAATTACATATTCGAACTCAGCGTATAAAAATCTTTCCAATAAGACCCATTGTCTATAGTTTTTATTGCGTTTTTTCAATTACATTATTTTTAAAAATAATGTAATTCATATATATGATGTGTAAAGTGTTTATCCAAGCTGAAATTTTATTATATTATGATAGTATAATATATATTCATTATTTTTTTGCATTTTTATTGAAATTATGTTGAGTATCTGAACCCGTTAGAGTATAATAGTTAGGACTCTAGGGTTTAGCACTTGAGACATTTAGGATTTTGTAGTGAATCCGTCGAGATTTAGTGAAACTAAGTCTTTTAGGTTACAAAATTGAAATCCGCTATACGAGCCCGTTAGGGTTTAACTAATTCGTTCCCCTTGGGGTTTATAACACTTATTGTTTAGGTTACAGCATGAAAATCCGATACACGATCCCATTAGGGTTTAACGAATCCGTTCCTCTTAGGGTTTGACACTTATTGTTTAAGTTACAGTAAGAAAATTTGATATACGAGCTCATATCGGTACCCATAAATAAACACTAGAACCTACATAACCCACATATGAGTACAAAAAAAATAATGTAATTAAAAATAATGTAATTGAAAACAATGTAATTAAGAATGAGTGATTAAAACCTATCGATGATAGATCTTGTTGGATAGATCTTTACTTGCAGATTAGGAATACGTAATTTTTTTTCGAAATCTCAAGTGTTTTAAAATTTTGTTTAAGAAAAAAAAATGTGCTGTGAGTTTTTCAAATGAGATATTTTGTTTTTTAAAATTTTAATTTTCCATGTTATTTGCTTACAAAACATGTCATGTAGACTTGGGTTAATTGTTGGGTTACATAAACTTGGGCTATTTAGCACTACTCTTGGAAAAAAAATATATATATATTGAGATTTTGATATTTATTATCGATTAGAATGCTAGAATGTCGATTTTTGGAGAAGTGAGAAATTTTAGAATATGGAAATTTTGAGATTTGAATATTAGAAGTTTGAACTTGGGGAAATTGATTTGAGTTTATTTTTATTAAATAGGTTAGAGAATTTACTTGGAAAAAAAAGACTTGGTTCGGCGATAGAGATTGTGCGTTGTCGACAAGAGGTAGAGATTTCTCTTTCCTTGGTTAAATTCTTCTCGTTCCTAAAAAGCCTTGAAAGTTGTTCCTCGAATCTTCCGTATCGTACTAAATGTTATAAATTCATTTGGGCTACTCTTGACTGTTCCAAGAGAGCCAAACCTGTTACATGATTCGTTGTATGACCTTTTCTTTGATTGTTTTATTAAATTTGTATACATGCATTTACCCCTGAACGTGTTGAGTTGGATTGACACGTATTTGGATCTTCATGTGATGGGATTATGTGATGTAACATTTAAATGGTTTTTAATGTGCATTTAGTAGTATGATGGATCACCGGGCAAGAGGCTCGGGTGTTTCCATGTTTAGGAGTGATGATTCGGGGTTGAAAACTTTATTATGCTATGGATGTGGGGAATAGAAATGTTCGACGGATTTACACCTTCTTCATAGATTTACCATGCAGACCGATTTACAGTGCCGGTGAATATGAAGTAGGGTATGGGTGTGGGAGCAAACCACAACCCTTCGGAGTCATGGGATGGGTGTTCAGAGGTTCAGTTGGGTATACGGAGACATCTTTTCTACATAGTATTTTGATGCATTCATTCCGTTCTTCACATTTCTGCCTTATTTTCATACTCTTATTTGATATTCCTACTAAGCATTCGGCTCACCCTATTTGTTCTTTCCCTTTCAGGTGAGTCATCTACTAGTACAAATCCTCCAGATCAGCAAGACGGGGCGTGACCATGGTGGCCCGACTGAGTAGAGTCACTTGGAGTGTGTATAGTTTTTTGTTTCCCTTTATTTATGCTATGGTACTTTTTATGGCGAGTAGTTGGATACTTGGGTTGTTTTGACTATTTTGGAGGGGACTTATGTGCTATGCATATTATGTATGTGAATGTCGCGGAACCCCTGAGGGGCTTGTATTGTAGAGGGTGTATGAAGTTTGCTGGATTGGATATAGAAGTGCGCTTTTATATTTTGTGTGGGGTGGCATTCCTCAATTTATGGGGAGATGCTGCCGAATTTTTATTTAAGTTTATGTCAGTTTGTGACGAGTCTAGTGTGGCACTCGTTTTAGCTCACGTTCCACGGATTGGGGCGTGGCAGAGAGTATAAGAGAACATGTATCATTTACTCTCCAAAATGGCACATGATCTACTAACCGTTCCAATTTTGACCGTAGCATCAAAAGTAGCTTTTAGTGTAGGTGGTCGAGTTGTGTCACAAACCCGAAGTAGCCTTGGTCTAGAAACAGTAGAGCATTAGTCTGCCTTAAATATTGGAGTTTAGCAAATCAGAGATTGCAAGAGCAAAAACGAGTAGCTGAACTTGTTGAAGAAATGAATCAGTTAAAGTTGTCAAGATCGGCGTGGATCGAAGAGAGTTCTACCGATGCTAATGATTGATTTAGATTGATTACTCATATATAATAAATTGTAACTTTCAAATTATGTATTTATAATTAAAGAATTGAGAGATTGAGAATGAAGCAAATGATGAATAAATATATTATATATAGGTGTCAACCTAGTTGGGATGTATATATAATATATATGATGCAATTTCACTCTCCATAAGTCTATAACATTATTAACATAATAACATATTCATATTGTTCAATATTTTAAATTACATAAAAATTAATGCAATTATTTTGATTTTATAATTTTAAAAAAAATCTCATTAATGACAATAATGCATCCAAAAAGTCAGGAAACAAAATAAATGCCCTTGACTTCCTACTCTTCTATTTCTAGTATAACCACCATTGTTTTGTTTTGTACACAGTACACTTGAATATGAAATTCTAATTTGCATTAAATAAAGAAATTTACTTCAATATATTGTTTTTTAGAGTTTCAATCCCATTAGGCCATTACTGGCAATACATATAGTTCATATTTCTTTAATGAATAAACATATTTACTTAAATAATAAACACATTTCATTAATGAAAATTGGATTGGGCTGGCACGGCCCAAAGGCCTGAAGCTCGAAGCCCGACTCGAGGCTAGGCCCAAAAGCCCGCCTTCAATTTGGTCTTTCGGCCCGGCCGAAAGCCCGAATTCTTGAATAGGGCTTGGGCCTTAGAAATTCGGCCGGCCCGGCCCGATGGGGACCCCTAGTGGAGCATTCCTCTTTTTTGGCCGGTTGTTCTGTGAGTAACAAAAGTGGTACTTTCTAATATTGTAGTGGTAAAGTGAGAGACAAAAATAATATAAGGATAAAATGAACTTATGTGTATAGTGGAGGGACCAAAATGTATTTTACCGAAACAAAAGTCTATACGAGTCAAGCAGCAGCTGGATCCTAGGCGCTGAATAACACGCTCACTCTTCTCGTATTTCCCTAGAGTGATAGAGCCAGACTTTCGCAGAGGGGGTAGAGAGAGAGAGAGATGGCAGAAGCAAAGACTGTTCATTCGCCATGGGTGACTTACGTTTCCATGCTTTCACTTCTCTCTATGTGCCCTCCATTCGTCATTTTACTGTAAGCTAACATTAGATCTTTAGTCTTTTTTCTTTGTTTTCCACTGAAGATGATTTATTGAGCCGCAAACCTTGCGTACAAAGGATCATGTTATATTCAAGCCTTCGGGATCTCAAGTCATTTTAGAAATGATATTTTTTAGTCTGATTTTTAAATGCTGGGTTTGTTGGATACTTGTGTTCTTAAATTCTGAAGCATTAAATCGTGTGCGCTTGTCTTTTTTTCTAAATTTAATCTAGAACGGTTAGATCTTAGTGAATCTTAAGATCTTAGTTTGTAAATCCGCTCAGAGCTATCAATTAATTTTAACGTCTGTTTTTGAGAGAGCACAAGATTATAATCTTTGTTCTTTGGATTAAACTAATTGAATTAAGTACATGTAATAAATTTCTAGATTGATGCAGAGTTAGAGCATTCTATGACGTTTATAATATATAGATTAATGATTGATACATGAGCAAAAAATGCTTTAGTTTCAATAATTGTCGAGTAAACACATCACTTTTCATATTAGTTTATACAGTATTTAATTGGATGGTCCCGAATGCTTTGTCCATGTGATGGATTTTGATTTCCTGTAGAATATTGAGACACTCTATGTGGTTCTGTAATTTTTGGGTATGGCTTACTGCAATTCATTGTGTTGGTATCAATCAATTCCTATTTTGCTGCTTCATGCAGATGGTATACAATGGTGCATGCTGATGGATCTGTTTGCCAAAGTTGGAATTACTTGAAGGAACATGGGTTCCATGGATTGATAAGCTTATGGCCAAGACCTACGACTACTGCTATGAAAATTATTGCTTGTTATGCGGCATTTGAGGCTGTTCTTTTACTTTTTCTTCCTGGGAAAAGGGTTGAGGGTCCAATATCTCCTGCTGGGAACCAACCCATTTACAAGGTACTAGTTGGTCCATATTTTTATGTTTTCTATTATTTATTTATTTTGTTTTTACACCAAAAGGAGAGAAATTTCTGCTTCTTACACTGTCAAGATGGTGCAAGGATTTCATATGGTTAAAATCTCAAGTTCTGTTTTCCCTATTGTGCAGGCAAATGGCATGGCAGCATATGTTATAACTCTAGCTACCTATCTTAGCCTTTGGTGGTGAGGACTTTCTCTGCTAAATCTCTTTTTCCTTGGAATAAAAAGATCTATTAATTGGATTAGAAACTGATTTTTTTTTTTTTAAATTCTAAAGTTCTTTCTTTTTCATGTGAGTTTTCTCGTAGTTGCATACAGTTGACCTCTCACCCTTTTGTCAGAGGAAGGCTAATGCCTAATGTGATTCCTCCTTAGATGCTTCAATGCTTCATGTATTGCACTCAATGAATAATTTCATGAGACCTTCAGGGTGGCTTTTATTTTTTATTTTGATTTCTGTCATGTTTGTCTGTTCTCTCTATAAAAAAGGTTCTTCTTGGTACTAATAAAGGATTAAATTCTAAAAAGTTAACCCATACTTGTTGCACTATTCTGTATTAGTGGAGCCGTACTATTATCCCTTTCAATTTGGCCATATTTTAGGAAAGCAGACTGATGAATGGTTTTCCAGCATGAAGTTAACTTTTATGTGATTTCTTGACTTTTGTCTGATTGAAATACGATACGCACGTATATGTAGATATCGATATTTATTCTGAAATTGCATATATCAGCCAATTTGTCAGTTAGGAACTCATCATTCATGTATTTCTCTTCTCTACCTACTTTACGCTCCTACTGGTAATTCTTGTAGAATTTAAAGCACATCATGGAAATTGGTTGTGAACTTTTGTAATGCCTTTAGCAGTCTGCTCATGGAATCTAGTCACTTGTTGTCAGAATTTTCGGCTTCCAGTTTTCAGTAAAGCCCATTTATGTTGTGGGAGTAATAGATTAATGTATCTTGTGGTTTAATTCATGCAAGTGCCATAGATAGTCAAGCAAACATTCTGATTCATATGGAATTTTGTTCTTCAGGTTTGGAATATTCAACCCATCAATTGTTTATGATCATCTGGGAGAAATATTTTCGGCCCTAATTTTTGGGAGCTTCATCTTTTGTATCTTGTTGTACATAAAAGTGAGGATTCTGATTTATACTATCTGAATACCTGAAGTTACATTGCTATCTCTAATACAGTTAGTTTGTTTCTGCAAGGGTCATCTGGCACCATCTTCCACTGATTCTGGTTCATGTGGGAACATAATTATTGATTTCTACTGGGTAAGCTGTTCCAGGCATATATGGTATCCTCACTATGCTTATGTAATTTTCTTTTTATAAGAGACAAAAGGATATACAAAATAATATAGAACTCATAGAAAAAAGTTGAGGGAGGGAATAAGCTTAGGTTGAAACTCTATGATGCACAGGATATATCCCATCTGTTTTAGATATGTGGAGGCTGTTCTTAGGAGAGTTTCTGGTCACTGTCAAAGATTTTATAAAACAAGATTTTAAAGCATTGGCTTCATTTCTTCATATGGTTTGTATATAAAGCCTCACTGAAATTTTAAGATAACTTTTTATTTGTCATCCTTAATATTAAATAATTAAGCATCAGCTTAGCTATGCTCCTACCTTGCTTCACTAATTAAAAGATGCAGCATCTTATGCGGAAGTTGTACTTGACTGTGATACCCCAAGTTTGTGATTTCGTCGAGATAGGCAACTGGTCAGTCTTGTATGAGATGTATATTGAGTTGAATTGGTTGGGCTAATTTAGATCGATTATAGGGCCCTAATTGTGATGGATCTTTATTGATCTAAGTTGTATGTTATCACCCTTTTGGATCTTGGGAAATCATGTCTATCAGGTAGGGCAGTGAATAACTACACTCTCGGATCTCTGGATGAGTCAAGTTGAAAATATTTGCTGCACTGTTATGTGAAAGCTTATCCTAAAGAATTTCATCCTATTTCTCAAGTGTTTAAAGTTTGATAAGGTGTTCTATACACTCAAATGGAAGTTATATGTACTCACATGCAATGTATATATATTTTTTGGTATAAATTTAAATCTGCATATATATGACATGCATAAATAGTATGGACGGTAAATTTATAAAGGAGAAGGATGCTAGAACACATACAGACTCATGCTCATGTATTTATATTATGTAGAGTATGAGAGAAAATACATCGTTGTATGTGTAAAGCAAAAATAACAGCAAAAACAACACGAGTGTGAAAGACAGGAATGCATATCAGTTAGCAGACAATAGCCATTATTATAGCCTAAGGGACACTCTCATGTAACAGTTCCTTTTCTGTTTCAGGGGATGGAGCTTTATCCTCGAATTGGTAAAATTTTTGATATCAAAGTTTTTACGAACTGCAGATTTGGAATGATGTCATGGGCAGTTCTTGCAGTGACATACAGCATAAAGCAGGTAATTCCTGATAAGTTACTTTGTTACCATGTGTTAAACTGTGTCCAAACTTTAGGCAATGTGGGTGACTCTTTTCTTTTTATTGGTTTGCTTATCATGTGTCTGTGCAGGGTTGTCAATCTCATTATTTAGTAATCGTTCGATTTGGGTTTTCCTAAATTTTAGTAATTAAAATACATGGAAGATCACAACTCTTGTAGAATTAAAAACTCCTAGCAACTATGGGAATTAGTGACTGGTGCCTTTTTTTATGAGCACTGGTACTTTATTTTCCTATTTACCAATTAGCATTCAACTTTTCTATTTTTAACTAATATATGATATATCTTCCCTCTTGATCGGTGCCCTTAAACAGTTACTAATATCGGATTCTTAATTTAAGGTGTTGAAAAATTCAGATTCAGAATGTTGATTTTTTTTTCTTCTTTCTGATATATACCTTATCTATGCAACAGTATGAAGAACATGGAAAAGTAGCTGATTCGATGCTTGTAAATACCGTGTTGATGCTGGTGTATGTCACAAAGTTTTTTTGGTGGGAAGCTGGATACTGGAGTACAATGGACATTGCACATGATCGAGGTTCATATCTTTAACTGCTCCCAGTTAGTAATAACTAGAAAGTGTTCATCGATTGACCCCAAATGATTGTTGCTAATTGGAAAAGGTGCTCATAACTTTTGCTATTTGTGCTTTCATGGTGGCTGGTGGCCGGTGGGGATCGTCTAATAGACCCTAACTTTGTGGAATGACCTGTATCATAATAAAATCCAGTTGAGATAATTAATGTTTCTTGAAGGTATTCCTTGCGACAACTATGATCATCTTTTTAACAATATACATTAAGGCATACCTTTTAAGAGTGAATGACAAGTGCTTCAAATCAAGAAATAATTGAAGGTTGGTCTTTGTTAGAGGCCATGGATTGATCCAACTTATTCTACCATGGAAAATAAATTATTTTATTGCAACTGACTTATTTATACTGATTGTAACCATGATTTAATCTGAAATGCTAATCAGTGGAGCCCTTTTTCTTGCTTACATATTACTCATTTATTGCATATATATACATTTTCTAGTCTGATTCTGATTCTACCGTCAGTGACACTTGATTTTGTGATGGTTTGTTGTCCATGTGGTCTTTGTCAGCTGGCTTCTATATTTGCTGGGGATGCTTAGTTTGGGTTCCATCTATTTATACCTCTCCTGGCCTGTACCTAGTCAACCATCCTGTGAACCTTGGAACTCAGGTACCATCTGTCAACTTCTCTATCCATGGTTCATGACTTGGCGCTTATGAAATGCTTTTCATTAGCGATTCCCTTTCCTGTTGAGTTTTGAGCAAGTTCTATTGTTTGGTCAATTGAGTAGGTTTTGGTCGTAAAAAGTAATTTCCTTATTCTATAAGAGATGGCAAACCTAGAGATCGCTTGTTCAATTCTTGGAAACTACCTCTCTACATATTATGTGGGGTAAGGTTTGCATAGATCTGACCCGTCTCTGACTCCGCCCTCCGCTGGATCCTTGAGCGGGTGTTGTTTACCTATACCGTTAATTTTGGGTTATTGGAACTTGAGTGTATGTAGAAGTGGGTTTGAGGGTAAAAATAGGTAAACTCGCACTCAAGGTTTTAAAAATCGTTTTTAGGAACCGAGGCGTTTACCTTATATTACGCCTCGAGGCGTATCGAGGCGTAAGCCTCAAAGTGAATCAACAAAATAATTAAAGACTTCAAATGTATGACTCTATATATATATATATAGTCAGATTATAGATACTGCAGATTATTTTTGTAACTATGCACTATGCAGAGATAATAAATCATTAAAATGGTCTGTTATTAATCAATTAAAATGATCTGTTAAGTGTTAAGTAATCAGTTTATGCAATTTAACCAGAAAAAAAATAAAAACGAGTAAACACTAAACACATAAAACAACTAGGCCAAAAACAATTACAAAAAAAAAAAGAAACGCAGGGATTCGCAAAGAGAGAACTGAGAAGAAAAGAGAAGCAGGGACGAAATGAGAGAGAGAGAACTGAGAAGAAAAGAGAGAAGCAGAACTGCACAAGAGAAGTGAGCAGAAGAGAGAGAGAGAGAGAGAGAGGAACTGAGAAGCAGAAGAGAGAGAGAGAGGGAGAGATGAAATACTTGGAGCTGGAGAGGACGGCGATCGGCGATGTCGCTGAATCTTCTTTCCAGCAGCTGCAACTTCTTTCCCAGCAGCTGCGATGTCTCTCACTCTTCAATTAGGGCAGGCGAGAAGAAACTATGAGGTGCGACAGAGCTGGAGCTGGCGAGCTGCTTACTGGGCCTTCAATTTCAGAGCAGAGAGCCCACAAAAACAGCCCAGGTTTCATGTCGTACGCCTCTTCCGCCTCAGAACCTCAGTGTCTGAGGCGGACGCCTTAGTCAGGAGAGGCTTACGCCTCCCCTGAAACTCTCTCAGGCGTACGCCTGGGATCGGCGGAGCTCCGCCTCAGTTCGAGGCGTCCGCCTCGAACGATTTTTAAAACCATGCTCGCACTGTAGAAGTGTGTCTGAGGAACGACACAAACAGCAACAAGATTCAATATTAGTGACTGAGACTTGAGAGGCATATATTGTAATATAAGTGTACTGAACTTACAAGATCAATACCGGCAGATTGGTTTACTGAGGAACCACCTCTTACACATCACATAACAAAAGACAACCCCAACAACAACTCAACAAAAGCATAAAAACCCTAAAGACACAAAACGACAAAATACAATGACACCAGAAGCAACTTGGCACATCATCAGACTTGTATATCTTGGGCATCTTCCACCTCATGCTGAACCTTGGGCTTCCTCCTGCGATAATAACGAGTGATGGGCCTATCAATACTCCCCCCTAACAAACAAACCTTGTCCTCAAGGTTAAAAGTAGGAAAATGCTCTAAAATATTTTCAGCCAACTCCCAAGAATTATCATCCTCATCCAAATCCTTCCACTGGACCAGCACCTCCAATTTTCCATTTAACAGCTTTTGTGTTGGTAAGATTGCCTCAGGTTGAAAATTCATGTGCATATCAGATTGCAAAACTGCTGGTAGGGGTCTGGTGGGAATTGGATCTGAAGTACAAAGCTTCAACTTAGAAATGTGAAACACAGGGTGTATGGTAGCTTTAGAGGGCATGGTAGTTAATGCGCAAAGCGCACTTGAAGCGCCAAGGCCTTGCATTGCTTCAAAGCGCAATTTAAGCGCATGCTTCAAAGACGAGAAGCGCAAATATGAATCTTAACAACAAATTATACATATATTGAAATACACAAACAAAATCAAGCTTAAATAAGTAGTCAATAACATAGTAGAATTAGTCATAATTAAAAAGTCAATTCTAAAAATTAAATTAAAGTCTTAAACAAAGCAACAAAAGTATCCAACAAACAACTTTAATCTTCTATTGCCATGTCAGTAATATCATCATAACCACTGAACATCTCTTCATCAGACTGAACTTCATCATAATTGAATTCTCCACCAATTTCTTCCTCCTCTGTGTCCTCATCCACACATTCTTCCTCTTGCACCACTTTAGAACTAGAAGCATTTGATTGTCTAGTATTCACTCTTGGTTCTCCAACTCCTGATGCTTGTTGCACAACATTCCATGTCAAACTATCATCCTCAAACACCGATTCATCTTCCAACATTTCTCCAACCAACCACTCATTGCTATCATCAATATCATTCAAACAAATAGGATCAACCAATTCCCTCCTATCATATCGAGCCTTTAGAGTTTGGTTATATTTGACATATACTAAATCTTGAAGCTTTTGATGTTCAAGTCGATTCCTCTTCTTAGAGTGAATCTGTTTTTTCAAGAATTAAGACCAAGTATCAAAACCAAGAATTTATGTTTGAAATTAAAAATTCAGATCTGAAAATAGAACTTACATGTTCAAATATGCTCCAATTTCTCTCACACCCGGATGCACTGCAAGTCAAACTAAGGACCTTGATCGCGAATTGTTGCAAATTAGGTGCTGCACATCCATACATACTCCACCATTGAACTGAAAAATGAATACAAATTACAAAGTTGTAAACATAAATGAGAAATCAACAAGGAAATAAAGAATAAAACTTAAGAATGAGTTTATAATTACCGGGGGATTTCGTTTTCCTTGATCTCACTGCCATTGGATTCCCAAATAGTCCCTCAAATCGTTTATACAATTCCAATTCATCCATCACTTTATCTTGCAATGAAATATCTGGAACCAATCTGGTAACACACTTCATCAAATCCCCCACCAACTCTTGACAATTCTGCACACTAGGGTCATAATAAAAGAATCCTGGATTCAAGTAGTGACCCGCTGCACGCAAGGGTTTATGGAGTTGGCATTCCCAACGTTTATCAATCATCTCAAAAATTGGCTTGTAAGTGGCTTCTTTGTCACCAAAGGCCTTTTGAATAGCTTCTTTGGCTCTATCCATCGCTTCATACATGAATCCCATCGCCGGTTTCCTCTCATTATCAGCTAGTCGTAGCACATGAACAAGGGGACCCATAACTTTAAGTGTATAAATCACATTCCTCCAAAATTGGATTAAAAAAACCACTTCAATAGCTCTTTTGGCCTTTGCTTCCTTGGCTCACTTACTTTGCGACCATTGATCGGAAGTAAACATGTTTCTGAGACTTTGTTTTTGCTTATAAACACTTTGCAATGTAAGGAAAGTAGTTGCAAAGCGAGTCACCCCATGTCTCACCAATTCCTTCTTCTTAGTGAACTCTCTCATCATGTTCAAAACCCCCGTATGATTGTAAATGTAGCCAACCAAAGCAATTGCTTTAGCCAAAGTCTTTTTCACCCTATCGATCTTTCCAATATCTTCCAACAAAAGATCAATGCAATGGGCTGCACATGGAGTCCAATACAAGTGTGGTCTTTTGAGCTCTAACAACTTCCCTGCAGCAACATAGTTACTTCCATTGTTTGTGATCACCTGTACAACATTTTGCTTTCCAATCTCCTCCACAAACTTATCAAGCAACTCAAATAATTTATCTCCAGTTTTCACATAACCGAAAGCATCAACAGACTTCACAAACATGGTCCCCAAAGAACAATTTACCAAAAAGTTGATTATTGTTCTTTGTCTTCTATCAGTCTAACCATCCGACATTATGGAGCATCCATGATTCGCCCATTCTTCTTTGTGACTCGTCATCAAATTTGTAGTATAAGACACCTCCTTTTTGAGAAGTGGTACTCTCAACTCATGATAGCTAGGAGGTTTCGAATTTGGCCTATGAATCCCTATGGCTTCAATCATTTTTTTGACACTATCCAACCGGGCTACATTGAAGGATAACCCGGCTTGGTAGAAAAAACGAGCTATATGTTGAACAGTTCGAGCTCGTAATTCTTTGTCACATGCTTCTTTGATATTGGGTTGTCTCATGCTCACTTTGACTCCCTTATCTTCTTGCCTCATGAACATCATCCCAATCTTACTCTTTGAAACGCTTCCTTTTGTTTTCTTTTGAACACTTCCTTCACTTTCAGCCATCGATCTTTTGCCTCTATGGCTCACTTCTTCAAATTTCGCTTCCATCTCATCTTCTCCAAATTCAAAGTCATCCAAGTCTTGAACTTGGACAGCCTCAAATGCAGCTCTCTTTGCCATTTTCTTCACATTCACATAGTTTTCAATCTCTTTTCCAACATCAGGAGGAACTTTCTTACATGCTTCAACATTCCTCGACTTTCCAATTAAGTGCTCCTTTTGTCGATAAACACCGCCCTTAGAAATCTTTCCACAAAACTTACAAATCACTGTAGTTGCATCATTAGGATTTGGACTGTAGCAGTAATTCCAAGCCGGATCCTTCCAATTGGAGTTCGGGGTTGAGCTCGATGATGTCCCTTCGTTCACCATTTCTTCAATAAGCTGAATTTATATAAAAAATAATTAATAATAAGCTGAATCAATTCACCAGCATGCTTTTACCAAAAAAAAAAAGTACATTAAATCATCACTGGAATGAATGAGGCAGAGCAAATCAGCAAATAAAAAATCTCATTCAGATTCAAGAAGACGGGAACTATCACTATAAATAATCAATGAGTTCACCAGCATGCTTAATTAAGCACTTAATCTATAATTAATCAATGATTTAAAAGAATAAAGAATTTAATCAAGGATTCCAAAACTGTAAAGAATAAACAGAAATTGCTTCACATCGAAACCGAACACAAATGGCATTCCAAAACTTTAAACTGCACAAATGGCATGATAAAATAATATGAACAGAGAAGAAGTGAAGAACATATACGAAAAAACAAGAGAGACAGTTTGTGAGAGAGAGAGAGGTTCGAACTGAATAACGAGAGAGAGAGAGATGCGAACTGAGAGACTGAACTGAGAGACTGAGAAACTAGCGAGAGAGAGTCAGAGAGAGAGAGAAAATACCTGGATATCAAAGACAGAGAGAGGAACTGAGCTCCTTGGATGATGGCGTGAACTGTGATTGGTGTTGAATGATTGAACTAGTTGCTGCTTGCTATTTCTGTCGTGAATATGCAAACTGCGAAGGCTGAATTGGAGTAGGAAGACCAGATTTAGGGCTAGACTTTCAATTTGCAAAGGCTAAGCCAAACAAAAAGTCAAGCCAGACAAATCTGGCCTGATGCGCACGCCTGTCTCATCGCGCTTCGCCGGAAGTGCGCGCTTCTCTGCTTCTGCAAAATTGAGGCGATGCACGACCCCCTCAACACTTAAGCGCGCGCTTCGCCCTCTTTTGACAACACTGTTAGAGGGTAATTCCAGTTTGTAAGTCACAGCTCCCAACTTTTTCAATGATGCGATAAGGCCTATAAAATCAAATGTTGAGCTTGTGATTCAGACACTTGGCAATGGACTTCATGCAATAAGGCTGGAATTTAAGGAACACACGATCACCCACTTCAAAAGACACATCTCGCCTCCTCTTGTTTGCACTTTGCTTCATGCGTAATTGAGCCCTAGAAAGTTTATTTTTAAGTTGATCCAAAATCACATTGCGATCCCTCATCAACATATTGACTCCATCAATAACCGCACCATCATGTACAATTTAGACAAGGTAGGTGGAGCTCGACCATACAAGGCTTCAAAAGCAGTCATGCCAGTGGATATGTGGAAAGTGGTGTTATACCAATATTTCGCCCACGTCCCCCATCGTGGCAACTATTGGGATGATCACTAACATAACAACGAAGTTAATCTTCCAGAAAACACCTGTTGACCACCTCGGTCTGTCCATCCGTCTCAGGATGATAGGTCGTGCTCATGTGTAAAGTAGTTCCGGACTGCTGAAATAATTCTTGCCAAAACGTACTCTACAAAATGGCATCTCGATCAATAATTATGGATTTCGGAATCCATGAAGGCGAACCATCTCCTTAATGAACAAAGTTGCAACCGAGCGAGCATAAAAGGGATGCCCCAAAATTAAGAAATGAGAAAATTTGTTAAGACGATCGATCGCCACTAAAATGGTATCGTTTCCTTGTACTCGGGGTAAACCACCTGCAAAATCCATAGTTAGGCAGCGTTACACAGTAGTAGGAATAGGCAAGGGTTGGAGAAGACCTTGAGGTTTCAAAGTGGAGTATTTGTGGCGCAAGCAAATCTCACATTTGGCGACAAACTCCTTCACCATGGCACGCATACCAAGTCCAAAAAAACTGTAGAAATGCGCTTCATGGTTCTCAAATAACCCGAATGGCCCCCCTGTGGAGTGGCATGGAACTCATGCAATAGACCTGAAATCCAAGTGGAAGATTTTGGAAGAACCAAACAATCCTTCCTAAATAAACAACCACCATGCAAGGAGTAAGAAGGGCAACTGTGAGGATCGAGAGATAGAGCTTGCACAATCTCTTTCATAGCTGGATCGAGAAGAATTTCATTTTGTAGTTTCTAGAGAGTGGGACAAGACACCATAGATAGAGTATTCAATGCAATGGACCAGTGGTAACCGTGGGCTGAGGCTCGGCAACACGAGAAAGAGCATCAACGGCTTTATTCTCAAGGGCGGGATGATACTGTATCTCGAAGTTGAAACCCAATAGCTTTGCCATCCATTTATACTGCCTTCTTGTAATACTCTCTGTTCCAGTAAGAATCTCAAGCTATGCTGGTCCGTACGAATTATAAATTTATAACCCGATAAGTAATGGCGCCACTTTTGAACCTCAAAAACTATCGCCATGAGCTCTCATACGCTGATTTAGCTTGTTCTCGAGGACCTAGTTGATGGCTAAGAACGGCGAGAGGATGACCATCTTGCATTAAAACCGCACCTGGCCCATAACCAAAGGCATCCGTCTCCACCACAAAAAATTTAGAATAATCGGGCAAAGCTAGCAAAGAAAGTGATGCCATGGCAGCCTTCAAATTATCAAAAGTTGATTGGGCTATAGGGGTCCACAAGTAGGCATTTTTCTTCAACAGTGCGGTCAATGGTGATGCTAATTTACCATAATTCCGAACAAAATGGCGATAGTAGCCCTTGAGGCCAAGGAAACCCCGTAGAGACTTAATGGATTGAGGCTAAGGCCACTCAGTCATGCACTTAATTTTGGAAGGGTCAGTGGACACGCCCACTGCAAATCGAAGAAAGTCTTGCTGAAAATTAATGTCATCAAAGAATACCAATATAAACTTGCGCAAATATGACTTAAAAAGAGAGTTCATTAGAGCTTGAAAAGTTGAAGGAGCATTGGTCAAGCCGAATGGCATGACTAAAAATTCAGTGTCCCTCGTGAGTCCGGAAAGCTGTCTTTTAGGTGTCCTATTCCAGCACTCTAATTTGGTGGTATCCCAATATGAGATCCAATTTGGAAAACAAAACAGCCCCTTGGAACTCATCAAGCAACTCTTCAATGACAGGATAAGAAAATTTGTCTGGAATAGTGATCTTATTCAAGGCCCTGTAATCAACACACATACGCCACCCCCCATCTTTTTAACAAGCAAGACTGGGCTAGAAAAGGGGCTAATACTCCGCTTCACAAATCCAGTAACTAAGAGCTCATTAACAATTTTTTCAATCTCAGAATTTTGATAATGTGGATATCTATATGGCCAAATATTGGGAGATATAGCTCCAGGCACCAATTTAATGGCATGGTCTTGCGCGTGGGACACTGGCAATCCAATTGGATTTTTAAAGACAGGCGCGAAGTGATTACAATTTTTGTTTCTGTTCACGCTAGTCCAGAGATAAAGAAGAACCCTACATCTCGGATAACTCCATAGATTGAGCAGTCACCACTTGAGTACTAGACAGAGTATACAAAAATCCCATATCTTATTGACGTAAACAAGCCAGCATAGTCTTCCACGAAATCAAAGTCTTGCACAACGATGGATCACCTTTCCAAAACACCTCACGGCCATGAAAAATAAATTTCATCGTAAGAGTTTGATAATTGGACTAGACTTCTCCCAAAGTCCGCAACCAAGCGACACCCAATATCACATCGGCACTTCCAAGGTCTAGCACATAGAAGTTAGATTGAATTTTAGTACCTTGCAAAGATAATTCCCAACAAATACCCTCTCCTTTAATACACACACCATTTCCCACCTAAACCGTGAATTTTTCGGCGTCGACCAAATGGTAAGTTGAGTCGCTGAACTACCTCTTTAGAAATAAAATTATGAGAGGCATCATTGTCTTCTAAAATCAACACCTCAGTGGCCGCTAAATAGCCTCGTAGTTTAAAAGTACTGTGTTGGACTGAAATACCAATAATTGAGTGCATAGCCAACTCAACCTTAGCCTCTAGAAAAGCCTCAGGCTTTGGGTCATCAGAAATTGGGAGAAATTCTTGAGCTGTTGCATCCTCAAATTCAGGTTCACTGGCATCTTCATCAGCCACTAACACCACCTGTAGTATACAATTTTTTCACTTATGGCCAGTAACATACTTCTCATCACAATGAAAACATAAACGTAATTCACGACGGCGTTGGACTTCACCCTCAAACAAATGCGAAACCCTTCTCGTTTGAACCCATCACGTGAAGGAAGAGTTCCTAATTTTAAAGAAGGCTGGAAGATGTTTTGTCAGGAGGGCGATTCATGCTGTTAATGGCAAGGTTTAAAAAGGCGAAAGGCGAAAGGCGATTTGAGGCGGTCAAGGTAGGTTGAGGCGAGGCGGTAGCCTCAAGGCGATCGAGGCGGTCGCCTCATTCCAAACTAAAAAAAACAGGATTTTCAACATATAAAAGCATCCACAATAATCGTAACATTGAGGGCGTAGTAGCTACTGGTCTGGCCGTCTGGGGCACGGGAGCTGGCAGCTGCTGAGGAGGTCTCTGGCGAGGTCGCGAGCTGCTGGGGAGATCTCTGGAGAGGGTCGCAAGTTGCTGGTGAGGTCGCAAGTTGCTGGTGAGGGCGCAAGTGACCGCGCAAGCTTCCGGTGAGGTTTTGTGTAGAGGCAGATTAGGTTAACGAAAGTTTGGATAAGTATTTTCAGTTTTCATTAGGTTTTTTTTTTGTTTCTTTACCTTTTTTTATTCTCTCTCCGCCTCACCGGCGCCTCATACCGCCTCGCGCGGAGACGGGCCTGGAGGCGGCCGATTCGTTGACTGAGGCGAGTTTGACCAAACTCCGATCTGAGGCAACTTGTGCGATTCGATGAAGGGGGCGAGGCGGCTGAGGCGGCGCCTCAGTTCGATTTTTTAAACAATGGTTAATGGTAGGAGAGGGTCTCGAACCCACAGATGATGTAAAGAATGTGAGGAGAAAGAACCCTCGAGACCTTTGTTGAGTCTAGGGTGAAATTTCGTACCTCAAGGCATTCCACTTAGCCATCATATCTTCCAAATTTGCAGGTGGATTAACAGTGATTTCAGCTTGAATAGGCTCCCGTAGAGCTGTGAGAAAAATCCCTGCCAACATTCCATCCGGAAGTTGCGCTGATCTTTGCTCGAACAATTGATGAAATTCCGCACCAGATTTATCTTGGCGCAAAGACACAAGATCAGCATAAGTGCCAACAAATTTAGGCCCTTGAAATCGCTTCAATAATTCCTTCTTCAGTTCGGACCAAGACCCAATAGCACCCCTGCCATCTTTCCATTGATAGCAATCCATGGCCTTTCCCTCAAAACAAATCACCGCAGCAAGAAGTTTGTAAGTTTCATCAAGGTTGGTGACAGTAAAGTATCGCTCAGCCCGAAAGATCCATTCATAAGGATCGGTTCTATCAAACCACGGAAACTCAAGGCGCCGCTTGCCATTGTCCCAGCCAAATGATGGACGATGATCCAAAGGCGAAAGTGAAAAAGAAGAGTGTGTAGAAGAACCTCCCACGTGGGTTGCAGATGGAGATGCATTTTGGCCAGTAGAAGAAATTGTGGATTCAGGTATTTTACCTTTTTCTGATGACTCTCTGCTCAACATTAGTTCCATCAGACGATCAATAGAACTTTGCATAGAACCTAAAGCACCAATAAGAGAGGAAACATCTGTTTGAACATGATCCACAGCACTAGAGAGGCGTCCCACTTCAGCCTTCAAGACAGTCCGATCTGCCTCCAATTTGTCAGTACGGGACTCCATACAAGTGTTGGTCATGGACGCGGAATAACCTGGCTCTGATACCTGATAGATCAAGCTCCCAACGACACAAATAGCAACAAGATCCAAAACTAGTGACTGAGACTTGAGAGATGCATATATTGCAATATAAGTGTACTGAACTTACAAGATCAATACCAGGAGATTGGTTTACTGAGGAACCACCTCTTATACATCACAAAGCAAAAGACAACCCCAACAACAACTCAACAAAAGGATAAAAACCGTAAAGGCACAAAACGACAAATACAATAACACCAAAAGCAACTTAGCACATAATCAGACTTGTATATCTTGGGCCTCTTCCACCTCATGCTGAACCTTGGGCTTCCTCCTGCGATAATAATGAGTCATGGGCCTATCAAAAAAATAGATAATTAAAGTTATCTACTAACCTATTTTAAGTATTAGGTATTGGCTGATATCAGGAATTATATTGATGAGCAGAACTGATTGATTATTTGCAATCATAAATTTCTTCATTTTTATTTATTTTTGGTGTTATTTTTAAGGTATTCTTTAGTATAATAACCATCTCCTTTTAATTTTTCAGCTTGCAATTTATATTTTATTGGCTGGCATTCTTTGTATATTCATCAACTATGACTGCGATAGGCAGAGGCAAGAATTTCGACGAACAAATGGGAAATGTCTGGTTTGGGGGAAAGCTCCATCAAAGGTGATTTATTGAGTGGGGCTAATAATTTTGCTTCTATTTACTTTCACAATTTGTAAATGCTCATCAGAAAGCACAGTGGAGTGCTATTGAACTATTGGATTCAAAGCTCTTGGTTCAATTCCATTCTTGATAGTTACTGGTAATTTGTTGGTGGTTGCCTTTATCTGGGATGTTCAAGGGTGGTTCCAAATTACTGCCATGTCTCGGAAAGTCCATCTCCACTAAAGAAAACTTATAAATATATATTTTTTCTTTTTACGGTCATTGATGCTCCATATTTCTCTGCTGTGGAAGGCATGATCTGGTCTCACTTTTTTCCCACAGATAGCGGCCTCATACACTACATCATCTGGCGAAAAGAAAACAAGTCTTCTATTAACCTCAGGATGGTGAGTTTAATATCGACAGGTTGCTGATTTTTTTTTTTTTGTTCTACCCTGTTATTTTTTCGTACTTTGGCTTTTGTTTATACTCTAGTGATAAGGGTTGAGATCACTGCCATGTTGGTCTTAATAATTGTTTGGAGTGAAAAACCATTAAAGCTATACTTTTAAGTACATTCTGTGGGAGCATTTATCAACACGTATATTTCACTGGGGATTAAAAATTAATTATACTATTGGGGATTTTGCAGGTGGGGTTTATCTCGTCATTTTCATTATGTACCTGAAATATTGGCTGCTTTTTTCTGGACTGTCCCGGCCCTTTTTAATCATGTAAGTCTTTTCAGATGTAATTTTTTACCTCATAGAAAGAGTTAACGAGTGTCTGGCGCGATCTCACTTGTTTTTTGAATGGTTCTCCAGTTCATACCGTACTTCTATGTGATATTTCTTACCATACTCCTTTTTGACCGTTCCAAAAGGGACGACGACCGATGTCGATCCAAGTAAGTGCTTATGACTTAATCATCCTAGAATTAAAGGCCATTTGATAGCCCATTTCATTTTCCCTCGAGCATGTAATAAAAGGCTGAAAGATTTTCTTCTCTTCGATCTAAAAACTTCTTGTAGGTATGGGAAATTCTGGAAACTATACTGCGAGAAGGTTCCCTATCGCATAATCCCTGGAATCTACTAAAATACGCTATATTGATGAAGCTGTGATTAACCCTTGAATTTGCTCTCATTTCATGTACTTTATGGGTGACATGAGTATACTCTGGAAAATAAGTTCCCTTAAAGCTATTTATAGCTAGCACTTGTGAGGCACCTCTAAGGTCTTGTAAGTTGAAACAATATTGTCAGCTTTTCTGTATTATCTATGATACTGGGTCTTGAATTTCTTTGGGCTAGAGAGGGTAACTTGGTGGCGTTTCCAAGTTTTGCTTCAAATGGGTGTGCCAAGTTCAAATCCTGGAGGCTACAGATGGATGTGGCGTAGGTTCACTTGCACAGAGTCAGGCTTTACATTGTTATGTACTTGGAACGACAGAGGTGCTCTTTGGCCTCCTTAAGAGATGAATATTTTTCATATGCTCTTATGGTGGTTGTGGCTGAAAGGACCCAGACCAAGTTTGGGTCTATTTACCTTTAATAAATGTTAATGTACTGATCTGCGGACTTGCAATTTAAAATCGGTAATGCTAAATGTACATATAAATAGTGTACATAATGATCCATAATCTACATTGGCCCATTCATTCGGCAAAATCAAATTGTTTGACATCAAATTTGAAATTTGACTTTGGGTTAATACAATTGTTGGTCACTGAAAGATAGGTCGTGTTTTATTTTAGTCATTAAAAGTCAAAATGTGTCAAGTTGAGAATGTAAAGTGTAAAAATGTTTCAGAATGATTACTCGGTCAATTTGGGTAGGAGAGATGGTGGCATGACATCACCTCTATTAAACAAGATGATGTGAAGACGGAGTCTTTTGGTGGGTTATGTTTTCACCATCGTGTTATTTGCGTGCGCAAAACAAGAACCCTAACACCAAAACTCTCTCAACTTCCTTCCATAATGCACTCTGTGATTTCGTCTTGAGGTGGGGAGAATTATCAAAGAAGACATATAGCTGGTAAGTTTCGTTCATCGTTTTATGTTGTTGTTGTTTACAGAGGTTCGTAAGGTATTTTTGTCGGGTCTGGGTTCCATGTTACACTATGTTGCATTGTTGGGGTTATCTGGTGGATTCATGGGTCGTGAATGCTTTTCTTGGATGTTTTTTGTGCCTGTTAGGTTCAATTTTGTATTTCAATGTGTGTTTAGTGACACCCAAAACCCTAAAGACGCAGTTCAGTTCTGATAATTGAAATTTTTGTTAGGGAGTTGATCGTTTGTGTTCATTTAATTACTAGGTCCAATGACAAATGCTCCAAGAACAATGCTTATTAGGTCTCGCAACAAACTCAGGAAGGTTGGGCAAAATAATGGTTTTAGTGGGATCGTCCACCTTGATGATGATGACGATAAGGTTCTGGCCTCTTTCATGACAAACCTTGAAGCAACCCAAGGGGGTCAAGGTGTACGTAGTGTACATGGTGAGGGTTCTGTACTAGAGAATGCTCAGGTTGGTGATTCTTCTAGGACATAGAGTGTACATGTCGAGGGTTCTGTAGTATTAAATGCTTAGGTTGGTGAAGACATTCAGGCTTCTATTTTGGAAAGTAATGTTGTTAGTGTGGGCATTGAGGATGCTGGACTGGATGATGGGAATGCTAGATTGGAGCAACAGAATGTTGGATTGCAGGAAGAGAATGCTAGACAGTGTGCTGAGCAGGATGATTTAAGTTATGAAGAGAATGATGAGAGTTACGAGGAGGAGGATGAGGATGGTGGACTGGATGATTGGAATGTTGGATTGGAGCAAGAGAATGCTGGATTGTAGTAGGAGAATGTTGGATTGCAGGAATAGAGTGCTAGATAGAGTGTTGAATAGGATGTTGTACATGGTGATGATTATAGTAGTGATGACTCTTCACTCCACTTTTATGAGAATGAAGACGTGTTGTTGTTTGAGGCTGATAGTGATGATGAGGTCAGAGCGCTTGCAGGTGAGAATCCTCAGTATTATCCCAATGCTGGTGGAGAAGAGTTTGCCTTTGCACTTGGAGTGGAATTTTCTACACTCAAAAAGTTCAAGGATGTTGTTAGGAGTTATGCTATTGAGGGTGGTTATCAACTACAGTTTGTTAGGAATGACAAGCTACGTTGCCAAGTGAAGTGTGATCTTGGATGCCCATTGTCACGCCCCGACCCCAGGAACGTGACGTGGAATAGGATCATAAACTATTTTAACTAATTAACAATCTTCCGCCATCATTTTTTTCGTTTAAACTACACATATATGTATATATATATAACTACACACTCTCATTCACGTAAGTCGATTACATGATTAATTTACGTCATTACAACCACCAAAAATATACACTACATACACGACGATTAATATATATGTATATATAAGATTAGGCTACGGTCTATATATTTTTTATGCACATATATAGTTCCATACATTAACAAAGGAGAGCTCAGCTCTCAATCTCCAACATTCTAATATAAACCTACCATGCGTTTTTCGAGTAATTAAATATATACATATATAGACCTTAAAGCCAAAATGAAATCTCCCCCTTTCAGCGGTATGTGCATCCTATCTAGCTGCCCGGTCCCCATCTCCAGCTCGATCAACTCTACTGGGCTCACCTGTGAAAAAAAATAACAACCACGGAGTGAGCCGAAGCTCAGTAGGAAATACCACAACTTTCGATAATCAGACGAATGTAATGTACTATAATATTTACGACACCACAATAATAACCATAATAAACAAAGTTCACTTTTCAAAAAAAACTAAATTTTTGTTCTAGTTCCGCCACCCCACAACCATCTCAAACCGACCTCATCGTCGGATCTACCCCCTTTCACCTTCCGACCTCATCGTCGGAGTCACTTTTTGACCTTTCCGACCTCATCGTCGGGGTCTCTCTACGAGTAAGGAAGATTGGCACTTTCTTCAACCCGGGCTTACTACCCTTCGCTATGTGGCCGCATAGCGAATCCGTACTCGCATTATTTCCCACTGTACATACAGGGTCCCTTATTTATTACTCACCACAACACAGCCTTCTCCCCTGCTATCTCTAATTAATCAAGAGAGTACAGCGCAACTCATGATTCATAAAATCATGACATCAAGTAAGACAACGACATAATGATGTCACTTAATCCCACCACATGCATGACAATATATATATTCCCATGAAGTGCACGTTGAAATCAGCCAATCAAAACAATGCCATCCACTTCAGCATCACTGATAATCTATTAAACAAATGATTCCATCAAATTGTACCATGCAGAGCTATAATCAATGAATAACGCATTCTTATTGTTTATGCACGGCACTAGTAAATCAGAGCAAAATCCATATACCAACATCACCAATGTATACAAGCTTGGAATCCCTTTCACATCAAATCAACCAACATCATCAATATAAAACGCATGGTTCCCATTTAACATTCAGTATCAAGTCATCACAAAAACTAGATATTTTCTACCTATTTAACAAAAAAAAACATCATTATTTTTCTCAGCCACAACCATCAATTTAAACTCACCATAACAACACAGTTCATAACTCTCAAATTCCAACAATATATATTGAACATACAACCACAAGATACAATCAGTTTAATTGTAAGCATGGATGGGTTTCTTTAGCTCTATCTCAATAGCAATTACATAACTGAAATTCACGTGCACTTACAACGAACCCAGGATAATTTGTAGCACAGCTCATGACCACCCCCCTCCCCCCCACAAGTATTATTATATAGTTAATAAGCTATGACCACTTTACTGGTTTCAATCCAACGAAGGAACTACAGGGCATAGCCACTCCTTGAGATAGTGCACCAAGTGACCAATTAAAATATGCACTCACAGATTAACCTATAAACCCATGCAAAACTGACCAAACTTCAATAGCGTTAGCACTCCCCCCAACGTAGCAAGACCTAGATTACTTGAAGTTGATAGTATTTCCTACCTGATAAAAGACCAGCTACCACCAAGAAGATATGTCGTACAGTTGTTCCCCCTTCTCCTGGAAACAAGGTTGGCACTCCAAGTTCACACTCACCCCTTCTCTCTCTCTCTCTATGTGTCTCGTTTCTTCTACTACCTTCTATCTCCCTTCCTCCCAGACTTTAAAAAAAATGGCTAATATTATTAAAGCTTATCCTGCAAGTTTTCTTTATTTCCTCCCATTTTTACATCTTAGCCCTCATGAACTAATTATTTACAAATATACCCCTCCAACACTAATTTAAAAGTTGAGGTTTATCTATTCATTATCTTCTTTTTTTCCTTTTACTACTCACAATTTAATTAATCTAGTCCGGACTTATTTATCGAGCTTTTTTAGTACTTTATTGTACACGTGTCACTCTCATATTCATCATTTATGTTATTCCAGGGTCAGGATATCACACCCATGGATAATGTGGTGCTCAAAAATAACTGGTCAGGCCGCATATTAGCTAAAGACTTGTGTCAACAAGCATGAATGCGGTAGAAGGGTTGACAACAAACAAGTCAGTAGTTCGTGATTGTCAACTAAGTTAGTTGACAAAATAAGAGCACAACCATGGATCACTGCAAAAGAATTAGTGAACCATGTGAAGGATAATCTGCAGCTAGAAATATCAAGGACTCATGCATACAGAACTAAGAAGAGGGCCTTAGAGATTATTGACGGGAAACATCAGAAGTAGTATAGTAAGTTGAGGAGCTACATGGCAGAGGTCTTGAGGACAAACATAGGGAGCAGCTGCAGTATTCTTGTAGATAGGGATAGGCCAAAAGATCCTGCAGTTTTCAAGACGATTTATATATGTTTGGCTCCTCTGAGAGATGTTTTTTTGCAGGTTGCAGACCCTTGATAGGTTTAGATGGGTGTTTTCTTAAAACACTTTATGGTGGCCAACTACTTACTGCAGTTTCTCAAGATAGTGACAATGGGATATATCATATAGCATGGGCAGTGGTAGAGAAGGAGAATGGAGATTCTTGGCTCTGGTTTCTTAGACAATTGTTAAATGACATTGGCGACTTTAATTTTAGAAAGTGGTGCTTCATTTCTCACAAGCAGAAAGGGTTGATGCAAGCAATTGAACAACTGCCCATAGAAAGCCAACAGGCCATAGAGGACAAGTTTTGTGTGCGACATATTTATGTCAATTTCAGTAACAAAATGGCCAGGTAAACAATTCATGAGACTAGTATATGACTCTGCTAAGTCAACCACTATGCAGGAGTTCAATGCTTTCTTGCAGAAGATTAAGGACATTGACTAAGAGGCATGGAAGTACTTGGATGACATAGATCCATCTGCTAAACGCACGTGCACTTGTAGGACTTGGGACTTTTCTGGGATCCCATGCGTACATGGTGTGGCTGCAATTGGGTGGCTTCACAAAGATCCAATTGCCTATGTTGATGAAGCTTATACCAGAGCAACTTACATGAGGTGCTACAAGCATAATGTTAAGCCAATTAATGGAGAAAATCTCTGGTTATCCATGGGGAGTGACAAGATAATTCCTCCACCAATTCAGGTGATAACTGCTGGTAGACCAAAGACCAAGAGGAGGAGAGAACATGATGAACCAAATAGCACAAGTAGACTGAAAAGAAGATATCCCCAAATAAAGTGCACCAAATGTGGGGCTGAAGGCCACAACAAAAGGGGATGCAAGAATCAACCAATGAACTAGGTAAGTGCATTATATGATGATGTAGATGTACTCTGTCATAATTTGCCCGAATTGATATATTGGGTAATTGTAATGTCAGCCACTTGGAGAAGATCATGCAGAGACCTCTCGAAGAGGTGGGAGAGGTGGGGTGCGTGCTTCTGGTAGGGCTTATGGCAGATGTTCTGGTAGGGTTTCTGATGTAGGTCCTTTTACTGGAAGAGGTGTTAATGTTGGTAGGGTTCTAAGGGAGGCTCTGGTAGGGGTTCTGTTACTGCTAGTAGAGATGTTACTGCTGGTAGAGGTGTTACTACCAACAAAGATGCTAGTTAGGAGACAACCACAAAGATGCTACGAAAACCACAAAGATGCTGGGGTTGCTGCTGGAGGTCCATCAACAGGTGGTACGACAACCACAAAGATGCTAGTTAGGAGAGCATAACTTACACATGGGAAGTCTTTGTGGGGAACCATTATTGATCCACCAAGGGTGCCTATAGAGACGACTTGGCCTGCATCGAGGAGCATGAGGAGAGTGTCTGCAACAACTTCAACTATTTAGGGGGCAACTTCTGTTGCCAGGTACACTAACATGTTGAATGCAACTCAAGCATCGACAAGCAACTCCATCCCTAATGCGTAGACCAAATACTACACTAAGTCGATGCTTGGAATTTTGAAGACAATGAGTTATGTGTTTTAGTACCATTTTGTTGCTACTGTGCAGTGTTAAACCAACCTAGATGGTATTTTATCCAGTGTGTAGGACACCATTTTGGACTATTAATATGTATTGAATGCAAAACTGTGTTTAACTGCTTTAGGGACCATGTTGGAACAATTTCTTTCTTTTAATGACCAATTTGTAATGCGTGGAACATATTACCATGCATGTAACGATAACAACAGGTGTCATGATGCCATTTGCCAACACCTAGATTAATTTTTTAATTTTTTTAAAATGACACGTAAGCACAGCAGGCCACTGTGTAACAATGGTTTAACGGAGGTGATGCCATGTCAGCATCTCTTCTACCCAAATTGACCAAAAATTGATCGAGTGGTCATTCTGAAACATTTTTACACTTTGAATTCCGAACTTGACACTTTTTGACTTCCAGTGACCAAAATGAAACAAGACTTATCTTTCAGTGACCACCAGTTGTATTAACCCATTTGACTTTCATATTTAACCTATATGATATGATTTACTTAAATCTTGAAAATAATAAAAATTGACTTGGTACACCTCATTTCATACAAACCATACCACCTAAATCGACTGTTCTCTAAACATTTTCGGGCGAGATTAGGAAGCATCTTCGAGCAGTGATTAACGATAACAACATGATTTTGATCGTAGAAAACAAAAAATAAACATAACAAGCAGCAATTTGAAAATGAAGTTACTATTTATGATTCTTTCTTATATTCTACTTGAGTACTGAGGTTCAAACTTATCCAACTTGACAACCGTGATTTTATTTTTATTCCAAAAGTGATCATCGGACAGGTTTTCTACTGCTTGCTCAAGTAAAACAATGATGTGACTAAAAAAAATTAAATAATTATAAAAATAAATGACTCCCCACATATTCTTCCTTTCACTCCTACCGTCTACCTAGTTGTGCTTGTAGCTCGATCGAAGATCAAGAGCATGGTCCCGTGGAAAAACAAAAGTCATTCATATCAAGTGATACATGAATTGCTCAGTAGTGCTTCGCCATTACCGTAGTTGACGGAAATAGTTTAATGGTAGAGCATAGCCTTGCCAAGGCTGAGGTTGAGGGTTCAAGTCCCTCCTTCTGCTCCTAGCTTCGTCATAGACTATAGAAATGGGGAATTTACAATGGACCTTCCTTAGCACAAGTTAGCGCTAAGCGATAGTAATTCCTTATTTTTTATTAGAAATTCAGATGAGGCAGATCATGAGGCACACCGTCTTCCATGATATCTCACCATCTCTTGCCTCAGATTTTTTGAACATTAAGTTACTTATCTTTTGTACACAGAAATGACAAGTAGTTGTTGGGAATGAATATCTAATTAATTGATAAGTACATTGGTATGTAGTTTTTATGTATTAGCTAGTTTTCTAAGGGTCATTCAAACTGATGAATGAAGATGAACTTAAGTTTCTTTTGTATGATGAATAGAGGTATATTAGTGTACATTGTTGATAATTGCAATGCAGTTGAAATTTCTAAAATTTGGGCTTTAGATTTGCTGCTACTATTTTTTTAACTACACAGATAACGAACAACATGATTTATAAATTAAAAAATAATAAATGGCTTTGGTTTATTTGCCCTAACAAATTTGTAATGCAACAAATAATGTCACATGCAAAAAAACATTCATGAGGTAATACAACACAAATAACGAACAGCAGAGTATTACTCATTTGAAGTTAATATGATTAACGTCTCCTACATCATATACCTTGACGTCCAAAGAAAAAACAACTTTAAACGAAAACAATCAATACATATAACAACAACCAAATAATGACTCGGTTGATATAATAAAATACATATAACGATAACTAATACTACTCATATGAAGTTGATATCTACTGCGACATTAAAAAGTATATATACACAACATCAGTCGGTGGCACCTCACTAATTATATGTAATAGACTCTAGTTATAAGTTGATGTTGTAGGGTCATTTTTACATAGTGAATGTTTAATGTGTGTGGCTTGATTCTCCATAACCCTTGTGAAAACTTACTCATGTCACAGGGGCTAAACTCAAGGATGGAGCAACTAAAAAGCCCAAGGAGGCATGTATCCTTCAACTAGTGTATATCCTTAAGAAACCAACCCTAATTTGTTCCTAGTAATAATGTAATTCTCGTATGATTTATTTTATAAATCCATTTTATATTAATGATGTTTACATTTTTTTTTGGCCTCAGGACAAGTTTCAAAACATTGTTTCAAAAAAATTTATTCAATTCCTCACGCATGGCATTAATCCAAGATTCATCAGTCACTGCATCTTTCACATTTTTGGATTCAAATTGTGACACATGACATAAATGATTAGGCTCATTTCTAATTTATTGTCGTGATTTCATGGTCTGTGACTTCGCCAAGGACAAGATCTTGAGGATGATTCTTTTTCACTCTTTGAGAAGGCTTTAGAATGTCTAAAGTAGATTTCCTCAAGGTTTTTATCAAGACATTAGTTTCCTCAAGGTTCTTGTTGGCACAGGTTCTGACATAAAAGTCAGACCAAAAATATGAAATCACATTTTTCGTTCTACTGCATAACTCTTGTTCTCTTTATAACCTATATTTCTCTGTATAACATTTATTTCTCTGTACAATTCTTTTTTCTATGTAATTTTTATCTCTATTTGACAGACCCAAAGCACAAATTCACTACTAAATCTTTATGTCCCAAGTGATGAACCTCAAGGTTCGGATTCGTTAAATCCTAACGGGCTCAAGGAACGGATTCACTACTAAAATATTAAATGTCACAAGTGTTAAACCCTAGGGTCCTAACTACTAAACCCTAACAGGCTCGGGTACCCTAAACATTGGGGTTCAAACTTCCAAAATTGATTAGAACTCTTTTTTCTGTAGAACTATTTTTTCTCTATTCAATAGATCAAAATTTGGATTCGCTATTAAAAACCTATGTCCCAAGTGATGAACTAGAAAGTTCAGATTCACTAAATCCAACAAATTATTACCATTTGAAGCACTTAAAGCAAGACCTAGATAATGGACCAATAATATCATCATAAAATGTACAGTGCTATTTTTCTCTATAGAAAATATTTTTTCTCTGTATAACATTCGAAAATGTTTTTTGACCAAATAATCACTTTCCGATGACAGATTGAGGCGAGACTAGTGACGTTGGAATCGCCCGACCAAGATGAATTCAAAGTCACCGGTCTCGTCTCGATTCATCTCCAAAAACGACCAGATCGAGGTAAAACACGTTCTAATTTGTGCCAACTATTTTGCCTTGATTTGGAAGTTTTCAATGTCGGATCTCGACAAGCCTAGTGGCGTTGGATTTGTCTCGGCCTAACAAATCTAACGTCACTAATATCACCTCGATCTGACACAAGAAACGATTGAATTGAGGCAAAAAGTGTTATGTACGTTTTGCCTCGAATCGACAGTTTCCAATGTCGAATCTTGGCAAGGTCAATGGAGTTGGATTCATCTCGATCTCACAATTTCAACGCCATTGGCCTCTCCTCAATCCAAAGTTGGAAGTATCCGCAGCGAGAAAAATAAATTTTCAATCATATTTGATTGTAATAACGACGACAAATCTGCAATTTCAAGTTTTGTCTTTAATTCAATAAATTTAAAAATTAACTGGACCTTAACTAAGAAAAAAATTCAACTGTCTTTTTACTCTTAAAAGTCAGTGAATTTAGACCTAAGCCTAATTTCTCCATTATTAATTGGGACAAGATACATACTTATGTATTTTGTTTTTACTTTTTTAATGATGAAGATTAAAACATTTAATTTAATGGTTGATATATGAACTATTTTTATACCATTATATATGGATAGACTATTTTGTAGTTCGAACTAAAATCGCTAGTCTCATATGTGCTAATGAGAGTAACTCAATTTACTGTCGTGAAAGTATTTTTAGTCTAATCCCTAATTCGATCATCTGCTAATTGGACTCAAGCTCAGCTCGGAGACCCTAACAGGGACCGTAGTCCTTGGCTGCATTTCGAGTCTCATCCTCTTTGGCCTAGCTAGGTGTCTTGTGTTGCTTTGATTGATCCCTCCATATCTCATCCTCATGTATCTCTCACTCACTCCCCAATTCAGACCTTCCGCTCCAATTTCATGCTCCTTCAACCCCCGAAAACCCCCCACAACACCACCAGCAAGAGACCTAGTCATAGACTTCGGGAAATACAAAGGCAAAATGCTAGGCACTCTCCCTTCAACCTACCTCAAATGGATCTCAAACAATCTCCGTGCCCGCGACTTCGAGTACTGGGCAAATCTCGCCGATCAAGTCCTTCAAGACCCTGTTTACAAGGACAGGATCGAATGGGAGTTCGCTGACAACATTTTGCGCGGAGAAAACAACAAGAACAACGCGAATCACAGAGCAGACGCTTCGTTGTCTGAGATTAGCGAGAGGTTTGGGTGGGACAATGGAGATAAGATTGGTTGGAGAAAGGTTAATTTCGAGCTTTTAGGGACCAGTAATGGTGGAAGGATACCTAGGAAGGTATCAGCTGCTGCTAACAGCGATAGTGAGAGTGAGAGCATGAGAGAAGAGAGAGTGAGGACAGACAGGGTTAGGATTTTGTCTGACAGCGAAGAGAGGAGGAGAGGGAGGAGGGAGAGGATGAGATTGAAGAAGAGAGACGAGACAGCCTGGATAGAGGACAAAACGGGGATTACAGAAGACAAGAAGGGTAAATTTGAAAATGGAGCTGATGGTGATAAAAGTCAAATTTACAAGCACCACCCATTTCCTGGACGTGAAGGACTTGTGAAGAAGGTGCTTCACAGCAAAAAATTCTCATAGATTGTTTATCAAATTTCACCTTTTGTTTCGTTTCATATTATTATTCGATTGCGTATAAATTTATTTTTATTGTCCTTCCAATCTTAAGGCCCTTAACCTAGATAAACTGTTACAGAGCAATCGGTCAGGATTTTTCTTTAATTAGACGTTCTATCAAAGAACACTTTCCAGTCAAAACTCATTTCTATTTTCATTTTCATTTTCAGTATAACTCAACCTTAACATTTCCATACACCCTCTCTGTAGCAGTAATATCTGGTTCGTAAAAACACATTTTTCCTTAAACCGAACTTTTCCTTTTCATGTAATGCAATGCATCGTGCTTATGAACAATAATTAATATATCAGCAAATTATATGCAACACATCACCTTCAAGAACACCAAAACCATCATCCTATCAGTCTCATCACCATTTCAATTCAAGCATATAACCTTACACATCACATTCTACAGAGACTATCATAACAGTTTTGTCGTCCAGTCATAGTAACCAAACAGCACATATAGCTATAACATAAATAAATCATTTATATCACAGTTCACATTTATTCAAGTCATCGCCAATTCGATTTCATGAAAACATCCCATCAGTACAAATTATCACCATACACAGTCACATAGACATCAAAATCAGTACAAATAATAGCACTTAAAATTCACAGATCACAAAGTTTCGTAATACAGTTGAGTACTACTTACAGTGATGTGCTCCCAAAATTCCCGATAATTTAATTATAAAGATTAGTCCTGAAACCCATACAATACCCAAAATTATAACATTATAAAATTTGGTTATGGTAACCCATAACAATATCCACCACTATTAACCTTTATTAATACTACTATTTTTAATCAATTTCTTTTATTGATATAATTAAAATTACTTAGTACATTATTCAACCGGTCAATCAATCAATTGTCCTTATTAATACATTTACCATGAATTAATATAATTTTAACATGAATTATGGTGATTTTTCATTAATTAATACAATTAAGCTTAATTAATTAGGGTAATATTCAACCGGGTCAGCCTGACCCGGTCTCCTCACAAACGCGGGTCAAACAGACCCGGTTAGTACACAAGACGGGTCTCCGCCGGAATGGGCGCGGTGACGGCCACGGACGGTCTCAAATGACAGAGGGAGATGCGGCGAGTACAGCGCCGGTTTCGTTTACCTGAGAGATGGCCGACTTACGGCGAATCGACGTCCTCAAGACCACGGCACCGCGCGCGTTCTCCCTCCATTGACGGGGGAGATAAGCTCATTTTCATCCGAAAATGGTACCATTGGTTTCGTCTCATCCTTACCGTCCTTCTGGTGTCTCCAGTTCCTTGATTCGCCACCGGATCAAAAATCGCGCCTTCCGTCATGCCGTCGCCTCCGTTAACCCGGTCACCGTTTGTTTAGGGTTTTGGCTGTCTCGATTTTCGTGCCAACCAGTTTTTATTTTATGTTATTTTTTTACTGCAAATTTACCTTCCTACCCTCCCATATCTTATTTAATTACACGTGCCACCCTCCTCTATTTACAATTCTGCCATCACCTGTAATTGTTTTTTTATTCTATTTCTAACTTTCTAAATTCTTAGTAATTTCATTTTAATTCCCATTGTTATAATTCTGGTTCTCATCATTTTTATTTCCCATATAGAATTGATGAAAATATTCTGATCCCACTTAACACACATTATTGCCCACCAAAAATCATAATAAATACCATCTAACTTGCTTTATCCTGTCACGTAAGTCATCCGACGATTCGGGGTGTTACACTTTTGGTCTCTTGCTCCTCCTTATTGGTTCATCATCCTCTTGTTCTCCATTTTGTTCTTTCTCAAAGTTTGAACCTGTATTCCTTTTCTGAGAGGTTTCGCTTCATTTGCAAGGAAATATTTCCTCAAAGAATTTTGAATCTCTACTTTCCATGATTGTATTTACAAGGATATCATCTATCTCAGATTTGTGTACTAAAAATTTGAATGCATTGCTATTTTGAGCGTATCCCAAAATATGCAATCCACAGTTTTAGGTCTGAGTTGGACTTGCTTTGGTGGAGGTACTGCCACCTTATCCAAGCACCCTCACACTTTCAAGTATTTAAAAAAGGGTGGTCTTTTATTCCACATCTCATATGGAATACTACCAATTTTTTTGTGGGGCATTTTGTTAAGAATATGATTTGCAGTTAGCACTGCTTCCCGCCACAAGTTTTGCGGTAGCCCAGAACTTATTAACATGAAATTAAGCATTTCCTTTAAAGTTTTGTTCTTTCTTTGAACAATTCCATTTTGATGAGTTGTATATGGTGTTGTTGTTTGGTGGATGATTCCAAACTCAGTACACAACTTATCAAAGAAAGTAAAATCATATTATCCTCCCCTATCAGACCCTAGTGTCTTGACCTTTTTACTAAGTTGATTCTCAACTTCATTTTTATACTCGATAAAGTTGTCCATTGATTTGTTTTTTTTCTAGTTAACAAATAAACATAGCAATATTGTGTACAATCATCGATGAATATAATGAAGTACTTCTTTCCACCTCCACTTTGAACAAATTTCAAGTCGCATAAGTCACTATAGATTAATGCTAGAGATTCAATACTTCTTTCAATTGCGTGAAAGAGTTTCTTGGCAAACTTTGATTCAACACATGTTTCACATTTATGATTGGCATCCAAATTAAATTTGGGAATTAAACCTAAGTTTGCCAATTTTTTCATTGTACCATAGTTATGTCCTAATCTACCATGCCATAAGTATGAAGAAAAGACAATGTAAACTGAAGATTTCTCTTTATTCATAACAGTTTTTGGGTACACAAATTTGCTATTTTTATCAATCATAGCAATGTTGGCTTTGAAAAGTCCATCACAAATATACCCCTTCCCCATATAAGTTTCATCATAGGAAACTACAAATTTATTGGATTCAACCACAATCTTGAATCTCTTTCTTATCACCACAGGCACAGAAATCATATTCTTGCGAATCTCTGGGACATGTAGTACATCTCATAGTGCGAACTTCCTGCCTGAGGTAAACTTTAGAACCACTTCCCCAGTTCCTTCAATAATGGCAGGAGCTGAGTTGGCCAAGTAGATCTTCTCTCCATCATACTTCTTCTCATAAGATGTGAAGAGGTCTTTATCAATGCAGATATGTTTGGTAGTACTTGTGTCTACCCACCAATGGCAAGTCTGTCGTCACACAGGCTGAAGACTATCAGTTAATTTTGCATGATGTACTAGCAGAAGGAATGACTCTAAGTGAGTCTTTTCAAGTGGCAACACTCATCGAGAAGTTACCACCTAGTTGGTTGGACTTCAAGAACTACTGGAAGCACAAGCGCAAGGAAATCAAAATGGAGTTAATAGTTCGTATCCAAATAAGGAAGAGAATCGGAAGAAAATGAAATCTCCAAGAGCACCTAAGGCCAACCTAGTAAAAACTTCCAAACCCAAGACTGATGGGAAACGGAAGAGGGAGCACCAAGCTAAGGGAAAGTAGAAGGAACAACCTCAGAAGTTCTAAGGTACCTACTTTGTCTATGAGAAACCTGGACACCGAGCCAAGGATTACAAAAGTATGAAGGAAAGGAAGACATAATTTCGACAAAGTATAGCTTCGAAAATGGTTTATGTTCTCCTCTACCATTGGGCTACTATTTATAGTATAACCTAGGAAAAATGAACCCTAAAAATTAGGGATACATAAATAAATTCCATTAATAAATTGAATTTAACACTATAACAGACATTTGAATTATTACTATAACGAACGTTTTGAATTGTTCTCATGTCCACATTCAATGAACCTAGGTAGTGGGTCAGTGCAAAAAGATAAGTCCAAATGGGCTGCGGATGCGCAAGCCCAAGCTCGAGCCCTGCAAGGCGGTGCGTGTGTGTGTGTTTTTTGGGAGCCCAAGCTCATAATGTAAAGTCTCTCTCCCACACAAAAGTTTGGGTTCCCTTGGGTCCAAGTCTTACATCCACCACTCGAGTTTATGAACTCATCACACACATCATAATTCTCCAATGTGGGATTCTCACATTTCTATTATTTTGCACTTGACGTATCATGTTTAACATGATTACTTTAGAGTCAATTGTCATTCAACAAAAAAAATGGTTTTTGACAACTTTCAATTTCAATCTCTAGTATTCAAATTGAAGATTATAACCCATTTAATTACATTTAAATAACACGTAACCATTTTTTCAATGCCCATTTCATTGTCCAAACCCTTGAAGCCTTTTTCGGGAGTCAAAACACGCAAGACAGACTAAGGTCATGATGGGGGATTAGGGTGGTCTCCTTGACATTCAATGGGTGGGGCATTACATCGAACTATTCTTCTACTTCTACCCACTTATTCTACTTATATTCTACTTCTACTAGGCCAAATATTGTGGACTATGTGTTGGTTTATCAAAACACACTTCATGTGACAATTGTGTGATGTTATGAATTTGTGCTAGTGTAGTAACCTTGAGGTAAGATACCTCATAATAGGTTTATGAGTGACAAATACTATTATGTGTATTAGTGCGTGTTTTATTGTATGAGTGTTACGTAATTAATTTGGACATGCATAATAAGTATAACACATCACTCTATAAAATGATAATGTGCCTTTTTATTATGATAATGCAATTAAAGGTTATGCCGTGTATATAGAAGTATAGATAAGGCACACCACCTAGTGGATAGGTGGTTGACTTAATATCTTACTTGTGGATAATTAACCAATATTTGTTAGGATTTTTTGCTTTATCATTATTTGTTTTTTCAGGATATAATCTTCAGATATTATCATAATCTAGAGATGTTTATCAAGATGATTGTGGTGCACTATAAAAAAAACGGTCATCAAAGATTAATGGGCACCAAAGCCACGTGTAGTATAGGCTATTTATTATTGCTTCTTTTTATTTTAAATTCTCTTATTATTTTAGATATGTCTTAGGGTGAGATCTTAAGTGGTTGTGTGAAGAGATAATTATAGTGAGGAGAGTTTCTTTATGTTTGTGACTCTTTGAAGACGTTCAACAGTGTTATTGGCAAAAAAGGAGTTGATAAGGAGTTCGTTGAGGTGAAATCTTCTGGGGGTTCAAAAAGCAAGCTATACTTTGTTGGGTTGACTTAAGAGTCAAAACATACACTGAATGGGATGTACAAACGATGTATTTAGGTCAAAGATAGGTTGTAATTTTGATTGGTTATTAGTGAATTGTTTTACAAGGTTGGTTGCTCATAGACTCGAGGTTTTTCCCAGTCAGGTTTCCTCGTTAAAACTGTAGTGTTCTTATTTGTTTTTATTTTTCATATTTGTTTTAATATTTTACTGACAAACCATCTTAGTGAGGTACACCAAATTTTTAATTGGTATCGAAGCAGGTGTCAACGTTGGAATCTATATCAACAAATCTGATACCACATTTCGATGGCTCAAATTACTCATAATGGAAAGCTCACATGAGAGCTTATATGAAATCAATATACGAGCGAGTTTGGCTATCTGTTGTTCATAGTTATATTCCACCAACAAGTATTGATTCAGAAGGTAATGATATTTCAAAGCCTGTTAGTACTTGGTTGAAAATTATTTTTGACCATACAAGTTGGAATAGCAAAGCAATCAACATCATATTCTTAGCATCAACAATTGATGAGTTCCGAAGAATCTCATATTATGAAATTGCTAAAAAGGCTTATGATTTGTTGGAGGTAACGCATGAAAGTGCAACTAGTGTGGAAAATGCTAAGTTCTAGCATCTAACTACCATGTTTGAGACTCTTAGAATGGTAGAAAATGAGAATTTTGATGAATTTTATGTTAAGTTAAGCGATATCTCTAATTCATCGTTTACTCTCGATGAACCCATTCCTCCAAATAAGATCGTTAGAAAAATTTTAAGATCTCTTCCAGAAAGATTCATGACGAAAGTTGCAGCTATTGAAGAGAGCAAAGATATTGATTCTATCAAGGTTGAAGAATTAGTAGGGTCATTGCAAACTTATGAGGTAAACTCATGTAGTACTCGTTATGATCGATAAGTTGAACACGCAGCCTTTGCAACCTCTAATAATATTTTTTAACTTCTTTATCCATGTGATTGCAAAGGAAAGAAGTAACTTATGCTGCCTCTACTCAACGATTATGAAATCATTTTTGTAATTTTTTGTTAGAAAAATTTTAAGATCTCTTCCAGAAAGATTCATGATGAAAGTTGCAGCTATTGAAGAGAGCAAATATATTGATTCAATCAAGGCTGAAGAATTAGTAGGGTCATTGCAAACTTATGAGGTAAACTCATGTAGTACTCGTTATGATCGATAAGTTGAACACGCAGCCTTTGCAACCTCTAATAATATTTTTTTAACTTCTTTATCCATGTGATTGCAAAGGAATGAAGTAACTTATGCTGCCTCTACTCAACGATTATGATATCATTTTTGTAATTTTTCTCGCAACTGCTCTACCAATGTTGTAATGGGTGCACCTCGCACTTCGCAAAGTACAACATTTAGACATTTAGCAATATTTGTTGACATTATTGTAAATCACTTACCAACAGCATGTGATCGTGACCACTTATGAAAGCTAGCTTCTAACAAATAGGCATATGTCCTACCACTATCAACGTAACGAATCTAATTCATTAGATCCTCAAACTGTATTACACGATAATACCTTCACAGCTTTCAAATATATCATCATAATAGCATCAAGAAATCCTTTAGCCTTTATGTTTCGCTGTATGTGCACGATACATGCACCATGAAATGCTTTTGGCAATACAATAGAAACTACCCTCTCAATGCTAGGATTCCTATCTGATACTATAACCAACTGTGAGAAATCTTCAAATGCAATGACAGTTCTGAGTTTCTTGAAGAACCATTCCCATGGTGCATTATTCTCATAATCTTCAATCCAAAATACAATTGGATAAATACATTCATTGCCATCCAATGGAGTGGCAACAAATAGCGTGCCTAAGTACTTGTCTTTCAAATGAGTATCATCAACACCAATCATGGACCGCATTTCAGTATAGAAACCATGTACACCAGAACCTATAGCCATGAAAAAGTACTTGATGCGAGTAATTGTCACCGAATTATTTCTCACTAACACTGAACAGTAATGTCATAAGTAAGCATATGATTCTTCTGGGTTTTGCCTTACTGATTCTAAGGTAGATTCCCTAGCCCTCCATGCTTTATTGTAGCTGATATTTACTCCATATTATTTTTACATATTGTCTATCATGTCCTTCGGTAGGTAAACACGCCCAATGCCCTCGTACATTGCTCGAATACGATCCTCAACAACCTTTCTTGTGGCTTGTCTATGGCCGTGATCTAAAAAATCCATCGAATAAATATGAATATCATTAAACCCATTCACAATAAAAATTTACGTTTCTATGATCTTTGTCAACCTCATGTGCCACTTGCATCCAACGACAATACACTAAACCATCAATAAGTTTTTGGTTGACCTCGTCACCTGGAATTGAAAGTTTTTAGTCATAACATATATAACAATGTGCCTCTATAATTCCTTCTTGTTTCTGAATACCTCACCAACCTTGAACAAACTAGATGAGCTGTTATTTGTGCCAAGCACGTTGCTACCACTATACTGCCCAAACTCGATGTTGTGTCCTGACACTGCATTCGGAGGGGCACTCAGATGTGAATTTGTATTCGGAGGTTGAATCACATCATCAGATGCTCTATTATTTGGATCATCATCATTGTCCACATTATATTCTCTATATACATCATTACATTCATCTTCATTTGCAAAGTCATCCTCTATTTGGCTCAAACCATTGAAATCAAAGTCTCTGGCTCTACCCCCTGTACCATAAATTGGTCAATGTCGAAAACCGTAAAACGACTAAAGGATGGTTGTTGTTGGAAAACGAATAGCTGCGTCTCTGGGACAAAACTCTCATTTTGTGAAGGAGGATCTTCATAACGTGGAATTGCCTGTGTTGTTACACAGAGTGGAGTGCCAACTCTTCGTGGATCGTCATTTTTCTTTACAAAGAAATGCCAGTTATCGTCGTTGCGTACAACCATTGGAGGCTTGTCGAAATAAGTGTTATGCATGAACTTCAAGATAAGATTGTTCGATGTACGATCTATGCCAGTAATTTGATATATTTTATCCAACAACTCTTCGAACATAGTGGAATCTTGGAGGATTATACCTTCGCTAGCACCACTTCTATACTTGTAAGCCCCTCCGAAGATTTCCCACTCCCCACTATAGATAACCACAAAGTCAATAACTGCTATAACTGCCAAATCATTAAACAAGTCATTAACTATAGTTGCTCAAACAAATAGTTTAATTTTACTCGAACAATTAAAAAATATACTCGAACACATGTTATGGATACTCGATCATTTAATATATATTTACTCGAATAGCATGACAATATAACTCGAACAAAAACTTTAAACTACTCGAACAATAAATAATAGTACTGAAACTAATATTTAATAAATCTAGGTAATTACTGGTTGAAGTCAAGTTCTTGTAAAAACATTATAATGTACTTCTTCATTGCAAATTATTTTTCAAATGCTAAATATATACACTATTATGCTATATTGATAAGTATGCACTCACATGTGATACATAGAGTCTTTAGCTGTAGGTTGAACTTGGGTACCCCGGTCTATTGCTTGATTATGAACGATGAAGGAGATGAATCATCTGTCATTCACTTGTGATGCTTGATTATGAGTTGTGTTGACTGTAACGATGCAATCAAGAAGAACTTAGTATCAATCGGGGTTTTCTATGGATTTTTTTTTTATGTTTCTGCGGTGTATAGTTAGCTTGAGGGCAAATAAGTCTTAAAAGATTAAAAAAGTGTTAGATTTCATTAATTTGAAAAAGAGTGTTAATTTTACAAAGTCACTTTTCAAAAATGTTACCTTTCCAAAATACACATATCAAAAATAGGTACTCTGCTGTGAATGAGATGAGAATATTTGAGATTTCTCATGAGCTAGCCCCTATAAAAACAAGGAGCTCTAATCTTTACTGATTACTACTCAAAGATCAAAGGTCTTTAAGATGATCTAGAAGAGTTTAAACAACCAGAAACTTGCTCATGTGGTATTCCTATGACAACTTCAACAAAGAAAGATAAGGACAAACTCATCCAATTCTTGATAGGACTCAATTAGTCTTACAGTCGTGCTTTTAGCCAAATTCTAATGATGAGTCCTCTACATGATGTTAACAAAACATTCAACCTACTCTTACAAGAAGAGAGAAAGCAGAACATGACACAGAGTCAACAAAATGTCGCTCAAGAGATCATGTCTATGGCTACAGGGAAAGTTAACGATAGAGGGAACAACAACAATAAACCTCTGAATATGAATT
The DNA here is from genome assembly GCA_963580455.1 of Euonymus europaeus. Taxonomy (NCBI): domain Eukaryota; kingdom Viridiplantae; phylum Streptophyta; class Magnoliopsida; order Celastrales; family Celastraceae; genus Euonymus; species Euonymus europaeus. The sequence continues at coordinate 19,597,132 of OY756968.1, read as the reverse complement.
TTTAGTAGGCTTTTGAGCAAAGGAAAGATTCTAACAACTCCCAAAATAATTCGCATGATACAAAGGAAGGTATGTACTACACTCACTATAAAAGAAACAATCACAACATCAACAATGACAAATGTTTCCGGTTACATGGGAAGAAACAAAGACAGAATTACAAGTCCTACTCAGCAAATCAAGTGACTGCTACAAGAACTAGTGACTCAGAACAACATTCCAATATGAAAAGTGAGTAATGTATACAAATCATCAATTTTTTGAAGGCCAAAGCTAATACAGAAACACAGAACTTACTCTACAGTTTGTCATATGTTGCTTCCACCACTACAGTGTTAGGTAATCATGTTCCTCATATTCAAAAGATACACAAATGGTTTGTGGACAATGGTGCCACATACCATGTAATGTGCAATATTAGCTTGCTCACCACACATTACATAGTGCCTAACTCATTTGTAAATCTTCCAAATGGTTAGAGACACAAAATCACCCATATGGGTGAGGTTAAACTCACACAATATCACATTACATTACAAAATATTCTTTGTGTGCCTTCATTGGGGTGGTGAGGATATTGAGATAGCGATAGTCTGCGATATAATTGTAGTGGAGGTGTTTGAAAAAATTAGATTATCCTATATGTTAAATTCTCATGTATTCATAAAATGTATTTATAAAAGTAGGTCATTCCAAAACCTTAAAGAAAATGTACAATTTTAGTGAATTTATGTTAATATCATTAAGAACTTAATTTAAATGTAATTTATAGACGTTAATGCTAAACTACATTTACACATTGTTTGGGAATGAGAGAGAAATGAGAGGAAAGAAAAAATGATGGCAAAATGAGAAGATTTTAAAAAGTATTAAAGCTATGCTTGACATGAGGGTTGGGAGGGGTTGGGAAGGGGAGGGTTGGGGAGGGTTGAGAGGGATTTTTGAGAGGGAATCATTGCTTGGTATGCATATGGGTTAGGAGGGGTTGGTTAAAAAATTTATTTATAAATTTCCTATAATGCCCATACCATGTTACTGATATGTCTTCCTTTTGTTCCTTTTCTCTTGATGTCATCTCTTTCTTCCTTTCGTTATTTCTTGGCCAAATATATGAAATGATTTATAGTTATGCAAACCATAACAAACACTATTTTTATGCAAAAATGAACCAAGTAGAGAATCGCAAAACTAAATTCGATGGCTTATAAAAGTGTCCAAAAAATTAGCCAAAGCACCTCCCTCTTCCACAAACTTGACAAAATAACAAACACATATAGAACTAGCCATCCATAAATCCTATAAAATAAGCTCCAACAAGGGGTCAAACAAAGTTTCCATGAAGTATAAAATTTCCATCAAATTCGCAAACCTGACAAAATAACAAAAACATATATAGAACTAGTCATCCACAAATCCTACAAAATAAGCTCTAACATGGAATCAAACAAAGTTTCCATAAAGTCTCAAATTTCCATCAAATCCACAAATACGACAAAATAACAAACACATATATAGAACTTGCCATCTACAAATCCTACAAAATAAGCTCCAACAAGGGGTCAAACAAAGTTGACATAAAGTCTCAAAGTAACATAAATATTTCTACATGGCAGCTTTACTCCTCCAGTTCTCTAGTTCCTTCAACAACCAACGCTTACGATGAGCCATCGGATACTCAACAAATGCAAAGAGCATATCAGAAAACTTGTTCAGAAATGTGTAAGCATCATCAATAACATCCAGCTCTAGACCCAAACATTCGAGTTGATTAAACAATTCATCTCCACTAATGTCCTTAGCTCGATGTGCAAGTTTGTATACGTTCACAATTTCTTTAAATTCATTCTTCAAATCATTATTTCACTCCTTCATTGTAGCAATAATTTGTGCAGAATCATTTTCACATTGCATTTTTTTTTTACATTTCTTTCTACTACTTGAAGCAGAACCTTCGTAAGGAGAAGAGACCTCTAATGCCACACTACATTGTGCTTGTGTTGGGGTTGCATTCAGCTCATTTGCTCCATCGTTATCCTCAAAATTAACGTCATATGACCCATCATTCTTTTTAACATTATCACTCATCAAGCTTTCTACTCTAATAGCCCTTCTCCATTGTTGTTGTAATTCAGTTGCATCAATTCTCTTTTCTGCATCAGCTCTATCAATTGCCCATAACTGTTCAAGCTTGTAGTAGTTCTAAATTTTATTGTTCTTCCATTTCACATCATTCTTATTTTTCTGCCAACACGTAACACACAAAAATAGTTACTGCAATATAATCTAGTTTGTCAAAAAACATAAGTTAAACATAAGTAAAACTATGGGATTTCGGAAGAAATACTAAGTTTTGGTGGGTCCCGCCGTATAGGCGGATCCCACCATATATTATATATATAATATAATTTATATATAAATGAATAAATAATAATATATACAAATTAATATCAAGGATAAAATGATAAATCTATATACATCTTACAAATCATTTTTTTTTCACTTTTCTTTCTCTTACTTTTTGAGTATTCAAACAACGGGAAGTAAAATTAACATTTTCTCCTCATCCACTCCATTTTTCGTTCTTCTCTAATTTTTCTTCCCCTCACAATCCAAACATAACGGAATTGTTTGGAAAGGAGAGAAACAAATGCGAGAAATAATTAGAGGATAAATTTTGGTGAACCCACACCAAAAATTTCTCCTCTAAATTTGGGGGGAAACTGTGTAGGAAGAGGGAGAGAATGGTGCGGCTAATATCTTTTTGCCAAATTTTTTAATAGTTGGTGAGATCCATATCTCTAAATTACAAAGTTGTCCCTAATTTTTTTACAATATTCAAGAATAAATGATAAACATTATTCTATCTCACAAATAAAAAAAATATAATTTTTGACTTTTTTTTTTCATTTTTTGATTTTTCAAATAAAAATAAGTAAAATTAATTTCACCTCTTCTACATTTTTCCTCCTCGACCCACTTCCCCAAACAGCTTAAATTCACTTCACCATAATTTTTAAAGTGATCCACTAAACGATTTTTGAATAACAATCATCTTATTACACCATAATAAAAATATCTTATCTCACGGCGCATTCACGGGTAAAGCATAAACTGATATTTATAATAAAAAAAAACTCCATTGTGCTTCCCGGCCTTTTCTGGGGAGTTTTATGAGAGCTCTGGCAATATTCTCTGTACGATGTCTGCAAGGCACTGTTTCCCTCGTGCCTCGTGCTTCCTTCTCGACCCCCATTTTCAGCTAAATTACAAAGACCGTAATTTACATTAATCAAATTCATAATCTGTTTCGTGAATATATTTTGCTGGCATCTGCATCAATTTGGTCAATTTGATTTTTTTTCATAAAAATGATTCATTGCTCTGCCGGGTCTCTTGGGGGTCGTGATCACAGTCTCTCCATTTTGGGAACACCCATTAACACAATCAATATTCAATATATAAATACTCATTACTACTTTTGAGAAAAGAGGGAAACAATAGTTATGGCTCACATTTATTGCGTTTTCAGTTCACTTTCTATCGTTTCTCTCTCTGTTTGATTAGGGTTTTCACTTTTTACCAGAAGCATCATTTCAGCTTCTTGGGGTTTGTGGGTTCCCACATTTGCTTTGCAATGGCTTGATCTCCCAGGTTGTCATGGTCTTTTGAGTTATTCCCGTCTCATAAGTCAGATAAGCTGGTCGGTTCTTGTGTGTTTTGGGATTTCTCAGGGTTCATGTGTAGAGGTGATCAGGTAACAGTTAGTGAACTTTTTGAGTGACATTAATTGGGGTTTTTGTGTGTGACCTTTGGTGGGTTACATTGTTTTTTATAATATTTTCTCTGCACTCTTGAGCTCCTCACTGGTGAAGGAATCTAGAGAACTTTTGCTGTGCTGTGCTGTGCTGTGGTTCACTTTGGGAATTTGGAAAGCTTCAAGATCAGTCTCTTGAATGTGCATGTGAGAAGAAGAATGTACTCTCTTGAGCTGTGCTAAGGCTTCATTTTAGGATAGTTGAGAATCTTAGCAAAGAAGCAGCACTGTGGGTTTCTTGAGTTTGGCAAAGTTCCTGGGTGGGTCATAAGATCAGTTATTCAAGTGAGCTAATAGTCTTATGAGGTTATAGATCACTGATTCTATCGCTTACTGGGGCTTCGATTCTTCGGTTTTTTCTTCTCTCTCTGTTATGATGTCTTCAACAAAGCAGAAGTTGGGCAGGATTTTGAATTCAAGATCTCACATTTGTGTGACATGTCTATTGGGTTGGCATAAATAGCAAGCAGTCCTTGGAATCAGAATATTTTTCTCTGGCTGAGAACAATTCCTTTTATTCTCTTTTGATTCTGGGGGAGACTTTCAAGGTTTGAGTTGGGAAAAAAGAATAAAATAGTCCAGTATTGGGTGCAGGACGAATCCCATTGGGGGCACAAATTGTGGGTGTTGGAGATGGATTTCTTCAAAGTTATAAAATTCAGGAATGCCCGAAAGCCAGATCCTGCAGAAAATTTATCTGTTGATCAACCGGTGCCGCCACCAGATGAACCAAAGAACGAGGTTTCTCATGGTGATAATATTGGAAAATCTGCTTATGCTGATCCATTTAATGAAGCTGAGGATGATGATGATGATTTTATAACAAATGAGGTTAAGAGGAGGTTGAAGGAACTTAGGAGGAACAGTTTTATGATGCTTATACCTGAGGAAGAGTCATGCGTGGAGGAGGAGGAAGAAGAAGAGGTTGAGGCTGAGACGAACCCTTCTGAGTGGCTGGATGTGGAGGCAGAGGGGCGGCGATGGTGGGGTGGGTTCGATGTTGTGTATGATAAGTACTGTGAAAGGATGCTGTTCTTTGATCGGATGGCTGCACGGCAGCTCAAGGAAGCTGGTAAATGTTTAAATTTTCATTTAGTCCGGTTATATTACCTGTTTCTTGGTCTAGCTTTACATATTTAAGGTTTCGGGTATTTGGTGATACATGTTTTAGTGTTCATGTGTCATGTGTGGAATGAGATCGACAACTTTGTGATTGTTTGGAAGTCTGAAATTGAAACACGAGTTGCACTTCATTACACTTTGAATAAGTTGCTGAATAAAGTGTCTAAATTCTAGGTTGGATGAATGGGGCTAAAAATGCTTCTATTGCTTTTTTCGTTGGATCTATACTTTAGCATTCTAAAGTTTGATTGATTTTTTAATTTATATTTTTTTTCTTTATCTAGGGATCAATTGAAACTTAACTTGAAGCTCTTCAGTCTTCTCATTTTAGTTGTTGGGATGGTGTGGACTGATAACGGGGGAAACCAATTTATTTATATTGCCTTGAAGATTGAATCAGTGAAAGATATAATTTTTCGTATTTGAATGTACAGTTTGAAGAGGTTTTCTAATGCAAAGCATGTCTAGGTCATTGATGTCCTGATAATTATTTCCTGGGAGTACGTTTTTGCATGATAAAACTAGTATCTTGCTTCCTATGCCATGACATGACAAAATAGCATGATCATAAGGTTGCTGCGTTTATTGGAATCTTTTTTATAATCTTACTCTGCTATTCAGGGTTTCTTTCGGTAGTATATTTTGGGAGCCACCGGCGATGTCTTCTAGCATGATTTTAAATTGTGTTTACATGATTGCGTTTCTAGTACCGAGGGTGAAAATATTTAATCCTAATCAAACGTTCATTTTGGTTTTGTTACAGTCTCCCTGAATCCTTCAACTCCATCACCAAGATCTGCATCTAAAAAGCACAGATCCCACCTTCTCTGCCTTTCGTTGAAAAAGCTTGAAGAACCTGATGATGAGACTGAGCATCTGCAGCAGCCTGATAATGATCCATATCACGATCTTGAAACAGCCTATGTAGCACAGACTTGCTTGACCTGGGAAGCACTCCACTGTCAGTACACTCAACTGAACCAGAAAATCTCATGCCAACCTGAAAGTCCCACCTGTTACAACCATAGTGCTCAGCAGTTTCAGCAATTTCAGGTCTTATTACAAAGATTCATTGAGAATGAGCCTTTTGAGCAAGGTCCAAGACCAGAAATTTATACTCGTGCAAGAAATATTTTGCCTAAACTTCTTCAGGTTCCAAATATACAAGGTAAGTCTGGAAATAAGAGAAAGTATTAGAGTGTTTGTTGGTCCTTGAACAGTATGTCTCCAGCGGTTTATTAATTTTGGCTCACATTCTAAAGCGTGGACTTGTTTTATGACCCTGCAATTTTCTGTGCTTTTGTTGTTAAGTAATTTGTTTTGTGAATCTATTCAGGTTCAGATCAAAGCAAGTCAGAAGAAGAGGAACCAGATTTCATGGTCCTTGCATGTAATCTGATCAGAATCATTCAAAGCTCTGTCCTTACATTTCACATTTTCTTGAAGATGGACAAGAAAAAATCGAATGGTGTGCGGAACATATTTGGAAATCAGAATCAAATAGCAATTCCACTTCAATTGATTCAATCTTCTCTTGATAAGGTAAGGTTTTGTCAGGCTATCTTGTTTATACATATCCCAAGTTAAAGATTAATTGCGGGGTCTTCTCATTGATGTAATTTTCTTGTCCTGCTATCTTTTTTGTGACAGGTTTCGCTTATCAAACGTTGCCAATTGTTTTTCTTTTCATCTGTAACTGCATGCTTGAAATTAATATTTGTTTGCAAATGCATTCAGTATTTATAAACTTATAATAATATAATAACTTCAAGTTTACAATTTTTTGGCCATTACATTTTGCAGTTGTTCTTTTACATGTCATTTTGCAATTGTTTTGTTACATCTCATTGCAACATGACTATATTTTATCGACAAAATTATATTTGTTTTGGTTTCTTATTTTCAGTTGCGTTCATGCTTGTAGCGATAGATTTAGCGGAAACAGTAATTCTTTTCTGGCTTCATGAAAATTTTCTTATATTTTTCATTTGCCTTGTTGACTGAACGTTGAAACTTTTTCCTAGTTATATTTATGCAGTATAATTTTGAATTGTATGCCTTCCTATTATGTTATGGAAGAAATGACCCACAAAAATATAATTTTCTTAGTTGCTTCTCCGAGTCTCATTTCTCATGCTGTAGCTGTGTAGTGGTACTAGAATGTAGCAATCATGCTACTGATAGACTCCATTGTTTTGGCTTTACTGTTTTGATTTTCTAAATACTGTTTTGTTCTATAAATTCCATCTATCTTGTGTGCAGAAAATAATGAAGCTGAAGGAAGCGCGTAAAAAGAGCAAAGGCTGGAAGAAGACATCATGGCCTCAAACACCTGAGGATGTTCAACTTCTATTTGGCCTTGTTGATGTTAAAATCTTATCAAGGGTTCTGAGAATGGTGAAAATTACGAAAGAGCAGTTGCTTTGGTGTGAAGAGAAGATGAAGAAGCTTGATTTATCGAACGGGAAGTTGCAGCGAGATCCTTCTCCTTCCCTTTTCCCTTGTTAGTCGCATGATTCAGCTGCACAGAGAGAGAGTGTGAGCCTCACCTCCCTACAAATTACCCTTCAATGTTGTGAGATGAATTTTATTACCTTCAATATGAGTGCAACTTCTTCATCAAACTGTGTTGAGATGAACAAGTATAGAAGAATTTCATAGAGGTTGTGTTTAGCTAGTGAGGGGGAGGTGAAGCAGTTTTGTGATATTGTAATAGTTGTTTATATCTGTCTCTCTCTCTCTCTGCTATATTGACGTAGCAGATGATATGCTAATGGATGCTTTTGTATCTGGATTTATTTCAGTTTGATTTTAGTTCAAAATGTTGGATTCACCATATTTTGTCAATGTGAAAGAAAACAATGCTTAGATCCACCATATTCTTTCGATAGAATCCAAGTTATAATATGGTCGTTGTGAGTACAGAGCAGATGAAAGAAGATACAGCTCCTACAAGCCTGTATTACATGCATTGCCTTTGCAATGAACAAGGAAAATAAAAGACGATCAATTCTTGCCTAATCGAGTAATTCAAAAACTCACAAAATACATTGCTCATCTGCAAACGACAGTCTAGAAAATATTCAACCATTAATCTCAACAAACGGGATGATAGAAAATATTCAACCATTAATCTCAACAAACGAGATGGGAGGGACTGTAATAATTTTACTATGAAATCTTTCTTATTTTGAATCACAATCATCCAAGTAGATTACAGTAAATACACATATAAGATAGGGTTCTCACATGAAAGTTTAAGATTAAGAATAAAGTAAATTTTATGAAGTCATTCCAACCTTCCTCGTCCCTGACAAAGAAACGATTCCAATGTTCAATGTGCTTGAAATGCAGATCAAAACCCTCTACATCTTCCGTGGAAACAACCAATAAGGCTGACCATTTTCACTGACTGCCATCCATCTGCAATCCACATAAGGTTGACGTCTAAGGAGCTAAGCCAAAGAAGATCATGACACACGTATTAATATGTAACAATCTCATGCTTTTGCAGAGGACTTATAAAACTATAAATATAATATGGAAAATCTAATATTAATATTATTATTAATATTGTGCACTCTTATATAATATGTCAAACATTTCGGCTGGATCTTAAAATTTTCCTATTTTAGTGTTTGGGATAACAAGCTTGTTCTAGCATGACAACCAATTGGCAATTGGTGATAGTGTAGTTGGTTAATCTTTTTGGTATAAAATTGTATGAATTTGGGAGGTCTGAGTTTGATTCTCACTAAAAACAACACTCTTGTGGCCACTCATTAAGCTTTGTCTTAAATTAATCTGTCGTTAGGTGGAAAATTTTTGTACGCACGGGTCTGATGGCTCGCGTTCGATCAAGTCTACTAAAGCCCAATCAACTAGGCACACGAGGCTCAATCTACACATTGACGCATTGAAACCCAATCAACTCGGCCTGATTGACACATATATTCACTGAAGCCAAATCAAATATGCCCACGAGACCTTATCGACACATTGGCTCACTGAAGCCAATCCAGCCCAACGGGCCTATGACCTGGGCTATGTACACGATAAGGCTCAAAGTCTTATGTGATGCCAGGAAGCTCCCTCACAGTTCCACCACCTAATCCAAGCCCAACACATGACAGCTCATAATTCACGTGAGCAAAATCACTATAAATACAAGAGGTTTCAACCTCATTAAATGATCTCTCAATCGCCTGAGGAAGATTTACTCAATTTTTCTCTCTTTAAAGGCTTTCACTTCTCTCAATACAAACTCCCTTATCAACATCTTACTTGACCGTCGAAGCTTTTATGGTCGGCACCATACTAAGGTCAAATTTCACGGTCAACCTAGTGTATCATTTGCAAGTTGTCAAGACCTCGATCGACTTTTTATTGATTGCAGATCTTAGGGTTTGCAATTTGGCATGTATCGTGAGGCCTCGATAATCATTCGTGTGCAAGTCCTTTGAAGCCAAAATGGAACACAAGAACATTCCACAAACCCAAAAAAGCAAAGAATCAAACTGAATCCTAATGGATCAACCTCTGTCAACCTTTTTTTGTTTTGCATAACACACGATTCAATGATTGAATTTTCATAGTAAAAAAACAAATAACACGTACAATGTGTGTTTGCTACTACGAGATTGATATGGAAATAGAAAGAGAGAACATAAAATCAACGGAAAGCTTGCCTTCCATGATAAAGTTCGGGTGTCGGCGAGGCTTCGTCGTCTCGTTAACCACATAAGGATGAATACCGAATGAGAGTTTGATTCCGAAGTGAAATGTATTTAGACTTAGTGAAATGTATTTATAGTTTACTCTAAGACCTTACTTGGGAAAGGTGTTGGGACGTGCACCCCTTCGAACCCCTCAAAATGAGGGATTGAGAGGTGTTTACTCAAATTAAAGGCTCCCAACCCCTCCCATACCAAACAAGGGTTCACTTTTATGAAACCCTCATAACCCCTCTCTTAAGCATAGCCTAAATCTTTTTTTATAATTTTGATCATAAAAAAATTAACAAAATAGGTAACACATAAAGTAGGATACTCTATTCTTATTAACAGTGTGCCGAAAGGGGATATTATTCCTACTCAGGGGGTTCATAAAATTATGGGTTGCGACAAATATTTGGGTGTTCCTCTCATGGTAGGCATAGCTAAGGCTCTTCATTTCGATGAAATTAAAGACCAGATATGGAGTTGAATAAAGTGTTGGCGGAGTAAAAGTCTATCGCGTGCCAAGAAAGAAGTGATGGTAAAATCGGTTCTACAGGCCATTCCAACTTATTTGATGAACTGCTTCAAAATTCCGTCAGCGGTATGTGAGGCCATTAATCGTATGATCAGAAGATTTTGGTGGGGGAATGAAACCTCTAAATCGATGCAATGGGTGAGTTGGAGAAAGATGTGTGATGCTAAGGAAAATGGAGGTATGGGATTTATAGATTTAGAGTCTTTTAATTTAGCTTTGTTAGCAAAGCAAGGGTGGCAATTGATCCAGAATCTTTAGCAGCCCGAGTATTGCGAGGTAAGTACTTTCCTCATGGTACCTTCTAGTCAGCAAGAAAAGGCTCTAATTCTTCCTATTTGTGGACAAGTTTAATTGTTGGTAGAGATGTTCTGTGGAATGAGGCTCGATGGAGAGTGGGAACCAGTGCGAATATTGGAGTGTTCACTAACATTTGGGAGTTGAAGGATTCAGTAATAGAGTTCAATGTCGGGTCTTCTTTGTCTTCGGAGGCAAAGGTGTCTTCTCTCATCGATTTCGAAGCGGACTGTTGGAGGGAGTCAATAATTAGAGATAATTTCAATCCTCCCTTGGCTGATAATATTCTTTCAATTCCCATTAGTCTCTAGTGGCCTCTAGACAAGTTAATTTGGTCTTGGAGCAAGGATGGGATTTTTTCGGTCAAGTTTGGTTACCACGTGGCTAATTCTTCACGCTATAGAGATCCAGCTGATGGTATGCACAACAACCAGGATATCCGAATAATGTGGAAATCCCTTTGGGCGTTGCAAGTTATCCCAAAATCAAGCACTTCATGTGGTGAGCCTGTGGTAATTCTTTACTAACTCGGGAAAATACACTTAAATTGCATCTCCCATGGAGTGTGGGGTTTGTGCTCAAGATTTAATTTAACAATGGAGAAATGTGAAGATGGCTGGAGGGAGTTTAGGTGATAGTGTTCGCAATGCAGTACATGTTTCTCATTGGCAACGACCTCTCATCTAGCTATGAAGGTTAACACTGATGCGGCCTTCCTGAATGGTGAGCTTGGAATTGGGGTTGTCATCAGAGATCATGAAGGTGAGGTGGTAGGCTCTGCCATGACTAAAGGACGGAGATGCTTGGATGTGTGCCAAGGGGAGGCAATGACACTTTTGACAGGATTACAATTTGCTTGAGACTGTGGTTTCCGATTCATTGTTGCTGAATCTGATTCATTTACGGTGGTTAACCATGTCCTTTCTATGGATCCAAACTTTCTTCCTTATGGAGTGGTGGTGGATGATATTCAATCTTTGCTCAGTTTCTTTATTCAGTCGGAAGTGCGTCATGTTGGTAAGAATGCCAATATGGTTGCTCATTCTTTGGCAAAATTAGCGTTAAGGCAAGAGCATGCATGATTGTTTTCTTATTGAGGAGATTCCTCATGAAGTTGCTCATCTTGTAACCCAAGATTTTCATTCAAGTTAATATATGAGCTTCGTTTGTGATAAAAAAATGTATAATTGAATTTATTATAAAATATAAATTTAGAAATATATTTCAAATTATGATTGAGTTAGGGGTATATAGTTTACATAAACACATATCATAAAATTTTAACTAAAATTTTCCACATTAAAACAGCATAGATCTGCTGAGAATAATATATATTTTATATTTATATATAAAGAAGTCACATATAATAGACCGGTCAACATGGGACAATTAATCTTGTGATAATTTCATGAACAAAAACAGTAACTTATCAAAATTGACAACAAATATGACACTATGCATAGATCTACTTGTCTTTCTTGATAGACCAACCTCATCCACGTCAAATATATATGAATATAGCTTCTGATATACGGGCCAAACTTTTGTTGCTTCAACATAAAATGCACTTCCCTTCCATAACCAATATAAAACTTGTAAAAACAATTAGAAGTTTACTTAAAATATACATACATCACAATACTATTATCTCGAGCGAAACAAAGACTATTGTTAATTAATATATACAAGTGATAGTCATCTTTCTTGCTAACGCATATGGAATCCTAGCCTCTTTTAGTGTCTTCTCGTGTGCTAACAATTATGGTTGTTCAGTCAGTCATGTGAGTGTGAATATTTTTTCCGAGAATGTTGACATTCATGATTTAATGACAAAATCAATGCAAAATTAATGTTAGATGACATGAAAAATAATATCAAACACTAAGCATATATCACCCAATTCAAACATATCATACAATCATGTATGTATGGATACATGTGGTGATGACTTTCTCACAAAAAAGTCCACATATCGAATAACAAAAATAATTTTAAAATTAAATATAACAAAAAATTTTAGCCTTCGATAGATTCAAATCCAAAACAAAAAAATGTAGTGAACAAAATAAGAAATGCTCTAATGCATAACACATCACACAAGCTTGTTGTGATTCCAGAAAGTTTGAATGTAAAGTGCCCCTAACCCTTATACACAAGCATAGTAAATTTTTTCTAACATAACGTTCTCAAAATATAACATTCAAAAAGTCACGAAAATAATAATAAAAAGATAATTTAAGGGATAAAACTTATCCTTGTAAGCTGGTTATAAGCAACCAAAAAATAAGTTTATTCAAATATTAGCTAGAATTTTATTCACTCGTAAGCTAATATGATAAAATCTGTGAATTTAGAAACTATAAACTCATCTCTCCATATGATAAGTCAGCAAAATCACCAATAACAAAATAATTCAATCCTAAAATCCACCAAATTCAAATAGAAAAAACTCAACTCTTTGATAATACGCGAATGATTTAAGAACATATGACGTATCACGGGAGATCCCACAACTGGTACTGTCAGCATACTAAAAAATTGTTGTTAATGCATATTAATATTTTCAAATGCAATCAAATGTATAAACTTGGAAGGGGCATTTGCTGGAAAGAAAGAGATGAACATCATAATTCACGTTGTAATCCATATGTTTCAAAGGCTTTATTTTCATTGGAGGAACTTTTGCTGCTAATGAATCACATTGTTATTAAACTTAATTCCTCAAAATCCATCAATATAAAATCCAATATAATTATACAAAATCACACAAATTTCATAATCAACCAAAAGTAATAAACTTGCATTTGGATTTAAAGCTCTCATAGCCGCCTGGACATTATAAGAAAAAAAATATTCACGAAAATTATGAAGGCTTAAAGAGTTTGAAGAAACAAAGGAGTAAAAAACTTGTATTTCACATTGACGGGCTTGTTTAAAATATTGTTCTTGATCAAATTTCCTCTAAAAAGCATTATCGACCCCAATAACACTGAATTTTTTCCAAGAAAATAGAACACCATAAACAAATCAAAATTGCTATCATAAGAAATTTCAGTGCCATAAATAAAAGTCAAAATCTTAGATTGGTCATCATAATTTTTTGAATATTCAAAATATTTATTATATGCAATATTAATTTTCGAATTTTGTTTTCAAATTTTAAAATTGTTAAATTATAATAAGAATTCTTAAACTATAATCATTTTTATTTTTAGGTGTATTTACATAACCAATATTTCTAACCATTATCAATATTATACATTTAAAACATAGTTATATAGTCCAAACTAATATTAATTTGAAATTATCCGTTTATGGTTTGTATAAGATAAATGATAATCATAATATAATTTAAACATTTATGAAGGATAATCATTAAATTAATTATTAAATTTTAATTTACATAGCAATAAAATGAAAATTATAAATGGTTGTTAGAATACTAAAAGATAGAAAAATCAAATATGTTTACGGTTGTGACCAAACAACCAAGGCTTGGTAAGAATTAAAGATTTTTATCTATTAATAGGTTTTTGGTTTACAAATTGATTGGTTAGTATTTTTATTATATCTTATCACCTACTATATCTTTGGTTTAAAAATATTTCAAATGTCAATTAATTTAGGTGAAAAAATTAATTAATATTATAATTTTTTTTTGTAAATTTAGGAGGAAAAAAATTGAAAGTGTATTCTACTTTTATACATTGTATGATGATATATATATATATAGTTGTTAAAAAAGTAAAATGATTGCTTTAATTAATTTTTAATATACTAAAACGATTAAAAATTAAAATATGTTTACGGTTATTATAGTCTAGTCTTAGTTCAATTTAATTTGAAATTATTTTTAATAGTGATAAAAGATAATTATACTATAATTTAGTCAAAGATAAATAAAATTATTAGATTATAGTTTATATATAAAGATATCTAAATGGTTCTTAGAAGACGAAAAATGATAGAAAATTAAAATTATATAAAATTGAAATGATCTCATCTATTAATAGCTTCTTGATTTACGTGGTTTTAAGAGTAAAAAAAAAAGTATTTTCTTGCTTTATATTATCTACTATATCCTATTATTCAATATATATGTAATTTACTAACTTTATCCACTATATTTTTTATTTAAAAACTTTTCAATGTTGGATGAGATTTGAGAGAATAAATTAATTAATTAATTAATATGTGGAAAAAAGTTTGGGAGGGAAAAAAGTGCGATTGTATCCTACTTTTATATATTGTATGATAAAAATCAAATGTTGCATTAGATATTCCGTTTTGTTTCTAAATTTTAATATGAGACAAAAAAAAAATTCTATAAATAATTTACTACATCCACTTCTCCACTTTGATGATAATACAAAGTATTCTCTTTTCAAGATGGGATAGTAGAGTTGAAAATGAAATTATCTGAAGAAATTAATACCCTTGCGGCTAGACTCTTTAACCCAATTTATCGTGTCATTAGATAAAAAAATTTATGCGTACGGATTTGACGGTACGAGTTTTTAATTTATATCGAATGTCCAAAGAGCAAACTTGTATAGTGTCATTCTCGTTACTAAAAAAATTGAAACTATATAGTTGGATATTTTATCCCCATATGATTGCATGCTTGTGCTAGTGTTTAAATTATGCATGTGATTAGTCTTCAAAATACAATGCAGATGTAAGAGAGATATAAAGTCAGTCTAGCTACTTGTGCAAAGAGCAATCCTGCAGTTAACTAATTTCTCGGGTTTTGGAGATTATTTCCAAGTCTCGAAGCTTGTAGTTGTTTTTGTTGATTAGAAGGTGAAGGCTAGAGAATATTTCACTTTCGAAAAATAAGTCCAAGTGAGATCACAATCCCAACCGCAACAACTTCCATGGCAGCAGTGCAAGACCCCTTGGGCACTTTGAGCACCAAACTATCTTCGATAATTTAAAAAAAAAAAAAATTGCAAGGAGAAAGTAATCCGGATAGTTAATTGCCATATCAAACCAAACTGACACCAGAATTTGGTATACAGAGTACAGACAAAGATAAAAGTTGGACCATCTAATCAAACACAAGCATCCTTGATAAAAAAAACCCTAACAAATTGGCATACTAATCCATCAAGGTCTGAAGGATGATGAAGCTTTTCACAAAAATACTCAAATGCTGACCTAACTACTATTAAGGCCTTGGTGCTTCCAATGGCCACATATATCATTCATCAGCCAGCATGTCGGAAAATCGTAACCTTCAGTGCAGAAACATCGGTGTTAATCAGCTCGAAGACACATACATCCCCTACTTGTAAAGCATTTTCCTTGACGAATACCGCACTTCCACGCCCAATCTTGCCTGTATTTGATTTGTAGATTGCAAGCCTAACTGGCCATGATTTATCTTCAACTGTAAGCATCGTGTCCAATGACTGCTGCTTCATCATATATTTGCTTACAAACATCGTCGGTACATTCTGCAAAAAGGAACAGATGCGAATACCATCACATTTAAACTTGATTGCAGACCATAAATGTTTTGAGGCACAAAATAAAAGAATCCTCTGCTAGGACAATTTTATGTACATGGATGCAGTATATCAGTATATGCAAGTAGATAACATAATCAATATTCTCCATTTTTATAATATATTTTGCAATGTAAAACTTACCAATCCACATCCTTGATGAACATAACTTCGTTCCATGAAGACCATGAAATAAGGATATTCAGATTTGAAACCATTAGCTCTCTGGACGGCTTTGTTGTTTTTCTTAGATTTTGGTAACCAGGTCCCCTCATCAGCCCCCGCTTCTTTACTTTTCAGAATAGTAGAAGTTTCTCCACCATCTAATCCTTTTCCAAGGAAAGTTTTGAGTTCATATATTGGTGATCTCCCAAAAATTTGAACAAAACAAGAACTCAATATGACATGAGCAAAAGACATGATTATAAAGTCGTACCAAATTGTTGTCCGGTTGTCCTCTTTCGAGAACGAGGACATGACAATGGCGATCTTGCTCTCGCTCTATGGTTTATAGTGAAGTCGTCCGATATTTCAACAGAGACGTCATCTTCATTTCTTTCAATCTCAGGCTCTTTAGGTAGATCTCCATCATGTTTAGGCTCCTCACAGTAGTAGATCTCCGTGGCACTCTTATCGAATATAAGAACATTGAATTTGCCATTTTCTTGGTATTCAAATACCAATAAGTGGCCAAAATCGAGAGAATAATGATCTACAAATTCTCGCCAACCATTTTCAAACCAAACATTGTCACCATGTTTGGACAATTCTACATGCCATTCTGCACCACTTGGAACACTAAGGAGCACTGAGTTGGGTAGGCTATTGCTATATTTTCTAACAAACTTTCTTGGTATCCCCTAGTAGGAAATGGAAAGAAAAAAAAAACATTTCAAAAGTAAAAACGCTATATGATGCTTTCTGAAGATAAATTGGGGAAGAGAACACACACTCACAAACTGACAAAAGAGACTGAAAAAGAAGTGAAAGAACATAGAGAAGGTTAAATTTTTTGTGACAGAACATCATTATACAATTACACTACAGATTCAAATGCTGTTTTTCACGACAAATTTAAGGGAGAAAATAGATTCTTACAAGCTTTCCTTCTCGAATGGCTTCATCAAGGATTATCTTGAAGAAATGGCTCTTATGGGATGTAATGAACGAGCTTTCCTCATCCTCACGATCACCGTCTCTTGGTCTGGTGGAACCCATGGCTTATCAGTACCAGAGTATCCTCTTGGTGAGAACCCTGATCAGATGAAAGCATATATAATCACCTCAAAAAGGTGGTTCGCTGAGGAGGGATCAATCAATAGAGAAAAAAAAAGAATTAAATGAAGAAAATTGAAAGTTAAAATCCGCCTTGGAAGTAATGAAGATAGTAAAATCCCTTCGAGGAATGATTAATGAAACGGCGGAGTTGACGAGACCATTTTCGTTTCAGACTCCAATCCATTGATGGAAGGGTGATGGAATTGCAAGCGGCAAATGACCCCAATTCGCTCAACTCGCTGATAAAGAAAGACGGAGAACATTCAATGGGCCTCAAAATGGAAGGCCCAAAATAGAACTTATGGGCCTGCGGTCTGGACTTTTCTCCGAAGAAGAATAGGCAATCCACGAACATTAAACACCTTGGAATAAGGATTGTTTAGACTTGAAAGCGTACACACTTGTCATCATTCAAGCGACCTAGCAATTCTAACCGTACGTTTTCTTGACTATTCGAAATTGTCACCAGCTGATGTTTTTGGTAAGTCCACACCCAATCAAGTACAAAAGGAATCTATCTATCTAAAAATACTATAATAGCAGGATTTAATAGCTTCTAAGGCTATCCGTGGCCTCCAACCTGCTTCACATGCGCGCCGTATATTGTAGCCCAGTTAAAAAAAACGATGGTTTATCAGAACAACACCTCTCTTCTTCCTGGTCGTATCTTGCATTCCTTCACTGTAAACACTCCACCCTTATCACTCGCGCTCCTGCCGACTTCGGCGTCTCTACCTCTACTCGCGAGCCTCGCTGTCGTGCTCGACGTTCTTGGACCGTTCGATTGGCGACTGGCTTATTCACCCAACACCGTTGGATGTGCTTTTTGGTTACTTCGATCCCCTGTCTGATTTGCTTTATCGTCTTCAGATCATGCCTCATGCCTATTCTTTTTCAGTTCTGTCTTTCGCAGGAAATGGTATGAGTCCGAATTATGTGGCAATTACTTCTTAATTACTTCTTCGTTCGCGCGTTCCGTTCTTCTTCTTCGTTTGATGTTTTGTTTTTATTCCTTCTTCGTACTCCGGATCGAATGATTAAGTTTTCTCTCATCTACAGCTTCCCCACCTCCTTTTCTTTTTTGATTTTGATTTTGTCTGTTGCAGGAACCATTAGAGGTTCGTCCTTCAAGAATACTTCTATCTCTCATTTTGTTTTGGTCTGTTGCACGAGAATGATTCAGTTATCCTTAATATTTGCTTCACATGCGACAATTTTCCTTCATTGTTATTAGGTTTTGTTCATTTGAGCTTTTGTGTATGCCTTACTAGATTGAGTTTTCCTTTTAAGTTTTGATTTCTAACAGTGATGAAGTGTGCAGTTCAAATATTTAGTTCAATTTTTTGTTGTTGAATTCTTTAATTTATGGCCAGGGTCGATGGATCGGGTTTGGACCTAAGAAACAAAGCAAGGGTAAGTGAATTTCTAATTTTCAAAAATTGCAAAATATTATTGCTTATGTTGTATGGATTTTCAAATTCAGTGGAGCAAAGTTAGGCTCTCTAGAATTCTTAATGGGTGAATGAAAGGGCTATAAGTGGTCCATTCTTAATAAGTCTTCCATTTTGAACAACCAAGAGACAGTTGGACCCTTTTTTCCCCCTTAATTGGGTGGTACAACGTTTTAACGTTTGGATACCAAAAGAAGAGGACCAAGCACTTGTCTAAGCTTCTCTATAGCTCTGTTGGTGCCATTTTAAGGATTCCTTTTCGAGGTTAAGCTGAATCACATTTTCATCTGCCTTTTCTGTTTTTTGTCGATTTTACTGTGCAGATCTAATAAGCTTTGGATGATATTTCTTTGTTGATACCTATGTCAATCTTATATAGGTAAGACTATTGTTATAATTGGGCTTTTCATGGCATTGATTTTGTTTTCGTGTTATGTAAAATTGTTTTTGGGTAACATTGTTTTGTCAGTATATGAGTTAATTTATTACTAGGTATAAAATTATTATAACCCTATGAAAACGCTTCCAAATATATGATAATCATATATTTTATTGAGGATGCTTGGGCGTATCTGTGACTTGAATTGTCTTGCCAAGGATGCTTATGTTGCATATGTTATCATTGCTGCATTTGCGCTTCTTTTAGCCTAGATCAACCATTCCTTGGGGGGTTTTGCTTCCTCGAAGGCCTTCTTTCGTGTGTGTTTGTTCATTTATGATAAATCAAAAGAAAAAGTAGAAGCAGAAGTTATTCCTGACTCCTTAATTGAGCATATGGTTTAATGATTTAGTGTAACTGGATGGTGATTTTAAAAACTAGATGAACATGTGAATTTTGAAAACTCTATCAAATAAATTGTGTAAAGTTTGCAGATTCTTAGGTCATGCTTTTACTTGATTTATCTGACACTTGCAGTTTTCCTTTGACAATTTTGTATTTAGGTATTAACCTCAGCTTCAGAAAAACTTGATTTATCTAAACGTGATTGCTATTGCTCAACAGCCAGCCCAAACATTGCCGGCCCAGGTGCATAGTTGACCTCACTGGATATAATCTATTCTTATCTGCTATTGTTAAATTATGCAAAATCTATGAATTAGTATATACTTATTATTTTATATGATGTGAATTTGTAGATTTGATTATATACGACGGTTAAATAAAGTATATATGAAAGGAAATCTCACAATGATTCTATAGGTTGTTGTGAGCTTACGATTTTGCTGTAGGATGGAACGATATTGATGAATGCTATGTTTTCAGAGAGGAATCTTTCAATGAAATGAATATAGCTCCTTTAAACCTTTATCTTCTAATTCATAGCTGTCAGTTTATAATTTGATCATGAGTCTGGAGCGCTAAAGATCTATCGTGGCCTTGTGGGAACACTTTAGTCTTCAGCTTTTATGTAGCATGTTTGTTTTGCTTGCTTACCTATGTTTAGGTAGATGCATCCTGTCCAAGTAGCTTTAATTGAGAGTTTGTAAGGTTAAGTTGAGCATATGAAGTATATTTTGGCATCTGCATCTGTTGCTCTCAAAATTTGACATACATCTTGAGATATGGTTCTCTAGAAGCATTCTTTGGTGAGCTATTCTTGCAAAACTAATTATTTCTTTTTCCCCGGATCTTTGATTAAATATTTTATTAGATTTCCTTTTGGACTCTTCAGTTTAAAAAGTGAGCTTCACTTTTTATTTGTTATTGAAAGTGAGTAAATTGCGCCAAAAAGAATTAAAATTTGATAGAGAGCATAATTTCATCATCTAATTGTTTTCTATATGGTGCATGGTTGGCTTTTTGTGAAAGTAGTACTACAAGTTCTATTTGGATTTGTTAACGCTGCCACTGTTTTTCATTGGTTACTTCATTCCATAGTAGTTAAAGCGCAAAGCGCACTTGAAGCGCTAAGGCCTTGCATTGCTTCAAAGCGCAAAGCGCAATTTAAGCGCACGCTTCAAAGACGAGAAGCGCAAATATGAATCTTGACAACAAATTATACATATATTGAAATACACAAACCAATTAGTGGATACATAAAATAATTAGTGGCTTAGTGCTGCCAAGAATTAGTGGATACAGCTCTTAAAGACTGTGATCCTCATATACATGATAAGCACAAATGGCAAGCCCAGGTCTAATGCTATAATTAATCAATGATTTAAAAGAACTAAGCATTTAATCAAGGATTCCAAAATTGCAAAAAAATAAAAATAAATTGCTGCAAAAAATAAACACAAAAGGCATGATAAAATCATAAAACAATATGAATACAGAGAAGAAGTAAAGAACAGAGAAGAAGTGAAGAAGTGAAGAACAAAGACAATAACAAGAGAGAGAGATGCGAACGAGAGAGAGAGAGAGAGAAACTAGAGAGAGAGAGAATACATGGATATCAAAGACAGAGAGAGGAACTGAGCTCCTTGGATGATGGCGTCAAGTGCGATGTGCGAAACTAGGGTTGCTGCTAGCCAAAGAAGAATGGGCGATGCGCTGGAAGAGGGTGAAGTGAAGTGTGATGGTGCGGAACAAGGGCTGGACTGAGTTTGTGAAGGCTAAGCCCAACAAAAAGTCAAGCACAGGCCCTCGTGAGCTTCGCCTGTCTCTCGCGCTTCGTCTCGCGCTTTGCCAGAAGCGAGCGCTTGTCTGCGCCTACAGAATTGAGGCGATGCGAGGAGGAGCGATGCGCTTCAGTCGCTTTTGACAACTATGCTGCATTCCCTGGGTAAAGTTATATTTGGTTTTAGGTTGCTTGAAAAAATTAAATTGTAATGTTCTTTTATGTTCTTTTGTTTACGTTTCTTGCTAAGTAACTGTTAACAGTTGGATATCCTAGACTTAGTGCACTCAATTATTCTGGTCATACCAAAAGCATAAATGCAGCAGAAGCCTGAGATTTTATCATTGGTAATTTATGCTCACTAATTTGAATGTCTTTCCTTTGGGACTTCTCCTGCGACTCATCATTATTAGCTCTCTCGGTGTTAGTGGCCTCCTCACCATAATACTGCTATCATTTTCATAATTCTATTTTTGTTCTGGTGGAATACGAGAGCTCATGTCCAATTTTATCAAGGAAGCCACAAGCCCGTGGGTGTAGTGGAAAGAGGCATTCCAAGAAGGAAGTTCTCACAAGACTTAAAAATCCAGTTGCATAGCTAGTGCGTGTACTTTCAGATACACAATGAGAACGAAGATAAATTTAGCACGCCAAGTCGCCAATGACTTCCTCTTTGCACAATTGTTGCTGATGACACAAGGCAATTAGCTAGGAGGGAAGGTTCAGTTACTACTTCCAAATGGAATTGGTATTACCATTTTTTAATAAATAATTTTCATTAGAGTTATTATTCTACATTCTGGATAAGTTTCAATTGTGCCATCCTATTTTGTAATGGCATTTTCAATCACCTTCATATGAGGTTTCTCATTTCTCAAGTATATTTGTTATAAATTAAACTAGGTGAAACAATTTGAGCATTAGAGGAAATGTCTTGATTAGATTGTTGTTTAGTTGGTTTAAAATGTTGTAAAAAGGGACCCGCGGCAACGCGCGGGCTCTCTACCTGGTATTTATATAAAATGAAGGCCTTCTGAATACTTTACCATGAGCCACCTAGGAATAAGAGAGAAAATGCAATTATGAAGTGTATATCTATTTTATTCTTAATTAAATTAAATTTTATATTTTTAAATATATTTATATATTATCAATATCATTAATTAATAATATTATATTTATACGGAAAAAAGTCTCTTAACCTAACTATGATGTCGATCGCAACTCATTATATTTTCACGATAGTTTTTGATCTCTTCACGAGTTATTGAGATAGATCATCAAATATATATTTTATTGAGGTAAAAGCACAAAAAAAACTTTTGTTTGATTAATTTCAAATATTGATAGTGAGGAAAAATTATCTACATAGGGATTCAAGAGATATAATTTGCGATTCAAGAGATATAATTTGCGATTCAATGTGATAGAGAGATAAATATTATTGAGGTAATAATTATCTAAAAAAATCAAAATTCATAATGATTAAATATTCAATTGAGCAATTAAATATGACAAGTCCTTTAATATTTCTTTTGTCCGTTTCACCATAACTCAAACTTCAAACTTCAAACTTCAAACATCAAATTGGCCACTCATAATTTAATTTTAAATCAAGATCGATATATCACAACAAAATATTATACTTAAAGAGCCAAAATTAAACATCATTTTAAAAAAATACTATCACAACATTATTATAAATACCACTAACTTTAATATATATATAAGGTAATTAACATCATACTTACGTTTAAATATTGATGAAGATACTTATATAAAATGAATAATCTAAAATAAAATTATTTTTATAAAAAATATAAATTAAGATCATGATAAACAAACTTCATAAACATAATGTGTATAAGTTACGCACTACTGTAAATTTATGTTTAAAATCTTGATAAAATATATAATTTAGAGAAAAAATTTCGACACGTACAATAAAAAAAAACCATACTTCAACCAAAAAAAACATGCGAAGCCCAGGCATGCCGCTAGTAAATTAGAAAAGATCCACCACGAAAACATTACGCACATTCACAATAGAACATATAGTGTTTAATGAAAAAAAAACCTAATATAGTTACTCGTTCACTTTTAGATTAGGAATGAAAATTTGGCCCCAATCTGACATGTCCCGTCTCGACCTATGCGGATTTTCTCCAATTCGACATTGAGACAAGACAGTGGTGGGTCAAAAAAATTAACCCGCATGAGAGATGGGGCCGGATTAGCCCCGTAACCCATTCCGCTAGTAACACGATACTACCTAATACTGTTATGTACTTATATATATATATGTATACCTAAATTACAAAATTCTTTTGTAATACAGAGATATTTATATCTCAAAGCATATAATATAATAATTGAATTGATATTGATAAACTTTAAATCCTAAGTTAAATTGACTTGAATCCTTTAATATTGTTACAATAGAGATTTAGAAGTGTAGATGTTATTTTGTTTGTTGTGTGGTTATTTTGGATTTTAAAGGTTGATGTTGGATAATTTTATTACAACTTATTTATTTAAGCTAATGTTATGTGATTGTATTGGTTGAACATATTTTTAATTGGGGAATGCGGGTTATTTTGGGGCAGGGATGAGGCAAAGGACTTGCTCCAAAGTGTTGGGCGGGTTCGGGTCAAGGCTATGGGAGTGCGGAGTAGGGATGGGGCACCAATGATCTAGCCCCGCTCGTTACTGTCCCATGATACATTCGGCTTAAATGCCCAAGAAAAAGACATATATGGTTACTTAAAGCTTGGCTTTTTCATGCATAATGAAAATTAAGAATATTTCATACGTTAAATAGTTTGAGAATTGCAAATGACGAAGAAGAAGAAGAAGAAGACAAGGCAGATAAGAAGAGGTACAAGGCAGACAGAGGGAAGTTCACGTACATCATATCTCCACAGATCCAGTACAAATATATAAGGCTAAAGAGCCATTAAGAATGAGTCATTGAGATACAACAGTTATGGGGCCCAACAGATCTATAAAGTCCAACAAGATATGGACTAAAATAATACCAACTTAAGATAATATAATTTTACATAAGAATTGTACATTATAAACTCTAACACCCCACTTCAAGATGAACATGATATGGTTTCATGTTAATTATGCAAAGAAGTCTTTTTTAGAGTCAATATAGGGACTTCTTTAGTTAGAATATTAGCTGACTGATCCTGAGACTTGAGATAGCAGAGCTTGATAATTCCTTGTTGCACCTTCTCCCTACTAAAATGGAGGTCTAACTCGATATGTGTTGTATGTTCATGAAATACTGGTTTCCTTTGCTATGTGAAGTGCAGCCTGATTATCACAATGAAGTATCATGGGATGTTGAATAGTAATATGTAGCTTTTGAAACAGATTAGACAACCATTGTAATTCTGTTGTAGCTGCAGCTAATGATCTATACTCTGTCTCTGCTGAGGATCTTGCTATTGTACTTTGCTTCTTTGACTTCCATTAAATCAAACATTCCCCAAGTTTGACACAAAAACCTATTACAGACCTTCTTGTATCCTTGCATGATGCCTAGTCAGCATCACAAAAACCTTGCAACTGCAAATTCTTATATGCAGGAGAAAATAGTCTATAGGCAGTAGTAGTTCTAAGATATTTAACCACTCTGTATGCAACATTTAAATGACAATCAGTGCATTTTTGCATGTATTGTGCAAGATTATTTATAGCAAATGTGAGATCAGGTATAGTTAAAGACACATACATGAGTCTGCCAATGATTTTCCTATATTCCTGAGGCTCATGTAAATCATTTCCTAAATTGTAATGTAGTTTTGTTGACAAAACTATTGAATTATGTGTATTTTTAGGATCTGTCTGTTTTGTCTCTTCAATAAGATCTGTAATGTATTTTCTTTGATTCATAAACAACCCTTTTGAATGAGATTTTAAATATAAATATAATAAAATATATGAAGTCGCCACCAATTGAATAGGTGCAATTGGTCACCATGAAAAAATATAATTTTGGTCTATGAAAAATCCAGAAAAAGGGTAAGCGAGTTTGTTGCGTATGGGGAAGGTGTGAGGCACCCCACAACGCCTGTTTTAAAAACAGTTGCCGACTTAACTTTTATTATCCCATTAAATGATTTTTTTAATCGTAAAAAATACTTATATAAGGTAAAATAATTATACATTATACAAGAAAAATTATATAGGATGAAAATAATCTTTAGAAAAATATAATAGCTATATAGGATAAAATAATTTAACCAAATATAAAGCTCCATTAAAATAAAATGAATTTATAAAATATATATGTAAACTATATTCAAATATAATAAAATAATTTTATAATATTTATAAAAATTATATTAAAAGTCTTAATATTGAGGTTCATGGGATTTTTCCATCCAATGGTCAAATCTCCCAAGAAACACTCTCACCTCAAGAATTTATCCGAGGGTGCATCCAATGCATTCCCCAAATCAATTCCATCGTAGGTAAAAACTTTTAATATAATTTTTATATACTACATAGGTTTAAAAATAGGGGAAATTAGGCTTAGGTCCAAATTTACTAATTTTTAAGAGTAAAAGGAAAGCTGAATTTTTTTTATGAGTTAAGATCCAGCTGATTTTTAAATTTATTGAATTAAGGACAAAACTTGAAATTGCAGATTTGTCATTGTTATTCCAATCAAATATAATTGAAAACTTATTTTTCTCGTTGTGGATGCTTCCGACTTTGGATTGAGGAGAAGCCAATGGCGTTGGAATCGTGAGGTCGAGACGAATCCAACTCCATTAATTTTGCCAAGATTCGATATCAAAAACTGTCAATTCGAGGCAATACGT
Source organism: Euonymus europaeus (assembly GCA_963580455.1). NCBI lineage: Eukaryota > Viridiplantae > Streptophyta > Magnoliopsida > Celastrales > Celastraceae > Euonymus > Euonymus europaeus. The sequence continues at coordinate 19,571,008 of OY756968.1, read as the reverse complement.
TCATAACACGTTTTACCTCAATCCGATCGTTTCTCGTGTCAGATCAAGGTAAGATCAGTGCTGTTAGAATCGTTAGGCCGAGAAAAATCCAACGTCATTAGACTTGTCGAGATTCGACATTAAAAACTAAAAACTTCCAAATCAAGGCAAAATAGTCGGCACCAATTAGAACGTGTTTTACCTCGATCTGGCCGTTTATGGAGACGGATTAAGACGAGACTGGTGGCTTTGAATTCATCTTGGTTGGGCAATTCCAACGTCACTGGTCTCGCCTCAATCCGTCATCGGAAAGTGATTACCCGATCAAAAAACATTTTCGAAGGTTCTACAGAGAAAAAGTATTTTCTACAGAGAAAAATAGCACTGTACATTTTATGATGATATTATTGGCCCATTATCTAGGTCTTGCTTAAAGTGTTTCCAATGGTAAGAATTTGTTGGATTTAGTGAATCTGAACTTTCTAGTTCATCACTTGGGACATAGGTTTTTAATAGCGAATCCGGGTTTTGATTTGTCAAATAGAGAAAAAAAATAGTTCTACAGGAAAAAAGAGTTCTAACCAATTTTGGAAGTTTGAACCCGGTGTTTAGGGTACCTGAGCCTGTTAGGTTTTAGTAGTTAGGACCCTAGAGTTTAGCACTTGTGACATTTAATATTTTAGTAGTGAATCCGTTCCTTGAGCCCGTTAGGGTTTAACGAATCCTAGCCTTGAGGTTCATCACTTGGGACATAAAAGTTTAGTAGTGAATCTGTTATTTGGGTCTGTCGAATAGAGAAAAATTACATCGAAAAAAGAATTGTACAGAGAAATAAAGGTTCTACAGAGAAATATAAGTTATAAAGAGAACAAGAGTTATGCACTAAGAGTTTAACGAAAAATTTGATTTCGTATTTTTTGGCCTGACTTTTATGTCGGAACCTTGGGTTCATCACTTGGGACATAGGATTTTAGTATTGAATCCGAGTTTTGGGTCTATTGTATAGAGAAAAAGATATTTTACGAAGAGAAATTGATTCTAAAGATAAATAAAGGTTTTACAAAAAAATATAGGTTCTACAGAGAAAAAGAGTTCTACAGATAAATAAGAGTTCTACAGAGAAATATAAGTTGTAAAGAGAAAATGAGTTACGCACTAGCAATAGAAAGAAAATTGTGATTTCATATTTTTTTGGCTTGACTTTTATGTCTGAACCTTAAAACATATGGTTTTAATTTAGTGTTGAATCCGAGCTTTTGGTCTATTGTATAGAGAAAAAGTGATTCTAAAGATAAATAAAGATTCTACGGAGAAATAAAGATTATACACATAAATATAGGTTAAAAAGAGAGAAAAAATTATGCACTAGCAGTAGAACGAAAACTACGATTTCATAATTTTTGGCCTGACTTTTATGTCTGAACTTTGGGACATAGGGTTTTAGTATTGAATACGAGCTTTGAGTCTATTATATAGAAAAATATATATTTTACAAAGAAAAATATATTTTACAGAGAAAAAGTGATTCTAAAGATAAATAAAGATTCTACAGAGAAATATAGGTTATACAGAGAAAATAGTTTTAAAACTATAATTTCATATTTTTTAGCCTAACTTTTTTGTCCGACCACCAAAATGACCGTCGTTGATCTCAAAAGAAGCGCAACTATGAGGGGAGTAAAACCCGACCTATGGCAGGTAAAACAGAGGTCCACAGCAGCCGGAAAGCCATCGCGAAGCTCCAATGACGCCCCAAAACTTTTTTTCATTGCTGCAATTGTTTCAGACGTTGGATCGAGGTAAGAATGGTGGCGTTGGAATCGTTTGGCCGATATGAATCCAACGCCACCAATATCGCTTTAATCCGAAATCAGAAATGTCCAGATCGAGGCAAAATGTGTTTCGAACGATTTGCCTTGATCCGGCCTTTTCCGAAGGCGGATTGAAGAGAGACCACCGTCGTTGGACTCCTCTCGACGATACAATTTCAACAGCAGTGGTCTCTCTTCGATCAGATGTCAGGAAGAGGAGATATGATTGTCGAAGATGAAAACCATGTACAATGGATGAGAGGGATAGTTTGGGTAGTTTAATTATTTTGTCCTTATTTCTAATTTTTTAAATGAATTGAACCTCCTTCTAAAATTAAACATGATTATGTCCTTTTATCTAATTTGCCCTTAAAAATAAAGTAAAATAAAAATAGAAATAGAGATAAAGATAAATAAGATGAAAATAAAATAAAATAAAAATAAAATATGATATAGATAAATAAAAATAAAAACAAAACAGGGATAAAATAAAAATAAAAATAAAATGTTGGGAACCGAGTTTTTTTTGGAAATTATACGATATCAATTATCGCAAATCCCCTAATCCAACATAATAAAATATTAAATCACATAATTAACACATAAATCAAACAACATTAAATCAATTATTCAATTCACATATAAACACGTTTCAAATAGCATATTAACAATGTTGAAGAATGATGAATGACATGCAATCTCGGTTCCCCTTTTTTTATTAGCAATCGAATATTTCAATCATGTTATTAAATTAACATAATTGAAAACTTATAATCAATTGCTTTGATGCAATAAACATACAAAATGTCACATAGAATTTATTTTTCATGCAATTTTCAAATCCAAACATAAAACCCAAAATCTAAATAATTCATACAATCCATTGGCCCAAACCATTAAATCCAACATACATACAAAAGTCCAAATGCTTCACCTAATCCATTTATGAAGCCCAATTATCATCAAATAAATACTCATGTTTAAGCCCAAATAAAACACCTAAAGCCCCAAATACAATTTTAAGCCTACACACAACATTCAAAGACTCAAAAACAAAAACAATAAAGAGAAATATTCACAATACAGTTTCGGAAATACCAACTTTTGGAGCATTATCCACGGTTCGATTTGGCTGATATTTGGAGAGTGGTTATAGGACAGTCTTTTCTTGATTCGGAACGGTGGGATTCTGATTTGAAGCTCCAGAAGATCAAGTTCAAAACTGGTTTCCAAACTGATTTTTGTAGGGATATTCATCAAAATGGAGTTCGGGAATGGTGACGGATGGAGGGCTTTCTGTGGTTGGATTTTTCTGATTTATTGGCAGTGGTTAGTAGACGGAGTGATCTTGATTTTGGACGGACGGATTGTGATTTAAAGCTTCAGAAGGTTAGTATCGAAACTGGTTTCCGAACTGATTTGTGTAGGAATATTTCTCAAAATGAAGTTTTGGGATTGGTGACGGATGGAGGGCTATTTGTGGTTTGATTTGGCTGATTGTTGGACAGGGATTAGAAGAAGGAGTGATCTTGATTTTGAACGGTCGGATTATGATTTGAAGTTTCAGAAGGTGGACATATGGTGGCAGTGAAAATGGTGGTTTATGTGGTGATATGGTTTTTAGTGTATTTGGGAGAAGAAGAATTGTGGTGGTGGCTTAAGTTGAGAGAAGAGAGGGTTAGGGTTGCTCGATCCCCCCTTTTTTTGTGCCCCTTTTTCACATAACCAACACCTCTTTTTATAATACCAAAACCGAATCCTTTCTTCCCAAAGAATCCCTAAAATCATGTCAACTCTTCTAATTCTCCCTTGATTTCTTTCCTTCCCCATCCTATGGCATCTCTATCTTTCACATCCTAACCGTGTTTTCCTTTTCCGGCATCCCTAAATCTCTCAAGAATCCCGCACATCCCTCTACTCTTTCCTTTTTCCGGTCATCTCCTCTCTTTCTTTCCTTTTTCCGGTCAACTCCTCTCTCTCTTTCCTTTTTCTCTCCATATGGTGCTCTCTTTCCTTTTTCTCTCCATATCTTTTTCTTCCTATGACATTAGGTTAAAGAAGTTTAGGCCGGGCCGGGCTACATGCTTGAGTTAATATTTGGGCCTTAATCTTTGGGCTTATGGTTTATTGTTTGGATTTAATTTGTGCAACAAAATAGGTCACTTATTTGGACTTTGGAGCTTGTGTTGGGTTATGGGTCATTGAATGAATTTATCCATGTTTTGAATTTAAATTTTGTGGGATCCGGGCAAAAATGGGGTACAACAATTGTAATGTAGTTTTGTTGACAAAACTATTGAATTATGTGTATTTTTAGGATCTGTCTGTTTTGTCTCTTCAATAAGATCTGTAATGTATTTTCTTTGATTCATAAACAACCCTTTTTAGATCTAATAACCTCAATTCCAAGAAAATATTTTAAAGGTCCTAACTCCTTAATTTTGAAGCTATTCTTAAGATGTCTTTTAATATCATTGATTAGTTCTTGATCATTTCCTCCTAGAGCCATATCATCTATATAAATCACTAATAAAACAATCTTTGTTTCTTCCCTATAATAAAACAAAGATTAATCAGCCTTAGATTGTAGAAAACCATAATCCCAAAGTGTTTCTTTACATTTTTCATTTCATTGTCTTGAAGCTTGCTTCAAGCCATATATAGATTTGTTTAGTTTACATACATATCCTCTTTTAAGTGATATCCAGGTGGAGCTTTCATATACACTATTTCATTAAGATTTCCATTTGAAAATGCATTATGAACATCTATGTGCTCAAGTATCCAATTGTTCTTGCTTACTAATGCAAAGAAAAGCCTTACAGTTGTCTTTTTTACAACTGGTGCAAATGTTTCATTATAATCAAAGCCTTCACTTTGATTGTAACCTAAGGCACTAGTCTAGCCTTAAATCTCTCTACTATCCCATCATAGTTATACTTCACTTTATATACCCATTCACATCTTATGTTATTTCTATCTTTGGGTTCAAAAACTATAGTCCAGGTTTTATTTTCCTCCGAGGCGTGCATTTCTTTACTTATTTCTTCACACCATCTGCTATCCCTAGATGCAATTCTGTATGTCGATGACTCAGTTATAACATTAATAGAATTAATATAAGTTCTATGAATATTTGAAAAGTTACATTCTTTGATATTTCTCTTAGAAATTTGTCTTTCACTGTTATTTTATTACATACATAATCTTTTAGATATTCAGGTAGTTTCCTACTTCTACCTTGATTAACTTCACTAATATCTTTTATTTCTGGACCTTTAGTTGGTTCTTTATCAAGGACCTGTTGATACTCATTACTCACAATTTCAATCTTAAAGGGGAATTCTTGTTCCTTAAACTCTACATCTCTAGACACAAATACTTCTTGATTAGTTAGATCAATTACTTTATATCCTTTTACTCCTAATTGATATCCGAAAATATACATTTTCTAGCTTTAATATCAAACTTTGATGTCCTAGGTCTGTTATCCTTGGCAAAGCACAAACATCCAAATGTCCTCAGATTGCTATAATCAAATTTCTTATCATATAGGATCTCGTAAGGTGTTATTTTCTTCAAAACTTCTGTAGGCAACCTATTGATTAAAAACACAGCAGTTTGCACACAATGATTCCAATATTCCTTAGGTAATCCAAATTTAATTCTCATGGTTCTTGCTACATTTACAATATGTTGATGTTTCCTTTCAACTATTCCATTTTGTTGAGGAGTATAATTACATGATTTTTGATGCAAAATTCCTTCCTTCATATAAAAATCTACCATATTAAATTTAAGATCATTGTCATTTCTAATTGACTTAATTCTACTATCAAATTGTTTTTAACATAGCTTGAAAAGGCTTCAGTGTATACCCTGGTTTCTCCTTTATTTTTCATCAAGAATATCCATGTCATTCGACTATAATCATCTACCAAGGTTAGAAAATACTTATGTCTCTCATGTGAAAAAACTATATTAGGTCCCCAAATATCTGCATGTATTAATTCAAGTCTTACATGTTCTAGATAAACTATTACCAAAAGGTAACCTTTTCATCTTTCCATACAAGTAATCATTACATTCTAATTTTTCTTGAAATTCTGATCCTAACAATTTCATTACAAAATCAAATGGGTGTCCTAGCCTATCATGCCATGTAAAACTTTCAACCATTGTTCTGCCACTTCTCTGATTCATCCTTCTACTTCCATTTTCACATATCAAATATAATCTTTTATTTAAAACACCAATTCCAGTCTTCTTGCATGTGCTCAATTCCTGCAATTCACACTTTTCACGTATAAAGATTACAATATACTAATCATTTTGTGTCAGTCTTCCTATGGGTACCAAATTTATATTAAAAGTAGGCACACACAATACATTCTTTAACATTATTCCATTTTTCAGCTTGACAATTCCTATATGAGATATGGTGTGTGTATGACCAATAGGCAAAGTCACATAAGAATCATGTTCTTTGTGATATGAGTCAAATAATGATAAATCACATACTACATGATCTGATGCACCGGTATCCAATATCCATCTATATTCAATTTTGTGTTTCACATTCTTACCTCCAACTGCAACAACAGTTCCAATATGCGAATTGTAAGAAGATTCTTCTTGGTTTCCTTTGGATTTGAGTTAGCTTATGAACTGTCCATATTGATCACTAGTCAACTTGACTTGATCATCATTCAAATGACTTACTGTTTGATTAGCTATGTATGACTTGTTTTGGTTCCAACTTCCTTAATCATCTCTTTTCCTTTTTGCATTCTGGTAATTTGGAAAACCATTGATCTTGAAGCAGTTTTCTATTTTGTAAGCTGCAAAACAAATTTCCCTACTGTTTTCTCATATTGCATTCTTGGCATTTTTATCCTGATAATTGTTTCTACCTTGATCTCTTTGTTGAGCTCTATTATTCTGTCCTTGACCTTTCTGGAAACTCATTGCCATTGCATTTTGAGCATTGTTGAAATTCTCCATTCCCAATTTTGTCTCTTCCTCCATAATTATCCCCAAAGCTCTGTCCACATCTGGCAATGGATTCATATGTTTCATTTGTGAGCTCACACCTTTATAATTTTCAGATAATCCCATCAAAAAATTGCATTAATCTCTCATGTTCCTCCTGCTCAAACACATCGATCGACAGATCACATTGACATTGCCCGCAATTACACTTGGGCCTTTTCTTGTGCCTATTTTGTTCATCCCACAAAGTCTTAATCTTTGTGTAGTATTCCATAACATGCATGCTACCTTGTTTAATGGTAGAGATATCCCTCAATATCTAATAGAGTCTTCCTCTATTCTTTTTCGTGTATCTATTTTTCAAATTATTCCATAGCTTATAAGCAGTGTTGGATTCTGAAAGACTCGCCATAATTGCTTCATCCATGCAACCTAAAATCCATCGCTTGATGAGTGAGTTGTTGCTTTTCCATCATTGTTTGTTGGATCTGACATCTTGAGACTCCCATCTATAAACCCTAGCTTGTTCCTTGATTCCAGAGCATCGATTATGATGGTACTCCAGAAGTTATAGTTCGATCCGTTGAACTTTACTGATACAAGGCTTGTAATTGTGAAGTCTGATGCCAAAATATTGTAGGGATTCAAAAGAGTACTTCATGGATTTGTTGTGCCCGGATTCCCAGGAGTTCCAACGCTTTGATCTTGTGTATTCATCTTGGATTTTTATTTTCTTCTATAATAGACTTTCCAATCGGGCTTCGATACCATGAAAATTAAGAATATTTCGTAAGTCAAATAGCCTGATAATTGCAAATGACAAAGAAGAAAAAGAAGAAGATAAGGCAGAGAAGAAGAGTTGTAAGGCATAAAGAGGCAAGTTCACGTACATCACATCACCACAGATCCAATACAAATATAGAAGGCTAAAGATTCGTTAAGAATGAGTCGTTGAGAGACAACGGTCATGGGGCCCAAAAGATCTATAAAGTTCAATAAGATATGGACTGAAATAATAATAACGTAAGATAGTCTAATTTTACATTAGAATTGTACATTATAAACTCTAACACATAAAACCATTAAGAGAAGAAATTCAAGGAAAACACACAAAAAAGGGGGAAAACTTCAAAAGAAAAAAAGAGACAGTGTTATTCAGTGATAAAATGGGAAATAACACACCCAACACGACAAAAGAACATAGAGATGACAAAGTTTTGGTACAGGGCATTATTATACTAGAATCCTCTCTAACCATAGACTCACCTACCATTAGTCTATGGTAATTGCAGTTGTAGGGTCTAAGTTTTTTTTTTCTAAAAGAGAAAAGATATCATCATTAATCAGAATTTGCAATTACAAATTGGGAAATGAATAGTGGACATGAATCACTCTACATTTTATCTAATGAACTACGAATTGCAAATGACGCTAGTTCATGAGCCACCTTATTTCCTAAAGAGAAATATGGTGACAAGAGCCATAACTAGCCGAAGAGCTTACCATCTCAATATCAGAAACAATAGAACCCACAATGGAACAGTCATGAGGATGATTAATTGCATGAACAACCATCAAGCAATCAGATTCATAGCTCTCAAGAGAGAACACAAACTCGAGAGCAAGACGAAGTCCCTCACAAATAGCCAGTAGCTTCGCAACCAAAACATCAAAAGATCATTGAATGAGTGAAGCCCAACAAGATAATACAACACCAGCTTGATCTCTAATAATTTTGCCTACTCCAATAAAAACCAACCCATCAATAATGGCAGTATCTACATTCATTTTAAGCCTTCCAAATGAAGGCCGACTCTAGGCTCTAGAACCTGCTGTAGCACACGGGGGGAAGGCACAAGCACCTTCACTCAAGCTTTTTGGAACTCATATAAATGGGATGTTGTCCAGTTAGATATTTTCATAGCATTCGTTTGTACTTCATCAAAAAGCCTTTTATTATGTCTCCACCAAATGGACAAAAGCACCACACAAAAAAACTCCAACTTAGCCCAGATAAACGTCGAACACAACCTACATAATGCATCAGCTATAGTTAAGTAGGTGACCAAGCGCATAGCCTCACTCAAGCCAAGTACCATCCATAAACACTCAAGCTATTCACACTGAAAGAATCAATGTTGGATATCCTCCATCTCCACTCCTCAACTGCAACATCTAATGAGAATTTGAAACTGGCACATGAGCAGCTAAACCGCCACAGGAAGACCTCCGTAAAACAACTGCCATATAAAAAACTTAGGGTCTGTTCTCTTTACCTTTTTGAGTCTGTTTTAAGTTTTCAATTTTGAGAAAAATTGAAATCTTGTTCACTTGTGTGTTTTTTAAAATGTATTTTTGAAAACAGATAAACATAGATAACATAAAACTAAAAACAATATTTTTACGTTTTGGGTGTTTTCCCCCAAAACATCCAAAACATGGGAAACGTGGAATTTTCCATAACCCAAACATTTACGTAAACATTCGTCTCTCTGTTGCTTTCCGTTCTGATCTAAGGCATGAGTGGCGCACCAATGACACCCAGCAGCAGCCTTAGATCGAACCATTTGAAAGCTGAGCTAGCAACTAATGGTGTACTGGAAAGTTTTCTCGTCATCCAATGACCCCACCTACCCTCCATCCTTGAATCTCCACTGTCATTCTCGTCTAGATCCAGACCCTCCTTCAGTTGGGATAAAGCCTCTACAAGTCTCAAAATTCCAGATCTTACCATTAATTGCTCTGGTTGCGACATGTGGCGGTGGCTCTAACCCCTCCTCCGTCTTACTAGAGATAAAGTATAGATATAGGGGGAGGGAGGGAGAATGTGACAACAATCACGCAGAAGCCTTGATAATGCTTTAATCTCCTCGTTTTATTTTTATTTTATTTTTATTTGGTGCCTAATAAAGATGTCCCATTAACAAAATGATGATATTAAAATGATTCTACAACCATTTGTTAATGTCATAATTTAATTCTAAATATCGGTAAATGATACCCAATGTATGTGTTGACATATTTAAATACATAATACAAATTTATAAAATAAATTATCATAAAATAATTGTTCAAAAATTATAAACCAAACGTGTTTTTCAGTTTTCATTTTGAAAAACAATTTTTCAAAGTAACCAAACCAAACACATTTTCAATAATCTTAAAATAGACACTCAAAACAAAAAATTGAAAATGACTTTAAAAACTTAAAACTCAAAATTGAATCCAAACCAAACGCTACCTCAACCTTTTGTGGCACATTGCAGCTCCACACACAATTCCACCAAAGCATATTTCCACATAAGATGAAGAGCCTATACCCGAACAAGTGGCCAACGTTACCTAGTATACAGTTTTCATAGTGTACTCCCCATCTATAATGTGACAATGACCATTTGTTTTCCACATATTGGTGGATAACATAGCCAAACACTCAGCCTTTTTCATGGATGGGTTTTCAAGGTAGAATCAAATTAAGATGATCAGGAGAAGACAACTTTCATCACTATGTGGGGAATTTTCTATTACAAGGTCATGTCATTTGGATTAAAGAATGTAAAGACCATTTATCAACAAGATTTGGTGACTTTATTCCATGATATGATGCATAAAAAAGTTAAAATATATGGTGATGACATGATAGTAAAATTTAAAGAAGATGAAGATCACATTCAAAATCTTGAAAAGTTGTTTCAAAGGCTCTGACAACATCAAAAGTTGAATCCTGCTAAATGTACTTTTGGGGCCACATCAAGAAAGTTGTTGGAATTTATGGTCAGCAGTCAGGGAACTGAAGTGGATCTAGAAAAAGTATGAGCATTTTCAGAGATCCAGACACCTAGAAATGAAAAGGAAGTTGGAGGATTTTCATGGCGTTTGAATTATATATCTCATTTTATTTTGCAGTTAACGACTACTTATGAATTGATTTTTAAGTTATTGCATAAAAATAACATAGGGATGTGGGATCATATTTTCCAGATAGCTTTTTAGAAGATCAAGCAATACCTATAGAGTTCCCCTGTATAAGTACCACTCGTGCCAGGAAGACCATTGATTCTTTATTTAATTGTATTCGAAACTTTGATGGGTTGTGTGCTAGGGAAACATGACTCATCTGGGTGAAGAGATCATGCCATTTATTACATGAGTAAAAATTTTAAAGATTGTGAAACTCAATATTCCATGCTGGAAAAGACTTGTTCTCTAGCTTGGGTAGTGCATAGATTGCAGCAGTACATGCTCTACCACATGACTTGGCTCATTTTTAAGATGGATCCAATGAAGTATTTGTTTGAGAAGGCTTCACTCTCAGGTAGGATAGCAAGGCTTCACTCTCAGGTAGGATAGCAAAGTGGCAAATTCTTCTATCAGAATACAATATTGTGTATGTCACACAAAAGGAGGCGAAAGGGAGTGTTGTAGCAAATTACCTGGCAGACCGAGCAATTGATGACTAGCAACCCATGAACGTTTGTTTCCCAGATGGAGATATGATGTCTTTGATGATTTATAAGGCCAAAAGAGATTCAAAAGATGAATGAACTTTCGTATTTGATGGATCTTCCAACGTGATAGGGTTAGGAATCGGTGTTGCCCTCATTTCTCCAGAAGGAAAAATTATATCATTCACCACCAAGTTATACTTTGAATGCATTAATAACATAGTTGAATATGAAGCTTGATGAATGAGAGAGTAAATATGAGAAGTTGATACCAAACTACAAATTCATCAAAGAGGAAATCAAGTTTGATCACATCCTAAGAGGAGAATTAGATAGCTGATGCACTGGCCATGCTAGCTTCAATGATTGATTTAGATCCTAAAAGAGAAACTTTGGTTATCAAAATTAAGAAAATAGAGTGTCATGACATCAAACAATACTTGGAAAAGAATGAATATCTAGAAGGAGTGTCAAAGAATGAAAAATGAGTGCTTTGAAGATTGCTAGCTTCTTTTATGATGAATGGCAATGTTTTGTATAAATAGAGCTCTGGCATGGTGTTGTTGAGATATGTGGAAAAAGGTGAGGTGAACGGAATAATGAAAGAAGTGCACGATGGGATATGTGGGACTCACCCCGGTGGTCACATCAATGCATGAAAAATAATCAGAGCAAGGTATTACTTGTTAACAAAGGAGAAAGATTGCATCAAATATGCTCTCAAGTGCCATCAATGTCATATTTATGCTGACAAGTCTAACCTTCCAGCAAATTCCTTACATGTATTGATTGCCCCTTCACCATTCTCAATATAGGGATTAGATGTCATTAGGTCGATTTAACCTAAAGCTTCCAATGGATATTAATTCATATTGGTAGCCATTGACTACTTTACTAAGTGGGTCGATGCTACTTTCTTTGCCTTAGTTAAGAGAATGATGGTGGTGCATTTCGTGAAGAAGGATATCATATGTTAATTAGGATTCTCTAAAAGAATCATCGCAGATAATGGCATCAACTTCAAAATAAAAATGATGAAGGAGTTGTGTGAACAGTTTTTCATCAAACATCGTAACTCATCACTTTATCAGCCTAAAATGAATGGAGTTTTCGAAGCGGCCAACAAAAATATCAAGAAGATCATAAAAAAATGATGGTGACTTACAAGGATTGGTCAGAAAAACTTCCATGTCTCGTATGGCTCCACAGTTGAAACTTTATTCTCATTAGTTTACGAGACCGAAATCGTATTGCCCGTGAAGGTTGAGATTCAATCCCTCCAAGTTTCCATAGAAGTAGCTTTAGATGAGACAAATTGGGTCAACTCAATAAATGAACAATTGAATCTAATTGAAGAATGAAGGATGTAATCACTTTGCAGATGCCAACTTTACCAAAGATAAATGATGAGAGCGCATGATAAGAAAGTTCATCCTTGGAATTTTCGAGAAGGGGATTTAGTAATCGAAACTATTTGAAAGATGGACACTGATTGGAAGATTTAGTGGAAGAAGTTATATATGAGGTCTGGTCAAGCTTCTTCGTCATGGTCAGGTTAGGTTCGACATATGCTAAAAGGGTGTTCACAAAACTGGGACGATACGGTGATTCTCATCCATTTTTTGGGATATTTTGTATTTTGCTAGTTTATCTCTCATCTTTTTATATAGTCTTTAATTGGAGTAGTTTTTTCTTTCAGCCAAAACTACATCAATATGTATATCCATTTTGTATTTATCTTCCACGAATCTCATTCTGTATACAGTTTACCTTTTATTCTCATTGTATATATTTTTAACTTGGACAATTTTAGCTTTCAGCCAAAATCACATTAGCTTTTAATCTTACTCTGCTTTGATTTTACAGAATATTCTTTGAGCTTGCCATCTTTTTTCTCTTTATACAATAAACTTGAGTAGTTTTGTCCTCCTACCAAAACTACATCAAAATGTGATTTGACCTCACGATGAAATTGTGACTCACAACACTTGTCATGTCTATTCACTTTCAAATTCAAGTTGCACTCTTATTTTTCTCACAATAAGAACATATTAATTTTGCCATATACATGGATTTTTATAGAAAACAAGTATTCATGATTTATGAAGATTTTAGTGTTGGTAAGATGACTACCTTTTAGATGTAGCTAGTAACAGGCGCTCTCTTCAAAACTTTAAGATCCTGATAGGAAAACGACAGTCAAAATAGGCAGCCTGAAGTCAACCAATAGAAAGTTGTCTTTTTTGAAATGACCGTTTGGCTATGTTGGTTGAATCAATTGATATGAGTTTGGGCATAGAAAGAAGATGCACGAAAATGCTCAATCAAAAGCTCACATTTGATAGACAACATGAAAGAATAAAAGAGGAAGTTGAAGCAAGGCAGAATCAAATAAATAAACAATTCAAACAGTTGTAGCCACGGTATACAAAGATCCATGATTATTTATTCATTGGCAGCATTACCAATCCATCATGAATAGGCATTAGGACATACTCACAGCATCATGTACACATTTCTTTATTTGCCATTTTGTTCTTTTACAAGCCCAGACCCAACACGATGATACCATGGCAGAATTCCAAGACAAAGATTTGAGGTAAGATGAACCTATACTTTATGTTCGACCATACCTTTTGGTTCCAATGACAAGAAAGCCGATCAATTATTTCAATCGTTGCCCTAATACAAGGCTATAAACTCCGATCAATTATTTCAATCCTTGCCCTCACGGAAGGCTATAAACCTAGATCAATTATATTAATCATTGCCCAAACGAGATGCTATAATCTCCGATCAATTCTTTCAATCGTCGCCCTAACAAGAGGCTATTAACCCCGATCAACTCTTTCGATCGTTGCCTTAATGGTAGGCTATAAATTTCAAACAATTATTTCAATCATAGCCCTAACAAGATTCTATAAACCCTGATCAATCTTTTCATATCATTGTCATGACGGGAGGCTATAACAAGATTCCTTCCCCCTTTCTCTCTCTCTCTTTCATGACATTTTTTCAACTTCTCCTTAATTATTTTTTTCTCTTTTGACCAAATTTTTCTTCCTTTTCACTGAACCCATCTATCCGCAATATTTTTATCTCTCTCACATCTACATTCATTGACAACACCCCAAGCTGCATCTCTCAATAATTCGAGCTTCATCCTCCTTTGTTCCTTCATCCACTGACACAACTATTTAACTTCACCGATCACCATCCTTGATATCATTCGAATCCAGCCTCACATCCATATTTTTACCATTCATCATCTTATTCAGACCCAGTCATACATCCATCTTTTGCATTCCTTCACTGACACTCCTACACACATTCACCGATCACTATCCTTGATCTCATTTGAATCCATCCGCACATCCATCTTTTTACCATCACTTATTTCACTTAGATCCACCATCATTCTTCTTAACGAATAGACAATAGTATATTGTAGCATTGATGAGCTGTAGTTCAGCTTCTCTACTAGCAATCGTATTGTTTGCTAGAGTTGAGATCATTCTGAGAGAAGCCAACACTCGTTAGGCCATGCACTACATTTGTATCATTCTATGCTATTTTTGATCGATCTAGATCCAAAAGGAGACTTACCGATATATCCTCAAATAGTTTGAGATTTCTATGAAACTTTTCTAGAGTTATCCCCCACTTCAATAACAAGGCCTCAGCCATTTTATCAGGTGGATGTAGCCAGTATTACACTTCAATTCACTACGGCTAACATATGCTCCTATTTAGGATACCCGCCCACCTATGATGTCTCTATAAGAGTCAAAGCGTCGATCTCTGTTTCCAAATAAAAGATGATCAATGACATGTGTTAGGGGCGAATATATCAAAATGTTGATGCTCCACACCGATCATATTTGTCATCAAATACGTGGTTGCTAGATGATGCTCTCTGATGTAACCTGTGCCCAATCGATCATAGTCAAGCGATAGGCAACATTCTTTTTGCCCTATACAACATGCATAAGCTAGCGCACATGGTTCGATATTGGTGAGATTTACATGGCCAGTATTCTTAAAGCAAAAAATTTTGTGAATAATAGATTGAAAAAACTTAAAAAATTATATTTTCCATGACTTATCACGCGTTTTCTTCTAAGCAAGGGCATTCAACCTCCTCAAAGTTAGAATTCCTCTGCATATCTAGTAACCTTCAAGGAGAAAAGTACACAGAGTCAAAGTACTGGTCACATGACCACAACTGCTAGAAAATGACGAACACTACGAATTTCAGTTGTATATCCACAAGAAGCATCTCAATGTTCTGCTACTAAATCATCGCCGCCTAACCATAATCTGGAAGTGCTGGCACACTTGCATCAGTTGGAAGTTGGATAGCAAAGGCTAGAACACATGCTGACTCCACTCATGGATATAGTGCAGAACTAGGGACTCGCGATAATTTGGTTGGGGTTGTGATAAGTGTCTAAATATACATTTTGATATTGATAAAATATGGGCATTTTATTTTTTGCTCTGTATTGTACAAGATGAACATCTATTTTACATTTTGTGTTCAACATTGAGATGATGAACTTTTACATTTATGCTCCACATTGAGAAGATCAACAATTATTTATATTTCGGTTCCACATTGAGAAGACGAACATCTATTTTACATTTATATTCCACATTGAGAAGACAAACATTTATTTACATTTCAGTTGCACGTCAAGAAGATGAACATTTACTTCAATTCCTATTCCACGTTGATACGACAACATCTATTTGCTTTTCTATTCCAAGTCGAGAACGTCGTGAGGACGAACATCTAACTTAAATTCTTGTTCCATGTCGAGAAGACAAGCATTTACTTTAATTTATGTTCCACATTGAGAAGACGAACCTTTACTTTTTGTTCCATGTTGAGAAGATGAACATTTAGTTTCTTATTCCACATCGAGAAGACAAATATTTTTTTTCTGTTTCATGTCAACAAGAGACGCCTTTACATTTTTGTTTCACGTCAAAAAAAAAACTTTAATTTTTGTTCCATATCGAGAAGAAGAACCTTTACTTTTCTGTTCCACATCGAGGGGACGAACATTTACTTTCTTGTTCTAGATCGAGGGGCAAACATATATTTTACATTTTTATTCTACATCGAGGAGACGAACATCTATTTAATTTTTGTTTCACATCATGAAGACGAACATCTATTTACTTTTCTGTTCTACGTCGAGAAGACGCTCCTTCCCTTTTTGTTCCATAACAAAAAGACCTTTTATTGCTTCCTATCTCATACTGACTTGGCAGAATTCATGTTTTTACTTCAAAATGGCGAATTTTGCTTTCTCAAGTCAAGATAGCAGAGTTTCATTGGTCAACGTGCTGAGATAACAAGATTTCTAATTTTCTGCACCCACGAGGTAAGTTTTAGTTCTGTATTTCACGCATACATATTCACCAGACAAAATTGGTTTATTACACCTTTTTTATATTTACTACATAAAAGACATACAACCCGAATTTTTTTCGGATAATTGTTATTTTTTATTATTTTTATTGATTTTTTTACATGTAAATATATATATATATTATACGCTATATTTTGATTTAATTTCCCTATTTTATTTTTCTTTGTCAAACTCAAGCTTATAAAGTCACTTAGCATATGAAACCAAAGCCCAAAACCTAACCTAATTATCGACTCATTCCTTTCATAATTCCAATACCTAAACTACCTATGAGCCCAATTAAAATACCCAACTCAACCCATAACAAAAATAACCATTACCTATAACCAATATTATCCTAACCCAAACCTAGCTGCCCAAGTCAGAGTAGCCCACCAAGTTGAACTTACTATCCCATTTTGCTGATAAAGTCCAGCCCAAGCCAAAATCCTTAAAAGGATGACCTAAGAGGAATTTTCAAGAAAAAGTGTAGAAGAAGAGCATGGGGATGCAGAGGAAAGAAGAAAAATATGGAGAATTTGTCAAAGAGGGATGGGCTGGTGAGAAAAACAAGAAGAAATGTTTGTGAGAATTTGTCAAAGAGAATGGACAATGGCAATGGTGGGCTATAAAAAAGAAAGGTGTAGAGCACGGAAAGGGGTTCTCATTTTTACGAATTCTCCCTATCTATATACCAACTACCTCACTCGAGTCTCTTCTTCTTCCTCTCTCCCAAGTCTAGCTGAGAACCACTCATAGTGCTCTCTTTCCATATCCCGAACTACCAAACTTTCTCATTACACAAAACCCCTCTACATCTCTTCTTTTATCTCTTTCACTCCCATCACTCATAGGCCTCTTCTTCTCACCCTCACCTAGTCACCATCATCTCTAGCTTCGCCCATCATCTCACTTACTTCCTCTAATTTTTCTTCAAAGAGAGACCACTCCATTATCAAAAGAAAAAGGGACAACTACATGCCACTGTTCATACATACATACATACATACATACATATATATATATATATATATATTCTCTAGAGAGGGATCCCGTACTTAAAATTACGTGCGGGATCCCCCTTACACCCTTGGATGGTGCAGGTGCGTGTGCAGGTATAGGGTGGGGCCCGCATCTGATGTCCGTCCAAGAGCATGTGTGTTATCCTGCACGTAATTTTAAGTGCAGGATCTCTCTCTAGAGAATCCGTATATATATATATACACATACATTGTCCGTACAGTAAAAATATATAGATTACATATATACTGCTTATATATGCATGCTATATATATACACTTTCCATATATAGATATGTATATATATTGTTCATACATACATACTTATATATATATATATATTATATATATATAGGGGTTTGCTCAAGTGAGGGATCCCGCACTTATGTTTTTGTGCGGGATCCCACTCCTGGCCGTGGACGGCCAGCCAGATCTTTATTTTTTAAAAAGAGTATAATTTCACCTTTCATCTCTCTCTCCTCAAACCAGTCATGCTCTCTCTCTCTTCTCAAACCAGAGATCCATCTTTGCCTGTTGTTTTTCTCTTTGAGCTTAGCATTCTTAATTCTCTGTTCTACTTCAACTGAATTAGACCTCACTTTGCATTTCCACACCATTACTCTCTATAAATTTTTTGGAGTTACAAAGCTTAAATCTTTTTGGTGAAATCTCCACTTCTGTGGACTTCCCAATCTTGAATCTTTTTGGTGAAATCCCAGATCAGATTTCTCAATTGGTTTCCTCGAGAGTGTTTGATTTCAACAGATACCTTGAAAGGGGAAGATCCCAAAAAGCATTGGTTGATTGGGTAAGCTGCAAGTACTCAACTTGGGAAGTAACTTGCTTGGAGGTAGGGTTCCTTTAGTTTTTGAAAATTCACTAAGCTCATTGTGCTTGATTTGTCTCAAAATCCTTAATTGGTGAGTGAGATTGGAAAGCTTGTGAAGCTTGAGCAGCTTCTTTTGCAAAACTCTGGTTTTCATGGTGAAAGGCAAAACAATTGTGAAAGACAACTTTGAATAGAACTGTTGTTAAAAGGAATTGAAGATGTCGAAAAACGGCGAATAAATCAAAGATGTCGGAGAACGACAAAGAAAGGCATAACAAATGTTAAAGACCAGGTGTTTTAAAGGAAAAATTGAGCTAGCCGTTCGATTAAATCAGAGGACAATAATGGGATCCCGCACTGATTGTTAGGTATGGGATCCCTCACTTGAGCAAACCCCTATATATATATATATATATGCACTGCATGTTATATAGACTACCGTTCATTTATGTATATATGTGTGTGTATCTTACATGTTTAGTTCTTCTTTTGAAGTTGGGATTATAACTTTCGTTTTGGAAACAATGAGAGATGGTACTTTCGGCAATAAAAATAGAGAGAGATAGGTCTCCTGGAATTGGGTTGATAATTTTTGTGGAGAAGATGCAGTTAGTTTTGGGCTAGACTCTTGTGTTTAGATTAAAGACCAAAATATTTGACTTAATTTTTGGGGTCGGGCGATGAAAAATGGATCTAGAAATTGGATTTGGGTTTAGGTGCTTAGTTAACATATCTAATCTTTGGGCCCACATTTATTTTGGATTTCTTTTTTTGTTTTGGCCAATAAATTTATTTTTGGACTTTTATTTAATTGCTTTTGGGCCCATATTTACTTTGGACTTTTTTATTTGTTTTAGCCAATAAACTTATTTTTGGACTTTCATTTAATTGTTTTTGTTGTGTTCTGCATTTTTTTTAGCCATTGATTATTTTCTAGCTTTTATTTTATTTCTTTTTGGTGCAACATTCATTTCGACATGTTTTTCTTATTTGCAAAGTCGGGAAGCTGCCACCCATGACAAAAATGGTTAATACTGTCCACTTGAAAATAACAACTTTAACCCAAATAGTTATTATGAATTTCGAAAGTGGGACATTCTTTTTTTCCAAAAAAATAAAAAATTCTATTTTTTAACAATTGTTCATTCATGAAAAATACTTCAAAAAAGTGTGCAAGGTTGTGCACACCCAATTTGTGGGACTTGCTCCTTGCGTAGACGGAGCTTCTTCCAAGAAAAATCCAAAATGTTTTGTTACCCTTTGTTTAAGTTTGGTAACCGCATAAGCGGGTGTTGTAGAGTAATAATATCTTCCTTACATTCAATCAAACCTCGAACCCAATTTTTTAATATGGCATACCAGTACTGTAAGTAGTGTCCAATTGCACCTCGAAACCAATTGGTGGCGACTTCATTGTTTTTTTACAAGTCTGCCCGTGTCGCGATCTTGGTTGCGACACCTATGAACAAAGAACTTATTTCAGGAATGAGGATGTCACTAAGGGAGCATTTCAGGTAAAGTAGAAAGAGAAGCAATCCCAAGCTCCTAAAGATGGCAAGAAAAATACTTTTGATAAGGGTGGAAAAGGGAAGGCTATTGAAGGTTCTAATTCTGATGATGCTAGGAAGAAGGGCACCCTTTCCACATTGTGGAAAGACTAATCATCCTCAGAAGTCCTATTGGGATAAATATGGTAGACCACAACCTAATATCCAATGCAATTATTGTAAGCAATTTGGGCATACTAAAAAGTTCTCCAGGAAGAAGCAAAACCAGTTTGGAAATTCTACACTGTAGGCAAACTTCTCTGACTATCAGCAGAAGAAACAACAGAATGATAATTGGAAGACCCAAAAACTGTCAGACAAAAAAAAAACAGCAATGAACCAACAGCCATCAAATGAAGTAGACAACAAAAATAGAATAAAGACCCAAATAAGAATGCATAAAGTCAAGGGGATCACACATCTTTAATCCAATCTATAGATTTTAACGAGAAGGTTATGGATATTAAATTTTTCAGAATTTTCCAATGATCAACTAATTTTTTAAACTATGAGATGCTCACAGATAAAAACTAATATGAGAATGTAAGATTAAGAACAACCAATAGCCTAGCATAGGCCCCAATAATAAAAAGGAACAGAGCTTCAAAGTATGTCAAATAGGAAACATTGCTTCTCAACACGAAAGGCCATTAAAGAAACATGATGGAAGATGAAGGAAATGGGGTTAGAAACACCAAGATGGGCATCTGATTAGTAATGGACACTATGTAAATTATCCAAAAGGATATTTTAGCTTAAATTTTGAAGTAGAAGATGAGAGTTGCTATTGAGAAGTTCTACAAGTAGATCTATGCATTTCTCTTCTAGATTTTGGTTTTAATATGTCCATTCCTTTCTGACAATTTTCATTCACAAAATGTTTTAACCGATGTGGCCTCTACTCGTTTCATGAGCTTAGACTGCTTAGTTATCGACAGTGAAGGAATAAAGGGTCAGTTGTGGAGTTATTCCTATTCTTCTCACATGTTCATAATCTATTAACTATGCCTAACCTCATCAGAGCTGAATGAAGTGAATTACAGCAATACAAAAATAGTAAACTTGGATTTTCGATCAACTTAGAACCAGGAATAAAGATTTTGTACCTTGTCATACTTCTTCATGATCTTGGAGAATGAAAATTGATTGAAGAAGCTGTTAGATTACATAATATTGTCAGTGCATTCAAAACTAAAAGCATAGATTTGTTGTTTTGTTATATCCATCTTACTAGTAGCTTTTCAAACACCGAAGCTTTTGATAGAATTCGAAGGTTCATCAAATCTATTACATTATATACAATTATAACTTTAGTTTCCTATAGATGAGAATATGACTTAATGGCCATTTTTAAATTATTTGATGCTAAGGATTCACCTATTGTAAAGAAAACAATCAAAGTGTCAAAACCATATAATACATGAAATAATAAAAAAATACCATCATTAAAACTTTGAGATGGATAAAGATAAATATAACATGAGAACCAATCTTGAAATACAACACAATGACCCGGCATAATCATATGAATAAAAAGGGAAGTTAAAAGAAATAAGACAAAAACAATCCCCAAAAGACAAAAACAACCACAGGACAATAAGTGATAAGCAATCATATGCAACATTGCTAGAAAATTTTGAGAGATTATATAAACTCTTATTTGTTTTGAAGACTTAAGAAATTTCATATCGACCATATAAATATAAATTTTGTAACATGTAATTGTGACAATATTGGTTTTGATGAGAAATCTCTTATAATACAAAAGAAATAATATAATCATAAAGAACTTTTTATGATAAATCATAAATACTATATAATAACAATATTATTATAGTAACTTTATTATAATAAATATTATTAAATATTATTTATTGTTATATTCATTTAATTATTGTTGGTTCCTCCACACAATGGATAAGATCAAATGAACACTTGGTACGATGCTTGGCTGTGTGAGTGTGCGAGTACCTTCTTCTGTCTCGCCTAGATTGCTCCTTAATGCTAGTTCCTTCTACTCAGGGAGAAGATCAAATCGATCCAGCACACTTGATGATGTGTTAGGGGAGAGTTTGTTATGATGATAGGGAAATTGTGAGCATTCCAGGACTTGCTTTCAATTCAAAGAATATGTAGGAGATGTGCGCTTATCGAACATCTCACCAGACAATTTGTGTGCAATTTGAAAAACATAGAAATCACTTGGTCTAGGCTTTGCCTTAATGAAAAGGACTTCAATATTTTCTTAGCGTCACTTACAAGCAGTAATAGAAACTATAACACTGGAATGCAAAAGTTTCTATTGAGATGAAAAATAATACATTATGGAATGTATTGAGATTTCATTGAATGCTACACCGAAGTGTACGGAAAAATATGTTTTACAAGATAAATCCAACATAGTCACGGAGGTTAGCACTTGAAGGTGTTTGAACTAAGATAAGATCTAAGCAAAAGGATAAGTGGCCGGAGCCATTCTGAAAAGCGATAAAGTTTTGAGACGAGGTCTGTTTTTGACGCGAGGAGCTTCCTACTTCTGTCGATATTTCCTTTTATAGGCCTCATCAATGGTAATGATCTTCCTTGATTTTTTGGGCATGATTCTTCACTTCTAGGAGATTGGCAGATTGTTCAAGTTTCTAAGAAAATGTTGGATCATGGTATTACTCTGTCATTCTCCCTTACAAAATAGGACCTTATGGGATAGTGTTTCAATTAAAACTTCCTTTAAATCGTCTTCTTGAACTTGCTGGAACATGATCTTTACTAGATTTATCCCACTCTTCTAGGGAAAAGGATATGCACAGGTTCTTGATCTTGGGAGTAATGGATGGTCATCTTAATTGGCTTGAGCATGAAAGAAAGTTTGGATTTTTAATGTGACACTATGCTTGATATTGTAATCATGAATCTAATATGAAATTCAAATTAGCTAGGATCCACATTAAATAGGAATGCAATTTAGGATTAGCTAGTTTGAAATTGCTATATGCAGTGCTGACATGTAACCTGCATGTACCCTACATGGATTTCAGGTAAACTTCGTGTAACTTGCATGTGCATCAGTTTTTAGAAACATTTTTTTTCTTCAGGTTTTACATGAATTTGTTGTTAAGGGGATTCTGTAATTATATTCAACTAATGAATTGATTTGGTTACTTGATTTATTAGAATAGAATCAAACTGATTTATGAATGATTATCTCTCATTTTAAAGATTTATTTTCTTTCCTAATTATAGATAATCATCTCCTTAAATTAAGAAAGTTTTTTCTTATATTTCTTGCCATTGATTACAAGATTATGATTCAATCTTTAGCTAATTTTGTGGGTCAATATTGATAATATCATTTATGCCAATAATAAAGGGTTTTTTTCCCTATATATGTGCATCTTATATATAGCTAATGGTGACCAAATAAACCTAGCTTTTGAAACTCACCGATTATGAACTTGATATTGATTTTGAGGTAGACACCATGCACTGTACATGCACCTAAGAAAGAATCATACAACAAGAGTTTGATCATGACCTTGTTGTGAATGTTGTCATCATATACTTGTTGAAATTTTTAATCTATCATTTCTTATAAATTGTTTGATTGTTTTGTGGTGGATAGTGAGTCCTAGCAAGAATTTTCAGGAATTGAAACTCATTACTTCATATTCTTGTTTTTAATGTTAATGTTTTTATCTTTACTGTTATATTTTACGAGACTTAAACCCCCCTTTACAATTATGTGTACATTATATTCAAGTGTTAGATTGTATATTTATTAGTATCACTCCTCGTGGGATCGACTTGTACTTGTCCATTATATATTATTTGTACAGTTGTAAGATTATTTTAAACTGTTACTAACGAAATAACAAGACATTTCAAACCTTTTATTCAAGGTAAAAATCTTGCACAAGAAGAAAA
Source organism: Euonymus europaeus (assembly GCA_963580455.1). Taxonomy (NCBI): domain Eukaryota; kingdom Viridiplantae; phylum Streptophyta; class Magnoliopsida; order Celastrales; family Celastraceae; genus Euonymus; species Euonymus europaeus. The sequence continues at coordinate 19,547,045 of OY756968.1, read as the reverse complement.
GGTGATTCTTCATCAGCAGGTAAACTAACGTAAAACTACCATTATTTTGTCATCGTATCCTATAGGTGAACTACGTTTTAGCTTATGTCAAAATTCTCATGCGACTTACATACACCATACATTCACAAGTTCACATAGGCTACCTGAAGGTCACATCAAACATATATCACATAACAAAGTTAGATTTATTCTTGCCTGTTATTTTTGTGGTGTTAAAGGACATATTAGACCTTATTGTTCTACGCTGGTAAAATCTCGTAGAATTGTGCATGCCAAGACCGATTCAAACACACAACTTTCACATTCTACTGCCTTGTTCCAACAGTTTATCGGTTTCCTTAAATCTCTTGATCATTCATCCACTCATGTTAAATGTCTTAAGGTCTCATAGAAAGATTTGGGTGAAAAAAGAAGAAATATCTTGTAACTTTGCATTTATGGCCAGTGGTACCTAGATAGTGGATTTTCTAGGCACATGAGTAGGGATAAATCATTGTTGTCAAAGATTAAGGCTCTGGGTGGAGGTATCATTACCTTAGGGGAAGTAAAGTAGTTTATTTAGAGAAAATTCTATGTTTGAAACTCAAATGGTGTCAAGGTTGATTACCGAAAAAAATGGATACTAAAATATCAAAAGTGTGACACGCGATATTTAAGAGGAAAATCCAATCTAGGAAAAAATTTCAAGTGTTTGTAGACACCAACCTTTGAAGCAATCAACTATTCACAAAGGGTTACGAGAATATTCCTAGAGCTAGGATCCACATCACCTACACTAGTTTCTTGCTCGATTCACTCGATACACCCAACCACAAATAGATTCTTCCAACGATATTCTAGAGTCGCACTGAAGTCTTCAAGCTCCAAAAACATACAAGAATGCCCTCAAAGTGCAATGCAATAATGCATGAATTTGATCAAAATACAAACTCGCTGAAAACAATAGTTTTTGGTTCAGAATAGGCGAGTAAAAGACTTAGGGTTGTTTGGTTACCAAAGACAATATCTATGATATGTGTAGGAACCAATAAAAACCTAGATAATGGCCTAAAAGATATGCATAAAATTAACCCACGAAATTAGGAAAAATATTATGTCATAATCTTGGAATCAAGGTCATAAAAGATAATGAAAGACTTCCTTAATTTAAGGAGATGATTATCTCTAAAAATATGAAAGAGATAAATCTTAATAAGGAGAGATAATCATTCCTAAAACAAACTTGATTTTATTTCAATCAATCAATTTAACCAAATCAATTTATTAAATAAAATCTCTTATCAATTTCTACATAAAATTAAATCACGTCAACCTTTAAATGCAGTTTTCAAAAGCTGATGTTCATATAGGCTACGTGCAGCTTACCTAGAATCACTATCAGCTCATGTAAGCTATGTGCAGGTTACATGACAGCTTTGTGTTTGATCTTCAGCTCTAAATCAACCTAAATTTTAACCTAATATGGAACCCAACTATTTTAATTTGACGTTTACAATGTCAAGCATTGTGTCACATAAAAAACATTACAATTGCATAGAGGATATCTCAAATACATGTTATGAATAAAACATAAACGAGACAAAAAAAATTCACAAATTTGTATGATTTAGAGGAAACTAGATAAATTCAGAGTAAATCTACCTGATTTAGAGGGAAATAGACATATTCAGAGGAAATCTATATGAGTTAGAGGAAATCGGATAGTTTCACATGAATCTATTTAAGTCAGAGGAAATCTAATAGTTTTAGATGGAATTCATATGATTTAGAGGTAAACTTATAGTTTCAGAGGAAATCACTTGATTTCAAAAGAAATTTATGTTTGAAGCTCAATAAAAAAAATGAAACTACTGATAAGATGAAATAAAAAAAGAAGAAGCTACAATTGATAAATTCCAGGATCATATTTAGAGGGAATCACAAGTTTATTATTAAAATTGAATTCAATGATGATTTCTCAAGAGGAATTTTCAGTATTAATAGGTAGGACACTATAATCAACATGCAATATTGCATAAATAGAAATTACTTATAATAGAAAATAAAAAGTTATAATTAATAAATTTAAGGGGCCTATTCAGAGGAAATCTCAGGTTTAGGGTAAAATCAAATTCATTATTGATTTCTCAAAGGAGTTCTTAGAATCAAGCTACAACAACATTGCAAATTCATTGCATAATACAAAAAACAACATAATCAGCACTCAATGGTGCATAAAGTAAATTTAAAATAAAAGGAAATAGAAATCCCATTAATATGCTTGTTTTTTAGTTGTTTTATTCTTTTAAACTACACACATGTAAAATCAGATGAAGTCCATGGGTAAATAAAGTGTAAATTTGCTTTGTATCAAATAGGTTCTTACTTTGAGTGTTTGTAGCATGTTGTTTAATAATATGTGAAATCCTCTAATTATCTTCTACCTCAGATAAATTTCGATCCTAATACACATTGTTGTTTCAATTTCTTCTCCGGCGAAGGTCGATTTTTGGTGCAATTTTTAGGTTACTATTCCTTAAATCACGTACAAATGAGGGGAGGGTTTGTGTGTTTTTTTTATAGTTATTAAAGGCAATTTTGGCCATAATAATTCCAAGAATATATTAAGCTCTAGTATCATTAGTTTAATTAATTGACATAAGTAGTCTCTCTGTCTCACACAGTCACACCTACACATTAAGAAGCAAAAATAGGCTTCAAGTCTCAAACAAGATCACATCTACTTCGAGCTTCACGTCTCAAACAAGTTCAAGAGAAGCAAAATTAGGAACACCTGCACACTAATCTCAAAGAAACAAAACGGGCATGGCTCTTGCATGAGCTAGTTCTAAAGCAATTCACTAGTTCTCAAGCATGGAAAACAAATAACAGAAGTGAAATCAAAAAACTTGAGCCCAACCAATCTCAATTGAAGAAGTCTGGTGCCACCACATGAGCTGCTTCATCGATCAATACTACATTGTCGAAGATTGACGAAGGTTGACGACTTGAAGAGTTGAAGTAGAATCGCACTTTGTGAAGGCGATGAAGTTCAAAGAATTGAAGTGCGACACTGGTTGCCACACTACGAGAGTACGAGTTGTTAAGTTTAGCCTTTTAAGGTTTCATACTTCGCACTTTAGAATTCAGAACAGTAGAGGTGTGAATCATGAATGACTTGAGAATATAAAGCACAAACGTGTTTTTTTACATGAATAGACTAAGTTAACCCGATCAATTATGCAACTCAGGATAATTTTTATTTAATTTTACAATCATGGAGAATTTCGTATGAACCGATGGTTCATGATTTTAGAGGTTCATGGGATTTTATCAGGGTTCCTCTAGTTCAATTTTATACACGGTAAATTATGAGCAAAAAAACTAGACTGGCTGGTGGTTTGTGATTTCCATGGTTTGATCGACGACACCATCCCATTAAATGGTGCATAAAGTAAATTTATAATAAAAGGAAATAGAAATCCCATTAATATGCTTGTTTTTTAGTTGTTTTATTCTTTTAAACTACATACATGTAAAATCAAATGAAGTTGATGGGTAAATAAAGTGTAAATTTGCTTTGTATAAAATAGGTTCTTACTTTGAATGTTTGTTGCCTGTCGTTTACCAATCTGTGAAATCCTCTAATTATCTTCTACCTCAGATAAATTTCGATCCTAATACACACTGTTGTTTCAATTTCTTCTCCGGCGAAGGTTGATTTTTGGTGCAATTTTTAGGTTACTATTCCTTAAATCACGTACAAATGAGGGGAGGGTTTGTGTGTTTTTTTTTATAGTTATTAAAGGCAATTTTGTCCATAATAATTCCAAGAATATATTAAGCTCCAATATCATTAGTTTAATTAATTGACATAAGTAGTCTCTCTGTCTCACACAGTCACACCTACACATTAAGAAGCAAAAATGGGCTTCAAGTCTCAAACAAGATCACATCTACTTCGAGCTTCAAGTCTCAAACAAGTTCAAGAGAAGCAAAAATAGAAACACCTACACACTAATCTCAAAGAAACAAAACGGGCATGGCTCTTGCATGAGCTAGTTCTAAAGCAGTTCACTAGTTCTCAAGCATGGAAAACAAATAACATAAGTGAAATTAGAAAACTCGAGCCCAACCAATCTCAATTGAAGAAGTCTGGTGCCACCACATGAGCTGCTTCATCGATCAATGCTACATTGTCGAAGGTTGACGACTTGAAGAGTTGAAGTAGAATCGCACTTCGTGAAGATGATGAAGTTCAAAGAATTGAAGTGCGAAACCGGTTGCCACACTACGAGATTACGAGTTGCTAAGTTTAGCCTTTTAAGGTTTCATACTTCGCACATTAGAATTTAGAATAGTATAGGTGTGAATCATGAATGACTTGAGAATATAAAGCACAAATGTGTTTTTTTTACATGAAAAGACTAAGTTAACTTGATCAATTATGCAACTCAGGATAATTTTTATTTTATTTTACAATCATGGAGAATTTTGTATGAACTGACGTTTCATGATTTTATAGGTTCATGGGATTTTATCAGGGTTCCTCTGGTTCAATTTCATACATGGTAAATTATGAGCAAAAAAACTAGACTGGCTAGTGGTTTGTGATTTCCATGGTTTGATCGATGACACCATCCCGTTCTGAAAACTCTAAATGAAACATATATAATGTGCAATGAGGATAATGCCCATTTGATCGCTTCTCATCTCAAGTAAAGGAATCACATTTTTCCATTCCGATAACAAAGGCTGTGTTACAACTAATGATTGAAAATAGACATATAGCATATGCAATGATATATTTTTTTTTCTTCCCCATTAAAATCAAAACTGGATCCCACTTCTATTACATAAAAAATAAGTCATAAATTCATCACAACAAATCTCTCAATATAATCATATCAGCAAAATATAAATATATATGCATTCTTCTATTCCCATCTTAGCTAGGCCAACAACTATGTTATCTCCAATAAAATTAGACAAAAATCAATACTGATATCACTTGTATTACAACAAAGTCAAGCCACATATTAGGCCTATCAACAAAATATGTACATCTCCTAATACAGTTACACCAATAAAAAAACAAACATTCTCATATATTATTTATATGTCAACAAAAATATAGTATTAAAGGTTTGTTAGGAAATAATTGGCAATATCAAATTTATCATCCCTATTTTTTTTTGCAAACATTGCATTATATTTATATATGTCTGCAAAAGCAAAACGACCCCAAGTCATCTCACTTGTGCTATTGTTTTGGGATACTTGAGACGAACGCTTGAACTCCTCCAAGTCTAGCATAAGTACGAAACTACCCCAAAGTTATCTCAACTATTACAATTAAACCCTAGCTTTCCAATTAATATGCGAGTGCTAGTTTTGTCATTTCAGATACCATAAATAAATAAATAAATAAATTATTTGTTACTTCAATTAAAAAAAGGTCTCTAATTTCTTAGCCCCCTGTTCGCGCTGAAGGGTTTTCCTAAGCAAGAACGATCAAATTCTGCGTCTTTTGTACATCTCACTGACTCCTTTGCAGACCCCTTTCAACAGACTTGTGGATTTTATCTCAAACTCCGAGGATTGCCTTTCTCAGGTGAGATTTTCAAGACTACTGTGTTTCTTAGACAAAATATATGTATGTATATTTGTCATACAAACATAAATATGTATTTTATTACCGATAATCATATGCGGCTGCGATCGTGATCGAGTTGTTGTTGGAAAGCTCTATTGGGAGTGAATGGTTTCTGTGGCTTTTTAGGCAATGGATTACTTTTGGTTTTCCAATATTTGGTGGTTTTTGTGGTTTTGGTTTATTACTTGGCAGAAACAGGGTTTAACAGTTTGTGATTGGCTTTTGTGGTTTGTGCTTAAAGAGATTGGCTTTTTCTTGTTGGGGACCTACTAACGTTTTCTGGTCTTCTTTGTTTTCGTATGTTTGAGAGAGAAGGAAGGAGAAATCGGATTACCCTAAATGTGTATCTAGATTGCGATGCACAGTTTTGGCGTAGCAATTTGAAATCATTTAAATGTTTCTTTGAGTATGCACATTTTCTGGTTCTTTGAGTATACCCTTTCTCCATGAGTTGTATTGAGACCTTCAGTGAGAATGCTTTCATTAATTTTGATATAACAGCTTCTCCCCTGTCTCTGGGTTCCTTGAGTACACTAGTTTCAGTCATTCAGGTACCATTTGCTACCTGAGCGCCCTCATTTTCATTGAATCATACTCTTTTATTATCCAAAAGAGGAAAAAGAAGCCTGCGTTTGGGAATAAAAAGAGAGGGAAAAGAAGCCATAACTTTCCAATGGTAAGCTGAGAGTATAATGAAGAGATTTTGGATTTGAAAAATTATTTCTGAAAGAAGGTTGCATGTGCTACTTTCCATGTGCTTCTTTCAGAAAAATTATTTCTGAAAGAAGGTTGCATGTGCATGTGCTACTAGAAGGTGACTTCTTAGTCTGCCACCACTAATTCCCAAACCCTGTCCTAAGTCCTAACTGATCTCATGGATGACAGGATGAGAGACTAATAATGAGAGTCTTCATTTTCAATTATACCTTTCTTGCGGCATCCTGTCTCTGTATATCTATATAGATATATTTCAGTTTCTTTGTGTTGGGCTGCTGTTTCGTCATGTATTTTCTCAGCAGGATGATGCCTCCCAACTACTATTATTAGTAGATCCTTTTCTGAAGCAAATTAGGTATTTCATTTTTCCAAATATGGGTTTGAGTTGCAAATGCATTGAAAATGAATTCCTATACGTTATCTGCTTGAGTTTGGAACAGATAAGGTTATGTAATAAATGTAGAGAATATATATATATATTTCAAAATAACAACGAGATCGTGTGAGCGCATTGATTGATGCTCTTAATAGAGAACGGGAGTGGAGTGTGGACGGCAAAGTAGAGAGGCAGTTCATCTAGGAGATATTTTGCGACTGATACTGGGGGTAGTTCATTTGCAGAACCCTGGACACTAGAACCAGGCGCTCATCCCCAAACCTCAGTAAAATCAATCTGGTTTCTTTCTTGAAATAGAGACTCAAGTAACCTTTGTTCAACTCATCTGCTCCCTGGTGGCTGCTTTATTTAGTAACTCATTGGTATGTGCTTCCTTTTTCCCTTTCGAATGTACAAACCTACAACATGGAATTCGTTTGTTTCATTTGCTGGTGGAGTTAAAGTATAGAAAATAAAAGTCATGCAGAGTGGTAATGAAAAGGAAAAATGAGACCATAGGCATATATTTGTATTTAAAAAATACGTTTTCTAGACGTATTTTTGACGTATTCGTACATATCTGTATCCAATACGTTTCTGATACTGATACTTCTTGTTCCTAAACGTATCCGTGCTTCACAGCCTAGGCTTAATTAGCCTTTTTTTTATGGGAAGCTAATGTTGGCATGGGTGGCAACCCAGGTTTTGGTCCAAAACTTGATTTGGCAATGCTTTTGGAAAAACTTCTTCAGTGCCTCTTACATATATATTTGAATCTGAGGAACTATTATGTTCTTAATAGTCTGTGGAACCATGTTGTTTTCATAAGGTACACACTGTACGCTTGTTTTGTGATGGTTTTGAACTTTCTACCTTATAATTGGTATCATGGATAGCTACAGGGACAAGATGTACTTAACTAAAAGACTACAATTCGGTGGTTGATTTATGCTTCTCAGTGCTAGTCAGTTCAAAAAATGGATTTCTGGTAATTTTGAAGTGATCTGATGCTAATTAACAGAGTTGCATGATGTATTTGGTCAAAAGACTGACCTTTAGTGCATCTTTAAAATGTCAGTCGGAACTAGGTCAAGGAGCAATTGGGAAAACCTTAAATTAAAGGGCATATGAAAGCTTGGTAAATGGAAGAAGATAGATGATATTTGATTTAGGGACATTGTGACAAATATGAATGCATAAGATAAGACTAAATCACAGCACCTGTGACTTTTTCTTCTGTCATTGTAATGAAACTTATCTGGTAGAATGTGATGATTTGCTTCCTGTGTTTAGGTGGAAGAAACAAAATATTTTGCACGAAAGTCATTAAATTGATGGCACTGTGGTGTCATTATATGATACAATGTAGCAACAGGGGTTCAATGGAGAAGTGGATGACTTATATCAAGAACGTAGCGGGCATTCTCCAAGTAATAGAATTTTCTGATGTGTATTAATGAAAAGTCACAAAATGCTATGAAATGTGGAAGAGATGTAAATCATTGCTTGATGTTTCCTTGTTTACATTTATTTGATAGAGAGGCAAGTCAATATAAATGCATAATAGCATGGGCTTGTTTATTCCATTTAATGCTTAGCTTGAGGTGCCACCTTGGTCTAAGAGTGGCATTTGCTTGCATCTCAGTAGTTTTGTAGTGAGCGTATACGCAATAACAACAATAGTGCTTTGTTTAAGTATTTTTAAGCAAGGTGACCCACTTTGTTTGCCCCCTTCAATTCTTTTTTTTGTTGCTGTTGAAGAAAAATAAATTTTTGCAGCCCTTTTTCTCATGACTTATTAGTACTTCAGTGGTCACGTTTTAATATAGGTTAGGGTTACTATTTCTATTCAATATGCCCCCATTAAAAAAATATGGGAATATGGAATTGCTCTTCTCATGTAATGTAAAGAATTATCGGGTAGTGTCTTTATTAATATGCTTGTTAAGGTATAGTGCCCCATAATGTAATTTTGATTTGCTTATGATTTCATGTAATCCTTTTATCACTTAAATATAGGAAGTCCGTGATTGATGACTTATATTTTTTGTTAACTGCAGAGGTGATAATTCTTTTCAGTTCATAGAATGTCAGTATTCATAACTATTTTTTCCGGAACTTGTGATTGATAGCTTGTTTCTTCTGATGCTATATACGCTAGAGGTGAAATTTGGGACACAAGCCTTATCTTGTGAATGGATACTAAGATGGTCAATTGGGGACACAGTCTTATCTTATGATGCTATATTACTGGTTTATTGGCTTTAGGTTGGTTAATGTAGCTACTAAGATGGCTTGCATATGTTTTGCAGGAAATAATGTGAATGCCATGCTTCTCAGCAAAGAGTTGCTTATCTTTAATTAACTGGCATGGCAACTGAGAGCCCTGTGAGGTTGGTGGAAAGTGGCAGATCTGGAAAGTGGTCCACAAACAATGATGCTGAAATTTTTGGAGCACCACTGAAAGATTGGGCAGCAGAGGAATTGAGTTTGCTTTTGAAGGGGCATAGACTCCGTGTAGATCAAATGGGCATGCTTCCTAATCGAAGTGGTAGTGCACCACCAAGTATGGAGGGGGCATATGCTGCTATAGCAAACCTTTTAGCTCAGAAAAACACTGATATGAATTCTGGCTTGGGAAGTATAAGTAGTTCTATCCAAAATTATGATTCGGAGGAACAACTGCGCTCTGACCCTGCATATGTAGCGTATTACTCTTCCAATGTCAACTTAAACCCTAGGCTTCCTCAGCCTCTTATCCCACGGGAGAATCAGTACCTAGTGCACCATGTAGGTGGTCTAGCAAGTAATTGGAGGTCATATTCTGTAGATGACAGTGGGAATGGATCCTTAAAACCGTCTCGGGTTGTCCTTTCAACTCATAAGGAGGAGCCCGAGGATGGTCAATCTCCCAGGCAAGCTTTGGACAGGTGCACAGAGAATAATTATGCTCTTATGCATGGACAGAATACAAGTTTGGCTGGTCTTCATAAAAGTTTGGTTGACCTCATACAGGTATGATTTTCTTTCCTCCCTCCTTCCCCTCTGTAAGCTAAAATAAAATATTTTGGTTCGATGCTGATGTTAAGAAGTTCGTTAGCTGTGTTATTGCATTTATTTTGTGAAATGGTCACTGGGGTACAGTATACAATTCTGAAACAATTTTCTTTAATTCCATTTGTTGATCATGATAGTTTGTTACATTCTTGTCTTACATGAGTCGCTTCAACGTCAGAAGGGTGAGGGTGGCATTTTTTTCCTTTCTGGCAAGGAGTTGAGTCTTGGTTTTCATTTTTCTTAAAGTTAATGAGTATTCTTCGAATCACATTGAGTTATTGAATATTTTTACTTTTCTTTTTCGTGTTGCCTTGAGCTGATACTTTCGTCTCATTCAACTTGTAGGAGGACTTCCCTCGTACCCCTTCTCCTGTTTTCAGTCAGTCACGACCTGCAAGCCATGCAACAGAAGAAGTGATTGATCATGATCTCCAGGCAATTTCATTGAATGTTTCTTCTGTTAACATATCAAAAGTTTCAGAGTCAAATTCAGGTTTAGATGATGCATCTATAGACTTTTCTGATTTGGATTCACTTGCAATTTAGTTGAGATTCAGTAATGACCCTTTTGTAATCTCTTTCCAGGCTCGAGATGTATTACCAGGGCGCAAGTACTACAAGAGGATGATCAGAATACTACGGATGGTGGTTTGGAGGGCATTTCATCAACTAGAGGTGGAGCTCAATCAGATTTGGTTACTAGAAATAAAAAAGAAGAGCAACAATCTCATGGGATGATTATGCTGCCATACCATCATTCTCAACAAGAAGGAAATCCTTATCAGGCCCATGGAGTCCCTGCTGAAGTCATTTCTCAAGAAATGAATTATTCACAGAGTGGAGAAGAACAAATTCCTAATTCCCGTTCTACATTTTCTCCTATTGAGGTACAAGTACAACCATCAATGCAATCTTCTGGATTCGTTACCTCTCTGTATGAGTCTCCAACACCCTATATGCCATCAGGAAGTCCAGTTTACCCAAATTTTCATCAGTCTGCCTTTTATGCTTCGCAATACTCAGTGGGTGGTTATGCTCTAAATTCTGCATACCTTCCCCCATTTATGGCTGGATACACTTCACATGGTGCAATTCCTATGCCATTTGGTGCTAATTCTGGTCAAAATTTTGATGGTCGAATTGCTGGTGTTTCAAGCGGAGAAAGCTTCCCACATGCTGGTGAATTACAGCATCTAGGCAAAATCTATGGACAGCAGGGATTTATGATACAACCTTCTTTTGTCGACCCTTTGCATATGCATTACTTTCAACATCCATTTGGCGATGCACATGGTGCTTCAGTTCAGCAGGGTCACCTGGCATCAGGTGGTGTAACTGGAGGCCAGATTGATCCTTTTTTCCTCCAGAAAGAGTCAGCTTTTCCTCCTTATATCAATGATCAGAAACTTCAGCCTCAAGCAAATGGAAGTCCAAGAATTTATAACTCAGGAAAAATGGGAACTACTGCTAGTAGTTATTATGGTGGTCCACCAAGCATGGGTGTCATGACACAGTTCCCAGCCTCACCTCTTTCTAGCCCTATACTGCCATCATCTCCTGTCGGTGGAATAAATCATTTAGGTCGGCGAAATACAATAAGGTTTCCTCAAGTTCCAACCAGAACTTCTGGACTGTATTCTGATTATAATGTACAGAGAGGATTGAACACTTTTCAAGACCCTAAAAGGCGTTCTTTTCTTGAAGAACTGAAATCAAGCAATGCTGGAAAATTTGAACTCTCAGACATAGCAGGAAGAATAGTTGAATTCAGGCAATGTTGTATTTTGAGTTATTTTTGTTTGCATTTACATGGTGATTGCTATGCCTTAACTAGCATGGCTAGTAATAACTTAAAATATACATTTACCTGGCAGTGTTGATCAACATGGAAGTAGATTTATTCAGCAGAAGTTGGAACACTGCAGTGTTGAAGATAAGGTTTCTGTTTTCAAAGAAGTTGTTCCACATGCTTCCAAATTAATTACAGATGTTTTTGGAAATTATGTGATTCAAAAGGTACGATCTTTTTACGAGTTTTCTTCTTTAAATTATTTATTTTTGTTTTCAGTAAAGTCGCTATGCTAGATTTGTGAACTTGTCTCATTGCCATTGGGTTGTTATTGTGTGTTTTATTTTTCTTCTTGTTTTTGGTCTCAGTTCTTTGAACATGGAAGTCCTGGGCAACGAGAGGATCTTGCCAATCATCTTGCTGGACAGATGTTGCCTTTAAGTCTACAGATGTATGGTTGTCGTGTGATACAGAAGGTAAGATTTGAAACTTCGTGGTAAATTTAGTCATATAATTCTATTAACTGCTTTTGAAAGAAAAAGTTTTAGATTGTATTGATCAATTGTAGAATTGCATTCTGCACTGTAAGGAGGAGCGATAGACACTTGTGCTTCTGGGTTAGAAATTATGTTTATCTTCAATTTCCTAAACGAATATTTCATGGGGTATAGGATGCGATGCTTTTTATGTAAATTTCAAAACTTCTCTTTGCCAAGTTTCTCTTATCATTGAATCTTCCTCATTGGAGAGGGTGGTTGTATTATTTGAGACCTGATGCAACCCTAATTATTTTACATAAATGTTTCACAGGTCCAATTCCTATAAACAAACTCCCCACATATTTTGCATTTGGGGGTAAGGTCTGCTTATATCTTGCCTATCCCTAATCCCGCCCACTGCGGGATCTTGTGCATGGTAGTTTTTACCTTTTTATCTTTAAGGAACATTCTTTGTATCATTTACGGAATCAATGCTGAATTTGTGTTTTGACTATATTGGCCATCATCTGTCAGGTCTTTTATCTTTGTTGTTAGTAGTATGTGTAACGAGTAAGACGATCATTTCCAAGTGCATCTTGGTATGCTGATTCGTTTGGCAAGATGTCAAACAAAAGCCAAAATCGTCCTCATCTCACTTGCTTTCTGTAATTATCTGAACATGTTTAATTGGTTTTGTATGGGTCATCAGGAAAGAATAGGATAAAGAAAAAGGAAATAGGAAAAGTCCACTGCTCAGCACTCACTTTGCTAATTTGACTTTTGGGTGGTTTTTGATTGTTTTGGAGGGAAGTTTAAAAAGTATTTAGATTGTCATCTCCCAATGTGGGGTATTTCTTTTGAAATAAAATATGGGCATTATACCAATAGCTCCCTTCTTGTAAACTTATACACTATTAAATCCTTGACCCAATCAAATATACCAATAGATCCGTAGAATTTACTTAAACTATCTAAAATACCCTTCATCAATTTTAAAAAATTAAAATACCATAAAACTTCTTCTCTCACCTCTCTCCGTCCCCTCTCATACCTAAATAATTATTTTTTTATTTATTTGGGATGGTTATCAGGTATTTTTTTTTTTTTTCTAATTCGGCAACATACGCATAAAAACAAAATGTTGCACATAAAGCATGTCATTTTGTCACATGACAATATCTGTGGCTTCATTCATTGACATTTTTTTGGTGTTTTTACTAATGCAAAATAATCAGGATAAGTGAGAGAATTTTTGAAATTTTAAAAATTGCGTTAATAACAAATTCATTGGTTTCATTAGTTTTTTTTTCCTAAAATCATAATAGATACAATATATATAAACAATTTTAGCCATTAATTTTTAAGTTTATCTTTGAAACTATAAATTTTAGCAAGATATACAGTCTAACTTACTTTTATCTTAAGGTTCATATTTGTTATGAATTTTTAAAAAATAATTTAGCTATTTTCCAAAAAATTACATGATAAATACATATTATCCATTAATTTTCAAAAAAAAAAAATTTATGAGTATTTGATGCATTGAAAATGAAAATTGGTCCTCAATCCAGAGATTTGACATTTAAAAAATAGTGTTTTTCTTCAAAAGAAAAGAAAATAAAGAAAATCACACTAGTGGTGGAGATTTATTAACAATGTCTACACCATATAATCTAAACATTGTTTCCCCCCAGTTTAGGGAATAAAATATAAAAAATAGTTAAAATAGGATCTACATCATACTACTTAGAGTTCTCTATCTTAAATAATGGTTATAGTGGTTCCTTACATTTAGTTAATAAACCAACTTTGAGACAAATTTATGATTTGATTTGTTATATTTGTTTAATAAAAACAAGCCCAGACATTAGTTCAAAGACAAGTTTTGTTAATGTTGATCTCATTTATTAACACTAATCCCTTGGGTGTTGATCTCATTTATATAATGAAATTATATTTTAATTTTTTAGTATATTTTGAGAATTATATTGTAAGTTTAGAATTATTCTAAAAAAATATAGTATATTTTTAGAATTATACTATAATTTTTCAGTATATTTCAAGAATTATACAATAATTTAAGAATTATACTCAAATTTTTAAATATGTTTTATGTATTTATAACAAGCTGTTTTGATTATTAATCACATTCTCTTATTAACGGAGAAGGTAAAGTCAAAGTGAAATGCATTCAGAATAAGATACAAGTCCAAATATTTGGACCGAAAATTCGACCTCGACTTGAAATAATTTTTGTACTTGAATAATGACTTGGCTTGCCGATTATTTTCATAAAGCTTCTGCACACAAAAGAAAATGTACGTATTAGAGTTTTTGGATAAAACTAAACGACGACGCAAATTTACCTCTCAATGGCTCTTATAATTTCGAAACAAATGTGTATCTAGTTATCTACTACTCGGTATCACTATATTACTTGTGATGGTGTCGAAAATTAATAACTCAAAAGCTTGAAAAGCTATCTGTCCTATATATTTTAGTTTTTAAGCAATGCTAATTCAATAGTGCTAATGTCATTGTTCATGAGACTGCGAGCCTATCAACATAAACCTCGACCTCCTTTATCTAATAGCGTTATGTTGTGATAAAATCTCGTCTATCATATTTTATTGTTCCATTATAAAATGAACTCTATCAAGAAAATAAAAACAAGAAACTGAGGTTCTAATTTACATGTGCTCCAAATTTTTGGTAAACGTTTTCATTTCTTCCTTCCCACCTTAAGTTTTGGACTGTCAATTGCACGCTTTCTAAGGCTTGCTATTTTGGAGTAATTATTTAGGGTTAATTATTTCAATCAAATTAACCTAATTGTTTTGTATTTTGAGTATTGTGGCTGCTGTATTAATTGTTGAAGAATATTTTAGGTCAGCTTGATATTGAGCTGTTCTTTTCGTCTTCTAATAAATTATTAGAATTTAAGTCTCCATTGTATTAACATGATTATACAAGTGAGGTTATTTCATATTTCCTTTGGGTGGAGAATGATATTATGTCATGACAATTTATTACATTACATTGAACTTTTAATGGAAAGGTGTTTACAATGTTAAAAAAAAAAAAAAAAAAAACCGGTTGAAATAAATGTAAGTAATGTTAATTTTTTGCCTTTGAAAAATAAAATTAATTAATTTTGGACTTAATTGAATAAATTTTATGGACTCATAGATCTATTGGGCTATGAGATTAATGAGTGTCCTTAGTGGGTAACAAGATTATTTTCAAGGACCTATCAAGCATTAATCCATAAAATATGGTTATAATGCAATTATGAATTATCCATTACTTGGTTGACTCTTTGGGGACGATAGATCTTTCCATATTTACATGCTGCATTTGTTTTATACAGTCTTCTGAGTTGCCTCTTTTCCCATCCTGTATCTTCACCTTTTATCTTTTATTGCTTGTACTAGGCCCTTGAAGTGATTCAACTTGATCAGAAGATAAAACTTGTCCGTGAGCTTGATGGGCATGTTATGAGATGTGTGCGTGATCAGAATGGAAATCATGTTATACAAAAGTGCATAGAATGTATACCTTCAGAAAATATTGGATTTATTATTTCTGCTTTTAGAGGTCAAGTTGCAACACTTTCTAGTCATCCCTATGGCTGCCGCGTCATTCAGGTAAAATACATGGTTTTCTGGGTTATACAGGTTCTGACACTAATATAGTGTTGTAGACAATCTCTTTTTGGTACGTCATACTGACTTATGTTTTGTTCATCACGTTGCTGAAACTATTATACCTTTGATTTCTCTTAGAGAGTCTTGGAGCATTGCTCAGATAAGCAACAAAATCAATGTATTGTTGATGAAATACTGGAATCTGCTTCACTTCTCGCCCAAGACCAGTACGGCAACTATGTCACACAGGTTAGTCTCTTTAGCTGTGTTCTGTTCAGTTATTCCTATCGCTAATCAACTTCTACTTAGTGTAGAATTTGTGCATAGATTCTGTATTTTGGATTTATTAGCTTCTGCTCTCCATACTCTCCTCTCTCTGTGTGTTCTTAAGTGTGTTCTTTACATACGAAAATGGGGATAGTCCAGTTGCTTCATAGTTATGACAACCATGTAATGTGTTTCCCGGTCAAGCCATTCACTTCTAGACTTCAGGGAATCTTTTTGTAGCAAGGCTAGTCAAGTAAAAAAGGTCAATTATAGTCTGGATCTGTAGAAGCTTCCTTCTTAGACCTTGCGTTGTATTTTGTATGGTCCTATGTCTCTTTAGATTGCCTGCACCTAGAAGTTTCCCAATCAGTGTATACAGCATGGTGATAAGCATGCTAGATCTCCTGATTGTATTTCTTGAAATCAAGTGTGAAATGCAAAAAATCATTACGTTGGAGGCATAAATTGTACAGGGAGGAAAAATGATGGGTAGAATCATTTGAGTCTGCCAGACTCTTGCTATCTCTGTTCAATAATGTTTCCATCGTGTGGTCAGATTAAATGGACAAAGGAAGCGACATTTGCTTTGCAGTGGTGGGGGTTTGGGAAGGGAAAATACATGCAATTTTACCCTTCACATTGCAGATCTAATTCTGTAGTTTCTACATGTTACTCATAGATCTCACTGAAGCAACTTCTTATCTGTTTCTTGTGGCCTTACTACCATGTTGTAAATTTAATATCACATATTACTCTCCCCTGAAATTAACTTTAGTGGAGATATATGTTCGCATTCTTTGTGAATTATTGCTTGTTCTGGGTCTGTATTTTCTTTGCATGGTATCTATCATTTCTCGTTCTGTTACCTCATTGTTTTGGGATTTAGGTGCAAAATTGGAAAATTCTGTATGTTATATCCACTTGCGTGTTTTCCTACTTTTCTTCTCTTTATCCTTTCCCTTGTGTTTAATCCATCATCCTTCTGATGAGCCTTCTGAATCTAATCTAAAGATCTTTTGTACTGCTTGCAGCATGTTTTGGAGAGAGGAAAGCCCTACGAAAGAAGATTAATTGTCAGCAAATTGACTGGAAAGGTTGTGCAGATGAGTCAGCACAAATATGCATCAAATGTTGTTGAAAAATGTCTGGAGTACGGTGATGCAGCTGAACGTGAACTTTTGATCGAGGAGATAATTGGGCAGTCTGTGGAGAATGACAATTTATTGGTATGTGAAACATGATCTGCTTATCATGTGATAGTTAAGGCTTGGTATTTGTGATATTTAGGTTAGCTCATGATTTTACATTCAGACGCTTCTTGGGAGATTTGGTTGAGGTTAAGCCAAGTCAATTCTATATATTTTGTCTAGTCATAGCATCTGTTACATTTTAGACACAACTAATTTGACATCTGCTTACAAAAGTACCTTGTTGTTTATGATATATGGGCACTGTCATTTTGGCCCCCACCCAGATAAAAGAATCAACCAATGTGGCCTATAGATATGTTACTAGTCAATACTTATTTTTACATCTGTCAATATACTTCAGTTCAAACATAGTATTAGATCATTACTATGATGAAAATATCAATTTGTTGTAAATCACTTGCGTCTATAAATTTGGTCCTCTACACCAGTTTTTGTCTCTTCTTGTGGGATAGGACCTAAATCTATGGAGTAATCAAGAATTATTGAATAACATTTTTTTTCTCTATTAGTTGGTGTTTTCATGCACCTGAATGCATTTGATTGAGAACAAAGCAATGAAATTAAGCTATTAGGCCTCTGGAAGAAGTTTTTAAAAATATGTGAAAAAGTTGATTCTGCCAAGCCAATTACATGCAAAAGAAGTTTTGGAATTCACGTTGCAGTTGAAAGTTGAAACAGTTTTTTCCGGTGGGTGCACATACCCCAGTGAATGGGGTGGGAGAATGAGAATCTTTGGGTTTTGTTATTTGCCAGTGTGGGATATAAACAGATCAAACAAAATGAATATATTGCAAAGTCAATAAAATACTGCTGGTGACTTAAATCACATCGGAAACAGGAACAATGTTTAAACCAGGACAGACTTTCTGACAAATATTATGTTGCCCTAAGAGTATCTCTGGAGTCACCTCTTTTCTTTTAATGCCAAAAGAATTTTATTGATGGTCACCTAGTATGTCAGCCGATGAGAAATTTCAAGAGGTAAAGTTGTCATAGTGGAGTTTTGCTGAAGGCAAAGTACCCTTAAAAAAACCATGTGCTTTTTCTCCTTTTATTTAATCATTGCACGAGGGTTGAGTTCTTTAAAATAGTATCCTTGATGTGTGAAATTTGGTGCTTAACTGAGTGGGTTTGATTTGCATGCCTGAATGGTGTTTTCGAGAATCTGGCAACCATGTTCTTTATTTGTCTTTGTACTTTATCTTCCAATATGTTGTCCATGGCTTTTTTAGAAGTGTTTAAGAAGTTCTTGTAAGTATCTAGAGTTTGTAGTTCCTTTTGATTTCAAGATGCATGTATGTGGTTTGGTCCTGAGGGTAAAAACTTATGGTCTTGACAACTAGGCTTGACCTGAGAGTAGTGTGAAATTCTTTCAGTTACTTAATGCAGTGAGTAAAATCCTCAATGTTATAGATTTTGCTATGCCACTGAAGGCAGCCTAGATTGATCAAAACTATTTCACCCATAATTTAGCTTTTATAATGTTTTCTACCAGCCTTGTTAGTGTCTGTAAGCTTCTTCGAGGTTCTAGGAGATCACATGCACCATGATGAATTCCTATGCTAGTTCTATAAATTCCATTCAGATTACCTGACCACACCAATTCAGTAAGAAATTCTGATAATATGACATTAGAGACAGGTTATAAATTCTTAATTGAACTTATTACCTTCATGTGATGAATTGAGTCATTTAGTAATCATATATTTAGCCAACCCATAGTGAAAAACAGGACCACTCGAGCTTTGTAAGAAAAATATGCTCGAATTTCTCATCTAATGTTTTGTAAGCTCTGACTCAAGAGTTGTAGCAGAAGTGGTCAAGACCTTGAAGGTGATGGTCTTGACTTAGGAACGTTAATTTCTTTATTCGTGCATTTCAAGCTGCTGAACTTGGAATCTGTGAGATGCTTCTGTTCTCCTTTAAATAGTCTTTTCTAGGAAAGAAATTAGTAATGTTTTTTTTACATTGGTCAAGGACTCAACTCTTATGTAGCCAACGACAGGAGAATCCCCAGCTTCATATTGCCTTTGCAATCATCAGTCAGATGATTACAAAACCACCCACTTATCAGCAATGGTAACTTCCAGTTCCAGTTCTCACAGCACCAAAGCCCTCAGTCAAATGCGCTAAAAACCATTCGATCTTAATGGATAACGTAGAAGCTCCTCTGATTAGAATTTAGAAATGAAAATATATGCTGGCCTTTCTTGTTGGAGTTTGTGTTTTCATGGAAATAAATGCTACCCATTGTCGAACTCCATTGACTTTCTGTATTAGTTTGCTGTTTTAGTGTAATGTAATACCGGCCCAACTTATAGGGTAGGTAGCTTAGTACACTTTAAGGAAATAACCCATCATGGTCTTGTTCTTTTCTTTCAAGAGCCAGGTCTGTAAACGCAGTTTTTAGTGGATTACTTTTGCTTAATCACGATATTAATCAAGCTGATTTTATCTGTCCTGGTGAATTTCATACTTTTGTGAAGTTTATGGGAGTGGCCTGATTTGGAAATTGTTGATAGTAGAAGGCTATCTCTATTTTCTTCTGCTTACTGTGTCATGTGGTTGAGTTTTGCTGTAGGTAATGATGAAGGACCAGTTTGCCAATTACGTGGTCCAGAAGATTCTTGAAATAAGCAACGACAAACAGCAGGAGATACTGCTTGATCGTATAAGAGTTCATCTAAATGCTTTGAAAAAATACACTTATGGGAAGCACATAGTTGCTCGTTTTGAACAATTATGTGGTGAAGGTATGCTAAGATGCTATATAATTCTGTTATCTGGAAGACTAATTATATATGAGGCCATATTCTAGTGCCTTTTTGGGGGTAATGTCTGTGTACATCTTGTCCATCTCCGGCCCCGCCCATTGCGGGAGCCTTAGTGCTTTGTGCGCGGGTGTTATTTAAAAATGTAAAATGTAGTACATTTAGTCTCATTTACATTGTCCATAATTTTTCGGAAGCTCACTATAAACCCTATTATTTAGCTTTAGTTTCTCTTTCCAGTTCCTTTTTTTTTTGCAATGGATAATCTTTCTTTGTGATTTGTTTGAAAAACTTGAAGGAAATAGAACATAGAGATCTTACGAAATATTCAACATGATATTCATTTTAAGCATATTTGGAGCTTGTAGCTAAGCTCCCTTTACATTGGAGTCTTGAAGACTCCCGTACTTTGGGCATGTTGCCCTTACTCAATCTTGCTGCAGTGGATAACCTGTTCTTGATATCTTATTAGTCAGGCCATTCTCTGAAATCTCTTGGGCTGAATAATGTATTTGTGTTTGCAAGATACCAACTTCTTGTATTGTACATTCTAACTGCCACGGCAGGTGTGAAAGAAGATTAGTAGCTACACCTGGTCGTTATAAATCTTTACATCTCTGATAATAATGTTGATGTTGATCGGTTGTGTGCAGAGAGTGAAGTAGTGGCAGAACCTTAAGGGATGTTCATAGACAGGCAGCGTCCCGCACTTGCCAGTTTTGCTCGTGGAAGATAAGAACAGCTACAGAACACCTCATTATGTAAACTAAGCTACGGATCGAACATCACCTTAAGTAATATGCCAGTGTAGTGTAGGATGGTATCTGGTTGTAAGGCAATATATCAGTAGTTGGTGAATATATGATTTTTATAATCCTCAACTGTATTTATGTGCATGTATGTATAGCATTAGATAATTGTGATTGGTTATGATTTGGGGATTTTAGCTTGGGATATTATTCTGGTAGAACAAGTTTAATATACTTTAGTGCGATTGTTGAAATATTATGTTTTGTTTATCAGCAACAATTTTTAATCCATCATTTTTTAGGTTTTTTATTTTTTTTATATATACAACAAGGAATTGTATCATAGGGCCAGTTTGAGAATCAATTTTGGAACTAGCATATAATTTGATATATAAGTCAGTAGTATATAACGTTTTAAATGCTGACATATATGTTGTTATAAATGTTGTGGGTGTTTGGTTAGATTTTTCAGAGAAAAGCATATATGCTAGTATAAATGATGTGGCTAATTACATGTAGGGGTATTAACACAAATAATTAAAAAATAGATTTATATTTTTTAAAAATAATCTTTACATTTTTAATAATATTAAAATATTATATATTTTTTATACAATTTTTTTATTAATATTTAACATTTTCTTAAATTTTATTAAATATAATTAATATATTATTTAAAAATAAAAATATTATTAAATATAAATAATTAAATATGTTAGTAAAAATGTTAATATATTATTAAATATAAATAAATAATAGATTAGTAAATATAAATAAATAAATTAGTAAATATAATTTAATATATTATTTAAAAATAAATATATTATTAAATATAAATAATTAAATATATTAGTAAAAATGTTAATATATTATTAAATATAAATGAATATTTTATTAAATAAAAGTAAATATAAATAAATAAAGGATTATTTGGTGATAAGTCCTTTATATGGACTTTGTATTTCATTTAGTCTTTTTGAAAAGTTTGTAGCCCAATACATCCACAATTATTTGAAACTTACCTCAATAAGGATAACTTTAAATTTTAATCTCAATTAATGACAATTTTACCCTCCCCTCATTTAAACCTATCCTTATTTTTATTAGTACATGATTGCTCCTTATTTAGGAAATAATTATTATAATAAAATAAATATAAATACAATCTCATAAAGTTGGATGAAAATCATGTATTTTATCTATATGTTTTTAAAGATAAACTACTATTTTCACTTTTGATGAATCAAAGTGAAGAGTCGATCAACCAATTTTTTTTTCTTTCATGAAAATTAAGCGCATGCACTCACATACGCAAAATTTAGTTGACTCAGTAACCTATGCATATACATTAAAATCTGTGAATCATTATATTATCAAAATCAACAATGAAACACTTATTCATCAACAAAAAGTTATCCAATACAAATGTCAATATTTTTATTACATTCTTCACTAACAACAAAAGCTAATAACTTATGAGAATAATATCATAATAAAACTCAATTCATATTTTAAACAAAACCAAATACCATAACAATTTTTAACCGTTTTGGTGACTTTTGCGAAAATCCTCTGAATTCTGGGTAAGAAATCCTCTGATTTTTTTTTTGGCATAATTTCAAAAACTCTTGTTAATTGTTTTGGTGAGTTTTGTAAAATTATCTGAATTTTTGATAAGTTTGAGAAATCTTCTAATCATCTAAATTTTTAGTTGTTTTTTTGTTTCATTTTGATAAAGTTTAGGGTTTTGAAGTTTAAGATATTAGAGTTTAGAGTTTATGGTATAAAGTTTTAGGGTTTAGGAGAACATAATTCATTATTTAGGATTTTGGGGTTTAGTACTTAAGATTTAAGGTTTAGGAATATATGTTAGTAGAATTTTAAGATTTTCTTCTTATTTTTGTAAATTCTTCTTAATTATTTATAAGATTTTTTTGTTCAAAATTAAAACTAGAATTGTTTAGATTCAGAGGATTTATGGAAAATTTAGAGGATTTCTGGTTACAAGGTTTAAAGTTTAAGAGTCTGTGTTTAAAATATTAGAGTTTAGTGTTTATACTTTATGATTTTGGGATTTAAGATATTAGGATTTAGTATTTAGGATTTTGAGATTTTAGGTTTAGGATTTAGAGTTTCGGGTTATTTTTGTTTGATTTTCAAAAATTCTTATTTTTATTATATATTTTATGCAATCCTCTATTTTTTTTTGCTTAATTTCAAAAATTCCTCTAATTTATTTTGGTAAATTTGTGAAATCCTCTAAATTTGTGACAAGTTTGTAAAATCCTCTGAAATTTTTTGTTGTTTTTTGTTTGATTTTAAAAAAATCTATATTTTTTTGATATATTTTTATGAAATCATCTGAATTTATTTGCTTAATTTTGAAAACTCTTTTGATTGGTTTTGATGAGTTTTGAGAAATCCTCTCAATTCTGGATAATTTTGAGAAATCCTCTGAGTTCATTCAGAGGATTTGACGAATGAATATTTAAACATATCGATGATGGATCTCATTGGAAAGAGTTTTTCGTGTTGATTATGAATATATATTATTTTTTAAAAATCCGACTTGTATTTTGAGAGATAAAACTATTTTAAATTTTTTAAAAGAAAAAAATAAAAAGAATCTGGTGATGTCAGCATATGTCATACACATAAGGATTTATTGGAATAAGGGTAGTTTTGTCCAGAATTATTTAAAGGATGTTTTGAAATATTAAAAAATTGAAGGGAGTGAATGAACTACATATTTTTATTAAAGGATTTATTGGTGAATCCCCCATAAATAAATTAGTAAATATAATTAATATATTATTTAAAAATAAAAATATTATTAAATATAAATAATTAAATATGTTAGTAAAAATGTTAATATATTATTAAATAAAAGTAAATAATAGATTAGTAAATATAAATAAATAAATTAGTAAATATAATTTAATATATTATTTAAAAATAAAAATATTATTAAATATAAATAATTAAATATGTTAGTAAAAATGTTAATATATTATTAAATATAAATGAATATATTATTAAATAAAATAATTGATTTTCATCCGTACATGCAGGGTAAACTCGTCATTAGTTAAGAGTGTAGGGGTAATTTGGACATTTCATGCATAAGTGTCCAAAAAATGCTAGTAAAATGACATTTTGAGAATGTCATAATTTAAAGGTAAAAATGTTAATTAATATGCTGAATGCTGAATTGTTGTTTGGTTAGGTTAACAATAATATGTAGCTTACATGTTATATGCTGTATTATATGTTATTTATAATGGTTTACCAAACACCACCATACTGTTTCAAATGTTACTAGATTTAGAGAGAGGTTATTTGTTACGGTTGATATCGCAAAAAACAAATTTCTTAAGAAAATATATAAATGTACACTATTCAACTTCACAAATCTGATTGTAAACTACTTTTATGAAATAAAAGTTAAATTAATTGAGAGACACGTTGAATAAAAGGAATATATAAGTGTATTGTTCAACCTAGACATACAAATTTATTATATTGTGAAATTTATCCAGAAGGGCAAAATAAGACATTTATATTCCAATAAGACTAAGGTGATAAAAACATTACAAAAAAGGACACAAAATTTAACTAATCAAAATAATTTTACTCAAACTCACATTTCAGGCCGCCTCCTTCTTCCTTCCTTCTTCTCTCTCATTTTTCTTTTTTCTCCTCCTTCTCCTTCCTCATTCGTCTTCGTCTTCTTCCTCTTCCTTCTTCTTTGTCGCTGTCTTCTTCTTCCACCAATGATCTCTTATTTTGTCATATCTCCACCTCTATAGCCAACTACAATACTTTATCTCTTACTTTGTCATATCTCCACCTCTATAGCCAACTATAATACTTTATCTCTTACTTTGTCATATCCTCCACCTTTATAGCCAACTACAAAACTTTATCTCTTATATTGATTGAATTTTGTCTAGATTCTTCTTCTTGGATCATAACTATGTGTGCAGAAAGGAGATCTACAAGCAGTGGCGAATCCAGAAAATTTTGGGAGGGGAGGCTAGAGATCACTTTAATTAAAATTTTTAAAAATAAAAATAATAAAATAAAAATAAAATGAGATAATAATCCAAAAGCTCGAATTTTCATTAAAATTTTACACAAATTTAAACTTTTACAATTGACACCTACGAGTTTTCATATTCTGAAAACTTTCCATGATTGCATCATTGTCAATCTTTTCAAAAATTTCCCTCTCTATGTATGTAACTAAGATATCACTCAACCATTTATCATCCATTCGGTTCCGTAAACGATTCTTGATAATATTCATAGCTGAGAATACTCTCTCAACACTTGCAGTAGCGACTGGTAATATTAATGCCAAAGTCAGAAGCAAGTAAACCAATGGATATACTTGATTTTTTTTTTGTCTTCACCATTTCTCTAGCAAGATCACCAATCTCATCTAAGTTTAGAAATTCATCGCTAGAACGCATGTCGGCAATATAAGTGTCAAGTTGATCTGAAAGGATGATAAGCTGAAAAGAGTTGAATTCTTTTGGATAAAATTCAGCAAGACGAATCAACTTGTTCTTGTCAAACATGGAGAAAGAGTTAGATGGACTCAAGCATGCCACACAAAGAAGCAACTCAGTATTTGACTCTATAAAACGTGCATTCAATTCTTGAAGTTGTCTATCGAGTAGAGTGTTAAATATCTCAACCCTATAGTGGTGTGAATTAGTCATTTCCTCCCTATTTCTCCTCTTTCGTCCTGGCACTACAAAATTGTCATCCATGTCACAAACAAAGATATCATGTTTTCTGCAAAATGATGAAACAACTTCAAGTAAAGATATCCACCCACTCTCTCTCATTTGCTTGAGTCTATCTTTAGACAACTGAACTAATTTCATGGCATTCACAATGTCTTGATCTTTTCTCTGTAGTGACTGTGATAACTCATTTGTTATTGCCAACAACTGTTTCATCAAGAAAAGACTGAATACAAATTCAAATGAGTTCATTGAATTCATCAAAAATTGTGCTTCAACTCGTTTATCAGAATCTATAGAATCTTTGCCAATGATTTCAAGCACATCAGTCACATCTTCAAACATACCTATCAAACTCAATAATGTGTGATAATGAGAGCCCCATCGTGTATCACCAGCTCGTTTGAGACTAGTTTCTTGATTCAATCCTTTTCCCGATGAGAACTCACCATTCTTAAGAGCCTCTATAACTCTAGCTGCTTGTTTCTCTCTAAGCATATCTCGACGTTTACATGATCCTCCAACAACATTCAATATTTTTCCTATAATCATGAATAGCTTTTCAATATCATCATGTTTTTTTGCCACAGCTACCACAGCTAGTTGCAATTGATGAGCAAAACAATGAATGTAATATGCACATGGATTCTCATTCATTATAAGTGCTCTAAGACCCTTAAACTCACCTTGCATATTACTTGCTCCATCGTATCCTTGACCCCGCAATCTAGAAATAGTCAAACCATGTCGCCAAAATACATCATCAATTGCCATCTTCAATGTGAGAAAGTTGGTATTAGCCACATGCTCAACCCCTAAAAACCGCTCAATTACATTCCCTTTCTTGTCCACATAGCGTATAACAACGGCCATTTGCTCTTTCACTGATATGTCACGAGCTTCATCAACCAAAACAGAAAAAAAGCATCACTAAGATCATTGATAATAATTTTGATGGTTTCTAATGCACATGCTCTCACAACATCTTTCTGAATATCTGGAGCTGTCAACTTAAGGTTTTGAGGAGCATTCGCCAATGTTACTGCTCTAACATCTGGACAATTTTTAGAAAGAAATTTAAGGAGTCTTATAAAATTTCCTGGATTACCTGAATCTTTGCTTTCATCATGACCACGAAATGCAAGCCCTGCCTCTAACAGAAATCAAATACACTCAACTGTTGCATTTAGACGAGCCCAATATTCAACTCGAGCTTGATCAGTTTGCTTGACAAACACACTTTGAATATGTTGTTTCTGGTTCAACAAGTCTCGACATCTCCCCACAGCTTTATTATGAGCACTACAAGGACCTCCCATATGAGTGGCAAATTTCTCATACTTCTTCCAATTTGAGAACCCACCACTAACAAAGGAATCACCACCTGCTTGATTTTCTTGTTTAAAAAGATAGCAACACAAACAAAATAGAGCATCTTTTTCTATACTATACTCTAGCCAATCAGGAAATTCATTAAACCAAGCTTTACTAAAACGTCGTTGTTGTGATCCAAATTGTGTTAATGGGAAATCATGATTCTGAGGTTGACGAGGACCCAATAATAGATAAGCTCTACGGATTTGGTCTCGATCATTAGGATGATAATCCATGATTGGAGGCCTTAAGCCTGGATCCGCAGGAAGATTATCGAGGTCTATTCCTTGCAAAGGATGTGATTTCCTTTTCAGGAATTTTAACATAGTTGACTGCATTTCCGCCTGAAATATTTTTTAAACCAAAGTGAGACTTTCTTAAACACAACCATATTCACAAATTTCATAAAAATCAATTCAGAATAAAAAAAATTTGACAATCAATCAATCATCGAACAAACAGTATAGCCACTAGCCAATAGGCAATTAGACAATTAGTCATTAGTGTCAACTCCTAATTCCTAAATAAATATCTTCTCATCTTCTGTAAATAATTGTAAAACTCATTCCCAGTTGGCAATTTCCAACTCCAAGTTCATCAAAAAAAGACAAATTCAAATAAACATAATAAATAATAATAGAAGACTAGAAGTTATAGAATAGAAGTATAGAACAGAGATTATCAATTTATCAATTATCACTGTCAGATTAAGAGAATAAGAGACACTGAGACACTTACCTGAGTCGAGTTACTTAGTCGAGTCGACAAATCACAGATTCACAGACTGACAGACGTAGTCACGTAGAGAAGTGAGAAGACTAGAAGGTCAACTGGTCAAGGAGAACTGAACTGGACTAGACGAACTCTTCGCCTCACCTTCGGGAGAGAACAGGAACTGATGTGTGAATTGAGAATTGGGAGATATTGGCGTAGCTTAGGTTTACGAATTTAGATCTATTTGACTACTTTTTGACTTGTTTTTAACTACAAATTTAACAATAGCCCACTTTAAAAGCCCACTAGTCTATTACTTTTTATTCAAGACTTAAGTCCTTTTTAGTAAGCCCATCTATCAATATCATCATGGCCTCATGGGTATCATATTTATAAAATAATAGAAGTAGTATTTTTTTAAAAAAAAAAATTTGGGGGGGCTTGAGCCCCCTCATGTGGCAAGGTAGATCCGCCACTGTCTACAAGATTTTTGTGTGTAGAAAGAAGATCTACACGCTGAATTGTTAATCTAGAGAGAAAAATAGAAAAACTAGATCTGCAGATATTATATTTATATTAAATCTGCATATATTATATCTGTTTTGATTTGCTGACTTTAAACTTGTTTAAATGAAATTTACAGTTTCAACCTTCATTGTGGTGACATTTTTAAATGAAGTTCTCGTAAAAAAAAGTAGAGAAACTAAACCTGCAAATATCATATATGTTTTGAATTTGTAAATATTATATTTGTTTTTGATTTGTTGATATTAAATTTGTTTAAGTGATATTATTGTGTATTCAATTTTATCGTGACAATATTTTTAATTGAAATTCTCGTGATTTATTCTTAAAACGTATAACATTTTATTTAAGTACGAATAACATTTTCATAAACAAATATAATAAAACAGTTAGCATATCAACTCCAAATCTAGACAATGAATTTCGAAAATCACTGACACCATCAATGAACCACTGTCCCACATGGCTAATTGCATTAGCCCAATTAGAAGTAACGTCTTTTTCTTGCTAGTATGATCCATAATTTATAGTTTTTATTTAGGATCATAAAAAAGTTTAAAACAACACAATCACTAATAAAAAACATTAACAACATATTACATTAAAATAGCTAACTTATGAATATCATCATATAAAATTCAATATGGAGAGCTTGACCACCTGTATCCCCATATCTTAAGTACTTATTAAAGCACTTTTTCTTCCTTGTTCTTAGAAGTAACCCACATTCACAGGCCTCTTTTGTGCTCTCTTTGCATATTTGTGCCTCAAAAACTGAATCGAATCAATGTATTCTCCAACATAAACATCTGCATGAAGCCAATTCTTAATGAAATCATCCAAAGTCATTGTTATCCATATGTTCGAGTCCTTCATTGGACTATCTGTTTTGACTTGGTTGAGAAATACATATTTTTGATTTGTTAAGAACTGTCTATTTTTACTTGATTGATAAATGACTGTTTTGATTGTTTGAGAACTGCCTGTTTTGTCTAAGTTGAGAATTGCCGGTTTTGACTTCGTTGAGAAATGTCTGTTTTAATTGGTTTAGAACTGTCTGTTTTGACTGGTTGAGAATTGACTGTTTTGACTCGATTGAGAAATGCCCGTTTTGATTGGTTGAAAACTGTCTGTTTTGACTTGGTTGAGAACTGTTTGTTTTGACATGATTGAGAATTAATTGAGTGTTTTTTCTTAGTTGAGAATTAATTGGGTCTTTTATTTGTGTTGATAATTCATGTGCAATATATGTAGGTTGAGAAATGCATTATAATAGGTTGAGAATAGTTTGATGTTTGGTTGAGAACAGAATATCTGAACCATTGTTAGAATGTTGCATTATGCAGGACGACTGATGTTAGCATATTTGTACGTTACTGCGGAGAGTGGAAGAAATTTGACATCAATTGTTTGTATATAGGTGGAAAGAGCAAAGGTGTGATTGTTCAAGATGACATTTCATATGAAGCATTATTGGACATTATATACGCTATTACGAAGATTGATCGTCTCACACATGAAATTCAAATGAAGTATGTTATGAATGCACACGGTCCAATGGAGCCTGTTCATAAGATGATAATGATGTTAATTTCTTCCTTCGATATGCCATGGATAGAAGCTTACCTATGACATGTTTATACATTTCATTTTCAAAGAGAAGATATGTGGATGATAATGGTTTAAATTTTAAAAGTCTGGATAATGATGACAATTTCGTGAGTACTACTGCATTAGATTCAGATTTTCAAAGAATTGGGTTAAGTAGGAACAATGACATTGACTATGGCCCTCCCAATTCTCATTTTGAACACACACATATTGATGATGCTGATGGTAATCCCTTTGTACATGTTGAAGCTAATGCTGATGGTGATCCACCAGTACATGTGGAAGCAAATGCAACTCTTAATTCGTGGTTTAATGTTCGCATTAATGCTAGCTCAAGTTCAATTGGTAACTCACAAATTATTTCCTACAAAAACTTTGGCAATGCATCTAATGACTCACTTGGGATATTGACTGTTGGAGAGCCGTTTGTGAACAAGAAGTCTTTGCTGAAAAGCGTGTCAATGTATGCATTGGAGTTACACTTTCAATTTAAAGTTTCTAGGTCGACCAAGTGTTTATTTGCGGTTAGTTGCTTGGTGAGGGAGTGCAAGTGGTGGCTTTGAGCAACTAGGGTGAAAGATACTAATTTCTTCGCTATCAAGGTGTTTCGCAACACACACATGACAAAAAATTCGTAGTGCCCTTGATGCGTGCGAAAAGCTATCTTCTCAATGTCCGCCTCAGTCATAAGAATCTGGTGATAACCAGACCATAAGTCTAGTTTAGAAAAAATAGCCGCCCAATATAACTCATCCAAGAGTTCCTCAATAATAAGAATTGGGAATTTATTTTTGATCGTAGCCTTGCTCAGCCGATAATCAAAGCACATTCTCTGTGAATTATCATCTTTTTGAACCAAGAGCATGCGGCATAAAAAGGACTAGCGCTGGTCTAATAACCGTTGCCAACAACAATTGTTTCACAATGCACTCGATTTTAGATTTTTGGAAATGTGGGTATCGATAAGGTCTAAGGTTCATGGGTTGTGTCCCCTCCTTGAGTAAAATGTGCTGCACATGAGAACGGAATGGTGGTAGCCCAATCGACTCAGCAAAGACCACAGCAAACTCATCCATTACTGTTTGGTCTACTGTAGGTATGCGGTAGAACGGAAACTATAGTGTTACACATTTGGAGCCATATTACATGTTCGCCTCGAGGTTGCCATTTCTCAATCAATTGTAGAGAATTAAGCGCTTCTCTCTGACTATGCAAACCTCATAATTCACAGTTCTTCCCTTGCATAAGAAATTCATCCTTAAATTCTTGAAATTCCAACTGCTGTCCCCCACACCTTGCAACCAGTCTATTCCCAAAACTACGTCACATCCCCCAAGGGAATGATATAACATATTGTAGGAAAAATGGGACGTTGGCACCTCACCAAATTTTTTTTTTTCAACCAACCCGTAACATTGTATTTTCTCCCCATTAGCCAGTTGCACCGCTATTGATACTTCACTCGTAATTTTAGTTGACATACAATGGTTGCATCCAAAAAATTGTGTATGGCCCCACTGTCAACCAATATAGTAATCGGCATACTACCCACATAGCCTACCATCCTCATTGTATCTAGGCTGGTATCTCCCTAGATAGCTTGTAAGGTCACGGTTTGCTCTAGTTGAACCTTTATGAGTTGGAATTCATGCTAACCCCTTCCCAACTCGTCAAAAACATCTTCCACAACCTCAAGTGGTTCTTGATCAACTCTTTCTTCCATTTCGATAAAGAACAACTTAGGGCTGGAGCACCTATGCTCTTGTACCCATTTCTGGTCACAATGGAAGCAAAGCCCCTTTTCTCTTTTTTCTTTCATCTGTAGAGGAGTAATCTTCACTACTAGCAGGGAAGAAGAATAGTCAACCCTTCACTCCATTCCTCTAGCAAGTGGCTCAGGCACACTATGTTGCAGCCTTCTCGAGTTTGACTTCAGGGAGGCGCTATCGGTGACATCAGGCTTCGACGGCTTCCTGCCACTAAAATCTCCTACCACATTGATTGGGGTTTGAGTATTTTCATTGAAAGTCAAATCTCCTCATTGAGTCCTCCAATGAAACAATTGAGCTTATGAGCCTCAGACAGATCACGTAACTTTCAGAATAACGTCTTCAAACTTCTCTTTGTATGCTTCAACTGTATGTTATTGTGGGAGGCGCATCAAGTCAACCATCGAGTTCACTAGCAGGGTAGTTCCAAACTTGGACTTCATTGCAACAACTAAACTTTCAAACGATGGGATTTGACTTCCTTGCTCTATTTCCCGGAACCAAACCAAGGCCCTCCCCTCAATGTAAAACTTCACAGTAGTAACTTGATTATGAGCAGGGATCTGATAGTACTCAAAATAGTGTTGATTTTTATAAATCTTGGTCTTTAGATCCTCTCCCAAAAATTTAGAAAAATCAATGCACGGTGACCGCATCCTTTCCTCCCAGCTAGGTGGTTGACTCGGTGCAGTACTCTCAGTAGTAAACTGTGCTGCTGATGAGTAGTGTAAGTCCAACCGACTCAAAAATTCAGCTAGAGTTTGTTGGTGTCGCAAATCCCTCTTCTGCAATTGTGCCGCTTGGGCATCATATTTAGTCTGAAGGACCTACAACTGAAGCTCCAACTATATGTTGTTAACCATTGTCTCTGAACGGGATTGAAAAAGGATGATCCCTCTGATACCACTTTTAATGAACTTGGCAATACTTCTCTAATCAAACAAAGATTAGACAGCTAAAGCAATACACACTCTCACAATTGAGATAGATAAAAGTGAACAAGATAGTAGAAAAAATGATTCAATAGAGAGGAAGAGTTCTCTTTAAAGAACCAGAGTTCCGTAGCTCAAAAGCCCATACAAACAGTAGCCACTAAATTATTTGATGACAACCCTAGAAAGCAAATAACTACTTATGCTAAACTACACAAAATTTGGACCCTCCAAATGACATATCAAACGATAACACAATAGCTTCAAAAGAAATTAGGAAAGTGGTGTTATGATCCAGCACAACACGCCAACAAGACCCCTAACCCATAACAACAGTTGAGGTTCATGACAACCTCTTCCCTCCCATCAAGTAGTCAAGCATCTGGGTTGTTATTGTGCCAAAAAAGCTTCTATCTTTGCTCTTGTAAAGTATTTGGGATGCTTTTACGCTGGCAAGGACCTCTTTTCTATGTCGAGCCTTTGAGGTATGCCTCTGGGTTCTGAGTGAGGACTTTTTCCTACCAATTTTGACGTAATTGTCTGGATAAATTATGGATTTTCTACCTATGTTGTTAAGCTTGTGTTTACAAAAGAAAAACCCTAAAGTATTTGTAATGTAAGATGGTGATGTTTAGGTGGTAAAAGCGAGGTTGTAGAAGACTCTTTGTTTTTTATTTAGATTTGTCACTGTTTCCTATATGATACCACTAGCTAAACTGAAATTTTTAACTTTTATGGTTGCTAACTTGTGACAGAATTTTCATCACAAATTACGATCCTTTGCAAAAGTTTCCATTGAAAAGTTTTACTGCAAGGAAAGTTTCAACGGAATACTTTTTGTTGCTAATTCTGTAGCAAAAATCATATTTTCTTATATTGTAGGAATCCATTTTTCATACCAAATCGAAAAGTCTCGACCATTGCCCACTCTCTACGTCAAGCCTTTCTCTAGAACTTCCCAAATTTGACAAATAATTTTCATGTAGCTCCCAAAAAGTATCTTTAGTGTGCCTGGAATTTTTCAGTATTCAAACCAAAGATTTTTTCTTTGTGGGTTTAGGACTAGCCCACTTGGTGTTGCTCTTGTCATAAGGGTCGAACTCTGTAGCCCACCATCACACCAGAGACTTCTCTTTTGTCAGTTATGCCATGCTCTTCTAGTCATACGGGCCGAACATTCTAGCCCCACATGATTAGGCCCACTAAAATCCTCATTCATCATCACATTCCTCATATCTCACCTCAAAGAAAACTTCATCCATCAATTGTTGAGACATGTTATTTCCTTGAGTTTGCGACATCTATAGGGCTTTGTGATCTGCTTTGATTGGGAGAAGTATTAGAGATTGGTTTGTTATTCCAAGTTAGTTTTTGGATAGTTCTTGACATAAAGATTTTTTTCTCATTTGAATTTTTTGTAACCTTCATTCATATTAGTGAAACTTTCATTATCTTCGCTTGATGAGTAGACAGTTCATCAAACCTCATAAAACTTGTGTCTTGTGTGATTGTCATTATTCTCTTTTTGGTTTTCGCATTATTTGTTACATCGAATTGAGCCAGTAATAAATTTACAACAATTGCTATTGGAGCGTCAGATTCAATGGATCTTGCTAAATTTCACATAGCAAAGTTATCTTTTGAGGATTAGGTGCTCAGGGAGATTTTAGACGAAGGGACAGCCAAAAGGGTTGTGGGACACACTTTTGAACTTGAATATGACCAAGTCTCTCACTAACCGGTTTTATCTAAAATAATGATTGTATATTCTTAAGATGGACTCAAATATGTCTATACTTGGACACTTTGATAATTTTAATCAAATTATTTTAGAATTGAAGAATTTTGAAGTCAAGATAGACAAGGAGAACCAATCTCTTATTTTATGTTCACTGTTGGTATCATATAGTTTCTTTATTAATTCCATATTATATGAAAGGGATTCAATCAAATTGACTGATGTTAAATGATCTTTGAACTATCTAGAGTTGAAAAAGGCTCAATTCGTATCAAGTTGTGTGGTGGAGCTCCTAGAACTTTGGAAGGTGTCTGTCATGTTCCAGCTTTACAGAAGAACCTTCTATCTTTGAGTTGTCTTGATTTCAGTGGATGCAAGTTCTTTGTTGAAGGTGGAGTTTCGGAGTTAAACAAGGGGTCAATGTAAATGATGACTGGGAAGAAGATTGTTGATCTTTATATTCTTCAAGGTGGTGCAGTTGGTACTAAAGCCGTTTTAGGTGGTGTAAATGGTGTTGTGGGGTCTCGTACACTTGTGAAGTTTTGGAGGAGATGTTCAAAGTCTCAGAAGCTGGTGAAGCTTCTGATGAGAGAAATAATTAGAGTGCCCTCATGTACTCTACTTCAATTTTTGGCTAAGAGGACTAGTCGACAGACTTTTATCACTATAGGTGAGGTTCTTGTATGGATTGGAAAGTCCAAAGGCTTCTTGGATGTCATCGATTTTTGTCCCTAGAGAATGTGGGGTTTTTTTTGTGGGGAAGGCAACTGTTGGAAAGTATTCACGTAGTTGAAGGGGTTATGTTGGTTATTGGTATTTGATTTCAGCTCTCTAACTATTGTGTTAATTTTTTGGTCTTGTGCTCTTCTAAAACAGGTGGAGTTTTCTTGGTTTGAATTTCTTTGGTTCGTTTGTCATCGAGGTAGAGATTGGTGAAAAATGAAGGAAACTCTAAGTTGCCTTATTAGAATCAAATTAGGAGATCTTTTATTTAGGGATTTTAGGATTCCTTGTATAGTATAAATAGACTATATGTTGCAACTCTAAAAAAAGTGAGACATTCTTTTCTTTGAGGCAACCTTTTGGACATCTTTGGGGCTTTGTTATCCGTTTTGATTGGGAGGAGTGTGAGAGAGTGGTGTGTTATTTCAAGTGAATTTTTGGGTAGTTCTAGGCACAAAGAGCTTTTCTCATTAGAATTTTGTGTAGCTTTCATTCATATATTAGTGAAACTTTAGTTGTTATAACCCGAAGAGTACGCAATTTGTCCAACCTCCTTAAACAATTGTGTCTTGTGTGATTGTTATTATTCTTTATTTTTTTCGTATTATTTCTTACATCCAATCAAGCCATGCATTAATTCACAACATTGATGACGTGGATTTTTGAAACAAAATTCATCCTCTCACCTCGACCAAATCTCGATTGAGACTATTAAGGAATTCAATAACTCTTTTGTTTTCCAGCCTCTTTTTGAATCGTACACTATCCTTTAGTATTTTTTCGTAACTCAGACGAGCTCTTGTTTCGAGCAAAAAAAAATATCGTTGCATTCGTCATGCTAAATACTACTCATTTATGATTTTTCTAATTTTTTTTATTACATCAGTGTGAGGACCAATGCTCAGTGGTCCTACTAGCTCCCAATCCTTGTCCTTGTCATCTGGAGACTTTCTTCAATGATTAGATTATGATTAGTTGGTAGCGAGGACAGACTAGAAAAAATGATCCAAAATCCAACTTTGGTGCCAGAAAATTGTTTTATGATTGTTCCAATCATCAATAATAAGCCTGACACTGACAGACCCACCAGCTCCATCAGATCATCGCAGGAAAGTGATTGATGATTATTGTCTACTTAGGTGGGCTAGGAAAAATGATGAAACGTGCAATGCAGGTAAATGCACATAATGCTAAATTGAGAGACCATGCTGGGTTGATTGTGCATCAGAGGAGAGGAGAGGTGCATTGAATCATTGATGCCCACCAGGTGACAAGCCATACTTTGCTTCCCAAGTTTGAGTGAATTCTTTTGTTACATTTGAAAATTTTCCTTTATTGAAAAAGAAGCTCATGCATGGATCCATTAGCTTATAGAATATTGTTTATTTGCGGATAACCATGAATAATTTGGGACAAGACTGGATGATGATGAAAGTCGTGTTTGATTGTAATAATCTTATTTAACACAATGTCAATATCATATTAAATCATATTCATTCTTGCGAATCTTCTACTTATAAGTTTAACAGTGGTGATATATATATATGACAGGCCTAAACATCTGATTTCATTCTAACATTATCTCATTTCATTGTAACATCGTAATTTTATAATGAAATATCACATTCCATTATAAGTGTATAATGAAATATGATGTTATAATAGAATATAACAATGAAATATTACAGTAGAATATGATACTTCATTGTAATTGTATAATGAAATATCATATACAATGGAATAATATTTCATTGTAAATTTATAATAAAATATGATGTTACAATGAAAGGGACTATAAGAGATGTTTAATTATGAGGGAATTAAACGGAAGTTAGGCCTAATTTGCTGATTAACCTAGGGAATGCATGGGATTATTATCACGATTGTTGTGAATAATATCGACTCGATTCGATGTAATAAATAATGTGAAAACAAAATAGAGAATAATGACAATTACACAAGACATGAGTTTGGCAAGGTTCGACAAACTATTTACTTCCTAGGTGAATACTGACAAAGTTTCACTAATATGAATGAATGTTATATAGAATTTCAATGAGAAAAAAGTTCTCCATGTCAAGAATTACTTACTTGGAACAACAAATCACTCTCTCGCACTCTACCCAATCAAAGCGGATCAACAATATCCAAAGATGCTAAAGAATTATTCCAAAGAAAAGAATACGTACGTCTAACTTAGACTAACTTGCACAGCTGCCATGCTTAAAAAAAATAATTCCCAAAAAGGTAATAAGTCCAAATTTAACAACTTAAGTTCAAAAGGTCTAAAAAATTCAAAATTCAGCTCAAAAGTCCAGAAATCGATTTCAACAGTACTGATCAACCTTCTTATTAGTCATTCTCAAAGACCGAATTGACCAGTATCTACCCTTTCTTTGTCTTACATGATGCCGATGTGATCAGGACCAACAAGATTCTGTCCGTTAGAGCGCATGTTCATTTTCTCATCTCAGTAGTTTATAAGTTCTATCGACTCATGTCAATATGTAAATCAAAATAATTTCTCAATTTCTCCTATTGTCACTGTCTCTCTCACATATTTGCTCTCTTATCACTGAAAGTATATGTTAGATTTCAAAAAAAAAATTATATATTCGAATTCAAAGCGTAAAACTCTTTTTAACAACACCTATATTTGATAGCTTTTATTTCATTATTTAATTACTTTATATACTTTAATGGTAAATTGACAGCTTATACTATTAAAGTTTACACTTTACCAAACGGTCACTAAGAATTTCATTTTACAGTTGAACATAAAGTTAGA
The DNA here is from genome assembly GCA_963580455.1 of Euonymus europaeus. NCBI lineage: Eukaryota > Viridiplantae > Streptophyta > Magnoliopsida > Celastrales > Celastraceae > Euonymus > Euonymus europaeus. Next base: position 19,509,419 of record OY756968.1, on the reverse strand, counting down.
TTGAGAGGAAAATTTCCGCTGATATTGAAAACCATTAACCAAATTAATAAATTAATTTATTTTTGTAAAACAATTTCTTTAAGCAGTTTCAATAAGCAAACTAAACTAATTAATCCTATAAACAACGGATATAATTAAATTGACCACTCAAGAGCGGTTGAGCTAGAACGAGCTATTCCGAAATGGGAGGCTCAAATTCAATTCTTCACATTGATATCGTGAAGTTTGTCGACATATTTGAGGAGAGTGGGATGATCCGAACACGCAAAAAAATTATTTTTTTTAAAAAATATTGGTTACATATAAAAGTAAATTTTATTTTTCTTAGGTTATCTGAATTTAGCTCAAAATAACAAGGAAAATTATATGTAACCAATGGTAGCCCATATCTAGTTATTCTATTAATTTTTCTATTCTAATTAATTATTCTACTATCTTTATTAATATGTTCAACATTTATTTGGTTTTATTATTTTATTCTAATTAATTATTAACCCGTTAGGGTTGAGCGAATTTGTTTCTCTTGTGGTTTAACAATTATTGTTTAGGTTATAGCATGAAAATTCAATACATGAGCCCGTTATGATTTAGCGAATCCGTTCTCCTTAGGGTTTAGTAATTATTGTTTATATATGGGCTAATACGAGCTCCTAAAATATGAACTATTTATCACTATCCAAATCACAATAGCAATAGACAACTATAAAATGCAAATAGATTATTGAAGATTTGCTTCTTTAGGGCGCGTTGCAAGGAAAAGAGAGTAAAATCAGAAAGAGACTAGGTCACCCCACTTATAAGGCCAATAGTTACTTTTTTTTATTTAGAGAAATTGGGGAGGGGGGATTCGAACCCACTTTCTATTGAAATGGTCGATCCCTACATACATAATAATTGACGCTCAACCACAAACTCATTTGCTCACCGATACTTACTTGATTGTTCATTATTGGGTGTTAGGTACGTGATGGGTGACAACATTCGGTTAACCTAACCAGGATTTTGGTACAAATTGATTCTCATTTCACTGGTGTTAATAATATGATTCTTAAATTTTGTGAACCTGACATCGTCCATACCGATCCTCCAATCCCTGCCTATATGCCGCCCAATATAATAAGATTTTTCACACAATCCGTCTCTTCTTATTTTACTATTATCTTTTTCTTGTTTTAGAAATAATTGAAATGCAATAATTATTTAATGAAAAATAAAATAAAATTATAATTTGGGAGAGAGGAGGTTGGTGTTTAATTACTGTTTACATTGCGATGCATGTGAAAATGGGAAGCAAAAGAAGCAGTTAATTAATTTTTTTTTGAAGAACAGTTAATTAATTAATAATAACCCAGTTGTACAATTAATGACCATTAATGATTTCTTCAATATTAAGAAATAATTAAAGTCAAATTGTACGATTTGTCCACAATCTATGACCACTCACCAAATTCATTATTAATTAATTAATAGGTTGATGTCTTAAATTAATCTTATTTCCTTATTTGTAGCATCTAATTATTAAGCATCCCATTCTAAGATGTGAGTGCATGTGCTAACATGACAGAAATCATCATTTTCTGAGTACCATGAGTATATCGCACTCAAGCTCCGTAAGAGCATCTCCAATGCTACAACACTCCAAATTTTTCAGTGCGGTCCCACTTCTATTACAGCAAAACACGATTTTCAATACAATCATATCAACAAAACACATATTTCAATACAATTTTTTTCACTTTTCATTTACAAACACTTCAAATTTCAAGCATCAACACCATTTCTCTCATACTTTTCTACCACTTTTCACTTTTTTTCTATCATTCTACACATATTCCAATACAATTTTTTCAAATTACTCTCTCTATACACTCCAAAATTTCCAGCACTCCAAAATTTGTTACCATTGCACTTGCTCTAATATCTCATATGTAGATCTCGAGTTTGAGCCTCCCCAATTTCATTCTACTGTATTAAAATAAAAAACATCATTTTCTAACCCAATGTGTACCAAAGGGTACGGTATTTTCATTTTATTTTACAGATATTAGTGACAAAAATATTACCTTTTTTGAATAAGGAGAAATAAATAGGATTCGAGATTACGTATGACATAACCAACCAATTGAGGCTACTGGAGTTCGTCAAAAATATTCTTTAAAGTTAACCTGAGTGGAAACTTTTATGGATAATTTAAAAATAATAAATAAAATTTTCACACACCTAATAAATCCCCAAATTCTCTCTTGCAAACCAAATAGGGTAAAGTTACTCCTCCCTCCATAATCAGTGGCCGACCCATGGAGACTAGGGGACCCGGCCACTCCCTCCACCCAGGTTTACCCTATATAATGAAATATAATGTTATAATGGAATGAGATAATATGGATTGTTTATCCCTATGCTATTTGTCACCATTATTCATAATTATTATTTTTAAGACCTAAAAAATAACAAAATAGAATGCAAACTAGCATTCACATAAGAAAATATAACTTCAAAAAGGTCGGATTCAATGATTCTTTTAATAATATTAGTGAATCATACAACTTTTCAGTCGGTTGATCCCACAAAGATGGCCTTGGATCCACCCATGGGTATCTGTGCATTTCAATCCTATTTTTTTTTATGGAAGAGTTATATTTATGAGCTTTTTTAATATATATATATATATATATACATATATATATATACACACGTCCCTAACCAATGATTGAAATAAGTAGGATTGAAATACTGGAGCCCGCATAACTTGACTACTAACTACCCTCTACTTTTATGAAGAACTTTGTTTAGACTCTCGCATGAGAGAAATATATAGCGTGCGTCTGTTATAGCGTGAGTGAGCTTATAAATTAAGTAGGTTATAAATTTAATTATATCGGTCAAAAATTGCATCAGTGACATATAAACAAATCAATCATAACATTACGAATTTGATATTCTACAACTATCAATCATTAACAATATACACCAAGAAGTGATAATACGTTTTAATTGACTAATTAGCTAACTAACGAAGGTTTGACTATGTATTGGGATCATCTAAATTATTCATCATCATCATCATCTTGAAGGCTCCACACCCCTAATCAAGATTTGAAACTTCTCAATGATTAAGCCAAGAAAGGATTTCATTGGACTCGTAAAATTGATAAAAAAAAAGTATTTTGATTAATTTGGAACTAAACTAATATTCAATTAGTTGATATAGAAAACACAAAGAAAAGCCCATCATGTGCAATTATGATGTGGAGTCATGTGCTATAATGACAAAATAATCACCATTACCGTTGCAAATGCTACATTATTATTTCTTGTACAATTATGTACGAAAGAGTTGGTGAGATTAAGGGCTTAATTTATTCATAAATGTATAAAACTTAATTCAATTATATAGGAAATATATGTATCATGTATGATTTGGTATGATCAATAATTAGTTTCTATAGAAAACACCTAGAAAAATGCCTTTTCTTGTTGAATTAGTCATTAGTATACATGATACTACCAAAGACGTCAACTTCTAGCTTGGATTATTAATTTTATATCGATTTTATTAATATGTGCTCAAAGGGTACATGCTAAGAAAATGTACTAGTCAATAAGAGTAGAGTTCGTTTTTGACACAAAATTTTTTTATAGTTGAAATTTTACATGAGCTCGTTTTCTTCATTTTCATTGACCGCAAAATTTCTTAGCATGTCTCCTTGGACGCATGTTGAAAATGACTCATTTTATATATCCATTTTTCAAAAGTTAAACCTAAAAAAAATTGATTTTTTTTTCAAATGGACTTGCTTGAATGCCACCTTCCACGATCTTCAAGGTAGTCAAAATCGAATAAATAAATAGCATAGAAAAAGACGAAATTAATATATTAAAAATTAATGCCTTGATAACATTTATTAATCATCAAGAAATAGAAAAGTGATGAGGCAGTTGATTAATAACTTAGGATCCATCAAAGCAGTTTGATGTCTCGTGGCTTAGATTGTTAGATTGTTGAGACAGTTTGCATCAAAACCCATTTGCAATAAAATACCCCATGATGTAAATGTAAGAAAATTCAAACGAAACAAATTAAATTAATATTATCTGTTTTAAGTCAAAAGCCCATATAAATGGAGATTGTTTTTCCACTTTGGAAAATGCTTATGTTTTTATGATTCTCTTTCTATGCTTTAGCTCTAGCGTTGACTTTCTCATGGAAGGTTGATTTCAACATTCGTTTTGTTATTCGGTTTTCCTCTGCCTTGTGAGAGTAATTTTTATTACATATCCTAAGATTGAGCATATTATATAAAAGAAGAAGAAAAAACCCCATACAAATGTGTTCTTTTAGAGAATCTCCAAAATACTCATGTCCATAAAACGCGTCACTTATTCACTCGTGTCAAAGGAGCTAACTTGATATTTAGTCATTTACTTATATACTGCTTAGTTGTGTTATGTCAGTTGAATAGAGAACTACAAGTCACGGTGTAAGTAAGCACTTATGGTATATTTTTATTATACAACCATTAAAGGAACATAATTTAAATCTATAATTAGACGTATCAGAAATTTAATATAAAAACCCTGCAGAGAGACTGTCAGACTAACTTTTCTCACTCCTACCCTAAATGAGACAATTGTTTATTACTAACCGACGTATCCTATAACTTCAATGATATGCATGTGTGTGCGTGTATATATATAAACATTTAATTATTTTACATATTATATGATATTATTAAGGAAGAAAAGAGTATACTATTAGCTAGCTAGGCAATAGGTACCTCCAACTCCTTTAAATACCCCTACTCAAAACCATTTTGCAAAAATATTCTCTTTGTAGTATCAAATCACATCCAGCATGGATTCAAAGAAGCCTAACAAGATTAGAGAGATTGTTAGGCTTCAACAGATCCTCAAGAAGTGGAAAAAGCTTGCAAATACACCCAAAAACAACTCATCATCGACCACTACAAATGCTACTACTACTAGTACAAGCAGCAAAAGCATCAAGTTCCTCAAGAGAACACTCTCCTTTTCTGATGTTAATAACATTTCATGCAGTGCGTCAAACGATGTCGTTCCGAAAGGGTTTCTAGCTGTTTGTGTTGGCAGAGAGTTGAAGAGATTTGTGATCCCAACAGAGTATTTAGGGCATCAGGCCTTTGGGATTCTGCTCCGAGAAGCCGAGAAAGAATTCGGGTTCCAACAAGAAGGTGTGTTGAAGATCCCATGTGAGGTTTCTGTGTTTGAGAAGATATTGAAGCTTGTTGAAGAGAAAAAAGATGTGTTGGTGTTCTTGAATGAGTTAGGGTTTCATGTTATAGACAATAAGGAGATGACGGGTGGTTCTTTTTGCTCTCCAGATTGTGAAGCACCACCTTCTCCTCACCCACAAATGTGCAGATGACATCTCATTTTGATTAGGTTCCAATTAAAATCACACCTTTTGTTTGTGCTATTTTGTTAAATTTCAAGATAGTTTGAAGCAAATTGGATGACATATATATATATATATATATGTATGTATATGTATATGACCCAATTAGCCATCAATTACTCCATTGAGTATTGACTACTATATCTACCATCTCAATCTTTTTTTTTAATGCGTTAATCACTTTATTTATTTATTTATATTAAATTGGTGTTTAGGTTGCAAGTTTTATGAAACCATGTGCCCCTGTCCTGAAGAGGTTTAGACCATTTTGCTCACATGAACTTCAATCAGTATTATCTTTCTTCATCACTACTATACTCTGCAGTGTAGCAGCAACATCTGCATTTGTTGATTAATATTTATTGTTTTATCAGAAGGTTTTTTTTTTAATACGATCTCCGCTACTTGCACTGCAGATGGTGCCTTAACTAATGATGATAAAAATTAAAGGCAAGATTGTAGGTAGTTATACTTTATGACTTGTTAATGGTAAGGTCATTTATTTAAACTTATTTGCAACTAGGTCTAGTTTTTAGATTTTTTGTAATTAAGTTAATTTTTTATTGGTTAAAAAAGTATATTAAAAACTATTGATGATATGTCTTGTTAGAAAGAGTTTTACGTGATTTGTTCGAACATGATTTTTTTTTTTAAATCTACCATGTATTTTGAGAGATAATGTAGTACTCTATTTTAATCCGGTTTTAATTTTTGTTTTAAAAATAAGATAAAAATAAATAAAAGAGGCAACCCAAATCAAGGCCCCAAACTTTAATCTTTTACCCAATTACCTATCCAAAGCTTGGCCCGACCAATTACCAAGAGAAGCCCAATTACCTAAGAACTTATCCCCAACCACCCGAAAGGCCAGCCCATCCACCCAAGTTGACCCAAATACTAGCCCACCTAAAATTCTAGAAGAAAATGGGGGGTGGGGGCGCCGGTTAACAGAAGAAAAGAGAGGAGGTAGGCGACCATGATTAAGAAGAAAGCATGGAGGGTTGCAAAGGAGAGAGAAGAGGGCATGAGTTTATGAGAGAAACAGTTAAGCATTTACAAGGGAAGGTTGGGAATTTATGCAGGGGAATGGGCACAAGAGGGGAATGGGCTACAAAGCCAGAGGAGGTCGACAGATTGATAGATCCCTTTCAACCTTGACCTTGTTTGGAAGGAATGAACCAACAAATATGAAAAACAAAGAAGAACAAGAGAAAGAAGGAACTATTATTGATCACAAATCAAACACTGCCTACAAGAAAGATAGCTAACCTGTTTATTGTTAGGTGTAAAATTGTACCTATTATTCTGATCTTAAAATATCTATTTTTGGTACAAAGTACTATCCAAATTAGTATTTTCATGGACAGGTACAATTGAGGTAAAATAATGATAAAAGTTGTTTCTAGAAGTGTGTGAACTTAGTACCGCTGCTAGACGCAGTTTCTGAATTAAAGTTGAGATGACGTGGTAGCTGAGACCCAACTCTTAACACTATTAAAAGACCTAACCCTAGTTGCCAAAAGGGATACCAGAATTTTTAGAATAAAGAAGGCAGAGAGGAGGCGTGCCAAGCAGTGCAATTCCTTCATCTTTCTCCTTGATTCAAACATTGATCTTGAGTATTTTATGATTTCTATTGAAGTTATGTGTAACTAAATATTTTTTTTAGCTAGGATTTGGTGTTGTCTTCTACTAAAACCTTTGTGCACAGATTTGATTCTTGATTAGACTGATTTAATTCATTGTTCTCTAGATTGATTATTGATTTTCTTTTGTTATGCATGCCTGATCAACATCATAATATTTCGGAATTATTAGTTGAACATATTCGGCTGACCATAACCCGGTGTTTGACAAATAACAATAACTTATTTTGCGATTCAGGTTAGAGAACTTTGAACATAACTAATTGGATATAGATTAATATCCTAGGTTGTGCTATTGTCGATTTTGACATACTAATGCTTATCTTAGGATGTTCTTAGGATAGACCAAACCAAGACTTCTTTGATAATAAAAGATCCTGAGTTGAACTAAAGTTAGGATTGCTGTTTAGGAAAATCTAATTGATTGAGCTGTACCAAAGTCTTTCAATTGACATAGTTAAATTCCTAATTTGTGTGATTGACAATTAATATGTAAGTCAAATCCAAGTTAATTTTCATTAATTGTTGAATTCATAATTTGATCTAAGCTGGTTAATTTCGTCACTCTTGGTTAAATTGTTTAAATTAGTTTACACTATTGTTTGCTTTACAACTGGTCTTTGTGATAGTCCCCATGGATTCGATCCCTTTCACTGTTACTGCCTTGTGATCGTACACTTGCAATTGGATAAAACTAGTCAGTATTTATTATGATAAAAAAAGTATCGACCACTTATATACAAGCTGGAAAGCGTAACAGAAATATGCAACTAATTCTGACATGAGGACATATTAATAGACGCTAATGACCTTATTAACAACCACTTAACCTAATACAATTCTCACATACACTGCACGTAGGAACTTGCTAGATCATATCCCTTCTTCAATATTGGACTTGTCCTCAAGTCAAGACACCAGATTAATCTGGAAGGTAGGAAATTGATTTTGGAAGTCAACATAATCTTCCCAAGAGTGGCTTCCTCTAATGCTATGATCTTGCCATTGGATCAACAATTGAGTGCTAGGCACATTACCTTTTTTTGTACACTCTTCTATCAATAATGGCTTGGGGCACCGGTTCTTGCACTAAACCAGAATTAGTTACCTGAGGAAACTTCACACAAGGAATAATAGCAAGCTCCAAATGTCTTTTGAGACAGCTCACATGGAACATGGAGTGAACTTTTGAGTCCACTGGAAGCTGTAATTTGTAAGCTATTGCACCAATCCTCTCAATAACCTTGAATGGACCATAAAACTTCCAATGCAATTTGTTATAAGAATGAGAAGTTAAAGATGGAAGTTTATATGGTACCAACTTCAAATATATTCCTAAGTACCTATTGTAAACACTTTCTCAGTACAGTGTTTATTGGCTTGTACCTGCATCGTCTCTTGAGCAGTCTATAAGTTGCTCTTGAGCACTGTTAAAAAGCTATCCCTATTCAATACAGCTTTGTCAATAGTATCTAACCTAGCTGAACCCATCTCATAGGAGGCCATAGTAGGTGGTGGATAGCCTTATAAAAGCTCACAAGGGCAAGCCTTCGCAGCTATATAACAAGCTGTGTTTTAACTCAATTATGCCCATAGTAGATAATGGAACCATTTTCTAGGTTTCAACCCTGTGAAAAATCTTAGGTAAGTCTCTAAGAATCTATTTACCACATCAGTTTGACCATCACTCTAAGGATGGTAACTAGAACTCATGCATAGTTTAGTGCCCTGAAGTTTGAAGAATTCCTTCTAGAAAAGACTCAAAAATACTGGATCCCTGTCACTCACTATGGAAGCAGACATTCTATGTAATCTAAAAGACAATATCTACAAATGCTTGAGCCACACTTATCGCAGTATAAGGATGTGAAAGGCTTATAAAATGACCATACTTTGTCAATCTGTCCACTACAACCAAAATAACAGTTTTTCCCTTTTCGCTGGGCAAGCCATTATAAAATCCATGCTTATATCCTTCCAAGCTTGATGTGGAATTGGAAATAGCTGTATAAGACCAAGAGGTGCCACTGTCTTATATTTATTTAGTTAACATATTGGGCATTCTGATACCAATTTCTTGATCTCTCGTTTCATTCCTTACCAATAAAAATTCCTTTTAAGTCTCTAATAAGACTTCAAAAGGTCTGGATTACCTCCATCTTGACTAGCATGGAACTCAGTGAACAAGTTCTCCTTCCATTGGCTAAGAGGACTCAACACAATTCTATTCTCGTTCTTCAAGAAGCCATTATCCACCACATAATTGTGATGAGCTACAACATTAGTAAGAACTTCAAATATTTTAGCTTTCACCCGTTCATCCTTCTCCAAGTCTCTTATTATGTCATCAAGCCATCCTACATGAGGATATGACACTACTGAACATTTAGTAACACCTGGCAGAGGTTTTTCTGAAACTACAAGAGAACCAGGTGCCCTAGAAAGAGTATCAGCTGCTTGATTCTCAACTCCTTTTTTATACTGAATCTCATAGTCATAGCCCAAGAGCTTTCTATCCATTTTTGTTGAAAAGATGAGGTAGCTCTTTGACTCAGGAAATGCTTTAGACTCTTATGATAAGTTGTAATGATAAAATGTGATCCCTAGAGATAGTATTGCACTTCTTTACTGCATGAACTATTGCCATCCATTCCTTTTCATAAATAGCTATAGCTTGATTTCTTGGACCTAATGCCTAACTTGAATAAGCAATTGGTCTTCCATTTTGCTGGAGAACAGCTCCAATGCCATTGTTACAAGCATCACATTCCAGCTTAAAAACTCTTTGAAAAATTTGGTAGTGCTAATACTATTGGAGACACCATTAACTCCTTTAATCTATTGAATGCATATATTGTTTGATTGGTCCACAAAAAACTGTCTTTCATTGTCAAATGATACAATGGCTAACAAATTCTACCATATCCAGAAATGAACTTCCTGTAGTAACTAGTTAACCCGAAAAAACCCTCTCAATTCTCTCACATTTTTTGGAATAGGCCAGTCTTTAATGGATTGTAACTTCCCAGGATCTGCTGCAACTCCTTCCCTAGAAATCATGTGGCCCAATTATTTCATGTGAGTTTGGCCAAAAGCACACTTTTGTCTCTTCACGCAAAGATTGTGCTTCTGGAGGACATCAAATGCTTGTCTCAAATCGTGCAAATATTGCTGCCAACTGCTATTGTATACTAATATGTCATCAAAGAAGACTAATATTGATTTCCTCAAGTATTGCTTGAACACATAATTCATTAGGGACTGGAAGGTAGCTGGAGATTGGTTAAGCCAAAAGACATTACCAAAAACTTGTAATGATCCTTATGTGTCCTGAAAGGAGTCTTCTCAATGTCCTCAATGTGCATCCTTATCTGATGGTATCTTGCTCTAAGATATAGCTTGGAAAAAAAAATTGTGAACCACTCAGTTCATCAACTAAATCATCAATGAGTGGGATATAATACTTATTGTAACATCCCAAAAATTTAACCACTAGTAATTACGTTATAGGACATGTGTGAATTAATTAAGGGTAAACAAAAAAAGTAGTTATATATAGACATCTAATAATAATAATATTTTAGTCATATTTCGGCATACACATACAAGTATATATATATATATATAGACATACGTATGCACATGCATGTGTGTGTTGTGTCCACCTTGAATGTTAGTAAAATTTAAGAAGGGACAAATTAATTCTTTTTGGTGACAAGGTAGGATCAAGCATTAGATATAGTTAATGAGTATGGAAGAAAAGTGACTTGGCAAATAGGACATGGAAAAGGGGAAGAGTCTTCTAAAATAGTTGGGTGACACTCATGGAAAATATCCACATAGGAGCACACGATTATCAAGGGTAGAAACCAATGAGAGGAAGTTGAGTGTTATCTATGGGATGTTTGATATTGGAGGATTAGAGAGGTCCAATTCATGGTCTACAAATGGCATGAGAGAGATAGGATTCATGAGATATAAGTAAATCAATTAATGATGATGAATTCCCAATTTTTATACATACCAAACGTGAGAATCAAAATTTCATTCCCACTCTCATTCTCATTCTCATTCCCATTCCCATTCTCATTCTCTCTCAAACCATTCTAAAAACCAAACGACCCGTTAAGGAATTAATGACTAAGTTGTTGGATGGACAACTAGGTAGAGTCGGACACATGGCAGCCATGAAGTAATACAGTGGGCCACAAACCACTTATGTCACAATTGAGAAAAGTGTGATGGTTGAGAAAATCAATTAAGTTTTGAGGGTAATGTTACGTCAATCAAATGATGGTTGAGTTAGTTGTAAATAAGGGGGGAAATAAATGTGTTGGGAGCTCCAAACACACACATGCACCAAACAACTAGTGAAGAGAGAGAGATTGTGAGGGAGAATAAGTGTTAGAGGGAGAGACGGTGGAAGAAGAAGGAAGGAATATGGAAGCTTTGGGGTTCTTGTCAAGGTAAGAAGATTAAGTAATGGTTAATATGTTGTAATTTCTAGAAGAGATATCTAATCTTTGGAGTCATCTTCTCTTCCTTAGGACTTGCTTAGGTTAGAGGAACAAATCAAACTCTTAAGTGATCAAGCAAGGAATCGAGTAAGGAAAGATGTTTCTTGTAGATTGAGGATAGGAGATGATTTAAAAAAAAATGAGAAGAGACATGCGTGATTTTTAGAAAAATATTATATGTGGTGACTAAAGCGCATGCATGTGGATTTTATAGTGGTTTTATACCACCAAAAAATCAAGTAATAAGGATGCATGTGTTAATGTAACGTTGGAAAACCATAGACAAAGAAAAGATGAAGGGAAAGAAGGAAATATAGCTACATAATATGTTAAAGAAGGTGGTCGTGAACCTTAAATAGGAACTAAGTTGAGATTGGATTTATTAGACCTAAAAACTTGACTGTGTTTAGCTAAACACTAAATGGTATGAAATCAAGTATGATTTATGGTTATGTAATTAAAGTTTCATTGTTTAGGAACTAATGAAGAAGGGCCGAGTTTGATTTACGATAAACGCAAAGGAAAGGCATTGGCTTGATAGCAAGGTGAGGGTTGCCATTGCTAACATCTAGAAATGTTGCTTGATGCATGAATAAATATATATGTGTCACGGTTTAGTGTTTGTTTTTAAATATGTATGACATGTTATTTTAGTTGGTTATAGTTTGAAAATTGTCTTTGTTACTCAAAATAGTTTCTGTGAATAAAAGAGTGATAAGGTATTGACACACACATATATATACACATAAATAAATAAAAATATATATAGTTATTTATGCATGAGCCATGCATGTGCCGTCGTTTGAAAATAATAGATTATGTATGGGTTATGTGATGTTAGCGTGGACTATGCACATTTAATTATGAAAGATGTCTATTGGATTTATGGTCTTTGAGTGGTAATTTATGATTTTGGTTAACTCCCCTTGTATACTTGATTTTCAGAATTATTATTGTGATTGTGGAATGGCATGTGCACATGGCCGCCTCAAACCTTGGCTCGGTTGTGAAATTCCTACCTCTGAACACGTGTTGATTTTGACAGAGAGGAGATTTCGTACATTGGGCATGTGAATACCACGATCTCCTTGATGAGGGAGCATACGGGTTGTGACCCTTCTACCAACCATTCGACGGACTCGGGTAAAACTGTAGGAGGAGGCCTGAAATATATATATATATATATATGTAAAATTCCCTGAGGGAATATTTTGCAAAAGTAACACGTAAGGGAGTTTCCTTTAGTCACATAAATAATTAATTATTTGTCTATATATATAATTCCTACATATAATTCTAAAATTAAAATGTGTTTGTTTAATATAAATAAACGTATTGCTTATGTGTAGCGTGTTTAAATGTCAATGAGGTTGAAAATTTCTTCCTACAAACTATTTTACAAGTTCTTGCTATAAATTTTTTTAGTGTTGAATTATATTAAAAGTATGTGTTTTGGTTGAAATATAGCAAGGCTAACCCACCTACATGTTCTCCATACATGTAGATTCAGAAGAAAAATGAAATGAGAGAATTGTGTGAGTTTTCTGGCTTTAGTTAAATGCATGCGGTGTTATTTTATTTTTTATTTTTTTAGAACTTTACTACTTAAGGTTGTAATAACATTGAAGAATATATTTAACACCGCATCCATTAATGACTAAGCAAAACACCCCATCACAAAATGTAACACCCCACCACAAAATGTAACACCCTACCTTCACCCGCTCCGATACCACAAAATATAACACCCCACCTTCACCCGCTCCGATACCACAAAATGTAACACCCCACCTTCACCTGGGGTAATTACACGGCACGGTAAACGGTTCATGCATCCACAGTCCCCTCAGACTACATGTTGGCCTTCCATAAACATCATTGGTCATCTAAACCTAATCACTTCATAATTTTGCTTTACTACCAAATATTCGTATTACATAACAAGTCTCCAAACATCATGCATGTCTCTTCTCATTATTTTTAAATCATCTTCTATCCTCAATCTACAAGAAACATCTTTCCTTACCCGATTCCTTGCTTGATCACTTAAGAGTTTGATTTGTTCCTCTAACCCGAGCAAGACCTAAGGGAAAGAATGACTCAAAAAATTAGATCTCTTCTAGAAATTACAATATAGTAACCATTACTTAATCTTCTTACCTTGATAATGACCCCAAAGCTTCCAGATTCTTTCTTCTTCTTCCATCGTCTCTCCCTCTAACTCTTATTCTCCCTCACCATCTCTCTCTCTTCACTAGTTGTTTGGTGCGTGTGTGTGTTTGGAGCTCCCGACACATTTATTTCCCCCCTTATATACAGCTAACTCAACCCTCCTTTGATTAACGTAACACTACCTACAAAACTTAATTGATTTTTTCAACCACCACACTTTTTCCAATTGTGACATAAGTGGTTTGTGGGCCACTGTATTACTTCATGGCTACCATGTGTCCGACTCTACCTAGTTGTCCACCCAACACCTTATTCATTAATTCCGTAAAAATCCTCTAAATTCTTCCATTGATCCATTCATCATCATTAATTGATTTACTTATATCTCATGATCATATCTCTCTCATGCCATTTGTAGACCATGCACTGGATCTCTCTAGTCCTCCAATAGCAAACATCTCATAGATAACACTCAACTTCCTCTCATTGGGTTTCTACCCTTGATAATCGTGCTCCTATGTGGATATTTTCGATGAGTGTCACCCAACTATTTTAGAGGAGTCTTCCCCTTTTCCATGTCCTCTTATTGGCCAAGCACTTTTCTTCCATACTCATTAACTATATCTCATGCTTGATCCTACATTGTCACCAAAAAGACTTAATTTGTCCATTCTTAAATTTTACTAACATTCAAGGTGGACACAACACACACATGCATTTGCATATGTATGTCTATACACACACACACACATATACAAACAAATACTTTTATGTGTTTGTCGAAATGTGACTAAAATATTATTATGATATGTATATATATAACTAGTTTTATTTTATTTTTATCCTTAATTCATTCACACATGTCCTAGGTGGTAATTACTAGTGGTTAAATTCATAGCTTAGTTGGTGACATAGATGGATGCGGTCCCTATGTTAAAGGAAGATCGAGGGGTCGAGTCATGTCTCCAACAACCCGCCTTTGAAAGGAGAGGGGTTGGGCTGTCTGGTCCATGGGCCTGTTAGGTGTCTGCTGCGCGACTCTGATATAAAAATACAATTTTTATGTAACGACCCCATGGACCACTACCCCTAACCCCTTTGCTGTCACACAGGTGGGTTGTTGGTGGATTTGAACTCGTGACCTGCACCCTTTAATATAGGGCAAATGCATCATATGTCACCAGCTGATCAGCTAGTGATAAGAGAATATATATGAACCTTAGCAATAACTTAGTGTTATTACTTTCAAAGAACTGGGTTCATGTCTATATATGAACCCTAGCAATAATAGGAGCAAAGAGAAATGTTGCTGTGTAATAACATCAAATCATACAGACTTTACAACATTCAAAAGAATAGTTAAAACGGTGATGTATGAGACCCACTTAGGAATTACTAAAGAAGAATAGAAATGATGTCATGGCAAAAGACACCTCTAACACCCCCTCTCACGCTTGACAGGGTGTTGACCATGTGAAGTTTGGACATAAATTCTTGTTACTTCAGTAGAGTCATAGGCTTAGTAAACATGTCTTCTGGTTGATGAGTAATGTGAATCAGCTTCCTTTCAACATGTTCTCTGACAAAATGACAATCTATTTATATATGTTTTGTTCGCTCGTGATACACAGGATTATTTGCAACGTCTATGGCAACATTACTGTTATAGAATAATGGAATAGGTTTCTGGATTGAATTTTGCAATTCACTGAGCACTGCATTGATCCATACTAGTTCGCTAGTAATTGAAGCTATCGACCTGTACTCTGCCTCAGCTAAAGATTTGGAACTATTTGTTGTTTTTTTTATCTCCAAGCAATCAAGGACTGTCCCAAAAAATTTTTAGCCAGTTACTAATGTCCTAGTGTCTAGACACGTCGCCCAATTAGCATCACATAAGGCAACCATATTTGAAGTTGATCGAGTGGTATAAAAAAGACTTTGATCAATGTTGCCCTTCAGATACTTGAGGACTCTATGAGCAGCTTTAAGATGTTGGTTAGTTGGAGCCTTTATAAATTGACTTAATGTGTTGAAAATATATTCTATAACTGGCTTGGTCAATGTTAGACACATAAGCTTTCACACAATTCTGTTGTATATCATAGGTTCCTCTAGAGCAGTGCCTTGATTTGTAGACAATTTGGTGTTGATGTTCATTGGAGTGTTTATTTCTTTACAATTCCTAAATCAACAAGTAAATCCAAGATATATTTTCTTTGACATATAGTCAAGCCTTTGTCAGTTTTGTTCACCTCAAAAACCATAAAATATTTGAACTTCCCTAAGTCCTCAATTTTAAAACAAGATGCAATATATGTCTTAACTTTATTTATCAGATCAATACTATCACCACCGATGCTCATATCATCAACATACAACAGCGACACAACTATATGATGATTTTCTTTATAGATGAACAATGAATAATCCCATTTAGATTGTTTGAGTTTCAGTAATGCTTGCTTGCACTTCTCATTCCCTTGCCTTGAGGGTTATTTTAAGCCATAAAAGAATTTATTTAGCTTGTAAACATAGATAGCATCACGAGTTTCATATCCTTGAGGCATCTTCATGTATACATCCTCATGAAGATCCCCATTTAGAAATACATTATGCACATCTAGATGGTGAATATGCCAATCATTTGTAGCTGCCAAAGCAAGAAATAATCTTACCGTCACCATTTTTTATTACAGGAGCAAAAGTCTCCTTGTAATCAAAACCATAAGCTTGACTGTAGCCTTGAGCTACAAGTCTTGGTTTATATCTTTCCACAGATCCATCTGGATTATACTTGATCTTGTATATCCACTTAGATCCAACCGCCTTTCTTCCATGAGGCAACTTGACCACTGTCCATGTATTATTCTCATTTAGAGCTGTGATTTCTCTGTTCATGGCATCACACCAATTAACGGATTTAGATGCCTCATGATAATTTTTAGGTTCATGATGAGTTTTAATGGAAGCAATAAAATGATCATGTGAAGTACAATCAAATTAAGATGCACTGGGATTAAAAAAAGACAATAACTAAAACTACATTGTTGCAATCATAATCATATAAAGAAGAAGGAACCTTTCTCTTTGCATTCTGATGAAGGAACCTTTCTCTTTGTATTCTGATGATTAGTTTTATCATTCACTTCAACTATGCTTTCTGTGTCAATACTAGGCATCATAATTTGATCATGATCTTTATTTTCTAGAGATCTTTCCTTAAAAGGGAATCTATTCTCATGAAACAATATTTTCCTAGACACAAAAATTTCATTTGTCTCTAAATCAAGGACATTTTAACCTTTTACATTGCTCGAATAACCTAGGAACAAGCAAGCTTTGGACTTAGCATCAAATTTGACCCCTATGGTTTAAGAATTTTAGCATAACAAAGACAACCAAAAACTTTGAATCCCATATAGTCTGGTTCTTGATTGTATCGAATTTGGAAAAGACTTCTTTTATCTAGAATCCTAGAAGGCAATTTATTTATTAGGTATACTGCTATTAAGACACAATGACTCCAAAATTTTTTGGCAGGTTTGCTTGGATTCTAATAGCCCTATTGAAATTAAGAATGTGCTGGTGTTTTCTCTCTACCACCCCATTCAGTTGGGGGTGTAGTGGCAAGTTTTTTGATGAATAATACTTTCTCTACTCCAAAAATTTGTCATGTTAAATTTCATGCCATTATCAGTCCTAATTACTTTAATTTTGGTGTTGGATTGAGTCTTTACATAATTATTAGAATACTCAATACGATTTCTGACTTCAATTTTTGTTTTCAACAAAATAATCCAAGTGGCTCTAGAAAATCATCTACAATAGTCAAGAAATACTTATATTCATCCATAGAAGGTACATTGTTTGGTCCCCATATATCTAGGTGTACAAGACAAAATGGAGCTAAGCTTTTACTTACACTAAAAGAGAATGAATTTCTTTTCAGCTTAGCTAGAGCACACACAATGCATAAAATTTTTGTTCAAAACTATGCTAACATTTCAGACATCCTAATAGATGGATGTCCTAATATGTTATTCCACAAAAATGCTTCTTTTGATACATTGACATATGCACAAAAACTCTTTGATTCTCCCCCTACTAGTACTTCCCTAATTTTTGTGGAACCAGATTGTTGTACCCCAATTTTTGTCAAAGTCTAAAATTCCACAAATTTTCAAACTTAAAAATTTACAATTTACGTAATTTACGAGTCCAAGATGAGCTCATTTAAAACTATAGTCCAGGTGAATAAAAAGTCCGAATACAACTCATTTGTTTTGTCTCTTATTTTTTTAGGTCCAATAAGTGAGTCATTCAAGCCCAAATAATTGATCTAACGGAGTAAACCCGTTTGGTGATTAGCCCATTACCTAAACATTTACCCAAGACTAAATTTAAGACCCTAATGATGCAAGCCCGTTTGTCAATATGTGAAGCCCGGCTCGGCCCAAAGCCTTTTAATTAATTCAAAATGTTATAAGCCTGGCCTGGCCCATGCTATATCTCCTCAAGCCAAAACCTAATAGAAACGGGAGAGAGAAGAAGGAGCTGGCAAGCATAAGAGAAAATGGAGGAGAGAGAGAGAAGGTGCCGTCCGACCAAGAACCAACGGGAAGGAAGAAAAAGGAGGCCAGAGGGTACCGAAAATTCAAACAAAAGGGATTCGGGTTGACGAAAGTGAAGCCGTATGTCGTTGATTCTAGGGGTTGGGGATCCGGTGCGGTGAGTATAAGAGGAGGCAGAGAGATCGCCAGAGAAGGGGATTTTTTTTGGGTCTGGGTTTCTTCCTTTTCATTTTTCTCTGTTGGTAATTGGTGTCGGTTTTGGAAGGGGGATTTTTTTTCGATTTTTCGAAAGCTTTTCTGGGTTTCAGTCTTCTGTAGTTTCGGTTTTTGTGGAAAGAATTTCACTTCTTTTTGAGGGGAGGGGTTGGCTGGTGTGGTTTTCTTCTTCTTTTTTCGTTTCTTCTGTTTGATTTCGAGCGAGAGGAGGCTCCGTGGTTAGGGTTTTTGTTTTTGTTTCTTTTTGTTCTTCTGGTGGTTTTCGGTTGTTCTGGGGGGGGCTTCCGATTGGGGGAAGCCAGGGGAGGCTCAGTTTTTTGTTCAAGAGCTTTTCTGGAATTAGGTCTCTCTGCTTTTGTTTAGGTTTTTCTGGGTTTTGAATCGGGGGGCTTCCTTCTCATTTTTTTCTCTGTTTGTAATCGGTTTCGGTTCGGGGCTTTTGTGTTTTTTTGTTTTTTAAAGTTTTAATTTTAAAATTGTATTGGGCTTTAGGCTATGGGTTGGATTGATATAGAATTTTTTTTTTTTACTAAAATGGCCGGGCTTACAAATTTAATGGGTTAAAACAAAAATGGTTAAATGGGCTGGTTATGATTGGATCAATATCAGGTTTTGAAATTTTAAAGGATTGGGCCAAGGTAGCATATAATATTTGGGCTTTGATTTTTTTTTTTATAAAAAAAATGCTTTATTTGATTCATGATTTATTGTACATAAATGATCGATTAATTGATCCGATGACGGAGCCAAAATGGGAAAGCATTGGATGCTATCCCGAAAGGATTCTTGAGGAAATGATTTTACAAAATCCCAACCATTGGATGGAAAAGGATTTAATGAAGTGCGGAGCCTTCGATACGATGACCGACCCTCGGTAATAAATCTTTATTTTCAATCATACTAATTTAATAGTATGGTTGAAATGATGAATTACCTAAATAAAAACGGGAACCGAGTCCCTCTCATGTGTTTTTTTTACTATATGTGATGATGTGTTTTCTTCAATGTGTGTTTTTCCATGTTATATGAATAATGTGATTAATTTAAAGGAGTTATTTGATCTACGTGTTATATGATTTAAAGTATTGATATATTTGAGTCGGGATTTGCGATAATTCATATCGTATAGCCCTCAAAACTCGGTTCCCAACATTTTAATTTTAATTTAATTTTAATTTTAATTTTAATTTAATTTTAATTTTAATTTTAATTTTATCTTTTAATTTTATTTTCGTTTTATCTTTATTTCAAATTTATTTTATTTAATTTTCGTTTTATTTTTTATTCTTATTGTTATTTTATTTTCATTTTTATATTTTATGCTTTTCCAAAATTTATATTGTATATTTTTGTGGTGTATAAAAGTTATATCGAGAATCTTTACCTACGATGAAATTGATTCGGGGAAATGCATCGGATGCACCCTCGGAAAAATTCTTGAGGTGAGAGTGCTTCTAAGAAATTGGACCATTGGATGGAAAAATTCTGTGAACCTCAATATTAGACTTTCAATATAATTTTCATATTTCCTAAAATTATCTTACTCAATTTTAATATAGTTTTATCAAACTTATTTCAATACATTTTTGTATAATTATGTTACTCAATATATGATTCCTGCCATAATTAATTTTTCTTTAAAAAATCATTTAATGAGATAATAAAAGTTAAATTGGCAACTGTTTTAAAACAGACGTTGTGGGGTGCCTAACACCTTCCCCACATGTAACAAACTCACTTACCCATTTTCTCTGGATTTTCGCAGACCAATTTATTTTTAAACGGTGACCAATTGCACCTATTACAATTGATGGCGACTCTCTTTTAAAAATTCCCTTTCGCAAAACCGGTTGCGACAGCTGGCGACTCTGCTGGGGAGGACTAGTTTTTAAAATGTATATATATTTCTCAAAAAAAAAACTAGTGAGTTGGGCCAATTAAATTTAGTTTTTCTTATCCCATTATTTGATTTTGTTTGTTTTAAATACATTTGGTGTTTTATTTTCCTAAAATTTTGATTGATATGTTCTTGTTATTATTTTCTTCTTTTCAAAAAATGTTGATTGTAGATATGTTTTGAGCTTTTTATATTATTGTCCTCACACATTGTGCACGACACCTTTTCATGAGTCCAACAACTCGGGCTCAAAACCCTTAGGAGAGGATGGAGTAAACGAGACCTTCGAGGGATTTCAATCCCCGTGCAGGCTCGCGAAAAATCCTCACTCGACCCACTCCTCTTTTAAGAGGGACCCAGGCTATTCCAGCAATGGACACTGGCGGGGGAATAAGTCGGGAGCCTAGATTGTCCATAGTCAATGACCATAGAGTTATAGGACACAGGAAACTACTTCTAACCTTACTGTGTGGTACATATTGTTGCTGTACTTGTATATACGTGATTCTATTTAGTTTGTATATATGATATTTTGTTTCACTGTATATATACATATGTTATCTTGCTTACACATACACGATTTTACTTCTCATTTTTTTTAAGATGTTTTACTATATTGCATATATGGTTCTGTTTTCTTACATGAGATGTTTTGATGTACATATGGAGTTTTTACATACGTTATTTTTGTTTGTACATATATTTTTGTATATATTCTTGATCTTGTTCACTTTTTACATTATTTTTAATTTGCATTGCATACATGAGAATCTTGAGCACTATCGAAATTGAGCCATTATCTAGAAACCATAAAACTGTGTCAGTTGAGTTGAAAGAGTAATATTTGCTCATAAACGTTGAAATTGATGAGATGTATGGATTATGGATAATTTCTTAAAATTCGATATGGTTCAAGACTCCCTTCATTACACATTTTTCATCATATTTTTGCATCCTTTAAATCTGATAAAAGTTTTTCATTTGCACATGACAAAGTTACGGCCACCACTATAACGCTTGCTCGCAATCACGCCTCACCAGAACGTAAACACTAACTGAGTCTAGAAGTAGCATAACTAAAAGAATAACTCGGTCTGTTAATGAATTAGATGGTCGATAAAGGAAAATAAAAAAATTCATTTGATTCAGATGCAAGATTAGACTTCCGATCATTTGGAGAAGGATAGTGGAGACATGAGTCTGTTGGATTGTGAATTGTCTCGGAACGGGTTGTCAAATTGTCTCGTATTGATAGGGTTGTAATTGCATAATAGATTTTATAGCGTTTAGGTTTGATGACACTAATTTGAAATGCGCACAAAAACTGGGGCAGTTTTTGGTGCGTCCCATTCGTTACCGTGAATGATTCAGCCCAAAGAAAAACTCTGACCCGTTACTCAACTTGAATCCAAATCATTACTCGGATTTTTGTCCAAACCAAATTTACCCCAAATTCATAATTCAAAACCAAGCCCAATTTAAAATCAACCCAAGGCATAATACAAAATCAAGCCCAATCCAAGACTCAAACGAAAGCCCACCACATTTTTAAAAAATACTAATTCCATTATTTCAACAACAACTCTCACATTTTTCAATACATCTTTCCTCTTTCAACAACAACTCTCACATTTTTCATTACCTCTTTATTCATTTTTCAACAACAACTCTCACGTTTTTCCACACCTCTCTCCTCTTTATTCATTTTTCAACACCTACCAACACATTTCTTCCACTCATCTTTTCCTTTTTGTCTATTCTTCAAAACCGAAAATAATTTTTAACTTCATCCTTACCATCTTATATATTCCCCTTTCTGGAAAAGAGGGAAAGATCAGTTGGGGGCCTGTGAGGAAAACATCAGAAGCTTTTGGGGAGCAGATATTGGAGAAAAGAAGAGAGAATTGGCCGTGAGTCTTAGTAGGAAAGAGTTGGGGTTTTGGTTAGAAAATTGAAGTCTGTCTGTCTCAGTTTATCACCTCATCTCACTGCTTCCGCCGACTGTGGCAATTATTCCACCTAATATCCCTGTCACACAGGTATCACTTGATGTTTTGCTTTTGATTTCACTCACATTTCTACATTAAAGTCCTCCTATTTGGTTCTTTCGTGTCTAAATGACTTCTACTTCGCTTCAAAATATTCTACAAAGGTTTTCAAGCCCCATCTTTGACAATCATTTTTCCCAAACAAAAATCAATCATCTTTATCTTGAATTAGAAAATGAACAGATTAATGTCGTCGTTCATTATGAAGATGATTTTGAGCGTTCTTGGAGTTACCCTATTCTAAATGCTGATTCTGTCAAAATAGAATGTTTGCGTATATTTCATCATTTTAACCTACCATTCGATTTACGCAAGCATATTCTTGAAATAGCACTATTTTCTCAAATCCGTGATCAAATTTTATTAGATCTTATTACTGATCATGTGGATGATTTTATCAATAAATTTATCATGGATGAAGATGCCTTTCAGTTTGATGATCCCATTGATAATGATCTTGTTGATTTTTGGGATGAATTTGAGGATGAACCCGAAGGATGGGTTAATGAATTTTAAATTGATGTTTCATGCATTGGGGCGTCCCATTCATATGTTATCCTTGAAGGGTTGCAATAAATTGACAAGAAGTAGCGGATACAGTGGACTCAAAGCAACCTTAGGCGAGATTGGATCAGTGAGTGCACACCAAAACTGGGGCAGTTTTGGTGATTATCCCCGAAAATATCGATTCGTGTTAATTCTTGGAGTTTTTCTTAATTGCCATGTTGTGAGGATAAATTGATTCGGTTTTTGAAGTGGCCGCTTGTGGCATTTGAATAAAATTTGAGGAATGTGAATTATGAATTTCTTCAGAAACTAGGTAGCATCGATATAATGCCATAATAAGAATTAAAAAGTCAATTCAGTACATTACCACACAACTTTATTCAGATAATAAAATGTCCCAGCATTACATGTCTCACTCAACTGAATCAATCACACTAGGTGAAGAATCAAATACACATAAAATAATAATATCAGAACGGACACTAAAAACATCATCACAAATAAATTCATCAGGCTTCCGATCAAGAGAAAATTCCACTAGGTAATAACTGCGAACATTACAAATTTAATCATTGTTAAGAATTAATCGTAGGATTCAAATATTGTACATGTAAAAGAGGTTAAAACAAATAACTCATAACAAATTTCAAGTTTTCAAACATGACATGCAAATAGGTCGGAATTACATTAAAAAAAAAAATCTGAATATGTTAATACAGAATCTGTTAATTAGGAATTTAGGGACCTAAATGCTTCGGCCCAATCACACATGTCCAACAATGCATTGGGCTCAATTGTGTTAGGAAGCCCAACATCAAATAACAGGCCTACACAACCATTCACTTAAAGCCCAATGAATAGGCCCGATCAGAAAATCATTAAAATATGCTTGATTAACGTTTAAGGCCTGCACGATCCGGCCCAAGTCATTTAGTTAACCTAAATGCTTCCAAATCGGCCCAAGACTATTGCACTAACCCTACGACGAAGAAAGGGGAAGAACAGCCAGCGCTGCTGGAAGAAGAAAATGAGAAAAAGGCGCCAGGGATTCGATGAGGAAAAGGAAATTCCAGAGAAAAAACAGAATTATAAGTCTAAATCGGGTTTGTTCAGAGATTTTCTGGAAATTTTTGGATTTTTTTTCCTCTGGTTTTTCTGGGTGTTGGGAGATCGGAAACCCATTAGTTTTCTGGGTTGTATCTCTCAAGTTTTCAGTTCAATAACAAAATCCAAAACTCCAGTTCAATCCATCACAAACAAATACATATACGAAGTTTAAAGACATTAATCTATAAAACGAAATTACCAGATATCAAGAAATCAAAATTATAGAGATTCTAACTGAAGAGATATAGAACGGCTACCTTAAGCGAAGTCGACTAGGAACTGAAGAAAATTGGATTGAAGATCTGGTATGAAGAAGGATCGCTTTGGACGAGTTCAGAACGACGAACAAATAATATTTAGGATTTGGAGGATGCGATCGGTAATGGACGGACCGGTGAGCAATAATTGTAAAAGTAGTGCGGTACTACCAATAAGAAGGAGAAGAAGAATTAAAATGAAGAAAAAAAAGAACAGTAAAAAGCTAGTGATCGGATGACAATAATGACAGTTCATTATCACTTTTTAGAGCGACTCCTACCTACGTCTTTAGAGAAATGTCTGCCTTTTTAGAAAATCACCGGTGACGTTGAAGAGTCACAAGAGAGTGATGTAGAGTTGTAGGAGTTCAAAGAAGTCTCGGGATATCCAAGAGCATAGGAAAATGTTGTCCTTTTGTATAAAAACAGGACCTGTGGTTCAACCTTTTTGAAAAAATGAGTCTATGATCTATTGAAAATTGCGTACCAAATCGGTATCTTGGGAGTTGTGACCCTTTAAAGATAAGATTGATTTATGGAAATTAAAAATCCGTAGCTTTTTAAAAGAGGATTCAATGATGAAGGTGAGAACTCAGTGCTACACATATGACATAGATTTGTTTTAAAAAGTAAATATCAACTTATGAAAATTGGTGGATATTGGCATCCTATGCTTGGAAAAATTTGAACTAAAAAATTGAGGTTGAAAAATATATTATTAAGAGATGACCAATTAGGGTAAAATTTTATGGGCATAAAATATATTTGATAAATGACGCGCAAAAACTGGGGCAGTTTTTAGCGCAGGTAGTAAGCCATATTGATTTTAAATTCAAACATTCCTTTTCAAATTATTCTCATTCGAGTATTCGCTTAATGGAAATTTTGAAATATTTCATTCTGGCATCTATTATATCTTCTCAAGTATAGCTGAATTATTAAAACAGAGTCAAATTAAATATATGAATAAATGATCAGAAATAATACGTTGATCAAATACAATAAAATGTGATTAACAATTGCGCAGGTGTATAGTGTGGCACCGGACTTTATCATCATATTCTCATACATATGCATCAATCATTTTGGGGTTTTCACATACCCAATTTCATTATTTCAATTCTAAATCAACATATTTTCACATTAAGAACTTTTAAGATTAAATTTCAGGTTATCTTTTGCATTAAAATATTTTTCGGATTAAAACACATTTCATCATCGGGATTCAAATTAAATTTATTTTTGGATTAAAATGGTCTTTCATGGCAGATTAAAATTGTTATTTGGATTAAAGTTGTGAATTAAATTTATTTGTGGATTAAAATGGCCTTTCATGGCAGATTAAAATTGTTATTTGGATTAAAGTTGTGAATTAAATTTATTTGTGGATTAAAATGGCCTTTCATGGCATATTAAAATTGTTATTTGAATTAAAGTTTTGAAATGGCCTTTCATGGCAGATTAAAATTATTATTTGGATTAAAGTTGTGAATTAAACATTTTTGTGGATTAAAATGACATTTCATGGCAGATTAAAGCTATTATGCTTTCATGATGGATTGAACCTATTATCATGGATTAAAATTGAGAGCCAAGCCGGGAATGGCCCTAGTGATCCCGAGAATTTTAAAAAAATATATATAAAAAAATCATTTCCAATGATTTGCCAAGCCGGGAATGGCACTAGTGATCCCGTGCACTTTTATGATAAGTCAAGCCGGGAATGGCCCTAGTGATCCCGAGTATTTTATAAAAATAATAATAAATCATTTACAATGATAAGCCAAGTCGGGAATGACCTTAGTGATCCCGAGCACTTTTAAAATTTGCCAAGCCGGGAATGGCCCTTGTGATCCCGAGCATTTTTTTATAAATAAAATCATTTCCAATGATTTGCCAAGCCGAGAATGGCCTTAGTGATCCCGAGCATTTTATAAAATAATAATAAAAAAAAAAATCAGCCAAGCCGGGAATGACCCTAATGATCCCGAGCATTTTTTTTTCCCATGATTAGCCATGATGGGAGTGTTCTTGATTAAAGTATTTTTGGTGGATTAAAGTAATGGTTTAAAATATTTTAGATTGGTTTTAAAGAAAAATTCATACAGTTAAAATTGGGATACCAAACCTTTAGTGTCATTTACTACGTAAAATCCCGCAAAGGGGGGCAGCTGTTGTACCCCAATTTTTGTCAAAGTCTAAAAGTCCACAAATTTTCAAACTTAAAAATTTACAATTTACGTAATTTACGAGTCCAAGATGAGCTCATTTAAAACTATAGTCCAGGTGAATAAAAAGTCCGAATACAACTCATTTGTTTTGTCTTTTATTTTTTTAGGTCCAATAAGTGAGTCATTCAAGCCCAAAGAATTGATCTAACGGAGTAAACCCGTTTGGTGATTAGCCCATTACCTAAACATTTACCCAAGACTAAATTTAAGACCCTAATGATGCAAGCCCGTTTGTCAATATGTGAAGCCCGGCTCGGCCCAAAGCCTTTTAATTAATTCAAAATGTTATAAGCCCGGCCCGGCCCATGCTATATCTCCCCAAGCCAAAACCTAATACAAACGGGAGAGAGAAGAAGGAGCTGGCAAGCATAAGAGAAAATGGAGGAGAGAGAGAGAAGGTGCCGTCCGACCAAGAACCAACGGGAAGGAAGAAAAAGGAGGCCAGAGGGTACCGAAAATTCAAACAAAAGGGATTCGGGTTGACGAAAGTGAAGCCGTATATCGTTGATTCTAGAGGTTGGGGATCCGGTGCAGTGAGTATAAGAGGAGGCAGAGAGATCGCCAGAGAGGGGGATTTTTTTTGGGTCTGGGTTTCTTCCTTTTCATTTTTCTCTGTTGGTAATTGGTGTCGGTTTTGGAAGGGGGATTTTTTTCGATTTTTCGAAAGCTTTTCTGGGTTTCAGTCTTCTGTAGTTTCGATTTTTATGGAAAGAATTTCACTTCTTTTTGAGGGGAGGGGTTGGCTGGTGTGGTTTTCTTCTTCTTTTTTCATTTCTTCTGTTTGATTTCGAGCGAGAGGAGGCTCGGTGGTTAGGGTTTTTGTTTTTGTTTCTTTTTGTTCTTCTGGTGGTTTTCGGTTGTTCTGGGGGGGGCTTCCGATTGGGGGAAGCCAGGGGAGGTTCAATTTTTTGTTCAAGAGCTTTTCTGGAATTAGGTCTCTCTGCTTTTGTTTAGGTTTTTCTGTGTTTTGAATCGGGGGGGCTTCCTTTTCATTTTTTTCTCTGTTTGTAATCGGTTTCGGTTCGGGGCTGGTTTTTCTGGCTTCTGTTGTTATCGGTGGTCCTGGATGGTTTGAGTTTTCTGAAGGAGCCACGGGGCTCGGGGAGGAGGATCGATTTTCTGAAAGAGCCAGGGTTGTTTTTCTGAAAAAAACCAGAGGAGACCGAGAAGCAGATCGAGGAGAAAAGAAGAAGATCGGACTGAATCAAGGAAAACCGAGATATTGGGGTTGTTTTCTGGTTCTGTTTTTAGAGGTTATTATTCGTTTGTTTTAGATTCTGTTTAGCTGCTCTGTTCTTCTGTTTGCAGGTTCGTCGGACGGAAGGGATGGCACACTCCGGTCGACGTTACAGGTGCCGATTTCCAGTGGAGAAGAAAGAAGCACAGTAACGGGTTGGGCCTGGATCTGTTTTGGGCCTGGATCTGTTTTAGTTTGTTTTGTCTTGGGTATTGGTTTATATTTGTTTTGGGCCGGATTTGGTTTATTTTAATGTTCCGGGCTTTTGTGTTTTGTTGTTTTTTAAAGTTTTAATTTTAAAATTGTATTGGGCTTTAGGCTATGGGTTGGATTGATATAGAATTTTTTTTTTACTAAAATGGTCGGGCTTACAAATTTAATGGGTTAAAACAAAAATGGTTAAATGGGCTGGTTATGATTGGATCAATATCAGGTTTTGAAATTTTAAAGGATTGGGCCAAGGTAGCATATAATATTTGGGCTTTGATTTTTTTTTTTTTAAAAAAATGCTTTATTTGATTCATGATTTATTGTACATAAATGATCGATTAATTGATCCGATGACGGAGCCAAAATGGGAAAGCATTGGATGCTATCCCGAAAGGATTCTTGAGGAAATGATTTTACAAAATCCCAACCATTGGATGGAAAATGATTTAATGAAGTGCGGAGCCTTCGATACGATGACCGACCCTCGGTAATAAATCTTTATTTTCAATCATACTAATTTAATAGTATGGTTGAAATGATGAATTACCTAAATAAAAACGGGAACCGAGTCCCTCTCATGTGTTTTTTTTTACTATATGTGATGATGTGTTTTCTTCAATGTGTGTTTTTCCATGTTATATGAATAATGTGATTAATTTAAAGGAGTTATTTGATCTACGTGTTATATGATTTAAAGTATTGATATATTTGAGTCGAGATTTGCGATAATTCATATCGTATAGCCCTCAAAACTCGGTTCCCAACATTTTAATTTTATTTTAATTTTAATTTTAATTTTAATTTTATCTTTTAATTTTATTTTCGTTTTATCTTTATTTCAAATTTATTTTATTTAATTTTCGTTTTATTTTTTATTCTTATTCTTATTGTTATTTTATTTTCATTTTTATATTTTATGCTTTTCCAAAATTTATATTGTATATTTTTGTGGTGTATAAAAGTTATATCGAGAATCTTTACCTACGATGGAATTGATTCGGGGAAATGCATCGGATGCACCCTCGGAAAAATTCTTGAGGTGAGAGTGCTTCTAAGAAATTGGACCATTGGATGGAAAAATTCTGTGAACCTCAATATTAGAATTTCAATATAATTTTCATATTTCCTAAAATTATCTTACTCAATTTTAATATAGTTTTATCAAACTTATTTCAATACATTTTTGTATAATTATGTTACTCAATATATGATTCCTGCCATAATTAATTTTTCTTTAAAAATCATTTAATGAGATAATAAAAGTTAAATTGGCAACTGTTTTAAAACAGACGTTGTGGGGTGCCTAACACCTTCCCCACACGTAACAAACTCACTTACCCATTTTCTCTGGATTTTCGCAGACCAATTTATTTTTAAACGGTGACCAATTGCACCTATTACAATTGGTGGCGACTCTCTTTTAAAAATTCCCTTTCGCAAAACCGGTTGCGACACAGATGATGAGTTGCTCATGGAATAGGATGAACTTCTTCACACTGCCATAGCTACACCCCCTATTCATGTTACTACTCATCCTTTTACTCTGGATAATACTCCACTTTCTAGGTGGCGAGATTTGTTAGATGAACTCTACATATGGTGTGTTGATCAATTATAGATCGAAGATTCTTATAGTATTATCATCAATAAATCCACTACTCATTTTATTGGAAGACTTTGTGAATGGTGAAATTCTCCTGGGGAATATAGACAGTTACAACATCAGTCTTACACCATTAATTAGTTTTTGCATCTGTTATCTCTAGAATTCACGGGTCAATTTGACTATCACATCGAACAAGCCAGAGATGAATATTTTCAGTTAAATGCTATTCTTTTCAAAGGTCTGATCTTGAAAAATATTATGATCGCATGTAAAGAGATTTTATTTGCTTCAGGGTATTAATGATACTAATTGGAAGCAGGCCTTCCTCAATTCTCTTCCAACTCCATTGGGAAATGAGGTCTCTAAGTTAATTGATACCAAAACTCTTAAAGATCTTACCTTGGGTATTATCTGACAACATACTTTGATGGCCTTGGATAGGCTTTGCAATCAGCAGTTCCTTATGATGCAACTAAAGCAAACCAAGACTTCGCTTGGTAGTTCTTGTGATAGATTTGATCTAAAAATTTAAGTGTGGAAAATCTTCTAGCACTTGTGGTTTATCAAAGTGTTCTTTTAAGGAGAAATAGTGGCGTTCTAAGTCTCAGCATTCTCGAAAATTTCCTTCTTCTTTTAGTTAAGGAAAATGGAAATTTCTCAAACAACGTGGTGTTGGCAAGAAATAATCTAAATCTAGCAGATGTTACATCTGTAATAAATCTGGAAATTTTGCTAAAAATTGTCAAGAATTCACTTTTTCAATAAATCTCATACCACTGCCCAAATTTTAACCAGGATAAGGATGATGTTGAATCTCTATTTTCCCTATATGATGATCCAATTGATGCTTAGCTTGACATCGACTATGAAATAGAAGAAGGTTCTAGTGATAATCCATCTTTTCAGAGACTGATTTTGATGATTCAATCTATATGCTTTCCTTGAGTTAGACTCCAGCATTAGGTTGTCGTTATGCTCAAATGCAAATTATCCCAGACAATTATGCTAAACCAATTCCAGTTGTGGTTTTTTTTTTTTGATACAGGCGCTGCTATCTCCATTCTTAATCCATATGTGTTACCATATTCTTATTGTTAACCTCACAATTAGATGTTCCTAGCCGAAAATGGAGAACGATTTACTATTATTCTCATTACTAAACCAGTCTATCTAAGAATCTTTGCCAATTTCACCATTAAACATCAATTTTTTGGGTTCTAATCTCCCTAGAAAAGATTATCTTTTGGGTATGGATATCTTTGATTCTGTTTTACAACAAACTCGTTGGAAATATGATGGTCTCTTCTACAAATCTTTCTTTCTTCCTTGCTCTGAGCTTCGCCATTTCTATTTGGCATAATTTTTCCAACCTATTCATTCTCAAATCGTTCATCAAGCCTGTGCTAATAGTCATACTGAGTTCTTGGCTAAACATCCTTTTTATTTATGGAAGAATCCAGATTTCTTCATCACTGTCCCTTTCAAGAGAAATAAGGATGAAAATTCTTCTAAGGCTAGTCACAAAGGCACGTCTCCTAAACATTATGCCTTAGCCTTATAGGAATTGGAATAGTTACATGTTGTTCGTCTTATTGAACTTACAGTTTCCCCATGGGCTTGTGAGCATTTTATGTTAACAAGCGATCTAAACAAGTTTGAGGAAAGATGAGACTTGTTATCAACTATCAGCCTCTTAATCATTTTCTTTCTAATGATAAGTTTCCCTTGCCAAATAAGCAATTATGGTTTTCTCGTATTGCTCAGGAAACTCTCTTTTCCAAGTTTGATCTTAAAGCTAGTTTTTGGCAACTTGGAATTGTTCCTTCTAGAATACCCAAAACTGCTTTCTGCATCCTTGATAAACATTTTCAATGGACTGTCATTCCTTTTGGTCTCAAAATTGCCCCTTCTGTTTTCCAGAAAATAATCTCTAGGATTTTCGCTCCCATAGCGGAATCCGCTATGTTTTATATTGATGATATTTTCTATTTTCTACAGGTTAGTATGAACATTTGGCGCTCTTATAGCAGTTCTTCAACATTGTAAATACTCATGGAATCATGCTCTCTGAGAAGAAGATGGTCCTAGTTTAAGACAAAATATATTTTCTTGGACTTACATTTTCTAATGGTTCTTACATCGTGCAGTCGCATCTTGCTACTCAGCACTCCAAGTTCCCTTTTGGACCACTCACGAAGACTTGTCTCCAACAATTTCCTGGTCTTTCAAATTACATGTCAAATTTTTGGCTTAGAGTTGCTCAACATTTGGCAATTCTTCATCCACACCTGAAGAAAAACCCTCCACCTTGGTAGGCATGTGACATAGCTGTAGTTCAGGCTATTCAGGCTCAAGCTCAACATTTATCTGCTTTGAAAATACCTTCCCAAGGTAAACGAGTATTGCAAACAGATGCTAGTGATGAATTTTGGGCAGCATTTCTCTTTGAAGAAAAAGACAGTACAAGGTATCTTTGTGCTCCCAAGTCTACAGTTTTTAAATTTGCAGAATTACATTATCATTTTACATTCAAAGAATTTCTTGTAGTCAAGCGTGGTATTGAGAAATTTCAATTTCATCTTGTTGGTCATCGTTTCCTTGTTGAAATGGATATGTCTTTCTGCCCTTTTATGCTTAAGTTTAGACAAAAGTTGTTCCCAACTATCAACTTCTACGATAGAGTAAATGGTTTTCTCAATTCAACTTTGATGTTAAGTGTATCAAAGGACAACATAATGTTCTTGCTGATATTCTTTCCAGAAACCCGTAACTCCAACTTAACCATTCTCTCATTCTACCTCTCATTTCCATGATACATGTTGAGGAATTTACTGATCTTCCTTTTGGTGTTCTTCAAGATATATTCTCTCGAGTTATGAAACGACGTGCTTATGATCTCTATCAATTTTATCTTAAGATCTCCTTTTTCCATCGTGGTTACACATGTTCTGCATCACCCTTAGTTTTCTTTCCTTCAGCTCTTTGAACCAAAGGATTATTTCTATTTCCATACTTCCCTCTATGTGTCATTCCTTTATCTTCTCTAGCTATATCAGATAAGTTTTCAAGTCCATATTCGAAAGCTTGAGTCATATATTGATTTGTGTTTTAATCATTATCCTTCATTTCCTCCCCCTATTACTCGTCTTAATTTCTCTAAGTTTTCTTACTCTTTTAAAACCCTTATCTGATTGGATTCCATTTCTTAAACCATATGCTCGTGGTTATCTTTGTCTTGTGTTCTTTCGTCCTCTCACTCTTGAACTTGCATCTCGCTCCTCTGTTTTTGTTGCTCAATACCACCCTCGAGTCTGTATTCTTGATCATACTCCATTTTCTGTAGATTGTACTTGTACTACAGACTCTACTGTCCTGTTGTTGAGATCATCAATATCTCTCCACTTTTAGACAAGCCATGTATGACCACAATGGTTGTCGTCCAGCTCAGATACCTCAGTCGGTTTAGGGACAACCATATGCTAATGATTTTGCTGATGAAGTGGAAGAAATGCTTTTTCAGTGGATGGATAATATTTACAGCATTGACAATTCTATCCCTGAATATCAGATTCGAAGACTCCAAGAATAGTTTTGGCCCCTATAAAGTTGATGGAATCTTTTCTTTGTATAATTATGTTTAATTATTGCCAGTTGATAAGAATGAGTGTTTATCTGTCTTTTCTACAAAAGGAATAAAGTGGTGTGTCTGGCCTGTGTTAGTGTGTCAGTTTGTAACTATGGTTTGGTTTGTGTACTCTAGTTAAAAGTTAACCTTGGTTTGTGAGCCATGGTTACCTGTGTGCCGTTCTTGTAAGATATCAGAAGTTTGAATGAAAAAATATTGTTTGCCTATCTACAATATGAGTGGTATCAGAGTCTTCTCTTCAACACCTCAAAGCTCCTGAGCAAACTGGCCAAAAAATTACATCAATGAAGCAAGCCCATATATGCATGAAAATAAAAAGCAGAGAGTAAAAAAAAAAGGCCATTACATAAATGTAACCACATATTGATGGAAAGCAGAAGAGATGAAATGATGTGGATACCCAAATGAAGCTGGTAATTACAGGCGTGAGATCAATCACAAACAAATACGAGAAACAGAGGGTGAGAGTAAGGAGATAACCAAGTTGAATTGGAAATTACAAAAAAAAAAGTTCCTAATTATAATCCATTACTAAAACCACAACAAGAAGCACAAATCCAAGCATGGAGCAAAAAACCATGAATTCGAACATGGAAGAAATACGATCAACACAGAACAATATATTGCTACTGCCAATAAACACAATCTTTAAAAAAGGCGGAAATTTCAAGTTCTAAAAAAGTACATGTATTTTTAATAGTAAAACAATCATTAGTGATTGTCAATGTTTCATCAAATTCACATCGCCTTGAATAAAGTTAACATGCCAAACTATATCATATGCTTACATCCAGGAACAAAGACAGTCCTAAGACCTAAAACTATCTAACATCACTCACATCTATGGTTCCTCCGTCTCCATTTAATAATACAAGACGCAAGATAAGCTAACAAAGATATAAAATTAGCTTCCAAATGAACCTGGCTGAGCAACTTACACCAAAAGTATAGTACATCATGAAGTTTTTCATGCAATTTGCAAAGGTTATTAACACTACTTAGTATTATGTATGTTTTAATCAGCAAATAAGACTTCAGTATTATGAAAAAATGATTTTTTTCTTTCTAATTGACATTATGGTCGTATGCATTGGGACTCAATTTTGATTATACCATCTATATTTAATTACAATATTTCTATTGTAGATGTTGAATTGGCTCTAAACACGTACCCTTTTTAATAAGATTCCAAAGCTTCCTTCTATCTTAGGTTTGTTCAATAGCTTGGTCTTGTTATAAACACAGAAGTTTTCTCTAGCTTCCACAAGCTCTGCCTTGGTCTGATGTCGAACAGCTAGCTGCCATATTTGAAGCTCAACCTGACAGGAGGAAGAGCTAGAGGAATACTAGTAATATTAAGAAAATACCCTGAGGGGTATTTATGTATTTTCCTTTCTTTTATGTAGCTCTATCAGCATCTTCTATTTTGGTTTGTATTAAGGTGTGCACCGTGAGGAAAAAAACTCATTGACTGATATGTTTTCATAAATGAATTTACTATAGCTAGTCTGTTGAGCTGGTGGACTCCAGTATTTCATGTTTTGGTTTACACTGGTGAACCGCTTATTTTCTTTAGCATTATTGTGCTGCATTAAGTAGTATCAGAGGCAAGTCTTCCCCGCCTTAGTTTCTTCTTTGCAACCACGGCTGACTCTGGTAAAGGTGTAGCTGTTACCAAGGCTGATCTGGAAACTCAGAATGAATAGATTTTGATTTTGGCCACTCAAATTGGAGAGATCAACGACCAGTTTGGGGAATTTTGAGAACTCCTAAGACAGAACTTTGCTATTAGTAGCAGAACAAATCGAGCTATTGTTGAGGATAATAATCGTAAGATCTATGATGGTAGAGCAAAAATGAAGTTCCGACGAACACCGGATGTTGACTTAGACTCTAAAAAAGAATTGGCGAATGACTTCCCAACTAACTATCATCGACCGAACCAAAAGCCTCACAGTGACAAGCACAAAATCAAAGCGGACATTCCGCACTTTGCTAGCAATTTGAAGATAGAACCATTCCTCGATTGGCTAGTCAAGGTCAAGCATTTTCTCGACATTATGGAAATCCATGTCCATCGTATGGTCAAGGTAGTGGCTTTCCGACCAAAATCCACAGCAGCGGTCTAGTGTGATCAGCTACAAATTGCAAGGCAGAGACAAGGCAAGGGTCGAATCCAAACATAGAGGAAGATGAAACAACTTCTCATGGAGAGCTTCCTCCCAGTTGACTATGAACAATTTTTTTACAGATTCTATTTAAACTGCGCACAGAGCAAAAGGACCGTCTCTGAATTGACCAATGACTTTATGCGCCTTTCAGAGCAGAACCATGTGTCTGAAACTGAGAATTAGAAAGTGGCTACATTTGTTAGTGGGTTGAAGTCTTCTATCTAGGATAAGATTGGTTTGCAAAATTTGTGGAGTCTACACGAAGTCATCAACATGGCCATGAAGGTCGAGCGTATGGAGAAAGAAAGGAGACCTCTATTAAGAAGAGCGATTTCCTTTGATGTGCCCTAGAAATAAGATGCCACTAGTAGTTCTTCATCCCAATCTTCAAATTATACTAATGCAGTTAATGACATGTCGAGACAGTATTCAAAGGGAGTGAACCAAAACCTAGCGCAAAAGACTAATCCTTACTCTAAGCCCGTAGTTGATACTTGTTATCGTTGCCCCAAACCTGGGCATCAGTCTAATGTATGCCCAGAGCATAGACGAGCCAATTGAATAGAGGCAACATAACTCAATCATAAAGATGAAGAAGAAGATAGTCTGAAGGATTATGAGGGCGCTGAAATTACTGTCAAATAAAGGATGGAGAGGTTTGCTTTGTTTTTGCGTCGTGCATTATTTTTGCCAAAAGATGAGGGAAAATGCCACAACATCTTCCACTCTCTTTTCTCTATTCATGGTAAAGGTCTGTGAAGTCATTGTGGATAATAATAGCTGTAAGATTTTTGTTTCTCGTAAACTAGTTGGGATTCTGCAATTACCTACTAAACCCCATGCTTTTCCATGTTCTCTAAACTAGGTTAAAAGGGGTCCTTATGTTAGAGTTTACGAAACTTGTTGTGTACCAATTTCTATTGGAAAATATTATATAGGTGTGGTGAAGTGTGATATTATCAATATGGATGCTTTCAAAAATTTCTTGGTAGGCCTTGGCAGTACGATGTTGATGTTACACATAAGGGGCGTGACAACGTCATGTTTTTCACTTGGAATCATCACAAGATTGCAATGTCTCCAATACCGTATTTAGCACCACAGAGTAGTTGTCTTATTACTATCATGGATGATGAACAAGAGTTGCATCGAGACATCAAAGAAGCTGAGGTTGTATTTGTAGTAGTTGTGAGGGTGTTATTTAATACAAGCAAGGAAGAGAATTTGCTGCCACATGAACTTCAAAATTTCCAAGAGTTGTTTCTGAGTGAGCTGCCTAGTGAATTACCAACGATGTGTAATATTGAACATCACATCGATCTAGTTCTCAGGGTGAGCCTAACAAACCTGCCACACTACCGCATGAGCTCGAAAGAAAATGCAATTTTGAGGGAACAAATTGAGGATTTGTTGAAGAAAAGGTTCACTCGCAAGAGTATGAGGCCCTATGTCGTTCCAATGCTACTAGTCCCAAAGAAAGGCAATAAATGGCGTGTGTGTGTGGACAGTCGCTCTATTAATAAAATTACTATCAAATATCAGTTCCTTATATCCCATCTAGATGACATGTTGGAATGTTTAGCAGGTTCAAAGGTTTTTTTTTTCCAAAGTTGACCTTCGTAGTGGTTACCATCAAATACGCATTAGGCCTGGAGACGAGTGGAAAATGCTTTCAAGAGTAAGGATGGCTTGTGTTGAATGGTTGTCATGCCTTTTGGCCTTTCTAATGCCCGAGTACTTTCATGCGAATGATAAATTAGGATCTTCGCCCCTACATTGAATTATTTGTCGTTGTATATTTTGATGACATTTTAATCTATAGCAAGTATTCTGAAGAACATTTGATACACTTGCTGCAAGTTCTAACTTTGTTGCAGGAAAATAAATTATTTGCCAACCTGAAGAAGTGCATTTTTAATACCAACAAACTTCTCTTCCTTGGCTATGTAGTGGGTGCTGATGACATTCATGTTGATGACACAAAAGTTTAGGCCATTAAAGAGTGGCCGACACCTACAAATGTGGGGGAGTACGCAGCTTTCACAATTTAGCAACATTCTATAGGAGATTTGTGAAGGATTTTAGCACCCTTACCACACCTCTAACGGAGTGTATGAAGAAGGGAAAGTTTCATTGGAGAGAGGAACAGGCTGCCAGTTTTGAGTTAATTAAAGAGCAACTATGTTCAGCTCCGGTTCTTGCCTTACCAAATTTTCATTAAGTGTTTGAAGTGGAATGTGATGCTAATGGGGTTGGGATCCGTGTTGTATTGTCACAAGAGAAACAACCTATCGTTTTCTTCTACGAGAAATTGAGTGAACTTCGTCAAAAGTGGAGCACGTATGACCAAGAGTTCTATGCAATTTTTAGGTCTCTTAAACAGTGGGAACACTATCTAATTCAAAATGAATTTGTGCTCTTTACGGATCATCAAGCCTTGCGATTCATCAACAGCCAAAGAAATATCAGTAAAATGCATACAAGGTGGGTGACTTATTTGCAACAGTTTCCTTCTTTTATTAAACGTAAACTCGATTCTCTCAATCATGTAGCCAATACCTTGAGTCGCCAAGATTCTTTGTTGATTGCGGTGGCTCAAGAAGTTGTAGGCTTTGACACTCTTAAGGAGTTGTATCAAGAAGATGCTGACTTTAAAGAGATTTGGAGGCAGTACAATATGCATACAAATGTTGGGGAATCTTTTCTCTCATATAGGTTTCTTTTTAAAGGAAACCAACTATGTATTCCTCAGGTTTCTTTTAGGGAGAAGCTCATTAGAGACCTTTATGCTGGTGGTTTGAGTAGGCATCTTGGTCATGACAAGACCATTGCAAGGCTGGAAGAAAGATTCTATTGGCCAAAACTCAAACGAGATGTAGGACTGATTGTTAAACGATGTTATATTTGCCAAGTCTCTAGAGGGCACTCACAAAATACAAGGCTTTATATGCCACTGCCAATTCTCGAAAATATTTGGGAAGATTTGTCATATTGGGACTTCCGCGGACTCAAAGGGGAGCGAATTCCGTCTTCGTCTTCATAGACCGATTTTAAAAAGTGGTGCATTTTATAGCATGTAAGAAGACGGCAGATGCCTCTAATATTGCCAGGTTATTTTTTAGAGAAGTAGTTCATTCACATGGTGTGCCGAAAATCTATTACCTTTGATATAGACACCAAATTTTTAAGTCGTTTCTTGATTGCCTTGTGGCTTATGTTTGGTAACAATTTAAATCGGAGTAGCACGGCCCACCCACAGTTCGATGGACAAATGGAAGTCACTAATTGAAATTTAGGAAATCTCATCTGAAGTATTTGTGGGGACAAGCCTAAGCAGTAGGACTATGCCCTGCCTCATGCAGAGTTTGCTTACAATAATTATGTGCATAACTCGATTGGTCGATCACCCTTCTCTACTGTTCCCCATATAGTTGCTGACCTGATCAAACTTCCCAAAGGAAAGCCTCCTAATGTAGCTGCTGAACAACTAGCTACCCAAGTTGTGTCAGTTAGGGATGAGGTACACAGGAAATTGTAAGAGACTAATACAAAGTTCAAAATAGTAGCTGACATGAAGAGGAGATCCAAGGTGTTTCATGAAGAGGAGTCAGTTGTGGTCTTTCTGAGGAAACAGAGGTTTCCCGTAAGGACCTATTCAAAACTCCAGCCCAAGAAATATGGTCCTTATAAAGTTCTTCGATGGATTAGTGACAATGCTTATGTCATTGATTTACAGGAGTCTTTTAACATTTCTAACACTTTTAATGTGGCTAATATCTTTGAGTTCCATGTCGATAAAGGGTTGTATCCTGAAGAGAACTCAGGGTCGAGTTCTCTAGAATAGGAGGAGTCTGATGTCTAACAGCTAGTTGTCATATTTGAAGCTCAACTTGACAGGAGGAAGAGCCAGAGGAATACTTGTAATATTAAGAAAATACCTTGAGGGGTATTTATGTATTTTTCTTTCTTTTATGTAGCCCTATCAGCATCTCATATTTTGGTTTGTATTAATGTTGGCACCGTGACAAAAAAAACTCATTGACTGATATGTTTTCATGAATGAATTTGCTACAACTAGTCTATTGAGCTGGTGGACTCCAATATTTCTTGTTTTGGTTTACGTTGGTGAACCTCTAATTTTCTTTAGCATTATTGTGCTGCATTGTGGTTACTCCATTGTACATTTTATCACGAATTGGTAGCTCAAGCCTCTTGGGAGCTTGGTCTTTATATCGTAGCTGCATGCTTCACCATCGATTTATTCTTCAGTTGACAGATCAAAAGTAGATTCATTCTTTGGACGCATTCAAAGCGATAGAATTTGTGGTGGAAGGAGTTATTGAGGAATTGGATGGTGGATATGGAGGCAAAGCCTAACAATCGACGTTAGGAATGCAACAAAGCCAAAAGGACCATTCTCGCAAGTGGATAACAAAAGGGGACTCGCCAAAAGAGGTGTTGAATTCGATGGACTTTTTCAACTAAGCCGACCAACCAAGCATACAAATAAGCAAACAAATAGAAAGAAATCAAAAGAGGATCGTACCTGATGAACCACAAACACAGAAAATTAAAACGAACACCAAACATAGATCAACAAAACTATTCAAAAAAAGACCAAGATTACCGCAACCAGAGTTAAGAAGAAAAACTAAATACTTATCAGATAAAACCCAAAATCTATAACAAAGAGCGAATATCCTGATCAAAATAGAGATTGATAGAGTTATCCAAGCAAGCAAATCACCAATAAGAAATACGTAAGTAAGTAAACCAACACTACAAAGTCCATAAACAAAGTACGAACATACAAAAGAAATAACACATTCATAATGAAAAATTGGAAACAAATGATAGCATACCCATAATTTTTGGTAAAGAAAGCAAGAACACCATAAGAAGTTATACATCAGTAAAGGCAAAGCTTAACTGCGAAAGGAGTTTTGAGTGTGAGAGGAAAGGTCAATGAATTCAGAATGAGGATCGCACGGCCAAGCTCCAAACTAGCAGAATGCGTAAACCGATTGGGAATTGAAGGGCTTCGATGTGTTGTTGTAAAAGAAATTTCAACGCACAAGATGTGTAAATGAAAAAGAAGATCCGACGATGCAAGTCGATGTAGTACTATGGGATCCAACAGTACGCAGAAGATGGCGGTCGATGGAAAAAGATGATTTTGTGAATCAGCTTCAAGGGCAGAGACGTCGGCACGAATAAGAAGTCCCAACGACTCTGATGGCAGACAGTGGGGAAGTCAAATTGGACGGTGTAGGAAGGCCAAAACCCCAGGGATCAAACGGCTGAAAACCTCAATTTTGGATGGCGATAATCTCGAGTAGACGATGAAGGTTGGGACTCGCCATAGAATTGTCAAAAATGCGCAAGTTATATAATTTTATATTATATATATATATATATGATTTTTATCATAGGCGGTCATAACTTATGAACATAAGTTCTCGCCTTCTCCTAAATCAGAAATCATCCTCAAGCGACTCTTCTCTGCCCCAGTGCTCCTATGCGATCGTCTTCTCCGGTGCTCCTCGCACAACCAAGCTCTCCTCTACTCCGGTGCTCCTCGCACGACCAATCTTCCTTTGCTCTAGTGCTCCTCGCGCAGACCAAGCTTCCTCTGCTCAGGTGCTCCTCGTGCGGACCAACTTATCCTCTGTTCAGATGCGACCCGCCTTCTCCTCCTTTGAGGTATTTTGATTTCAATGGCACGATTTTTTGATTTTTTTCATTCAATTTTGATTAGTAATATTTTTCCTCTGATTTCCGATTACATCTCCCAAGATTTTAGAATCAGTGTTGACCCTTTGTGTTTGTTGTTTGATATGCTAATGAGGAATTTGACTGAATATGTTGAATTAAGACTAAAATATATGTTCTTATTTCATGTTCATTATTTTTGAGTTGGAAATTCTGTTGGCTTGACAATTATTTTCTCTTGTAATACTTTCTTTGGAGGGAAATCACTTTTGAGTTAAGGCCCGTGATATCTAAAGTGAATTAGTTAAGGCACTGTGACATCTCTATGCTAATGAATTTGGGATGATAATAATTTCATGTTGCTAGATAGTATTGCTGAAGTATGTCGATTTTATGTTAAATCGTTTGCGAATTGTGAACTGAATATGGTTTTTTGGTTGTGGTTTCAAGTGGGTGAATACACTTAATTGTTCATTACAACTTGTATAATTTTAGCCTTTGTTTGTTGTTGCTTCAGATCATTGTTCTATTTTGAGGAGTCCAATTGATGTATTTTTTTGAATTTATCACAATGCAGTCTCACAAATGGATATGGGTTTGACTTTGTCTAATGATATAACTTTTGCCCCTAAAGTAAAGTTTGAAGTCATTCCTCGACTCGGGAAACAATTTGATTCTTTAGATGATGCCCAACGTTTCTATAATGAATATGCACGGGAAGCCGGATTTAGTATTCGTGCGTGGACTACAAAGAAAAACATATGTAATGAAATTACTAGGCGGGAATTTCTTTGTTATAAACAAAGGAATCGAGATGTTGAAAACTCAAATTATGTTCCGAAAAGGAAACGCGGATTAACTAGAGAAGGGTGTAATGCTAATATTGCTCTTGTGAAGTAAGATGCCAATCAAAAATTCATTGTTTCAAAATTTTATGAGATCCATAATCAAAGCCTTACTAGGCCACGAAAAGTGCATTTTCTATGGTCTCATCGTTCAATTTTTCTGGCTAAGAAGGCTTTGCCACGACAACTTAGTACCAATGTGCCAATTCACCAGAAAATTAGTATGTTGGAGTTAGAGGCCGAAAGTATTGATAATATAGGGTTCATAGAGAAAGATTTCTACAATGCTAGACGAGATGAGGCTAAAATGTATGCTGGATATGATGTTCAAATGTTATAT
Source organism: Euonymus europaeus (assembly GCA_963580455.1). Lineage (NCBI taxonomy): Eukaryota > Viridiplantae > Streptophyta > Magnoliopsida > Celastrales > Celastraceae > Euonymus > Euonymus europaeus. Next base: position 19,467,046 of record OY756968.1, on the reverse strand, counting down.
GAGTACTTTGAGGTTGACAAGGGAACAAATTTCTGAGTTCTATTTTTCAATCAACATGGATGAAGAAAATAAGTTAACTCATTGTTTTTGGGAAGATGTAGAATGCAGGAATGCATATCATACTTTCAGAGATGTGGTAGTATTTGATACTACTTATAATACAAATCGATATGGTATGATTTTTGCACCCTTTGTCAGAGTCCATCACCATGGTCAGACTATCCTGTTCGGATGTGCATTCTAGAGCGATGAAACAACAACATCATTTTTATGACTTTTGCATCAGTTTTTGTCGGCTATGCCAGCAGTTCCACCCAAAATGATTATCACTGATCAGGATTCTGCAATGACTAAAGCTATAGCTCAAATACTTTCTAACATCGTGCATAGATTATGTATGTGGCATATCCTGAACAAATTTTCAGAAAAGTTAAATGTTGTCAAATGGAAAGATCACTATCAGTGCTTTCGTAAGTGCATATGGAATTCAGAGACTCCAGAGCAATTTGAAACTGAATGGAGCTATATTATTGAGGAAAGTGGATTGTCGACCAATGAATGGTTAAAATCAATTTATGAAATCCGGTCCAAGTGGATTCCTGCATTTATTAATGATACATTTTCTGTAGGTATTCTATTCTTTTATATAACCTGTTGTTCATTTATATAACTGGGTTTTCTGTTTGCCATTTATTGACGACTATGATTTTTGCAGGAATGTCTAGTAGCCAAAGCGCAGAAAGTTGGCACGCATTTTTCAAGTCTTACTTTTCAAAGAAAAATTCTTTGATGGATTTTGTGGTCAGGTTCGCTAGAGCACTCAAACATCAAAGACACCAAGAACTATGTCTGGATCACAAGGACATCAACGAACAACCCATTATGAAAACAATGCTTAATATAGAGAAGTCAATGGGTGAGTTGTGCACATACTCTATATTTTACAAAGTTCAAGATGAGTTGTTTCAAAGCATGGCATATATTGCAAAAATCGAGAATGAAAGAGAGGACTTGTGCATCTATAATGTTGGGTGAGCTGATAACAGTCTTCTATGTGTGAGAATAGTTGTTGAGGATAAATCTTTGAATCATATGACTTGTAGTTGTAAGAAATTTGAGTCTTGTGGATTCATATGTCGCCACATATTTGCAGCTTTTGGTAGGCTGCAATTGCATGCTCCATTGCCTAGTATATATTTACTACATAGGTGGACCAAATCTGCAAAAGCTATATGTTCATATGGAGGCAGTCAGGAGATAGCGTCAGGGGTAGTTCTGAGGCATAATACATTAAGTAAGCTCACTAGAAGTATCGTCGAGGCCACATTGGTTAACAATGACACTTATAAGATTGCATTTGAAACATTGGAGTCTCTTCAATGCAATCTTAGCACAATGACGCCAAATGATGGAGGAAAATCTTCTACACCTAGCGTTGCTCTTTCACAAGTAGTTTACAAAGATCTTAAAAAGGTTAGAACAAAAGGTTGTGGAAAGAGATTAAAGGGAGGCAAAGAAATTGCGACAAAAAAGATTAGGCGTTGTCATGGTTGCGGGTTAACCTGGCAATCATATGACAAAAGAAATTGTCCAGCACTTAATACTACTTAAGTAATAAGTTCATGACTGAAAAAATGAACTCAAGACAGCCCAGAGTTAAACAACATCATATCCCCCAAAAAAATCTACAAAAGATTTAAAATCACAACCTAAAATCAGAGATAAACAATCTTCAAAATTGATAAACCAATTGGCGCAGCTTCCAACCATTTATTGAACTTGATAAAACGTAGAATCAACACGTAAAACAATAGTTAGATAATAGAAACAAATCAAACTATTGTCTTTAGGATGCTAAGGTACCAGGGGCAATGAAAATATCCAGGCAGCTAAGAGTTTATAAAAAGTCATTCCAACTTAGTGCTACAGAGCTAAAAAAAAATAACAAAAGCTTGTGTAGTTCCATTAAACACAGATAACAAATACTACTGCTTCAATTTTATACAAGTACTCTGCCAAAAAACAACAATGCCTACATTCCCATCTCCCAAGGGAAGTAGGAGAGTAGTTTTTCTCGGCATCAAATTAAACCCCAGAATACATCTACAACTATACGATCCCTACATCATTTATTTCTCTCTGCTATAGTCATATGTATAGATAGTTTATACTCTGCTTGAGCTATATAGTTGAAATAAGCACTTTGCTTAGCTTTCCACCCAAATAAATCCCATTTTTTAATGGACATTTCAGGTACCCAAGTGTCAACAAGCAACCAGGATTGATAGCGCAACCTGAAAAACCCAGAAAGCAAGGCTAAAAAATTGAACCGCTTTGAAGCAAATGCTTAAAAAAGAGATAAACAAGATCCATGATCATAGGGTTAATTAAGTCAGTCGATTCATTAATGCATTCAAGTTCGTCTTTCACCTGAACTCATCGTACAAAAATTATTTGCAATGGAATCAAGCATTTTCATCAAAGAACGCAAATACATGAAGCCATAACATCTTCTCGGACCAATAGCAAAAATGCCAAATGAAAATCATAAACACCCAAACAACTAATCTGTTCATTTTGAATAGAAGCCACAAATCACCAGCTAATATGATCCTTAATGGCACTTAGTGAAAACACATATAACAAATAACACTAACAAACCGATTAATCAATGGAAAAATCAAAATACCTGACTTTTAGAGGCAAAATCTGACCGCTGATCCACTGCAGAAAATATATGAGAGAATTGAATGACAAATTCAAAAAAGAAAAAGAAAAATCATAATACCTCAAAGGAGGAGAACAAGGGTCGCAACGGGGAAGATAGGTCAACAAGAAGAAATAGTAGAGCCGGAATCAGCCACAAGGAAGACTCGCTGCAATTTTCGATTTAGGAGAAGCTTGGTCCGCACGAGGAGCACTGGAGTAGAGGAAGCTTGGTTGCGCAAGGAGCACCAGAGCAGAGGAGAGACGCGCGAGGAGGATTTCTGATTTAGGAGAAGGCGCGGGAGAAGGGTTAGGCTTAGGCAAATCAGGCTTAGGCGTTAGATCAATCAGACGGTCACAAAGGAAGTCCGTTTTTTTAAGTCCGTAAGTTACGACGACATATGAGAAAAATCGTGTATATATATATATATAGATAGATAGATATATAATGAATTAATTACAAATACATAGAGGTAGAAAGGCTTGAGCCACCATTTTAAGAGTAGAAAGGCCAATTTTTATTAGCGCATGGACTGATTTGATACTCAACCCGTTGTTTTATTTAATAACACATCACAACTGAAAGTCATCAATCACTGTAAGAATCAAAGGGTTTGTAAAGGGTTAGGAGCAATAAAGATGAGGATTCTCAAAATCACGATAATGCAAGTGATATCACCACAATCAATAGAAAATATCTCAGTGATCAAGGTGATTCAATGACTTCAGTGATTGTGAATGCATACCAAATCAAGAATACCAACTGCAATCACGAGAGATTCAGCCATGTACTACTAATTTCATTCTCTCACCACATATTATATTGCTTTTAATAGCACATATTGTATTGCTCTTACGATATGCAAAGAATATCAATAAAAACAAAGAGTATTCTTTACACTCCACTTGTGGCTCTTCCTATTTTCTTCTTTATTATCATCCCAGTAGCAACTATTTTGTACATTTATTTAAACCAAAAAAGGTGAAATAAATTTAAAGATGCGGACAAACAATGATGCTTTGACTGCATATTCCTTACACTCGAATACCAAGAGATTCTTTCTCACTCCTAGTTTGACTTTTGAGATTCTGTTCCGTCTGAGCTGTGACAATGTTCTTGTCACAAGAACCATAAAAAAGAAAAAGAGAGAGGAAAAAACCCTATATATATATATATATATATAGATTTCGATTGGATTCAAACCAAGAAAGAAGGGAAACAAAGGATTACAGAGTGTGTAAAATGAGTGGTTCCCAGTTGCAGTGTCCACCGTACGTGTTCTCAGGCAAATATTATCATGTCTCTGATGGTGGGAGGTGCACAAGGCAGGACAGTTTCTTTCAAGGCAGGGCAGTGCTTAGTCAAGGTCTTGGCTACTCTGTTATTCTTGGCTTTGGTGTCTTCTTTGCTGTTTTCACTTCTTTCCTGGTAATCCCTAATTACTTCTCTGATCGCCTTTTATTGTTTTGCTTGGGATAATTTTTCCAATTTCTTCCGTGAGATTTGAAATGAATTGTGCTTATAAGAGTCGGAGTTTAACTATGGTGATTGGAATCAAGTAGGGCTTAATTCCCTGTTCAAATAACTAGGTGAAGCTGCTACAGTTTGTGAAAGCATCAATATAAAAAGAAATGGATTTGATGTGATGGAATATTCCATTTCTTCAGAAATTATATGAATTGGAAGCTGAAGATATTCACTGGCTTTTTTGATAATATCTATAAGACAAAATATAGCTCTAAGTGGAAGAAATAATGATCTTAGTACTCCTTAAGTAATTATATTTGTTGCTGAAACTTCCAAGTTCCGTAAAATGTATATGTTAGGAGCCTAATCAGAATTGCTTTCATCAGTCTCTACCTTGCATCATCATCTAAGACATTTGTGTGAGTTTTAATGTTGACAGTTGTATCTCAATTTTCCGCCAGGTAGGGCTGGAGAAGCGGTATGTTGGTTCTCGCCACAATTCTGAATGGTTTAACACTGCAGGCAGGAATGTTAAAACAGGGCTTATTGCTAGCGTGATTGTATCTCAGGTAGTATATTTGGTTACTTCCTTTGGCCAATTCAGATCAAGGATAGCTGTTCCGCTTCTTTAACTATATATAAGATTGTGCAGTGGACATGGGCTGCTACAATTTTGCAAAGTTCCAATGTTGCTTGGAAGTATGGAGTTAGTGGGCCTTTTTGGTATGCTAGTGGTGCAACCATCCAGGTATGTTCTGTGATGTTTTCTTTGATGGGAAATGACTCATTTATTCCAGGAGAGGAGTTACTAGTAAGGCTCGCTTTTAAACTCGGTAACAAACAGGTGCTTTTATTTGGTGTAATGGCTATAGAGATCAAGAGAAAAGCTCCTCATGCTCATACTGTTTGTGAAATCGTAAAAGCTCGGTATGTGATGTGCTTGTGTCAAACGTAACTGCAAAATATGGTATTATCTAATTTATATATCCTTTACAATATAATGTTTCAAGACTGGTTTATAATGTATCAGTTGGGGTACCACAGCGCATATTGTCTTCCTTGCCTTCTGCTTTTTGACAAATATCATTGTGACTGCCATGCTACTTCTTGGCGGATCCGCTGTTGTGAATGCCCTTACTGGTGTGAACATATATGCAGCTAGCTTTCTTATACCTCTTGGTGTAATTGTCTACACATTAGCTGGAGGACTAAAAGCAACCTTCTTGGCTAGCTACATACATTCTGCTATTGGTAATTTCAATGGGTTTTTTTTGTGGGTTTTTTTTGTTGTAGCATTATTAAGCTACCAATAAATTAATTTTGTATTTTTTGTATCCCTTCCAGTGCATGTTGTTTTAGTCATCTTCGTCTACCTAGTTTATGCTTCAAGCAGTGAGCTTGGTAGTCCCCGTGTTGTATACAACCGTCTGTTGGAGATGGCAAGCAAATCAAGAATATGTGCTGAGCCATTTTCTCATAATGGACAATCTTGTGGTCCCATCAGTGGAAACTACAAAGGGTCTTACCTAACAATGCTGAGCTCGGGTGGCTTTGTTTTTGGAATTATAAACATCGTAGGCAACTTTGGCACAGTTTTTGTTGACAATGTAAGCTTTAATAATATTGTGACATGCATCTTTCATTTTTTTAATACTTGAGTCCATTTTCTCAAGTTACTAAATTCCATTCTAACATTTATAGGGGTATTGGGTGAGTGCCATAGCAGCAAGACCCTCATCAACTCATAAGGGCTACCTGTTGGGTGGATTAGTTTGGTTTGCAGTGCCATTCTCCTTGGCAACATCGCTGGGTCTAGGGGCACTAGCCCTTGATCTTCCAATAACTGAAAGTGAGGCAAGCCACGGGCTTGTTCCTCCTGCTACTGCCATAGCTTTGATGGGGAAGGGAGGATCTATACTTCTTCTTACTATGCTTTTTATGTAAGCTAGTCGAAATTCTGACTATATGCTTTTTTGTTTGAAAATATAGTCACTTATTTGCTGATCTTGGCCACTTATTTGAAGCCCTATCATTTTGCAGATCCCCTTTTATAGTATTCTTACTGATCATATGTCTGAATATTTCATAGTCATTTCAAAATATTTACGATATCCAGACTTTGCTCATTTGTCTTAGAAGAACAGTTCAGATAAAAGCTGCAGATCAAATTTTGACATTTTCATTGATACATCTGATGAAATTTGAAATCACAGACATTCTGATATATAAACTTGCAGTTTTTTTCTTTTATCTGATGAACGTTTGCATTCTGTTCAGATAAAAAAAATCTGCATTTCATTCCAATAAAAACAATTCTGCATGTTTTACTTTATCTAAGTTGAGCAGAACATTTCTATATGTCCAGATGCAAATGCAATACCATTGTCTAGTAACTATAGTTTACAGGGTAAAGATGAAATTTGTATGCTAAACATTTTGAGGAAGAAAGGAGGCTTTGCTTAATTTTAAGAGGGTGGGAAAGGGAAGTGGGCATAATTTTCCTCTGCGTCTGGAAGCATACGTATGAAGGCATTAATGTTTATTAGATTCATTCATATTCTGTCTAAACTTTTGGTTTTTGCTGTAACAATTAATCAGGGCCGTGACATCTGCTGGGTCGTCCGAGCTAATTGCAGTTTCATCATTGTGCACATACGACATATATCGTACTTACATAAATCCAAATGCTAGTGGAAAACAAATCTTGAAGGTATCAAGGATTGTTGTCTTAGGCTTTGGATGTTTCATGGGATTGCTAGCTGTTATACTGAACAAGGCAGGAGTGTCACTTGGTTGGATGTATCTTGCCATGGGAGTTTTTATTGGCTCTGCTGTTCTTCCCATTGCTTTTATGCTTCTGTGGAGGAAAGCAAATGCCATCGGTGCCTATCTCGGGACACTCATTGGCTGTTGTCTTGGGATTACAACTTGGCTGTCAGTTGCGAAAATTGAGTATGGCCAGGTAAATCTTGACACAACTGGTCGGGATGCACCGATGCTTGCAGGAAACCTTGTCTCCATTCTTACTGGTGGAGTTGTTCATGCAGTGTGTAGTCTTTTATGGCCTCAAAATTATGATTGGGGCACCACTAAGCAGATCACACTGGTTGAAAAGGACCGGACTAAGTTGCCATTAGAAGAGTTCAAGGAGGAAAAATTAACTCAAGCAAGAGCATGGATAATAAAATGGGGTGTTGGTTTTACTGCTGTAATTGTCATTTTATGGCCTCTTCTCACTCTTCCAGCAGGTAACTCAGCTTCTCTTAAGCTTTTAAATTTTTCCGGGGCAACTAGTGGTAGAACTAAATTAAAACGGTACCCTTTATGTGTTCTTTGTGAGTGAACAAACTGCAACATTTTGTCCTCATATTGGCAGTAAAAGCTACAAACGAAAAGTTTTCTTCTCTTGAAATGCTAAAGTGCTACAGGATGAGTAGATCGATTGTGGGAAGGCCAAATTCCAGATAAATCATATTGGAAAAGTTTATTTCATTTCCTGAAGTGACCTTATTTCATCTCCCTGCGGTTTAAAATTCTTCGAAATCATATTAAAAAATCACAGTAGCTACGTACTGTGGTACATGCAGATTCATTCTCAGTTGGATAAGCAACAATGTACTGTTTGAAAATTTCTTACTTTTTGTGTAACTTTTCTGTTACTGCAGGTGAATTCAATATAGGGTACTTTACATTCTGGGCTGTAATTGCAATAGCATGGGGTACAATTGGATCTGCAGTAATTATTGCTTTGCCGTTGATTGAAAGCTGGGGAACCATCCAGATAGTCTTTTTTGGCATGTTTACAAATGACAGGCTCATGGAAAAGATGGAGGAGATGAATTTCAAGCTCCATACAATAATGTCAGCTATTCCTGAAGCGGAGCAAATTTACTTGCTTGAAAAGGAGAAGGCAAAGAAAAAGGAAGCATCCGAGGAAGAAATTTAGTAGCAGCTGAAAGCTCGCTACGTTTAGTTTAGATTGAGTTCCACTCTAGATCAATCCTCTTTAGTTCTGCAGCAAGCATATCCTCGTAGTCCTTCACTGTCTTTAACTCACACACTGGCACATTAAAGCAGATCATATTTGTGATACGCAACATTCGCATCTCAAATACATCAAATAAGGACATAGCATCCTCATCAAGAACATGATAACCTCTATCGAGACAGACCACAAGGTGACTGAAAACCCAAACCTGGTCACAATCTTCAATTCAGCAGCATTGTTAAAATGGTTTTCAACATTAAACCACGTCATAATCACTTGTCTCTTGTTCAAATGTCTCTCTACATAAGCAACTGGAGACAACAAGCTTACATCATCCACGGATTCCAGTCTCTACTAAATATTATAATAGAATCAACTGAGAAGAGTTTGATGCCGAAAATACAAGCACGAGTCTCTAATAAAAAGACAAACCATCCTTTGTCGTTGTTGGACTTGTTCAAGGCTGCTTGTTTTTTATAAGCTATAACAACCAGATCAATACATTCATATGATTCTGGACCAAACCTTTGATGTTGGAAATCATCCAAATAATCTCCAATATCATCTTTTCCAGAACCGCTACAAGACTGGAAGAGAATTAAAACCCTTAAACCATGTTTCTTGATCTCGAAAAGCATTGCTTCAAGAAGTTGTAGCTTGTCACTTGCTTTTACTCCAACAGCCAGAAACTCAACCTCTTTAACCTCTTTATTCAGCTACTGGCAACATGGAATCTGTAAGACATGGATGAGTGCAGCACTTCCGGATGGAATGGAGAATGTTGTTTAGGGCCAAAATGGATCACCCTTAGAAAGTGAGTAAAGCGATAAAGCATTGGATAGCAGAGTAGAGCAATACTGCTCAAGCTACATATTGGATAGTTGTACAGGAACCCATAACTCTACAAACCTAGAAGAGTCTAACTTGCATCTGTCCATAATGTAGCTGGAAAATCACTCTTTGAAACCACTGTCATTGTCATGGGAGCTACTTGTTAACCTATCACTAGCATTAGACTCCTTTAAGTAATCAAGTAAATACAGGAGGTGCTCAACAACGTCGTTCTTTACCTGACCACTGACAAGGAGAGGTATCATATCACTGCATAGCATCTTAAAATAAACAAAATGTGAATAAATTACAGGTAATTGGTACCCATCAACTACTATTGCTTCCCATTTTATGCACTCAAAGAAACTTAGATCCTCGACTATAACTTCAGGAGAAGTGATAAGCACTTGAAACATTAAGTAATCTTCTTCATAAAACTCCAGTGTCCTAAAGCTTTTCCGCACATCCTTGTCACCATGATAAACAACAATAGGGATAGAATGATGCTCAATGTAGAATGATGCTCGATGGTGTTTTAGAGATATATCACTAGGTTCAACCTTTATTGATCCGTTTAAATAAGCCAAGGGCCAAGTTTCACCTTTCTGTTCCCTTTTCTCCAATTCAGTCTCAACCATTTGAATAAGGATCTTCTCTATTTCAATTTTGTCAACCTGGACATTCCCATGAAGATCTCTATCAAGCAGCAATTTCTCTTGAATTGCTTGGAGAAGAAATTCAAAGAGCTGCACAGTTTCAACCTTGAACCTCGCAAGCTTGATAAACCTTGAAATAGCACCATCTTCAATCATAATCTCTCCATCTCTTCAACACCTAAGAGAGGCCTCAACACCCCAATAATTTCTGCCACAAGCAAGATATTCTTGTATGAATCAAACCAATTACTCATAGACACCACTTTCACAATCCCTACATGGACTTTGAGTTTTGGAAAATCAAGAACATTCTCAAAATCATCAACTTCAAAAGCAACACACTTTAAATATTTTTCATTCTCAATTTCTTGAAACAGTCCTAAGCAACTCTTTTGAAACGCTATACCAAACGGTGAAAATGGACCATGAACTTGTAAATAAATGCCTAAAGAATTTCAACAACATAACAGGTTCTTAACTGTCGTGGAGAACTAGTAGGAAATCTGAAATTTACTATGTCCAATAGGTCCTCAGTTTTTTCCCTGGAACCACCATGAAAAGTAGCATTCTCTAGTCTTAACAGCGCATGATCCCAGTTTATAACATATATTAACGGTAAGTTACCAGAAACTAGCTTATGATCATCTTGGAGGGTTCCTGAACAGAAAAGACCACCATGAAGTACATGAAGAACAATAGCATCATGAGCTTCGGCCCCATGATAGTCCGCATCTCCCTGAGACTACACACCGAAGATAGGTTCCCAATCAACTTCAATGATATGGGTTCTGATTCCTCAATTCCAAGAGCGTCATCGTTATCATAAACATCAAAGATTGGATCTTCAAGTCCGTCAAAATCAGCAAGTACTGATTCCACCGCTGAATCACCATTGTTAAAATCCACAACACGAACCAAATGGTCTGTCAAGCTCTTGTGACAAGCTTCATGTCCTGGACGAACCCAAGCGTGTGCAACATAACAGCAAAAATCAGCCTTTGACGCGCTCCCATCCACCAAATTTCCTTCCGAAATGTTCCAGTGGTCGCGGTCACCTGCTGGGAAGACCCCACAAATGGCCGGAACGCCACGGTTCTGCAAAGTATACACCTGATGTGACAAGTCCTCGACGATCTGACGGAGTATATGTAAATCTAATCCATAAAGCATCTATGCTAGATCATTAACAATAACAAAGATCAAGAACATACCTTGATTTATAGAGTTTCTTGAATTGTTGGATCCTGCACGTTTGATCTTCCAAGAATTGAATCATTTATGTTTTTCAAGTTATCCTCTAACAATAGGATTATAATCTTACTTATAGAAAAACTAATAATTCATCCTCGGAGATCAAAACTTTTTTTATCGGTATACTTAATAGGAACAGGACCCTATAAATCCTATTCTAAGATAACCAACACAATAATTCAGATTAATATATTAACCCACATGTCAAATCAACCTAAATATCTTAAATAATCTAACCAACTACTATCGGCAGATTAATAATTTAACAATCTCCCACTTGGGCTATATGTTAATCTTGAATAATATTGTGCATCCTAAGTGTGCACCAATTGCTATCTTTTCTTGAAACCTTTACAATCCGGTCCATCAAATATATTAGCATGAGATCAAAGCAGTCTTCGTCACATTTACACACAACTAGACCCATCAATGGTCACACACACTGACATATTCAATGACATAGATCAAGTATGGTTATAAAGCATGAAAACACATGCAATCTAAATTTAACATGCATGTTTTCAACTGGTCGTCCTTTAAATTGAATAGAGATCAACTTTATCTTCCACAAACTTAATGCATTACCGCAATTGCAAGTTCACAAATGTTCAGAATTTAGAAACAAAATACTTAATTCTGTAGAAAAACTTAGAATATAAAACAAATGCAATACAAAACTCCCACTAAACTAACTCATCATCAAACTGTAAAACACCTGTTATACCCCATTTTTGTCCGGATTTCCTCCATGTAATAAAAAATAAAAAAACAGAAAAACAACATAGAAAAATATATAAAATAAATAAGGTACAAAAAAAAAAAAAAAAAAAAATAAAAATCAAAGGCCCAACCCTTCTCCCACTTGGTCCAAATGTTCACAAGAGAAAATGAAGTTTATAAGTCCAACTATCCAAATGCTAACCCATGTCTTGGCCCAAACCTAGCAATCCACATTTTCAAAGCCCATCACCAAGAAGCTTCCAAGCAAGGATGGGAAGAGACAAAAGAGGCTGGTGGAGACAGGTTTTGGTGGTGCACTTAAAGAAAAAGGATGGGTTTGACAGGTTGGATTGAAGAGGGAGCATGGGTTGGAGTGAATAAAAAATGATGATGGCCAGACATGAGGAGAGAGAGGAGGGGGCTGGGATACTACAAGAGGGGGAGCTTACGAGTGAGAAAAAGAAGAAATCAGAGAGGGAGACGAGTGACGGAGAAGAGGAAAAGCTGGAGCTGGGACTCAAACCTTCTCTGTGAAAAGACGGAAGGCACATAAGAGAGGAGAAGCTTGATTATTTTCTTGGACTTGGAAACCTACCATCACCACTGGAGCCTCCATTAATCCCAGAAAACCAGCCACATCCCCTCGATTCGCTAGGGTTTTGAAAGGTAATTTCTTAGATTTGTTTCGATTAGATTTCTCAAAGCCTAAAAATGATTTCCTTGGATCTGTTTGTCACGGCTTCTTTGATTCTGTATATACGTTCGTCTTTGTGATTCTTGTCTTGTTCTCCCAAACATGCACGTTAAAGACCCTAGTTAGCTTGTTCAGATGTATCCTAGCATTATTGTTTGGATCTATTCCCTGTTTCTTTTTTGTGCTTTGAATGATGATGGCAGAGAATGAAGACACGGGCGACGGCAGAGATAGATGGAGGAGAAAGGTGAACAATAATGGGCCAGGGTTTGGTTTTGGGCTTGATTCGTTTTTCTTTTGTGGTTTTGTTAATGATTTGGGCCAATATTGATTTGTTGGGCCGGTTACAGGGCTACCAATTTGGGTTTGGAATGTTTTAATTGGGCCGGTTATAGGATTGAATTATTGGGCCAGGTCTTTGCATGCTTTTAAGATATTTGAATATGGGTCAGTGGTTTGGTTTTGGGTTTATATACATGTGGGTTTATATGTATAGATCATTTGGGCCATAACTTATATTATATATTTTTGGACCATGTTTGTATATTGGGTTTTGGGTTTATAAATTATGTATTGGGATTGTTGGGGTAGAAATTGCAACCCATGTAAATATTTAAATTGTAACCCATGTAAATAATGGATGTAAATAGTGAAATGCATACATACATATTTAGGGTGTTAGAAACATATAAATTTCTTGAAATATGAATGTTTAGTATGCATGTTTAGGGTTTATGCAAATTGTAAATATTTAGATTGTATACTTAGAATCTCATTTCATTGTTACGCCATGAAAAAGACGCAACGCGATAACAATTAAATCTAAGCCGTCTCACCTTAAATAAAGACACCAAGACTAATACGAGAAACTCCTATTCTGTTTAAATACCAAAAGAACCTTCAAGATATTGGGGTTTTTTGTCGGCATTTATTCAGAACACTTGATTTTCGTGGAACAAAAAAGCAAACTTATTTTTAGGGATTAAGAGAACCTATTTAAGGACTCAAGAGGGGGTTTAAAGATATTTGACCCATCTAATGAGCCTTAAATGTATTCTTTCTTTTCTCATAAAGAATATGATTGTGAGTTTGGCTTAAATTTGACCTAGTCGCTGTCTGTGGATCGATTTGATGCATCAATCGAATTCCCAAAAAGTTTCACAACCTTTTTCAAATCATCAAAACCATTTTAAGTGGACTTTTCATCGATCTCCAAATTATTTCAGCCAAGCCGGGAATGGCTGTAGTGATCCCGTGCACCTTTTTAATTTCTCAAAACCACTTCAAGTGGACTTTTCATCAATCTCCAAAGTATTTTTCAGCCAAGCCGGGAATGGCTGTAGTGATCTCGTGCACCTTTTAAATTATCAAAACCACTTCAAGTGGATCTTTCATCAATCTCCAAAGTATTTTTCAGCCAAGCCGGGAATGGCTGTAGTGATCCCGTGCACCTTTTTAATTTCTCAAAACCACTTCAAGTGGATTTTTCATCAATCTCCAAAGTATTTTTCAGCCAAGCCGGGAATGGCTGTAGTGATCCCGTGCACCTTTTAAATTATCAAAACCACTTCAAGTGGATTTTTCATCAATCTCCAAAAATATTTTCAGCCAAGCCGGGAATGGCTGTAGTGATCCCGTGCACCTTTTCAAATCATCAAAACCACTTCAAATGGATTTGTCATCCAAGCATCAAATTGCCACAATATTAATGGGGTCAAACCCACTCAATTGAAACATGGACTTTCTAGTATATATAGAAATTCATTAAAGCAATTGGGACATACAAACTCTTTTCAAAACAAAATTCGAGCCAAATAAGAAAACATTTTAAGGCAACCATTTTTTCAGGAGTTGTGGGGTGCCTAACACCTTCCCCATGCTCAATAGACCCCCTTACCCATTTCTTTCTCATGGACCATATTAGGTATCCAATTGCACCTTAAAAATCAATTGGTGGCGACTTCATTTTTTCAAGCCGGTTGCTTCAACACCCATGCGAGCAACATGCTCATGAAAGACCTTGGGTGTTAAACCCTTAATGAGCGGATTCGCAATCATGGAGTTTGTACCAATATGTTCTATACATATTTGGCGATTTTGGTCTAGCTCATGACCACTACATGAGCATGCCATTACTTGGTCTTGATGAGTTTTTATAGTGCAGCATTTGCATGTTGCCCTTCATGAGGTAAAAGCCTTTGTTCAAAATTTTCACACTCGTTCACCCTCATTTTTCATCACTTCTAATTTTTCAATCTCAAATCTCACTCATTCCATTTAACAAGATTGAAATTGATGATAATGAAGATGATTAAACCTAATGAACTAGATTTTGGGTGTACCCATTAATGATGAAGAATATGACTCTGAAATGTTGAGATGTCTCAATCGAGATTGGAGTCAAGCATATTTTTGAGAAATCTTCTTTTGCGGGAAGAATTTAGAGGAAAAATTTGTCTTGTTCATCGCTAAGCTTTATATTGAATAACATGACTGTGCATGAACTTTTGGTTTGGGCAGCAGTATAGTTTTGAGGAAAATCAGTGAAATTCGTAGTAGCCAGGCTGGTGAATGCTGGCTTCATAGAAAATACTTCACCTCAGACTTTACAAGAATTTTGGAGGGTTTTGTCATGACAGACATGAGATGGTTTTGGAATTCATTACCCGATTCCTGAGTATTATTGCATGATTTGGTCTCTATTGGGATACGCGTCGTTTATGGGAAATTCTCCTTTATAGAGTGAGGTGGCTTGGTATTACTTCACACTAGTAATGGGGCTATGCTTGTGCGTGACACTTAGCTTTTAAAGCTGGTCAATATTTTCCACGGTTTTGGTAGGATTTATTGCTCGGTCATCAAGTTTGTTTGAATATGTGTGGCTGGCCATCAATAGAAGCTTATTTTCGGTGTGTGGGTCAAGCCTGTTGGAAATGATGGAACCCTCCATCCGTAAGTCGTAATCGAGGCAATTAAACGAGTGGGCCACTAATGTTGAAATTGTGGATTCCAACTCTTCGTATGGTTTGGAGCTCTGAGTCTTTCAGCCTCTGTTTCAGCCTTCGTTCATGTTTGGGCACCCTTATTTCAGAAACTTAGGTTCCTGAAATAATATCTTCAATTGGAGCACGAAGGGATGAAGCAAGATGGTTCGTGTCATGCGGAAATTCGAGCTTTTCAGGATCTGTCTCAGCATTTTGATCACGTCTGGGCACCAGTATTTCAGAAGCTCATGTTTTTGAAATAATATCTTCAATTGGAGCATGGAGGGATGAAGCAAGATGGTCCGTATTATGTGGAGCCTTTTGTAGCTTTTATATTTGTATCTTCAATTGGAGCACGGTGGGATGAAGCAAGGTGTTCGGTGTCGTGTAGAGCTTTTGTACTTGTATCTTCAATCAAGAGCACTGTGGAATGAAGTAAGATGGTCCATAGCTCTTGTATTTGTATCTTTTGTTTTAACTCTGCCGGAAGATGAATCTTCATAGAGATTGCTAATTTGGGGTATGCCTCTTTTATGTCTTGTATTTCTCCATATTTGGCTATATAAAATGGTTAATTACTGAAAAATCTCCAAGCATGAAGATGGACAGTGGAAGTTCTAGCTGATATTGATGTTGAGACCAAAAAGCTTCAAGTTAGCGGTAGCCCTCAGCTAATGAGTAGATAGTTGAGTGATGAAGGGGAAACGAAGTATGTTAAATTAATCCCGTACTACCAGCATATCAAGGGGTTGGTCAAAAAAATTCTACTATGGAGAGTTTGATCATATTCCAAAGGAAGAAAAAATTGGATGGTAGATGTTTTAGCCACTCCAGTAGTCATGTTTGATATGGATCCTCATTGTGAAGCTTGAAATTACCAAGATTGAGAAATGTGGGATTCCGATATATTGTTTGAACATAGCGAAATAAATCTCAAAAAGACTTCCGGGTCTCTTTTTCATGAATGGAAATGCTTTATCAAACGAGAACCCATGATTCTTACTTTTCCAATGCATAGATATTGAGGAAGCCAGACAAATTACGAAAGAGATTCATGAAGGAGTATGTGGCACTAACTCTAGTGGTTTTCTCATAGCAAAGAAATTAATACGAGCAAAAGAGATTTGAGTGCCAGTTCTTTCTATTAAAGGGGAATTTCTCTCATTGAGAGTGATGGTAGAGGTCAATTTGGAAGACATGAAACGAGTCTAAACCTAGAATGAACATTTGAAATTTTATTGAGGAAAGAAGGTTAGGAGCACTGTGTAAAGGACAGCTTTATGAGAGGTGAATGATAAGAGCATATGACAAGAAAATACACCCTCGTTGTTTCAGAGAAGGAGATTTGGTATTGAAGATGTTTCAGCCACTGCAAAAACACCATCATGGAAAATAGACTCCTACTTATGAAGAACCGTATGTGTTAAAGAAAGCATTCTCTGGGGGATCATTGATTTTAACAAGGACGGATGGATATAATTGGTCGTGTCCTGTGAAGTAGACGTTCTTAAGTAGTATTAAGTAGGAAAAAAAATCCCGCTAGAGTGAAAACCCGAAAGGGCGCTTTAGGCAAAAATTAGGGATAAAAAAAATCCCGTTAGAGTGAAAACCGGAAAGGGCGCTTTAGGCAAAAATTAGGGATAAAAAAAAATCCCACTAGAGTGAAAATCCGAAAGGGCGCTTTAGGCAAAAATTAGGGATATAAAAAAAAAAGAAAAAAAAAGCCAGAGTGAAAACCCGAAGGGGCGCTCGAGACAAAAAACAAAAATAACAAAAAAACTTGGTGAAGCAAAAATCCTCGTGTGATTTTTAGTTTTGACTATAAGCTCAGCTTCTATATTGTTGGAAGAGGAATGGTTGGGCCACGAGTTCATTGAAATGCTGAGTTGTGTCCGAGCTAACCCTTAACTTTGATATAGATGAAGATGCAAAATTAGCTCCGTGGTGTTCAAATTTAATGACAGTAAATTGAACATGCAATTTTTGGTGCGATCTTTATGTTATCATATATTTCACCATGAAGAAGTTCAGTTTGAAGAAAAGCTTGCTGGCACATATGAAAATTTCAGAAATTCCCCCATGCAATTTGGATTTGATCATTGTTAATTGGTTACACACCTAAACTGGGGCAGTTTTGGTGTCACCTTCGAATTATCACATATTTCATCTTGGAGAAGTTCAATTTCTCTTTCCTTTCTATGACTTTCATACATTCTTCTATATAAACAGTTTTTCGATTGTCACTCATCATTTTTGATTAAATATTGTGAGGTTATTCATTTCTTCGGATCGGTCACTTGTTTTCTCCATTCCCATATCTCAATTCAATTCTTATTCCATATTCCAAAAAGTTTCTCATGCATAGCTGTACTATTGAACTTATCATTGATGAAGTTTTGACAGAAAATGTAATGAGTGCATTGGGACATTACTTTTGACAGAAAATTGATGGATGCTGGCATCTTAAGCTCGAAAGGAATCTAAAGAATAAACCCATGGTCGAGTCAAATATTATCATGAGAGAGATGATCTTAATCATAAAAAAAATGTGAGCATTAAAATAACAATGGACTTCTTAATGAACATAAATTTTGAATACAGGAATGCATATACATATGAATTCTGGAAAAGAAGGATAGTACAAGCGTTGGTTTTTTTTAGTGCACCAAAAAGCAAAATCTTGAGAAGGTGTTCATTCATGAAGCATTCACAGTTCATTAAAATAGGTCACTACATGCGTCATCATTGCATATTATATGTCATTGGCATCTTGTCAAAGGTTTGCTCAGAAGGTACAATTTTGACGTGGCATTTTCCTTGAATCAGGATTTCAATTCAGGAGCTTATAATGCCTTTCATTTGTTGCCCTGATCGGAGGTTGTAAAACTTAATCAATTCATTTCATTTGTTGCCCTGACGGGAGACTGATAGATGTTGGTCCTCCAGAAGGAAAAAAAATGCATGAAATATCCATAGTTCAGTGAAATATGTCACTGCATACATCATTGATTCATATTGTCAGTCCTTCATGTATCATTGCAGGTTTAACACCTATTAGATATTTGCTTTATCTCCTGAGCCCATCCTTTTTGTTAGCAAAAGATCATAAAAGTCATTAAAATCATTAGCAAAATCTTTCAAAAATCTTTTCAAATAAAAAAAATAATAAAAAAAAATAAAAAAATCAGCCAAGCCGGGAATGGCTGTAGTGATCCCGTGCAATTTACTTTTATGATTGGCCAAGTCGGAGATGGCCCCAATGATCCTGTACAATTTATTCAGCCAAGTCGGGAATGGCTGTAGTGATCCCGAGCAATTTATTTTTTCAAAATATTTTCAGCCAAGCCAGGAATGGCTGTAGTGATCCCGTGCAATTTACTTTTATGATTGGCCAAGTCGGAGATGGCCCCAATGATCCCGTACAATTTATTCAGCCAAGCCGGGAATGACTGTAGTGATCCCGAGCAATCTATAAAAAAAATATATATATATAATAATAAATAATATAAAAAATATAATATAAAAAAATCGAGTTCTACTAGTGATTAGTGATGGTTAATCTTTGCTTTTGATGGATTTTGTCCTCACGTAAGCAAAGAAGAGAGATACAACATTAATTTCGTGATGTTAAAATGTGGCAGTTAATTTAAAACGCACCAAAATTGGGGCAGGTTTTGGCGCGTCCTTTATGCTGTGGGAGAGTTTCAGCTTCTTAAAAGAAGAAGGACCTATTGACAAACGTGGAGGGTTCAAAGACAACCTCATGCAAGCCAAATTTGATTATTGTTAATTGGGTGCACACCAAAACTGGGGCAGTTTTGGGGAGCAATTTTCTGAGTTATCACAATTTCATCTTGGAAAAATTTGGAATTGTGGCCAGTGCAATTAGAACATTACTGTTGACTAGAAGTTGATGGACGTTGGCATCCCAAACAAAAAGATCTGAACTGAGAAACCTGTGGTCGAGATAGCAGAGGGAAATGCCAGTCATGAAAATGGCAGAGGAGGCTTTGATTCCAGATTAAGAAATACACACACATGGCCAGTTACAAAGACCAGTTAGAAAAAATGGCATCATGAGCATTGAATCTTCAAGAGAAAAATGGTCTTCTCCTAACCAGAATACAAAATATGTTGATGAACCTTATGAGTCAGAGGGACAATCCCTAGAAGAAAGCAGATTGGTCTGGCAATTCACAATTGTACACGTGCTTGAGGATGTAGAGAGAGCGTGCTTTCATTCATTAAACATTCATGGTTTCATCAAAATAGGTCATTACATGCATCATCATGGCATTTTTGGTTTGTCCTTTGTGAATTGGTTTCAGGTTTGTTCGAGGGGTAAGAGAGGGATGACATCATACTTCTCAAGTCAAATAAGTGGTTACAA
This sequence comes from Euonymus europaeus, assembly GCA_963580455.1. NCBI lineage: Eukaryota > Viridiplantae > Streptophyta > Magnoliopsida > Celastrales > Celastraceae > Euonymus > Euonymus europaeus. The sequence goes on along the minus strand of OY756968.1, from coordinate 19,447,358 downwards.
GTTGTCCTAACAAGAGGCTACAAACCCTGATCCGATCTTACGAACCATATTCACGTCTTGTCACTCGTTCCAATACATCTTTGAAAATAAAAAGTCATACAAAATGAAAGGAGGAGGGGCTGATTCTGACTTTCACCCTCTTCTTGACAAATTCTTGACCCTCATTTTTAAATGACTGGCCTCATCTAGCAAATCATGCGTTCTCATCATTGAGTGACATTTTTCTACCCTCTTCATCACCTGCAATCCCAGTGTCCGACATCTCTTGACCATTTCGAGACCCGTCATTAATGTCATGTCTTTTCTGGACAACTTTTTCTTCCCTTCCATAAACCGCCGTCTTCATCATCTCTCATCACTTCCTCCCCCTCCCAGTTATCTTCACTGACACGACTACTCACCGTCATTGGTCACAGGTCTTAACTTCGTCAGACTTCATCTTGCACATCCATCTTTCCACCATCCATCACCTCTATTTGATCTACCGCCCTGCGTTTATTTGAATGGACATTAGTTCGTCATCACGCTTGCGAGCAATTACTTTATTCGCTAGGGCAGAAATCATTCCTAAAAGACGGATTGATCCTGATGTTCTGGGAGATACTGGTACTCGATGGGCCATGCGGTATCTTCAGGAGCATGCTATGTCATTTCTGATAGATCCAGACCCCGCAAGGGATTTTTCGGTGTATCCTCAAATAGTTCGAGATTTCTACACAACTCTTCAAGCTTTGCCTCTTAGTGCAAATACTGGACCACGACCAGTTTATCAAGTTTCCGTAGTCGGTATAAGACTCCAATTCACCACAGAAGACATATGTAAATGTTTAGGGTACCCTCCTGCCTATGAGGTAGCTACAGGCTTCGAAGCACCAATCACTGTCACCAAAAGGAAGATCATCGATGACATGTGTAAGAGACGAAGGGTTAAAAATGCTAATGCTATGCGGCGTTCATATTTACCACCTGAGATGTGGTTGCTGGATGATGCACTCCGGCACAACCTCTGCCCTATTGGCCATAGCCAGCAACGACAGGGTCGGATTCTCCATGCCCTGTACTGCATGTACAAAGGTACGTGGTTTGATATTGGCGAGTTGTATTTGGCAATTATCCTAAAGGCACAAAGATTTGTGAAGAACAGGCCAACGAAGATCGGAAAGATATATTTCCCGCGACTTGTTACTCGTTTGCTTTTCAGCAAAGGCATTTGCCCTCCTCAGAGTTTGAGCTCCACATCATACCCAATAATTGTTATGGGGAAAAGCACATGGAGACAAAGCACCGGCCATATGGCCTCGATTGCCAAGAGACAACGAACATCGCAGCCTAGGGCTGCATTACTACAGTAAACATCTCGAATGGTCGCTGGATCGACATCGCCTGACCGTGGTCAGGACACTCCAGCTCATGAGTGTCTCTTAGAGTTAAGACGACAAAGGTGGGAATGCTTGCTGACTATTGCTCAGCAATATGGGGCATGACCAGAGGCAGTACAGTGTTAGCCCGTGTCAGGAAATTATTGTCTCAAGTTTCAGACCACGTTTTCACAATCGGTTAGGTTTCACTTGTGTTTGCCGCAAATGTATGTTAATATGAAAAAAAAACAAACCTTTCAAGCCGTGAATGACTGTAGTGTTCCCGTGCATTTTCGAAATTCGGCCAAAAATTGGTTTACTAACCCTTTGTGCGCCATTACTTTGTAAAGGTCACACAAAGGGGGGTAGCTGTTATACCCCATTTTTGTCTGGATTTCCTCCATGAAATAAAAAATAAAAAAATAGAAAAACAACATAGAAAAATATATAAAAAAAATAAGGTACAAAAAAAAACATAAAACAAAAACAAAAATCAAAAGCCCAACCCTTCTCCCACTTGGTCCAAATGTTCACAAGAGAAAAAGAAGTTTATAAGTCCAACTATCCAAATGCTAACCCATGTCTTGGCCCAAACCTAGCAATCCACATTTTCAAAGCCCACCACCAAGAAGCTTCCAAGCAAGGATGGGAAGAGACAAAAGAGGCTGGTGGAGACAGGTTTTGGTGGTGCACTTAAAGAAAAAGGATGGGTTTGACAGGTTGGATTGAAGAGGGAGTATGGGTTGGAGTGAATAAAAAAATGATGATGGCCAGACGTGAGGAGAGAGAGGAGGGGGCTGGGATACTACAAGAGGGGGAGCTTACGAGTGAGAAAAAGAAGAAATCAGAGAGGGAGACGAGTGACGGAGAAGAGGAAAAGCTGGAGCTGGGACTCAAACCTTCTCTGTGAAAAGACGGAAGGCACATAAGAGAGGAGAAGCTTGATTATTTTCTTGGACTTGGAAACCTACCATCACCACCGGAGCCTCCATTAATCCCAGAAAACCAGCCACATCCCCTCGATTCACTAGGGTTTTGAAAGGTAATTTCTTGGATTTGTTTCGATTAGATTTCTCAAAGCCTAAAAATGATTTCCTTGGATCTGTTTGTCACGGCTTCTTTGATTCTGTATATACGTTTGTCTTTGTGATTCTTGTCTTGTTCTCCCAAACATGCACGTTAAAGACCCTAGTTAGCTTGTTCAGATGTATCCTAGCATTATTGTTTGGATCTATTCCCTGTTTCTTTTTTGTGCTTTGAATGATGATGGCAGAAAATGAAGACACGGGCGACGGCAGGGATAGATGGAGGAGAAAGGTGAACAGTAATGGGCCAGGGTTTGGTTTTGGGCTTGATTCGTTTTTCTTTTGTGGTTTTGTTAATGATTTGGGCCAATATTGATTTGTTGGGCCGGTTACAGGGCTATCAATTTGGGTTTGGAATGTTTTAATTAGGCCGGTTATAGGATTGAATTATTGGGCCAGGTCTTTGCATGCTTTTAAGATATTTGAATATGGGCCAGTGGTTTGGTTTTGGGTTTATATACATGTGGGTTTATATGTATAGATCATTTGGGCTATAACTTATATTATATATTTTTGGACCATGTTTGTATATTGGGCTTTGGGTTTATAAATTATGTATTGGGATTGTTGGGGTAGAAATTGTAACCCATGTAAATAATGGATGTAAATAGTGAAATGCATACATACATATTTAGGGTGTTAGAAACATATAAATTTCTTGAAATATGAATGTTTAGTATGCATGTTTAGGGTTTATGCAAATTGTAAATATTTAGATTGTATACTTAGAATCTCATTTCATTGTTACGCCATGAAAAAGACGCAACGCGATAACAATTAAATCTAAGCCGTCTCACCTTAAATAAAGACACCAAGACTAATACGAGAAACTCGTATTCTGTTTAAATACCAAAAGAACCTTCAAGATATTGGGGTTTTTTGTCGGCATTTATTCAGAACACTTGATTTTCGTGGAACCAAAAAGCAAACTTATTTTTAGGGATTAGGAGAACCTATTTAAGGACTCAAGAGGGGGTTTAAAGATATTTGACCCATCTAATGAGCGTTAAATGTATTCTTTCTTTTCTCATAAAGAATATGATTGTGAGTATGGCTTAAATTTGACCTAGTCGCTGTCTGTGGATCGATTTGATGCATCAATCGAATTCCCAAAAAGTTTCACAACCTTTTTCAAATCATCAAAACCATTTCAAGTGGATTTGTCATCGATCTCCAAATTATTTAAGCCAAGCCGGGAATGGCTGTAGTGATCCCGTGCACCTTTTTAATTTCTCAAAACCACTTCAAGTGGACTTTTCATCAATCTCCAACGTATTTTTCAGCCAAGCCGGGAATGGCTGTAGTGATCCCGTGCACCTTTTAAATGATCAAAACCACTTCAAGTGGATTTTTCATCAATCTCCAAAGTATTTTTCAGCCAAGCCGGGAATGGCTGTAGTGATCCCGTGCACCTTTTTAATTTCTCAAAACCACTTCAAGTGGATTTTTCATCAATCTCCAAAGTATTTTTCAGCCAAGCCGGGAATGGCTGTAGTGATCCCGTGCACCTTTTAAATTATCAAAACCACTTCAAGTGGATTTTTCATCAATCTCTAAAGTATTTTTCAGCCAAGCCGGGAATGGCTGTAGTGATCCCGTGCACCTTTTTAATTTCTCAAAACCACTTCAAGTGGATTTTTCATCAATCTCCAAAGTATTTTTCAGTCAAGCCGGGAATGGCTGTAGTGATCCCGTGCACCTTTTAAATTATCAAAACCACTTCAAGTGGATTTTTCATCAATCTTCAAAAACATTTTCAGCCAAGCCGGGAATGGCTGTAGTGATCCCGTGCACCTTTTCAAATCATCAAAACCACTTCAAGTGGATTTTTCATCCAAGCATCAAATTGCCACAATATTAATGGGGTCAAACCCACTCAATTGAAACATGGACTTTCTAGTATATATAGAAATTCATTAAAGCAATTGGGACATACAAACTCTTTTCAAAACAAAATTCGAGCCAAATAAGAAAACATTTTAAGGCAACCATTTTTTCGGGAGTTGTGGGGTGCCTAACACCTTCTCCATGCTCAATAGACCCCCTTACCCATTTCTTTCTCGTGGACCATATTAGGTGTCCAATTGCACCTTAAAAATCAATTGGTGACGACTTCATTTTTTCAAGTCGGTTGCTTCAACAATCATGCGAGCAACATGCTCATGAAAGACCTTGGGTGTTAAACCCTTAGTGAGCGGATTCGCAATCACGGAGTTTGTACCAATATGTTCTATACATATTTGGCGATTCTGAACTCTTTCTTTAACAACAAGAAACGTAATGTCAATGTGCCTTGACTTTGAAGAGCTTCTATTGTTGTTTGAAAATAGCACAGCCGAATTATTATCACAATATATCTTTATTGGCCTTTCAATGCTGTCCATAATACGCAGCCCTGTGCGAAAGTTCCGTAGCCATTTTCCATAACATGATGCCTCATAACAAGCTATAAACTCGGCTTCCACAGTGGAAGAAGCTATAAGTGCCTGTTTGGCACTTTTCCATGAAACAGCTCCTCCAGCCAACAAATAAATATAGTCAGTTGTGGATCTTTTACTGTCTAGGCATCCAACAAAATCAGAATCAGAGTATCCAATGATCTCTAAATTCTCTGATTTCCGATAAGTGAGCATGTAGTCCTTTGTTCTCTGTAAGTAACGCATAACCCGTTTGGCTGCTTTCCAATGATCCATCCTAGGGTTACACAAATATCTGCCCAGCATTCCAACTATGAACGCAATGTCCTGACGCGTACATACTTGAGCATACATAAGACTCCCTACAGCAGATGCGTAAGGATTCCTTTGTATTTCCTTAATTTCCATTTGAGTTTTGGGGCATTGATCGAGACTAAACTTGTCTCCCTTAGAAATGGGTGTATTTCCTGGTGCACAATCCTTCATGCCGAAGCTCTTCAGAATTCTTTCGATATAGCCCTTTTGTGATAATCCAAGAATACCTCGAGAACGATCCCGATGTATCTGAATACCTAATACAAAAGACGCGTCACCAAGATCTTTCATTTCAAATTTCTTTGTCAGAAATCTCTTGGTTTTGTGCAATAAGCCTATATCACTACTTGCCAGTAGTATATCATCGACATATAACACCAAGAAAATGAATTTACTCCCACTGAACTTATGATAAACACAGTCATCAACCAAGTTTACCTCAAAACCAAACGAGAGAATAACTTGATGAAACTTGTGATACCACTGACGAGAAGCCTGTTTGAGACCATAGATGGACTTCTTCAATTTACAGACCAGATTATTTGAATTACCTGATACAAAATTTTCTGGCTGCACCATATAGATTGTTTCAACAATGTCACCATTAAGAAACGCAGTCTTTACATCCATCTGATGTAGCTCCATATTAAAATGAGCCACTAATGCCATTATTTTCCTAAACGAATCTTTCAAAGAAACTGGAGAGAAAGTTTCTTTATAATCAATGCCTTCCTTTTGAGTGAAACCCTTAGCGACTAGACGAGTCTTATATCTCTCGATATTGCCTTTTGAATCCCTTTTGGTTTTAAATATCCATTTACAACCAATGGGCTTCGAACCTTTAAGCAATTCGACTAGATCCCAAACATCATTGTCTTTCATGGATTTCATCTCATCATTCATGGCATCAATCCACTTTTGAGAATTAGAATTTTGTTTGGCTTGAGTGAAAGTGAGTGGATCATCTTCCACTCCTATATCAAACTCATGTTCTTGGAGAAAGACAATATAATCATCTGAAATAGCATTTCTCCTTTCTCTATTGGATCTTCTTAATGGCATTTGTTCTTGAGGTTGTTGAGTTTGCTCTTGTGGAGTAATTTCTTCATTGTGGATGGGAAGTGCCCCAATGTTGTCTTGATTTTCCGGATTTGCTTCTTGAACAATGTCAGGAAACATAAGCTGATCATTGTCAATAGCAACAATAGGAAGAGAAACAAATTCATCTTCAAAGACAACATCTCTTATTTTATCTTCCCCCCCAAACTCATCATCCTAAAAAAATCTCGCATTTCCCGTCTCGAAAAATGACCTAGTAGAGGGATCATAAAATTTGAAACCTCTTGACCTTTCAGAGTATCCAACAAAATAGCAGCTAACAGTTCTGGAGTCCAATTTCCTTTCGTTCGGCCTGTATGGCCTTGCCTCATCTGGACATCCCCAAATGTGCAAATGCCTTATGCTAGGCCTTTTGCCTAACCATTGCTCATAAGGTGTTTTAGCTACAGCTTTGCTAGGAACTCGATTAAGGATATAAACTGCAGTCTTTAGTGCGTCTCCCCAGAGAGATTCTGGTACAGAAGAATGACTTATCATACTTCTTACCATGTCTTTAAGTGTTCTATTTCGCCTTTCTTCAACACCATTCATGCTAGGTTTGCCCAGCATTGTGTATTGCGGGACGATTCCACATTCCTCTAGGAATTTAGCAAAAGGTTTTGGACGTTGTTCACCTGATCCATCATATCTACCGTAGTATTCACCACCACGGTCAGATCTGACAGCTTTTATGCTTTTGCCAAGTTGATTTTCAACTTCATCTTTATAAGCCTTGAACATATCCAGTGATTGAGACTTCTCAAGAATTAATTGGCGGTCGGCTCCACAGGCAATCCTGTAGAGATACACTTATGTGAGTAGTAGCACCAGTATCTACCCACCAAGTGTATTTTGGTACAGAAGCTAAATTAACTTCAGAACAAACTAAATTGAGAAGTGTACCTTTCTTCACACGCCAAGCAGCATATTTGGGACATTCTCTTTTCATGTGTCCACCTTTCTTGCAAAAGAAACAAGTGGATTCCTGATCCTGCCTCTTTTGCACCTTCTGCGGTGTCCCAACTGCAGTTTCCTTCTTCTTAGGCCATTTTCTTTTCTTGCCCGTTGAGGAAGATGCCAAATGAGCACCATTAGATATCTTATCACCCTGAAATCTTTCCTCTTCTTGCACACATTGAGCTATAAGCTCATTCAGTGACCATTTCACCGGTTGGGTGTTATAGCTCACCTTTAGTTGACTGAATTGTGCAGGAAGAGAGATAAGAACCAAATGCACGAGCAAGTCATCAGATAGCTCTAACTTAAGTGCTTTAAGTTTTGTGGTGAGATTAGACATCTTCATGATGTACTCCCTTACGTCCCCGCGACCATTGTACTTCATTGAAACAAGACTACTCAAAAGAGTGCTTATTTCAGCTTTTTCGTTTTTAGCGAAAAGCTTTTCAATGTCAGCCAGGAACGTCTTAGCATTATCCTCAGGCACATTGCCCCTGAATGCTTCAGGAATGGAAAGTTTCATGATCATGACACTCATACGATTAGAAAGTTTCATGATCATGACACTCATGCGATTAGCCTCAGGGGTACTAGTATCAGTGAGAGGAAGAGGACGTTCTGTCCAAAGTGCAAGGTCAAAATCCATACAACCGAGAACGATTAAAACCATCTCCTTCCAGACCTTGAAGTTTGTGCCATTAAGCATAGGGACTGAATTGATGTTGGCATAAACATTTGTAACATTTGCAGATACTGAACAGCGAATATATATATTATAAGTTCACAATAATTTCATGTTATAACCAAAACATAATTAAATTTAATTATCTGTATAACATGAACATAAATTATGGGCATATAACAAGATACCGAGCGCAACATTGATAGCTTGTCGTTGGACATAAACATCAACTGCAAATGGTACTCTCAGCGCAATAATCAAATATTGATAGTAAATCCTGTCAAGCAATAAGCCTTCCTTTGGGCCGACTTATTACCCACATGGTAAACTTGATAACCGTCACATATTTATTACTACAAGTGTATCTATTATTCGGCCAAACAATAATCTTCCTTTGGGCCGATCATTATTCGCATGAATAATAATACACTTATCTTAATATTTCATAAATAAACAAATTAATACAACAGAGGTTACTTTGGCAACATTTTGTGTCAATCTAATTATCTGAAATAATAGATGAAATTGCCAGCCCATGTGGCCCTTATTAATTCATAGACTTTAATTCATATTTATAGCAATTAATGATACATAATAAATTGCTTAATAAATAAATAAAATGCGCAGAGATAAGCCCATAAATAAAATTAGACCCAATGTCCTTTTGATCTAATTTAATTAAAGTCTACTTAATTGAGTTTATACCAAAAGGCTTAATTTAAATAAACCATTATAAAACCCAGATGGCCAAAGGAACCAAATAATATGTTTGGTTTAATTTAATAAGCCCAAAAGCAATTTAAGACAATCAGCCCAATATATAATCTAAAGTTTTTCCCGGCCCATATGATTAAAATATGTCTGAAACCATATGAAGCCCAAACCACTTGAACAGCTAAATAATTGATCCAGGTTGGCTCAAAATTCATTAAAGCCCAATATGCAAGAAATGGCCCAATAATTAATTTGCAGCCCATAATTTATCTGGCCCAAAACCAAATAATCCAGGTTGAAGATAGACGGGTCACGCGACCCGTCTTCTTCACCCGAAATCCTGCGCAGGTAAGTCGCAGTTGATACAGAGCTTTCCGCTACCGTTTCCGGCGTCTCCCATGGCAGAAAATCTTGCCTTGATCTTGTTCTATAACAACAAAATTTATTTTTGTGGCCTAAAGACCAGATCACATGGATCGACTCTGTGGGTTTCAACCCCGGCCATCACTTGAACCAGCACTGTTTTCGGCGATATGAAGCGGCGGATATTACTGGGCTCAACCTCTTGAGTCCGGTGAAAACACCAGAAGCCACGCCTTGATCCAGAAACCATATCAAACTTCAAGGTGATGTTTGATTTACCAGAATCAAAAAATAGAGTCTCGGGTTTCTTTGATTTACCAGAATCCGGTGATGTTTCTGTCGATTCTTGATGACAAAAGACAATGAACGAACTCAACTCTTGAGTCTAGCAACCACATACTTGACTTTCTCTACCCAGATCGATGGATCGGGTGTTTATTGTCAAGAACAAGAAAAAAAATTTGTTTTCGGGCTTGATCCATAATCAACACAAAAATTTGTCAAAAACAGATCACAAATAGCTCATGCTATGAAAACAAAAGATCAAACCTAGTTTATACCATAACCGTTTCATAAACTAAGCATGGCATAATATGAGATTCAGTAACTGATTCAAAAAACAACAAGTTATGATCTTGCACAAAGGCTCCGATACCAATTGTAAATCTAATCCACAAAGGATCTATGCTAGATCATTAACAATAACAAAGATCAAGAACATACCTTGATCCATAGAGTTTCTTGAATTATTGGATCCTGCAGATTTGATCTTCCAAGAATTGAATCATTTATGTTTTTCAAGTTATCTTCTAACAATAGGATTAGAATCTTACTTATAGAAAAACTAATTATTCATTCTCGGGGACCAAAACCCTTTTTATCGGTATACTTAATAGGAACAGAACCCTATAAATCCTATCCTAAGATAGTCAACACAATAATTCAGATTAATATATTAGCACACATGTCAAATCAACCTAAATATCTTAAATAATCTAACCAACTACTGTCGGAAGATTAATAATTCAACAGTACACCCACCTCTGTTTGCTGCGAAGTCAGACATCAATTGTTGTTGCCTCGAGCTCGCACCATCTCTGATACCACTTGATGCAGTTGAAGTTACAACAACTGCAACTAATAGGTAGTGTTTGGTTGAACATTTCATCCAGCATATAATTTAACATACAGCATATAGGTTACACACAAAAAGCTACCTAATCAAACACCCAACAACAATTTACCATTTAAGCCACCATTTTAAAATGCTACATTAAAAAGCATTTTCAACAATATTTATCATCTATCAAACATGAAAAGTCTAAACTACTCCTTAAATTTTAATCGAATGACCAAAATACCCTTTATCTTAATAATCTATTATTTATTTTTATTAAGAAATATATTCATTTATATTTAATAATAAATTTTTATTTATTTTCATTTAATAATATATTCATTTATATTTAATATATATTTAATTATTTATATTTAATAATATATTTATTTTTAAATAATATATTCAATTATATTTAATAATAAATTTTTATTTATTTTCATTTAATAATATATTCAATTATATTTAATAATAATTTTTTATTTATTTTCATTTAATAATATATTCATTTATATTTAATAATATATATATTTTTAAATAATATATTCAATTATATTTAATATTTTATTTATTTTTATTTAATAATTTATTATTATTTAGTAATATATTTAATTATTTATACGTAATAATCTATTAATTTATATTTAGTTTATTATTATATTTAATTTATTATTATAATACAAATATAATATTTAATAATGATAATATTATTAAATATAATTAAGTATAATAATAAATAATATAAATGAATATATTATTAAATACAAATAATTAAAAATATAATATATATTTTGAAAAATATTTTTTAATTTGTGCAACTACCCCTATATGTAATTAGTCACAACATTTGATCCAGCATATATGTTTTTCCAAAAAAAAAAAAACCAAACAGCCCCAGCATTTAAAACAACTTATACGCTCCCAGCATATCAGCCGAATTATATGCTACATGCAAAATGGAACCAAACACTCCCATAGGAATTCCTCAAATTGACCTAAAAAATTCAAAAGAAACTTGTAAAGCTATTCTTCTAGAAGAGAATCAGATCTTTTGTCTAATAAGCATCAACTAATTGAAATAAACCCTAGCCAACTCACACTAAAAAACAAGCTACTAGGCTCACAAAACACAGCCCAACAAAACTAAGCTTGACTTAAACAAAAGCCCAACAAAAGAAAATAAGAATAGCAGCCCACATATGCCCCTGCATCATTTTAGCTCCCTCAAAAGACTTCGCGATCAAAGAACCAACTCCTTCTCATCCAAGAACACAGTTGAACCTCTTTTGTTAGAATAACAAGTCCTCACTACAATTCTCTCTTCACTCGAAAACTTAAGATCTCACTCAATAAAAGATCAAAAATTATGAGAGAATTAAACACCAAGAGAAGCGAAAGAATGATTATCAATATTGCATATGTAGTTTCCATCCCCCTAAATGAAACCTAGACCAACTATTTACTAATCATGTGAACCTTAAAGAATATATATCCCTTTTGAATGGAAAAGCTACGCTCTTATCATCTAAAAAGAATTTCAGATAAAACGCAACAACACTTGTTGATAATTCACAATACATACTGGATTTTAGTGACAAGAATATGATCCTACACGACATCACATATCTCCATAACTCTAAGACCAAATAAAGATCTACATGAAACCATTCATTAACCTCCTGTATGACTTGATCACTTAATCACGTGCATACCTCCACTACATGGCATTAATCACTTTACACAGCACACAATTGATATACACGACATTATCATTAGCATTATTGTTAAAGCATGACATTATCATTAAAGTAAAACACGTGCAATACTCATGTGATATATATCCATGCAAAATTATACTTATCTACGTAAGAAGCATATCTAACTCGAGTAACATCACACAATTGTCACAAATAAACCAACATAAAGTATGGCAAATTAAATCCAAGCAAAGAGAAATAGTAGCACATTGGATTCTTTTCCACAAGAAGCTGTTCAATGTTGTTGAAGAAGTTAGTGGTTCGGAAAACATTATTGTATGATCTTTCCAATGTATATGAGTTATGGTTCAGTTTCCTTTGCTACATTCCAAATCTCATTGGCTGTCTTATAGTACATGAAATCCTCTCCTATTTCTTTGGTCATGGAATTGATAGGCATAACCAGGCATTCCGATCCACAGTTGATATGGAAGAGACAACATTTTTGCTAGAGGTTACCTCTAAGGTAGAGGTAGGTAGAGATCTTTCCTCTGATAGCATATAAAATTATAGAGGTGGTAGTAATCCCAAAACAAAATATCTCAAAGTTTCCATAATCCTATGTGGCAACACATACACCACATGATTTGGAGGCAAATTCAAGATTCAAATTCATGAGCAATGTCTCTACTAGGGATTTTTTGTTGGGATACTTAACATTTTCGATAGAATTATATAGAAGGGAAAACTCCATTTTTCTTGATTTCGGTTGGTAGGAATGCAGTCCAATATAAAGTGAACCATGACAACATGTCTGCTATTGATTCTCCATAATTATAGTATCAATTAATCCCTTAAATCAAGGAATAGTAAAAGATAGAAACTAAGGAGAGATTTTGCTCTGTTTGTTTCACAAAAAATAACTGACACGATATATTTTTCCAATTGTTTGGTGTTTGTTATCAGTATATGGTCAAAATGAGAGGAAATTTTTTTGAAAGTCAAAGTAAGAGAATATAAAGAAAGGAGGAAAACAACATCCCCTTTAAAGTCCGACAATTTTTTTTTTGGATTCAATTATTGACCAGAATGTGTAAAAAAATATAGCCCATTGAATTGTAAAACTCACAATAACAAACAGTAAAAAAAATTATGCATTCTTGATCATATGCTAGAAAACTTGATTTTTCTCCAATGTTTTTTTTAAAAAAAATATTTTTTTATGTGAAACAAATGGAGCGTTAGGACACATTGTCATTATCTCTTTATTTAAAATAAAAACATGATAAAAATAATATCATAATTTAATCCTTATAAACTAGGAAAAAGATTAAGGGTCCGTTTGATTAAGGGTCCACAGCTTTAAGCTGTCAACAAAATGTGACATTTGATTGACACAACATTTTATCCAGACCCCATAGCTTTAAGCTGTGTGAAATGTGAAACAAACGCACCCTAATTCCTAGAAATTAGGAACTCGTAATTCTACTCTCTTTTTTCCAGTTGTCCTCATCAAAATAGATTTTTCCCACTCTATCATTGCTAGTAATTCCCCATATTTTTAAGGGACTTGTACCAATAATCCTTTTCTTTTTATAAAAAAAATAAAAAATAGAGAAATTATTGTAAAATAAGGAATCAAAGTATTCTGAAATCAAGATTAAGAAAACTTGAATAACATTTAGAGAGAAAATTTGTAAGAGAGAAATTAGAAAAGTGAGAGAGTGTTTTTCTTCATTTGATGTATATTTTTCATTTCACTAAACTTATTTTTTGATAGGATTAGTATATAACAACTAAATTAATAGTCGAACCACCTCTTAAACAGCCTCCTCCAACTACTAATGATATATGTTTAACTACCTCTTTAGTAACCTCCAAATACACTAATAAAGTGTTCTTAAGTAGCCTAAAAATGCACTAATAAAGTAAGCATCCACTAATCAATAATCAATGTAACGACGTATACATAAAATGTGCTTCGTTAAACCATACTAAGAAAAAACGAGTGGGATAAAAATTTAGTGAAGGAAAAAATAGTAGTACATTATTCTTGTATAGAAACTTGATAGAATGTGTGAAGAGATTGACTCATTAAAACCTTGTCAAGGAAAAATCCCGTGAGGAAAAACCCTTTGATAGAAGGAATGTACAATTTATGTTGATAGATTCACACTATTACTCCCCCTGATTTGTAACTTGAGGATAAATTTTTCAAATGACTTATTCCAATATGATATATGTTCTTCTTTAATGTTGCAAGTGTGAGCGCCTATGTGAACAGATTTGTCAAATTATTATTGGAGCATTTACTGAACATCTATATCGCCATTTTTTTGGAGATCATTTGCACTAAAGAATTTTGGAGAGATGTGTTTAGTTTTGTCTTTTTTTATGTATCCTCCTCAAATTTGTGCTATGCATGGGACATTATCTTCATACAATATACTTGGCACATCTTTGACAGGTTCAAGTTCACACTTTTCTTGAATATGTAAAATCATTGATGTCAATCACACACATTGCTGACTAGCTTCGTAAATTGTCATTATCTCATAATGATTAGAAGTTGTTGTAATTGTCTCATTCACTAATTTCCAAAAAATAATAGTTTCACCATAAGTGAACAAATAGCTAGTTTGAGGTTTGACATTGTAAGGATTATATAAATATTCAACATCTGCATATCCGACTAATTGAGGCATTGACTCAAATGAGTAAAATAGCCTCAAATCAATTGTTCCCCAAAAATATTTTAAAATACGTTTTACTCCACTCCAATGTTGTCGAGTCAGAGCAGCACTATATTTTGCCAATAAATTTACTACAAATGATATATCAGACATTGTATAATTTTCAAGATATATTAGAGATCCCCAATTGCACTTAGATATGATACTGCCATACCAAGTAATATCTCCTCCTCATCCTTGGGTCGAAATAGATCTTTCTTTAAATCAAGTGAATGAATAATCGTTGGAGAACTTAAGGGATGAACTTTATTCATATAAAATTGCTTCAATAACTTTTCAATATAAGTGGATTGATGGATAAGAATTCCCTTAGTTGTGTACTCTATTTGTAGGCCGAGATAATATTTCGTGTTTCCAAGATCTTTATCTCAAATTCTAATTTTAAATAATTAGCAGCCTTATTTAACTCTTTAGCAAGGTACTCAGCAAGTCTATTGTACAACATTCCTTTGAATTGATTCAATCCATATAATAATTGTTGGAGTTTAATTAAATATAACTCTCGAGGTTTTGCTTTAGATAATTTAAATCCTTCAAAGACTTTTATGTAAATATCTATATATAATGATTCATATAAATCTGCAGTAACAATATCCATTAAATGTATTTATATTTGTTTAATGACTATTAAGGCAATTAAAAATGTGAATGTGATATCATCCATTACAGGATAATATATCTCCTCATAATCAATTTTGGATTTTTGCGAGGACCCTTATACCACAAGTCTAGTTTTGTATCTCGTAATTTCATTATTTTCATTGTGCTTTCTCACACATACCCATTTATGTCCAATAGGTATGATATCTTTTGGTGTCTGGACTATAGGTCCAAAAACTTCTCTTTTATTTAGAGAGTTTAACTATTATTTGATAACTTCTTCCCATTTTGGCTAATCATTTCTACGTGGACATTCATCGATGAATTTTGGTTCAGGATCCTTATTACTTCTGGTAATGTTAGTAGCAATTGCATATGCAAATACATCATCGACAATAATCTTACTTCTATCATGTCTTTTTCATGATTTATTGAGCTTCTATCATTGTATGATACTTGTTCTTCTTCCATAGGTATTATCTCTTCAGTAGATTTTTGGATAGAAAGTTGGGATTGAGTAAGAATATTCTCTTTTGGAGTTTCATTAAGCTCTTTTACGGCATTCTCATCAAAAATATCCTCTTCTAGAGGTTTGTTTCAAGCTTGTGATTTCCTTTTTCGAGGAAATCAATCTCTTGCACCCACTATTCATCCACGCTTCTGGCATGGTTTTAATTCGTCATTTATTATACGTCCTTCGGGGACATCAATACATGCAGTTGTATTTCTAGCTGAAAAATGAGACTGCAATACCTTTAAAGTATCAATAAAAGTATTGGGCAATTGATTAGCAATATTTTGTAAATGAATAATCTTTTGAACTTCAAGTTCACACTATTTTTGTAGAGAATCAAGTTGAGATAGTGTTGGAATGTGCCAACCAATATCTTTTACTTTATAGGATTGAGAATTTTTTTTCCTTCAAGGAGGAAAAACGGATTCATCAAAGTAACAATCTGCAAACTTAGCTTTGAAAATATTATGAGTTAGTGGTTCAAGATATCAAATAATAGGAGGAAAATCAAAACCAACATAAATACTGAGTTGATGTCGTGGTCTCATCTTGGTGTGCTGTGGAGATGGAATAGATTCATAAACTGCACAGTGAAACACTAAAAAATGAGAATATTAGGTTGATGACCTAATATCAATTGTAAAGGTGAATGTGAATGGTATACTAAAGTTCGAACACGAATCAAATATGTAATATATAAAATAGCATGCCCCAAGCATAAATAGGTCATTTACTTTTGAAAAGCATATGTCGAACAATCAATTAGAGATGTTTTAAAAGAAATTTTGCTAACCCATTTTCTGTATGAGTATGAGAAACTAAAAGTTCAACATCAATTCCCAATGACATGCAATATTCATTGAATGTTTGAAAAGTAAATTCACCTGCATTATCCGGTCTAATTGACTTAATGAGATAATCTAAAAATTATTCTAGTAAATGAATAATTTACGCTAACAATTAATGACTAACCCATCCTTAGTCGAATTTTACTTAATTTTTGGTATTTTCATACCCAAATTAATAATTTATTTTTTGATTTTTTTTTGCCAGGGTATTACAAAGTTGTCCATGAATTTGGCCTAGTATTTATTTTTTTGGCCAGCATTTTTGAACTTTAACATTTCAAAACATGGTAATTATTACACTGTCAACCGTGGTATGGTAATCATAGTTACCGGCACACTTTCCGACAAAAGTAAACCCAGCTTCCAAAGCTAATATTATTGACATTGGAGCCAAAGAAAAAGCTCCCCGAACCTACGCAAAACCCTATGTTCTAGGACCATTGTAGTCGCGGAAACCTAGTGTAGTGTATTTGCGATCAAAATGGTGTCATTTGATTTTTTGGAGCTACACTGACATTTAAGGTAAAATGTAATATTTTGAAGCATTTTCTTTGATTGGGTCATGGTTACATTTTTGGAAAGTAGTTGCATGATTATAACCTTGTCCATGTATGAAACCTACATTGTGGTGTGGGGGTTTTTTATGTAGTGACATTGGGGATGGAATTGATAATGCTTTGGTTATGAAAGGTTTTTAAAATTTGTGATTATTACATTGAAATAGTTGATTAGAAAGTGTTATATGTAGGTGTAATTTTGTAGCACAATCACACGGGATATGATTGGCTTAAGATATTGTGATGCTGGATTGCATTGCCTTGATTATAACATTGTGTCACAACCGGTTTTGCAAAAGAAAATTTTAAAAGAAGAGTCGCCACCAATTGTAGTAGATGCAATTGGTCACCATAAAAATAATTTGATTTGCGAAAATCCAGAAAATGGGAAAGTGAGTTTGTTACGTATGGGGAAGGTGTAAGACACCCCACAACGTCTGTTTTAAAAACAGTTGTCAATCTAATTTTTTATTATCCCATTAAATGATTAAGAAAATCAAGTGTGACATATTAACAAAATATATACATCGAGTACGATAATTTAGACAGAATATAAAAAATATATTGAGAGTCTAATATTTAGGTTCATGGGACTCTTCCATCCAATGGTCAAGTGTCCATGAAACACTCTCACCTCAAGAATTTTCTCTGAAGGTGCATCCAATGCATTCCCCAAATTAATTTCATCGTCGGTTAAGGCTTTCAATATAATTTTGATATACAATATGAATGCTTAAAAAAATCCTCTCCATCCAATGGATGAAAATTTTATAGGATTTTGTCCTCAAGAATTTTTTTGGGATACCATCCAATGCTTCTTCGTTTGGTTCCATCGTCGGATTAACCTCCAATCTATTAAACAACCATAAACATGCAATGTAAACAGTCGGTGCTTGATTCTGAACGGTGGGATTGTGATTTGAAGCTCCATAAGGTCAGTTTCGAAACTGGTTTCCAAACTGATTTGTGTAGGGATATTTCTCAAAATGGAGTTCGGGAATGGTGACGGATAGAGAGCTATCTGTGTTTGGATTTTGCTGATTTTTGGACAGTGGTTAAAGAACATAGTGATCTTGATTTTGAATGGTCGGATTGTGATTTTAAGTTTCAGAAGGTCAGTTTCGAAACCAGTTTCCAAACTGATTTGTGTAGGGATATTTCTCAAAATGGAGTTTTGGGAATGGTGACAGATGGAGGGGCATCCGTGGTTCGATTTGGCTGATTTTTGGACAGAGATTAGAGGACAGAGTGATCTTGATTTTGATCGGTCGGATTATGATTTGAAACTTCAGAAGGTGAACGTATGATGGCAGTGATTATGGTGGTTTGTGTGGTGATGTTGTGTAATGGAAGAGGAGAAGAATTGTGATGATGACTTAAGTTGAGAGCTGATGGATCCAAGAGAAGAAAGATCTGTCCCCCCTCCACATTGAGTGATTTTTTGGGTATAAGAAGAGAAGAGGTGATGGTAGTGGTTAGGGTAGGTGAAGATTA
The DNA here is from genome assembly GCA_963580455.1 of Euonymus europaeus. Classification (NCBI taxonomy): domain Eukaryota; kingdom Viridiplantae; phylum Streptophyta; class Magnoliopsida; order Celastrales; family Celastraceae; genus Euonymus; species Euonymus europaeus. The sequence goes on along the minus strand of OY756968.1, from coordinate 19,428,789 downwards.
GGTGAGATTGGGTGGATTAGTAGGTAGGAGTGGTTGGTGGGGTGATAGTGATGGAGGAGTGGGTGAAGTTGGTGGGTGAGGGATTGTGCCCGAAAGTCATCCAAAACAAATATTATTGAGCCTCCAAAAATAAACATATTGGACCGAACCCAGACAAAAATAGGGTACTACACATTGTCCATGTCTTGAATCTACATTGTGGTGTGAGGGTTTATGTGCAGTGACATTGTTGGTGTTGTTAGTCACTACCTAATAGATTTGATAATGTTTTGGAGTTATATGTTTGGTAGATTATGTGATTATGACATTGGAATTGTTGAGTACATGGTGTCAACAGATGGTTCAATTTTTTAGAACAATGACAGTGTGTATGATTTGCTTAAGACATTGTGATATTGGATAGCATTACCCTAATTATAACTTTGTCCATGTCTTGAACCTAAATTGTGGTGTGGGGGTTATTGCGGAGTAACATTGGGGGTGTTATTAGTCAAATCTCTAACGGATTTGATAATGTTGTTGGGTTGTATGTTTGGTAGATTATGTGATTATTACATTGGAATTTTTGAGTACATAGTGTCATTAGATGGTTCAATTTTTTATCACAAAGACAATGTGTCTAATTTGGTCAAAACATTGTCATACTAGATTGCATTACCATAACCCTAACCTTGTTCTTGTTATTGAAACTCATTGTGGTGTGGGGTTATTACGGAGTGACATTGGGGGTGTTGTTAGTCACTCTCTAATGAAATTGATAATGTTGTGGGGGTTATAGTTTGTTAGATTATGTGATTATTACATTGGATTTGTTGAGCACATAGTGTCATAAGCTGGTGCAATTTTGTAGTATTATTACAGTTTGTTTGAGTTGTTTAAAACATTATGATGATGTAATTCATTTCCATGACCAAAACATTGTCCATGTCTTGAACCTACATTGTTTCATTAGTCAACTTCCTAATGTAATAAACCATAATTGCATATTGCGAAAGGCAGTTCAAGTCGATCTAAAAAGTGTTTGAGGTCTCCTTCAAATGTGAAATCTAAGACAATGAAGAAGGCATGTAAGAAGCCTAACGAAATGCAATTCAAATCTAATTTGGGAGCTATCAAGAGTGCATTAGAAAGTCTGAAGTTGACAGAGAAGCACAAGGCATGTTTTAAGAAAACTTCATTTTGTATATTGTGGCAAAACTTGATAAACTAAGATCATAGAGAGATGAAGACCAAGAAGAAAAGAACCTTCGTATGTGACATCATTACATCATACGATGAACGCAAAAGTTGCTTCATTATAGGGGAAAAGAAGTTGAAGCTGAATGAGATTGATATATCCCTTATATTCGGCGTAGTTTTAGGCAATATGGATATTAAGATCGGAAGAATGACGAAACCAGTTGATAATCAATTTGTGAAATCAAATTTTGATGATGAAACGACTCAAATGAAGTCCACCAACATAAAGAAGGCACCGCATAAAGCTGCAAGTGGTACACAAGACAAAGATGCGGATGATGTTGCCCGATTGCTCATGTTATACACGTGCATGACATTATTTTTCTCAACAAAAGCTGACAACATTTTGTGGGCATTTATCAATTACATCTATGACTTGGATAATGTCAAGGAATACAATTGGTCTAAGGCCATAACTAACCACCTACTGAAGTTGATCAAGAAACATCACAAAGAACCGCGAAAGGTTATTGGATGTGTAACAGTGTTGTGAGTAAGCATTGTATATTACAAAAAATTATGTTACTTTACTCTTAAAATCAACCAACTAATGTAGCTATTTAAAATTGATGTACTTGTTCTGCGAGCGGACAAAAATGTTCCCCCCGTTGAATGACAAATTGTTTCCAAGATTCTTAAAATGGGACATCAGTGGATGGCCCAAGGACTTTAAGTCCAAGTACATGGACACACTCAAAGGGAAGAAGGTAATTTTTTTCATATTGTGATGATTACATTATTGAACTAATTACCCAAATGACATTTGTTACATTGTAAGTTACAGTATATTCACTATATTTAAATTAATCAAAGCACATGAAAAGGTACCGTAATTCTAACATTGTTGGCATTGCACTTGAATTTCCCAGGCTAACAATGTAGTTGAAGATGTATTGTTCATGACAGAAGAAGAATGTAAGGCATTGAATTTACAGCACAAAATTTCAAGTGCGGTTTGCAAAGTTGGAAACCCTAGTAAAGGTGCATCACCGATCATTGTTTCAGATGAAATAAATCAAGAGATGATCAATATAAATCACGTGTCTCAGGGATGTCTCTTGGATATTGAATTTGATGAGATAGTCTTGTCACTGATACGTGAACAACCGAAGCCCATTCTAAGTGTTGAAGATGATCCATTGCTTAAAATTAAGAACCTAGAGCAAGAGAGAAATGCATCTAACCTGGAGATAGAACAGATGCAAATTGAGATTACAGTTCAATTGAAGGAGAAAGAAAAATTAGAAAATGACATGAGGTAGTTGACTAATGCATTCAATAGCAAAACTCTTGAACTAGATATTGCAATTGCCAATCTGTCTAAAGTAAATGTAGAAAAAGACGAGCTTGATAAGGAAAATTCCCAGTTGGTAGGTGAATTAGAACAGCTGAAATTCGAGACGGCAGACATAATCGCATTGTTTGAGTCAAAGAATAATGTAATACTAGGCACTGATATTGTTCCATTAGCAGTACACCCTCCAGACATGGCTGATTTAATGAAGCAAAATCAAGACTTTACACATACTGCAAACACTTTCCATGTGAAGAAGAAGACATCGAAGAGGACAGCAGAGACACCCTCCATGATCAGAAGGGTTAAAAACAAAACCAGAATGCAAAAGTGTGACGCGATATTTGAGTATGATATGAAAAGAAAATAGAAAACCCATAATAAGGACAAAAACATTGTAGACAATGGAGACTTTGAAGTTTATGGTTTGGAGGTGTATCAAGTGGTGGAGCATAAGGAGAAGCCTTAAATGATTTCAAAAAAAAATCAGACACGTACCGTTACTTGACACCGGAGGTTAAAAATAAGTTGACAGATATTGCAAAACAAGGAAAGAAAAAGTAAGTAACACAACCTTTTCTCTACATTTACAATATTCCATTTATTATATATTTTTTATTAGAATTATTTCCTCCCACTGTAAACATGCATTGTCATTTTAAAACATTAGCTGTTATGTTCACATTAGTTGTAAAAGTGTGTTGATTGTAGTAGGTTGAGAAGCTGGAAGTGTCTTTACATTGATTAGTATAATACAGTGTAATTTGGTACATACAATGTCACATTATGTGTTGTGTGGTACTTTCATGGTGACATGGTTTTTAAAATGCTGCCATTGTGATTATATAATGTAATGTTCCGTATATGAGTATCCATTTTGAGTTTTGTTAAACAGGTTAGTTGTGTTGGGGTTAATTGTTAGCCATGTCTATTCAATTGTCTTCTTTAATTGATAGATGTTACATTGGGATTTGTTATAACATTGACAATGTTAACTACATTGTGCTTACTACATTGATTTTATTATTGTCATTCGTAATTACCGGGAAGACGACGTAGTGTAATGGTATGGTTTGGTAAAGCATTTTTGGCCTGGACTGACATAGTACACTTATTCAATTGCAACATGGTTTCAAACAAAGTAAGTCTATTTATAAACAATGTTACTTTATTTACTTTTGAAATACCAATATGTATGTAATTTATCGATCTTTAACTTGTGTTCAATGTTTGCAGCTCATTGACGCATATGTAGAGTATCTTATCGAAATTCAAAGTCGTGTGAGCCAGGACTTAGTACGGTACAGTGAAAAAGTAAATTCATTTGCGGTCACTAGTACATGCATTACAATCCTCAATATGAACAGTCCAAACATGATTCAAAAAAACTTGACAGAGAAGCTGCATGCAAGTGCTGGAAAAGTCAGATATACCATATCCCCCCTACTATCTACTGAAAACCATCATTCTCCAAACCGCGGGACGTTATTAGTTCTAGACAGTGATGAAGAAAAGTGGTTACACTACAATTTCATACTTCTGAGGAGCAAAAGAACGATAGATCCGTATTGTAAAGATGCAGAAAAATGGTAATATCTTTTGTCCTTGTAATTTATATAATGGAAAACTAACATGTTGTCCATAATGTTCTGCGATATAGGTGATTTATTATGACAACATATTTGACATATCAGATCTGAGTCAATACACCAGACCACCACTTTTGACAGTTTGGGACAACCCCCAACAATCTGATGTGTCAAAAGTATTACATAACACTTTAGAAAGTCCCTGAAATTGACAATGTTTTGTGAGTGATATGATGGAACTAGCTGCATTATGATATTGCATTGTGTACAGGGTTGACTGTGGCATTATATGCATATATGTCATGGACTCGATTTTCAAACATTAGAAAATACTAAAAAAACTTCAAAGGGATGAACTTCTCAAATTTCAAGCTAATTTGGGCCACACTTTCATGAACGATCCGAAGCGCGGGTGGAATGTCCAATGTTGATATTATCTTAGAATGATGCTAATATAATATTTTATACTTGCATCAAGCTTGTATTATTTGTGTTGTTTTGTTGGAACATTTAACCTAAACTTGGACATGTATTAATGTTTAATCCAGCAAGTTAATGTCTTATGGTTAACTGTTTGTTATATTAATTTTATTGAAAAAATGCATTAACACACTACCCAATAAAAAAATGCAATAGAGTACCGTGTAATTAAAAATGTAATGCAATAAGGAACAATGTTATCACCTTCAAAATCATCAATACTCTGTGAATCATAAACAATCGCACCCAACAAACGAGCAATCCCTTCATATTCTCTATGAGATCTAAGCTTCTTAGGCACCTTCTTCATTATATGCCACAAGCATCATCTATGCTTCGTATTAGGAAAAGAAATCTCAATAGCGTTCTTCATTGCCATATCAGGGTCAATAATTATTCTCGAATGAGGAACTCCACCTATACAGGTCAACCATGTGCTGAATAGCCAAACAAAAGTGTTTGTGTTCTCACTTGATATTAGTCCACATTCAAGTAGAATTGAATGACCATGTTGGTTAACACCAACAAACGGAGCAAAATGCATGTCATATTTATTTGTCAAATAAGTCGTAGCAAACGTAATAACATTACTGAACTCTTGATATGCTACCCTACTTTAAGGATTTGCCCAAAACACATTCCTAAGCCGGCCATCATCATCCTAATCAATAAGAGAGAAGAACCCACCGTTATTAGACTACATTCTGAGAAAATATCTTTGCATCGCATCAGCATCGCCAACACCAAGACACATTCCTCTCGCTTTAGTGATGACCGTTCTAGTATCCCTCTCAATAAAAGGCAACTCCTCGTGCCCAGCTGCTTCAATGACGACTGAGTTGTGACTCATGTTCGGCCTAATCCCTGCAATGTCATTAATTTCCAATTGTCTCTTCACATATGGGTTGATCTCCCTATTCATTTGAAAAACCATGATTGACTAGGACTCAGATTGTGGTTATGGTCATCATCAAACATAGTGATCTCCCATTTCGCTTCAACTGATAGTCGGGCAGCCAATCTAGCTTTGCACTCGTTCTTTGAATGTGCACGGTGGTTGACTAGAATTTTCGACCGACTATGGTATTTATCCGACCTTCCACATGAGAACACCAAATATTTGTGAATACCTCTAGCATCCTTAGTGATTGACCTCTTCTTCACAGAAAAACCATTCACAATACCATATTGTTTGTAAAAAGTGAACATGTCATCAGCTGAGTCAAATAACATCCCAACTGCTGGCACATTAGATCCAACAGGTTCCTCTACCTCAACCTCATATGTGCTCTCAACAGGCTCTATTAGATTCAACATTGTCCCCCTTAAACAAAAAGTTGAACTATAATGTCATATATTTGAATGCAATGGAATAAAATAGCCACACAAATGTAATGCCAGATATTTGAATGCAATGGAATAAGATAGTCACATTTGTAAAACAATGTAATTTTGGAAACGCATAATCAAGTCAACTAATTACATACGAACTCAATAAAAAAGTTGTAATTAAACTCAAAAGACAATGTCATAATGCTTTGTAAAAATCACTAACAAAACACAACGACATAATGCTTCGTAAAAATCAATTAATGCAATGCAACAGAAGATAGATTGTTAAATACATTACAATCACGCACATATTGCTGCCTTTAATACAAATCCGAATATAAATGACAATAAAATAATAATAATAATATGCTGCCCAAACATATTTAATTACATTGTAATATATAATAACTTTTGCCCAAAAAATTACATTGACAATACTTAAGATCATCTATTGGAAAAAAAACAAATGAAATGTCCCGAAAAAATAAATGGAACTCGATTTCGATACAACAAACACGAAAACTCATTAAATCCCAACTTATAGTCCGAACAAGTGTAATAAACCAACTCCCAACAAACACTTCATACTAAAATCCCAAAATAGTCAACAAAATATTCAATCCATAAATGTAAAAACATGTTCGAACATATCAACAAAAACACGTTTTGTTAAAAGCACACACAAAAATGCAAATAAATTTCAATAACCAAGTCGAACACCACCGATTCACACCCGTATACATACTTTGATAACGATGACTCTGACTCAACTCCAAATCCTTCCATTTCTTCCATTTCGAATAAAGTTTTTAGCTCAAATCTGAAATTTAATAAAAAAAATGAGACAAAAAACACTTGAAATGACATAAACCAAGAGAGAGAATATGTTGGGTCCGTTTGGAAGACAATTTGGATTTTAGCATATAATATGACTTATATGCTGGTAACGTTTATGCTGTTTAAGATGCTGACGAATATGCTTTTTCAAATGTTGTGGGTGTTTAGTTCAATTTTTCTAATAATATAAATGTTATTTCAAGTGTTGTGGCTAATTACATAAGGGGTATTAGCAGAAATTAAAAAACAATGAGATTAATATATTTATAAAATAATTTATACATTTTTTGTACGAACATTTTAAAATTTTTAATAATATACTAACATTTTTCTTAACATTTAAACATTTTTAATAATATTAACAATTTTAAAAAATAATAAATATAAATATAATAAATATTTACATTTTTTCTAACATTTAACACAGTTTAATAATACTAACATTTTTTAAAAAATAATAAAATGTAAATATAATAAAGGAAGGGCCACTTTGGCCATTAAACTAAAATGGTTGGGGTATTAAAGATATTTCATAACTGAAATGGTAAATGGTTCTTGAAATGCTCCAAAATCAAGCATTTCGAAAATTGTCAAAAAATGCTTTATGTTAAATTGTTGTTTGGTAGTCAATTTTTCTATGTAACATATATGCCACTTGAAATCATATATGCTAGTTAAAATCATCAACCAAACGGCATCGTTGAGTTAAGACCACAAGAAAGACAAGCGAGAATCTCCACGCGAATAGGCGAGAATTAGGGTTACACACAACAAGACAAAAAAATTCGTCTCCCCAAAAATCTATGTGGCATGCCACATAGATTATGTACCTTATGGATACAACTTATTATGTACCTCTAACATTTTCGAAAATAAAATCTACAATGTAATAGCACCTTATAACCTGATAACAATAATCTCAAATTAAATACAGTGTAATGTTATACAAGATTTGTTCAAATTCGATATTTAATTGCATAAACTAAGATTGGACAATGTAATGTCATAGGTGCAATGTAATAACAATGACCAACGTACTCCAATTAAGTACAATGACCAATGTTCTCAACCTAGCTACAATGTAATAACAACATATTCAATATAATTCCAATATAATAACAATGTAATAAATTCACCGACTGTAGAATGTAATTACACGATAATTATAATGTAATGTAATATTACCAAAATAACCCCATCAATCAAAATTTTTTACGTGTCCTGTCACAGTTTTACTGAACCTTGTCCAGGAGCATGAAGAGGGAGCTCCATAATGAGTGCACCTTGGTAAAGAGGCCACTTGATAGCCCAAGTATGGTCTTACCAGACTAGTGGAAAGGAACTTGATTCCTCGATATATCGAGGAGCCCCACATGTTCAAAAGATTCCCTACATTAATAGGGAGACTAACCTTGAAAAGGATTTTAATTCCTACTGAGAGAAGAGTCCTATCGAGGCTCAAACTCCAGTTCTTCAGAGATAACGGTGCGGATTCAAGTAAGAGAGAGTCCTAATACTACTAAAGTTTGGACTCCTCTTGAAGTCAGGTATGAGATTCTCTTTTCACACTTATGCTTACAGCGAGCTTTGGTCCACCAAGTTCTCATAACTTTTGATTACGAACTGACTTGAGCGTCAGAATGCCTATGCTAGAGGACAACCTCTGGTGCGGCCTTTATCTCAGATTTGCTTATTGCAAAGGAAGGATCTTCACACTCGGTAGTCGTGTAGGGCAACAAGTCTGACCGACTAATCGTATTCTTGAGACTAACACCTTTTTGACGTCATCATAATGAAACCCATCCCATTAAGAAATCAAAGTAATATAAAGCATCCCATGGGAAATTATGTTATTACAACACGATAACGGTGTTTTAACTGTCATTACAGTTTAGGCTTTACTATAGTTATACCTTGTCACGTTTTTCAATTTCAAACTGAAATATGCTGAGTCGACAAAATATGTTGCATACCACATAGATACCACATATTATGTACACTATGGGTCATGGACACCACTCATAGGGATATGTAGTATTATTGAAAGTAGAATGATAAAAAATCATCCTCCCAGGACAATTTTTGTTTCTAGCATTGTGTCCCTTCCCTTTGCACACATGGCAGGTAATTGTTCTCCCTTCTCTACTCAGTTTGTGTTTAACTTGTGCTTCATTGACCTCCCTTCTTCTCTTCTTTTTTGGCCTTCCTGGCATTTTTCTTAGTATTGGTGGCAGCACACCATCATGTTCACTTCTTGGCCATATGTTTTCACCTCGGATTGGCTCTATTGGTCTTTGATAGGCCCTCATATATGTATTAGTCTTATACCATAAGGACATGTAGTCCTTAGGTTTGTCACCAACATCATGAATAACACGTATTGAATGTGGGCAGGGTATACCTGAAAGTCCTCAGGCACCACAATTGCATATACCTTCTCACAGTTTAACTACATATTGACTCCTCCCACTTGTCACTTCATAGCTACCTCCTCAATTCCATTCACATACCCATAAATGATTGTCTCTTATGTTGTTTAATAACTTCCTATGAATTAATGGACCCCAATCATTTTTTCAGGAAGATACACCCAACCTTTTATCTCTTATCCTTCTCATCATTGCCCGTCTTATGTCTTCTAGCATTTAGATGATAGACTTGCATCTTGCTTCCAATATAGTGCCATTAAATGCCTCGCACGTGTTGTTATCGCATGAGTCACACTTCGATTGTGGGCTGAAGAAGGCCTTGCACCAATACTTTGGATTCACTAGCATAAGGTCTTTGGCTGCTGCTAGATGCACCTGCTGCAGCTCTTTGAAATTCTTATCGAAATCAAACTTGTTGGTGCACTTGGCCAGTGACCAAAACAGAATATAAATGTCTGCAGCAAAACCTATGCTCTACCTTCGACCAAGTATCAGCAACAGCACCAACTAAGCCCTTAACACAATAAAATAATTCCATTCAGAGACACAGATATGCGTAAAAGCAAACACAACAAGTTCGTAATTGGTTAACAATTATATATACATACCTTTTGTCTGTCGCTAATCAATGCCCAACCATCACCTTCTAAAGTGCCAAGGTCATGCCTCAATAAGTTCAAGAACTAGGTCCACATCTCAGTGTTCTCAAATAACACAACAGCCCATGCCACAGGAAACATTTGGTTGTTTCCATCCCTCCCAATAGCTGTAAGCAGCTCTCCTTTCACCAACCCTTTCAAAAAACATCCATCTATGCCCAACACCTGTCTACAACCATTCAATGCACCATCTTTACAAGCCTTAAAGTAACAATAAAAAGCCTTGAATCTGGCTTGTTCACTCTCATTAACTCTATCATTCAATAAAGACACAGTTGAGCCAGGGTTAGATACAAGCAATTCTTCAGCATAATCTCTTAGCTTCCCAAATTCTGCAATGCAATTACCGTCCAAATCAGCTACAACACTTTTCTTAACCCTCTTGCACAAACCCAAAGATACATCTAGTTGAAGCTTTTTTTCCATAAATGGCTTAAGGTATCTAATCATGATGTCAGGACGTGCAACAATGAAATCATAAAACTCCTTGAACAAGTACTTTAAAGTCAGTCTCTTTAGACCTCTTTTTGTTTCACAAGTGTGATTTGGCACAAAAGTTTTTACTTGAAAACTGTCAACGTTTTTGTTATAAGAGGCAAATATAACCCATGGACAATCAGGAGAACCCAAACATTTAGCTCCACATCTATTTGGTTCATTCTTAGTAAAGCATATGTCGTACCTACTCATAATAGCATAATTACTCACAACATTCTTGACTGTTCATTACTTTCAAATAACATACTAAGCTCAAAATTTGGAATACCTTTGCAATGTTTAAAGGTCGGATATCTGCTCTTCTTTTGCACAGCCTCATCTCTCAACTCAGGAACCTCCTCACTGCTATCCCTATAGCTACCAGGATCAGATGAGTCAAAGTAATCACTATGCATTTCATCTACATCAATGTCAGTAGTGTGATCCTCTATGTCAGGGTGCTCATTAGGAAGCTCATTAGGGTGCTTAGCATGGTGCTCACCAGGGTGCTCAACCTGATCATCCTCTTTGTCACTCTTCTGCAGGAGAGCAACCGACCTCCAACCCCTTCCATAATTCCTCAAATTTTCTCTGGCATTGATCACCTCTTCATCATCCTCATATGAGTTGTCCACAGGTAAAACGTACTCACCTTAACTGCCACTGTCAAAACTTGTGCTATCATCAGTCTCTTCATCACCAGGTGACTGAATGGCTCTGATTTTCGTTCTCGCCATTGAATTACGTTGACAAAAATATGTGAAACACAATTATTCGATAGCCAAACCTAAATCGAACTACAAACCTTAAATTGAAGACAGAACTACAAACGCTAGATCGAAGACAAACAGTGTAATATCCCGAACCCAAATTTTTAAAAAAATTATAATAAATTTTCAAATTTAATATTTTTAATAAATACTACATATTATTAGAAAAATATTGGCGTAAAAATCACTGAAATCGGAGTTGAATTGGATTTGTTACGAATTTTGGAAGTTTAAGTAATTATTAGGTAAACGAGGGGCAAAATAGTCATTTCACCTGGAAAATTTGGTAAAAACCAGATTTGGCTTCTTTCTTCTCCAGTATACGGGAGGGAGAGAGAGAAAATGGAATTTGAAATGGAATTTTTGCATTTGTGGTCCGATTGAGGCGTGGGAGGTGTCGAATCGAAGCTTGTTGAGAGAGGAGCAAAACCCAACCAGAATCGTCGTCATCGGAGCACCACAGGCAGCGGAATCAGGCGGCAAAGATTTGGTTTTCCGCGACTTTAAGACGCGATCCCTGTCGATTTCGATGGAGTTTTGGAAAGAGACAGGAACCATTGGATTGCTTGTGTTGAGAGCTTTAATTTGATGTATGGCTCGCCGGAAAGAGTCTCTAGAATCGCCGACTCCGGCGACAGCAGTAGTGGTGTCACTATTCACGGGTTGACCCAGTTGATTGGGTTTGACTTTGACCCAAGTTGACTTTTGACCGGATTAGACTTTTTACCCGAGTTGACCGGTTTGACCCGAGTTGACTTTGACCGGTTTGACCATTTGACTTTTAGGTTGACTTTTCCTTATTTTGATCGTCGTGTATACGTATCCGTATTCTGATGCAGGAGGCTGATTTGGGGATTTTGGATTGGGATTTCGGACGTACTACGGATTAGCGTAGTCGAGATTTCAGATAGGGATTCTGCCCTATTTCTTATTTGGGGTTCCGGGGGTTCCGTATTCGACGGACTCCTACTTGTCTATTTGTATGAAATTCCCGGAGGTTGGGAATTTCTCTATTTATACTCTTATCCGATTTATTTCCGCAATTGCACTATATTACTATTTCAGGCTATTATTGATTGTGTTTGCACGACTGGTTGCACTCTTGTGCGCCACGTCTCCCGTGGGGCCCACACTCAGTGGTAGGGCCCATATCTTGGTTGTGGGGTTTTTGGTGAGAGTCCAGATAGGACTATACTCTGGTAATTTTTTGTGATGATGCTATGAGATTATTGATGGATGATTTGTAGTGTGTGGGACCCACATTGGCGACCCAGCCTACTAGATGATTTGTTGATGGTTCTGATCGGGTATGTACCTGGAGACCGGATTGAGGTGGGATACATCCTAGGGGACGCTCTTCGATGTAGGCGATGCTATCGAGTACCTATATAGGCTCGATCCTCATCCAATCTGGGGAGTACCTGGACTGGGAGACACCTTGCGGAGACCAGGGTGGGTCTAGGGGAGGATTTTCCGATGTTATATGGATTTGTGTTGATATGGATTTGAGTTGGATTATGACTGTGTACCGATTTGAGAGTTGTACTTGAGGATGGTAGTGGTGGAGCCCATTCGGCTTCTACCCTACATATTGATTGATTTGTTGATATTTATGATGGGTTCGGAGATCCTTTATCCTATTCGGATATTACCTTATGGTTTTCTGTATGTATTTTTATATCTTTCCGATTTTCTTACTTTATCTCGAGTTTTACTTTCTGTTTATTCTGATGATAGAAATTTCTCCGTATCCCTACTGAGCTTTGTGGCTCATCCCTTTCATTCTCATATTTTTCAGGTGAGATAGCCGGAGTGGAGGATCAGCGCAGGGATGCGTGAGGCGTGATGTAGCTGGTGTGGTGATGTTTTTGTCTGTCTGTAGTATCTGTGTTTCGTATCTATGATACTTGGATTTTCAGCTGTAGACTCTGGATTGCAGGTTATATTATGTTGGCAGTATTTGGGATCATGGTTGAGATTTATATATATGTGAGGCTGTTACTATAGTTAGATTGTGGATTCATAGTGTTTTGGGTAGATATTTGGTTTAAATCCGATTCGGGGAACGAAGGGGTTTCCTGCCGGTCACGCCTCTGGGATTCATGAGTGCTCATCTGCACCTATCTGGGAGAGGGGCGTGACAAACAGGGTGCTTGAAGATAGAACTACAAATGCTAAATCGAAGAGAAGCCCTAAATCGAAGACAGAATTAGAAGCCCTAAATCGCACACATTCCTTCGCGTTAAACCTAACTCCAGGACAGACCTGCATAACCCTCAATCAAAGCCATAGCTAAAAACCCTAAATCGAACCCAAGCAGCTCAATCGATCCTAAAAAGAGATGTTAACGTACCTTGTTCGCGATCTCTAGCGGAGTAGGTTTTAGATCTTCAATTTTGAGCGCATGAAGGAGAACAATAATTGGTTCTCTCACATGTTGTACCAGGTCATTCGAAAATTTTAAAAACATAATCCAGGTCATTTGTAATTTGGAAAAAACATATGTGCCATGTCATTTTCTACGAGCCAGGTTAGCTAAAACTAACGGAAATTTGCAAGAAGGGCTAACGTTTCTCAGTTGTTGAAGTAGGAAGGCTTGAATTGAGTGAGCCAAAAAAAGGTAAGAGGGCCAAAACGACCCATTTTACAATGTACGAGGGCCAAATCGATACTTGTCCCTTAATAGAATATGTGATCATCAAAAATAATTTATGTTTCATTTTGATATCCAAAGGAAATGTGCCAATATTTGAGTAACCACGTTCTCTTAGTCATCAAAATTGTGGGTAAAATACCAGACGCCAAATGTTCAGTAAAACAATTTAGGAGGTGTTGGGAAATTTAGCAAAATGACCCATAAATAAAACAATTTTTGCAAACTAACCCATTTTTCAAAAAACTTAACTTATAACTTTTTTTACTAAGGAAATGTCTCATATGCCCTCCTTCCAATATTTGTTAATTCCCAAAAAAAGCAACTTTCCCAATATGTCAAATTCGCAGCTCTTTCGTTGAGCTCCTCCGTTCTTCCTCCTTCCCGATGCGTACGGACATCATGCCATCCGAGTAATGATTTTCGACCATGAAACTCAAGCTCGAGCTGTGATTTCGGACAGCTTCTCCTCTAGTGGTGCGACATTATCCTTCGACTTGAAGCTCGAAATAGGTTTGAAGCTCCAGCTCTGTTTTGGACGTTCACTTGGTTTTCGGATCTCAAGCTCGGATTTGAAGCTCGAGACTCATTTTTACTACAGGTTAGACATTGAACCTTAATCTATGTAATGCATTATGTTTATTAGTTGGTATGTATAGTGTGAATGTCTTCATCATGTTGGGTTCATGGAAACTGCGTAGTTGTGTGTTGCATATAGGAAAATTGTGAAGCAATGCACGATAATTTTCTAGGTTATGACTGATTGTGAGTTCTAGGCAACGGGTTGAGAAAGCAGTTGTTGTTATTTGTTGTTTAGAAGATTAGCATTCTCTGAAGTTTTGGTTTAGAACAGATTAAAATTGTGTTTAGAATAGTATATGTTGTATTTATCATAGTCTAATTATGTTTATAATAATGTTTTTATTTTGTTTCCTTGTGCAAAATGATCCATTGAGAATATATTGTTCATTTTTTGAAGGAATGAAAGGAGGTGAGCATTTTGATTCAGTATTTTGGAAAGTGGGAAAAAATGACACACACTAAACATATAAAGGTGGGAAAAGCAAGGCTATTATAGTCTCAGAGTTAATTTCTTACTGTGAATTAGTCCATAAAGTCCATGATATTACAAAGCTGCAGCATCATGATATTCAGATGAAGTACCTCTACAATGTGCGTTGTCCTACCGAGCCGGTTGAGATCGAAGGAGATGATGATGTTTGCTGTTTCATTTGGTGTAATATGAATAGAAGTATTCCTGCTATATCTCTGTGCATATCTTCTAATATCGGAGGCAAAATTGATGATTTTGGGGATAATTTACCAAATATTCAACATAGGGATGACGTGCATAATTTTGTAGAAGGAATGGAAGAATTTCCTGGTCTTGGATTCAGTAGAAACAAAGAGACACTAGAAGACATTGATGGAATAGAGTCACATAACAATAAACCTACTGTTGAATTGTACGATGATGATTTTGATAATCAAACTCATGAGGCAGCCTATGATATATTTAATGACGTAGTCGATGATGCATTCCTTGAGGCAGTTGATTATGCAGTCGAAGATCATAATAATGGTCGAAATAATCAGGCAACAAATACATCCCATTCTTGCCCCAGCAATCCTTCGGTGAATCGTGCAGTCGAGTCCAATGTTAAGTCTGATGGAAGTGTCGAGGTTATGAGAGTTGGTGACATTTTTACGGAGAAGAAGACGTTGCATAAAAGGCTACGCAAGTATGCGGTGAATAAACACTTTCAATTCAAAGTTCTCAAGTCTACCAAAACACTATTTGTGGTTCGATGCTGTGTTGATGAATGCAACTAGTGGATGCGAGCCACTGCAATGAAAGACGTTTGTTTATTTCAGATTAAGAAGTTTCGTGATGTTCATGTCTCGTCTAATTGTCTCACTTTCACTGAGAATCGACAAGCAACAAGCTCATTGATTGGTGACTGCATAAAGTCTAAATACGAGAAAGTTGGTCGAATTTATAGGCCCAATGACGTCATTCAAGATTTTCAGAAGGAAAATGGTGTCAAGTGTAGCTACTGGAAGGGGTGGAAGGCTAGGGAGTGTGCCCTTAATTCTATATATGGTACTGTAGAAGAAGGATATGCTCAGCTGCCAACATTTTGTAACATAATCGAGTCAAAAAATCCAGGTACGTGAAATAGTGCTCCAATTTAAAATTATGCTTAGAATAATTGTCATTCTCATTATAATAGTATTACTTTTGTTTATAACTGTGTAGTTTATCATTAGAGTTGTGTGAAACCTGTTTAGAATAATGTAGATTTTTGTCAAGAATGGTTATAATAGTATTACTTTTGTTTACAACTGTGTAGTTTCCTTTGGAGTTGTGTGAAACATTTTAGAATAATGGATATTTTTGTCAAGAATGGTTATTATAATAGTATTACTTTTGTTTAGAACTGTGTAGTTTCTTTTGGAGTTGTGTGAAATTTGTTTAGAATAATGTAGATTTTTGTCAAGAATGGTTATTAGAAGAGTATTACTTTTGTTTAGAACTGTGTAGTTTCTTTTGGAGTTGTGTGAAACCTGTTTGGAATAATGTAGATTTTTGTCAAGAATTGTTATTAGAATAGTATTACTTTTGTTTAGAACTGTGTAGTTTCTTTTGGAGTTGTGTGAAACCTGTTTAGAATAATGTAGATTTTTGTTAAGAATGATATTACTTTTATTTGTAACTGTGTAGTTTATTTTTGGAGTTGTGTCAAACCTGTTTAGAATTATGTAGATTTTTGTTAAGAATGGTTATTATTATGCTACACAATGGTCTTAGAATGGTCTTATGTTCTTTTGAGATCCGTCTTATTCTCAATGTGTATCAGGTACGATAACTCATATTGAATATGACTCAAAATCGATTAAAATTTTCCTTTTTGGCACTCGGTCCTTGTGTAAGAGGATTTATTATGTGCATTCGGCCTGTACTATATGTTGATGCAACTCATCTTAAGAGCAAGTTTAAGGGGATGCTTTTACTTGCAAATGCCCTTGATGGCAATAACCAAATTTACCCATTGGCCTTCGATATTGGTGATTCGAAAAACGATGCCTTGTGGGGTTGGTTCTTCGAGAAACTACGTGGAGCAATCAGTAGTATACCCAATTTGGCTATTATATCAGACCGAAATAAAAGCATAGAGAATGGCGTAAAGCGTATTTTCCCCAAAGCATTCCATGGGGTCTGCATGTATCACATCGGACAAAATATGAAGGCGAAAAGGTACCCTGAATATGCTATTAATATTTTTTTTAAAGCTGCTAAGTGTTATCGTGTGTTAGAGTTCCAACATGTAATGTGCCAATTGAGGCAATTTGAAGACAGGAAGGTGTATAAGTATTTGGAGGATGCAGGCTTTGAGAGATGGGCCAGGGCATATTGCCCTGTGGATCGTTATATCATCATGACAACTAACATTGCTAACAGCGTAAATGGGGTTCTCAAAGAGGCTCGCTTGTTACCAATAACGAAGCTGATGAAGTACCTAGTTGAAATGCTACAGAGATGGTTTCACGAGCGTAGAACAAAAAGCACTTGCCATGAAAAATGATCTCACAGACTTTCATGAAGAAATCTTGAAAGCTCGACGAGTGAAAGCTAGTCGAATGACAGCTGAACCCATCAGTGTCCATGATTATCATGTTAGGGATGATGATGTTGGAGGGCAAGTGGATTTGCAACGCAAAAGCTTCTCATGCAGGGTATTTGACATTGATCATCTTCCTTGCACCCATGCTTGTGCTGCAATTTCAGCTCAGAATTTATCAACGACGCCTTTGTGCTCAAAGTACTATACGACAGACATGCTTCTGCTGGCCTATGCAGGGCCCATCTACCCTATAGTTAGCATTGATGAGACTGTGGTAGTTGAGGATACTGTTTGTCCGTTACCTCCAGAACGCGTCGTTCGAGTTGGAAGACGAAAAAATATCAGAATACCATCAATAGGTTAGTTTTTCTCAATTTCACATAGTATTTTTAAAATTTGGAATGGTTGTTTATTGTTAGAATAGATCCCATTATATTTGGAATTGGTTTCACAGAATTTTTTAGTTTGTTTTCAATTGACAATCATTTTTATTCACTTTAGAATAGGTTTTATTACGTTTTGAACAGGTTTCATCATGTTTAGAATTAATCCCATTATATTTGGAATCGAGTTCACACAATTTTCAACGTTTTATTCACTCTAGAATACTTTTTATTCAAGTGATAATAGTTTTCACTACGTTTGGAACAAGTTTCTTTCTGTTTAGAATATATCCCATTGTAGGGATTTGGTTTCACACAATTTTGTAGGTTTTATTCAGTTGAGAAGAGTTTTTTCTCAGTTTAGAATAGTTTTCACTACGTTTGGAACAAGTTTCTTTATGTTTAGAATATATCCAATTGTAGGGATTTGCTTTCACACAATTTTTTAGGTTTTATTCAGTTTAGAAGAGTTTTTTCTCAATTTAGAATAGTTTTCATTACGTTTGGAATAGGTGTGAAACTATGATAATTTGACTATTAATCGTTGGCAAATGCACAGGGGAGACACAATCGTCTAGGCATTGTGGCAGGTGCAGGCAACATGGTCACAACCGGCAGACATGTAAAGAGGCCACGCCATTGCATTCAACAAATAAGTATGTCCTCCAGAGGAGATATTTCTTTTCTTTAAGAACATTGACTTTATATTTTGTACCATAATTTCATGACCCATCTACTAAATACTTTTTCAACAGGTAATGAAGGAATACAAATGATGTATGGAGCCGAGGTGTGGCTAGAGTTCGAATGCGTAACACTTCATGTTATTCATTTGGTTAAGACATTATTTCTTTTTTCCGGTACCCAACAATCCCTGTTTGTTTTTGAGAATAAATTCGTACACATTTGTCATACAAGTGTTAGACAATGTCGTTATGTGGATAGGGAAATCCAATGAATGGATATTAACACACTGTTGGATATCATTTGGATAAGGTATGACCCTCTATAAGTATCCAACAAGTAGCCCTCTTCTTTCCTCACCTCCAATCCCCTTGTCCCATAATCTACAATATAAGCATCCCATTCTCAGTTGTAGTTCACTACCCGGGCTACTTGATAAATAATAGCTGGCAATTTTTTGGAGTAGGTGAGGGTGAGACAACCTTCCATGGTATGAGAGTAGAGTGCTGGGATAGAATGTCTGTTCTCCATCTTCTAAATTCTTGTTTCAATCTTTTTGTGCTTCGCGATGGTGGTTCATTGTTCTACCAGAGGCATGGATGGCCATTGTGTTGTGGTCTTGTTGAGTTGAAGGAGGAAGTTGACTACTATGACATGGCGATTAATGGGGCAGCGCATGGACTAGTTCACATGTACATGATCAAACATACGACGTTTTTAAGCGATGATGATGACACACCACGAACACTGAAATCTCATTGTCCGGGATGTCCACATGGTCAATGTTCCCCTGATGCATGTCCCTATGTTATGAAATGAGAGAATTTTATAGGTCTCAAGTGGTAGTGTAAACAAAATTTTTATCATTCAAAACTGAAAGTGAAATATTCCAACCAAAAGAATTAATGTTCTAAACAAAATTAACACTAGTTAGATGTCAAATGTTTCGAACTTGATAAATAATTAATAACTACTGTCATGGACATTATAAATATTCGAAGCCAAATGAACCTCTCTAAACTAAAGAAGACCAATTAAAAACTACAGTAGGATTGTTCTAAACTAAATTAATGAACCACTCTAAACTAAAGAAGACCAATTAAAAACTAGAGTAGGATTGTTCTAAATTAAATTAATGAACCAATCTAAACTAAAGAATACCAATTACAAACTAGAGTAGGATTGTTATAAACTAAATTAATGAACCACTCTAAAAGAAATCATGATCAGCAACCCCATTGGCCCAGCCAATTCTCAATTGCCATTAGTTTCCTGTACTTTTTTCATGTCATTCGCTTTCAGGATTGACAAAGGAATGTCTGCAGATAGTTGCTCTATGACTTTAATGCAGAAAACCCCGCAGTCCGACCTGAAAAATAAATACATTAGTGATGCTTTTTTTGGGAAATATATCTTAAAAGTTATCTGAATGTAATTAATACTCACCCATTTATTTGATGTGGTACGTAGTCTGCCCTCTGAACTTTCCATTTCTCCTCATTTTTTCCTGAAATTATTCCTGCTCGCAGTAATACCTTAGGTAGGAGTGTCCGGAACGGCTCAGTTTCAGAGTTAAAATTTGCAGCTCTAACATGGCTTTTGAGGGAGTCTAACACAATTATTTGTCTATCTTTCATGTCGACCATCAATGCTATCCAGTGGTCTCTGTTGATATTGAATGGAATGTACACTTTATCCAACCCTGACCAGGAGACATTATCCCAAAACCAGAAACCATGTTGTGAAGTCTATTGTCTTTGTCCCAGTGGGCTGGATCGACATTCTTCTGGAACATTGACCATCTGAGAGTCATGTATAACTGGAATAGAAAAAGAACACATCAGTTTATAATACAAACATGAGCATTCCAAACCAAAAAAAAAAGTATTATAAATGAAATAAAGAACTATTTTAAACGAAGTTTTAATTATTCTAAACATACTGACCACAGTCGTAATCAGTATGTAGGAACTTACAGCGAATGTTGTATTCATAATATGGCATTTCTGAGGGAATACGGTGGGGAATTTCGCTTTCCTAATCAGCATGTAGTATATGGACGTATCCAAATGCTGCATAAAAAATTGACATAACTTATTTAAGTTACAAACTAATTAAATGAATAAAAGTAATAGGGAAATAATGTAAAATTGGATGTCCATACCGTGTCACTCAACCAACTCTCCTTGGTCATGAGTTCAGTAAACCATTTTTTGTTCGCCTCACAAGTTGGTAACTGAAATGTATCGTTATCCGTCAAACTTTTGTAAAAAAAATCAAATTCTTCCTCCAACTCAGCAGCCAATTCTCACTCTAGATTGAATTTAGTCGGCAGCTCAGTCGGGGCCTTAGGTCTCTTGGAAATGGGATAAGTGTATGGAGACATGTGATACTTGCTGACCTTCACAACCCTCTTTGGCCCTACTTGCATTGCATCATCAGGTATGGCTGTCTTTCTTAAAAACTCTTTTAACTCGGGATTGGCGATCACATATGATGTATCTACTGATAACAGCTTCAGTGGCGTGTACAGAGTAAGATCAATTGATGGAGTAACATTTTCTACCTTCTCTTCATCTTCTACTTCAACAGTCTCACTTTGGACTACCTTCTCCACATCTCCTGTTTCCACAGTCTCACTTTGGACTACCTTCTCCGTATCTCATGTTTCCACAGTCTCACTTTGGACTACCTTCTCCGCATCTCCTACTTCCACAGTCTCACTTTGGAGGACATTCTCTTCATCTTCTGTTGCTATATTCCCACCTACATTCTCATCAGAAAACTCCACCTCCACACTCTTTATCACCTCTTCCAGTATATCGTCAGCCTCCTTCTTCTTTATCTAGTCCTCCTTCATCACCTTTCTCTTCTTAATTGTTTTTATCCTTCTGAACTCTTCTTGTAGAGTTGGTTCACCTGCTTCAACATAATGTTGTTGAACAAACCTTGGTGATGTCCTCCTTTCAAACATCACACTAGGGTCAGGGGTCCTCTTCTTTGGTGTGGCCTTTGAAGTATATTTTGGATATGCCTTCTTCTCTGTACTCCTCCTCTCCACTACCACATTCTTCACCTTCTTCACATTGGCCACCTTCTTAATCTTCTTCAACTTCTCCACCTTATCGAGATTCTTCGCCTGCTTCTCCGACACAGTATCCTTCTCTTCACCTTTGACAAGAGATTGAATCTCTTTATTCATCTCATCCATTTTCCTCAAGATCATTCTTCCTTTTAGTTCAAGTTTCTTATCCAATCTCTTCTCCAAGGCTGATAAATTCTGAGATATGGTCTTCCGAATTTCATTAACCGAATCACCTTGTAATTTAACATTTCATAAATGAGACTCATCCTCAAAAAAAGAAAAAAATTTAGAACTAAAAACTTCTAAACATAATACGAAAAAATATCAACAGAAGTTAAACTGTTCAAATAGTATATGAAACTGTTGTCAACATAAATAGACTATTATCAACATAAGTTGTACTATGCCAAACATAAAAAAATCTATTATCAACATAAGTGAAAATGTTCCAATCCAAAAAGTAAACTGATCCAATAAAAAAACAAACTGTCCCAAAATAAAATAAAACTATTCTCAATAGATATATAATACTTCTAAACAACTGAAATATAATACTTCTAAACTGAAAGAAACTCTTGCAAAAATTCTACAAAATATGTATAACACATCATATCATTTATACACACCAGCGATACTTCATTTTTTGTGTGTTCTTTGAGACTTTCAGGTTGATGGGTTTGTTTTTTGTGCTTGGAAGCCTTAAAGACTGGCAGCTTTACACTTATGCATACACTGGCATCAATCAAACGTGTGTACTGCTCCTCCATCTCAACCAATGAGGGTAACAGACTTTCATGCACGTCAAACTCATCATTGTCAAGCACATGATCAATTGCAGCAGGCTTGGGGGATACAGTTGGAGACCACTTCAACATCCGTGGATGTTGGTCACCATCCTTCACAGCAAAAGTTTCACCCAATTGTGGGACAGCCTCATAAGCCCATATCTAAAGCAAAATAATGGTATAAATGTCTAATTTCAATAAATATTCTAAACAGGCCCACATTGGTTCTCAACCTACCAAATTAAGTTCTAAATAAAGTAAGTAACTATTCCAAACCAAAACAATATGTTAAAAACTACATTCAGCTTTTCATGGAAAATACGTGAAAGGCATATGGGAACCCTACGAGGCTGTAGAAGTCAATTTTCACCCCCTTCTGCTTGAATTTTTGCGCTCTCCCACGTAAGGCTGTTTGGAGTCCTTCACAAGTTCTTTTGAAACTCAATGTCCCCCATGGGAACTCATTGAATTTTTGCAAGTCCATAACTAAATTCAAGAAGTTAAGGTCGATGGACAGCTTCATCTCCTTACCAAGTAGAACAACCTCAACTAAGTATACCAGAGCCAGCTTCAACTTCATCTCTACCTCCTTGCATCCGATGAACTTCTCTTCCAACTCTTTGCATGATAATAGTGTTTTCCCTTCAAAAAGTGTATCAACAATGCAAAATTGCCCAATTTCTGGTAATCGATCAAATTCCGGCACTGGGAACATGTCAGACCCGTTATTAGGTTGAACTCCCTTATGGAGAATGTCGCTCTCTTTTCACATAGTCTGAAAACCATCTTTCCCTCATACTCATCCCTTGGAGCTTTGACTTGGCGTAGGAGAACTTGGTTTATGATTTGCGGATGGTTTTTTGGTACTTTTATTTGTAGGAACCTCCCAAAACATGAATTGTTAAACTGCTCTAAGCAGTTAAATTTCCCGAGTTCTTCTCTAATGAGGCATGTGGCTTGATACAGTCTGCAGAGAACATTCACCTTAGAAGGGAATCTGTCTGCCTCTCTTATCCTATACTCCATTTAGATGCACTGCAAACAAACAATTAAGTATGCCCAATGTAACGAATTTCAACTCTGAGATGTTATCATTAGAAATTAAAATGATATCCTAAAAAAACCAACGAAAGTGCAAAATAAAACCTAATTTTTCATATACAAAACATTAAAACGTTCCAAATAAAACTTTTACTGTTGTAAACGAACTTGATACTGTTCTAAACGAAAATAAACGGAGTGATCAACAAGCGCAAAACTGTTTACATAAAAACTTCAATGCTTCTAAACAAAACTGTAACTACTCGATGCAACATCTTATTTTGTATCATGCACTCAATTCCAAATTCGTAAAACCTGGGAACTATTTGCATTTCATCAAACCTACAACAGCTAACTTCAATCCATGATGGAATACCCAATATTACCCAAATAAACAGCAAAACCTAACCCATAACCCAAATGACATGATGCACAACAACAAAACCAGTAAACAACCAAAGGACAAGGGACACACACTCATGCATTTCATACCATCAGCAGACACATGATCGTTCTCCTTCCAGTTCTTTCAAAACGAGATCATCAACAACAAAGGAAAGATAGGAAGAACCAGCAAAATAAATGGCTTACCCGTGCGTGCTGGACTGATACAAGTAATGGCAAGACCGCGTGAACAACAAAAGTAACGGGAACTTTCTTTGGGTGCAATGCCGGATTGGTTCTCTGGTTGGGTTGGCGTCGTTCTTCCTTCCTTCGCTCTTCGTGCACCAGTGGTAACTAGTAAGGTAAGTTACGATAAGTTATTTACTTTTTCAAAATTTTAATTAATTAATGCAGCTTAATTGGAGGGAATGAAATAAAGATGGAGAGGGAGGTATATGAGACATCTCCTTAATAAAAAAAGGTTATAAATTAAGTTTTTTGAAAAATGAATTAATTTGCAAAATTTATTTTATTTATGGGTCATTTTGCCAAATTTTCCGGAGCTGTTCCATGTACCTAAAAATAGACGAAAACCACGGGGGTGTTCTTAAATAAAACTCAAGAAGGTTGTGTTGTCTCTCGTGGTCTGGAATTGGGGGAAGGGATATTTCGCGAACAGGGCAGCATCTTTGAGTTCTCCCTCTCCTCCAGCACTCTCTACACAAAACCCCATTTTTTTTCTTCTTCCACTCTCTGTAACTTATTGCCGACAGAACCCTTTAAACACTTCTTATATGGGTTTTCAGTGAACATAGATTTTGGAGACTGCATTGAAAATTTGTACTTTTTCTTCGTATTTTCACTCAAGAGAGAGTGAAACCAGAAGCCAAAGCCGACAAGAGCACTCTAAAAGTGGGCGTTAATGCAAACATCATATCGGTTCCTCTCTCGCCTTCACCACTCTCAGAATTACACTTCCAGTTGTAAACCATCTTCTTTTCCGTCAACCAGCAGTCATGGTCTCAACCTCACTAAGTTTCTTTGGCTAATACAAGAGAAGAACAATGAAGATACTAACACTTTCCAGCCCAATTTTAGGCAAGCATATCGTACTTTTCACTTTGTTGCTTCAGTACAATCTCCATGTTCCTCCAAGCGTTCTGTTTCATCGGATATCATTCAAAGCCAAAATTATCATCGCTATCTATTTCATCGTAGTAAGTTTCTCTCTTCTGTTTTTTTTTTTTTTTTGGTAATTGTTTTGGGTTTTTTGCTGATTGCATACTGTACGAATCAATGATCGATTAGGCTAATTATTGTGAGATATCTGTTGTTCCAGATTTTCTCACTAGGGCTAAACAACTACAGAAGATTGAAATCAATGATCAACACAGGTACATTTCGTGGTTCTTTGTTAGAAATGCAACACATTCACTTCGAAATTATGGAGCAATTTACTGTTTTTTGTTAATATCAATGCTACTGATAGTTGATTATGCCAAAGATTATAGAGCATAAACACTTGGGCAAAGTATCAAGTGCATGTTGGGCTTCTTACAGTGGCTCGTTAAAGGAGCTTCCAGCCGGTTACTGTTTCCAACAAGAAAGTATTTGGCTTATTTATTCTATGAGATACACAAAAGCCCTTACTGTGACACTCGACAATTTTGTATGGTCCATTGGTTTGTTGTCCTGTTAAGAATTTAAGATATTGACAGCAACCAAGTAATCGTGCAGTGCTGGTATCACAAGTTCAAATTGTTGAAGCAGTGTTTCTGCAACTCAGGATAGGGATATGGATTCTCTCCCATTCTAGGCTCCTGCCACTAGAATCATTAAAAAATTTATCTGCCTAAATCCTTTGGATATTAAAAAATTTAATAGAAAATCTTTTAGAATTGTTTGGGATGTTGGGATAATCAGTACCACCACTGCCTTGATGATAGGATTTTAATGATTCCAGATTCTTCATTTAATGTTTTCAGATCCTGAGATATGAAATATGTGATGGAAGGCATGGATTAGGATTAGTGATTTGACATTGATCCTAACGGAAAAAACCTGTGCTGGACAGAACCAGCATTTTTGTTGGTAGCTTGAATGAGGTGAAAAGAAAATCTTTGCTGTACTCACAACTGCAATACACTTTGATATGATCTTCTGGGAAGATGCTTAAGTTGTGGGCTCTTCGATGATTAATGAAGACAATCCTTTCTGTTCGAACTGTTATTGTGGTGGAAAAAGTATCTTTCTTTTACTTGAATCTGGATCTGGATGACACCTTTATATGTGCAGTAACCTTTGGTGCTGTCACTGTGAAATCCTGCTTATGTTAGGTTTATGGATTTTGTGTCTGCTACTTGCATCTTCTGTTGAGTAATATACAACATCTCAAATTTTTTTCTCGCTTAACAAGTATTAATGCTTGTTCAATGTAAAGTTATAAACTTGTACGAAGAATAGTTCAAATCGTTAGTGATCATTCCAATTCTTGTTAGCTTAGGTTTTGAATGAGAGTAGTAAGAGACTTGGAGAGTAGGGAATAAAATTTTCCTAGTATCTGCTACAGTATTGAAGTCTACTTCATTTGTTGTATGTTCTATGCAAAAAAGATAATAATAATAATAATGTATGTCACATATAATGGAAGAAAAGACTTGGATGACTATTAAGCGGGAGAAATTAGTACCTCTCAGCTCCTTATGTTTATGTTCTATAGCCAGTGCTTGTGATGTGTCTCTATTTTTTTCCCGTTTCCTTTTTATGCTAACTTTTATGTTCAAAGCGCAAAAAAGTAGTTTGACGATCTTTATACTGATCTTAATAGTTTGAAATATTAAATAAAATCACCATTCTTGTTATGATTGTCATTATTCTGTTCTCTTGACTTCTGCCGTATTTTCTGTGCTAGTCAACGAGCAGTTACAACTGCATTGTGGTGCAACTTCCTTGTCTTTTCTCTTAAGTTTGGCGTTTGGTTATCAACATCTAGCCATGTCATGCTGGCTGAGGTTGTGCACTCAGTGGCGGATTTCGCAAATCAGGTGAGGATTTTTGATGTTGTTCATCTGCTTTCTAGTTCAAAAGCCTCAAATTTCAAGTTTGGTTCATTTTTGTTGCTTATTTACATTTAAAAAACTTTATCATGTTGGTACTGCAGGTGCTTCTTGCATATGGTCTGAGTAGCTCAAGACGTGCTCCAGATGCTATTCATCCGTGAGTTTTAAATAAGCCATCCTTAGCCATCAATAATAGTGTTATCATCATAGGATCAAGACACCATGCTTGGGATTCAGATTTAGGTTTTTGTGCTATATTTTGGAAAGATCCTCACGAGACGTCTTTTTGGTGAATTTTCTCTCAAGTTATGAATCAATCATCCAGAGATTTGTTTGTAGAATGAACTGGGCTGTCTTTTAGTTACTTGTAAAAGAGATAAAGTTAGTAATTACATTAATTTCACCTCTTCAGTTGCGACTGAATGTGGCAAAAGGTAGCTTTTTGATATTATTAAATGGTTTATGATATTCCTTTTCTTTCGTGAATGTGCTAAATGATTCTTTTATGTTTGACAGTTATGGCTATTCCAAGGAAAGATTTGTCTGGTCCTTGATATCTGCTGTTGGAATCTTTTGTCTTGGCTCTGGTGCTACAATTGTTCATGGAGTTCAGAACTTGTGGACTTCAATGGTAATGGAATGTATCCTCAAAGGAAAATTGATTAATTTAAGACCCCAATCTCATTCATTTTAAAAAATTTATCCTTGATTTATAATTGTTACTCTGTTTAAATTTAACTGAGATTTCTTTTGCTTGCACTTTTTTTCATCAGCCCCCTGAAAATATGCAATATGCAGCTTTGGTGATTGGTGGCTCATTTATTATTGAAGGTATCACTAACTGGAGAGTGATTTTGAGCTAATAGTTTCACCCAAGCATGTAACGGGTTTAAATTTCTCTGGTAGCGTTTTCCCTTACGAAGTAGTTTGTGTTTTCATTAGGTGCTTCTCTTCTTGTCGCCATACAAGCTGTGAAGAAAGGTGCAGATGCAGAGGGAATGAAATTCAGAGACTATGTATGGCGTGGTCATGATCCCACATCTGTTGCAGTTATGACAGAGGTAATGTTCATTATTTTCTTGTACTTTTTTCTAAATAATGGAACTAGCTGCACTTGTTTCAAGTAGATGTTTGAGAATTGTTTCAATTGCACTTCAATTTAAGTGTTGAGCAGTAGTGGAGTCTGATAGTAACTGGAAAAACAACAAACAAAATGAAAAGGGGAGGTGGGAAACACTAGACGTTGGCTGAACGTAGGTTATTTAGAGCTTGTGGGGCATCATTGTGTTTTTGCGCTTTCTGTCTGTTTCTAAGGAAAAGAACATAGAACTTGTTTGGTAGAAGATATTTTCTTAGAAGGCTAACAATCCAGTAACACCCCCTTTGTTATTTGCTTAAAGTAGACGAACCCGGCTACCTTTTCAATTTTTACCGATACACTCCTTGTGTTTTCACAAAAGTCCCTATGACTCTTCTATTGGTATTTCTATCAACGATCTAAGTCATATGACTTCCATTTTCTATACCTAAAATTCCCATTTTCTATTCTCTCTTCCATCGTTTTGCAGAATGCCAGATAGAATTTGATTCCCTCTCTCTAGAAATGCTTCACCCCAAATCAGTAGTCCTCATATCAGAAAAGTCACTTTGTCTTTTATTAGAAGATCACATCGTTTTGTTGATTTGAGTGAAAAATAGGAGGCAATTTGAGAGAAAGAGATACTTAAAGAGGGGCTAAAGCCTATTGCAGGGATAAAATTAAGGATACTGGTGCAATCTTAATTGCAAGACTAGCATAAGTGGTGTAATTGGGTCATTTGTGAAAACTCAGGGTGTTTTTGTCATAATTGAAAACATCGGACCTGTCTGGTTTAGTTAGAAAACACAAGGGATAAGTCCAAGACTAGTCTTTGGGGATATGAGCTGCAGACATTGTGAATTAATTCGAGCCATGCTCCTCTAATCTGTGGACTGGGAATTTGGTGAATCCTTTTTATGGTTCATCCTGCCTGTCCCAACTGGTCCCACTGCGGGAGTCTTGTGCATGAGAGTTGCTTACCTTTTACCTTTCGAACTCATGGTTAATTAAGAATGCTTGGCCAGAGAAGGCAGGTTTTGTTCATTGCTTAACTGGCCGAATTGCCTTTTCGCTTCC
Organism: Euonymus europaeus; assembly: GCA_963580455.1. NCBI lineage: Eukaryota > Viridiplantae > Streptophyta > Magnoliopsida > Celastrales > Celastraceae > Euonymus > Euonymus europaeus. The sequence continues at coordinate 19,399,828 of OY756968.1, read as the reverse complement.
ATTCTGTTGACTGCACTCTTCGGTTGTTTTTTTTTTGTGAAATTATTAGTTAAAGATGCGATATATTTGCACATTATATCATTTGCAACTAGTGCTTTTATTTTAATTCTATAGTCATGGATATCCATACATGTTTGCCTTTATGTTTATAAATTAATATGCAGGATGGCGCTGCAGTAACTGGGCTGGTCATTGCTGGAGCATCACTGGTTGCTGTCAGTATCACAGGGAACGCAATATACGATCCTATAGGCTCAATTATTGTTGGCAACCTGCTTGGAATGGTTTGTAGTTCGTCTCACCTGTCAAGTTTAATAGCAGTAATTTAAAATTTTGGGGTTACTTTATTGTCCTCACATAATGCTATTGTTATAAATGTTAACCCAATGTGTGCCTGCTAACTAAGATCAGATGTGTTGACAACTGGAAGCTGTGAAGTTCTTTTGTCTTAAAATATGGCATGGTTCAGTCCATCTAATATTAGAACTTTTGGGTTTTTCTTATCCTTGGATTTGATCAGGCAGTTTCTGTATTCACAAAATATCTTGTGTGTCCTACGCAACAAAGTATTAAAAAATTCAATTATCAGATGTTAAGAAGAGAATATGGAAGTTAAAAAATACATGGAAGAAAGAAATAAAGGCCAGTGATGATATAGGGTTATTGTAGAGAGTAGTTTTATACTGGAGCTAATAGTGAAAGAATCTAATTGTTGGACTCCAAAAATAACCCTCATTGTCGATTCTTTAGCTGAACTTGAAACATTTGGGATGAAGGATTTTATATTCATATTGAAATACCCTTTGCAAAAGTATGACCAAGTGGTAGAGTCGTAGGGTGCAATATAGAAGTCACATATTGAATTCCCGAAAACAACCTCTACAAATATAATGTGGGGGTAAGATCCATTCTGTCTGTTCCCAACCTCCCCCACTGCGGGAGCCTTGTGGACGGGAGTTGTTTATCTTTTTTATTGATGACCTATTTTGTTTACTAATAAGATTGCAAGTTTCATTGGTTCATTTTCATATGCCTTTTGGAGGTCAGGAAGAACCGAACCCAATACCTTGTAGGTCGGTCCTGATGCGTATTTGTCACAATCAGAAATTTGAATATTTTAATTAACATTTCTCTCATAGATGGGTATGACCGAATTGCTATTTCATTTAGTGTGAAGGTTTTTTTAACTTTAAAAATATTGAGGTTCGACATGACTTATTTTGCATAATTAATTTTCATTTATATGTGTTACTTTGAAAGAGATCTAGTGTTTTCAACAGAATGAGAACTATCTATTGACATTGTCATATAGGTATGATGTTAATAGCAATTTGTGTTTTAATTTTGACAAAGTACATATTGGAAAGTTTGAATGAACGAAATAATGAACTTAGTTATGCTAATAGTAGAACATGCGTTCATTGTCAATAATTAAGTTAAAGGACAAGAATAGGTTCCAGCCAGCCATGGTTAAAGCTCTCTTATCTAACCCCGCTTGGGGAATATATGGTTAAGTAGTATTAAATACTTTGAAAAATTATCTTTCTACAAGGACATTTTTTCTTGAGGGCTTGGGGGTTATGTAAAGATGCTCATAGCATTTCCTGCATCCCCAAGTCATTTGGATTTATATAAAACTGGAGTAAAATTCAAAGTAGGATATGGACCGTACGGTGAAAGAATAAAGCCATGATTGTGGCAGAACCCATAGAGCTTTAAGACACACTCAATATAGTAAATTATAATGTAGGGTAAGCCTTGTTGGCTAATAATTTGATACTCAGGAATGTATGTCCCCAGTTTGCGCTGCAAGAACAGCTGCTGACTCACTGAGCACTGTGGTCCAAAACTAATATAGCTGACCTAGCATTGCCTTACGTGATATCCCTTCTTCCTTACAAAATGACAATAGGAGGTGAATGAAATAAAATATTGCCTGCTACTTGTTCAAGAACCTTTAAATTTTGTAAGTTGTGGTAAACAGAATATTCTATATGGGAAAACTAATAGTTGAGAGAAAGATACAGGTAATCAGTTGCATCTAGAACAACTTCATGAAATAAGAGCTCGGCTAATGAAGTCGATTTCACATAGAAATACTGTATGTTTATGTTTGTCAAATTCTTTTGATGTCAAACATTAAACGACACTTTTTTGGGGTAATGGTGTTTCTGTGCTTTGCTTTCATCCCCTTGATCTCTTACTTAACACAACTTATGCGTTTAGAGTTTTATTTGGCACCTTTTCTGAAGATTCATGGATGAACTAGAGTATTGTGTCAATATAGAAATTCTGTTATTTTAATGAGGCAGAGAGAGGTTGGGATACTTTCTGGTTTGCAGAATTTGAGAGCATTTATGTTTTGGTTTTACCCAGTTGTGAATATATCGAAAAACATTGAGATTTTCAGGTGGCTATATTTCTTATTCAAAGGAATCGGCATGCTCTGATTGGAAGGGCTATGGATGACCATGATACACAGAAGGTTCTTCGTTTCTTGAAAAGTGACCCGGTACAACTCTCGAGAGCAATCTGATCTCAATGGTTGGCATCATTCTCATGAATTTGAAAAGCATGTACTTTCTCTTTTAGGTTGTAGATGCCGTATATGATTGCAAGAGTGAGGTGATTGGACCGGGATTCTTCCGATTTAAAGCGGAAATAGGTGAAATTTTCTGGTCGCGTTTCAATAATTTTTGCTCATAATTTTCAAATATTATTTTGCTAGGCATATTTACTGGGTTAAGGTAGTATTCCGTTGCATAACCAGTATATTTAATAACCATAAAATTGACAGAGTTTGACTAGAATATACATGAATGAAATGACATGTTAAACTTATTTTATGTTATGATTCACGTATTTAAAACAGTTGCATAGAAATGAGCGTGCTGGTTTGGAACTTGTTTCCAAGCAATTCTTGAGAGTTGAATTCACTATGTGTTGGAGGTTATTAGTCTGTGATCAAATTTCAATTAATCATTTATTAGTAGATGTTAGCATATAACCTCCTGTTGTGTACTTGTATGTGGCAGATTTTAATGGAGAGGTGGTTGTGCAAAATTATCTAAACAGAACTGGGCGTGATGAGTGGTCCAGACAGGTAATCATGTATAGTATATTTTTGTTATGTTTAATGATTTATTATGAGGTATCTGTAAATTTTCGTCAGTATTGTTTTCCTAAACAGAACTGGGAGTGACAGGCCTTACCTTTGTATGTACTCTTATAGTCTTATTATTATTATTATTATTATTATTATTATTTTTTATAATGATACTTTAAAAGTTTTTTCTTTTACTTTTTAAACTTTTGTATTCAAAAAGTTAAGTTGGAAAGGATTATGCCTAGTCCTACGGAGATTGGAGAATATAATGTTTCCCTATTATTTTCCTCTTTTAAAAACGAAAGGCGAAAAACAAAAATATTTGCATGCCAAGTTTTTCTATTGACTATAATTGTCTCCTCGCATGACTAATTGAAATCATATATACAGTTTCGGGAAGCTGCGAAGGAGAAGGATGATGCCGCACTTTTAAACGTTATGTCAGACTATGGTATGAACTGTGATTTATTTTGCCATCTTTATCCCTAGTTGTGCTTGCAACACTCAGAGAGATGCATTTCTGTGACAGGTGAGGAAGTGGTCACAGCTTTAGGAAGTGAGGTTGATAGGCTGGAAAAAGAGATTCAGGAGCTTGTTCCTGGCATAAGGCACGTTGATATCGAGGCACACAATCCCGCAGGCCTCTCACCTTGATTTACGTTTTGCGAGCATTAGCAAAAGCGTTGGTTTATGGATTGTCATAGGTTCAACTTTAGTAACTGAAAATGTGAGTGGGGCATCAAACAGGGATTGTCGATTCTTGCCTGAAACCAGGATTGGATATGATAGATATGAGAATGTTGATAGTATGATCCCAAACTCGTAAAAGCGATTGCTTGAGCTTGTATTATAGAATATAGACATTCAACTGGGAACGGAAATTTTGAGTGATAATTTTTCTTTGGACATGAGAATTAGAATGCATTTTCAACTACTTTTCTCAGGCATTGATGCCGATTTTGGCCCCTGCGTGCTTATAAACAAGCGGCAATTTGAATTTGATGGAAGTCCTACTGTTTGGTCCTTTTGTTGCTGTGACATTCGCCCGCTGTATATGGCAGCCATTTTGTGTGTTATAGTCCTGCATTTAGAAGTCTACTATTACGGTTTTTGGATTATTTTTAGAGAATTTTCTTTTAAATGCGACTTATTTTCCAGGTCCATGGCAAACATGTTTTGGTAACTTTATCCTTAAATTTTGCAAGAGTCAAACGCGCCAAGGGAGGACGAAGCTCATTAGTTGGGTGAAGTTAGTCAAGCACATGAAAAATTCCTTCCTTCTGTATAATTATTTTTAAACCCTGCATTAGTAGTTACAGCACCTCCAATAGTTTCTCTTTACCTTTTATTGTCTCACGGATTTGTTGAATATTATGGGTTGTAACAAACTTAGGATGAACTAATTCTTTTTGCTTAGGCGTACAATGTAGCCTATTCGTGATAATCCAAACTCTTTGAATTGTGTTATTAATTTTCTTATGCATCATTGTTGAGCTTACATCATTGTTCTTAACGCTTTTAAGTACTTGATCACTAGTAGAGTGATTGTATATGTTGAGATCGAGAGATGACGCAAATATCTTAAATTGATGTTGTATGTCATGAATTGAACGAAAGACAGAGATGGTCAATGCGATTTGTGTGATTTGGTAGGAAATACAATTGAACTTAATGTGCTTGCCTACCTTTAAACTCCTATAGAGATTTGTGGGTTATCGTATGTTAGGTAATTGTGATTTCTTGAGAAAGATAATTGGATAGCTTAAGTATATTTTGTCATCAACATGGATAATAAAAAATTAATAAAATGGTTTGAGATTTGGTTTGGATTGGATGGGTTCGAATGTCTTAGTATTCTTCTCAGCTTGATTATTCGATTTGGTTATTTACAATTTACTTATTTTAATTCTGCTTAGTTTAATTTCACAAAATCAACCAATACTTGACTGTTCAAACAAACTAGAACTCAGTTCTTGATAGTTAGATGTTCTTGATAGTTAGATAGTCTCCATAGGATCAACACTTTATCACTATATACTTGAGTGATTCATACACTTGCAAATTTTCTTAACAAATTTTTGGTGTCATTCCCAAGGATTGTTTAATCCTATTGATATTAATAGCAACTAGTTCTAGATTGCTTAGAATTTTAATTATTTTTAGTACAGTTGAACTTGCTTGTTCTCTTCTTACTTTTCAGGTGTCTCGCACTTCGTATGAGACACTCAAAAGGCGTGGACTGTGTGCTTTTCGATATAAAGATTGAACAAAATTTTGGCCTTTGAATAAAGAAAATCAAAGGATTTCTACAAGTATAGCCATGGAAAATCTAGTCGTGGAATGTTATTTCTAACTAGAACAACTATGAGTATTCGCCGACCAACTATTCAAGCCAACAACTCAATGCAACGCCTTTCGTGGTGGATGTACGTATTAGGGCAATCCTGATATTCACAAACATTGAATATAGGAAGATGTTCCTAGCGATGACGAATGAGATGAAGGTTGGTTGGCTGCCTCTAGGGTCTTCAGACTCTTGGTAGGTCTTCCAGTGGTATGTTTTAAGGCTCCCTATTGAGTTTTTCCTTGTGTTAAAATAATTTACTATGGTATGTTTTCTTATGTAAAAGTTCAATAACTACGACATTGTTATCTTTTTATCTGTACGAGGAGTTTGGAGGTCATTGTATCTATATTTGTAGACATTGTTTTATCTCTAACTGAACTATGTTAATTTATTGAATTATGTTGTTTGACCCAACTCTGACGAATCTCGTCCAAATCTAACGAAGAGGGTTTATCTTTCTTTATAATTTCTCTAATTTTTCTTTCTTTATAATTTTAATTTTTCTTCTTTGTACAGAACAAATCTAGATCTCTCCAACAACTAATTAACCTGAAAAAATATAGAACAATTTTAATTTTCACATTGCTTTGGTAGGCTTCAATACGACAGTCGATCTCTAACTCCGAGTCTGATTTCCTCCCAACCTCCTGATAACTCCTTCTATGTTGACACTGCTCTGCTGAATCTCGCATGCCAGCCGCGAAGATGGCTTTATGCTGCCACAACCATAACCATGTCATCCCTTCAACCCAAGATAAAACCATTCAATCATGGATCGAGAAAACCACATATACCATCATAAGCTATGCGGATTCGCAATCAAAATGCTACTCTATTTCTTGTCGCCTAATTTTTGTTTGTTGCGACTTGAGATCATTTTTAAAGTAAAACTTGTTAAAATAATTTTTGAAGTAAAAAATAAAAGTTAGATCCTTATCATCGAAATTGTCACGTCAAATCATTCACATGATCAAAATCATTCAATGTCAATTTCGATCATCAGAAAATTGGACCGAAGTGATTCAATTGTTTATAATTGAAACATCGACCCACGTTTAGTTGATAATGAGTTTAAGATGAGTTAAGCATGTGCTTACTGAAATGAGAGAATAGAAAGGGGTAAATGAATTTAAAGATAAAATTTTGTATGTTTGATTGAATGTGAAAATAAGCATGAGTTTTGGTTTGAATAGACCGTATTACCTTTTTGGGATAAGTTTCAAAATGACCCCTCTACTTTAACGAATGGACCACTTAAGCCCTTGTACTTTAAAACGGACCAAACAAACCCTTCTACTTATCAAATGAGGTCACGTTAGCCCCTCAACGAATTTTCCATCCAAAATTGCTGACTTGACTGTTAAGTGGTGACGTGGATATTATTTTCTAAAAAAAATAATGACGTGGAAAAAAGAAAAATACACGCCAATCAAAGGAGGTCACGTGTCCGGAAGAAATCGAAACTACAATATAACAGCAATATTTCGTTCCATTTAATTGATCTAAAAAGGTCATTGAAGCCGTTGTACTTCTATATGAAGGCCAAATAAGCCCCTGTACTTCAATGAAATGGCTCAAATAAGCCCCTGTCACGAAATCTGATTATCATGCTCTCTTGACAGAATTAAAACCTCATCTTGAACAACATAAATCAAAGTCCAAAAAATATGACACCACTACAAACAATGCATAAATCAGCCTACATCCATAATGTTAGAATACCAAAAGGGTATTATCGTCTTTGTACATGTATATAGTTATAGTTTAGGTCAAATATGTGTGGTGTTGTAACAATGATTAGTAGAAGAGATATGTGATTAAGCTGAGTTAACATGGTATCGGAGCACCGGTGACGGCGTGTGTTCCGTTCGATCTTTCCGGCGACCGATCGGGCTTCTGGTTCCGATCGCGGCGACCGATCGTGCTTGCGCTTCCGATCGCGCCTCTCCTTCTCCTTTCTGAGTTCCAGTCGCGCGAGGGGTGTCGCGTGTTTCACCCGAGTGTTTCTGGGTGTCTTTCCAGCGCTGTTCCACTCCGGCACAGCTCCCTTCTCCATTCCGGCAAGGGTTTCAGTTGTTTCTGGCGTCGTGTGCTAACTGGTTCCCTGTTTCTCCTCTGTGGTTCCCTGTTTCTCCTCCGACAGTGGTGTTCATCCGAGCCCAGGCCTTAACCCAGCATTTCCGGCGAGATTCTTGTTGCTGGTCCCTTTCACTGCCGTGGCTTCTTGGTTTTCCTGTCGTGGCTTCTTGGTTGCTGTCCCTGTTTGGTTGTGGTGGTTTTGACCTTTGGTTTTTTGGTAGTTATTTGGTGTGTTGCATCTCTGATTTTGTGCTGTGGGTGGCTTCAAATATTGTGTTTAATTGGTGACCAGTTTCATTAGTTTGTGATCATGGCTGAATCGGGTGACAGAAAATCCACTACTGAAATTGTTGCCACTTCTACTCGTATTACGGATCGAAAATTGGATGGTACTAATTATCATCAGTGGAGGCGTATTATCAGAAGGTATCTTTCCGGCATTGATATGGAGAGACACCTGACTGATGACCCTCCGACGGAACCAACAGCAAAGGCTCACTGGTTGAAGGATGATGACAAGCTCTATAATTTGATTCAGAATACTATTGACCATTCCGTGGATGATATGGTGGGTCACTGTGACTCTATCAAGGAATTGTGGGAGTATTTGGACTCCTTGTATGCTAGTAAGAAGAACTTATCTCATGTTCATGAGTTGCTATCTGGTTTGTATCGGGCAGACCAACAGGGGCGCACTTTGGTCGAGTATTATACTACTTTTAAGAAGATGTTTGAGGAGATGAAAACCTTATACCCTATTACTGCTGATGTCAAGAAGATGCAGGAACAACAGGAGGAAATTATTGTTCAGTGCTTCCTTGCTGGTTTGGACTCTAATTATGATGTGCCTCGATCTCAGCTACTTACTGATACAACTCTTCCTTCACTAGCTGAGGCCTTCTCTCGTTTGCGCATGGTCTGTAAGGATTCTGATAAAGAGTCTACTGGAGGGTTATCCCTTAGTAGAGAGGCTTCTGCCTTAATTGGATGGACTCCATCCACTGGTAGTACTCGAGGTGGTCGTAATGGGGGTAGTAGTCGCAGTGGTCGCGGTGGTGGTCGTGACGGAGGAGGTCGTGGTGGTCCTAGGGTGTGTTTTCACTGTGGAGAGCAGGGTCATCTGAAAAGAATTGTTGGAAGTTGCATGGGAAACCAAATGCTCCTCCAAGGTTTGCTAATGTGACCACTCATGATGGCCTGTTACCTACTCCTAGTGGAGGGTCCAGCTCAAATGGCTCGATTCTCATTTCTGCGGATGAGTATGCTCGTTTTGCTCAGTATCAAGCCACCCAGATTTCTTCTCCTGGTGCAGGTCTAGTTCAGTCAGGTAATCCAACTGCATGTCTCACTTCATCTTCACCTAATTGGGTCATTGATTCTGGCGCCACAGATCACATGACTAGCGATACAGGTATCCTCTCATCCTTTCAACATTCTCCCATGTTTCCTAGTGTCACACTAGCAGATGGTTCTACAGTTCCTATTATTGGTCGTGGCAATGTGTCTCCTACTTCTTCTTTATCTCTTACATATGTTCTCTGTTTACCTCATTTTCCGTTAAATTTAATGTCAGTTAGCAAAATTACTCGTGCCTTACATTGTTCTGTTCATTTTTTCCCTGATTCTTGTGTGTTTCAGGATCTTGGGACGAAGGAGATTATTGGTAGAGTTCGTGAATCCAATGGTCTGTACGTTCTTGTTGTTGATTCCCCACCAGTGTCACACTCACTTGCTTCCATGAGTACCATCTCTGCTTATCAGTTGCATTGTCAATTTGGCCATCCATCTTTGACTGTGTTAAAGCGCCTTTGTCCTAGTCTGTCTTCTTTGTCCACGTTGGAATGTGAGGCATGTCAGTTTGCCAAGCATCATCGTGTGTCTTATCTTCCTCGAGTCAATAAATGGGCTGCGTCCCCTTTTGAGTTAGTTCATTCGGATATTTGGGGTCCTTGTCCTGTCGTTTCTAAATTTGGGTTTCGCTACTTTGTTACTTTTGTTGATGATTTTTCCAGAGTCACCTGGTTATATTTAATGAAAAATCGTGTTGAGTTATATTCTATCTTTTGTGCCTTTTATGCAGAGATTAAAACACAACATCATACTTCCATTCGTATTTTGCAGAGTGATAATGCTAAAGAGTACTTTTCACATTCTCTTTCTGATTTTCTTGTTAAAAATGGCATTGTCCACCAATCTTCATGTGTAGTCACTCCTCAACAAAATGGAGTGGCCGAAAGAAAAAATCGTCACATAATGGAAATTGCACGGGCTTTATTGTTTCACATGAATGTTTCCAAAGTTTTTTGGGCAGATGCTGTTCATACTGCTTGTTATTTGATCAATCGCATGCCCTCGTCCATTCTTCGTGGTGCTATTCCTTACTCTGCTTTGTTTCCTTCTCGTCCTCTCTTTTCTATTCCCCCTCGTGTCTTTGGTTATGTTTGTTTTGTGCAGGATGTCCGTCCCCAAGTATCGAAACTCGATCCCTGTTCTCTGAAATGTCTCTTTTTAGGGTATTCTCGTACTCAAAAAGGTTATCGCTGTTTTTCTCCTGCTCTTGGTCGCTATTTGGTTTCTGCAGATGTTACTTTCTTTGAATCTACCACCTTCGTTCATGATTCTTCTCCTCCTGTGTTTGTTCCTGCATATGAATTTCTTGTCTATCGTACACTTCCTTCCTCTAGTTCTCCTGACATTTCTCGCCCTCCTATCACTAAGGTATTTTCTAGACATACTTCTTTTCCTCCTACGGTGGACTCTCCAGTGACACCACTGCCAGACCCGGATGCTCTACCTCCACCTACTTCTTCGTCTCTGGATCCGAGTCTCTCTTCCCCTGCATCCAGTCTGGACCTTCCTATTGCTCTTCGCAAAGGTAAACGTTCTTGTACTTATCCTCTCTCATCCTTTGTGTCTTATCACAGTTTATCTCTTACCTCTCAATCTATTGTTTCTTCTCTTGATTCTATATCTCTTCCTAAGTCTGTATCCGAAGCTCTTTCACATTGTGGGTGGCGAAAAGCTATGCAAGATGAAATGGCTGCTCTTGAGGAAAATGCTACTTGGCGGCTTGTTCCCTTACCGATGGGTAAAGGAGCTATTGGTTGCAAGTGGGTATTCACTATTAAAGTGAATCCGGATGGCTCTGTGGCTCGTCTCAAAGCTCGGTTAGTTGCCAAAGGTTATGCTTAGACCTATGGTATTGATTATTTTGAGACTTTTTCTCCTGTGGCTAAGATGGCATCTATTCGGCTATTTCTTTCTCTAGTCGCCACCTATCATTGGCCTCTGTATCAATTGGACATTAAAAATGCTTTCCTTCATGGTGCTTTATCTAAGGAGGTTTACATGGAGCAACCACCTGGTTTTGTTGCTCAGGGGGAGTTCAGAAAGGTGTGTTTTCTGCAAAAATCATTGTATGGGCTGAAACAGTCTCCTCGTGCATGGTTTGGACGATTCAGTGAAGTAGTATTTGAGTTTGGGCTATGGCGGAGTGCTCATGATCATTCAGTTTTTTATCGTATCTCCACACATGGGTGCATTCTTCTGGTAGTCTATGTTGATGATATTGTGATTACTGGGAGTGATAGTGTGGGCATTACTGCTTAAAAATCCTTCCTTCACACTCGCTTTCAGACAAAAGATCTTGGGTGTCTTCGCTACTTCTTGGGAATTGAGGTATTTCGGAGTAAGAAATGTATATTTCTGTCTCAGAGAAAATATGTTCTAGATATACTTAAAGAGACGGGCTTGACTGCAGCCAAACCATGTGATGCCCCCATGATACCTAATGTGAAACTCACAAATGAAGATGGAGATTTATTTCCTGATCCTGAACGCTATAGGCGATTGGTTGGGAAACTTAATTATTTGACTGTGACGCGTCCTGATATTGCTTTTTCTGTGAGTGTGGTCAGTCAATTCATGTCTTCTCCTAGGATGTCTCATTGGGATGCTGTTGTTCATATACTAAAGTATCTCAAGAGTGCTCCAGGTCGTGGTATTGTTTATGGCGATCACGGGCATAGTAAAATAGAAGGATTTTGTGACGCTGATTGGGCAGGTTGCCCAAAAATCGGAGGTCTACCACAGGGTATTGTATCTTTATTGGCGGGAATTTGATATCTTGGAAGAGTAAGAAGCAAAGTGTGGTAGCCAGGTCGAGTGCAGAGTCTGAATATAGAGCAATGGCTCACTCTACATGTGAAATTATGTGGGTACATCACTTACTTCGGGAGATTGGTATAACAGACTCAACTCCTATACAGTTGTGGTGTGATAATCAGGCAGCTATCCATATAGCGTCTAATCCTGTGTTTCATGAACGAACAAAACTTATTGAGGTTGATTGTCATTTCGTTCGTGAGAAGCTACAAAAAGGGTTGATTTGTGTCAACCATATTAAAACTGGAGATCAAATAGCAGATATATTTACTAAAGCTCTTGCAGGGAGTCGAGTTACTTATATTTGTAACAAGTTGGGCATGATTAATATCTATGCTCCAACTTGAGGGGGAGTGTTAGAATACCAAAAGGGTATTATCGTCTTTGTACATGTATATAGTTATAGTTTAGGTCAAATATGTGTGGTGTTGTAACAATGATTAGTAGAAGAGATATGTGATTAAGCTGAGTTAACACATAAGAACACAAATTAAGGTCCCGAGTCACTTCATTATTACAAACCATCATAAAAAAGCATCCATAAAATCCAAGATAAATCAAGGTCTCTAATCACTCCATCATCAATAAACATCCATAAAATTCAGCATAACAATAGCAAACATGATGAACAAAATGCAATACTATGGTTTAGGATGACTCTTGTCTTTGGATCCCGTATTTGATTTTTGACTTCCACGATCGATGACCCTTGAGATGGAAGTTCCAGGCTACAAAAAAAATACCATAATCAGATTATTTCAAGCAATAATTAATGGAGACTAAAAATTTTTGGCAAAAATGAAGCATGCTCAATCTTACTAGAACTAATAAGATCAAGTACAGAGAACTTCAATTGACAATCACAAGTTTGATGGAGAAAACTATCATAATCCTATGTTTTCACAAAATATAAGATCCATTTCATGGTTACTGATGCCTACATAACATGAAATTTCTGAATGATGGAATTTATTGCAACAATAAAGCTCCATTCTAGGAATGCTCATGCAATTCATTGTACGACCAATATCATATATCATCCAAGAACTGAAAACTGTGTCTCAAAAATAGTCAAGCTCTCTTTTAAGAAGAGAGATTTCCATTGCAAGAGAGTTGAAAGGAGTATCTACAGCAAAATTGAAATCCCTAGATCAAAATCTCTGACAAAATCGACAATCCTAACATATCCAAAAGCCCTAGATCAAAATCCCTAACAAAATCAAAATCCCTAGATCGTTGGTCCTTCTCTCAAATGATGGAAATCCAGAAATCAACACACATTACACAAACAAAATCACTAATCGAGTATACATACCTGGTTGAAGATATCAACAGTGAGCGGCGACAACTCTCTTGGTGGTTGTGAGCTGTTGCGGTGGCAACTCTCTTGGTGGTTGTGAGGGTAGATGCAAAGGATGAGTAAGCCAATTTTAGGGTTGAAATGAAAGGGTGCCACCGTGTGTTATCTTTTTTTCCATGTCATTAAGTTCATTTTAACATATGAAAATCCATGTCAACACTTAACAGCCAAGTTAGCATTTTTGGACGGAAAAAACATGTAAGGGCTAACGTGAGCTGTTTTAGCAAGTACAAGGGTTTCTTTGGTCCGTTTCAAAGTATAGGGGCTTAAGTGGTCCAAAATTGAAAGTATAGGAGCCATTTCGAAACTTGTCCCAATAATAAATTAACAATTTTATATGAACCAAATAAACGAATGAGTTTTGAAAAAATTCATTCTCTTGTCTCACTTGCTAATCTCCCCTACCAAACGTGTCACAACCCAATTGAGGGCACGTGACTGGCATATGACCTCAATGGACCCAAGAGCCCACAAAGACCAAGCAAGCTTGATAATAGACAACAAAACATGGAAAATGGATTTAAAATCTAAACTCACATACACATATATAAAACTATCATAATATGAGCTCATGCCTGTAAATACCAAAATATCCTAAATGTAGTTAACAGAGCATCTTATATAGTAATGTAAATAAATCAGTAGATATAGAACAATATGTAATAACACTCTCACTATAAGTGTTAGGTTCACAAGAATAACAAAATGATCTGACGAGCTAGAGGTAGTTCTTGTCCTGTCGGATCAACTATAGCTAAAAAGTTCCAACAAATGAGGAGTGAGTCACAAAACTCATTGAATAAATAATGACTTAAGTGATACAAAGGGGACAAGTAAACAATTACGGATCAACGGTACCATAGGCAATATAGAATGCGTAATATAATAAATCAGATAGAGGACTATCATACAAAATCAAAAATAGTGATCGTATCATACAAAATTGGGCACACATCACCGTCTCATCAAAATAGATCACCATGTGTTGGCCTACACGGGTGACTAGCTTCACCCCTACTAGCTGAGGATACCACGATGCACCAAGGCTAATGTCTACCGTTGTTAACATAGAAGATTCTGACAGATAGTCACTCTAGAGAAGTAGACAATCATGAATCAATAAATAATCAGACAGAAACCAAATCTCAAGTCTAGAACCTTGATAACATATAATCAGAATTAGAATAAGGTATTACGAAAGTCAAATCAAACTTTAAGTCAAAACATAGAAAAAATCAATATTGGAATAGAGTCAAAAACTGAATACTTATCAGATAAACTTGTATGAGAAACGGATGACTCAGAACTTGTCCCAAATAATGTACTAATGTATAATTGCATCAAAAATCAATTAAGCGGTAATTGGAACAAAATATCAAAGATAAATGGACAAAAAAGATAACATAAAAATTTATCATTTCACAGGGCCACAAGTGTGTGAGTTCAATGTATCAGATATGTCATATAGCCACTCACCTGAAATGCTGCTAACACACTATCTATCCTCGCATCACCCGAATAACCGCGAACCCACAGGACAACTAGTCACCTAAGAAATTCAAACATTCACTTAGATACTTGCTAAATGTCTGAGTTTTTGTTAAAATATTCTTACAAAAATCCGATGATGAAACAACGCTCAAACCCAAAGCCTCAAGTCCCAAAATTAAATAAATTCAAATATATTTAGAAATTTTCCTAACTCTTCCTACTACAGCTGAGGCAATGGGTGCAATTGAAGCTTTGAAATTAGGCTCTGCCATGGGTTTTTCACATTGAATTAGAGGGCGACTCGCGCGCGCTAGTAATTATTAAAGCAATTCAACAACAAAAGGAGAACTTAGCTCCTTGGGGAGGATTGATTGAAGAGATTCAATCACTTTTATCCGTCTTTGGTCACTCAATGTTGAGATATATCCCATGATCTGCTAATGAAGTTGTGCATAGTATAGCAAAATTTGCATTGCAGGAGGAGGATCACATGTTTGGACTGATGCTCTTCCAGATTTTTCTATAAATGTGATTCATGTGACCAATAACAGTCCTCAAACTCTGCAGTATATGGGTAGTTTTGATAGAGAAGATGAGGGAAACCTTTGATCTTGTTTTTTCTTTGACTTTCGTGTTTTATATTAAACATGTGTAAATCCCAGACCTCTAACTTGTTAAAAGTGCTAGGTGTCATTCTTAATGATGAATGAAATGGTCATGGGATTTTATCCCCCTATTTAAAAAAAAATCCATATTTATCACACTTAATAAAGACCACATTCGGCATCTATAGATATATTCATTTACACAAACATCTATCTCTTTAAATCAAAGTTCCAATTTCCCTTTTTACTTACCCTTGAAGATCGGATCCTTAGAGTGGCCGTTAGATCATCCACAAGCTCTAATTCTTATATGATGTTGGCCCAAAATGGTGTTGTATTGCAGGTGTGCCAAAGATTAAAGTGTCTCAACTGTAAAATATTCAAATTATACTAATTACTATCTAACTAAAATCAAACAAAAGTACATATTACCTTAGTACCTTAATAATCTTAGGTTCCACAACTTCATTGAAGTGCAATTTGTTGAGAGTATAAGAAATAAAAGAAATATGACACCAAACATGAATTTACACAACGATTGTTTGTATTAATACTTGACAGTAATATTTCAAAAATAAAGATATCCTAGTGGATAACATTTTGAGAATACAATTTGATAATGAATTAACAGGAATTGCTGAAAAAGCTTGAGAGGATTGTCTCTATTCTGCTTTGATGTCTTGTGTTTTTCTTGTTGATTTGTTGATGATCCCTTCTTTCTGTCTAACTAATGAAGCAAAAGACTAAAGCCTATATTGTAGTATGACACAAACGGCTATCTTAGCTCTCTTACTTTACAAGTGTCAATTGATTACTTGTTCTTTCAATTATAGCCGTTACATCAACGATACAATTATTGTTGTATATATCTTGGATTAGGCTGTATCAATCAAGTTAATGAAAATAGTGAACCCCAAATCTTTTATGGTATCAGAGGAGGTTCAAAAACCAGAATCTTCTTTCAATCTTGAAACTTATCTTCTTACCTCCATGGCTACTGGGTCACATGGAGATGATCAAGCAATTACAACTCTTTCTAATGGCAATACTCTAACAACCATTAATGCACATTCCCAGCTAGCCATAAAGCTGAAGTCAACTAATTTTCCAGCATGGAGAATACAGCTTGTATCAATACTCAAAGGGTACAAACTCATGGGATATGTGGATGTAAGTTATTCTTGTCCACAAGATTTTCAAGCTAATGAGAAAGATCATTGGATCTATCAAGACTCTCTTTTAGTCAATGCTGTCATAGCCTCTCTTCATGAAAGTGTTGTTCCTCTTCTTGGAGATGTCTCAACTAGCAAAGAGGCTTGGGACAAACTTCACAGTTTGTTTGCCAAAAATCAAGAGCAAGGATTTTCCACCTTAAACAACAACTCATCACTATTCAAAAGGGAAACAAAAGTGTGGAAGATTATCTAAATGGTGTTAAACAAATCTCTGATGAGTTGGCATTAACTGGACATCCGGTATAGGAGAAAGATTTGGTGATCTTTGTTCTCAATGGACTTGGTTCTGAGTTTAAAGGTACTGTTGATTCAGTCAATGGCAAAGAAAATCCTATCAATTACAACTCTCTTAGAAAATCCTATCATATCATACAAACTCGGGCACACATCACCGTCTCATCAAAATAGATCACCATGTGTTGGCCTACATGGGTGACTAGCTTCACCCCTGCTAGCTGAGGATACCACGATGCACCAAGGCTAATGTCTACTATCGTTAGCATACAAGATTTTGACAGATAGTCACTCCAGAGAAGTAGACAATCATGAATCAATAAATAATCAGATAGAACCAAATATCATGTTTAGAACCTTGATAACATATAATTAGAATCAGACTAAGGTATTACGAAAGTCAAATCAAACTTTAAGTCAAAACATAGAAAAAATCAATATTGGAACAGAGTCAAAAATTGAATACTTATCAGATAAACTCGTACGAGAAACGGATGACTCAGAACTTGTTCCAAATAATGTACTAATGTATAATTGCATCAAAAATCAATTAAGCGGTAATTGGAACAAAATATCAAGGATAAATGGACAAAAAAGATAACATAAAAAATTTATCATTTCTCAGGCCACAAGTGTGTGAGTTCAATGTATCAGATAAGTCATATATCCACTCACCTGAAATGCTGCTAACACACTATCTATCCTCGCATCACCCGAATAACATCGAACCCATCGGACAACTAATCACCTAAGAAATTCAAACATTCACTTAGATACTTGCTAAATGTCTCAGTTTTTGTTAAAATATTCCTACAAAAATCCGATGATGAAACAACGCTCAAACGCAAAGTCTCAAGTCCCAAAATTAAATAAATTCAAATAAATTTAGAAATTTTCCTAACTCTTCCTACTACAGCTGAGGCAATGGGCGCAATTGAAGCTTTGAAATTAGGCTCTGCCATGGGTTTTTCACATTGAATTAGAGGGGGACTCGCTAGTAATTGTTAAAGCAATTCAACAACAAAAGGAGAACTTAGCTCTTTGGGGAGGATTAATTGAAGAGATTCAAGCACTTTTATCCGTCCTTGGTTGCTCAATGTTGAGATATATCCCACGATCTGCTAATGAACTTGCGCATAGTATAGCAAAATTTGCACTGCAGGAGGAGGATCACATGTTTGGACTGATGTTCTTCCAGATTTTTCTATAAACGTGATTCATGTGACCAATAACAGTCCTCAAACTCTGCAGTATATGGGTAGTTTTGATAGAGAAGATGAGGGAAACCTTTGATCTTGTTTTTTCTGACTTTCGTGTTTTATATTAAACATGTGTAAATCCCAGACCTTTAACTTGTTAAAAGTGCTAAGTGTCATTCTTGATGAATGAAATGATCATGGGGATTTTATCCCCCTATTTAAAAAAAAAATCATATTTATCACACTTAATAAAGACCACATTCAGCATCTATAGATATATTCATTTACACAAACATCCATCTCTTTAAATCAAAGTTCCAATTTCCTTTTTTACTTACCCTTGAAGATCGGATCCTTAAAGTGGTCGTTAGATCATCCACAAGCTCTAACTCTTACATGATGTTGGCCCAAAATGGTGTTGTATTGCAGGTGTGCCAAAGATTAAAGTGTCTCAACTGTAAAATATTCAAATTATAATAATTATTATCTAACTAAAATCAAACGAAAGTACATATTACCTTAGTACCTTAATAATCTTAGGTTCCACAACTTCATTGAAGTGCAATTTGTTGAGATTACAAGAAATAAAAGAAATATTACACCAAACATGAATTTACAAACGATTGTTGGTATTAATATTTGACAGTAATATTTCAAAAATAAAGATATCCAAGTGGGTAACATTTTGATAATACAATTTGATAATGAATTAACAGGAATTGCTGAAAAAAGCTTGAGAGGATTGTCTCTATTCTGCTTTGATGTCTTGTGTTTCTCTTGTTGATGATCCCTTCTTTCTGTCTAACCACCTCTTTTAAACTCTTCTTTCCATCCAACTTGGTCTCTTGTCACGCCTAGCTGTCATTATCTCCTACTCCCTTGGGCACAAACCGAACTTCCAAACTGTGACTCGCCACTACCTTGGCAATGACAATTATTTCCACAACTCTTGTCACGTGGCTTACATGTTAGTTACTGGATCCACTTTTTTAGGACTAATTGTTGCACACTCCTTATTGGACCTTAACTCATGCTGATTGGGCTTGTATTTTCTTATCATATTTCTTCATCTATCTAGGCTTTCACTAATTAATCATCACGGGCTGATTAAATTGGACCTTGCATGGATATGGTGCTAACACATGATTGCAAAATCTCCATTTACTATGACTAAAAATCAATTCTTTGGCTCATAAGAATATTACCTATAGACCAGACCAAATGAAAGTTTCCAAACAATTCCATCTTGAAAACCCACGCTTAAATGGATCGGGTTACACTGTCGATTGAGTCCTTGTTCTCACAAGGTGGAAACTTTGTTTTGCTCCTCCACTTCTTTCCAAGATCCACTCTCCAAAGCTTGATTGAGCTTTCCATTGTCATTCTAGTCACCTGGATTGTACTCATACGGTCATACCCTTCCTCTAACGATCAGCTACTCATTTGCTTCCCATAAATTGAAACTGGCCCTAAGCAAAGGATTTGATACAACACTGCCAACTCAACCTTCTTTCCATTTGTGCACGTCGAAATCTTCACTTCATGAGCAGGAAATGGAGTTAGGAATTGGACATAGAGGAGAGACACACATGCAAATAGCTAGAAATTTCCAATTGTGGCTTCCATGGGTAGCCGTACAAACCTCTATGTTTTTTTTTAACAACAAAAGATCATTTAACATAAATTTTTTAACAAATTATTCATATTTGGTTTATTTTATGCTAGTAGTATATATGTTGCATCAAATGTTGTGACAATTACAAACAAATGCATTAATTAAATCTTTAGTTGGAGGTGGGAGACTATTAAATATTTAGTCGGATAATTTTATAATCTTTAAAAAAATACATGGATAGTTTAATTTTTTTCAATCAAAATGCTTTCCAAATGCTTTAAAAATCAGCATAAATGCTACTTAAATGCTTATGCAAACGGGCAAAGGATTGAAAGTTCATAATTTAATATTGGTCTTGATCTTGCCTCGTCATCACATATTGTTTAACAGGGTCCCACTTCCTGGCGATGAGTTATTTTCATGCACGATTTCTCAAAAATGATTTATGTTTAATTTCAAAAACTATAAATTCGATTCACATGATTTCTGCAGGAATTGGAAGGTTGATGATGACGTGGTAAGAAGTAACACGTTTCGGTCTATGGAAGGTGAGCTTGAATGCTTTAGGACAGAGAGAGAAAGAGATGGGAGTTTGTGATTCTGTGGGTGGTAGTGCGACTTGGAATCAATCCACATCAATCATCTTTCCACATCATTAAAATAAACATGGTTGGTGTCGACCGAAACAGATATTTTCCAAGACCAACCACACGTACATTGAGAATCACAGGGTGTCTACGTGGTTGGGTGCAGCAAGTTCAACTTCAATCCACTAATTCAGAGTGCTAAAATTTTTTGGGTGTGAATAGATTGGTTTGAAAATATTGTATTGAAAATGACATAAAATAATGAAAAGGTAAAAAAAATTTGAAAAAAATGAGAGAGATAATATTGATGTTTGATAATTAAGGTGTTGGTGAATGAAAAGTAAAAAAATTGTATTAAAAAAATATTTATTAATATAATTATATTAAAAGACATGTTTTGCTGACGTAAATAAATGTGACTTAATTGTGTGCAATAAAGATGAGGCCATTTGGAGAATTTGAAATACTTAAAAGTGAAAGAAGCATTCGAGATCCTCATCACACTACGCCCTCCTGAAATAAATTTTAATGCAAAAAAAAAGGCTCTTAACTTATTTTAAATTACATTCTACCAACAAAAATTAAATATAAATGCATTTTAGTCAGGGAGATAAACGTAAATTAAAATAAATCTAATGCAATGTATTAAATTACTTCTGCTTGCTGCAGTCCAATTCGTTTGGACTCCTAAATGGAGGTTATGAAAGAAAAGTTTTCACGGATGGTGAATTTGAATTATTTCAAAAGTTGGGGCAAAATTAGGAAAATGAGAGATTTCGAGGGAAATGAGGTTGGTGGGGGCGTAACCGTAATAAAAAGAAAAGAGTGGCATTGATAGAAGCGGAGAGAAGGGAGCGTGTGTAGGAGTCTCTCTCTCCACCCATTTTGAAACCCCCACACCCAGAATCTCTTGGTCCCGCTTTCTTCTCTCTCTACTTGTCTCTCCTTCAGAGTCCCTCTTCATTCTCTCAATTTTAAACCCCATCGTTCTCCACTACTTTTCACTCTCTCTCCCTCACCCAAAACATGAAAGCTAGGGTTTGTGAGTTGTGCGGCCACCGAGCCACTCTCTATTGCGCCTCGGATTCCTCCTCCCTCTGTTCCACTTGCGATTCCAACGTCCACCAGGCTAACTTCCTCGTCGCACGCCATCTCCGCCGCCATATTTGCTCTCTATGCGATTCTCTCTCCGGAACCCCCTTCTCCGGCCCCGGTTCGACGCATCTCCGTCACGTCTGCGACTCCTGCTCTCTGAGAAACGAGGTCGAGTCTGTTCCCTACTCTCCGTCGCTGATTTCTTCCTCGGCTTGCCTTTCGAGCACGAAATCTTTTGCTGAGAAGAAATGTCTCGACGGTGCTGCAGCGAAGCTCGCTTCATCAAGCATAGTGACAGCTGATTCCGGCGAGGCAACGAATAGGCCGACGAGTAGAGGAGAGAAATCAAAATCGAGAACGCTGATGGAGGCAAAGTCGGATGGCATTTTCGTAAATTGGTTGAGAAACTTGGGGCTTGATTTGAATGGCGGTCACTCATTGGTTTCATCTGCAAGTCGTGCTTTGAGGCTTTGTTTCGATAGATCACCGGTTTTGCCATTCCGGGTGAGCTTAGCAGCGTCGTTTTGGTTAGGCGTGAGGTCGTGTGGGGACAGCTCATTGGCCACGTGGCAGAATCTAAGAAGGCTCGAGAAGGTATCAGGTGTACCGGCCAAGTTAATCGTGGCCGTCGGATCGAGACTCGTGCGTGATCTAAGGATAATGAGCGTGAGGCCACGGCTTGATTTGGAAGAAGGTTGGGCCGAGTCATGAGTTGCGGGGTGGCAGCAATCCACGGGGAAATGTTCGTAGTTAAATCGAGTAGGTATAGTTTGGAGGATCCAACTTTGTATTTGGTTAATTTAGGTTTACACAAATTAAAACTAGGGTTATAAGAGATTTGGGAAGGGAGGATTTGTTTTATGATGGAATGAACTGATTGATTTATTGTACTATGAATCCTCGTTACGAGTAATTAAATAGTGAGAAATATATATTTAAGTTGTTTTATAAGATATAAGTTTAATTTGATATTTGACATTTCTAAATTTGTTCAGATTAAATATACGTGTAAACAAAAAAATATATTCCATATAATTAAAAGTGAACACGTCAGCTAGATATACATGAAATCTATCTATCTATCTATACTATATCTATAAAGTACAAACAAATAGGGCTCTTACCTGGCGAGTCCCGGCTATTCCCCTACTCGCGCGATGTATTCGTAACGTCGATTTCAATTTCTGTGGCCAAAGTCGACTCTTCACTCTTGCCTTTCGCACCGCCACCATGCCGACGGCTACAGCTGTCTCCCACAGGTACATGAACCTGCACAATTCCCCCTCCTCTCTCCATCAAGACGCCGATATGGATTGACCGAAACTGTATCTGCCGTCGCCGCCACATCCAAAAATTGAAAGCCCCACCTCCAAACTTTCTTCTTACGACATTTGCAAGGATATCTTTCACGCTACTCCAATAAATAATCTTTGTGGGATTATACGTTTTTCGCCGGCCAGTGAATCAGGTATGGACCTCCTATTTTCCCCGTCGTTTTTCCCTGCAGTGGGTTAAGGTCGGTGTTAATTATTCCCTTCATCTGCTGGTTTTTCCCCCGTATGGGAAATTAGGGTACGATCCGGTATTTGGGAGGAGAATTCGCACCCTCCATTATTTTCATCCACTTATACAATCTAGGGTCTTCGTTGCTGGGGTTTTGGATTCTCTCCTGTAACTCTATGTCTGAATATTGAAACATGTTTCACTATTTCTTCCGCCCCTGTGACGAGTTCTGTGTGCGATAATCAGAGATTTAGAGTTGCTTCTCCTTTGAAATTGGTATCCAGGATTTAGGCCTTCATTCTTTCAATTGAAGCATGTGTTCTTTGTATGATCTTTCTTACAAAATTGTGATTAGTGGCACTAATACTTGTGGAAAACACACTGCATTGTTAACTCTGTGACATAGCTTTAGTATTTGATGTCAATTATTGAGTTGGACCAAGTTGTTCTAGATACTGAGTACATACGTTTTTCCTTATGTGGTCCGAGTTCGGCCTGCTCCTTGCTTCTGAATTGAGTCATTTGCGCTGTCTATTTGTGGTTTATTCATTATTTCTTCTATGATCTTTCTTACAGGAGATTGAACAAAAGCCGTATTCACTACGCCTAATCTCACTATATCGAAGTTTGATTCCTCATTATTCACCTCGAAAAGGTCAGTTCTTAATTCCTAAATTTTTATTTATAGGCCCTGTATTTGAAGCTTCACAATAAGAATATGAGAAGGGCATGTACGAGCAGTCCAATAAGCCTCTTAAAGTAGCCATAATCCTTCTGTGAGATACTGTCTTGTGTTATACTTCATGTTTAATGGTGGATTAATCAAGTCCAAAAAAATAAATTGTAGATTAATGGGGACAAAACTATTACCAATACTTGTGATTTTGTACAGTAATCAAGGTACATTTTC
Organism: Euonymus europaeus; assembly: GCA_963580455.1. Classification (NCBI taxonomy): domain Eukaryota; kingdom Viridiplantae; phylum Streptophyta; class Magnoliopsida; order Celastrales; family Celastraceae; genus Euonymus; species Euonymus europaeus. The sequence goes on along the minus strand of OY756968.1, from coordinate 19,376,298 downwards.
TCTTTTACAAAAAGAGTGCGACAAAATGTTTCATGGGACAACAATTGATAGCAGTCATTCACAAAGAAAGGTATAGCTTCATTTACGGCGTTTTGATATCAACATTGTAATTTGATATCAGCAGATTTTAAAGCTGCTGGGTTTTCTATCCTTCGAGAGTTGTGGTCTTGGTTTCCCATGGCTTTGTTTGCTACATTTTGCTTTTGCAACCTAAACATGTATATAATTTCAGCTTTCACTTTCTTGCTAATAATATGCTTTCTTGCTAATGTTGTACTGCTGTTGCATGTGTGCCTCTATTTTGCCATGTTTATGGGTTTTCCTGAGCTTATAAAAATCTACTGAATTCTTTTCATTCTTCTGCAGCTGCTCATGTTCCTGGACTCTCTGTCCTTCATCTTGGGTACTATCTGTAAGTTTTGATTGGTCATGGGATTTTATTTGTTGACAAATTAGTTAGGTTAGTTAACACAGGTTCCTGATACAATCTCATTTGAGGTCTCTCAATACTGTTGTCAATGAGAACCTTTTAAGAGATCATGAATTTTAAAACTATAGAATTTTGCATAACACTTAAAAGTTGACAATATTGTGTATGCAACCTTTCATTTAAGATGATTCAATCTATTTGGTTTGGTAATAACAGTGGCATCTCATCAAAAATCACAGCATCCAGTATATTGACCCTTTCTTTCATAATAGCTGTTGAATTGATCATATGGATGATCCCTAATGGAGATTGATGCACTGAAGGTGATTCTACCACAGACCGTATATTAGGACACCTGCCACACTTCAGTTCGACTTAAACAAAGCTAAGATATTTTTTAAAAAAATTGATCATGAAGATACTAATGTTGCATCACTTTACAATTAGCATTTGTCGAGAATTAGACACATTGATATATTTTCTTTTTCCCCTGAAAATGAATTTGTGATGATCATCTCTTGCTGACAAATTAGCAAGGATTAATGACTAATCTTTGGATATTGATTTTTCTTAGTCATTTGAGTTGCATATATTACTTGCACAACTACTTGCATATAGACATAGATTTACTGTTTACTGGTCATGGTTACCGCAAGATTTTACTTCTATGTCAAAGTCTCTTTTACTTAGATTTCATTTTCGCTAGATTAACCAGTGGTTGTTTGTCCAATATGCTCCTTACAACATCATCTTAGATTCGTGTTAAGTGGTGCTGATATTGTTTGTGGAAATTCCTTGATGCATGTCAAACATCCCGGGGCGAAGCCCGGGCACATGATCCTAGTATAAATATAAACCCTATACCAAATAATGTGATTACATCAAATTTCTATGAGGATGGCAATACGAGTCAAGCAAACGAATACGCAATGCATTTCTAACTGCTAGAGTAGAAAACAAAAGTAGAAGAAAAAGTGTCTTATTCACATCTTACGGTGTATGATAAGAAAGTAATAAATATAACTTTATGACATCAAAAAAGTGTCAGAATCGTTATGACGATCAGCTAGTCAGATCTGTTTTATTGCAGGTGAATACTTGAAAGAGATATGGACAAACGTGAGCTAAAGACCCTCCTGAGATTGTCCTCAGGCGTAGGCGTTCTGATGCTCAAGTCAGTATGGACTCATTAATAAAAGTACCTCGGTATGTAGAGCTCCTTTATTAATCAAAACAGTGAGTTGTGATTAAACTATTACCTAAGAATGAGACTCCCTTTTATAGGAGTTGAATGGTCCGAGTTTTACGTAAGATTAAAACTTCACAATCTATTGATTGAGCATATTCCTCGGAGGTTTTGTCCTTTAAGGACTCCTCTTCCTAATCAGAATTGGACTCTTGATGAATTAGTCTCCTGATGAAGGAAGGACATTGGTCAAAACCAAGGGTGTCAAGACCGGTCCAGCTTATGTATCATGGGAAGGACGTCCGGCAAGATCATACGTCGGACCTCACAGTCTTCGGGCCGGGGAGACGTACCCGAGCTGTGGCATCTACCATGGTATGGTCTGGGTCGTATCTGGTAGTGGTTGATCAGCATTGAACCCGGACCGAAACACCAGAGTCTATACCGAGACGAGCTGTCTTTATTGACACTTGTCACATCTAATTCATGGGGTTATTTTTGGCATATCATGAGTATAATGTATTACTAAGATAATCATTACCCACATCTCTCCTTGGGTAACCATTAAACCCAAAATATGAAGAAAATTACCTACAAAAATTACATGGGTAAATAATATACATACTCACTAAATATGAGTATTTATTTATTCGTATATTCTTAATTATCCTTTTAATCATTATACCTCTATCAAACACACAACCTTGTCAAACACACAACCTGGTAATGAAATTACCGTGTGTGTTTTTATCCTTTTCAAATTAAAAAAAATAGTATTCAAATTGGGATACTAACTAACTAATCACTTGGTTAGTAAATTATTTCTTCAGACAGTGATTCTTTGAGTCGTGATGGCATACAATGTATTGGTTCTGTTGGAGTTTTGATGGTTGAGACAAGGCTTAAAATATAAAACAACCTCATGACAAGAACCTTCACCATACTAATTTGGTGACACATGGAGAAACAAATAATTATTGAGCTGGTTGGGTGGTTGTGTAGGCAGTTTAAAGTAGTTAGATTGTGGATGGAAATCCTAATCATCCATTTTGGTGGTGACTGTGTCTATAGGCTAATGTCAATCAGTGTCATTTCTTCTACTCCAACATTCCTTGTTTGCTTGTGGTCTTTAATTAATTGGTTGGATTCTTCATAGAACTTTAATTGAATTGGTTGCAACCACTTGATCAATCACTAATCATTTGAAGTTGTTGGTTAGGTTGTCATGAGGCAGATAGCCAATCATTTCACTGCCCCATAAGGGTACATTTTGATCGAGCTTTCCAAAATGATACTTTCAATATTCTTCAATTTGAATTAAGATACGTATGTACCATTATTGTGAGAATGTGACACGACCAACTTTAATTCTCCAGAATACTAATAACAAATAAAGGTAGCCATGACTGTAAAAATCAAGTTGGAGTGTAGAATTCTTTTAGTTAGAGTTCACTACAATTCACCCAAAACCATGTTAAATTATAGTTCTTTAAGGAGTTAGGATTTAGTATTAGGTTTAGGACTTCAAGCCTATGCTTGACACGAGGGTTGATAGGGGCTGGGTTGGAAGAGATTCATAAAAGTGAACCCTTACTTGGTATTTATAAGTATTGGGAAGGGTTGAGAGGCTTTATGTGTGTGAACACCTTCCAACCCCTCATTTTCAACCCCTCAAAATGAGGGGTTGAGAAAAAAGGTATTGAGAGGTGTTCACACCAAGCAAGGGTTCGAAGGAGTTTGCTTGTTCACGAATTTCTCTCAACCACTCCTAACACCTCTCCCAAGCAAGGCCTTAAAGTTTAGAATTTAAGAATTAGGATTAAAAGTTCAAGTTTAGAGAGGGTTACCCTTTGACTCGGCTTAAACTATCATCAGGTAAGAAATTTGTGTGCACACAAACTCGAGTTTAGGCATCCTGTGTTGATTGTTCAAAGGACAAACTTATGATGTCGTTCTCTATTATCAAGAAAATCTAGAATTTAGAACTTGACCCGACTTATTATTTTGTCAAGTGAGATACTTATGTTCATGCCGGCGTTGTGGCTCATATAAAATGTTAAAGGGCAAGCTTATAAAGTGAAGTTCTCGGCTACCAAAACAATTTAGAATTTAAATTTAATATTTTTTCTTCTTCAAAATTATTCCGACGTTATGAACACCCAAAATGCTCAATAACATATTTTAAATCATGATTTGGCCTAAAATTACAGTCAATTCTAGCTAAAAAAATTGTAGTCCCCCAATCCCCTCAAACTTATGTCTAGTTCGTCCAAGACTCTTGCTTGAAACTTGAACCCTAGAATTCATAGAACTGCAGACCAATGAGAAGTAAATACATGCTGGCCATCAGACCACCTTCGGAAGAAAAGAAAAAAAACCCTCAAAACTCTATATACACCATTTTACATATATATATATATATATATATATATATATGAGAAGTAAATACATGCTGGCCATCAGACCACCTTCGGAAGAAAAGAAAAAAAACCCTCAAAACTCTATATACACCATTTTACATATATATATATATATATATATATATATGACAATCAAATTCCCAGTCTGTTATGAATGATGACAAACGCTACTACTCAATTCCCCTTCAACAGCCAACTTAGAGAAGTATCCTCCAAGCCTGATTCCATAATGCCCTGGCTTAACAGCATCAATGTTGTTGCCCCTTGGTGCACATAATTCTTCATGATCATCCCCTAATTTCTCCGTAACATTATTAATAGTTGCTCGGTCTAAGCACCATAATCCAGGCGTGACGCGATTTGGTGCGCGGTTTAGGATGTTCTTGTCAATCTGGTTTATCAGCAGATCATCATCACCTTCTTGTAATGGTCTTGCAAATGCTGCACCATTAGCTACAACTTCATCGTAGCGCGACATGTCTAGTACTTGTGAGGATGTTCTGTCCTCTATTACGGACCTCAAGTTGTTGCTTAATGTTCTGTTTTGGTACTCAATTGTATTGCATAAGACTGTGTGGAAGTAGGATTCAAGAGGGTATTCTACATTGCTGAAATACATTAGTAGTTTCCTTGGAAGATTATCCCATCCGTGGATGCAGTATTCAATGAAATCTCGGGTAAGAATCACCCATGGAGAACCTGATTTCGGGAAAAAAAAAGATTGAGTGCTAATCTGTGTATGTAATAGTAGATGCTTAGAAAGAAAAAAAAAAAGGAAAATGAAAAAACTTCAACAAAATTGAAGAGACTGACCTCCAAAGATGCTAAAAGCATCCGGTGTTGGTCGTTTCTCTACTGCATAAAAGAGTGGAGTGTTCTTTTGAAGATACAAAGTAGGGTCTATCACAATTTGGTTGATCTTGTTCTGCCTGCATCATATTTTTGCTACAAGCTGTAATCTAGAAAACCCGAAAATCGAAAATCGTAGGCTTTATACTTACTCGTTCCAGGCAGAGTTGTCGGTATAATCAATGAAGTTGAGATCTCTTGGCAGGAATGTCAAGGCATGGAGAAGATCTGTATAACACAGAATATAGTGCAAATTCAAAGCACATTCTGTGTGACAATTGAACAAACAAAAAATGAAAATTTACCATCTTGAGTTATGAGGGGATAGTCAGAGGTGCCTAGAATGATGAACCAATCCCAATGTGGACTAATCTTGAGAAGCAAAGCAGAAGCATGAAGTGCAGCAGCTAAAGAAGAAGAACCCATCTTATTAATACCATGACTACTCCCAACAACATTAACATTTCCAAAACTTCTGAATACATTTTCAGATTGAACAGAAACAAGTAGGTCTGCCCTCTCATGTTCCGATGCATCGGCATCGAGTCCCAATAAGTATTCATTTCTTGGATGATAAATCGCCTTCAGTAGCCTCAACATTCTCTTACTTTCTCCATTTGTACCACAAATCCAGTATGCAAGAACAGGAGGGTAGCCATGACCCTTTATTGGAACAACTCTCTTTGGTGACTCAAAATCAGTGATTGTGCCAGAAATCACATTATGAGAAGAAAATCTTGAGAACCCACCGAACAATAACAGAATCACAGCAAATGCAAGAATCCATAGATGATAATTATCCTGAAATTGTGAAGAAGCTTTGGATATCCTCATCTTGGATGCTATATTGCTATTGGTGTTGATTATAAATTACTTTCCAAATGCACACATAATCAAAACTCAACCACTAAAGGTGTGTAAAAATGAAGAAAGAATATATAATTAGTGGGGACTTGGGAGGTGATGATTAAAGCGAAAATATCTTGGAAAAGCTTGAGATGAAAGAAAGCTAGGAATGAGAGGGAGGGAGGGATCATTCAAAGTTTATAGAATTGAATCCCTTCAACACAAGGAAACTCAATTGTCCATTATGATGACTGCTGACCAGAGAACTATGAAGTGCTACCTCTCTGTTGGTCAAGGTGTTGTATAAATATATATGCCATAATGTAGTCTATTGTGAAACCTTTTTTATGATATTTTTTAATAAGTTATGAAATTATATTACTCTCTCCATTACATTTTAATCGTCCCCTTTAATTTTACATACAGTTTTAGATTTTTTTTTAACTTTCCTTTCATTTGACATTTATATCCTGAAAAAGGAACAGTGGACAATTAAAAGACAATTAATGTGCATACTATTGAGCTTATAAATTAGGAAAATATGAGAAAAAATAGATAAAATTATTTTTAATTAATTGAAATGGACATACATTTTGAGACATCTCAAAAAGGAATAACAGACAATTAAAATGGGACAGGAGAGTAATATTCTTATTTATTTATTTTATTTTTTTATACCCAGGAGAGAATATTCTACAGAAACAAGAAGGCTCAATGAGCCGATGAGTTACAGAGAGGGAGGTAACCCTCTTCCTTTTACAACTCTCACCATAATGACACCTCTCACTGTAATGGTGATAAATCTTACTCAAATTGATAGCAGAAGAGATTCAAACACAAAACATTCTACTTCCTATCCACTCCGTACACAATAGAAACATCAACCATGTTACCACTCGTTCATTTTTTTTTTTAGAGAATTGTAATCAAATCTTGTATCTTTTATAAGTGCAAGGAGTTGTCCACAACTGCTACAAGGTTTTAACCTCCTTTATTATTCAACTTTTGATAACATGATAAGCCAATTGAGTTTCCTTTGGATGATTGTATTTGTGCAAGAGTGTTTTTTTTTCTTTTTTGGGAACAAATCTCACGGTGAGGCGTTTCTGTGTTTGGGTGACTGGTGCTGTGCGGTACAACTCATTAGATTTGCGGTCTCAGTCGAAGCTGCTTCGTCTCCCAACTGAGTTTACGCCATACATTCCATCTTAACACAGACTTCGGCGTCAAAAAAAAACCGCAATTTTTGTATTGGCTGCTATTTTTCTCTCTCTAGATTACTTGCTATTTTCGTCTCTCTCTTTAGAATACTTGCTTGTCATCGGTCAAGATGGGTGTTGATGGTGGGTCTTGCTTCCACTTCTCCATCGTCAAACATGTATGTGTCTCCTTCGTCGGTTTGATCAAATTGAAGTCAAATTTGAGATTTGATAAGCATCTGAGAGCGATTTACAGTATATGAGGAAGAATAAATTGATCATATATTACTCAGAAAAGTCAAGAAGAAAAACTTAGAGATGGTCTTATATAGTGACCTTACCAATTGCTCTACAACGGTCGCAGGATTAGACTTGAGATGCAGAGCAACGGTAACAAGACTAGACCTAGGCTAGAAGAGATGCAAAATGACATTGTAGAAAGTAAAGAAAGGATGGAACTAAAACGGTGCCGTGTAAATGTACAATAATCCTAAGTTTAATATGATGTTGCTTGGAGGAAGAACAACAGTAATCATATTTGAAATACATCCAATTGTTATCACCCTCCTTCAAGCTCATCATGGGTATCCACTATGTGAAGCTTGAACATAAATTTCTGGAGCCAAGCAATTCCCACAGGCTTGGTAAAAATGTTTGTTGGCTGTTGCAGAGTGCTGATAAGATGGAGCTGAATAAACTTATTTTCTACCTTTTCTATGATAAAATGAAGATCAATTTCAATAGAGTGCTGATAAGATGGAGCTGAATAAACTTATTTTCTACCTTTTCTATGATAAAATGAAGATCAATTTCAATAGAGTGCTGATAAGATGGAGCTGAATAAACTTATTTTCTACCTTTTCTTTGATAAAATGAAGATCAATTTCAATCTGGCTTAGTGCGCTCATGAAAAATCAGATTGGTTGCAATGTGAATTGTAGCTTTGCTATCACAGAATAAGGCTATAGGTCTGATGAAGTTCTTGAAGCAAAGAATTAGTCCATATTAACTCACTGGTAACAACAGCTATTGCTCAATATTCAGCTTCAGCAGAAAACCTCGAGATTTTTTGTTGTTTCTTTGATTTTCAAGCCACAAGAGACCTTCCAAACATGACATTAGAACCATTTATTGACCTTCGAGTGTCAGGACAGGTTCCCCAATCTGCATCACAGTATGCACTTATCTCTATAATCTGTTCTGAAGGAAAAAATCATTCTTGGCCTGGTGTCCCTTTAAGATATCTGAGAAGTCTTTGACCAGCCTTGAAATGAGTCGATGTTGGGGCTTGCATGAACTGACCGAGTGTATTCACGGTGAATGTGATATCTGGCATGGTTAGTGTTAAATAAATTAATTTCTCAATAATCCTTCTGTATGGCATAGGATCTTCTTGGACTTCTCCTTCTATAGCAAACATTCTAGTGTTGATATCCATTGGAGTACCAATAGGCTTACAATCTTTGAAATTTGTCCCAACAAGCAAATCTAAAACATACTTTCTTTGACGTATTCATGCCACCGTCAGTTTCGTTAATTTCTAAACCAAGAAAATATCTTAAATCACCAAGATCTTTAATTTTAAAACAAGAAACAATATAATTCTTTATATGCCTAATCAAAGCCAAATCATTTCCTCTAATAGTCATGTCATCTACATAAAGTAGAAGCAAGACTTTGGAGTTTCCTTTTATGTAAATAAATAATGAATAATCACATTTAGATTGTTTGAAATCATAATTTAGAAGAGCAAACTTACACTTCTCATTCCATTGCCTAGAAGGCTTGCTTTAAGCCATATAATGATTTATTTAGTTTACACACATCCTGAATTTTGCAGTTTCAAATCCTGGAGGCATTTTCATATATACATCATCATGTAATTCTCCATTTAAAAAAGCACTGTGGACGTCTAGATGATCAATAGTCCAATTGTTAGCTATTGCCATAGAAAGAAAAATTCTAATAGTAACCATTTTGATTACTAGAGCAAAAGTTTCATTGTAATCAAAACCATACTTTTGAGTGTATCCTTGAGCCAAAAGCCTTGCTTTGTGTGTCTCTACAATGCCATCTGGGTTATATTTAGTCTTATATACCCATCTTGAGCCCACTGCTTTTCTTCCTTTGGGAGGTTTGACTATGGTCCAAGTATTGTTCTCATTGAGAGCTTTAATCTCAGCATGCATGGATTCACACCAATGAGGAGATTTAAAAGCTTCTAAGAGTGTGTTTGGATATTATTTTCTTTTTTAGTTTTTAAAAACGATTTTGAGTATAGTTTTTAGAAACACTTTTTAGGAAAAAAAACTGTTAAGAAATTCATTTGGTTGGTGATATTTGACTTTGTTTTCGGAAACTAAAAAACATGAAATTAAAATTAAAATTTAGTCAAATGAAATTGAAATTCATCAAAATAAAACTCAAATTTATCAAAATCAAATTCAAATTCATCGATTGGGTCAAAATGAAGATGATTTTGGGTCAAAACCGGAGCAAGGCCTTCCGGTGGCCGGACGACGATGCCGGTGGAGAGAGGAGTTAATCCATTGGGAGTGAGAGAAGAGAGAGAAAAATAAAATAAAATAAATTCATCTTAATTAAAATTATGCCACTTGAAAATCGTACAAAACAACAAAATGTTGTTTTGGTTTTCTAGTTTTTAAAAACTGAAAAATGAAAACTGTTTTTAAAAATAAATACTCAAAACAGTTAGCCAAATGAATTTTAAGCAATCATTTGATTTTTCAAAACAGAAAACAGTTTTCAAAACACTAACCAAACACACTCTAAGTAATTCTTAGGTTCATGTTGAGAATTGAGGGCAGCTATAAAATGCACATATGAAGATGCATGAGATACATTGTAGCATGATGCAATCAAATGACCCATGTCTAACAAATTCATCCAATGAGCCACTGGTGCCGATCTGTATCTATCAAAAAATGAAAACTTATTAGTCTTATATATTGAGTCCATAAGCAAAATGTGTGGAAAGACATGTAACAGATTTAATGAACGAGGGTGGGTAAAAAATAAGTCTTAGACTTAGTTCGACTCACTGTCACTCATATACCACAATAGGTAATTATGCTCACTTAGCAGATACATTAATTATTGCATTTGATTTCTCCCTGTCATTTCAGCAACTCGATGTTTTTAGCGAGCATTATAAATCGTCTTTATTGTCATCATATTATGTGGGTCTCTATCCTTCAATGTAGATAATATTTCACGCGATTTTATTAAGTTTTATGAAAAATCATTCATTATGTTAGTTTCATTCTGTGATAATCTACTAGCATATGCATGACCGTCCATGTAACTTGCAGTAGGATGATTATGGATCCTACACATAACCCTTCAGAGTCCAATCATCTCCGGTTTCAACTTCATACATTTTAAACGAAATAGACAGTTACATTTTTTAGTATCAATTGATTTGGATGAAATTTTTGATGATCGATGTTTTCCACTTCGATCACATTGTAGTGTCAGTTTAGGCTTCTGCCCAAATTGACCATCATTTGAACCGGCAATAATCACAATAAATCCCAGTGCTCGTCCTATATCTCGTGCCCATTTAATTAAATCTTCACGACAAGGAGATATCTAATAAAAAATATATTAATATTATTTCAAATTTAAAATATTAAAACTAAAATATTTATTTAATTATTATACCATATCATTTGTAGAGTATTCTGTATAATCTGTTTCTGCTTGATAATTGTCTGATTCTACTTTCATTGTGCTATGCTGATCATCCTATGTACATTAAATAACCAAATTAATTTACAATAATTACGTACATTAGGAAAAACTTATAATCACACATGCTTCTCAAAAATAGCATTTTTACCTCCATTGAATAGCTTGACAAACGTAAATTTTCACCTCAAAACTTAAAATATTCATCCATAATTTATAAGAGAGAAGAAAGCAGCTAAAAATGATTAAGGAGTGATCAAGTTTTTCTAGTTATGATCAATGAAGGAAAACATCAGTTCCTTTTATAGTGAAAGAAAGAGAAGACATAAACTTTACTATTTTTACCTTTGTCAATAATAACAAGAAATAAAGTTTACTATTTTTACTTTTTTCAGTACTAAAATACGTATCAAGTATGACTTAAAATGAAATAAAATTTACTATTTTTACTTCTGTCAGTAATAACTAGACATAAATTTTAATATTTTTACTTTTATCAGTAATAACAAGACATACAATTTACTATTTTTACTTTTGTTAGTATCAAAATAAATTATTGTTTTAAATTGGAAATTAATTATTAATATTTAATTATGGTCAGTTTCTTTTAGTAGAACACATTGTGAAATTTATTTTTATCTCAAGTAACTGTAATGATGGTCTCTATATGTTACAATGACATGAATATCATCTTTTGCAGATATTTTGGCCTTTGAATAACAAAAGACCGACTGTATTTAGATGTAGCCTACATACAAGACAAAAACCATGGGGCTCCCAAATGCGGTCATTTCCAGCTGAAAAATTACCATTTCTTTCCATTACAAGAAGGAATGCGAATTCTCAGCAAGATTAACCCATTTCGCCGTCCCTTCAACAAGCCTCAATTACCCCTAGTGCCAATAACCCATAAAATTTTCTTACTTCGGACCAGAAAACTCATCCATGGCGGAGACTAGCACAAGTAGCGGTAGCAACAGTGACTCGCCACTGTTTAGCATAGCCCCAGACCATCTCTTCGCAATCATGCTATTACTTCCTGTAGATTCGATTATTTCCTTCGCCATGACCTGCAAGAGATTCAGGTCCTTGGCATCATCCGACAGTCTATGGGAGTACATATGCAGGAGGGACTGGGGTCCATCAGCAGTTGATTCTCTCATGTCTAGTAAACACCGTCAACAGCTACCATGGATGAGGCTATACAAGCAGGTCTCTAGGCTTGACTGCGTTTCTTGCCATAAGCTCTCTAACCCAGAGGATGAATTGGTCTCTCCAGGTCTCAGAGCCTCTCACTCTCTCAGTTTTGTATCTGATTGCTTGGTCTTATTTGGTGGTGGCTTTGAAGGAGGTCAGTCAGTCTTCTTGACTGGAACCCATCTCTTGTTTCCTCTTGGAAAATTTGCTTTACATTTAATTGATGATCGTTCTCTGTCTTTGATTTTGGAAAATTGGTTGTTCTTTTAGAATGGGTTTTGGTTCTTGGAGGTTACTTCAAGTTTACTTGTTCTGGTTTCTAATGTGTAGAATGGTAAGATTGATGGCCATCCAAGTCAGTTTATTTTCTTGCCTCTCGGTTTGAAAATCCCTGAATATATGGTCAGTAGGACTAAAATTGACACTAGAATATGGTATTATGTTTCTGGATTTGTTAAATCCTATCCATGGCTTTTGGAGTTATTTGTTAGAATACGGTCTTACTTGATGATTTTTTTTCTTTTGGTTTTTGGTCTAATTTCTTAATCGTATCGACTAGTCTGCTGCTTTTAGGATCTGTTTATATCTCTCTGCATCATACTTCATTTATTTGTAGGGTTTAAACTTTGTTCAGTGGGTTGGGTAAATAAACATATTAGTTTTGACAGGTTGACCAAAAGGGAAAGAAGGCTTAATCAAACAGGTTTAGATCAGACATCCAAGTCTGAAGACATGTGAAATGGTTTATGTAACAGTAGTTAGTGCTATTTATTAAGTAGATTTTGGTATATATGCTTTGTACTTTGTTCATTGGATGAAAAGGAGGATGTAAGCGGAAGCATATTTTTTGGATTAGGTACATCATATTTTGTTTATGAGCATTTGCTTGTTTTCAAAATTTGAAGCTTTGAAGCAACTGTAGAGGTTAAGTTTTATTCATCTCTCTCTCTCTCTCTCTCTCTCTCTCTCTCTCTCTCTCTCTCTCTTTTCTATTCTTTCGAAGGTCTTGTGTAACTTATAGTTGTCTGTTACCCTACCACTCAACTACGTCTGCATCCGAAATGTTCAATTTCTGATTTCCTTTGAAAAGAAAAAAAAAATCTAAAGGTAAAGGTCAAGGTTTGTTTATCTATTTTCCAAAGTTGTCGCCTAACAGTTTCTATTGCCTTTCCATGGATCATCTACATTTGAAATCTGATAAATGTACTGCACATGGGAACATCAAGAGAATGCCAATTAGTATATTTTTCTAATTTAATAGGGACATATTCTTGGTAACGCTCTTTTTGTTTTGTCTTTTTATTGCAGTAACCGCTTGCCTTTGTCAATATCAAAGTTGTAGGGCCCTGATTTAAGATATTGATGTTTTGGATAAAATGTTTCATTAGCAAACCTTCTTACACCCTACGCATTTGGTCCCATCCTTGTCCCTTTTAGCAGGGAAAAATGCATGGAGAAGTAAAAGCCTTCTTCCTAAATAAAGAAAAGATCTTTACCTCAAGCAGGAAGCACAATCACAGAAATTTTGTTAGCTCTGGATGGAAAACCAAAACGATCTTGACTGTGCCGTAATTGAAAATAGTGTTGATAAACAGTAAATGCAGGTCAAACCACTTTTTCCTATGCCTGCCCCATTAGTACTGAAGGGGAGTTTTTGTGAAATGTTAATTGTCACAAGTTCCTATTTAGAACTTTTTTCTCCTATGAATTTTTCTTCTTCTTTATATCATTTGTCAAAATATGTGGCCTAGTGGTAGGGTTGAGTGCAACCTAAACCTGATTTGTCTTTTGGTAACATGGGATTCATATAGCCAAGCCCAAGCTGTTTGGGACAAAAGTTTTTATGATGATGATTTAAAATTTGTCCCTTTGATTTCAGTTTCAAAATTTATATTTCTTGAGAAAAAAAAATATAGACAGATTTCTCTCTCTTTTATTCTTCTGTAATTTTTTAATGCAAAATACATGTATTCTTCTGTAAAGGCAGCAAATGTTGAGACTTTTCTGTCCATTTACTTGCTAAATATAGCTGATTGTTGAGTTATTGAGCCTTCTCCATCAGGAAAGTTAGCAAGCTGATAAGTGGAGTAGGTAGGAGTCTCCTTCTGCGCCATTTTGATTGTACTTTGTTTATATCTTGTTCTGCATCATTAGCGCTGCACAGAGGATGGGGTTTGAAGCACCTCCATCTGTATTTCAGTAGAAGCTTTGTTCTTAATTGTGTCTATCAGTTATCACCAAATTGATGTGAAGTTCAAATTATTTTTTTCTTCTTATTATTGTATCTGTCGTAAAATTATATTCAATCATTGACATGCTCTTAAATTTCATATATTGAGGACTTGTGGAAGGTGGGGGGAGTGGTTTTGAGTGAAGAATTTGCTGCTGCCATGATCTACCATGCCTTGCATTTAGAGTACAGAGGGTATCCTGTCTTGCAAATCGAACTTGTACTTTGTGTTATAAATTTGTACTTCAGATGTTTGGTTAGTTTTAGCCACTTGGTCAATGTGCTATTGTACATGTGCTGTCTCACATCCTCCTCACTCATCAACGTGCATGTCTAGTAAGTATTGGGATAAGTTATTGCAGGTAGACAAACATAAGTTATTGCGGGTAGGCAAACGAGGTTGACAAAGGGCTGAAATCTGGCATCAAGCATTAGACTAGAAAATATTTGGTCAGATAAGCAAAGTAGTGACCTAATTAGATTAATAGATCTGGATACTCTTGATTTTTTTTGAAGCTAGAGCATACTTGGTTTTCCTTACCATTTTGTAATGTTTCATTGCATTGATTTCTTTTGGATATGTTTTTTTTTCCAGGACGTCATCTTGATGATACGTGGATGGCATATATAGGCAATGATTTTCGGAGGATTGGGAAGTGGAAAAAGGTTAGTTCAGGCATTCCTAGTGGAAGATTTGGGCATTCATGTGTTGTAATTGACGACTGTGTTGTACTCTTTGGAGGAATCAATGACCATGGGAATCGTCAAAATGATACCTGGGTGGGCCAAGTATCATTCCATAAGAATTTTGGTTTCACGATTTCATGGAGGTTGCTTGACGTGGGTCCCATTGCACCACCAGCGCGTGGGGCACATGCGGCCTGTTGCATAGATATTACAAGAATGGTTATTCATGGAGGGATTGGACTGTTCGGCCTCCGACTGGGTGACACATGGATTTTAGAACTTTCAGAGAATCTTTATTCGGGAACATGGCGGGAGATTGTTATTCATCCATCACCTCCACCTCGTTCTGGACACACATTGTCCGATCTTGGTGGAAAGCACACCGTTTTGTTTGGTGGTAGAGGGTTGGGTTATGAGGTGTTGAGTGATGTCTGGCACCTAGATGTATCTGGTGGTTATCCAAAATGGGTGCAAATACTCTATGAATCACAAGATATACCTCATGGATTCTCTCTCCCACGAGTCGGTCACTCCGCCACACCCATTGTTGGTGGTCAACTATTGATCTATGGTGGTGAAGATTCATACAGACACCGAAAGAATGACTTTTGGGTGTTGAATGTTGGCACTTTTCCATCCGTTAAGGTGCAGGCAACTACATCTCATATCAGAGGAATATCGGGGACGATGTGGAAAAGGTTGAAGGCAAAGGGTTATGAACCCAACTGCCGGTCATTCCACCGAGCCTGCGCTGATCCTTGGGGGCGTTATCTTTACGTTTTTGGTGGAATGGTCGATGAATTACTGCAACCTCCGGATTTATCTGGGCTCAGGTTTGACGGGGAGCTCTTTCTTGTGGAGCTTGAGCTTTAGCTGTAAAAGGATAAAGTAGAATGCTTGAGCAGAAAGATGCACTTGTACCATGCGAGGCTTGTAAACAGTTTTCTCCAGTAGCTTGTTAGTTTCTACTGTACATTATCGATAGACAATATTATCAAAATAAAAGCTTTTGATGTCTTTCTGTACTTGATAGTTATAATAAACACATTAAAGATCGAGACTTTGCAAATTCCTGCTATTAGGTCTTAACAGCTAATGGATATTTGTAGATACTTCTGAGAAAACCGATTAATTTTTTTTTTAAGGGCTGTTTACATGCTTATAGACGGTGCTTGGGGAGGGGTTAAGAGATATTGGATTGGGTTGGGTTAGGTTGGGAGGGGTTCATAAAGGTAAACTTGTTTTACAGGTTGACTTTGAATAATCAATGATTGAGGAATTCTTTTCTATCGGAAATTTGCAGTACAAAATCATCATCGACAACAGAAGATATTTGAAAACTGACTGACAACTCAAAATTTTCATTTTTATTCTGCATGAACGCCACACTTTCATCGGTTTTCATCGGTAACCACAAGAATCTCCTTCCATGGTGACATTAGAAATCGCCCGAGATAAAAGAGGGCAGTTTTTGTTTCATGTGTTGGTGGATCATCAAAGTTTACAAGCACATCACCCCAAAATTTGGTGCAACGAATCAAATAGTGTCAAACTTTGTTTGTGTTGGAGAGGAACAAAGTCAAATAGTGATGGAAATTGTTGGAAGTACAAGAATGCATCGACAAGATTGTTTATCTGGAGGAAAGGTTACTTTCTTGTGGAATAACCATGCTTGGCAAGAGCGAGTGAACGTTCACTGGCGTTGGGGAGGGACATTCATGGGGAGTTGGGAGGAAGAGTTCCAATAGAGTTGATGTCAGATTTCTATCAGAACGTTCTCCAAGTCTCCCCTCCCGAGCACCCTCGAAACGCCCGTGCCAAGCATAGGCATGCTTTCATTTAGGGCAAGAAATGAGCAGAATATCTGAAATAAATTTCAAGAGAAATAGTAAGTGGAAATTAGTTAACCAGGCAAGAAGCAGCAGTGCAATGAAAAACTACACACTTGAGCCACAAGACAAATATGTTTATTTCTGGGCCATGAATCCAATTGTTACAAAATTGCAAATACTGGGAAATTCTTGTTTCTCTTGTACAGCCCCTCGTCCCCTTCAGTTGTGGGGAAAACACCAATAGGTTAGCCGTAAGCCAGAAAGAATCAATAATCATATTATACAGAATGATACAGAATACAAAGTATTTTATTCTTTGGACGAGGTGAGAACTAGTCAGATTGGAATATCCTTCCAAAAACAATAAAATCATTGATATGTGTTAGGAGCTCAATTTCAATTTGGTTCTCCACATCTCCCCAATGACCTTCCTTGGTGATGGGTCATCTGGTCCCTTGTCCCGCTGTCCTGACGTGAAGTACAACCATCCATTCCAAAATCCAACGAGTGTGGTTTTCACACGGTAAGGAAGTTTTCCGATAACTGACCACTTCTGTTAGCATCAGATAAATCATAATCACATAATGGCCAAAAGACTCCAAGATGAATGCAACAAATCACGCAAGATAAATTGCACAAACACCACCAACCATGTGACCACAAATGAACATACTTCATAAACAAGAACGACATCCAGATGCAACAAATACAAGAGTTGGAAAAGAAAGTGAACAAGCAGCCAAAAATACCTACTAAAGCAGTTATTTTTATGTGGGAAGCACTCGCGATAATCCATATAGATCAGCCTTGCAAGTTATGAGATGAAGAAAGAAAATTCAAGCTAATTAGGATTTACAAACTTGAACAGGACGGCATAAGCTCTGAAATACAAAAGTCAAACTCAAAGAACGTGAAAAACGGAATGACCATCAAAGAGTTGGAAAACAATGTGAAACTAATCACACAAATAACCAATAATTTTATCATCTGAATCTTTATCCCTAAAGTTAAAATAAAAATACAACCACCAATCTTCCAATGATAACACAAGTTTTAAGACAGTGAGATCTGGCAAAAGCAATGGGGCTATCCATGGGAACAAACATAAGTTTTAGTGCTCAATGACAAGATATTGGGTTATCTGGTGTAAGAGATTCTGATAGGACAAGTCATATTATGCCCAGTCCCTACAGATAGCTAATTAACATATCTTCAAGACCACACAATCTTAAGTAGACATTTGACAACGGGATGTGGCCGGCAAGTCCATATGAGAGCACTTCCCACCTTCAACACTAACCCTCACATCAGTTTAAGTCAAAAGAAGGATGATTGGTCGGTCCAGATTCGATGTATGATAAGAAGAAAAAATATATTTTGTGATTGATACTTCAAAGATAATGTTGAAAATTTGATGCAGCAAAATCTGCAGGATTCCATTGAAGGAAAATTTATTTGACTTTTAAGGTGGAAATGCAGTAAGCCACCAGTTTATGGGATTCAATTTAAGACGCCAATGAAGGGTTCACACTCTAACCTGTCTTCAAAACTAACATGCCTGTGTCTCTTACATATTTCTACATGAACATTTCAAATAACTTTTCAGATTATCTTGTGAAAGGATAGAAAATGCATATACCTGAGTATCAAAATTAAACTGAAAGATTTCTCCAACCAAAACCATCTTTTTAGTAACTGGGTGTTTTTCTGTCGTGCCTCCAACGAGAACAAGAGAATTGTTAACAATTGCCCAAGCAAATTCAATATGAGAATCTGGCTTGGGCAGAGAAGGTAATACTTTCCACTTCATCTCATCGTCTAACATGTATACATCACCGAATACCACCTAAGAAGAGTACAAATATAGACATTATGAAGCAAAAACAAAACACACACACACACAAAAGTACAAAATCATATTTTATGCAAAATTGTACGAAGAGAGCAACAGAAGGAAAAAGGGGCAGGAGGAAAGGAAGATAAATAAGAAATGCAATACACTAGGACTTAACCATGATAGACCCAGGGATTGAGAAAAAGGTAAAATCTTATTGTCAGTTCCTTTAGCATAGGAAGGAGTCTAATGACAATTCAAGAGTAAAACAAATATACGCCACAAACACAGCATAACATGTTAAATAAAATAATACCCCTAGCCTAAAGATAGCTACTAGTAAACCAACAATAACTTCTAGTAATTACTTTTAGGCCTGACAGAATGAAGATGTATTTTCTTTAAAATCCCCCAAAGAAATTTCAAAAACTCCGCAGAAATTATTAATATCTAAGTACAATTCAGTCGAATTGCCGGTCATCAGCTTTTCCATGATTTTTCATAATATTGTTGAAAATTGATAGTGGCAGTAGCAATGTTTGTGGAAATAACAGTAGCATGGTGGTGTTGGTGACAACAATTGAACGTCGTCTTCGCATGAGGTTTAAAACAAGATAATTAGAATGTCATTTTTCATAATAATGTTGAAATGTTGGAAACAGCAATAATAATAGCTGCCGTGATGGCAATGGAGGCAGCCATGTCAAAAAAAGTGGTCAACAAACATGCACTGCATTTTCCTTTTAGTTCTTTTGATATTATAGTAGACTAACAAGCTAATCTAGTCAAACCAGTGTTGCAAATATCGGCCTAGTCGGCGACTAATCGGCCGACTAAGCAGTGATCGGAGCTCGCCGCTCCGATAAGTGGTTAATCCAAGCCAAAAATCGGGGAACCGATTAATCGGCCCAAATCGTCATTAATCGGCCAAAATCGGCATTAATCGGCCCAGCCCAAGATGCTTCAGCTCCTCGATGTTCTTCGTTTCTCTCTCTTCTGGTTTTGTTTGATCCTCTTCGTCTCTCTCTTCTGGTTCTCACTTCGTCTCTCTCTATCTCTCACAGTCTCACTTCGTCTCTCTTCTGGTTCTGTGTTCGATCCTCTTCAAGTTCTCACTTCGTCTCTCTCTGTCCCTCTCTTCTTCTCTCCCTGTTCTCTTTTTATGTTCTGTTCTCAATTTTTATATTAAAGTCTTCTTTTGTCCTTTCAAGCAATTAATTGAATCTATGGAAATCTGGATAAGGTTTAGAAGCGATGCTACGTTATTGGCCACAAAAGATAAAAGAGTAGGGCCCACAACTGATTAAAGAGTAGGGCTCACAATAGTCTTTTATCAGAAATTGGAGATAGCTTTTAATTTGGTTCAAATTTCACACATACCAAAGTTAGGCACATATATTTTAATTAAAAAATATATATATGTATATGATATGTATTACATATATATTATATATATTATTATTTTTTAATTAAAAAGTTCAAAACGATCAATCCGATTAATCCCCGACTAGTCCCCGATTAATCTAATTAATCCCTAGTCCCCGCGAACCGGCTAGTGGCCGACTAGCGATTTTTGCAACACTGAGTCAAACATCCCATTAGCTCATCCATCTAATAATATAAAATTATTGGGAAACGGGATAATGATTGTGTTGATCGTAATGCCTCATTGGTTAGTGTTAGAATACCTAAGGGTATTCTAGTCTTATTCTACGTGTTTAGACTTGTATATAGGTTTATACCTCTGTTTTCAAATGCGTTTATGGGGCGCGTTTTGAGTCCAAAACGCATGGAGGCGTACGTAAAATTCCATACCTCAAAAGCGTACGTGTTTAGTAAATAAAACGTAAAACGCAGTAATGCATGAGGCGCCAAGATACGTACGTACCTGAGGGAGAGTTCTGAAACTACATCGTTTAACAATTTTGTGATTCAAAAACTAAAATCGAAAACTCACAGTAGGGCATCGCTACTGTCGCTCATCTCTGGTGAGTGGTGACATCTCTTTCAGCGCCTCTCTCGAGCTCGACTACCTCTATTGGTCTCTGGCGAGGCAGCTACTTCTGTTGATCGCGACCAGGGACTCGCGACTGAGCGCGACTGCTCGGGACTGTGCGCGACCACTGGCTACTGCGCGAGACTGCTATCTAGCGAGTCGCGACTGCCTCACTTGGTCTCCGGCGAGTCGCGACTGCCTCTCTTGGTCTCCGCCTCTCTGGTTGTCTTCGCGACTGGAACTGGAATCTGCCTCTCTCACTACTCAGCTGTGCATCTCTCTGTTTCATCTTCCAGCTAAGGTACCCAGTAGTCCAGTACCCACTGCCCAGTTTATTCTAATTTCTGCCTAATAACCTTAACGCTTTACTGAGACGTGTAATGAAATTGAAATGTGTGATGTAGTGATTCACTGATTTGTGCCAGTTATCAAATTTACACTTATGCTTCTCTGTTTAATTTTTGTGAAGGAATTAACAAATGGCTAATAAAAGAGACCCAAAAAAAGATTTTGCTTGGGATTATGTGAAGACAGTTCCGAATGAGAAATATTTCAGATGCAGATTTTGTGATCACATATGCAGTGGTACTATTACGCGTTTGAAGAATCATATAGCAGGCACTCATTCAGGAATTATGCCTTGCAAAAGTGCTCCTGAAGATGTGGTGTTGAAATGTCAACTTGCCCTGCAAAAATTAAAATACCAAAAGCAACTGCAAAGAGAGACAATGGATGACATCCGGATGGCTGGAAGTGGGACTGGTAGTGTGAGTGATAGTGTTACACAAGATGTTAGTTGTGGTGCGGGTTTGCCTAGAGTTCGGGGCCCTATGGATAAGTTCACAACTTCAGAACCAAGGCAAACTAAACTCAACAGCCAATGGAAAAAGGAAGAAAGGAGGGAGATTTGTCGAAAAATTGCAAGGTTCTGTTTCTCGAAAGCATTGTCATTTAATGTCGTCAATGATCCTTATTGGGTTCCTATGTTTGAGAGTGTTGCTAACTTTGGCCCTGGGTTCAAGCCGCCCTCGATGCATGAGATGAGGACATGGTTGCTAAAAGAAGAGGTCGAGGATATTAACAAGCTTAAAGTGGAGCACATGAGGGCATGGCAAACCTATGGTTGTTCTATAATGTCTGATGGTTGGTCCGATGGAAAAAATCGATGCTTGATTAATTTCTTAGTGAATAGCCCTGCTGGTACTTGGTTTTTGAAATCAGTGGATGCTTCTGATTGTATTAAGAGTGGAGATTTGATGTTCAAGTTGCTTGATCAGGTTGTTGAGGAAGTTGGTGAAGATAATGTTGTGCAGGTTCTTACTGATAATGCTAGCAATTATGTGTATGCTGGAAAGAAACTTATGGAGAAGAGAGTGAGGTTGTACTGGACTCCTTGTGCTGCACATTGCATTGATTTGATGTTGGAGGACATTTCAAAGTTAAAGGTGTTTGATGAGACAATTCCAAAGGCCAAGGCAGTTGTGAGATTCATATATGGGCATTCTTGGGTGTTAGCATTGATGAGATTTCATACAAATAACCAAGAAATCATTCGTCCAGCTGTGACTCGATTTGCAACCTCCTTTCTTACACTACAGAGTTTGTACAAGCAAAAACAAGCTCTAATGTCTTTGTTTAGTTCGGAGAAGTGGGCTTCTAGTACTTGGGCAAAGAAGCCAGATGGCATGAAGTGTTGTGGAATTGTATTGCATGATGGGCAATTCTGGGGTAATGTTGCATATTGTATCAAAAGTGTTGGTCCACTTGTTAGTGTCTTGAGAGAGGTTGATTAAGAAGAGAGACCTGCCATGGGTTTTATTTATGAATTGATGGACAGAGCAAAAGAGAAAATTCAAACAAATTCTGGAAACAACATAAGGAAATATGGTCCAGTATGGAAGAAAATTGATGCAAGATAGACTCCACAACTTCATCAGCCTTTGCATGCTGCTGGATATTACCTTAATCCGTCTTTAAGATATGATTTGCATTTTTCTAATGTTGAGGAAGTGAGACAAGGATTATTTGAATGCATGGATAGGATGTTGCCATATGAAGATCGTTTGACAGCGGATATCCAGTTGGATATGTATGACCATGCTAGAGGAAATTTTGGAAGTAGAGTGGCAGTTGATTCTAGAAAGTTACGCTTTCCAGGTATTTAAATAAATCCTTCCTTCCTTGATTTAAAAATTCAAACTGTAGAATTCCTAGTGATAAATGTATCACACTCTCACTAGTACTACTTTATTATTTTGTCATAGCTGATTGGTGGGGGCGTTTTGGTGGCAAAACTCCTGAATTGCAGCGTTATGCTATTCGTGTTCTTAGCCTCACTTGTAGTGCATCAGGCTGTGAGAGGAATTGGAGTACCTTTGAGGCGGTATGATTCTTAATTTTCAATCTTGCATAAATGATTTTTATTTAGTTACATAAAACTTATATAATTATAAATTTGTACATTAGATCCATACCAAAAAAAGGAATAGGCTGGAGCACCAAAAGTTGAATGCACTAGTGTATGTGATGTACAACACTAGGTTGCGTGAGAGGAGCATCAAAAGGAAGCTGAATGTGGACCCTATTCTGGTCGAAGAAATTGAATCTGATGATGAATGGATTGCAGAAAAAGAAGACCCTGTTCTTCTAGTAGATACTAGTTGGGTTGAAGATGAACAATTGTTCCAAGTGGATGCTATTAGGAGTCTCCCTGTTGCTAGTGGGGAGTCTTCAAATCCTCCACAACCTATGAGTCGACCTGCTGATTCTTCAATTCCTCCAGCGCCCACTAGGAGTCCCCTTTTTGTTGAGCGCGAGGAATCTTCAAATCCTTCAGCTCATCCCATCTTTTATAAAAGAAAGTCTTCTACCACTACAAAGAGGAATCAAGGTAGGTTTAAGTGTTAAATTATGTAATAAATCATTAAACACACTTTCTATACAATTTCATTATATTTTTTGTCAATATTTAAGGTGGAAACGGAGATGATAGAGGCCAAACAAAATTACCAAGATTGCAACCTCTTGGTGAAATTGGAGAGGAAGGATGCCCATCATATGTTGAACTTATACCTTGCACAAACATGGAAGAAGGGCCTACTCTTGATGAATTGGCTATGATGGAGGAAGAAGAGAATGATGATGAGATGGATGAAAATGAATTCTTCTAAATGTTAATGATGTGATATTGTGATGTTTGATGAACTTTCTTTGTTTTGAACTTCTAATTATGTGGATGCTTGTATTAATTATGACTTTGTTGAGCACTTTGCTTATTTAATTTGGATGGAAATAACTTCTTATAAGTTATATTATTATTTTTGTGTTTAAAATATTTATACCCGAAACACTTACGCCTCACGTATCAAGGCTTACGCCTCGGCTCGTGGAGGCGATTACGCCTCGCCTTGCGTTTTCGCATTTGAAAACAGAGGTTTATACAATTATGTAATACCTAAGATAACAAGATATAGAAAATACGCTTGATTGAGCCGCATCTCTTTGTGACCTTAACATGGTATCAAAGCCCTGTGCATTCCGGTGAGTCTTCTGTCAGTCGAACAGGAGGGAGGCAAGTTCGCGCGTTCTAGTGTTGCGAGTCGTGAGCGCGAATTCCGGTGTTGCAAGCGCAAGTCGCGAGCGCGAGTTCTGGTTGTGAGCGCAAGTGGTCTCCTCCTCATGCGGTCTTGATCGTGCGGAGGTTTCCGGCGAGTTTCTGGAGAATCTGAGGTCCCCGGTTGGTTGCTGATTGTGCGACTTCTTTCAGAGAGACAGTCCCTCGTGCGACTACCTGATACTTTCTGATTTCCGGTGCTTTTTGATTTTTTGCCTTTCCTAGAGTTTCTGTAAACCCCGACAAGGCTGAGTTTTAGTGATTCCAGAGAAGGCTGGCCTAGTGTGTTTTTGCACTGGTTCAGTATTGCTTGTCCGCCTTGTATAAGTGGTAGTTTGTGGTATTTATTTTGTTCCTGAATTTCTTGATTGCGAATGGCAGAGACTAGTGAAAAGAAGGCTACTGCTGAAATTGTTGTCACTACCACTCGCATTACGGATCGGAAATTGAATGGTTCAAATTATCAACAATGGAAGCGCATCATTCGCCGATATCTATCGGGTATTGATATGGAGAAACATCTAACCGATGATCCTCCAACCGAACCCATAGCTAAGGCTCAATGGATGAAGGACGATGACAAACTCTATAATCTTATTTAGAATACTATGAATCCTTCGGTGGATGATATGATGGGTCATTGTGATTCGCTCAAGGAATTGTGGGAATATCTCGACTCCTTGTATGCGAGCAAGAAAAATTGATCTCATGTTTATGAGTTGTTGTCTGGATTGCATCGTGCTGACCAGAAGGGCTGAACCTTAGTAGACTATTACACTACTTTTAAGAAAATGTTTGAAGAGATGAAGACTTTGTACCCTATTACTGCTGATGTGAAAAAGATGCAGGAACAACAAGAGGAGATAATTGTCCCGTGTTTTCTTGCCGGATTAGATTCTACTTATGACGTGCCACAATCTCAACTTCTTACGGACACAGATCTTCCATCACTCGCTGAGGCATTCTCTCGGTTGCGAATGGTCTATATGGATTCCACTTGGGAGCCCCTTGGAGGATACATTGTTGGCGAGGCTTCTGCTCTAGTTGGATGGAGTACTCAAGGTGGTCGAGATGGTGGTGGTAGAGGTGGTCACAGTGGTGGTCGTGATGGTGGAGTACGTGGAGGTCCTAGAGTTTGTTTCTACTGTGGGGAATAGGGTCATCTGAAAAAGAATTGTTGGAAGTTGAATGGAAAACCGACTGCTCCTCAGAGAGTAGTTAATGTTGTAACCCACAACGGTTTGTTACCTACTCCTGGTAGAGCCATGAGTTGTGATGGTCACATTGTGAATTTTGCCGATGAATATGCTCGTTTTGCTCAGTTTCAAGCCACCCAGAATTCTGCTCATGCTGCCACTCTCGTTCAGTCAGATAACCCCATGCATGTCTCACTTCCTCCTCACCCAATTGGGTCATTGATTCTGGAACTACAGATCACATGACAAGTAATACAAGTATCCTTTCTTCATTCCAGTCATCTCCCATGTTTCCTAGTGTCATACTTGATGATGGTTCTAGTGTTCCTGTTCTTCGTAGTGGCACTGTTTCTCCTACTTCTTCCTTATCTTTGTCATTTGTTCTTTGTTTACCTCATTTTCCTTTTAATTTGATGTCAGTTAGTAAACTTACTCGTGCTTTGAATTGTTCTGTTCACTTCTTTCCTGATTCATGTGTCTTTCAGGATCTTCTGACAAAGAAGATTATTGGTAGACGTAGTGAATCCAATGGTTTTACATTCTTGCTGCTGACTCTCCACCAGTGCCACAATCCATTGCTTCAACTAGTAGTTTCTCTTCTTCCTAGTTGTATTGTTAGTTTGGTCATCCTTCTTTAAATGTATTAAAATGTCTTAGTCCTAGTTTATGGTCAGTGTCTAAGTTGGAGTGTGAGGCATGTCAATTTGCCAAGCACCATCGTGTGTCTTATCTTCCTCGAGTCAATAAACGGGCTGCGACCCCCCTTTGAGTTGATTCATTCTGACATTTGGGGTCCCTGTCCTATTGTTTCTAAGTCTGGATTTCGGTATTTTGTCACTTTTGTTGATGATTTTTCACGAGTAACTTTAATGAAAATAGTGCTGAATTATATTCTATCTTTTGTGCTTTCTATGTTGAAATCAAAACGCAACATAATGCTTCTATTCGTATTCTGCAAATTTACAATGCTAAAGAGTATTTTTCTCATTATCTTTCTTCTTTTCTTGCTCACAATGGTATTGATCACCAATCTTCATGTGTTTTTACTCCTCAACAAAATGGAGTGACTAAAAGAAAAAATCGTCACTTGATGGAAGTTGCACGCGCTCTGTTGTTTCAGATGAAAGTTTCCAAAGTCTTTTGGGCTGATGCTGTTAATACTGTTTGCTATTTGATTAATCGCGTGTCATCTTTTGTTCTTGGTGGTAATATTCCTTACTCTATTATGTTCCCTTATCGTCCTCTATTCTCTATTCCACCTCGCATTTTTGGCTGCATATGTTTTGTGCAGGATGTCAAACCACATGTATCCAAACTTAATCCCCGGTCCCTGAAATATCTTTTCTTAGGGTATTCCCGACACCAAAAAGGGTATCGGTGTTTTTCTCCTGCTTTAGAACGATACTTAGTCTCCGCTGATGTTACCTTTTTTGAGTCTACACCCTTTGTCTCTAATTCTTCTATTCCGTTTTGCTCCTAAGGATGAGTTTCTTGTCTATCGTACAGTTCCTTCAGAAAATTCTTCTAAGTCTTCTCAACCCCCCCCCCCACCCCCACCCCCCCCCCCCCCAATCACTAAGACATTTTCTCAGCATACTTTCTTCCCCCTTGTGGTACCTACAGTGAATACTTCAATGGCATCAACGTCAGATCCGGATGTTCTACCTCTACCTGCTCCTTCGTCTCAGGATCTGAGTCCTCCCTTTGTTTCCAGTCTAGACCTCCCAATTGCTCTTCGAAAAGGTAAACGTTTCTATACTTATCCTATCTCCTTTTTTGTGTCTTATAACAGTTTATCTCTCATCTCCCAGTCTCTTGTTTCCTCTCTCCACTCTGTGTTTGTTCCTAAGTCTGTTTCAGAAGTTCTTTCTCATTCTGGATGGCGGCAGGCTATACAAGATGAAATGGTTGCTCTTGAGGAGAACAGTACTTGGCGGCTTGTTTCCCTTCCGGTGGGTAACCATACTATTGGTTGCAAATGGGTTTTCACAATTAAGGTTAATCCGGATGGTTCTGTGGCTCGCCTCAAAGCTCGGGTAGTTGCTAAAGGTTATGCTTAGACATATGGTGTTGATTATTCTGAGACTTTTTCCCCCGTTGCTAAACTTGCTTCCATTCGGTTATTTATCTCCTTGGCTGCAACATACCATTTGCCACTGCATCAATTGGATATTGAAAATGCTTTTGTTCATGGTGATTTG
Organism: Euonymus europaeus; assembly: GCA_963580455.1. Classification (NCBI taxonomy): domain Eukaryota; kingdom Viridiplantae; phylum Streptophyta; class Magnoliopsida; order Celastrales; family Celastraceae; genus Euonymus; species Euonymus europaeus. The sequence goes on along the minus strand of OY756968.1, from coordinate 19,348,871 downwards.
ACCGAAAAGGTATACATGGAGCAACCCCCTGGGTTTGTTGCTCAAGAGGAGTCGGAGAAAGTGTGTTTTTTGCGAAAATCATTGTATGGGCTGAAACAATCCCCTCGTGCTTGGTTCGGACGTTTCAGCGAGGTAGTCTTTGAGTTTGGATTGTGGCGAAGCGCTCATGATCATTCCATTTTCTATCGCAACTCAGCACGTGGGTGCATTCTTCTAGTGGTTTATGTTGATGATATTGTGATTACTGGGAGTGTTAGTGTGGGCATTACCGCTCTCAAATCCTTTCTTCACACTAAATTTCAGACAAAGGATATTGGCTCTCTTCGATACTTCTTGGGGATTGAGATGTATCGTAGTAAGAAAGGTATATTTCTGTCTCAGAGAAAATATGTTCTTGATATACTTCAGGAGACAGGTTTGACTGCAGCCAAGCCATGTGATGCTCCCATGATACCGAATGTGAAACTCACAAATGAGGATGAAAATTTACTTCCGAATCCTAAACTGTATAGGTGTTTGGTTGGGAAACTTAATTATCTCACTGTAACGCATCCTGACATCGCCTTTCCAGTGAGTGTGGTTAGTCAATTCATGTCATCTACTAGGACATCTCATTGGGATGCAATTATTCACATTCTGAAATATCTTAAGAGTGCTCCAGGCCGTGGTGTAATTTATGGAGATCAGGGTCACGGTAAAATAAAAGGATTTTGTAATGCGGATTGGGCGGGTTGTCCAATAGATCAGCGGTCTACTACAGGTTATTGTGTCTTTGTTGGAGGGAACTTGATCTTTTGGAAGAGTAAGAAGCAAAGTCTGGTAGTTCGGTCGAGTGCAGAATCTGAATATAGAGCTATGACTTACTCTACTTGTGAACTTATGTGGGTACATCACTTGCTTCGAGAGATGGTATAAAGGACTCAACTCCTATACGGTTGCGGTTTGATAATCAAGCAACTATCCATATAGCCTCTGATCCTGTATTCCATGAGCGGACGAAACATATTGAAGTTGATTGTCACTTCGTTCGGGAGAAAATCCAGAAAGGGTTGATTTGTGTGCAACATATCAAAACTGGAGATCAAATAGCTGATATATTTACTAAAGCCCTTTCAGGGAATCGGGTAGCCTACATTTGTAACAAGTTGGGAATGATTGATATCTATGCTCCAATTTGAGGGAGTGTTAGAATACCTAAGGGTATTCTAGTCTTATTTATTGGAATGTACGGAATGTAACTGTACATATGTAACTGTACAAGGGTATCCTGGTATTTTACCTAATCAATGTACATTTAGATATAATGAGAAAATTAGGGTTTCTCTTGAGTTAATAGAGAAAACCTCCAAAACCTAGTCTCTGTTCTCTGGTTCAATATGGTATCAGAGGGTAGCCCTCGCGACTGACGCGAGTCTTTTGGTTCTTCCTTCTTCCGAGCGCGCGAGCCCCTGGTTCTTCTGCGCGTCTCGCGCGAGCTGCTGCTTCTCCCGCTCCCGCAGCTTCTTCCGCAGCGGCTACTTCTGGTTCTTCCGCAAGCACCTTGATCAGCACGGCCGCTTCTGGTTCTTCCTTCTTCCGCGCGTGCGAGCTGCTGTTTTCTTCCGCGTGCAAGCCCAGCCTCTGTTTCTGGTTCTTCCGCGCGAGCTGCTGTTTTCTTCCGCGTGCAAGCCCAGCCCCTGTTTCTGGTTCTTCCGCGCGCCCGAGCGAGCTGCTTCTTCTTCCGCACGCGTCTTCTGGTCCACTGTGCCCCTTCCAGCTTGAGTCTGCCTATTGTGACAGCTTCCAGCTTGAGTCTTTGGGGTGTGAAAATTTTCCAATTGACCTTGTAAGTCTGTGATTCTACTTCTGGCACTTTAATTTGTGACTGCTGGTGGTGATTTTGGCAATATGTCTGTTACTACTACCGGTGAAGCCTCTGGTGTCAGCTCCAAATCATCTTCTGGTCATTCTTTTGATAACCCAACTCTACAGATCAGTCCTGTCAAACTTGACGGCACAAATTACTTGACATGGTCGAAATCTTGTCTACTTTTTATCAAAGCTAGACGTTTGTATTCTTATATCGATGGGCAACATAAGCGACCAGCCCACACTGATCCTGGGTTTGATGAATGGGATGCAACCAACTCTCTTGTTCTCTCATGGCTCAACTATTCGATGATACCTAGTATTTCTAAGGGATACTTGTTGTTTGATGAGGCATGGAAAGTGTGGAGTGCTGCTGCCCAAACATATGCTAAGCTTGGTAATGACTCTCAGGTATACAATATTCGTAAACAGCTTCATCAGTTCAAACAAGGCTCTTTCTCCATCACTGAGGTTTTTACTGAAATGAACAGTTTGTGGCAAGAGTTGGATTTTTATCAGGACTTTACAGCTGAGTGTCCTGCTGATGCCGCCAAGTTTCATCAAATGGTTGACAGGGAGCGAGTTTTTGATTTATTGGCTGCTTTGAATGAAGAGTATGATCCTATCAGGGTTCAAGTCTTGGGAAAAACTCCGTTTCCCTCATTGAGGGAGGCATACTCTTACATTCAACAAGAAGAGAGTCGTCGTGGTGTTATGCTTTCATCTGCTTCTGTTGAACGATCTGCATTGCTGGTCCATCCTCAGACTATTGATCCCAAGCCTCTCTTGCCACTTCCTGTCACTAGTGTGCCTCATCCCAAAGATCATCTACATTGTGATCATTGTGGGCGTCCCCGGCACACTCGAGAATCTTGTTGGAAACTTCATGGTCGTCCTACCCGTGGAAGAGGTGGTCGACGCCCAGGTCCAGGCCCTTCTAGGCCTTGGGCCAATGTTGCTGATTGTTCTGAGGACAGTTACCCGAGTTCTACTTTATCTCCTACCGAGGTTCAGTCTTTGAAGACTCTTATGTCCCGGCTTCAGCATACTTCATCCAGTGATGATAGTGCTTCCACTCCCGCAACTTCCTTCCATGCCACTTACCAGTTGGACAACCCAGGTAATTCTGCCAATCATACTGCTCCTAGCCCTTGGATTATTGATTATGGGGTTTCGGATCATATGACTGGTATCTCTAGCAAATTTGTCACCTATTGCCCTTCTTCAGGTAGGGATAAGGTTCGAATAGCTGATGGCTCTTTTTCTTCCATCTCCGGTCAGGGTTCTATAATTTGTACTCCTACTCTTCAGCTAAATTCTACCCTTCATGTGCCTAGTTTTCCTAGTAATCTTATTTCCATTAGTACTATTACTAAAGATCTGAATTGCAAAGTCACTTTCTTTCCTTCCTATTGTGTCTTTCAGGAGCTGAAAACAGGGAAAACGATTGGCTATGGTAGAGTTCGGGACGGGTTGTATTATTTGGCTGAGCCACCATCAGTTTCTGCTCCAGTGTTTGGTCCTTTAGGCCTTGTTGCTGCAGCTGCCCCTTCTTCTGCAGCCTCTATTATGCTTCTACATCAGCGTTTGGGTCATCCATCTTTTGTTGTTTTGAAGAGAATGTACCCAACTTTATTTTCTCAAGTTGTTTTTGATACGCTAGTGTGTGATGCTTGTGAGTTTGCCAAGCACACCCGAACTTCTTATCCTTCAGTGGATAGTAAGAGTACTGAACCTTTTATGATTATACATTCTGATGTTTGGGGACCTAGTGAAGTTATGTCTTTGAATGGTTATCGTTGGTTTGTGACTTTTATTGATTGTTATAGTCGCACTACTTGGGTGTATTTGCTCCAGTCTAAAAGTGATGTGTTTGTCTGTTTTAAGCGGTTTCACAAACTAGTGTCTACACAATTCTCAGCAAAGGTCAAGATCTTGCGTAGTGACAATGGTGGTGAATATGTGAATGGTGGCTTTAGTTCCTATCTGACAGATCATGGAATTGTTCATCAAACAAGTTGTGTGTATACTCCAGCGCAAAATGGTGTTGCTGAACGAAAGAACCGGCATCTTTTGGAAGTTACTCGTGCCGTGATGTTCTCCATGAATGTTCCTAAGTCCTATTGGGGTGATGCAGTTCTTGTTGCTGCTTATCTTATTAACCGGATGCCTTTACGGACTTTGTCCTTCAAGGCCCCTTTAGATTTGCTTCAAGGCACAAGTCTATATCGTGTTCCTCCCAAGATCTTTGGCTGTGTGTGTTTTGTCCATGAACATCGCCCCAATCTGCGGAAGCTGGAGCCTCGGTCTATCAAATGTATATTCATTGGTTACTCTGCGACGCAAAAGGGGTATAAATGCTACCATCCTCCCACCCGAAAGGTTTTTGTTTGTATGGATGTTACCTTTCGTGACTGGGAGCCCTACTTTTCAGCACCTCTTTCTTCGGAAATGGTTCTTAGGGGTGAGCCTTCAGCTCCGTTTAACTCCATTTCGAGTTTGTCGCCTGATTTCCACATAGCTGGTACACCACTTTCCTCTCCGATTCCTGTCAGTGAATTGGATAAACCAGCCAGTGATGATGACCCTTCTATTGATGATCATCCAGTATATCAGACTCCTATGCGACTGCAAAAGGATGATTTGTTACAATATTCTCGGAAGAAGCCTTCCATCCTGCCACCTGCTCTACTTACTCTACCTAGCCAATCGATACACCCTGAGTCAGCTTCCACCACTACACCTGCTACTGGTAACATCTGTTCTCCTTCAGTCTCTGATTCCTCTAATCTCCCCATTACTCTTAGAAAGGGTGTAAGGTTTTGTACAGTGCACCCTATTTCTAACTTTGTTTCCTATGCTAGATTATCTCCTTCATATCGCGCCTTTGTCTCGTCTGTTTCTATGACTTCTGTTCCACAGAATTGGCGGGATGCCTTGGCCGATAATCAATGGAAGCTGGCCATGACCGAAGAAATGCAAGCTTTAAAGAAAAATGGAACATGGGAATTGACTACTCTTCCTCCAGGGAAACAATTGGTGGGCTGTAAATGGGTGTATACCATCAAATACAAGGCTGATGGTTCTATTGAGCGCTTTAAGGCTCGATTAGTGGCGAAAGGCTTTACTCAGACTTAAGGCATTGATTATGCTGAAACTTTTGCTCCTGTTGCCAAGATGAATTCTATTCGCGTTATTCTTTCTTGTGCTGCAAATCTGGGCTGGAATCTGAGTCAGTTGGATGTTAAAAATGCTTTTCTTCATGGTCTTCTTCGTGAAGAGGTGTATATGGCTATTCCTCCAGGCTTTGAGTGTGTAAAGACTGCAGGTAAAGTTTGTAAATTGAAGAAGGCTCTTTATGGCCTCAAACAATCGCCCCGGGCTTGGTTTGAGAGATTCCGCCAGGTTTTATGTCTCGCTGGATATATTCAGAGTGAGAGAGAACACACATTATTCACCAAATGGGTGGATGGGAAAATTACTATTCTGATTGTATATGTGGATGACATTATTCTTACTGGGAATAATCCTGTGGAAGAACTCAAGATCAAGAAAGTCTTGGCCACGGAGTTTGAAATTAAAGACCTGGGGCCTCTTCGATACTTCTTAGGTGTTGAAGTTGCTAGATCAAATGCAGGGATCTTCATCTCTCAAAGAAAATATGTTCTAGATCTCTTACGGGAGACAGGTATGTTGGGTTGCAAGCCTAGTGATACTCCTATTGAAGTTAATCATCGTCTTGGCCGTCAGGTGGGCAAGGAAGTTGATAAGGAGCGGTATCAAAGGCTTGTGGGTAAATTGATATATTTATCCTATACTCGTCCTGATATTGCATATGCTGTTGGTATTGTCTGTCGCTTTATGCATTCTCCTCAAGAACCTCATATGGAGGCTGCCTATCGAATTCTTCGTTATTTGAAAGCAGCTCCTGGTAAAGGCTTATTGTTTTCTAAGAATGGTCATCTAAATATTGAAGCCTATACGTATGCGGACTAGGCTGGTTGTCCAATTGATCGCCGATCTACTTCTGGTTATTGTTTCTTCATTGGTGGTAATTTAATTTCTTGGAGGAGTAAGAAACAGGGTGTTGTGGCTCGGTCTAGTGCTGAGGCCGAGTATCGGTCTATGGCCCATGGTGTGGAGGAACTTCTATGGCTTCAGAAGTTAATGTGTGACCTTGGTTCTACTTCTGATCAACCTCTTCGTCTCTACTGTGACAACAAGGCTGCCATAAGCATTGCCAACAACCCAGTTCTTCATGACAGAACTAAACACATCGAACTGAATCGCAGCTTTATTGAAGAAAAGATTCGATCTGGACAGCTTTGTATTCCTTTTGTGCCATCTAGAGACCAATTAGCTGATATTTTCACTAAAGGGCTAGATGCAAAGACGTTTCATTCTATTCTTGGCAAGATGGGCATGATGGATATTCATGCTCCATCTTGAGCGGGGGTATTGGAATGTACGGAATGTAACTGTACATATGTAACTGTACAAGGGTATCCTGGTATTTTACCTAATCAATGTACATTTAGATATAATAAGAAAATTAGGGTTTCTCTTGAGTTAATAGAGAAAACCTCCAAAACCTAGTCTCTGTTCTCTGGTTCAATATTATTCTACGTGTTTAGACTTGTATATAGGTTTATACAATTATGTAATACCTAAGATAACAAGATATAGAACATACGCTTGATTGAGCCGCATCTTTTTGTAACATTAACAGTTGGCAATGAGGTGGTTGACCACAAGAAGTAAAAATGAAATAAGCAAGCTAGATATGGAGAGGACTAGTCAAATGAATTCGAATTTTATCTAACACATTTTTGCGAGACAAAGGGCTTTAAAAATCATTGGTGCTGTTGAATCAACATGTGCTTCCATTTCAATCATTATAGATATCTGCTTTGAAATTCTTCAAAACTCGTCCCAAGAATATCTGTTTTCTGTTGTCCCTGTTTTGAATAATTTAGGGGTGTAAAAAAATTATGAACTCTCACCTACTTTTGGCAGATGATACGATTGCATTTTGTGTGGCTGGAGATAGAGCAAGTTTTTAATTGAAGAGAGAACAAGTCTATTTTGAGGTGTTATTAGGTCTGACACACTTTGAAGACTTAAGCAAGCCATTGACAGCTTGCTAAAAACTCTATTTGTGGCATTTAGGCCACAGTGATCTAAGTGAGAATTGAGCTTCTGGATACACTTAAATCTATTTTTTTTATTTGAGTTCTGAAATTATGATCTTTACCATTAATACATGTATGTGTGCGTGCATAGAAAATTATCAAGGTACTTGCATACCACGCGATTCCGAATACCACAAATCTATCAATTAATAGAAAGGATATAGAATTCTCTTCAAAACCTTCCAAGGTATCTTTTTCTTTGAACATATAGTACATGGTTTATGACTCTTAACAAGAAAGAAAGCTTACCTCATTCCTGCGAGAGCATTTGAAAATAGGAGATCCAGGTTTGGCCATAAAATCACCTTCTTGACCACCAATCACATAAAGTCGATCATCATAAACAACACAAGCCCTACACAAAGTGAAAATAGGAGAACAAAGAAAACATGTAAATCTATGTTGTGGACATCTAATTTGTTATATTATAGTGGCGTTGGAAAATTCAATTGCAGGCAAAGAATGACAGTCACAATAAGACAATAATGAAAAACTGGATTAAATTTAGCTCTGACAGTTGTATTTATAAACTAGAAATCATTTTGAACCCTTCAGACTTAAAAACATGTTAGAGTAATAATCAGTGTACATAAGAACAGCAGCCTGCATCCTTAAGTTTCAACTAAGCAAAATCCTTTACCAGTTTGCAAGTGGAATTTTTTTTTTTGCAAAACACCCTTAAATTTCCAGTATGAAATTAACTCTACCATGTTCCTACAACAGAGCAGAAACTTCCAGAAATAATATACATTGCATCTTGTAGTTGCTGTAAATGGGCGGTAACCCCTTTGGTGCCTTTTTTTAATAAAATCTTGTCTTTTTGTTTGCCAATAAAAAAAAGGCAGAAACTTAATTGAATCCAAGCATACCCATACCAATTTAAAGTGCCAATCACTATTAAGAACATCTGCCACATGGTTTGGGAATGCACAACATCAGTTCAAAAGCATGTAAGAACATTTGTAATAGTTACACGCTTAGGTTCCGCTTGCTTTAAGAAAAATCAAGCTTTTCGAAAATCCATAAATTTGCCTAGGGAAAATAGTTAGTTATTCAACATGTGTTATAAAATATGTAAAAGCAAACACCGGGAAATTATGAGTTTTCCACTTTTCCTAAAACTTTATTTTCCCTGAAACAAATAGAGCATTAATTTTCAAAACCAGACAGAAAGGAGTATATGGTTTGATTATTTAGATGAAAGAAACTAAATATGCATCCATATGTATTAGGACACAAAAAGAAAAAAGAAACTAGGAAAACTAGAACACCATTCTTTTAGAGTTTTTTTTTTTTCGTGGTCGATTCAAGCACAAAAACACAAGAATTGACAAATTTTTGGACTAGTAACCAACAATTGGGCAAAGAATTACAGAATTTCATATTTTAGATTTCCTTTGAATGACTCAATATCAAAAAGCCATCCAGCAACTACAAACTCAGTCAAGAATGTACTAAACCTAATGTATTTAACTCAATGATATCAGGAAATAACTAAGACCAGGTTGCAAGAAGAAAAGGAGGAACTCAAACAGTCAACCTAATTGAAAGTTGAAACAAAGAATCATTAAAAGAAAGATTTTGCAGATAATCAACCATAATTATCCTCCATATTTTTTCTGGAAGATAACATCATTTACATCCGATATTAAGAAAGACATTAAAAGTTTTCTGAGAAACAGTTTGACTAACCATTAATTAGATAGAACTGGATCTATGTTAGTTAAAGTTCTAGGGTTTTGACATTTAGACCAACATAAGAGCAAATAATGAGAAGTCGAACAGTCAATCTAAAGGCACAAATAACAAAAAGAATGTTTTAGGGTGCAGAACAGCCAACAAAAGGGGGTCTTTGTATGTATAATGTATTTAAGTGAAGTACTACACTCTTTGTTTTCCAATAGTTCTCTGTTTCATTTCCATGACTTTTCAAGGAATTCCTTTCCAGCTTGGCCAAGATTTTGATTCATCAGATCCGTCCAATGAGGCGGACTCCTCCCACACTCCATCATCCTTATCCACTCCACATCATCCTATCCCAATACTAAACCACACCATATTTCCTGGCTGCAGCACCACTACAAAGCAGTTCATGAGAAAAGAAATATACCTTTAAACCGAATTTCATTCAACATTTAAGTATTTAACAAAACTTTGCCACTTAGTTCTGTTATGAAATTGTCAATATATATAGTTACTCAAGCGGAAACTTCATAGCTATTCAACTTACAGAATATCAAATTTCTGAGGAACTGAAGAAGTTGAAATCCCACTTAATAAAAGTAATGAGCAAAAAAAGTAAACCAATTAAATAAAGACTCAATAGCAAAAAGCTCCTACATATATTGTTGTCAAGAAATCTCACAAAAAGATGCATTCTTACTAATAATATAATTTTTAACGTTCAAAATAATAGGGAAAAAAGCACCTAAACATATATTGTTAACAAACAACCACAAAACATATGCATTCTTACTCATAAGCCAATATCAAGGTTCACAATGACACTAAAAATCATAACAGCTCCGGCATAATTATTTTCAAATTAGCAAAGTAAATCAAATTTTCACGATCAAGAAACAACAGCATGGCAGAAAAGCAACATCAGAAAATTTTCAGCATATGAGGCAATCTACAGACCTGTGAGGTCCTCCGCGTGGAATAGGTATCTCAGATCTCCACTCCTTTTCTAGTGGTTTTCCATCCTTTACAGCAAGACTCCAATGCTCTACTGCAGGCATAGTTGTCAAAAGCGACTGAAGCGCTGAGGCGCAGCGCAGCGCGGGGGTCGCGCATCGCTCCTCCTCGCATCGCCTCAATTCTGCAGGCGCAGACAAGCGCTCGCTTCTGGCAAAGCGCGAGACGAAGGCGAAGCTCACGAGGGCCTGGGCTTGACTTTTTGTTGGGCTTAGCCTTCACAAACTCAGTCCAGCCCTTGTTCCGCACCATCACACTTCACTTCACCCTCTTCCAGCGCATCGCCCATTCTTCTTTGGCTAGCAGCAACCCTAGTTTCGCACATCGCACTTGACGCCATCATCCAAGGAGCTCAGTTCCTCTCTCTGTCTTTGATATCCAGGTATTCTCTCTCTCTCTCTCGTTCGCATCTCTCTCTCTTGTTATTGTCTTTGTTCTTCACTTCTTCTCTGTTCTTTACTTCTTCTCTGTATTCATATTGTTTTATGATTTTATCATGCCTTTTGTGTTTATTTTTTGCAGCAATTTATTTTTATTTTTTTTGCAGTTTTGGAATCCTTGATTTTTTAGGTGATGTTTGGTTGTGAGAATGGAGGTGGAATGGAGGTGGAATATGGAATGGGGTATTCCATTCCATCATTTGGTGTTAAAAAAAATTGAGGGAATGGAATACTCCATTCCATTCCCTCATCTCTCTCTCATCAATTTTCATTCCCACATTTTTATGTGGGAATGAATCATTCCATGTGGAATAGAGGACAAAATGACTATTTTGTCCTCAAATAAATATTAATTAATATATTTTGATAAATTAATATAAATTAATATATTTTATTTTATTTTAATTTGTTAGAAATATAATTTATTAACTTTAATTTTGTTAACTTTAATTTGTAAATATTAATTATATATTTTGATAAATTAATATTAATTAATATATTTTATTTTATTTTTATTTTTTAGTTATTATAATTTGTTAATTATATATAATTATAAATGCACAATAAAATATATTGATTATACATAATTGTAAAGAAGGGACATAATGGACAAAACACAACTTCATTCCCATTCTCATTCCCAGTTTTTATACATACCAAACGTGAGAATCAAAATATCATTCCCACTCCCATTCTCATTCTCATTCCCATTCCCATTCCCATTCCCATTCCCTCTCAAACCATTCTAAAAACCAAACGACCACTTAGTTCTTTTAAATCATTGATTAATTATAGCATCAGACCTTGGCTTGCCATTTGTGCTTATCGTGTATATGAGGATCACAGTCTTTAAGAGCTGTATCCACTAATTCTTGGCAGCACTAAGCCACTAATTATTTTATGTATCCACTAATTATTGCCTTCTTGGCACAGCACTAATTATTTTATGTATCCACAAATTCTTGGCAGCACATCAAACTGGAGATAAATTATTTGAGTTGTCTCCAGTTTTCACATAACCGGAAGCATCAACAGACTTTACAAACATGGTCCCCAAAGAACAATTTACCAAAAAGTTGATTATTGTTCTTTGTCTTTTATCAGTCCAACCATCCGACATTATGGAGCATCCATGCTTCGCCCATTCTTCTTTGTGACTCTTCATCAAATTTGTAGTATAAGACACCTCCTTTTTGAGAAGTGGTACTCTCAACTCATGATAGCTAGGAGGTTTCAAATTTGGCCCATGAATCCTTATGGCTTCGATCATTTTTTTGAAACTATCCAATCGGGCTACATTGAAGGATAACCCGGTTTGGTAGAAAAAACGAGCAATATGTTGAACAGTTCGAGCTCGTAATTCTTTGTCACATGCTTCTTTGATATTGGGTTGTCTCATGCTCACTTTGACTCCCTTATCTTCTTGCCTCATGAACATCATCCCAATCTTACTCTTTGAAACGCTTCGTTTTGTTTTCTTTTGATGAACACTTCCTTCACTTTCAGCCATCGATCTTTTGCCTCTATGGTTCACTTCTTCAAATTCCACTTCCGTCTCATCTTCTCCAAATTCAAAGTCATCCAAGTCTTGAACTTGGACCTCCTCAAACGCAGCTCTCTTTGCCATTTTCTTCACATTCACATAGTTTTCAATCTCTTTTCTAACATCAGGAGGAACTTTCTTACATGCTTCAACATTCCTCGACTTCCCAATTAAGTGCTCCTTTTGTCAATAAACGCCACCCTTAGAAATTTTTTCACAAAACTTACAAATAATTGTAGTTGCTTCATCAGGATTTGGACAGTAGCAGTAATTCCAAGCCGGATCCTTCCGATTAGAGTTCGGGGTTAAGCTCGATGATGTCCCTTCATTAACCATTTCTTCAATAGGCTGAAATAATGAATGATGTGCTGCCAAGAATTTGTGGATACAGGAAATAGTTAGTGCTGCCAAGAATTAGTGGATCCACTAATTAGTGGATACATAAAATAATTAGTGCTGTGCCAAGAAGGCAATAATTATTGGATACAATAATTAGTGGATACATAAAATAATTAGTGGCTTAGTGCTGCCAAGAATTAGTGGATACAGCTCTTAAAGACTGTGATCCTCATATACACGATAAGCACAAATGGCAAGCCAAGGTCTGATGCTATAATTAATCAATGATTTAAAAGAACTAAGCATTTAATCAAGGATTCCAAAACTGCAAAAAAATAAAAATAAATTGCTGCAAAAAATAAACACAAAAGGCATGATAAAATCATAAAACAATATGAATACAGAGAAGAAGTAAAGAACAGAGAAGAAGTGAAGAACAGAGACAATAACAAGAGAGAGAGATGCGAACGAGAGAGAGAGAGAATACCTGGATATCAAAGACAGAGAGAGGAACTGAGCTCCTTGGATGATGGCGTCAAGTGCGATGTGCGAAACTAGGGTTGCTGCTAGCCAAAGAAGAATGGGCGATGCGCTGGAAGAGGGTGAAGTGAAGTGTGATGGTGCGGAACAAGGGCTGGACTGAGTTTGTGAAGGCTAAGCCCAACAAAAAGTCAAGCCCAGGCCCTCGTGAGCTTCGCCTGTCTCTCGCTTCGTCTCGCGCTTTGCCAGAAGCGAGCGCTTGTCTGCGCCTGCAGAATTGAGGCGATGCGAGGAGGAGCGATGCGCGACCCCCGCGCTGCGCTGCGCCTCAGCACTTAAGCGAGCGCTTCATTCGCTTTTGACAACTATGGATTTAGTATATGTCAAATATAACCACACTCTCAAGGCTCGATATGATAGGAGGGATTTGGTTGATCCTATTTGTTTGAATAATATTGATGATAGCAATGAGTGGTTGGTTGGAGAAATGTTGGAAGATGAACCGGTGTTTGAGGATGATAGTTTGACATGGAATGTTGTGCAAGAAGCATCAGGAGTTGGAGAACCAAGAGTGAATACTAGACAATCAAATGCTTCTAGTTCTAGAGTGGTGCAAGAGGAAGAATGTGTAGATGAGGACACAGAAGAGGAAGAAATTGTTGGAGAATTCAATTATGATGAAGTTCAATCTGATGACGAGATGTTCAGTGGTTATGATGATATTACTGACATGGCAATAGAAGATTACAGTTGTTTGGAGGATACCCTTGTTACTTTGTTTAAGACTTTTTAACTTATGACTAATTCTACTATGTTATTGACTACTTATTTAAGCTTGATTTGGTTTGTGTATTTCAATATATGTATTGACTACTTATTTAAGCTTGATTTGGTTTGTGTATTTCAATATATGTATAATTTGTTGTCAAGATTCATATTTGCGCTTCTCGTCTTTGAAGCGTGCGCTTAAATTGCGCTTTGCGCTTTGAAGCAATGCAAGGCCTTAGCGCTTCAAGTGCGCTTTGCGCTTTAACTACTATGACTGCAGGGGTGTATCGATTCTCCTTGCTGCCACCCATCACATGAAGTCTACCCCTCCAAAGTTGCGTAGCAGGAGCATACCTGACCACAATTGCATCTAAACAATACATCAAATGTTGAACCGTATATTATCTACAAAAGAGTAAATTCCAAAACAATTAAGGCCACAGAAAATACTGGAATCACAATTCTGTAAATGCTTGTTTATAGAACAAAGGTGAAGACCGGTGAATAAGAAACAAGAACAAACACAATAGCTCAGCTCATTCGTGTTGCAAAAGAGGAACAAAAAGGATAACCAACTGAAGCCACCACATATATACCCTTCAACAAAGAATAATCTTTATTGATCAGAAAGTAATTATAAACATACCTAGGGAGTGGTAAAGGTGGCATGTCCCGCCATTGTTTTGTTTCAGTATCAAGAACAAATGTGTGACCTGTAGGCCCTCTGCATTGTGGGCCATATTGCCCTGTAACGACATAAATGTATCTCCCATCTGTCACCATCCCCAAATGCGAATGTGCCATCTCTTTAGGCATATCAAACCTTTCTCCCCATGTGTTATCAGTAAAATTGTAATTATCGACATGTGAATGCACCTTTTCATGTAAAGATAAAGAGGAACAATATATCAGTTCGACTATACTGAGTTAATATACTGATTTAATCCACAAATTGTGCATGGAATGACAAAACAGTGTTGCATAAACAAATAACATAATCAAACTCCAACCAACATGTAGGGCTTTCAACCCATGCAAGCATTATTGCGCAAGCATTATTAAATTTTAGTTTCATTGTTGTGCAAGCATTCTTAAATTTAAGTTTCGTCAGCTGTACACAGTTTGCGATGCTAAACCTGAGTAGTTACGAAACCACCTAATTTTTTTAATGCGTTACTATGTCAGAGGAAAACTAAAAGTTGCCTCAAGAAAGGGTAGGAACATGCACTCTTTATATGGCATGTATGCAAGTATCTATGCTTGTATGGCAGATATATAGGACACAAATCAGGACAACATTACCATAGTATATTATCTGCAACAAAATTGAACTCATTTGTCTAAGATAGCTTTTATATTATTATCTTTATTATTTATGAATTGTTATACGTGAATAGACATTAAAATACTGTACTAATTTTAGCAAAATTTGAAGGAAACAAAGAGCTTTGAGAAAGTATTGGACAAAATTTTAGCAAATTGAGAAATAGGATTGTTTACTGAATAATAAAATTATGTGGATCAGAAAAACAAACAGGTGATCTCCCTCTAATAGTAGTGTGTGAGTTTGTTTGTTCATGCAGAGCAATTAAAAAAATTCTCTGAAAAAAATAAAAATTATAGGAAATGAGCTATCACAGAAGCTAGACAAGGCTCTCACATAATCAATTGTACCATATCCAGCAAAGACATACAAAAGATTCTTGATCTGTAATGCAGCCCCATCTAGACGAGGTACTGGTGCAGCAGCCATCTTTTCCCACTTACTTTCTGGCGCAGGCAAATCAGCAAATGTTGCTGATAAGACTCTCAGGAACAGCATCCTTCTTCTTATCTGTACCAGCTTCTCCCTACACCAAATGCCTATCATTATTTTTTGTGAGTTAAAAATTACTAGTATTACGGGGCTCAAACACCGAGGATTAATTAGAGGAATAGAATTTAAGAAAACAACATCCATTGAAAAAACCCTATTTTTCTGAAAGCAAATAGATTTTACTAGAGAGAACAAAGGGGAAGCAACCAAAACGTTACAAGGCAGATAAGCTAATGCTGTTAAAAAGTTGCCACAAGAACCATGAAGCCACTTTATTACAGTACTTCACCAATTGTCTAAGAAAGAGTCAATAGAGTTTTCTTTGTCCCAGAAGATTTTGTTGTTTCTTTCAATCCACACAAGCCAACGCATTGCCAGCGCCTGAATAAAGTCTTCCTTTTATTTGTCAGTGGTCATAGAAGTCCATTGTAAACACTTAGAAGCTAGACTCTTACTCATGACCCCCAAGTAATTCTCATCGGTTGCCAGACCATATGCCACACATTCCTGGTCCAAGAGCAATGAAGCAAAAGATGACTACTTATTCTTCATCAATCTTGCATAGAGGGCACCGATTTACAAGGGATCTTCCAATTCTTCTCAGATTGTATAAAGCTAGAATCAGACCCCATACAGCTTCCCAAAAGAAAAGGCTAATTTTGGTGGACCTTTGTTTTGCCAGCCAACCTAACTTCTCTTGTGACTGTTGATGCTTACCATTGATTACTGAAAGACCAAGGATAAAATACGATGGGAAGGATTTCTAATCTGAAAATTTAGGGTTTGTTTCCAGAAACTTCTCTGCAATGTTGTTCATTGTCAAATAGTTGGCTATCTTCCTAAAAGTTGACTAGATCTGATGCCAACGTAACACAGTGATGATCAAATGAGACAGAAGCAATCGGGCATTACCAAAATAGTTTCTGAACTGATACAGCACAGTCACGCCTCCACAGCAGAGAGCATGAGAGTTCTCTTCTTAAAACCAAAATCTCCCTCAACCCTAACACACAACTCCTAAAAACAAAGGACCAGACAAACAGGTCAAGGCCCAACAACACTACTGACTCAACAAAGCCCAAGATAAAAGAACACATAATAAATCAAATAGGACACAACCCATACAACAGAACAGAACAATACAACTTCCCGCTCAAACATATTGCACCGGCATCAACCTCTCCGGGTGGGTGGAGGAGACACTATATCAGGGAAGAACACATGCTCATATTCAGCAAAAATTTCAGGGTCCACCAACTTCAATTCCTCCTCTGTAATCCAAACACTTTCACTAGCTGGCTTGCCCAACCACTTCACCAAAAATTTCCTGGAAGACTTGCCTCTTCTTGTCGATGTCTCTCTAATGTCTAAAATTTCTTCCACCACATCAGTAGTAGTCTCTGATAGAGGCTGCAGCTCCTCACAGATATCTCCCACAAATTCATCAGGTCCCTCATAAGAAACAAGATCAGCGACATTAAACACAGGACTGATTTGTAGTTCAGAGGGCAGGTCCAGTAAATAAGCATTGGACCCTATCTTCTTCTTGATTAAGCATGGACCAAACTTTCTGGCCTTCAATTTGTTATAAGTACCCTTTGGAAACCTCTCTTTTCGTAAATGCACCATTACCAAATCACCTTCATTAAACTCGACTAGCCTCCTGCGCTGATTAACAGCTTTGGCATAATTAGCATTATTCTCAACCATCAGTTTCTTTACCTCTTCATGCGTGTTGCGTATATGATCAGCCAAGGCTTCTCCCGCCTCACTTATGCGAGCATCTGGAAGTAATGGCCCCAAGTCAATAGTATGGAGTGGCCTCAAACCATAGGCTGCTTCAAAAGGAGACTTCCCAATGGTTCTATTGACAGAATTATTGAAAGCAAATTCAGCCTGCGGAATAATAGTATCCCAGCTTTTGACATACTTCCCAACTAAGCACCGCAATAAATTTCCCAAGCTTCTATTCACAACCTCTGTTTGGCCATCTGTCTGAGGGTGACAAGTGCTAGAATAGGTCAGTTCAGTGCCCAATCTCTTCCATAGAGTTCGCCAAAAATGGCCCATAAACTTAACATCTCGATCGGAAACAATAGATAAAGGTAATCCATGTAAGCACACCACTTCTCTAAAGAACAATTCAGCTACATGTGAAGCATCCGCTGTTTTTGAACAAGGGATGAAATGAGCCATCTTAGAAAATCGATCTACGACTACAAAGATGGAGTCAAATCCCTTGGATGTTTTGGGAAGTCCCAAAACAAAGTCCATGCTCAGATGGGTCCATGGTTTATTAGGTTGAGGAAGAGTTGTATAAAGCCCCGCATTTTGCGCACTGCCCTTACCCAACTGACAATTCCGACAGCGTTGAACAAACTTATCAACATCTCTAGACATACGAGGCCAATAGTATCGATCCGTGATCATAGCTAAAGTTTTGTCCCTGCCAAAGTGTCCCCCCAAGCCACCTACATGCAACTCCTTCACAATCTGTTCACGGAGAGAACCCTCAGGCACACACAACCTATTTCCACAGAATAGAAACCCTTCATGGACCCTAAAAGCCAGCAGATTAACATCACCAGACCCCTGTAACTTCAACATAATCGGGCCAAAATAGGAATCCTCATGATATTGCGTAGGAAGAGCATCAAATCCAGTAACTTGTGTGCGCAACACAGTCAACAACAGCTGTCTACGATTTAAAGCATCAGCAACAACATTAGTTTCACCAGATTTGTACCTGATAGCAAAGGAAAATTCCTGGAGGTAGGCACTCCACTTGGCATGCCTTGGATTCAACTTGCTTTGGGAATTTAGATACCTCAAAGATTGATGATCTGAATAGATAACAAATTCACGATAAGCCAAGTAGTGCTCCCAATGTTGCACGGCTCGAACCAAGGCATAGAACTCATGATCATAGGTAGGATACCGTCGTTTAGCCTCTGTTAATTTTTCACTAAAAAAATTCAATAGGTCTCCCTTCCTGACTCAACACGGCTCCAATTCCCAAATGCGAAGCGTCACACTCCACCACAAATAATTTTTCAAAATCCGGGAGCACTAGCACAGGAGCTTGTGTTAACAATTCTTTAACCAACACAAAGGCTGATTGGGCTGCCGTAGTCCACTCAAACTGAGACCCTTTCAAGCACTCTGTAATGGGACCCATAATGGTGCTGAAATTTTGAATAAATCGTCGATAAAACGAAGCTAAGCCATGGAAGCTTCGAACATCCCCAATAGACTGAGGCATAGGCCAATCTCGAATCGCCATAACCTTTTCTGGATCAGGGGCCAAACCACTCGCTGACACCACAAATCCAAGAAACACAATTTGAGCACATAGAAAAGAGCATTTTTTTTAATTCACAAATAGCTGCTCCTTGGTCAGAACTTCCAGCACACATCTCAAATGACAAAAATGTTCATCTTCAGAAGCACTATAGATGAGGATATCATCAAAATACACCACAACACACTGACCAATAAAAGGACGGAGAATTTCTGACATCACTCGCATAAAGGTACTCGGGGCATTCGATAACCCAAATGGCATAACCAGCCATTCATATAACCCATCAGGTGTTTTAAAAGCTGTTTTCCACTCATCTCCTTCCCGCATCCGTATTTGATGGTAACCACTTCAAAGATCAATTTTACTAAAAATCCGAGAACCCACTAGTAAATCACGCATTTCCTCCAAACGAGGAATAGGAAAGCGGTATTTAATTGTAATTTTATTTATGGCTCTACTGTCGATACACATACGCCAAGAACCATCCTTCTTCGGAGTTAACAAAGCTGGAACTGCACAAGGACTTTTACTCACCCGAATCAGACCCCTGTCAATTAATTCTTCAACCTGTCTTTGCATCTCTCTTCCCTGTAGCGGAGGCATTCGATAAGCAGGCAGATTTGGAAGAGAAGCCCCTGGAATTAAATCAATTGCATGCTGAATTTCTCGCAGAGGTGGTAAGCCGTGGTGCATATTTTCATTGAACAGTGACTGAAATTCAGTTAACAATTCTCTAAGCCTTGGAGATACACCAGAATTACCACGCAAGGCTCTTGGAGATTTAACAAAACATTCACGGCCCAAAAGAGCAAGACACCAACCCAGTTCCTGACATTCAACCTCAAATTGCTGCGCCGTAACTAACCCAGAAAAATATGCTTGCTGAACCGGTTTTACTTCAACAGCTCGCAAAGGATGTAACACCATCACCCGCCTATCTTTTATAAAAGTGTAGGTATTCTCTCGCGTGTGATGAACCATATTGTTATCAAATTGCCATGGACGACCCAATAAAATATGGCATGCATCCATGGGAATGATGTCACTGCGAGACGAACTCTCAACACCATTACTAAAAGAAAATTGCACCAAGCAACACGAGTTAACAGCAACCTCGTTACCCTTCTACAACCAGGCGACTTTATAAGGCTTGGGATGTTTTTCCACCGATAAATTCAATTTACGGACCACCTCTTTGGAAATGATATTCTCGCAACTACCATTGTCCAAAATGACAGTGCATACACAATTATTACACAAAACGCGTGTTTTGAACAGTTCGTGCCTACGCCAGTCCTCCTCATCATCACCTCGAGGAGTGACCATGACTCTCCGAACAACAAGTGCCTCCCCTTCAACTGGAAACACATCCTCCACATCATCATCATAAACATCAAACAAAGGTTGGACTTCAGGATTATCTGGCTCATCCTGCGCAACAAGCCCAACTGGCTTTTGAGGACACTTAACAGCAGTGTGCCCAAGTTCTCCACAGCTATAACAACGAAACTGGCTGGGCACGCTCCACCGATTACGGCTTGGTGTCGGGGCTGAAGAGTTATAAACAATGGCTTCTTTACCTTTAGCGCACGAACCACAAGATGGAGTCGAGGTACTAGCAGACGCAGAGGTAAACTTTTTTTCAGATTGCTGGGAATTTCTGCCCTTCCCCGTAGCATCCTCAGATTGAGACAATAGAGGTTTTCTGGCACCAAAACGCAAAACCCGCTGCTGAGCTTTTAAGGCGTATTGGCGAGCATCAGCGACAGTAAACAAACGAACCAATGTTTTAAAAGGCGGGTTCGGGAATTGAGGCGCTCACCTTCTATGAGGCGAGGCGTAAGCCTCGAGACGTATCAAGGCGTAAGCCTCGGATTGAATCAAAAATTCAAGAGTCAAGATAAATCAATAAGTAATAATACTCACAAAGTTTCAAGTAAGAAACTAACAATAATCAACAAGTCTCATCATCAATTCATCCAAGATCCATCATCAAATAATGTCAAAAGACATCAAAGCAAAAAGAGTTTAAAATAAACCAAAGCAAAAATAGTTCATAGTTTAGAAGTTTAATACAAACCAAAGAAAAATAAATCAAACCACACAAATAAATCAAAGAGTTCAACAGCCATCATCATCCTCATCCATGGAATACTCATCATCACTAGTTGGATCATCTAAGGAGTCATCCATAAATCGAATTGGTAGACCATCCAACTCATCTAAATCATCACTACTAGCTTCTTGAAATTCATCTTCTTCCTCCTCTTGAATGAGTAGCTCTTTTCCTTTATACTTCCCTAAATTAATAAGCATTGATATGATACATTAAAATTAGTAAGTAGTAAATTAGTAACATAAATATAAATTATATAGTATATATTTCACACTAACCTTTGCTCTTCTTGGCTCTTGAATCCATTTGAGTTGGATTTTTCTTTTTCCTTTTGCTTGTCCCACCACCGCCTCCACTTGCCCCACCTCTTCCACCGCCTCTAACATTACTAGATGCACCTCCACTTGCTCCACCTCCTCCACCGCCTCCACCATCACTTGCTCCACCTCCACCACCACTTCCTCCTTCCACTACTTAAGAATCACCAATAACATTATCCTCTCCTTGATTCAATGTAGAAGTTTCAATAGCATCTCCAACATCATTTGGATTAGGAGGATTAGCAACCCACTCATCATCCGAAGGTATATCATCAACTACCAAATTACCTATCAAAAGCATTAAATAAATTATAAATGTTATTAGCAAATTACCTATCCATAGGCCCCCGAACACCTCGAGATGACACACGTGCACCACCACTAGGTCCAGTAACACTAGTGCTAATAGGATTAGAATTCATGCCTTCAAAATAAGAACTGGCCGAAACTCTCTCCTCAAACCTTTCTTGTGCCATATGCCTTAACGCGGTTCCTTTTTCTAAATATTTTTTCATCTCCTGCTTAACATCTTCAGGAACCTTCTGACATGG
Organism: Euonymus europaeus; assembly: GCA_963580455.1. Classification (NCBI taxonomy): domain Eukaryota; kingdom Viridiplantae; phylum Streptophyta; class Magnoliopsida; order Celastrales; family Celastraceae; genus Euonymus; species Euonymus europaeus. Next base: position 19,327,457 of record OY756968.1, on the reverse strand, counting down.
AGCTACATTTTTATGTGTGCATGCAAGGTGATCTTTTGCCCTTTTAACACCTCCTTTAAGAACTTTGTCGCAAAAATTGCATTTCACATACACATATCCTTTCTTCTCCCCATTTTCAACTTCTACCTCTTCCGTATATTTCCAAGCAGGATCTTTTCTACTCCCTCCACTAACTTTCACCATATTCAGCCAACTATATAAAGTATTGTTAGAATACCCAAGGGTATTATAGTCTTTGTATAGGGTTAGAAGTGAATATAGGGTTATACATTATGTAATATGAAAAATAAGAAAAATGGAATGGATGAATCTATCGTTTCACATGGTATCGGAGCCAGAGGGTATCCGGTAGGTTTCCAGCCAGCTTCCGCTGTTCCAGTCTGTTTCCGGTAGGTTTCCAGCAAGCTTCCGCAGGTCCTGGTCGCTCGCGCAACCTCTGGTCTTCTTCGTCGCGCCCGCAGGTCTTCGTCGCAGGTCTTCTGGTCACGCGCGCAGGTCCTCGTCGCGCGCAGGTCTTCGTCGCGCGCGCAGGCGACCAATTCTGGTGAGACTCGACCAGGCAAGGCAGTTCTGGTGAGACTCCATCGATGTTTCAGCTTCAGTTCTTCATCCGCGCGACCTCAACTTCATCTTTTTAGTTCTGGTTTCTCAGCTGCGCGACCTTGGAGGCAAGGTTTTCAGTTCTCACTCACCATTTGTCTATATGCCCAGTAATGCTCCAGCTCCATTGATGGTGAGTCTCTGAAGTGGACTTGGCAGTGTGTGGTTTAGTGTTTGCATAAGGCTGTTCAGACATTCTTCAACTTCTGCTGAGCTGTGAGCCATCTCGGGTATGCCTGGTAGTTTATGGTCTAATTTGGTGTCTCTGTTTTGGTGTCTCTCGGCTGTATTGTTGATTTCTCAGAAATGGAGATAATTTATTTGTGAATTGTGATTTGGTGGGTTTATTTGATCTCCAAGACTGAGTGTGTAGCTGAGTATGGCTGAATCTCTTGATAAAAAGCCTACTACTGAAATTGTAGCAACTTCCAGTCGTATTACGGATCGGAAATTGAATGGTACGAATTATCATCAATGGAAACGCATTATTCGGAGATATCTTTCGGGAATTGATATGGAGAAACACCTAACAGATGATCCTCCTACCGAACCAATGGCCAGGGCTCAATGGCAGAAGGATGATGACAAACTCTACAATCTAATTCAGAATACTATGGATCCTTCAGTGGATGATATGGTGGGTCATTGTGACTCTATCAAGGAGTTGTGGGAGTATTTAGATTCCTTGTATGCTAGCAAGAAGAATCTATCTCATGTGCATGAGCTATTATCTGGATTGTACCGTGCTGATCAAAAGGGGTGTACATTGGTTGAGTACTACACTACCTTTAAGAAGATGTTTGAAGAGATGAAAACTTTGTATCCCATTACTGCTAATGTGAAGCAAATGCAAGAACAACAGGAAGAGATTATTGTTCAGTGTTTCCTAGCCGGTTTGGATTCTGAGTATGATGTGCCTCGTTCCCAGCTTCTTACTGATACAGCTCTTCCATCCTTAGCTGAGGCATTCTCTCGATTGCGCATGGTGTGTAAGGATCCTACTAAAGAGTCTTCTGGAGTGCCACTCAGTAGTGATGCTTCTGCTCTTGTGGGATGGATACCACCAGCTAGTAGTACTCGCCCTAGTCGTGGTGGTAGTAGTAGTCGAGGAGGTCGCGGTGGAGGACGTGGTGGTCCTCGGGTGTGCTTTTATTGTGGAGAGCAGGGACATCTCAAAAAGAATTGCTGGAAGTTAAATGGGAAACCAAATGTTCCTGTGCGCTCAGCAAATGTTGTGACCCATGAAGGATTGTTACCTACTCCTAGTGGAGCAACGAGCTCTGCTGGTCAAGTTGTGATCTCTGCTGATGAGTATGCTCGTTTTGCTCGGTTTCAAGCCACCCAGAGTTCCTCTCATGCAGCCACTCTAGTACAGTCAGGTAATCCAACTGCCTGTCTCACTTTCTCCACACCTAATTGGGTCATTGATTCTGGAGCCACAGATCACATGACGAGTAATACAGGTATTCTTTCTTCATTCCAGTCATCTCCCATGTTTCCTAGTGTCACACTTGCAGATGGCTCTACTGTTCCAGTTCTTGGTAGTAGCACTGCTACTCCTACTCCTTCTCTATCTCTGGCATCTGTTCTCTGCTTACCTCATTTTCCTTTTAATTTGATGTCGGTTAGTAAAATTACTCGTACTCTGAATTGTTCTGTTCACTTCTTTCCTGATTCTTGTGTATTTCAGGATCTTGGGACGAAGAAGATTATTGGTAGAGGTCGTGAATCCAATGGTCTGTACGTTCTTGTTGGTGATTTCTCACCGGTGCCAAAATCTATTGCATCTACTACTCGCATTTCTGCTCATCAATTGCATTGTCAGTTTGGTCATCCCTCTTTCACAGTGTTAAAGCATCTTTGTCCTAGTTTAAGTTCAGTGTCTAAGTTCGAGTGTGAGGCTTGTCAGTTTGCAAAGCATCATCATGTGTCTTATCTTCCTCGAGTCAATAAACGGGCTGCGTCCCTCTTTGAGTTAGTTCATTCTGATGTTTGGGGACCTTGTCCTATTGTTTCTAAGTCTGGATTTCGGTACTTTGTTACTTTTGTTGATGATTTTTCCCGAGTGACTTGGTTATACTTAATGAAAAATCGGGCTGAATTATATTCTATTTTTTGTGCTTTCTATGCTGAAATCAAAACCCAACATAATATCTCTATTCGTATTCTACAGAGTGATAATGCCACATGATGTTTCTCTCCTCCCCCTGCGTCTCCTTCGGATTTACCTATTGCTCTTCGAAAAGGTAAGCGTTCTTGTACTTATCCTCTTACTTCGTTTGTGTCCTATACTAGTTTATCTCTCACCTCCCAATCTGTTGTTTCCTCTCTCGACTCTATATCTCTTCCTAAGTCTGTTTCAGCGGCTCTTTCTCATTCTGGGTGGAGGCAAGCCATGTTGGATGAAATGGCTGCTCTTGAAGCGACGGGTACCTGGCGGCTAGTTTCGCTTCCCGTGGGTAAACATGCTATTGGTTGTAAGTGGGTGTTTACTATTAAGGTGAATCCGGATGGCTCAGTTGCTCGTCTCAAAGCCCGGTTAGTTGCTAAAGGGTATGCTCAAATGTACGGCGTTGATTATTCCGAGACTTTTTCTCCGGTTGCTAAACTTGCTTCTATTCGGTTATTTATCTCCTTAGCTGCTACATACCATTGGCCCTTACATCAATTGGATATTAAAAATGCTTTTCTCCATGGTGATTTGGTAGAAGAGGTCTACATGGAGCAACCACCTGGGTTTGTTGCTCAGGGGGAGTCGGGCAAGGTGTGTTTTCTACGCAAATCATTGTATGGGCTAAAGCAATCTCCTCGTGCTTGGTTTGGCCGATTCAGTGAGGTTGTCTTTGAGTTCGGACTGTGGCGGAGTGCTCATGATCACTCTGTTTTTTATCGCATCTCTAAGCGAGGATGCATTCTTCTGGTGGTCTATGTGGATGATATTGTGATTACTGGAAGTGATAGTGTGGGTATTACTGCTCTTAAATCCTTTCTTCACACCAGATTTCAGACGAAGGACCTTGGAGGTCTTCGATATTTTTTGGGGATTGAGGTATTTCGTAGTAAAGAAGGAATATTTCTGTCACAGAGAAAATATGTTCTTGATATACTCAGGGAAACAGGTTTGACTGCAGCTAAACCATGTGATGCTCCCATGGTACCTAATGTAAAACTCACAAATGAAGAGGGCGATTTACTTCCTGATCCTGAACGGTATAGACGACTTGTTGGAAAACTTAACTATCTTACTGTAACACGCCCTGACATTGCTTTTCCAGTAAGTGTGATTAGTCAATTCATGTCCTCTCCTCGAACATCTCATTGGGATGCAGTTGTTCACATTTTGAAGTATCTTAAAAGTGCTCCAGGTCGGGGCATTGTTTATAAAGATCAAGGCCATAGTAGGATAGAAGGATTTTGTGATGCTGATTGGGCAGGTTGTCCCATTGATAGGCGTTCTACAACAGAGTACTGTGTCTTTGTTGGAGGAAATTTGATATCTTGGAAGAGTAAGAAACAAAGTGTAGTTGCTCGGTCGAGTGCGGAATCTGAATATAGAGCCATGGCTCACTCTACATGTGAACTCATGTGGGTGCATCACTTACTCCACGAGATTGGTATAAAAGACTCCACTCCTATACGGCTATGGTGTGATAATCAAGCAGCCATTCATATAGCTTCGAATCCTGTGTTTCATGAGCGGACAAAACATATTGAAGTTGATTGCCATTTTGTTCGTGAGAAGCTTCAAAGAGGATTGATTTCTGTCAAACATATCAAGACTGGAGATCAATTAGCTGATGTGTTTACTAAAGCTCTTCCAGGGAATCGAGTAGCTTATATTTGTAACAAGTTGGGCATGATTAATATCTATGCGCCAACTTGAGGGGGAGTGTTAGAATACCCAAGGGTATTATAGTCTTTGTATAGGGTTAGAAGTGAATATAGGGTTATACATTATGTAATATGAAAAATAAGAAAAATGGAATGGATGAATCTATCGTTTCACAAGTATAAACTAAACAAAATAAATTGCATTAAACTAAACAAAATAAATTTAATGCAATAAAAGGGTAAAAACAAAATAAAGTAAACAAACAAAAAAACTTGTATACTCACTTACTCAGATCAGTAGCATCAATTAGGTTACGAAAACATGAAATGAATTGACAAAAAAAAAATCAACCCAAAGAATAACTATAAGTCTATAACCAATTACATTACAGAAACCTTTTGCTCCACATTTCATGCAACCACATAGCAACAGCCAGCAGGCACCAGGTCCAGCAAGAAATGAAAGAAAAAAAAAATAGATACATTCATTTCAGTAAAATAACCTACCTTCTTTTGTTTTTGCTGCTGGATAAGCTGGAGAGATGGCACGCAGCAAAGAGACGGCACGCAGCAGAGAGGGTGAGAGACGATGATATACGAAGAAGGAACGCAGGGTTTGCTCACTTTGCTGGGACAGCTGGGTATTGAATTGTTTACCCAAAACGACGTCGTTTTGGGTTTTGTTTTTTTTTTTTAAAAAAGAAGACTTGTGTCTTCTTCCTCGCTTTCGCCTCTGTAACAGAGGCGAAAGGCTTACAGAGGCTTGCGCTTCTCCACACAGAGGCGGAAGCCTCTTGTGACACCAGACAGGGCGGAAGCCTCAGTGCTTCCGCCCACCGCCTCGCCTCGCGGCGCGCCTCAGGGCGTACGCCCCGATCGCCTTTTAAAACATTGAAATGAACAACTCCCATCTCATCCCAAATAGCAGAGTTCAACCCCATAAGATAACGTGAGGTTAATTGTTCTTCAGTCTCAGATAAGGCCACCCGAGCAGTTAGATTGATAAATTCAGCTGTATAATTTTCAACGGACTGCGTGTTTTGTTGCAGAGAATTATAGCGCTCGTATAATTCCATAGCATAGTTAGGAGGAAGAAATTGTTTCCGCAGCTTCGTCTTCATGTGATACCAAGTGGCTATTTTGGGTTTACCTTGACGTGAGCGTTGCTCTTCGATACGCTTCCACCATTGCAAAGCGGCCCCTTTGAGCTTCAGTTTCACAAATAACACTTTGCGAACCTCGGCCATAGGTTTCCACTCCAGGTAAGTCTCTAAGCTAGTCTCCCAATCCAAATAAGCATCCGGATGGGTAGAGCCAGAAAAATCAGACACTTCCACACGAATGCCACCACCATTTAGATCTAACGCACGAACCAACCGATCCTCTAACTGATCACGAGTGCTCGCCCGTAGAGGACGAGCACGATGGGCCGGAGCAAAAGAAAAAGGGTCATCATCAGAATCTAAAGGATCACTCCCTTCTGGAACAGCCCAAGGATTACGAATACCCTCGGAGAAGGTGTCGGAAATGTCACGTTGCTGCAACGAAGACACCACCTTCGACAGATCTTCCACCATCTGGCGCAGCTCGCCAATTTCTGTTTGCTGAGAAGTCTGGCCGCGCCCCCCTCGACCCCGAGTACTGCGAACCATCTAGGACTCCTCCGATACCACTTGATGCCAACGTAACACAGTGATGATCAAATGAGACGGAAGCAATCGGGCATTACCAAAATAGTTTCTGAACTGATACAGTACAGTCACGCCTCCACAGCAGAGAGCATGAGAGTTCTCTTCTTAAAACCAAAATCTCCCTCAACCCTAACACACGACTCCTAAAAACAAAGGACCAGACAAACAGGTCAAGGCCCAACAACACTACTGACTCAACAAAGCCCAAGATAAAAGAACACATAATAAATCAAATAGGACACAACCCATACAACAGAACAGAACAATACAGCTTCCCGCTCAAACATATTGCACCGGCATCAAGATCACTGAAAATGAATAATAAGCAAAGACTCATAAGACAATTCAAAGGCATAATTAAGAATTTCTTTGAAGATAACATAATTAAGGCATATAATAAATACTTATAAGTGAAATATCAGAAACTTCTGGTGACCCTGCGAATTCTTAAAATACTGCTACTTATGACCATAAGAAAACTCAATCAAAAACTGTCCTAAAACATTCTAACCTAAATAAATATGCAATAAGAACTCAAAAATAATTACTGAAGATTAATGTGAGTCCAAATCCAGAAGCACATCATCAGTCTATGTCAAATTACTTCTTGGGAGTGAGAACTAGGAGCAGAACACATTACAGACCATAAAAGAACGGTGCCAACTGGCTCTATATATTTTCTTTAACTATGTTCTACTCAGCGCAATCCTTCTCGGCAGTTGACAGTATACATCCACTTGCAAAAAAGGATCTTAACAATTTAATTTTTTCAATTTTTTGATTATTACCCACTTGAATGTTTAAAAAACTTATTGTTTTGATAATTTTCATTAAATGAGTCAAAATAAATCATTATTCTTTACTACCAATAAAAAAACGTTTTAGTTTAATAATGGTTGAGAATCGGTGATCTATATAAAAATTAAACGGGAACAAACAATATGGATACTTTGAGAAGAAATCTAAAATGTATTTCATAACTTTTTTCTTCAACAAATCATCCCATCAAATGCATTTTGCAAGTGGATTGTACTGACAACCATCGAGAAGGATTGTGCCAAAAAATTTCTCTGTTTGCTGCCTTTTCCGGGAGATGGAGGATTAAATTGGAAGTAGTAAGCTCAAGAGATTAACCCAATATATCCAGGTGTCAGAGGCTAAAATTTGCATAACCCTAAGCTCAATAATTTATAAGAATCCAAACAAAAGAAATTTAAAATTTAAATCATTATGTCCCAGAGCTTTCCATGTGTTCTCAGCTAATGATCACTTTGAGTCAGCAACAAAGATCAAAATCAAAAGCGATTTGACAAAAATAAAAAATTGCTTTAGGGGCTCACAATTTTTTTCAGGTGTGTGTGTGTGCAACTAATCATGAGCAAAACTGCAAGTGAGAAAATAAAGAGGAAGAATCAAAGTTGAATTGTCAATTTTAGTTCGATTAAGTTCTCTATTAATTCATCCATAAACAAAAGTTATCTCCCAATCCACAGGCACACGGTCAAATACTTTCGCCTCACAGCTTACCAACTAAAGAAACTTCGAGAATTCACTGACCAATACCCCAATTATTCACAACTTGATGTTGCACCAACAATTGATTAACCACAAGGTTGTGAAAGTAAAAAAAAAAATTAAGCTACCAATGGCACCCAAGAAAAACATACAACCACAAGCATACTAAGTACACAAATGAAGGTCCGATAATTTTAACAATTAAAACCAACAACAATGAACAATGTTATCAATTAACAGAAGAATACTTCAGCAAAAAATACCAAAACATTAACTTTATTTTTAAATGAAATACCGAAGAAACAGAAAATAGCATGCAGTAGGACCTTGTGAGGGGGGTGTAAAATTATGGGTGGGGGGAGCTTGTTCCAACTACCGAGACGCGAAGAGAAAGCCCACAGGTAATCGGCAACAAGAGAGAATCCTACGAGACTCACGCAGGCGACAACCACCAATCGAGCCACTGAACCGCCGCGGTGATGTTGCTGATGCTGCGGCTTCCACGATGCACGCACCATCTCACATCACATCAATTTCAAAGATAAGAATCAGTTGCGCACAGAAGCGAATGGGCGATCCAATGCAGTTTGCGAGCTGTTGGGTTGGTCGACCGATCTATGGCATGGCCTCCGACGTTTCTGCGGATTTTTTCGTACTGTTCTTCCTTTAGAAGCCTTGATAAGAAGGAATAATTGTTTTTCTTTTCAAATTTATTTCTAAGCTACTTTTTAATTATGCGTAAATCATATTTTATAGAGTTTTTTTCAAAAATAATATTTTTTAACAATCAAATTATAATTCTAACTGCACATTTTTTAAAAACCCTAAAATAACTTTTTTATCCTATGAAATGTCCTACATACCCTCAAACATCATTTCCCCCCCAAAATCATTTATCAAAATAAAAAAAACTTAAAAAATAGCAAATTAGGTTAGAAACCTTCACACCTTCTGCTCCAGCAATTTTCTTTACTCAACTCACTCTCTCTCTCTAAGGTGGAGGAAGAAGAAAGAAGAAGAAGAAGGAAGAGGGAAAAGATCGTGTGCTCTCTATCACTCTCTCTCTCTACCATGCTATCTCACGTTCTCTCTCTAGCGTGCTCTCTCACTTCTGTCTCTCTCACCATATTGAGGTACTCTCTCTTAAATTTTCTCTCATTCTTGTATTTGGTGTCCCTTCCATATGGATTGACACATGAAATAAAAGTTTTGAACTTTTGATAGGAACTAGATTCTATTCTTCTATAGTAAAAAAAATTGCAATTGAGTGTTTTAAACAAGAATTTAGATTTTGATAGCTTGTATATTATTGTTCATTTTGTTTTTAACTACGAAACATGTTATATGTATGCAACATTTATGATATTATTGCATACCGATAGATGGCCTGAGGCCGTGCCTAGGAGTTGTGGTTTTGCTGCTGTTTGATGGTCTGAGGCCTTCATATGATTGTTGTGTATTTGATACAAGTTGGCACTCTCCGATATATTAGGAGGTGCTGCTGAATTTTTTTGAGAAACTTGTTCAGTAACTTTTCTTAACCTCTTGGTTATATTCTGAACCCGTATTCAACTATTCTCAACCTGTCCAGTAACTGTTCTCAACATTTTGGTTAAATTCTCAACTTGCTCAATAGTTGTTCTCAACCTGTTTTCAACTGTTCTAAACTTGTTGGTTATATTATCATCCAAGTTAAAACCATAACAATTGTTAACTTGTTAGTTACATTCTCAACATGCTCAATAGTTGTTCTCAACCTGATTAACATTGTTCTCAACCTGTTGGTTATATTCTCAACCAAGTTAAAATCATAACAATTGTTAAGATGTTTGTTATATTCTCAATCTGTTCAATAACTTTTCTCAACCATTTGGTTAAATTCTCAACTTGTTGTCAACTGTTCTCAACCTGTTAAATAGTTGTTCTCAATTGTTCTCAATTTATTGGTTATATTCTCAACCAAGTTAAAACCATAACTATTGTTAACCTGTTTGTTATATTCTTAACTTGCTCTATAATTTTTCTCAACCTGTTGGTTATATTTTCAATCTGTTTTCAACAGTTCTCAACCTGTTTCATAACAGCTTTCAACCTGTCAAATGAACTTAAAGAAATAGTTCTCACATATCCATAACAGCTGAATGTATAACAGCAAAACCAAAACATTGCATCAAAAGAACTTAAAATTTTTTCCCTAAATATCCATCATAAAGATAAAATAAAATGAACAATAATATACAAGCTATCAAAATCTAAATTTTTGTTTAAAGCACTCTATTGCAATTTTTTTCCTATAAAAGGGAATGTTGTGTATCTTCAACTCTGAAAGTGAGACATCTGAACTAAGCATTTCGATGAACTTTATGCAAAACATCCCACAATCTGACCTGCATATATATGGAAGACAATAGTAAGAAATTTACATACTAAGTGCTAAGTTGCTTAAACTTTCACAATTTGTTAGAAAACACACTCACCCGTTATAATGTCCAATAACACTTTTGCTCTTTCTACCTTTGTACATATAATTAATGTCCAATTTCTCCCAATCTCCGCAGTAATGTACCATTATACTCACATTAGGTATCCTGCATAATGCAACATCATAACAAAAGTTTAGATATTCTATTCTCAACCAAAACGTCAAACAATTCTCAACCTATTATAATACATTTCTCAACCTAGATATATTGCTCACATGAATTCTCAACTAAGAAAAAACACTCAATCAATTCTCAACCACTCCCCCAACACAGACAGTTCTCAACCAAGTCTAAACAGTCAGTTTTCAACCAATTCAAAATAGACAGTTCTCAATCAAGTGAAAATAGACAGTTCTCAACCAAGTCAAAATAGACAGTTCTCAACCATGTCAAAACATACAGTCCTCAACCAATGAAAACAAACAGTTTTTAACCAATGAAAACAAGCATTTCTCAACCAAGTCTAAATAGGCAGTTATCAACCAAGTGAAAATATGCAGTTCTCAACAAAGTCAAAATAGTGAGTTCTCAACCACAACTAAACAATCAGTTCTCAACCGACAAAAACAGACAGTTCTCAACCACATCTAAACATTCAGTTCTCAACCAATCTAAAGAGTCAGTTCTCAACCACGTCTAAACATATAGTTCTCAACCAATCAAAAGAGGCAGTTCTCAACCACTCAACACGTGCAGTTCTCAACCAATCAAAACAGTCAATTCTCAACCAAGTCTAAAAAGGAAATTCTCAACCTAGGCAAAACATAAAGTACTCAACCAATCAAAACATGTATTGCTCAACCAATTGAAAATAAATTGTTCTCAACTACTCAAAACATGCATTTCTCAACATAATCAAAGTAGTCATTTCTCAACCAAGTCAATACACTCCATTCTCAACCAATCAAAACAGACATTTCTCAATTAAGTCAAAACACTCAGTTCTCAACCAATCAAAACAAACAATTCTCAACCACATCTAAACAATCAGTTCTCAACCAATAAAAAACCAGGCAGTTCTCAACCACAACTAAACATTCAGTTTTCAACCAATCTAAATAGTCATTTCTCAACCACGTCTAAACAGTCACTTCTCAACCAATCAAAAACATGCATTTCTCAATCAAGGCAAAATTGTCAGTTCTCAACCAATCAAAACAGACAGTTCTCAACTAATCAAAAATGCAGTTCTCAACCAAGTAAAAACAAACAGTTCTCAACCAATGGAATAAAATTCAGTTCTCAACTACTAACAAACAGCTCGATTCTCAACCTCACAATTACTATATTCTCAACCTAAATAACAACCAGTTCTCAACCAATGAAAAAACATGCATGTCTTAGGAACTAAAAAAAATAAAATTCTCAATAACTCCATGTATGTTTACAAAACTAAACCCACAAACTAATTTCAATGGATAATCAAGCAAAATTATGTTTGCATTACTTGGATCTAAGAATAGAATCTAGTTCCTACTAAAAGTTCAAAACTTTTATTTCATGTGTCAATCCATATGGAAGGGACACCAAATACAAGAATATGAGAGAAAATTAAGAGAGAGAGAGAGAGAGAGTACCTCAATATGGTGAGAGAGACAAAAAGTGAGAGAGCACACTAGAGAGAGAGAATGTGAGATAGCACGGTAGAGAGAGAGACGGAGAGCACACAATCTTTTTCCTCTTCCTTCTTCTTCTTATTCTTCCTCTTTCTTAGAGAGAGAGAGAGAGAGTGAGTTGCAGAAGAAGGAAATGAAAAATGAGGAGCCACTATGAGGCGTGAAGAAGGTTTTGACATAATTTTGTTATTTTTTAAGTTTTTTTTATTTGGTAATTGATTTTGGGGGGAAATGGTGCTTGAGGGCAAGTAGGACATTTCATAGGTTAAAAGGGTTAGTTATGCAATTTTAAAAAAGGTGAGATTAAAGTTATCATTTGATGATTAAAAATGATTATTTTTCAAAAAAACCCTATTTTATACCCTCAAAACATTGTCACCAGAGATACAAGCTGACATTGACACATAATTAAATTAAACAAAGGTAAATTAAAAAATATTTTCATGTCAATATTCCTTTAAAAAAATCAATTGAAAAAACAAAAATATGTTTCTTCTACCTCTGGTATCAATTCATCAACATTCTTACACCACATACGAGTGAAAGTCTAGATCGACAGGGGGATCACCATCTTCTTTCATCTGCAAGTTCTCGATCTTTCCGAACCACAAAGAATTTGTTGAATTGTTGATAACAATTTCCATAATTTATCCCCAAAATTCAATCTCTGTTACATTGATGACATTCTCAATTATCTTCAGATCTTGACCTCACTTATTCAGTTTGTCTAGCAACCAATTTTTGTGGTTGTTTATGTTATATGTCTTTCAACGTCGTTTTCTTTATTCTTATGTCTTATTTTCTTAGTCTGGGTGTTGTGGTTGTTAGGGTTATCATCTTGGATTTGGTATTTTGGATGTATCTTTGGAGACTTGCCTTCACGAACAGGCCCAGCTTTGGTTTCTATCTTGCTTTTGTGATAATTTGTAACTTATCATTGTACTTGTTGACTGGGTATTATATATACAAATATCTTGTCTTCAGGTTGGTGTTTGTCCCGCATTTACTCTCTTATTAGATCAGTTGTATAACAAATTGGTATCGGAGGAACGATGTTCCAATGGTTAATACGCATTCTACTGCCGACCCAGACTCTCATTCTCAGTTGCTGGAAGTTCTCTTGACTATTTCAGCCCGTTTAGATGCCCAATAGTTGGAACTCCAAGCTCTCACCGACTGTTTTCCTCCAACAGCGCCCGATCCTCCTCCTCCTCCGCCTCCGATTCTTGAGCAAAGGGAGTTCAAGGTGAACCTTTGGCCTAGCAGAACTGCAACCCTCGCTTTGATTTTTCAAAATTTTATGGGGGAGATCCAACAGTCTGGATTCAACGTGCGAATCAATACTTCTTGTATTATCAGACTCTTGGCACTCAGAAGGTGCTTATTATTTCGTACCATATGGAAGGAAAAGCCGCTACTTGGGCTCGCGAATTCCAGGATTCCACCCCTGTTCCTTCGTGTTAGGAATTTCTCACTACCTTACGCACACGATTCAGACCAAGCATCTTCAAGGATCCCTTGGAAGATCTTATGAGGCTCCGGCAGACTAGTACAGTGGATGAGTATATCATTCAATTTAAGGATTTAATGTTTCGCATTTCTGAGTGGACAGCGACCCATAAGCTCAGCTGTTTTCTGGGTGGACTTAAGAAGGAGATTCGACTTCCTGTCAAAATGTTCATGCCCCAAATGTTGTTGGCCACTCAAGCCTTGGCTCACCTTAAGAGGATGCCTCAGTTGCTACTCATCGGCAATTTCAGAACCCCCAATTGGGCAGCTTACCTCATCATCTTGTCGAATCCAGTGTTTCCTCCTCTGGATCTCAACCATAATCTACCATAGCTGCGGCGCCGGCGCCGGCACCATTGTCTCTACCTTATCCCAGTTTCGGTATGAATCCCATTTCTCTAGTTCCCACGCCTCTAAGTCAAACCCCTTTACCTTAGCTGCGGCGCCGACACCATTGTCTCTACCTTATCTCGGTTTCGGTATGAATGCCATTTCTCTAGTTCCCACGCCTCTAAGTCAAACCCCTTTACCTAAGTTGGCTCGCTCTCCTCTCAAAACTTCTTCTGTGCAATGCATTATTGATCAACAGATGCACAATAAGCGGCGAAAAGGTCTTTGTTACAGCTGTGACGCTAAGTGGTCCCCATCCCACCAATGTCCTAATCCCAAATTATTTCTTATTGAGGCACAAGAGGAGGAGTCTGTTGTGGAGGAGGCCTTCCCTAGTGCTGATCATGCCCATGGTGATTCGATTACTGTAGAGAATAGTGATGATAATCAACCCCTTATTTCCTTCATGCCTTGGCTGGCTCTCTTGCGCCTAAAACCATGTGCGTCGTGGGGAAGATTGGAAAATGTGAGTTTGTGGTCTTGATTGACTCCGGGTCTACTCACAATGTTCTGGATCCCATCATTTTACAACGAACTCAGTTAGTTTGTACCCAGCGGTCAGCAATTCCGGTGACTTTTGCTAATGGTGATGTGCTTATGACACAAGGGCAAGTGTGTGGCGTGGATTTCGAGCTCCAACAATTGCAGTTTCAGGCTGATTTTCTAGTGGTGTCCTTGTCGGGGCTGTGATATGGTTTTGGGAGTTCAGTGGTTCGTTGGGACTTTCGAAATTTGATTATGGAGTTTAGCCATCTTGACCAGTCTTGCAAGTTGATTGGTTTACAACCTCAGACTTAGGCGTTGATTTCACAGTTTGGCAGTGGGAAGTTAGAAAGATTGGAACGACATGGTGTGCTCTTACAGTTGATTGAATCTCCAATAGTGTCTACTTCATCAACTGCCCCTAATTTCCTTTTAATGGACTCTAATTTTAGCCATTTATTGCAGTCATTTTCCATAGTGTTTGATGAACCATCGGGTCTCCCTTTTAATCGAGAACAGGATCATCGAATTATTTTACCTGAGGGTGCCACACCGGTGAATGTGCGGCCGTATCACTATCCTCATTTTCAAAAGGTGGAGATCAAAAAAATTATTCATGAACTTCTTCAATCAGAGGTCATTCGGAACAGCGTTAGCCCCTATTCTTCTGCGGTGATATTGTTCCGGAAGGCTAATGGAACTTGGCGTATGTTTGTGGATTACCTAGCCCTAAATAAATTGACGGTGAAGGACCATTTTTCGATGCCCATTATTGATGAATTACTAGACGAATTAAATGGTGTGGCGATTTTCTCAAAATTGGATCTTCGCTCTGGTTATCATTAAATATGGGTGTTTGAGGATGATGTGCCTAAAACAGCATTTCGCACGCACGAGGGGCATTAAGAGCTTCTTGTTATGTCATTTGGGCTAAAAAATGCCCCCTCTACATTTCAAAGTTTGATGAATGCAATATTTAAGCCACATCTCTGCCCATTTATCCTTGTTTTTTATGACTTTTTGGTGTATAGTCGACCTCGAGCAGAGCATTTGAACCATCTTTCCACCGTTCTTCATATACTACAACACCATCAGTTGTTTGCTAAAGCTTTTAAATGTAGTTTTGGAGTTGGGGAGGTGAGTTATCTGGGCCATATTATTGGGCAGGAGGGGGTGCGAACCGACCTTTCCAGAATACAAGCTATGCGCGACTGGCCATTGCCCACTTCAGTGAAGGCTCTTCGAGGTTTCTTTGGCCTCACAGGGTATTATCGAAAATTTATCAAAAATTATGGTTTGATTGCTAGCCCTCTTTACAAGCTTTTGGCCAAAGGTTCATTTATCAGAAATGAGGCTACTTCTTCAGCTTTTAATACATTGCGTGATCTGGTGATCTTGGTATTTTGGCTGTATCTTTGTAGACTTGCCTTCTTTTACAGGCCTAGCTTTGGTTTCTGTCTTGCTTTTGTGATATTTGTAACTTATCCTTATACTTGTTTACTGAGGTATTATATATACATATATATTGTCTTCAGGTTGGTGTTTGTCTCGCATTTACTCTCCTATTAGATCAGTTGTATAACAGTTTAGTAACCAATTCTTGTGGCGGATAGATATTGGATCAAAACTAACTTTGATTTAATGGTTTTGGTGTTCTGTGGAGTTTAGAATATGGATCTTGTGGAATCAATATACTTTGAACCGAGAAGGGAAAAATAAGAAGTTTATTGCTTGTTTTAGTGTAGTGCACTATGTGGGCACTTTGCTTGATGGAATTGAGTTCGATTCTACCATAGATCGAGACGAGAGACGAGCTTGTGACGAACTGATGATGAAGAAGAAGACGACGACTTATTATTATTATTTATTTGTAAATTAGGGTTTTGTTGATTTGTTATTTTTTTTAATGATGTGAATTTCCATTAATTATTTGTCAATGCTAGATGTACTTTTGGTGGTCAATGTAAGTAATTTCCAATGGGCTTATGTTGGAACAATGAAATCAAGAGAGAAATAAATAGCCCATCCCATCAATCATTGTACGATGATAATAACTTATATCATCCAAAGTCTGACAATTTACACATGTCATCTATAATCAAGCAAACCCTAGAAGAACATGAAGCCACGTGATTGATGGATGATTCATAATTAAAATTTGAAATGGTAATGCATGAATGCATTTCCATGTTAATTCTCGGAAACCCAATGTAAAATTGACCAATACTCCCATATTTGACAAATTATACTCTCCTAAAAAAAGACCATACAATTAAACAAAATTTAGCGAAATAGACAATACAAAGAATAATTAGATTTCAATCCGCCAAGATTGAATAATCGTCCATCAAATTATATTATTTTTATCAAATTTCGAGCTCAACTTCTACTTACTAAAGAATCGTTCCCCTCAAAACTCTCCCAAGAACATCTTCACAGCAAACCCAACTAAATACAGTCCAATTTTTACTGAATATAGTCCTAATTATTATAGGTAAGGATTATCAAACATAGTGAAAATTTATCTATAATATAGTTCAAGTACTGCAAACTTTGGTAGATGGGGATCATTGAACACATAAATTTTTTATCTATAGTATAGTTTAAGTACTACCAACTTTGATAGATGGTGATCATTAAATACATGAAAATTTATCTATAATATAGTTCAAATACTGCCAACTGTAGTAGGCGAGATCATTAAATACATGAAAATTTTGTTTAGAGATTGTCACCTCTAATATATAAAGGGGACCATTGATGATTGAACATTACAATGTTTTTTGCAACTTATAATCTTTTAAGTTTTTCTCATATATTCATTATTTTTAATCTCACAATTATTATTATATAATTATGGATGAATATTTTAAGTTTTGGGATGCAAATTTATGTTTATCAAGTCATTCAACGTAGGTAAAAATTATATTAAGCACGTGTGATTATAATTTTTTCCTAGTGTAATTATTGTAAACTAATTTAGTTATCTAATGTGCAACAGGATGATTAACATAGCATGATGAAAGCAAAATTAGACAATAATCAAGTAGAAATAGATTATACAAAACAGTTTACAACTATATGGTATAATAATTAAATTCATATTTGATTTCATAATCTTTTAAATTTGAAATAATATTATTATATTTTTTATTAGATATTTTTTGTGTCATGAAGATTTAATCAAATGGGCACGAGATATAGGACATGTGTTGGGATTTATTATGATTATTTCTAAGTCAACTGAAGGTCAATTTGGAGAGAAACCTAAATTAACACTGCAATGTGAGTGAAGTGAACAATATCGGTCATTAAAAAGTTCATCCAAATCGAGTGATACTAAAAAATGCAACTGTCCATTTTGTTTAAAATGTATTAAGTGGAAAATCGGAGATGATTGAAGTCTAAGGGTTATGTGTGGGATCCATAATCATCTTGCAACAAGTTACATTGAAGGTCATTCATATGTTGGTAGATTATCATATGATAAAACTAACATAATGATTGATTTATCACAAAACTCATATAAACCATGTGATATTTTAGCTACATTGAAAGATAGAGATCCACAGAATGTGATGACAACAAAGATGATTTATAATGCTCGTAAAATTTTTTGGGTTGTTGAAAGTGCAAGGAGAATCAAATGCAACAATTAATGTTTCTACTAACTCATCACAATTATGTATCATGGTATATGAGTGATAATGAGTCAAACTAGGTCCAAAAGTTATTTTTTACTCATCTTCGTTTCTTAGATCTGTTACATGCCTTTCTATACATTTTGCTTATAAACTTGACGTATAAGACTAACAAGTTTCGTATGTCATTTTTTGAAATCGTTTGTGTTACTTCTACGAAGATGACATTTTATGTTGCATTTGTATTTCTTTAATTTGAGAAAGAAAACAATTTCACATGACATTAAATTTTCTAAAGCCTACTATGGATGGGTGTTTATCACCATTGGTGGGGTTGACTGACAGAAATTTAGCACTGATGAATGTTGCCAATTGTGTGTTCCCAGAGTCAACTTGTAAAATCCCTTTTTAAAAAAATAAAAATAAAAAGAAATAAAGTAATATAGGAGGGATTACTAAGTAAAAAATTTAGAGAAAAAAATAATAAAAAATAATTAAAACGTTAATGAAATGTATAACATTCTTTAGTCAAAGATCTTTTTAATTTAAAAAAAAATGAAAAGTTGGCGTGAAGCCTTATCTTCACAAGCAGCATCGTTCTTCATTTTGGTAAAGTAAAAAATAGAAACCTTTACTTCACCTCTCTTTCACCTAAATATCACAACGAAACAATCTCTTTCATCTTGATAAACTAGGCTTCAATCTTCAAGTTCTTCCATCTATAAGAATCTAAAGGTAAATGTTAAAAAAATCTGAACTTTTTTTTATAGATTTCCTCTTTCATGTAACCCAACTTCTCTCTTGTTTTTGTCGTAGATTCTTGTCACCAAAATACTAACCAAGCTTGATTTAAAGATCATTATCTAACTTCCATCACTATTTGTTAAGGGATTTGGACAAATTTTAAGTATTTCAACAATTTACAAAATTCTAGGTTTTTTAGGGGATTTTTAAATTCCGAAAATTATGAATAATTCCTTGTTCTAGCAATTTATTTAGGCTTAAAATGTGTTGAATTGTTGATTTATGTGTGGTTTTGAAAATCCAATGGGGATTTGTTCTTGAAGTAGAAATTGGAAAGAAAACAAAACAAGGAGATTTTCCTTAGCCTAAAATTTGTTAAGTGAAGATTGGGTTAATTTGAAAAAAAATGTATTGAAATTTTGATATTTATTTTTTAATAGAATGCTAGAATGACGATTTTTGGAGAAGTGAGAGGGATTTTAGAATATGGAATTTTTGAGATTCGAATATTGGAAGTTTGGACTTGTGGAATTAAATTGAGTTTATTTTTATTAAATAGGTTAGAGAATTTACTTGGAAGAAACTTGGTTCAGTGATAGAGATTGTGCGTTGTCGACAAGAGGTAGGGATTTCTCCTTCCTTGGTTACATTCTTTACGTTCCTAAAAAGCCTCGAAAATTGTTTTTCTCGAATCTTCTGTATCATATTAAATCTTATAAATTCATTTGGGCTACTCTTGTTTGTCCCAAGAGAGCCAACCCCGTTACATGATTCGTTTTATGACCTTTTCTTTGATCGACTTATTAAATATGTATATACTTATTTACCCATGAATGTGTTAAGTTCGATTGACACGTATTTGGATCTTTATGTGACATAACATTTTAATGATTTTTAATGTGCATTTAGTGGCATGATGGATCACCGGGAAAGGGGCTTGGGTGCTTCCATGTTTAGGAATGATGATTCGGGGTTGTGGCTTTTATTATGATATGGATTTGGAAAAAGAAATGTTCGACGGATTTACACCTTCTTCATGGATTTACTGTGCAAACCGATTTACGGTGCCGATGAATATGAGGTAGGGTACGGGTGTGGGAGTGATCCACAACCCTTCGGAGTCATGGGATGGGTGTTCGGAGGTTCAGATGGGTATACTGAGACATTATTCGACATAGCATCTTGATGCATTCATTCCGTTCTTTCATATCTCTGCCTTATTTCGTTACTCTTATTTGATATTCCTACTGAGTATTCGGCTCACCCTATTTATGTTGGACCATATGTCCTACATTTGTGTTTTGATGCAAAATACGTATTGGACTATTTGATTGTGCTTATCTTTGGATTAATTTGGATGAATCATGAAATGTATTTTCTCTACTAATTTAAGCTTCATTATATATATTTGGAATCATGTTTGATCATATTTGATATGAATTTGATGATTTTGGACTTGTTCATTTTCGCACTACAAAAATTGTTCAAACATCATACTGTGCACACGTTGGTTGAATTGTCATAACTTATTCATATGATCTCTGATTGACTTGATTCTTGATTTGAAAATTATTTAAGACACTATGGAAGTTTTCATTGTGAAATATTGTCAGGTCAATTTTAAGTCTATCATGTTCAATTTGTCAGTTAAAATTAATTCACTAGTGTAGTTGTGAAACAAACCTAGTTGAGATTTGCATGATCAAATTGAATGACCAAACGACCTCAATTATAAGTGAAATTTTGTATGCAGATTCTTATATAGATAAATTGATTTATCATGTGCTTACTTGAATTTTATTGAGCTTATATCATATTGGTTAACCCAAGTGCAAGCATTGAAGCTCTTTGAGCTTACAAGCAAAATTGGAGTGTTCTATCACTCATTTCTTTGTAGGTACAAATCATACACTTATTTGGGACATTAATTGAGGATATGAAATGGTCATGGAGTATTGAGGTTTCATTGTTTAGGCACTAAGAACCCGAAATCCCCTAGGAAACCCTATTTGGGAGCAATTGAGATTATGTGAGCTACATTGAAGGATTTATTTAGGAAATAGTCTAAGACATATTTATTGAGAAATTTGACCAAATTTGGAGTGAAGAAGACTTAAATTGGTGCAACCCATTCTTATCCAAAATAGCCTAAATTCCTCAAATTGACCTTCCATGGGTTAGACTAAGTTGAATTAATGTTGGATGATTTATTTGGAGTAGGGGCTCGGTCATAACCCTTCTAGAAAGCCTTAGGAGCCTTTGGAGGGAGTTTGAGAAGCCTTGGATTCATTTGAAATCAAATGAAAAAGATTGGAGCCAAAACACTTGGAGGAAAATTGTCCACATCACCATGTACTATTATGTTCTTGTTTTCAAGTATTTTGGGGGAATTTCGTGTGAGACTTGAAGGGGTTGTTTGGTTGAGTGTTGAAGTCTTTCTAAGCATGGAGAAGAGTTTAACAAGAAGCACAAAAGATCCAAACAAACCTTGGAGCCAAGATTTGAAATTTGAATCAAAGGTTGACCAAAAGTCAATAACGGCTAGCCTTTCAATGGTGTTGATTGATTTCATTTTTGATGATGAAGGGTAGAGATTATAAGTTGATTGAGGGCTGAGATTGAAGATTAACAAGATCCAATGGCCAAGATTAAACGGAGACAAATGAAGAGGAATGTCATGCTTCATTCCACACTTGAAAAACTTATGTGC
Organism: Euonymus europaeus; assembly: GCA_963580455.1. Taxonomy (NCBI): domain Eukaryota; kingdom Viridiplantae; phylum Streptophyta; class Magnoliopsida; order Celastrales; family Celastraceae; genus Euonymus; species Euonymus europaeus. Next base: position 19,306,244 of record OY756968.1, on the reverse strand, counting down.
AAAAATTACCAAGAGAGCTTTTGTTCTTGATTCTACAATTTTTGAGTGATCTTCTCTTGATCTTTTGATCATTATTTGCTGAGATTATTATCATCATCTTCCCTTCATCAACCTCAAGCTAAGACACACTTTCAAGCCAAAATCATTAAGGTATTTCTTTGAGTGTTCTTGAGCTACTTTCCACAAAGCTTCTCATAAACTTATTTCCATCTTTGTGAGACTTTGTGTGAACCTTTGGTTGAGTGAAAGCCAAGAATTTGAGCCAAATTTATATCCTACCAGTGAGCTTTACATTGAGGGATTAAGTGTTCCTCATCCAAATAGCTTAGAGCTAATCTTGAGAGAACCAAAAACCAAATCACTTGTAAAAGTCCCTTTTGAGGGCATTACCTTTGAGAGGTGTGTGAAAGTTTAAGGTTAACTTCAAACCTTGGTGGTGTACAAGTTTGGGGTGTGCTTGAAAATCCTAAGTTTGTGGTGAACTTGCAAAACCACTTTATATCCTTTAGTGGATTTGGAAATCCTAAGCTTGAAAGCTTGGGTAGTGGATGTAGGTGTGAGCACCGAACCACTATATATCCTTGTGCACTCTAATTTTTTATGTCCTTTCTTGTTTGGTGCTATTAGTGATTTGTGTGCCTTATAAATTGATATTAGGGTATTGCTTGCTGCCATTGCTTGTTGGGATATTGCTTGTGGTTGAACAACTTGTGATTAGTGGATTCTAGGTATACTTTTGATAGTTAATTTTCTGGAATAACAATCTGTCCGTGCACTGTTCATATATCTAGGCTTCGAATTTTGATCTGAATTTTTGATATAGTATTAATTAAGGTATTGTGATATTGCATACAAAATTTCGTTGCATTTGGACTTGAATTGCTAGGTCAAATAATATCTACCTGGTTGGTTGGCAGATTTGTACTATAAACACCGTTTTGATCATTTGTACGTTTTTAGATTGTTGTTTTTGTATTTGGGGTTTATGCTTAGTTTTTTGGAGACACAATTTACCCCCCCCCCCTCTTGTGTTAGCCTAATGATTTCAATTTATTCTTTCCCTTTTCAGGTGAGCCATCTACTAGTACAAATCCTCCAGATCAGCAAGACGAGGCGTGACCGTGGTTGCCCGAATTAGTAGAGTCATCTTGGAGTGGGTATAGTTGTTTGTTTTCTTTTATTTATGTTATGGCGAGTAGTTGGATACTTGTGTGGTTGTGGCTATTTTGGAAGGGTCAGGAGAGGACTCCGTGTGATCGGGACTCTTGTGCTATGAATATTATGTATGTAATTGTTGTGGAACCCCTGAGGGGCTTGTATTGTGGAGGGTGTATGGAGTTTGTTGGATTGGATATATAAGTGCGTTTTTATATTTTGTGCAGGATGGCATCCTTCAATTTATGCAGAGATGCTGCCGAAATTTTATCGAAATTTTATGTTAGTTGGTGTTGTGTCTAGTGTGAGTAGGTGTGGTCTTGTCAATTACCTCACGCTCCTCGGGTTGGGGCGTGACACAACTGCTCTATTATGCAAATGACCTATCAGAATTAATTTAGCAGTGAATTGTAAGAAACTATTTGAAGATTAAAAAACTTGGGATAGTTTCAACTCCATGTGGTATTTTATGGAGGACTCCAAAACCCTTGAAGATTATTTCATAATGATGTCATCTAATCAAACAATTATTTCAGATGTATCTATCGAAAAAATTCTCATTTATAATTTTCCTAATTTCTCAATAAAATGAATTGATTTATCTATCGAACAATTATTTCACAATTATCCAAGAGCAATAAATTATATTAAAACAATGTGGCTCAATAAATATAAGGAAAAATTTGTTGCTATTTGGTCTAATAAATCAATCCATTTTGGTAATAGGACTACAAATCAAGCTAAAAATCAATGCATCTTTTTAACATTTGTTTTCCTTTTAGTTGAATTTTTATTTTCCTCAATTTTTTTGTAGTTAGAGTATATTATTTTATATTTAATATTTTGTACCGTAGCCCTATAGGTATATACTTAGTACTTTTCAGAACCCAAACACGTGGACGGTAAGGTAGTTAAGTAAAAAATTTATGTGTCAATAAGGCTCATGATCAGAATGTAGATCCATATTAGTTATCCAAAAACTCCAAACTTTCATAGAATTTTTCAACAATTCTATATTCAAAGCAGCTAGAATGGTGTGGAATTTTAAATATTCATAATGTGACAAGGAATTAGTTACGGCTATCCACTGTCCTAGAGTCAAACTTTTACAATAATATAATAATTTCAAGTATTGCAAAGGGGTCAAATTGATGAATTTTAAAATCAAGAAATTTTGAAATTTCGTATTGTTGCCTCACAGGTCTATACTCAGCAATTTTCGGATTGCATTAAGCAATTCCAGCATAAAATAGGGTTTAGCCTTCAAGTGATATGGAACAAGTTTTTACTAATAATTTTCAAAATATCTTTAGATCATCTAATCTAGTTTTTCCTACAATGTTTTTTACTCTATCAGGGCAAAAGTTACAACATCTATGAATGCTATTCTTAACCAATCATTCTTAGGCACTAAAGTTCAAGAAGCCTAGTTTCAAATGCATCCAACCGAGGCCCTGGGGTATGATGGCTTACTGCCTATGTTTTTCCAAAAACATTGGAATCTTATTGGAGCTAAAGTTATGGCGGAAGCTTTGAATTTTTTGAATGGTGGATCCTTTTGTGCTCCTTTAAATCGGACTTTGATAGCTTTGATACTGAAAGAAAAATCTTTGGAGGTTCCTTCTTAGTTCAAACCCATTAGTCTTTGCATAGTTACTTACAATATTATTTCCAAGTGTCTAGCAAAAAAAACTAAAGCATAATCTCAAAGAGATCATATCTGAATTCCAAAGCGCTTTTGTCTCGGACAAGCTTCAATGGGCAATCTTATTATGGCAGCTGATTCTTTTCATTTTATGAACTGTTTGAGGTCGAGTTAGAAAATGGCTATGAAGCTTGATCTCAATAAAGCTTATGACTGAGTGGAATGGAAATTTCTTCAACATATGATGGAAAAGTTAGGGTTCAGTGTTCCATGGATTCAAAAAATCATGATATGTGTTTGATCGGTCTTCTATTATGTTATTATAAATCGTGAGGACAAGGGAAATATTATTTTGATGGGGGATTTGGGACAAGGAGATCATTTTTCCTTTTTTTTTTAATTTGTGTAGAAGGCTTTGCTTCCTTACTCCAACAACAAATTGCTTCAGGTGCTATTAGTGGTCTTTGACTAAATCTGGGAATTCCAAATCTAGCACCTTTTATTTGCTAATGATTACCTTATCTTTGGGATAGCTGAAGAGGAGGAAGCTACTTGTACTTAAACACTATTAAGCTTTTTGGAGACTTATCGGGTCAATGCCTCAACCAAGACAAGTCATACGTCTTCTTTAGTATAAATGTGTCTAATGATCAGCAGAAAAGATATTGTCTCTTCTTGGAATGCAACCTTTTGTGGTTGACTCTAAATATCTTGGTATGCTAGTGTTAGTCTTCCGCGATAGGAAACAAATTTTTTCATTTTTTGAAAGAAAGAATGTGGTTCAAGATCAAAGCATGGAAAGACAGATTAATGTCTCAGGCTCCTCAGGGCATTTTAATTATGTCAATCCACCAAGCTATTGCAAATTATGTGATGTGCATCTTTAAGATCCCTCCAAGCTTGTGTGAAGATTTTAACCGATTAGGTCGTGGTTTTTGGTGGGGAAATTCACAATTGGATTCAAGTCCATGTTGTTGGGTGAGTTGAAAAAAAATTGTCCCCCTAAGTAATGGTGGTCTGGGATTTAGAGATTCCAAGGCTTTTAATGAAGCTCTCCTAGCCAAACAAGTTTGGCAGTTATTGACAAATGACCTAATGCATATTATGTAGCAGTGTATTGAGAGCTAGATACTTTTCTAGATGTTCCATCTTTGAAGCTCAGAAAAGTTCAAATCCCTCTTATGGTTGGTCTAATATTTGGGTTGGTCGGGAAACTTTAATGAAGGGAGTTTGTCTTCATATTGGAAATGGATTATCTACTCATATATGGGGTGATCTTTGGTTATATAATGCTATGGGTGTGGTGGTTCTTGAATATCTAGATACCAATGCTTCTATGACAGTGAAAAGTCTTATTAATCATCCTAATGGTCTATAGAATTCTCATTTGATTGAAAGTCACTTCAAGCTTATTACAGTGAATGAAATACAATCCATCTCTTTGCATAATATCTCAGTGAATGACTCATATTTTTGGAGATTCAATGCCAATGGAGGTTTCTCGGTTAAATCAGCTTACCAAGTGGCATGTAGTATTATTTCTCAACATAATGACCCTATCTCACTTCAGTAGGGTTCCAAACTTTGGCTTAAACTATGGAGTATGAAATGCCCTCCCAAAGTTAAAATTTTTGATTGGTGTTTTCTTCATAATGGCCTTCCTACTCGGGAAAATCTAGTCTCCAAAGGTATGCAAATTGATCCTAAGTGCCCTTTGTGTGACCGTGCTCATGAATTGATGTCTCATTTTTTTTTCCAATGCCCCTGGACTCAACAAATCTGGATTAATATTTGTAGAGGAGTTTAGGTCAATGAGATCATCCTTTTGTCTGTAACTACTATTCTTGAGGCAGTCTACTATTTTTTTTCTTGCAAATTTCTAAATCTAAGATGAAAATTTCCCTCTTATTTTCCTATCATGTGTGGTTAGCAAGGAACAACTTTATTTTTTGAGATAATGTTGTGAGTCAATCTAATGTGAGCATTGTTAATCGAAATCTCCAAGCTAACTACTTGACAACTCAAGCTTCTTTGAACTCTGGTCATAGCAATACAATTGCAAGGTGGAGACCTCCTCGGATGAATTTTTTTGAAAGCAAATGTGAATGCTTTTTGGATAGATGTTACTCTTATAGCTGATATGGGAGTGGTAATTCGGGATTCTTATGGTCGTGTTCTATTGTCGGTTTCTAAATCCATTCTTGCAGTTGTTTTTTCAATTGAGGCAGAGGCCTATACTTTTCTGAATGGGATTCAACAAGCCTTAACTACTGGAATCACAAATCTTGTGATTGAAGGAGATGCTAGTTTGGTGATTTAGCATTATCAAACAATTCTAATGTCTTGGCTCTATACGATTTAATGCTTGCTAATATTGGGCAAAAGTCTTCATGTACTCCTCCTTTTGTTTCCAGCTTAGTAGTCGTAGATTGTAATCCATCTTTCAAGCAAATGAAATTTGTTTATTTTAAAAAAAAATTATACCATAAAAGAATTCATATCAGATTATCTAAATAAGTAAATATGATTATTCCCTTATTACAGAGAACAAACATAGAGAACTAGTTCAAAATAAGGTCTCCAGTGGTTCTCGATATCTATGTAACCACTATAACATTACTAGAAATATATTTTTAAAACTTTATGTCTCTTCTATATTTTGTGACATCTATCTTCTCTTTCTTCATGTTTCTTTCTCTTTGATTATTTCTCATCCTCCTACCGTCGATTTTCTCCATTCATCAACGATCTTCGCCCGACACCCATCCTTGCTCTACACTTTAAGCTTCACAAGAAGCGTTCCTTTTTTTTGATATACTTGATTTTTGATTTTTCGGTTTCATTTTTGGTCTGAGTCATTTTGTTTGGATCCAACTGGGTTATTGTCAATTTTTTGTTTTTATTCTTTTGTTTAAGCTGTGGATCATGGAATTGTGCGCTTTTGGAGAGTTTTTAATCATGGAATTGTGGGTTGTCAATTATTGTAATAAGTAAATTTTGTTGTTGATTTTGTTGTAGCTTTGATTGTGATTGTTTTTGAGATTGTGAATTCTTTGTTTATTTTTTGAGATATAGTGGTTTACTGGTTCTATTTGAAAATTATGTATGCCCTTAAGGTTGACCTATTGTATATATGGTTAAGGAATAGGATCCCATCGCATTGAATGTTTCTTTGAAAATGAATGTTTTATTTGCCTCCTCTGGTTTATAATTTCACATGAAGTGGTCTTGTATCTACTTCTGGGTTCTTAGAAGGTTTTCATGACCCAATCCACAGAGCATGAGAAAAATAAATAATACCAACCATTAGGGCTAGATTCATCCTAAAAGAAAGGCCCTACAAACAAAAATTGGACAACATTTTCTCATAAATTGAAGGATGTTACCTTACTCAAATAGAAATAATCGAACTCTATCTAAAATCCCAAAATCAACTATCATCAACACATACATAAAATCAATGACCATCAGGGTCTCACAAATAAAAAATGGGAAACATCTCCCTATAAATTGAAGCATGTCACATCCGACTCCAGGGACTTGACGAGGAACAAAATAAAATAACCAATTCAAAAATACCACTTAGCATGATTATTTAGCATATTAAATACATACGACGATTCACCAAGTCATGTATCAGTTTACGCTAGGATTCACATATTCACATACACATATATAGTACCACATATCTATATACATGCATCTATATGTATCTACTCAAGATCTCATCACAAGTAGGCCCTGGTATGTGCACCTATCGCTCAGCTCGGTCCCCATCGCCAGCTCGATCGACCCTACTAGGCTCACCTGAAAAAAAAAAGTAAACACAGGAATGAGCCGAAGCCTAGTAGGAAATATCATAACTTTCAAAAAAAACACAAATTCAAATTACACCGCAAGTCATTCATTTAAAGGAAACATTTGTACGATCCACGCCTTTCCACCAACTTCACCGTCCCCGTATTCCGACCTCATCATCAGATACAATTCCATCCGCATTCCGACCTCATCGTCGGAACCACTCTTCTCCGGGTTCGACCTCATCTCCGGAACCCTCTACGAGTAAGGAAAGTAGGCTTCCCCATCTACCCGGACTTTCCACCCTTCGTTATGTGGCCGCATAGCAAATCCTTACTTGGAATTTGTCCACTGTACGTACAGGATCACCACCTCTTTACAACACCTCAACACATAGTCTTCCTTCTCAACCAAATGTACAACATAGAAATTCATAATCAAATTATTTCGACACCTCCTTCCCAATTTATCGAATTCGTCAAACTCATGGCATTTTAGTTCACTCACATAGAGTTCACGGTGATCAAACATTAAAAATAGATATGAATAATTAATTTTCACCACCTAGTCCACGGATATCCAAACCATTCATGCACATCAATGTATACTATATATATGTGTGTATGTAAGTGTATATATACTATATATATATACGTATGTGTGTGCATGTGTGTGTAAAGGCTCATCAATATTTTTAAGTTCTAACCACCAGCGCATGCATGACTATTCATTTGCATGCAGAGTAACACCACAATATCCAAGTTGTAACCACTACATGCACATCTATTCATTTACATGCAAATTAATACTACAATATCCAACAACTTATGTGCTAAACCACTCTTGTAATCAACAACAATTTCAAAATCACACCAGCCTAATATCACCTCATGCTTAACAGTATATCCTCATGAAGAACATACACCAATCAGGGCAACTCCACTCAAATGGTACAATCTATGTTGAGCTTTACCCGATTCACAAACCATGAACATCACTTTGCAATTGTTCATGCCCAGCACAGGGAAATCATAGTAAAAATCCAAATACAAACATTTCAAACATATAAATCATGAAATCCATCCGACATCTATGAATAACCAATTATCTAGCCAACCCACAGCTATTCCAAGACCATGCCCGCAACTACTATGCAACTCAATAGTTCCAGTAAAGCTAACCAAGATTTACCATAACATCACATAATAGAATGCTCAGTTAATAGACCTAAAAAATTGTGGTAATTCCTACCTGGTAAAACACCGACTACACCAAAAAGAATTATCAACAGCTGGTCCCCTCCCTTGAAGCAAAGTTGGCCACCCAAATCACCACACTCTCCACTTTCCTCTCTCCCACTATTTCTAGTTTCTTCTATCGTCTTCTGTCTCTTTCTCTTTTTTTTTTTCCTTTTTTGTCCCATTTTCCTTTAAAAGTAGCTACTTTTATAGTAGCTAAATATTATGTTCGGCTTGTCCACCAAGCTTCTTTTTTTTTTTTTTTTACTTGTTAACCTCCATGAACTACTTATTTACAGAAAATACCCATCCATCACATTTCATTTTCTAACTCTACCAACTAACCATTCCCTATCTTATTTTATTATTATATATTATTTGTATTTTTTTATTTTTTTATTATTTATTATTTTATGGTTCTCGGGTCAGGGTATCACAAAGCATGCCACCCTACACAAATAGAAATAATCCAAATTTAACATACGTAAAATCAATGACCCTTAGAGTCCCACAACACATGCATCATATCCAAAAAAATCATCGTAGGAGTAGCAGTGAACGTTGGACTAGCTCGGGATAGTGGTCCCTCCTTATTGGATTCACATCAAAAGATGATATTTATGCTTATAGCTAATGTAGAGGAAGAAGAGAAGGGTCCTACGCTTGAACAATATAGAAAGATGGATAGGTGGATGAACACCATGGAAGAGTTCGGGCCCGATGGTGCATTAAGCCCTCAAAAGTTAAGCCTAGTGAAACACTTAATTATTTCTTCAGATCTTAAGCTTATACTTTTACTCTTTTTTATGATACCAGAGTCCCTCTTGATTACTTTACTATATATTGTCGGAGGATACAGTCCTTCGTCTATGAGGATACATGTGGTCGCAGCAATCTGGAGGCGTACTCAACCACTCTGTTTCCCTGCAGTAGGACACATCCTAACCCAACAATCGAGGCATCGCAATATACTTGATAACCCAAATCTCGCTATCACAAGTACAGGTGGAGTAATGAGTCTTTGTTCATTAGTCCACAGAAAAGGAACATTCTTACAAGTCAAGTGTGTAAGGGGTGTTGCAATTCTAGAGAAGTTCTCAATAAATGTCTGATAATATCCCGCCAATCCCAAGAAACTTCATATTTCTTTAACATTTTTAGGCCTTGGCCATTCCGCTACAGATTTCACCTTGGATAGATCAACTGCTATACCTTTATGTGAAATAACATGCCCCAGAAATTTCACTTCTTTCACCCAGAACTCACATTTACTCATTTTTGCATATAACCTATGCTCCCTCAAAGATTCTTTGCATCATATCCATAAAAGCAGCTAGAGCATTAGTTAACCCAAAAGGTAACACCAAGAATTCATAATGTTCGTATCTTGTACGGAATGCTATTTTGGCCACATATTCTTCTCGAATTAACAACTGATGGTATCCTGATCTCATATCTATTTTCGAATAATAGCATGATCCCTTCAACTGATCAAACAGATCATTAATTCGTGGAAGTGGATATTTATTCTTGATCGTCACTCGGTTCAACTGTCGATAATCAACACACATTCGGAGTGATCCATCCTTCTTCTTTACAAACAACACGGGAGCTCCCCATGGAGAGCTACTTGGTCTAATAAACCCAAGGTTTAGTAATTTCTGCAACTGTTTATTCATTTCTCGCAATTCAGCAGGTGCCATTTGATACGGGGGTATGGAGATGGGATCAGTATCAGTATATACATCAATAACTTATTCGATTTCCCGTTTAGGAGGTAAACTGGGTAATTCTTCAGGAAACACATCTATATACTCATCTATTACTCGTATAGGTGCCTTCTTCCCTTCACTTGGCTCATTAAGAGTCAAGCTTGCCATTCTACACTCAATGTAGTTCGGATTACTGAGGAAGTGGGTACATGGTTCTTTCCTTGAGCCACGTAACCGGACTCTGTCTCCTTCTGGAGTTTCAATTATAATCTTTCTTTCAGCACAAACCAAAACACTTTTATAGGCTGACATCCAGTCCATTCCCAAAATTACATCAAATTCTTGGATAGTAATCACTTTCAGATCTGCTTTCAGTTCATGATTTCCAAAATGTAAAACACAATCATAACATATCCCCTCCGCTAGAGTATAGTACCTTAGTGGAGATTCAACTAGAAATCTATCCCTCATTGGACTTATTTCTAGTCCAAGAGTTTCAGCAAATGATTTAGAAATGAAAGAGTGGGTTGCTCCCATATCAAATAGAATACAGCCAAATGTACTATAAATAATAAAACTACCTGTCTCCAGTGCTGGGTCTGGGGTAGCGGTCACAGTCACGGCATACACTCTCCCCTGGGGTCTCTGCTGCGCTGGCCGCTCTACAGATATAGTCTGTGTCGGAATATGAGTGGATATGCCCCTGCCTCTAGGTGCTGATGCTGTTGTGGATCCAGTACGTGATCTCTGCGCTGAACCGCTAGTACAGAATCGTGCAATATGCCCTGTCAATCCACAACGGTAACATACACCCTCTTCATCTCTACGGCGCCGACAATCCCGAGCATAATGGCCAGTACGTTTGCATGCATAACAGGTCACACTATACTGTGAACTAGAACCTCGACTCTCTCGTCTAGATCTCCGGAATGATCTGGACCCAGACTGTGAACTAGTACCCCTACTACTCTGTCCCTGATGTGATCCCTGAGAACTGAATCTGGGACGCTTGGGCTCCCGCCCAGTCTCTCTAGAGGTCTCCCCTCTCCCGCTCTGCGGTGTATCATCGGATCCCATAGAACACACTACATCCTAGGCTACAAAAGCCCTATCCACAACATCTGCATAGTTAGTCAATCTCAGCATCCGAACATGCACAGCCAAGGCCGGAAGTAATGCATTCTCAAATCGAGTTGCCCTCTCAGCATCAGTAGCAGTAAAAAGCTGACCAAATACTGCTAACTCCTCAAATCTAGTCTGGAACTCAGCCACCGTTATCCCAGGGGTCTGTCGAAACTCAAGGAACTGCTGTGCTAATGAGTTCCTAACAACACCAGGTATAAACCTCTCCTACATCAACTGTATGAATCTATCCCATAATATAACACCCTGTGCCCTCATGAGAGACTCACACTAGGTAAAGGCAATACCCTCAAGGAAATGTGATACCAACCGTACTCGACGCTCAGGAGGTATCTGTAAAGTGTCTAGTCGGTGCTCCATTTGTCGAAGCCACTCTGATAGCTGCACTGCATCCATCGCACCTCTATAAATAGGGGGTCGGGTCTTTCTGAGCTCTGACAACTCTGTCAACACTCTCCTGGTATCAGCCTCACCAACCACACCCTAAGCTCGGGCCCCAGTCTCATCTCCCTTAGCCCCTCTTTGTAAATGAGGAAAAAGCCCCTCCAATGCAGCCTGAACAACAGCCCCAAAAAGAGTCTGTATATCCCCTAAAGCTATCCCAGGTGCAGGAGCAGCAGGCTCAGGCACCGGTACCTCCTCCTCAGACTCAGGCATATGCTCCTCAGACTCAACCACAAGCTCTGGCTCTCCCACCTCAACGCTAGCATGAGAGCTATCCACCGACACCTCTTGCAGTAACTCCGGGTCCTCCTCCTCCTCTATCGGTGGCGCCCATCCCCTACCTCTACCTAGTATGATTATCCTACCTCTAGCTCTCCACACTAGGGGTCTACCTCGTCCTCTATCTGCGATCTATTAATAAATAATACCACACAGATAAACAACAACATTTATTAAACATAATTTACGTTCTACGTACCAGATTGGCTGTGATGCAGGACCGGAACTGATGCACATACCGTCAATAGACCGGCTTCGATACCAACTTGTCACGCCCGACTCCAGGGACGTGACGAGGAACAAAATAAAATAACCAATTCAAAAATACCACTTAGCATGATTATTTAGCATTTTAAATACATACGACGATTCAACAAGTCATGTATCAGTTTACGCTAGGATTCACATATAGTACCACACATCCAAGCATACATATATATATATATATATACATGCATTTTTATGTATCTATTCAAATTACACCGCAAGTCATTCATTTAAAGGAAACATTTGTACGATCCACGCCTTTCCACCAACTTCACCGTCCCCGTATTTTGACCTCATCGTCAGATACAATTTCATTCGCATTCCGACCTCATCGTCGGAACCACTCTTCTCCGTGATTGACCTCATCGCCGGAACCCTCTACGAGTAAGGAAGGTAGGCTTCCCCATCTACCTGGACTTTCCACCCTTCGCTATGTGGCCGCATAGCGAATCCTTACTCAGAATTTGTCCACTGTACGTACAGGATCACCACCTCTTTGCAACACCTCAACACATAGTCTTCCTTCTCAACCGAATTTACAACATAGAAATTAATAATCAAATTATTTCGACACCTCCTTCCCAATTTATCGAATTCGTCAAACTCGTGGCATTTTAGTTCACTCACATAGAGTTCACGGTGATCAAACATTAAAAATAGATATGAATAATTAATTTTCACCACCTAGTCCACGGATATCCAAACCATGCATGCACATCAATGTATACTATATATATGTGTGTGTATGTAAGTGTATATATACTATATATATACGTATGTGTGTGCATGTGTGTGTAAAGGCTCATCAATATTTTTAAGTTCTAACCACCAGCGCATGCACGGCTATTCATTTGCATGCAGAGTAACACCACAATATCCAAGTTGTAACCACTACATGACAGCTATTCATTTACATGCAAATTAACACTACAATATCCAACAACTTTTGTGCTAAACCACTCTTGTAATCAACAACAATTTCAAAATCACACCAGCCTAATATCACCTCATGCTTAACAGTATATTCTCATGAAGAACATACACCAATCAGGGCAACTCCACTCAAATGGTACAATCTATGTTGAGCTTTACCCGATTCACAAACCATGAACAACACTTTGCAATTGTTCATGCCCAGCACAAGGAAATCATAGTAAAAATCCAAATACAAACATTTCAAACATATAAATCATGAAATCCATCCAACATCTATAAATAACGAATTATCTAGCCAACCCACAGCTATTCCAAGACCATGCCCGCAACTACTATGCAACTCAATAGTTCCAGTAAAGCTAACCAAGATTTACCATAACATCACATAATAGAATGCTCAGTTAATAGACCTAAAAAATTGTGGTAATTCCTACCTGGTAAAACACCGACTACACCAAAAAGAATTATCAACAGCTGGTCCCCTCCCTTGAAGCAAAGTTGGCCACCCAAATCACCACACTCTCCATTTTCCTCTCTCCCACTATTTCTAGTTTCTTCTACCGTCATCTGTCTCTTTCTTCTTCTTTTTTTTCCTTTTTTGTCCCCTTTTCCTTTAAAAGTAGCTACTTTTATAGTAGCTAAATATTCTGTTCGGCTTGTCCACCAAGCTTCCTTTTTTTTTTACTTATTAACCTCCATGAACTACTTATTTACAGAAAATACCCATCCATCACATTTCATTTTCTAACTCTACCAACTAAGCATTCCCTACCTTATTTTATTATTATATATTATTATATTATTTGAATTTTTTGTTATTTTATTTATTTACTATTTTATGGTTCTCGGGTCAGGGTATCACAAAGCATGCCACCCTACACAAATAGAAATAATCCAAATTTATCTAAAATCTCAAAATCAACTCTCATCAACACATACATAAAATCAATGACCCTCAGAGTCCCACAACACATGCATCATATCCAAAAATATCATCATAGGAGTAGCAGTGAACGTTGGACTAGCTCGGGATAGTGGTCCCTCCTTATTGGATTCACATCAAAAGACGATATTTATGCTTATAGCTAATATAGAGGAAGAAGAGAAGGGTCCTACCCTTGAACAATATAGAAAGATGGATAGGTGGATGAACACCATGGAAGAGTTCGGGCCCGATGGTGCATTAAGCCCTCAAAAGTTAAGCCTAATGAAACACTTAATTATTTCTCCAGATCTTAAGCTTATATTTTGCTCTTTTTTATGATACCAGAGTCCCTCTGGATTACTTTACTATGTATTTTCGGAGGATACAGTCCTTCGTCTATGAGGAGAAGATGTTGATTCATTTTTCCAAGAGAATTTAATAGGAGGAGCGACCCATTGGTTCATAGGTTTAGATCCATCACCCGTTGTGATTTGGGAGGATTTGGCTCAATTGTTTCTGGAAAAAATCTTAGCACAATGTGAAAAAAGTCTCTACCATTTATGATCTTCAGGGAAATATTATGAAGGAATGAGAAAGCTTTCAAAATTGGGCCCATAGATGGAGGGACCTAGCGTCTGAAATGCATTCCCTTTTATAAACAAGATCATGTTAATGCATTTACTGATGCACTTAGAGAGTCAAATACTTCAAAGATTTCCAAAGGGGGACATGCTGATTTGAGTGAAATGATTCGCGTTGGAGAGCGCATTGAACGGTGTATACAGAGGGGAAACATCAATATCTCAGTGTTTAAGAAATCTAAGTCCCAAAAGGTGGGAAAATGAAAAAGAAAGAAAATGAGGTGCGTTTCAAACCTGCTTATCATTCGTCAACCTCTGATCACAGGCCACTGAACAATGCTTCTAGATTTTCTAGCCCATACAATCATTATCCTCCCCTAAACTACTAGCCACCTCTCTAAAACTACCTAAAAACTATTGTCTACCTCCCCAAAACTATTAACCACCTCACCAAAATTTTTGGCCACCATGCCAAAACTATCAAAACTTTGAAACCAACCTTAGACCTCGGGGAAACCTAAGGAATTTACCCCTATACCCATCACTTATGCTTAGTGTTACACTAAACTATTGACCCAGTCAGCAATTGCACATACCTCCATGGTATTACTTGCAGGTGACATGTGTCTATCATGGAGATTTGTCAGGATATTGGATTGAAGCTTATGTGACTTTTAAAATGATTGTACAAAATATGGCTAATTCTGGATGGTTAGATTTTTGAGGGGTCAAGAAGCTCAATGTGACCAAAAATCCTTCGCCTGATCATGTGAATAGGGAAACTAATGCCTTTGAAGAGTATGGTGCGTTTAGGAGAACGTTGTTGAGATAACCATGACTTTGGACTTGGTGTTGGAGGTCTTAGAAAAGGAAGGGTTTATTGAAAAAGAGTAGTTGGTACAATATTTGATGGACATCAAAATGATAGTGTTCAAAGTGAAGTCAAGTAATTCAGAAATGATTAATGTCATTAAGGGGGAGTTCTATAAAAGACCAAGGCCTAGTGGGCGTGCAAAACCCATTATGTTACAATACTTTCTAGAAGATGCACCGGATGCCAAAAAAATTTCTCCACCATGCCTTGCTTATACAAGTGATAAAGGGAGTCCTATGGATATATGAGAAGAAAGAGCTTGAGAGTACCATGGATAACATTTTAGGTGTTAGTAGAATAACCTGAAGTGGATGTGTCTATTCTCGAGAAGAACCAAGTAGTGACCTAGTGATGAAAGTAGAAGCTGAAAGAAAGAGGAAAGGAAAGGATGTAGCAGCTATGGAAGGAAATGTGAAGGAGACAAAGGAAGATTTGATTGTGTGTGAAAAAGTGAAGAAAGCGGTGACCAAAGGAGAAATTCAGGAGTTTTTGAAGATTGTTTGCTAGTGTGAATATGTGATAGTGGATTAGTTGAAAAAGACTTCTGCTAAGATTTCTATCTTGGATTTAATTATGAGTTTAGAATCGCATCGAAAGGTGTTGTCGAAAATGTTGAATCAGGCCTGTGTGCCGAAAAAGATCCCAATGGAGCCTTTTGATAGGATTGTTGAAAATGTGCTTGCCACTCACATGTTGTCATTCACCGAAGAGGAGCTTCTAGATGAGGGGATAAGACACAATATTTCATTACACATTTTAGCCATGTGTAAAGGATTGGAAGTGGCAATTATTTTTATTGACAATGGGTTTTCACTGAATATGTTATCGAAAGAAACTTTTCATAGTATGCCAATTGATAGGTCATATTTGAAGCGAGTACCCATAGTTCCTAAGGCCTTTGATGGAACCAAAAAGGAGATATCGAGGTTCCATTGGAGATTGCAAATGTGACCTACAATATTCTTTTCATGGTGATGGATATCTCACCTACTAATAGTTGTTTGTTAGGTAGACCATAGATCCGTACTGTCAGTGCGGTCCTAACATCTTTTCGACAAAGTCTCAAGTTTTCTCATGGAGGAAGGGTGTACATTGTTAAAAGGCAAACTAAATGGATGGTGACTAGCACCATACTGATGCTCCCCGACAAGGGATTGAAAGCTCCTTTCAGTCCATTGAGATTTTCACTACTAGTTTTGTGAAGGAAAAATAGTCTCTAGTGCAGCTCCAATTGTCAAAGGTTGCCAAATTCATTGGTAAAATATTGTTGAAGATCAGGTTTTGACTAGGAGAAGGTCTTGGAAAGAGGGGGCAAGGGATAAAGAATCATGTAGTGATATTGAAACATAATGAGCATTAGGGGCTAAGGTACAAACCAAGCAGAGCTGACAAGATATAGATACATGCTGAGAAATAGGCAAAGCGGATCTCTCATCTTGAGCTTGATGTTCAGAGGAAGTCGATCCCAAGGCTCTGTGATGATTTTGTGTTTGGGGATTTCCAAGAAAAGCTCGATCCACCCAAAATTGGGGCAATTTTTTGGGAAATTGCCTTTGAATCTGCCTGTTAATCCAGTGGAAGTGGATTAAGTTAGGGCCTTTGGAAAGTTGTGCATGCTGGTAGTTTAAAGAATTTCATGATAAGATTTCCAAGTCAAAGGATGAATCATATAATTAATCTTGAAAATTTGTTCAAAAGGTTGAGAAAACATTAGTTAAAATTGAATTCTTTGAAGTGCACATTTGGGGCTACCTTAAAGAAGTTGTGTTTGATTGTAAGTAGAAAAAGGTGTGAAGTGGATCCAGACAAGGTGAAGGTAATTTTGGAAATTCCACCTCCTCATACTAAGAAAAAGGCCAGAGGTTTTCTAAGGAGACTCAATTATGTTGCCAAGCTCATTTCACAATTGAAAACCACATGTGAGCCAATCTTTAAGTTGCTACAAAAGAATAATCCATCTAAATGGAATGAAGAGTGTCAAGTTGCTTTCGAGAAGATCAAAAAATATTTACTAAACCCACCGATCTTGATGCCTCTTGTTGCAGGAAGGCCACTTATCCTTTACTTAAATGTATCAGATAATTCGATGGGGTGTATGCTAGGGCAAAACGATTCCTCTAGAAAGATAGAACATGTAATCTACTACTTGAGTAAGAAGTTCACCATCTATGAGGCAAATAATCTACGTTGAAAAAGACTTGTTATTCATTGGCATAGACTGCACATGTTATTCATTGCATAGACTGCACATCGACTCAGCAAATATATGTTATATCATACTACTTGGTTAATCTCAAGAATGAACCCAATTAAGTACACTGATAAATAATATCTCTTTTGGGCAAGATTGCAAAATGGCAAATGTTATTATTAGAATATAACATTTTGTATGTCACCCAAAAGGCAGTAAAAGGGAGTGCAATAGCGGAATGTTTGGCATAAAAAACAGTTGATGACTTTTAGCCTATAAATCCAAGGTTCCCAAATGAAGAAATTTTGGCCTTAGAAATGGATAATCAAAGGAACCTGGATCAATGGGCCATGTTGTTTGATGGTGCCTCCAATATCGTTGAAGTTATCAAGATTGAAAAGTAGGACGTTCAAGCATATTGCTTGAATATAGCAGCAAAACCTGATGGTAAACCATAATATTGTGATGTGAAGCAATACTTGGAGAAGGGAGAATACCTCACAGAGTCCTCCAAAAATGACAAATACACCATACGAGGCTTGCAGGTTCCTTTTTCTTGGATTGAAATGTGTTATATGAAAGAATCCTAGGATTTGTGCTCCTTAGATGTGTGGAAATAGATGAAGCTAAAAATATTATAGAGGAGATTCATGAAGAAATATTTGGCATTCACTCAAGTGGGTATTATGATGGCAAGGAAAATATTATGGGGAGGCAACTATAGGTTCACCATAGAGAAGGATGGAATTAGTTATGTAGTCAGATGCCACAAGTGTTAGGTTTATGCTGGTGTATCCTCAAATAGTTCAATCATTTTACCACACTCTTTTAGAGTTATCACCAAGCTAGAGAACTGGAGCTCAACCGGTTTATCAGGTTGATATAGGTGGTATTAAGCTTCGATTCACCACAGAAAAACTATATTTGTGTCCAGATGAGAGATGATTGATGATATGTGTTAGGGGCAGAAAGATAGGAATATTGGTGCTACATGCCGGTCATATTTGCCATCAAAGTTGTAGTTGCTAGATGATGATCTCTAATGTAACCTTTGCCCCATTGGCCATAGTCAACAATGACAAGGCAACATTACTTCTGTCATATACTATATGTATAAAGGCACTTGGTTTGATATTAGTATGATTTACATGGCCAGTATTCTAAAAGCAAAGACATTTGTGGAGAATCGATCAAAAAATATTGGAAAGTTATATTTTCCATAGCTTATCATACGATTGCTTCTAAATAAAGGCATTTGACCTCCTCAAAGTTAGAACTCCTCAGCGTACCCAGTAACCATTTTGGAGAAATATACATGGCATCAGTGTACTAATCACATGATCAAAACTTCTAGGAGACGACAAACACCATGTCTTTCGACTACATTATTGCTGAAAGCATCTCGATATTTTGCTACTGAACCACCACCTTCAAGAAATGCAAGCTTGCTTGCATCAGTTGGAGGTTGGACAGTAAATCACGGAGCACGTGCTAACTTTACTCATGGATATGGTGCGCAACTAGGGACTTTACAATACCAACCATTGTCAAAGAATCCCTCACCTCAGGCTTAAATATCATGTTTTAATCAGGTTAACTTGTGTTCAACCCAAGTCCAGTCCATGTCAAATTTCTAGCCAATTCGGGAATGACTCCAATGATTCCGAGCACTTTTTATAAAAAAAATTAAGTCAAAAAAGTCAAAAAAGAAAATAAAAATCATTTCAAAATGTTCAACCAAGCCGAGAATGGCTACTATAAAATTCATTTAAAATATTTCAGCCAAGTCAGGAATTACTACAGTGATCTTGAACACTTTTTATCAAAAAAAATTTAAATCAAAAAAGTCAAAAGAGAAAATAAAAATTATTTCAAAATGTTCAACCAAGCTGAGAATGGCTACAATAAAATTCATTTAAAATATTTCAGCCAATTCGGGAATTACTACAGTAATTTTGAGCACTTTTTGATAATGAAAAATCAAAATCTTTGAAATAAAAGCATTCACTCCCATGTTTCATTTTCCCGCACGAAACTAGGTTAACTATACCTTTGTCTGCCTTTTATTTCATAAAAAACAAACAAAGCAGGGCAATTGTAGTCACCTTTATTCGTTCGGATTTAATTTTTGTTTTAGAAATAAAAAATAATAAATAAAAATAAAAACAAGATAATAATAAATAAAAAGATCTAAACCCATCACTCCACCTCAACCTTCATCAATTCTTTCACCATACCTACACCATCACTCCACCTCACCCATCATCAATTCTCCAACCACATCTACACCATCAACTACAACCCCTTACCCCCTTCCCAATCTCTCACCATCAACTCTCTTCACTCACCCCATTAATCACCATCAACTCCAACCCTTACCCCATTATATCACAAAAACTCTCATATTCACATCTCTCATTAACTTATCCTCTCTCAAACAACTCTCGTCTTCCCATCTCTCATTAACTTTTCCATCCTTCTCACCCTTTATATATCCACTCTCTCATTTTACCTAGAGGACTTTTGATCTCACTTTTTCTCCCTCTCCATAAACTCTCTAAGATCCAACTCTCACCAACTCTGACTCCAGATATAGTTCTCTCTCTCTCAGTCTCCCGCTCTCGTACTCTAAAAAATCACCATCACCTTCACTAGTCCTCTCATTCATTCAAGCAATTCTTCCATTTATCCAAAACTCACATACAACAACTTGATTTGAATAAGAGCAAAGAAGTTCTTGAGAGAAAGAAGAAGGTGAAAATGCATACATGATATTTTTAGGCTGTTAGAAACACATAGATATTTAGGTTTTATTTTGTGGATTGAGAATATTTACAATGAATGTTTATGATTTTAATTTTATGTTATGATTGAAAAATACATGTTAAAATTTGTTTGTATATTGCTTGTGATGCCATGAAAGCAATGCAACGCGTTTAGTATTGAGATTAATCCAAGCCATCTCACCCTAATAAGACACCAAGATATAATTATGGAATCCATTAATTTCGATCAATTCCAAGGAGTCCTTGAGATATCATGGATTTCTATGTGGCTCATTCGAAAAAGTTGGTGCTCATGGAACTAGAATGAAATTAAGCTTTTAGAGAATTGAGGGGTCTATTTAAGATTTTAAAGGGGTCGCAGACATCCACCTCAACCAATGAGTTTTAAACGGGACTCCCACTTTTCATGAAAGACATGGTTATAAGTTCCGTTGAATTGGACTTATAATTGTATTTGGACCTCTTTGGTGCATCAATCAAATCCCCAAAATTCACATTCCTTCTTCAAAATCATAAAAATCCACTCCAAGTGTGATTTTTTTTATTCTCAAAACATTTTTGGTCAAGCCAAGAATGACCCAAATGATCCCGTGTACTATTTTCAAAATTATTAAATCCACTCCAAGTGAGATTTTTCATCATTCCTAAATATTTTTGGTTAAGCCGAGAATAGCCCCAACGATCTCATGCACCTTTTTTAAAATCATCAAAACCTACTCCAAGTGAGATTTTTCATCTTATCTTTTCAAAATCTTCAGAAATCTACTCTAAGTGGGATTTTTCATTCAAATCTTTCAAAATATTTTTGACCAAACCGGGAATAACACCATTAATCTCGTGCACCTTTTCAAAATGTCAAAACCCACTCCAAATGTGATTTTTCATCCAATCTTTTTTTTTCAATACCAAATTGTCACACCATTAATGGGCCAAGTTCACTAGATTGAAGTATTGATTAACGGGCCAAGCCCACTAGATTGAAGTATTGACTTCTAACAGACATAGAAAATCAATAAAACAATTAGTACATACCAATCAATTTTTTAAAGCAAATTTGAGCCAAATAGGAAAACATTTTAAGGTAACCGTTTTCGGGAGTTGTGGGGTGCCTGACACCTTTCCCGTGCTTAATAAACCTCCTTACCTATTTTTCTTTTCCGTAGATCATAATAGGTATCCAATTGCATCCTAAAAATCAATTGATGGCGACTTCATTTTTCGAGTTGGTTGATTCACTCCATTAAAATCACATATTATGTCTCACATTTATTACACAAAAAATCAAGCCACATACCCACCCACATCAATATAAAACATATCTTAATACAACCATATTAATAAAATATAAATCCCTATACATTTTTCTCTTCCCATTTTAGCCAAGCCAACAACTTTCCACTTCTCCATATCCATATTGTACCCATTTTAGTCAAGCCACATATTTATCCACATGAGCAAAACACATCTCTTAATATAATAACATCAGTAAAACACATATTTCAATATATTTTCATTAATTCATCAAAATTACACCCATTGCAATTGACCTTATGTTCTCTTATGCTTTATGTTAAGGGTATGAAAAGTCAATGGTGGATATTTGTTGGCCATGTTTTTTTCTTCTTCTTATATTAAAGGTGGTTTTGACAATATTTTAAATAGTTAATTATAGTTTTAATTTTTTAGTCTATTATTGGGAGTTTTGCCCATCTCAAATTTGTAATATTTTAGTTGGAGGTAAATTAATAAATAATTCAAAATAAATTCGGAAGTACTCTCTCAAATTCCCTACATTTATATCCAAAAAACAAAAAGAAACAAAGGCGGTAATGAACGATCATCATGCCTGCGTTTACTTTTTACTTCATCCAAAACAAAGACAGCAATGACGTTTACTTAAGATTGAAGTCTATCCACTACTTTTTTTTTCCTTTTTCTGTGCAAAAATATGAACTTTGAAGATTTTTGTTTTCCTAATTTATTTAACTCAATTGCATCATGAAGTTATTGATGACAGAATTGAAAAAAAAAATAGCAATGATGAAAACTGACACTATGTTTGGGAAGGGGGAGAGATTTTTTTTTTTGAGGGAAATGGAAAATGAAGGTTAGGGTAGAGAAAGTTAATTTTATCTCTTTTTGTTTGGATAGTAAAAAAATAGTGTAAAAAAAAGTAAAAAAATTTATTTTTATGATTTATAAAGTTGATATAAATTTATCATTTTATCCTTATCTTTAGAAAAAGTTTATATATATATAATTGGATGAGGCCCACCTAATTTGCAAAACATGAAAACATAATTACGTAAACTGTGTTACGTAAAAAAGTGGGGATTGTTACGTAATTTTATGTAACAATTCTCTCAACAATATATTTTCACCTCACTTTTGAGGGTAAAAAGGTGGAGTGAGTCCCATATGTATTTCCCTCACAAATTTGCCCTTACAAATTTTACCTCCCTTCTCAAACACACTAACTTATAAATTTTCCATCACTTTTCCCCAAAATTTCTCTCCACCTCACTTTTTCCGCCTCTCCCAAACATGGTGTAAGGGTCCTAAGAGGTGGGTGTAGCGTAAAGAAAGTGACAAATCATTGTTAAACAGTTGGTATCAGATATTGTTTGTTGCTTAATTCAGTTAGGCAATGGTAGTTGGTAAAATACTTCAATCTCAATAAAAGTTGTACAAGTCATCCTCATCTAATTTTAGCTTTGCAAAAAATTCATAAGAAAATGAAAGCTATCTATTTAGAATAGCCAAAATGAGAGGGATGGTTGACAAATATGAAAAGTGAAATCCAGCTTAAATACGACATTTTCAGATACAATAAAACTTTCTACAATTCTACTTCCATAGCTATCTGCTCAAACACCATGAGAAATTTACCAATACATTGAAGCCAACCCAAACCTTAAAACAGTATAACAATATCCTTCAAACCTATACATCAAACTGAGAAACACAGAGACCGTAAAATGATAATAATAACAATAACAAAAACACACTGAACTTTCTATCGCTTCGCCATGGCTATTGTCACCATCAATAATACTCGAGGGAAAAAACTATTTTGACAGAAGGAAACCCAGGCAGTTTCCCGTTACTAACTACACCGGTATAACATCCCCACTTGATGTATCCTCCCCTCTCAATACAATTCCGTCAAGGCTAGCTGGAAATATACAACTGGTCCATTGCCATCCAGTTGCTAACGGCTCAGGTGGCTGAACAATCATAAGCACATTTTCATCTCTCCGAACAACTCCCATCGCACTGATTGTACTGCCTTCCTTGATGTACCTAGGAACAGCATCACAGTTGAATATTACAGTTCCATTGTTTAAGACACCATGTTTTAACTTCACACGACTGATTAATAATGTAATCAGTTTAGGTTACTACATTATACACACAATGAACCAAAGCTACATAAAATATTTATATATGCCCACAGTAATCTTTAATCTCAGGCGAGAGTTAGTTTCTTACTCCTCTTTCAAACGCATTAAACGATCATCACTAGAAAGATTTTTGTGTCCCAACCATCGCACGAACTCTGGAGATGAATCTTTGTTCTCTGGACTGATATCAATAACAAAGGAGTCATCTACAAAAGGAGTCACCCTTGCCCCACTGCCAGACTTGACCAATGCTCTTAGTCCAGACTTGAAATCAGAGACGTAGAAGTCGGCAACGTGCCTCTGACAGACAAAATAAACAAAAAATTGATGTCCAATATTTGAAATCTCTAGTCTCAAAATACAGAATATTTTGCCTACTAAGAAAATTTTGGGGGGAAGGGGTGGTGTGGGGCCGGAGGGGGGGCGAAATTAACAAAAAAATAACCGATAGTGTGAAGGGTACTGCCCATTCCCAAGTGTTGTGCAACTTGGTTTGTAACCACCGTGTCATCCAACCACTAGTTTCCATGACTGGAAGGATAAAATGAACGAAGAAAGAGGAGGAAGGGAAGCCTTGCCCATAGTGGGGGAAAAACTGAGTAGAGAAGTTGAACCGTAAAAAAAGTAAACAATTTTCATGCACCCTTCTCCTGCAGTGAGCAGTGAGCAGTGTCGCAGACAAGATATGCACATACCTTACTTCCACATAATATATAGAAAAGTTGTTTCCAATAATTAAACCTAAGACCTCTACGTTTTCCACCATACAACTCTACCACTGAGTCACATGTTCGCCTATAGAGAAAACAAATTGTCAATCAGAAAATTGAGGCCAATATTTGAATTACCTCTGATGATCTCATTCCCCATGTAAAATGACGATGTGTGGGGTTGGCAGGTTTTGAACCCCATCCTCGATACTCGTATAACCTTGCAGATGTATAGACACATCTAGGAACTCTTTGGAAGGATGATTCAAGGGGAACATTACCACATGTGACCACCTTCAACAATTACAGAAAAAACGTAAAAATAAACCCTTTCAACATTAGTAACTTAAAGTACAAGCAAAATAAAATGGTAAAACTTCTCTCTTTTCCTACATACCCCAGAGACCTTCACGAATTGCCCAGTTTTTGCTGTTCTGAGATCAGTATCAGGATAATTAGCCACAAAATTTATTATAGCCCTTTCCCCCCAACAAATATTCCAAGTGAATATAGCAGCAACTGCAATGAAAAGAACCACAACTACAATGAGAAGGATGGCGTTGTGGACAGCTCCAAGAATAAAGCTACCAGCAATGAACCCCATCACAAATATGAGAATCACCAACCACAAAACTGGCTTCGGGAAGTTTCTCCTGAAAGAACAGTCATCATCTTGACTAATAATAGTCACAGCAGGGTTGTGAGCAATAGATGAACCGTGATTTTTGACAGACCCAGTAGAGTCTAAAGAACCAGATACCTTCCAAGGGGCCCCAGAGGAATTCAGGGGTCCTGAAGAAATAGGTCCAGATGTAATGAGACCAGTTGCAGGTAAAACAGGAGGAATAGTGCCAGAGTTTTGCCTAGTTACTCCACCAGACTGGGGACCAGATGACTTCTTTATGGGCTCATGCTTATTCAATGGCCCAGAATTTGACTTCTTCAATGTGCTAGTTGGCAAACCTCCAGACGATAAAGGTCCTGATGTATAGCCACCACGAGAAGGAGCATTAGGCATCATCGAACCTGCCCCTCCAAAAGATCCAGTTCTTGAAGGAGCGCTAGTAAGTGGCCCAGATTTCCTAGACTTAGAGCCATCAGTAGAAATATCAAACATTTTTCCCAGTTCCCCAGACTTCTTGATATCCCCACCAGTGTAGGGCATGGCAGTTGAGCTCATTGTTGGAGTCCTTTCTTTTGGCTGCTCAGGACGGCCAGAAACAAAAAGGCCATTGCCAAGCTGATGAGATGTGTATCTTGAACCCATCAGGATTCTTGAAGACAAACAAAATAGACCACAGGCTACTAACTAGTAGGATGTAGAAGCGATCCACAGAGTCCTATAAAAAAGAAAGCACGTACATATTAAATTCGAAACAAATTGTTTAAAATGATGACAAATTCACTTTAAACACTTCAAAATTATTAAGTTAAGCTTGTCTAACATAAATGTGCTCATGTGCACACAAAGGAAGCAGTCGCAACAGAAAAATATGCAAGTGGCAATCAACTTGCAATCAGATAAACACAAAACAAAAAAGCAACAGAAAGAGCCAATATAAATGTCCTAAAATTTTTCTACTATGCTAAGGCATAAGTGCTCTAAATTCCAGGAAAAACAGATCTAATACCAAGACAAAAAGCTGAGTAAGACAGAAAAATATCACAACTGTTTCTGAAGGGATATGCAAAGGTTATGAAATGGAAGTAAAGGCAGAAGTAATAATCGCAATATTGCATAGACTAATATTAGAACTTTCAGTATAACTATGATTTTTTAATCCTCCCATCCCTCCTCCAAGACTCAAAACATAAGGAAAATAATAATTAATAGCCAACTAAAATATCAAAACATAATATTTAAATCATGCAAAGAGGGATGGGGGACAGGAAAACATGACTAAGAAATATTCTTTCGACGTCGCCCATGGTGTAAGAGCTGAGAAAAGGCCTAGTAGTGATGCACTTCCTCAGGCCTAAAATTCCACAAAAGTAATGGTAAAGTATACTTTGAATGACTGAAAGACATGAACATTTCAGTTGAATTACTTCATTACCAATTGACTGTTGAAGTCAATAGGTGGCTGACATTTCAAAACCGATGCAAATGAATCATTCTATAGTAGTCTTGCGATGAAATTGTCTCGTTCCAGGAGTATTTGAGATAGAATTGACTCTAAAATTAGTAGGTGATCCAACTGAAATTGACTCTATAGTCTATATTTCAAAGTATCCTTTACCCTAACGGCAACTCAAGGAACTCCAACTCAGAGACCATAATTGTTTCTCACAAGAAGTATGGGTATCATCTTGGGTTGGGGGTCCCAGCATCATAAAAGTGCAGCTTAGTTGGTTGAATGGGTTGTCCCGTTCAAAGAAGGTAAGGGGTTCAAATCCCTGCCTCAACAACCCACCATGCCCGGAAGGGCGAGGAGATCTGGGTTGGGGTGTACGGGCTGCAGCCTTGATGCTTGGGCCTAGGCCTCGCTGGTTGACAGCCCATCGCAAAGGGGCCCATGAGTGGGTATCGTCCTGGGTTGGGGGTCCTTGCATCATGAAGCTTCAGCCAAGCGAACAAAGCAACTGACATCCTCATTTCAGATTAAATGAACTATTGAGACTAATATAGCACCAAAGATTTAACTTCAGGCATTATCAGTTTATCACCCACAATAAACACTTAATATACCCTCCCTCTATCTGGATGCTGGTAATACCACACGTAAGAAGGCATACTTTTCATTGAAAAGTTGAATTCCAACAAAACAAGTACATTAAAAAAAATGACATTTGCATACCATTGAAAGCTCTATCATGGGTAGGCAAAAGAAAACTCATGCGAAAAGAGTTAGCAGCAGAGCATAAAACTTAAAACTATAGTATCTTAATGAAGTACAATGTCAAACAAGGAAAAAAACACATATCTTCCATTCTTCCAAGTTCTAATAGTGTCTAAGCAACAAAGACTGACAAATTCAGTTACTGCCTTGATCATGGTTTGCTTCATCATGAGGATAAGTCGGCAGTCAACACTAAAGCATTAAGTAAACATAAGTTATTACAATCACACTGTTCTTCACCAATTGATTTCCAAAACAACACTCCACTGAGCAATCAGATGCCTTTTTTAAGAGTCTTAAATAAGAGAAATGGCATGACTGTACCTAAGGATGTCGCACCACCAAATTTGTTGAAAAATCAAGGCGGACAACAAATAACCAAAATTTCACATATTCAAATTGAAATTAAGAGTGTCAAAAACCGGTTTTCCAAATATTTTACTTCAAGGTCGTACTTGCTTTCCCCCAACATGAAATTTGAAACCCTCGTCATATGAAGCATCTAATATTTAGAATTGATAATTCCTTATAGCAATCACCAACAGTTACAATGAAGAAAACAATTGCAGCATCATACTTTGCAAGTCCTGCTCACTATGTGGATCTCACAAAGTAAAACCATAAACAATTGAGAAAAAGCAATGTAAAACCTAACACTTGCAGCCTTATGATTTGCCTACTTTATTTCCATTACACATGAGTTGATTCCAAAAGGGGAATGGATTGCAAGCAGATTGTTGGTTTTGAATCATGCGGACAAGGTTGACTCTCTTCCAATTCTTTAACCTAGGCCTCCATGGAGAAAATTCAGGAGAGAGCAAAGTTGGGATCTGTTCATTGCAGGGTAGTTAATGCGCAAAGCGCACAAGAAACACCAAGGCTTGAATCGCTTCAAAGACACGAAGCGCAAAATTCATAAAATTATGTAATAAAATTCAATAATTACAAAAAATTATAAATATGACAGATAATTATAACAAAACTTATGATTATAGATAATTAGCCCTTTTCCTCTTTAGTCCATCAACAATATTATGGTTGATACTTGATAGTTGATACATATCTTTCCCAATTGTGGAGAGCTTTTAGGATTTATCCTGTATAAGAAAGAAAAAATTGTAATTATATTTAACAACTTTGTTGATTGCTTATATGGGTGAAATTATATTTAAGCTGGATTATTAAAATAAAAGAATAATAAACATAATTACCTTTTTTCCTTTCAAGATATAAAATAAATGTAGATAAGTATTTATAATTCCAGAAAAATTAAGGGAGAGGAGCGATCAACAAAGAAGATGAGAGAGGCATGATCGCGATTGACAAAGGAGGAGAAAGGTCGAGATTGATACTTTGATAGAGGAGGGCAGACGACTATAGAGAAGCAGAGATGTGTGATTGACAAAGGAGAGACGAAGTGAGAGAGACAAACTGAGCAGAGATGAGCTGCCGATCTCACTGAATTAGGCTGCGCTTCTCAATATCTCTCATGCGTGATGTCGCAATATCAAGCCCAAAATCAGTGAAGCATGCACCTGAATCGCTTTGCATCGCCTTGCACTTCGACAAAAGCTGACGCTTGTCTGCGCCTAAGAGACAGACGCGGTGCGAGATGAAGCGAGGCGCGACTCCTTCATACTGCCTTGCTTCATCACTTAAGCGAGACAAGCGCTCGCTTTTGACAACACCGGTTCATTGAAATGACAAATATCAAGAAAAAAATAACTTGTTAAAAAATTAAGTTTCTTCTCTGAAGGTCGAAGACTAATCAAAAACATCTATCAAATTGACCAGTTTAGTATATGTCTTTATCCCCTCTACTAGAGTGGCTTTCTTAACTTGTAAACTGGAATCCTAGAGAATTTCAGCCATTTATAACCTTCAAGAGGGAGGTTCTTCCACATACTCAATGGGTGATCCTTTACTAAGAGGGCTGAAGAAATGGAAGGAAGTACTTCCCCACAAATTTAGCAGATAAAATTTTCTGGAACTTCTAAAGACAGGGCATTAAACAATCAAATCCTGTTACAATGAGCTTCTCAAAGAAAAGCACCATCTAGGCAATCGCCTTTTCCTTTGACTCCAATGAATCTAGAAGGTCCAAATCCCTCCAAAGATTGCTTTCTTTATCTTGGAAGACACCTGGGGCAAGATCTTGACCACAAAAAAAGCTAAGAAAAAGGTCATGCTGTGGTCAATCTGTAGCCTTTGTGACTAGAATTAGAAGGTCTGGAGAATTGCATGAACTTTATGGGCATTGATAGGACTACAGGCAAATATCAGGCCGCCAAGTTTCATGATTGGAGGATTTTGGACAGGTGTAAGTGTAACGGCAAGTGATGCAGGAAGCCATTAATTTTGTTTTTCTTTTTAATATGTTCTTTTGAAGAATCAAGGAATCCTTTGTGGTGAAAGTTTCCCTTTTATTTAGATCATTTTTTTATGCCATTATGTTGTCAGGTTTAGGAATCCTAATATTTTCTTAAGCCAATGTTTTTTAACCTCTATTAAAAGGCTTGCTTGCCTCAGAAATAAAGGAAGAGACCGAATTTTTACAGCAATAATTTGCAATGAGAGAGATTCCTTGACAAGCTCGGTGAGCACTGAGAGGGGAAGATGAGCCTGTCTGACCTTACCTAAGAGATTCAGGGCAATACTATTTAATTTAAAGATTCAGCATTATTCTCATTTGCTGGATGCTCTGTTTCAGTTTTAAAAAAAATCAAGGAATCGAGAATTTATGTTCTAGGGTTCTCGAAAATTGGGGCTGATTTGAGGGTTAGAGTTTCTGGTTTCGTTGAATCTTTCTGGTTTTGCTCAATCCTAGTTAATATCAACATCAGCACTTTAAAAACTGCATCAGCAAGTGCTTCAGCCCATCACTTTGGCTACTTGCTTGTATATGAGTGGAGAGAAACAATAAGATTTTAAGGATCAAGAATATTTCTTGACTTAGTTTGTTGAAAGTAGTATATTATCAACGTCAAATGTTGGCATATTGAATCGTGCTATTTGTTCTAATTTTGTTTTTTCATAGCATTATCTTAGCTGCATTCTAGTTCTCTGGGCTGCTTCTCCATGGGTCCTTCCTTAAATAATAGAAAATCTGTGAAGTAACAACATAGGCTCTTGTCTATCCACACAAAAAAAAAATATATATATATATAGGCACTTTCAAATTCAAAACTGATATAAATTTCTCCATCTCAGTTGTCTCAAATCTACAACATCTAATTACCGAAAACATTTTATCACAAATGCAAGAAAAGAAAAGGTAATATGATTCACAACATACAATGTACAATAAGAATAATTGCAGGATCTCATATGATTAAACAATGTAAAACAAGTATAAGAACGCAACTTGAGAATTTAGCTGAACTTAACCTTTCAATTGATTAAACAATGTACAATAAGTATAAATAGCAGGATCTCAGATTCCAAGTAAACTTCACTAAGATGTCATTTTATATACCTTTGTTGACAGATCTGCAAGAAAATCGACCAAAATTGAAAACCAAGAAAACATACATACCTTTCTGTCTTGTATCAGTGACTGTGAGTGGACTGTAACTGTAAGATTGAAAGAAAATATGTGGATTAGGGTTAGAGTTGAAGTTTATGTCCCAAAGCTGAGGCCAAACTAGAGATCTGTATGTCGCAGAGAAGAAGAAAACGATAATCAGAAACAAACGGGAAAGTGCACAGATAGAAGAGGACAAAAGTGTAATAAAAGTGCAAAGGCAAGGACAAAAAGGGGAAGCAAAATAGGAACTGCAGACTGTAGTGAATACCCGAAAATAGCAATGTAGGTGGCGGTGCTAGGTGAGTGAGCGTAAGCAGTGAGAGCAGTAGCGGCGGCGGCGGCGGCGGTGAGAGTGAGATCCCATCTCCGTCGATATCTCCATGTCTCCGTCTCTCTATGACACACTCGAAACAAAACAAAACTCTCCTTTTCTCTCTCTTCAAGGAGCCGCAACAACCGGTGGTTGTCTCTAGAAATAAAGCAAGCGTTACAGAAGAAAAATAAATAAATAAAACAAAAACAAAAACAAAATTGAGTTGAATTAAAATAATTAAATAAAATTAGTTGTTTCTGTTCTGTTGAAGAAGTGCTTTAACTCACACGGTTTCGGAGCAATTTTCTACGGAACCCAAGTGTTTAGTCCAAAATTTCTCCAAATCCAGCCGGCATTTGACGTGGGGTGACAGATCAGAAGTTGATATGACAATTTTAAAAAGAATTTTGAAATAAATTAGAATTTTTGCAGAAAAACTCAATTTATCGAAACAATGACGTGAGTCGGCTCTCTCCCAAACACTCTCATCTTCTCAACTTGACCTCATTGTAGGGAGACTTTTCTTGCTTCTGGGCATCAACTGAGGCTGACGAAGCCTGGGCATCTTCTATCAAGAGCAGTTCTTCATTAGTTGAACAGATTTGAAAATTGGACTTCACGCGTGGGATATTTTCGAAAATAAGGTATTGTACTTTCCTTTGTTTCGGTCATATTCTTGAATTTGGAATAAAAAGAGAAGTAATGCCTCCTAACACACCCTGACACAATGTTCAGTTTTCATGGCCACATTTTAGTATTTCTTTTCTCCATTGTTGTTTGATAATTTTTCATAGCCTCCTTAAGCTGCATTTGTCAAAGTACTTTGGCTTGTGGCACAGAGAATGGGTAGTATAAGTCTGGCTTTCACTATTAATGAATTGTTATGTATGTAGTAAGACTTTCTTTCCCTTCATTAAGGTTGTTAAAGGGAGCTTCAAGCATTGATCAACATTTTTATTCATCCCCATTTGAGAAAAATATTATGGTAAGTTTTCAAATAGGAAACTTTGTTTTTTTTGGGTCAAGATTGTTCTACTGCATTACCTATTACTTTTATGACATTTTTCTAAGTTTTATTTAGTTTTATTCCAACCAAGGATGACACCAAAACACTAAGCAAATAAAGAGATTAACTACACATTGTTAAATAGAATATCAAACTACACATAATTCTTGCATTTTGATGAGATTACCAGGCAAGGATTTCCTGTTCTCTAGTGCTCAATTGTGGTAATATTGAATTTGACTATTTATCTGTACAGTTATGGATTCCCTTGACTTGTAGCTGGTGTGCTTTGTTGTAAAAGTTGCTATTGAGACAAAAGGTGTACTATCAATTAATGGTGATTCATAAAATTAGTTTGATTGATGAAATTTATAAAATAGGAATATGACCCTAAATTTCCAATATTGTGAGTCTGACTGTCCATAGCAACTTTGAACATCCCTGCAACCCCGCAGCAACTTTGTTTCGATTGGTAACATCATAGAGCATAGTGTTCCATTCTCTCGCATCGCTTTTGTTTCCCTTGGGACATGCAAAATTCTGCATGTTGATGCATGCACTATTTTCCCTTTTCTTTTGAGAGGGTGCCAGCCCAGCACAAAGCACAAAGCACAAAGATTATCTAGTAGAGATCATATCTAGTGCTTTGTTTTAATTTGATTTATGTAGTTACATTGTTTATTCGTACTGTATTTTCCTTACCTTACATTGTTTCTGAGAGGCACTGTTTTTGACTATGTTGTTCTATATGCGTTGCTGCAGAGATATGAAATTTTGATTACTTGTTTGTTTATATCCTAACAGCTTCCCGTGGCAGAAAAAAGATCAAGCAGCCTGAAGAAACCACCAAAGGCACCAAAGAAGAAGACTTTTGGTCCAGCTTATTCTAGTCCTATGAAATCTGCATCACCTTCAAAGATGCAGAAAAAGAAAAAACCTGAGAGGAAAGTGAAAGGAGGCCACCCTCTTCAGTACAAATCCAACTTGAAAGCTATTGCTAGACTTCTTTGTCGATTGGAGTTGAAGGACGAGCACCTTAAATACCTAAAGCGGACACCATTCTAGAATTTGTTCACACAGTGGATTTATGCATCTTCAAAAATTAAAATACGCAAGAGTGATGATATTTTGTGTGACATCATAAGCAAATATGATGACAAGGTCAGAGCATTCAAGCTAGCTAAGAAAGAAGTGTCTCTGAAGGATGTCACACTGATTTTTAGAGTTCTATCGGGAGAGGAAGAAATCAAATTGAACAAGAGGACGCCAGAGAACTCAGGCTTGATTCGAAGAAGATTCAAGGATGTGAAGATGATAAAATCTTCATTCATTCAAGTAGCAATTGAGAAGGCTTTGAAAGGTGAAAAAGATTACTCTCCTAAAACAAAAAATAAAGAAGAGGAGGAGGAGGAAATTGATGTCCATGAGAAGGATGTTGCTCAGTTGCTAGTCCTCTATGTGTGTTTGACACTGTTCTTCTCAACTTGGGCAGATGGACTTTCTTGGTCATTCATTGAACTGGTTGAAGATTTTGAAATGATGTTGAGCTACAACTGGTCTCTAGCAATTTCTAATTTCTTGATGGATTTTGTCAGAAAAAATTAGAGAAATCCTGAGAAAGTGCATTGATGTGTTACAATTATGTCGGTATGAATGTTTGCATTATCTTTTACTTTAAAAATCCATTTGCATTTTAATTATTTTTCAGCTATGAAAAGCAATTTACTAATTCAAACATTTGTTTTTATCCAGTATTGATTCTGTGAACATACGACTGTCTGCAAAATAAGTGAAGACGAATGTCATTTCCCGAGGTTTCTGAAATGGGACTTGAAGCAATTTGGGAATGACTTCAAAACAAAGTATCTAAGTAAGCTGACAAAGAAAGAGGTAATGTATACATTACTTAATGGATTTGCATTGTTTTATGAAACAATGTCATTTCATATATTTAATGAAATTTCTCTTAATCGTCCAGGTAATTGAGGGAGAACTCCTCCAAATTGATGAGGAGACTCTTATGATGGAAGATGTACAAGATTTAATGTTAACTCCACAACATGATGTGAATGAAGATGCCAAGGAAGTTGATTCAGAAAAAACTCATTCCTCACCTAATGTGAGAGGAGTACCGATTGAAGCAACACCATCAGAAAATGTTCATTTAGATGATAAAGAAAATAACAATGAGAGAAATAAGAATGTTGAAGAATATGCTTTTGAGCATAGCTTCTCTGAAAATGTTAATTGAGAACAATATGTAGAAGCAGGTATGAAATTGCATTGTTTCTTGTCTAATTATGATTCATACGTTGTTGTTTCAAACGTTTGTAATGTTGAGGTAAAACTTTTAGAGGAAATTGAAGTCGAATTTGGTGAATATGTGCCCGTCGCAGAAACTGAAACAAGACAAACAAAGTCAGGTAAATGCATTGAATTTTTTAATTAATCCTATCAATTTCAAAAGAAAGTCTGTTTGAATATGTACTTTTGATGAGGATTGGGACTACAGATGAGAAAGAAATAGCTAATGAACAATGTTGACATGTGGGGGTTCAAGAATACAGTTTAACTTTGCACAAGGATGAAGACCCTATGGAGAATGCATTGGCTGCTGCTCATGAAGTTGTTCCATCTTCCTCTCCCTCGAAAGTAGGAAATGAAGAGGTCGTAAAGAATGCATTGGAAGCAGCTTTGAAGATAATTGAAACACTTGAGAAAGAGAAAGCTGAGTTGGTAAAGCTTGTGCAGGAATAAGAAGACATTATCAAACATAGATTGGTCATGGACCTAAAGGCCGGAAGTAGAAGAATAAAGGAAATACCAAAGCGAACCCTAGCTCCAAAGATAGCAACAATAGGAACTCAAGTCAAGAACGATAGAACAAGATCTCTGGTCAAAAAAATCAAAGGAAGAACTAGGGCTCCAAAGATTGTATCCGACTTCGACTATGAACCACCGGCAAAAAATGTCGACAAAAAAAGCGAAGATTTTGGCTGAGGCATCCATGATTGATGTTGATGCATTTTATCTGCGTGATGACGTGACCATAAAAATGAAAAAAGTGCCAACACCAGCTGCAAAATTTCTGAAACTGGAAAACCAAGAAAAGTGGCATAAAATCCAAGGATCTGCAAAAACGGAGTGAGTAAATGAAAGCTTGATTCAATTTACATTGTTTATTCTGTGTAAGAAGCAATTTAACTGGCTGAATTATATTCGATTTGTCATATTTTGGGTAAATAAATGGAGGAAGGTTATATGGTCGATGGGGAAAAAAGAAGTTACTTTCACTAACATGTTGATGTTGGCAAGTAATGGTATGGTGTCAAATGATGTGAGTATATGCAAAGTTTATTCCCCACACAATCATTTAATTAGTTTTTCCCATCGAGATGACTATAAACTAATTGGATTGCCACCTTTCAGATCATCGATGCATTTGCTGAGGTCCTGCATTTTTTCCAGAGAGCTCAAATGGATCTTCCAGACAATGTGGCTTCCAAAGCTTTGGTTGTAACAAGTTCTTCCATGGTAACTATGCACAAATCATTGACTATTTTTTTTAATATCACTAACCATTACTTCCCTATCATAAACTAGGCATTCCTCCGGACTAATAGCAATGATATGACCAAGAAGTATTTGACAAATCTACTCACCAAAAATCATGAACAAGCAACTATGAAGTACCAGCTCTTTCCACTACACGCACAAGGGAATCACAAAATCCCTAATCATTGAAAATTGTTGGTGTTAAACTTGGAGGATGGATCTTGGCTGCACTACAATTCACTCCTGCCTAGGAAAAAAAAGGACGTGATCCATACCTTGTTGATGCGTAATCCTGGGTAAATACCTACATTACATTCTATGTTAATTAGTACACTTTTTTTTCAATGTGAGTGTCTCTAATAAATTCATGCAAGATTATTTGTTAGATATCATACTACAATTCCATGTTCCATCAACGAAGACATGTGGAAGACACGTGCATCACCACAATTTGGGATACTCCACAGCAACCAGATGAATCGTGAGTTAATCATTTTTGTAATTATTTAAAGATTCCATTTCATTTCATGTTCTAAATGCACGGTTGATTTTGATTACGTTAATGTACAAACAAGGTGGATTGTGGAATTTATCGTCATGTACATAATGGAATGCATTTTTCAAGACCTCCCCATGTAGAAAGATTTATCAACATAAGAGCTGCTTAGATTTAGGGCACATCTTATGATCGTATTCTTGAATGGTGAAGGCTACATATGGAACAAGGAATAGCAATGTGCTATTAGATCTCTTGGGTAATTATGGACGTGTAATGTTGTACTTAAATATTTTGTTAACTCGAACATGTGCAACTATGGACATGTGCTTAAATCTTTTGTTTAAGACCTTCATTATCAGATATCACTATCAAGTAATGAATGTCTTTTTGAACCTACTTGAGAGTGCTAGGAATGTGTAGTTTCACTGCCATGGGAACAAGGTATAATCAATCTCTGTCACTCATAGAACAATGTAATAGTCTACCGACATGCATAAAAATAATGTAAACAAATTCTGCACTTAATGAAAACAATGTAACACTTTACTGACATGCATAAAAACAATGTAAACAAATTCTGTATTTATCGAAAACAATGTAACAGTCTACTGACATGCATGAAAACAATGTAACCAAACACTGTTAGTCATTAAAACAATGTAAAAGGGCTTCCTCTTCACACAAGTCCATGAATTCTTCAACGATGCCAACTCTAGCTGCACTTCAATCAATCCTAATCCTGAATTGATAAATTTTTTAATATCAGTTAGCTTGAAACATATTAATTATATGAAGATAAAATAAAGAGAACGCTAAAATGAACACATACAGGATTTACGTCAAATTGCTCCCTTTACGGCCTGAACTGCCTCTCCTCTTGAATATCTTCTGCTTTCTTAAAGTTGGAGGTCGTCCTTTACGTCTCTTTGAAATGGGATCATTGGCACTACTACCTGGTGGTAAAGACGGAATGATATTCTCATTCTCCATACTATCGATTGCAACCTCCATCCACTGTGAAATATTATTAAATAGTTCTTCATTCTCAACTGCTAAATCTACCATTTTTGTGAATGACTAGCACAAAATATCATACCGTCGTTGAGCTTCAGTGATCAACCACCCATCATAGCATATTTTAACTCGAGTATGACATCTTCTGACATATTTCCTCCACCGTTTGAATATGTATTGTTCGGGCATAAAATCCTTTTCATTACGAATCAGCACTGCCATTGCATGCCTGCACAAGATGCCTCTGAATTCAAACCTCTAAGCAACAATGTAATGAGTATAAGCATTGTAATTGCCAATGACATTTTGTAATACAAAACCAAATTTCATACACACCTGAAACAAGAACACTCTACGGTGGACGTCATTGCTTCTTAACATACAGTGAAGTCGAGCTTTTTCTTACCCTATTCTCCATACACAATGTACTCCTCTACCAAATATTTTTCAAAATCATTGCTACTCTCTACAACCCTTGTATTGAAACATGTGATCATTCCGGACAACTCACCTCGAAACTCCTTGAACTTAGCCTCAGTGTGCAAATCTCGCATCTGCTTCTCCATATCAAAAATTGTGGCACAATCTAGTAGCTTGTGGAAGGAGTTGAAATTCGATTGACTCTCTTTCTCAATTTTTTCCTCAATGCATTGTTATATTGCTCAACAAACTATTTTAGAGTAGTCTTTGAATTGACATATCCATTGAAAAAAGTATTCATGCTCTCAGTCATTTGTGTGGTAGACATACCAGTCCAAAACACTTCTTAACATATATTGGAACCCATGACTCTCTCTAGCCAACCATGCATTATCCTGAAGCTTAAAAACCTCAATCATCAACATCCAAGCACTCTCAAACTCCTCAATGCTCTGTGATTCGTACACAGCAGCCCCCAATGCATAAGTAATGTTATCATACTCCTTATAAGAACCAAGCTTCTCAAGAACTTTTTTCATTTTACGCCATAAACAGAGTCTGTGCTTTGTATTTGGGAAGACAATCCAAATCGCATTCTTTATTGCCCTATCTTGGTCTATAATAATTCCATCAGGTGCAACATTGTTCACACAAGCCAACCAAGTCTTAAACAACCAAACAAAAGTATTAGTGTCCTCACTTGAAATCAAAGCACATCCAAGTAAAATTGACTGAACGTGATGGTTTACTCCAACAAAAGGAGCAAATGACATGTCATACTTGTTAGTTAGGTAGGTGGTGTCAAAAGAAATGACATCACCAAACTCCCGGCAAGCAGCCCTACTTCGTGGATCAGCCCAAAACACATTTCTCAATCGCCCTTTCTCATCCCAATCAATCGAAGAGAAGAAACCATCATTTTGTGCTTGCATTTTCAAAAAGTACTCTTGAACAGCATCTTCATCGCCCATACCAAGTCAGAAACGCCTTTGTTTAGCAATAAGATTACGGGTGTCTTTTTCAAGAAAACATAAACCCTCATGACCAGCAGCTCCAATGACCAATGCATTGTGACTTTTCGAAGCTCTAATACTAACAATGTCATTAATCTCAATCTGTCTCTTCACATGCGAATTAATTTCACGATTACAAACAAAATATCTTGATTTAGTTGGACTCATATCATGGTTATGTCCATCCTCAAAAGTTGTAATCTCCCACTTTCCATCATAATTGCATCGTGCTCATATTCTAGCCTTGCAACCAAACTTTGCAATTGGACGAGGATTTATAGCTTTTTTTTTACTTGCTTCGATACTTGTCCGCCTTCCCACAAACAAGAGTCACATATTTCTCACCCCCATCATCAACTTTATTGACAATCCTCTTCATCACCGAAAAACCAACTCGTTCCCCATATCTCTTGTAAATTTCAAACATTGAAATAACATCATCAAACAACATTCCCACCATTGGAACCAAAACTCCTTTAAAGACACCTTGCTGGTGTTCTCCAAAACCATCATTCGAACTTACAACTTCATCACATAATAACTTCTTTGGCGACCCAAAACCACTATCACCTCCACATGAAATAATATCATAATTACCATCCATATCTATGCATAAAACCAAAAATCAGCTATGACAATATTTAAACTAATGTGACAAATTGAATTACTAACAGGGCAACAAATAATATTACTGAAGTTTCACAGCCTTAAAACAATGTAATATAAAACTGAAACATAATTAAAACAATGTAATATAAAACTGGTGCGTTATTCAAACAATGTAACTAAACTGAAGGACAGTCCTAAAACAATGTAACTCGCACTGTCAAACAATGTAAACAATTCTAGCCAACAATGTAACCATACCAATATCAGATAATCAAACCAAGCTCTTGCACTTCATTTACAAAGAACAACAACATCTAGATAGAGAGGTACGAAACTAACCCAGAGGCAGAGGTAATAGAAAACTGATACATAATTAAAACAATGTACTAGAATACTGGTGCGTTATTCAAACAATGTAGCTAAACTGGAGGACAGTCCTAAAACAATGTAACTCGCACTGTCACACAATGCAAACAATTCCAGCCAACAATGTAACCATACCAATATCACATAATCAAACCAAGCTCTTGCACTTCATTTACAAAGAACAACAACATCTAGATAGAAAGGTACGAATCTAACCCAAAGGCACAGGTAGATGTTCAAAGAGAGACCGACAACCAGCTTCAACTACCAAAATCAAAAGAGATAAGCCAAATATGTTCCGACGAACGTGGATGGAATTGGATTTTGAAAAAATAAACGAGCCCAACATTTTGAGTCGAACCTGGTTTCCCCTTCCAAACTCATTCCCTACAGATGCAATACTGCAACCACGAAGAGAAGATAATAACACAGCTGCACGAAGGAGAAAGAAAGAGATGAATCTAGGTTAAATTTTTTACCCATCCAACCCATTTGCCACCTAAGCTTCTGACCTGTCATGCCACGTTGGTGCCAACTGGGTTGGGAGAATTTTGGGACTAAAAAGGTTGGGTTCCTTTGTTTTTTCATTTCAGAAGACCCAACAACTCATTTTATTAAGAAAAAGGAAATAAAATGACTAAAAGGCCAACTCTCACCATTAATATTACAGAGGTCATTCTCAGTGCCACTTAGCTTACTCCAACCCCTCACCTATTTAGGAGTGTCAACGGCGGATTTACATTAATTTTTTTAACATATTTTGATAAATTTTTTAGTGAGTTATCAATCAATTATGTCGATTTTTTGTTGAATTTTTAATTAAACTTAGTGGAAAACATATAAAAATATATGTATAAAAATCAACCAAACGATTTAATTTTGGTTAGTCTCGATTTTGTTGGTTGTTTTAGAGCCCTACCTCATCCTATTTATGCACCCTTGGATGTCTAGATTAAAAGATAGTCGCTAGATGAGCCTAACAATATTTAAGACAATTGATCAAATTTCGTAAATATAAAAGATAAAACATCCTTGTTACCCTCAACGACGTGAAGACGACGTTCCAACACTTTCTCTTCCCTTTTCTTTCATAAGATAATTTGTCTTTGTTTAAAAGATAATTTGTCTTTGCCTACAAACAATTACTCCCTTCGACTTTCTGTCCACCCTTCAAGAAACCCTCTTTTCTATCAGTTGCGAAGGTGCAAGCCGCAGAAGAGGTGACGACAGCAAAGGGAATCCAATTTCAATACTAGTTTTGAAGCAATTATTATAGGTACAGAATATAGTGTGTGCATGCTTTCGAGAATTATGCTTGCACAAGAAAATAAACCTTGGCCAAAGATGCCACCAAAGTCCATGATCAAGTGTGAAACTTCACACTCAAAAGCTCCCAGTCGATTGTGAAACTATTCACCATAATTTGTAGCCTTCATCCTCCCTCGACCCTCCATGTGCAGTTCAAGTTTTCATTTAAACTAGGAACATGCTTGCGCTTCGCGCGGGGTTATTTTTTTAAAAATGTGGTAATTTTTTGATATTTGAATTGCAATTTTCCTTGACTAAAAGGAAAAAATATTCCAAAAAAAAAGAAGAAAAAAGAACATTAAACTGTAAACTCAATGTTTCTAAAAAGTTCCTCATTTTGTAGCTTTATTATTCATAGTTGTTTTTGAGGTGCTTTAAAAAAACTCACATTTGCTTTTAGTAGGGTGAAGATTTGGATGAGGCAAAGTCTGGGTTAATATTATATTGATTATATAGATCTCCATCTCATGATGTTGTATCGACTTGTTTTGAAACTATAAATGTTTCTTTTCCGCTTATTCTCACAAGGAAAGTTTAATTTTTCGACATTTTCTTGGCTTACTTGAGATCATTGCTTTATGAGTTTGTTCTTGAGTTTAGTAACATATGCATATTCTTTGTGTTATAAAATTAAATTTTAGAGCAGAATATGAATTTTCCTTGTATTTTACAATCATATGAATATGAAAGTTATGGAATACACTTATTAAATTAATCAATATTATAACTTTAATTTTTTAATGTGTCTATGTCAATTGTGCATTTAAGTCTAGTGTCAACCTTCTCCCCATCCTCAATGGTTAATGGTCATTTCATAATGTTTTATTTCGCTAACGCTCTAACAACATATATACTCTATTATATTTCGTTCATTTTATAATTTATGCCTCTAAATGATGCTTGCATCTATTTTTTCTATTAAGAAAAATGTATATAGATGTTTTGCGAATAACAATTGTTGTGCCCATTTTGTGGATCTAGAAAATCCTTAAACATGTAAAAATGAGCGAATAAAGAAAATGAATAATAAAAAATTATTCAAATTACATGACAGTTCGTGAATGCAACACATCAAAAAATGATTACAAACAATAAAAGATATAAGTAATAGTACAAAAGGAATTTTATGCTCATTCTTCGCAAGAGTCCTCCTTCCGTTTCCACTTCATTTTTTTTGTAAAAGACTAAAGCTCAGATTAGTTGCCATCAATTT
The DNA here is from genome assembly GCA_963580455.1 of Euonymus europaeus. Classification (NCBI taxonomy): domain Eukaryota; kingdom Viridiplantae; phylum Streptophyta; class Magnoliopsida; order Celastrales; family Celastraceae; genus Euonymus; species Euonymus europaeus. The sequence goes on along the minus strand of OY756968.1, from coordinate 19,264,474 downwards.
TGTATCAAGAGATGCTTGTTCATTCTTCCTAGGGGACCTTTCCCTTTCCATCCTATTTCTTGCAAAATCCTAAAGCCCATAATAGATGATGTCAACTTCATATCAAGAAATGTTTGTTCCACATTGTGAATAACAACATAACAAAATAGATAAAAAAATTTGTACCTAAACTATTACAAAAATAGAATACATATGCATCCCAAATATCATGTTTTTCTTTTAAAAAGTTGGACAACTCACATTCATGATGTTCCATGGTGAGAAAAAAGGAACATGCAAGATATGCCCAACATTATCTCCACATTTTTACGAATCTTATTTGTAACCTTTTAATTTTCACCCCTTTAACTCTACCACTGCATCACATTTTCTCATGTATTCCGATTATCATGTTAAATCCTTAATAACTTAATCTAATAAGTTTTCAATAGGAAAAATCATTCAGGTATATCATCAATCATTTTGATACTTGGGGCATAATAATGCAAAACAAAAGAAATTCCTTCAATCAGAATAGGCAAAAAATGAAAACTACTTTGGTGAGACTTAATAGTAAATATTTAGTCTTCCACAAATTATGACAACAAAATATGAGAACTTTCATAAGTACTGTTTATCAGTGTCCATCATAGTGGATTTTTTTTAGAGAATGATAGTGTCTACTCCGATGGGTACATATATATTATGTAGAATATCTATTACAAGAATTGGTCTAAGGAGCAATATTTATAGGGTTGGGATCATTCTTGGCAATGTTAATGTGTACACATCCAATACTACCATCGATTTGACATCTTCTAGCAATCAAGGTAATCAAAGTTTGAATTTTGTAGCACATCTTCTGCCTATAAGTTTCATATTAAATTTAATTTCCAATTGTAGTCACACCATAATTTTTTAAATATTACTTTTACTCTATAGTATGGAAAATTCATGTTTATCAACAATATCAAACATAAAGAGCTAGATAGAAACTAAAAAAGATTTTCATTGAGGTTGGTTGAATGTTTACATATAGAACTTTATGGTGGAATGAAAAATCCTCACTCTAGTGGAACTTTTGATAGACATGATAAAAGCTGAGCTAAGGATTATGCACCAAATGATAAGCTCAATAAATATAATTATGAGTTTACTTTGTTAGTTTATTTGTTGTATAATGTTGTAGGTGAAGAAAATTAGAAAGAAAAGTATCTCTATTTGGATTTTCTAAAGTTAGATCTCCAACAATCAATCTTATCACTTTATTAAAAATTGGCACCATTTCTGTCACAGAAATTGTAAAGACATAGTTTCACATTGTATAACTCGTCATTTTTTAATCGATTTTTGTCTATCCTGAATGCTTGTGCTAGAAGATTATGTTTATCCAACAGTTCTAAAAGAGATTCCATCAAATATAAGTCAAGAACTTCTCTGCAGCCTTTTTTTTTAGTACGCATGAATATGATTTTTTAGCTCATTTTCGGTATTATAAATGTACAACTGAGTAAAACATGGTTTTTTTCTCTTAAATAGGAAGTAGTGAATCTATCAGGTGATGGTTTTGTCCATTTAGGCATAAGATATATGGTCCTTTATTTTTGTTGATCTCATTGTCAACTTGGCCACCCATAGATATAAAAGTAAATGTAGAGTCGTGTGCTCTGATTTTTTTTTTTTAAATGGTATGACCTGGTATCACCTTGAGGGCACACTAGATTTTTCAACAACTTAGATAGTTCTTTTAGAAAAGGCAGCTTGACTCTACTAGACATACAACAAATTCAAACTTAAGAGGTAATGACTGTCTAGATTTGATTGTCCTCTCATCATACCATAGAATAGCCCCACAGTGTGAACATTCAATTGTTGGTGGGCCAAATTGATGAATAACATGTGCAAAAGGGTAATAAAATGTACTTAAACTTTTTTAATAAATGACATTCATATATAATTAATGGCAACATTTTATATTTACAACAGAAAGCTAAATTTGAATGTAATAATTAACTTGTTGGGAATGATAATTTCTTCATTAAATCTCGGATATCATTGTATTTTAAGGCACTGTTCAGTTTGATTCCAGGAAAGCCAAGCGTACAACTACTGGTATCATCTGCAAATGAAAACATATTTTTTCGTGTTTATAATTTTAGTTTTGTGTGTACAACTATATTAACAATGTTGTCAATTTTGTACATTTGAGCAACAAATGACACTTTTGTATCTACCTTTTTTGGTCTAAGAATTGTTTCTGCCGCTTTCAAGTTGCATTGTACATCAATCTCTTTATAACATGTTCTGCAAACACCATGTGCAATCATGTAAATAATTTTGCAAGGCATATAAAATAATTGTCATGTTTAAAAATTATTTAAAATATAAGTTTGTCGTTTAACATTTATACTCAACATTTTTATCAATAGTCGGAAGGTAGGAAAGTTTCAGAAGGTTAGTTATGTAAGATTTTTAATTTTACTTTTTTTTCCTTGTAAGATGTTTTTCCTTATTATCATTGTTTGCTCACACAACTTTCTCCAATGATCAATTGAGTCTGATTGCCATATTCAAGTGTTCATCAACTAGGATTTTGCTATCAGTTTAGTTGTATCATGTTGAGGATTGCGACCATCACTACATGTTCTTCTATAGAGTCTCTTCTATGGTTTCCCTTAGGGGCATTTTAAAAGATAAAGATTTGAACAACTTTTCTATCATTCTCATTTAAGGTATGTTCTTCTTGGGGATTTGGTTCTGAAGTGAATGTAAAATCAGTTTTTCAAATGTAAGGTCTGATGTCCTCCTCTTCTTTTGTAGCCTCTGGAGAGGGGCTCTTCCTCCTTCCTTTAATCAAAACAATCTAAATTTTATTAGAAAAATTGATTGCGACCATCACCGCCAATATTAGTTGCACATGAAATAGCCTTATAAATGATAATGTGTCTCTGCCAATATGTGAGTGCATGTGTGCAGCTCAAGAATGACAAAACATTGATTTATAAAGCTAAAAGTTTAATAGGATAACTGAAAAAATACATCAAATATGAAGGCTTATATGTATGCATTTCAATGATTAATATTCTTATTTACAGCAATAGACGCATCCAAAAAAAATGAAAAATAATGCACATAATTTATTAGAGCAGGTAATTAAGGTTTAAAATGATATCAACTATGTTCATTAATCCAGAATTTAAAAAAAAATGTTATGACAGAATCTTACAATAGCTTATATACATATATATGTGTATGGTTAGCAAAGCAAAGTAGGTAACTATCAAAAAAGACAAATTCGGATAAAACCTCATATTTTCAATAATCATCACTAATATGCTAGTTTCTAAAGAATTAACTTATAAAAAAAGATTCCAAGTTTTCCAAGTACATCAATTTACTACACGTCATTGTAAATTTCCAATAAGTAATTTAGGTGTACACAGTAATTAAACGGCAATGAAAATTTTGATTCTAACAATTGAACGCAATATTTACCAAATCACCAACCAACACATGCTAGGGGAAAAATAAGCAGGAATAAAATTACAAAACAATTTATCCAAGTAGGATTTCAAAATCCATAAAAACAAATAAAATTCACGCACCTAGTAACCAAGAAATAATTGTTCAAAACCAGTGAATCACCAGCTGGAACACCTGTAATGTGATCAGAGAGTGGAATGCGAGAGATATTATAGACCAAAGATGTCGAACAACAGAGCAACTATTAACCAACATATGACAATTCAAATCATTAATAGACAAAAAGTCATTTACTCATGATCATTATTTACACTATTATTTAAAATAATCATTTGCTAAGCATTAGGTTTTAGTCAGATCCCAAAACATGTGATTATCATCGTCAAAGCTTTTATCCCAAACAATATTGTGGTTAGCCACATGAATCTATATGAGACTGGTAAATTCTAACACAAAAGCAATTATGTACATCTCAACACTAATAAAAAAAATGTAACAATGCATTACATGCATAGACAGCTTGCAAGCACATAAGTAAATGTATGTTAGCAAATAAGAGGTCCAGCTAAACTCTAAAATATTGTGTTCACAAAAAAAAAATTAACAATGGGGAAAAAATATTAAAAATCAACAGTACCTAACAACCAAGAAACAATTGGTTAACCAAAAATAATCAGGGGAAAGGAACAAACAGTGAAGTGTTGCTGTGACATCCAATCCACACAAAAAATCAACATTTGGAACATTAAAAGTGATGACAAACTAACGTTTTGGTGAATTTCAAAAGTTAGGCACGCTTAGGCGCAGTACTAGGCGTGCCTAAAGTAGCTGCCTAGGAGTGTACAAATAGTGCCCATGTGTTCACACTTTTCAAAGCTTCGACAATCATATCTATATTTCGATTAATGTTGCACATCTCCACTTCTACTTTGACATCGGATCTTATTTGATATATGCCTTGTCTCTTTGTAGAGTTTTAACCCCTTGTAGAAAATTGTTGGGAGTTTTCACTCAACTCCTCAAAATTCGCTATTTAATAAGTGCCGAAATATACATTCTGATATTGATAAAATATGGGCACTTATGAATGATTGATGTTTTAAGTGATATTTTTATACATTAAATTACAAATATTATTTTGGATATCACTTTATTGTTTTAAATGCATTTTGCAGACCTAAAACATCATATTTTGGTAAAACTCACTTGTGTTCAACCCAAGTCCAGTCAATCTCCATATGTAAAACCTATGGCCCATTATCAAAGGTGATGTCATCAGTGACATCACCACCATTTCTACTCAAATGTCATCACCATCATTTCCATTTATTTCAAAGTATGGGCTCCTACACTTGAAAATTTCTATGAATTGGTGGACAATCCATTTCTAGTGCTCACATCTTAGAAAATTTGACATTATTTTCTCCACTTGTTACCACTGATGTGATCACTTTTATCTATATATAGAGAGCTTAAAAAGAGAGAGAAAAGGAAGAAAATGAGAGAAGGAGAAAGGAAGAAAGGAAAAGAAAAAAGAAAGGAAGAGAATGAAAGAAGAATGAAAGTAAGAAAAGAAGAAAACAAGGGTTGTGTTCTCAATTATGTTTTTAGTATGTTTTGTGTTTGATTTGATTATGTACAACTAAATTCTTATTGGTTAGGGCTTAATCTCGAAGCCCTAAACATGATTTCAATTATATAAGTTGTGTAGATTTCATATTTTTACAAGCATGATAATTTTTATTTTTCCATGATATTAAGATTCTAATATTTTATTTCTTTGAGTATAACTTTGAAACATGTATTGAAATTAATTTTTGTAGAACATAATCAATTTTCTTGTTTAATATGGTCAATTAAAAATGAATAATGAGAAATAAATTCTTGAATATAGACACATTGTATTAGGATTCTTGAGACATTCATATTCTCTTTTCTCTTGTTGATGTTATAAGTCAACTCCGTGGTGTTATACATCAATTTCCTTATTCATATGGATGACCCATGAATTAATTATTGTTATTAATCAACGTTGAAAATTGTGTACAAGTGTTGAAGTTTTTGTCTCCACAATTTTTATATATATGCAATACAGAGGAAATAAAAAAAGATAGAAAAAGTTCTCTATTTCTCTCTCTCTTCTCCGTGTTCTCTTTTCTCTTTAAGTTCAAAATTTTCAATGGGTTAATACTATTTTTAGTCATTGAAAGATAAGTCATGTTTTATTTTCATCACGAAAAATCAAATGTTTCAACTTCATTTTGTTCCAGTCAAGTCACTCGGTTAGGTAATTTTTCATTTTATTCCTTCTGTATTGCATATATATAAGAAGTGTTGAGACAAAAGCTTCAACACTTTTACAAAATTTTCACATTAATTAATAATGATAATTAATTTGTGGTTCATCCATATGAATAAGGAAATTGACATATAATACTACAGAATTAACTTATAATACTCCCCCTTGGATGGCCACGTATACAAAGAATATGCTTTATAAAAAACATTAGTAAGAAAAAATCCAGTGGAAAAAAAACCTTAGTGAAGGAAAAAAAAGTATATCATTCTTGTATAGAAACTTAGTATGATTAGTGAAAAGATTGTCTCATTAAAACCTTGGCAAGGAAAATCTTGTGGGAAGACCATTAGTCGAAGGAAAAATAGTACAATCCATATCACTGTTTTTACGTATTTACTCCCAATGATTCAATAAGGCATGTGAGTTTCCGCATACCAATGTCATAGAACATCTTCTTAAATGTTGCCGATGGTAATGCCTTAGTGAATATCAGTGCTCTTTAGCTCCCAATGGTCTTCCACGTTTTTGATGTGGTTTTAATTCATCAGTTGTTGTTTGTCTTTTAGGGACATTGATACGTGCAGTGGAATTTCAAGCAAGAATATGTGACTGCAAAACTTTTGAAGTATTATTAAATACATTAGGTAATTGATTAGTCATATCTTGTAAATGAACAATTTTATGAACTTCAAGTTCACATTGTTCCAAGAAATATCATCATCCTTATGATGCTGAGAATTTTTGTTTCCTAAAAGAGGAAAAATAGATTCATCAAAGTGACAATCTGTAAACCTAATTTTCAAAACATCACTGATTAGTGATTCAAGATATCGAATAATAGAAGGGTAATCAAAATCAACATAAATACGAAGTTGACGTTGTGGTCCCATCTTAGTGTACTATGGAGGTGAAATAGGAACATAAACAGCACAAACCAAAAATAAGAAAAATCTGAAATATTATGTTGATAACCTAACACTAGTTGTAAATGTGAATATGAATAATGAGCAGATGGTCTGACTCGAATTAATGATGCAACATGTAATATAACATGTCTCCAAGTATCAAAAGGTAATTTACTTTTTAAAAGCATAGGTTTATCAATCAATTGGGCACACTTTATTAGCGACTCTGCTAAATCATTTTGAGTATGAGTATGTGCAACAAGATGTTTGACATCTATACCTAATGACATGCAATAATTATTGAATGTTTTAAAAGTAAATTCACCAGCATTATCCATTCGAACAGACTTAATGGGATAATCTGAAAACTGTGCATGTAAGTGAATAATTTGAGCTAAGAACCTAGCAAATGCAACATTATAAGTAGATAATAAACACATATGTGACCATTTAAATGATGTATCTATCAGAACCATAAAGTAACGAAATGGTTGACATGATGGATGAATATGTCCACATATATCTCTATGAATACGTTGCAGAAATTTAGGAGATTTTACACCTACCTTCAGAGTAGATAATCTTACAAATAACTTTCCTTATGAACACGCAACACACAAGTGATCTTTAGTTAAAAAAATTATGGTTTCTTAATGGATGTTCATTTGTATTTTTAATTATTTTGCTCATTATGATAGAACCTGGGTGACCAAAGCAATCATGCCAAAGTATAGATTCTTTCGAATCAAGGCACTTCTGGTGTATCACAATATGTGTTTCAATCAATTTTATACTCATATGGTATAAACCTAAAGGGAAAGCCACAAACTTTTCTAGTATAAGCTTTTGGCTTGAAATGATAGAAGTAATATATAGGTAATCTTTATTACCTTCTTTTTCAGGCTCAAAATGATATCAATTTTGACGAATATCTTTGAAACTCAATAAGTTTCTTTTTTTATTTGGGAGAGTATAATGCGTCCTCAATATATATTTTTGTTCATCTAGGTAAAATGATATTAGCTCTTTCGGAGTCTTCAACTATGTTTGATGTGCCTGAGATGGTATCAACATTTGTTTCAAGCAATGTCAAGTGTAGAAAATACTTCTTATTTTTAAGGATAGTGTGTGTTGTTGCACTATCAATTAAACATGTGTCTTCGTCTACCATATTTCTAAAGAAAATAAAATAACTTGCATCACATATTAATTCAAAAGTATAATATAGATAAATATTAGATTATATATAAATATATCAAAAGTATATACTTGGCAAGTCTAGGACTAGTGGTCGAGTGGTGGTGAGATGCCATAAAATATAGAATAGAAAAGAAGAATTGAGGATCGAAACTCACCGTTAGTAGTTCCAGACTTTTCATTTCTCATTCCTTTTTTTTTGTTATTTTTTAAATTTATCAAAATAATATCTATAAAATACTGCAATTTTATCGCTTGTAAATACTTTTATAATCAAAACACAATACAACAATTAAACTTAGCAAGTAAATAAACTTATCTACAAATATCAGGATTTTTCAAGAAATCCAAAACATCAAAATGTGTTAAATCATCAAAATCTTCAAGATCATCAAAATCATCATCATCATTAAACTTTGCAAAGTTTGTTTCCATCACTTTGTTCTTTTCTTTTATTGAGGCTTGATATAAATTCACTAGATGTCTCAGAGTACGAAAAGTACGTGACCAATACCCCTGAGAACCGCTCCTAAAACAAGTTTCATCATTTTCCTTCTAGGGTTTATTCGGAAAGATTTTATTTGCCTGACTTGTTTCACCCTCATACTTTTTTCCGTGGTATGGATAATAACCAGAATTACCTCCATGGTTTTGATGGTCATAACCACGGTCTCATCCTCTTCTTCCACCACATCCATGTCCATGTCCTCAATTATTGTGTACAACAACGTTCACTTCAAGAAACGGTGTACTACTAGTAGGATGAGATTGATAATTTTTTAATAAAAGCTCATTATTCTGCTTAGCTATAAGTAAAACACCTATTATGTGAGAAAGCTTTTCATATATTTTCTAACGATATTATTGCTACAATAACATATTAGAAGCATGAACTGTGGAAAATGTTTTTTCCAACTTATCTGACTCAGCAATCTTCTCACCACAAAAATTAAGTTGAAAGATGATTTTGTACATGAAAATTACATTCATGGTCTGATTTGTAATCTTGCAACCTCAGGTGCATCTAGTCACAACGAGCTTTTGGGAGGAAAACATTCTTCTGGTGTTCATCCCTCTCCCTTAAATCATTACACAATGCAAGAGTATTTTTTTTTGCACGAGGTGTTTAGCTTTTAGTTTGGTTGGGGCAGGACCAAGTGGCCCGTCTATCTACCCGTACCATTAAAATGTTGATAGAATGTTAGTCGCAAGTTATGCGACCCAACAACAAGGGAAAATGAAGTGTGCAAAAGTGACACATTCCATGAACAACGTCTTAAGTATGCGTCGAACTTGTGACCTCTCTATTTTTTAGGAGTCTCAACCCACCCTGACTTGTCGTTGTGAAGGTGGCGGTGAATCAAAATCATTGTTTAGCCAAATCCTATGGGGATTCGATGTTTTCTTTTTTAATGGTTTCTTTGCCCACGGCTTTCAAGTGAGTCTCGACATTAACAACCCAAGATAAATAATTTCTTCTGAAAATATCAAGTGTCGTAAAATCTAAACTTTTTTAAATTCGACATAATGAAAATATTATAATAAACTTAGAAACTATAGATACGAAAGACTGCTTACTTATAACCTAAAACACTTATTTTTAGAACAGCAACGTAGACTCGTGCTAATTATGTGTTGAAAACTTAACTTAAATATTGGAAATTCTGAACTACAAGAGAAGATAGAGGAGAGAGAGAGATAACTTTTTTCTATCTTTTTTATTCTGTCTGTATTGTATACATGTAAGAAGTGTTAAGACAAAAGCTTAAACACTTCTACAAAATTTTAAACTTTAATTACTAACGATAATTAATTAAGGGTCATCCATATTAATAAGCAAATTGACGCAATGTTGTATAACACTACGGAATTGACTTATAACATCAACAAAATTATAATTATATTTTATTGATGAAATAATTTAATAAGACTATTTACAATGGAGCAAACCAAACGGTTAATGAGTTGTTTTTACGATCTTTAATTATCAATTGACACGAAGACAAAAGGCTGATGCACGTGCACCCATCAAAAGCCACACTTGTAGCCACGTCTTCAATGCAATTTCACACTGTCAACAACCCAATAACCACCCTTTCTCTCTGTCTCCTTCATCAAAACAACACCGAGACCCCAGTCTTGGCAATGGATGGTGTCGCTAGTCATCATGATTAGACTGAAAAACAGAAATCTCGTGCTCTTGACGTTCCTCCTCCTCAACGTTTTCTTTGTTCATGGACATGATGATGGAGGAAGGGAGGATCATCATAAACCACACAAACTCTCTCTATTTAACATGCTCACGACATACTGTGGCAAAGTCAAAGCTTTAGTCCATCAAGCTCATGCCTACTTCTTTCCTCCAAGTATCGAGTGAGTTCTCTTTATCGTTATCATTATTATTATTTATAATCTCTCATATTATTACATTCCAAAACCTGCAACCGACACTTCGGGATGATTCTGCGTCCAAGATTTCCTGGATAGCCGGGGTTCTCGTTACGAATTTGTTCTTGTGGTGATTGCAGTTTTAGAAGGAGCGATGAGGGAAAGGAGGATGCAGGAGGCCGTGGTGGAGCAACAGAGAAGGTGAAACAAGCTGCTGCAAGTAGTTTGGGTAAGAGCGAACAAACTTTTGAAGATTCTGCCAGAACGGCGGCGAAAATTGCCGTTGAAATCATGGAAAAAGTAAAAGACAGAGTTAAGAAGAGCTTATCCAAGAGAAGTGCACAGCCTGAACAAGAGCTTTGATTTTACGTTTGCAAATGCATGCCCTTTGTAATATACTATGCATCATGATCTAGATACAATCGCATTGAGCAGTCTATATATATATATATATATTTTTTTTTTCATCTTCTATTTTCATTGCCTTTAATGTCTGTAAATGCATGCTCAACGTATTATTTAGGCACAAACACATCGACCTGTCTGGTGTGGCAAGATTTTGTCCGACCCGAGTGACTGACTGATCATGTTTGAATCCTGCAGATGTTAATCTCATACTACTACTTCTACTAGGCCACAATAAATCTATAAAATAAAGCATTATATGGAAAATCAAAACTGGGACCTGTAAAATCGATGCCTTTTAATGGCCGGTCAATAACATCTCTATGATGAGTGTGTCCGTTCCAAGGGGCTTAAAGTACAAAAAATATTACCAGTAAAATATATATGGCTGAGCAAAGGTATACCGGAGAAATGACTCTATTCCCAAGAGTGAAGGCAAAAGAATTTAAACTAATGGGACTCATGCATTTGTTTGAGTGGCAGCCTATATCTTCACGTGAAGAGCCATCCTATGGTACAGTTTTCTTGTTCCTGAAGTTCTCCTTCAAGGATGCAAATTTTTTCTTGCACTGGTTCACATTCTTACCTGGTACAGCAGTTGCAACTCGCTCCCACCTCTGATTGGTTTCCTTAGGGAAGGTCTTAAGAGCCTGAACCAATGCTCTTTCTTGCACAGCCGACCATACATCTTGATCCACACTTGAAGAAGAAATTCCATTAGCGGAAGTTGCACCATCTGGATTCTTGCTGGATTCGCTTCCACTACCAGACTTTTCTGAACTATCCATTTTGACTGCACAGCTTTCAGGGCCCTGAGGAGTTGACTTGCCTTCCACATCCTCCCTAGTTGTAAGTGGAGAAGCAATGGACGGTGCAGGTTTCCTCTTCTCAAGAAACGAATCAAAAGCTTTAGCAGAATCAGGCTTCTGGAGGAGGACTGTTTTTGTTGCCTTTAGAATTTCTTCCACCGATCTTCCAGTGCCAATGTAATCCGAAATGACCTCCCACCTCCGAGATGTTCCTTTTGGATATTTTTGGATCCCCTTTCTTAAAAGCTCAATCTCTCCTTTTCCCCAAGGTTTTTCCTTCCTTTCATAGCTGCTTAGTGTGGCTTTTCCATTAACCTCCACAGAACCATTCTGATGTGCATTCTTTTCATCTTGTTTCTTACCCCCAGAATCATGATTATGTTCACAAGCACCTCGAAGAACTTTAGCTTGCTCCAATACCTCTTTTCCCTCCATCTTGTCACATATTCCTCTCAGCTGCTCCATATCAAGCGACATACAAAGAATTTCCACATCGTTATCAGAAAGACCAAGTATACACTGGGACAAAACAGGGGATGAAAGCGTCCGAAGACGAGTTCTCTCTTTTCGCAGCAGCTTCTTCTCTTTTTCCTTCACTTTCTTTTGCTTCTGAGCAGCTTCCACTGCTCGTCTTTCCTCCTCCTCTTTCCGGCATTGCTCCTCCTCAGCAACCCTCAACGCCTCTTCTTCCTGAAGCTTCTTTGCCAAAAACCTAGCCTCCTTTTTCCTCTGCTTTTCAGCTTTCTCCTCTTCCTTTCTCCTCTGTATTCTTGGGTCCCTTTTATACGCATTATCCACAAGAGTCCGGACCCGTATGTACTCTTCCTTCTTGGCCTTCTCTCTTAGTTTTGCGTTCTGCCTCTCCATCCACCTCTTGTGGTCACGAGACTCAGCTTGTTCAACATCAAACTCGTCTGCGTGAGGGAACTCTCTCCAACTTTTAAAGCTGTACCAAAAGTCATAAAATCTATCTACTTCACCAAATGAAGTGTTATCATCTCCTAAAAACAGGATTGGTTGATTAACTGACCACCGGCCATTCCTCATAAAAGCTGGACCAAACACTTTGAAGAAATCTTGTGGTGCACAGTCAACAGGAATTTCATCATCAAATTCATCTGTAGAATCATATACTCTTCTCTTCACAGGATCTATCAAAACCTCATAAGCTTCTTGGATGGACTTAAAGTGGTTCTCTATTTCATCCTTTTTTGCTTGCTTGGCATCCTCAGTTTCCTCAGCAAAAAGAAGAGCAGCCTGCTTGTCAGGGTGATACTTCAGTGCAAATTCACGATAATGCTTTTTAATTTGATCCTCACTGGCAAGATATCTCAAATGGCTCAAACCCAACAATGCATAGTGATCTTGTTGCTTCCCCTCAGTACCAGATTTCTTTTTACCTTTGCCGCTGAATGAATCAAATGATGGCACATACGACTGTTCCTTGTCATTGGACATCTCTTGCTCATCACTTTCTGCATCTTCCTCCTCACAACAAAGAAGCTTACGAGCAGCATCATGGAAAGCATGCCCAGCAGGTTCAAGTTTTAAAGCCTTGAGGGGATGGCAATTTGAAGAGATATATATTGGCTGTCCATCTACAATCTCTTGGGAATATGCAATAAGTCGGAAACTTGTCGGGATAGCCATGCTTTATTATGAAACTAAGCTTATAAGATAATCCAATCTTAATATCAAATAACTGTTTCACTCCAGTCCAGAAATGTGGGGAAGTATTGAATTATGGCAGTCTCCAAACTGTACCAGCAAGCAAGCAAACTTTGATGAGTGAATTGTCAGATAAAAGCAACTATAGATTAATACATTGACAATAATATTAGGACAAGTAATTTTTGTTTGAATTAATGATACAAAAGGTGCCTCTGAAACAGTATTAAACTCCACTAAGTTTCCCACACAAGTTTACCACTGAGGCTATGCCTACAGAAGTTGAGAATTGTACTTCCTATGGAGTTCAGGATGTCACACAGACTTTAGGGCATTAATACTCATAGAAGAGTGGAAAACAATAAAATAATGAGAAATGCTTGGTTTAATTTTGTTAATACAAATCACAATAACAAAATTGTGCTAAGTATATTGATAGATTGTTAGACAACATTCGGAAACAAACGATAGCATAAAATTGCAGTAACAACAACTAGAATATGTTTCAAAAAGCAAGCTAGCTACTAGAAACTAGAAACCATAGAATTTCTGGAGAAAGGTAGAGCAACAAATAACCACAGTTACTGGGCAGACGATTGAGCAAGCACGAAGAGCATATTGGTTCCCCTCTTAACACTACTAGACCTACGCTTATAGAACTAAAATAGTAGTCTTACAACGTTGCAGAGACTATGGTATTAAATTATTAATCATCAAGAAACCATTTAGGCCTTGGGAGAGGTTCGCGAACTCCTCTGAAACTTTGCTTGGCGCGAATACATCAAGGTGTTCAGAGGGGTTCACAAACTCCTCCCAACACTCCTTTTCCCAACCCTTCAAAATAAGGGATTGGGAGGTGTTCACTCACATTAAAGGCTCCCAACCCCTCCCATACCAAGCAGTTCACTTTTATGAACCCAACCCAACTCATCCCAACCCCTCTCCCAAGCTTAGCCTTAAACTCAAAATTCATTACAGTAGCAAAAACAGTAATTCAGTGGCAACTCTTAACATAAATTGCAGAAAAAACACTCAAGACAATTGTTCTTTCAATCAAGATCCAAATGAATATTTTTGATTGTCTAAAATTATCTATTTTGTAAAATCCTGGTTTGTTTCGGGTTGCACCCCCATGGTGCCGTTAATATAATATTTTCTATAAAAAAAAATCCAAATAGATTTAAGAAGCTATTTAAACTCGAAACTTCTTACAATACCGCAGCCGGGACTTCAAATCAGAAGTGCCAGAGGATTACTTATATCAAAGCGCACGGTGAGGTATGATAAGGATTCTCTCATCAAGAACGATACATACACATCGAGATATTCTTGATTTCGTGCGTATCGTTAAAGATGTAAAAATAAAAAAAATCGTCCACTACAAAAATAAAGCAAAAATCAACAAAGCTAAAGGGTTTACGGTTTTCACAGATCTGCAATAATTAACCAAAAATTGAAGACGAAGAAGATAACATCTTACCTCTGTAAGTGCGGACTGCAACTACTGTTCTTCTGGTAGAGGAATACAAACTAAAGAGAGAGTCTTGTGTATTATTAGGGTTCGCAGTTCCAGCTTATGTCGCAGTCTCGCAGAGATGGAGAAATAAAAGTAACCCCAAACGAACGAGCGCCGCCAGGAAACGACAGTCAAATTTGCGTTGTGACAAAGCATCATCAGAAGACTAGGTATGAAATTTTAGAATTTGAGTCTGTTTGCAACATGTTTTCAAAAATGTTTTTCGTTTTTTAAAATAGAAAATTGGATGAAAATTAATTTGGGTGTTACAATTTTTTAAAACAGTTTTTTAGAATTATGTTTTTAAAAATAGAAAATCGAAAACAACTAAATCATGTTTTGAAGAATTTTGAAAATAAACTAGCGTCATTTTTGTAAATATATTAAAATTCATTTTTTCCCTCTTACTCTACTTCTTCCTCCCTTTATTATTAGTTGTTACAATCTCTCTTCTCTCTCCAACTCTTCCCTCCCTTGTCTCTTCTCCATCGTCTCTTCAAATTTACTTGATCTATTTTCCGTCATCGTTCATTACTCTCTTTGTTATATTATATAACAAATCTTCTTTTGTGTCTAAATTTTGTATTTTTTTATTTAGAAAACTGCTTACACAAATAACATAAGACAAATGAATTTTTAACACTTCATTTATTTTAAAAACTGTTTTTGAAAACTAAACTCAAAATCGTTTTTAATTATTAAAAACGAAAACAATATCCAAACACACTCTAAAGAGTCTCTAAATATACCCACTTATTCTATTTTATACACCACCTGAACCATCAAATTCCGTCCAAATTTTACACCATACATTATATACTCTAGTAATGGCTCATCATTTGCAAAACTATTTTACATTTTTAAAAATAAATTTTATAATTTTCAAAATTTATATATACTTCTTTGATAATTATTAGTTTTGTTTTTTATGTACAATAATTAAAAGATGATTAATATGTGTGAATAATTTTTTATTATTATTATTTTTTGTTGTTTGGATATTTTAGATATTTCGATTATTTTTTATGTCGTTTCTTCAATAATTTAAAATATTGTGTTGAAGTTGTGATCAAATTATATTTGGGTCCAACCTGAAAAGCTCGCGGTGCGATATAATTTGGTGATGAAAATTTATGGAATTTTTTGTGGGAGTTTGTGGTAGTAGTGGATAGATCAAGCTTATAGTGCTATAACATTCATATATATACTAAGGTGATGTTTGGTTGTGAGAATGGAGGTGGAATGGAGGTGGAATATGGAATGGGGTATTCCATTCCATCATTTGGTGTTAAAAAAAATTGAGGGAATGGAATACTCCATTCCATTCCCTCATCTCTCTCTCATCAATTTTCATTCCCACATTTTTATGTGGGAATGAATCATTCCATGTGGAATAGAGGACAAAATGACTATTTTGTCCTCAAATAAATATTAATTAATATATTTTGATAAATTAATATAAATTAATATATTTTATTTTATTTTAATTTGTTAGAAATATAATTTATTAACTTTAATTTTGTTAACTTTAATTTGTAAATATTAATTATATATTTTGATAAATTAATATTAATTAATATATTTTATTTTATTTTAATTTTTTAGTTATTATAATTTGTTAATTATATAATTTTGACTCCATTTTATTTTAATTTGTTAATTATATATAATTATAAATGCACAATAAAATATATTGATTATACATAATTGTAAAGAAGGGACATAATGGACAAAACACAACTTCATTCCCATTCTCATTCCCAGTTTTTATACATACCAAACGTGAGAATCAAAATATCATTCCCACTCCCATTCTCATTTTCATTCCATTCTCATTCTCATTCCCATTCTCATTCCCATTCCCTCTCAAACAATTCTAAAAACCAAACGACCCCTAAAAATCTCAACAATATGGACCTTTTAGGATTGAAATTTTATGACTATTATGAATTATGATAGCGTAGATTGTAACACTTTTCTTATTACATTTTTTTTTACTTTAAATAATTAAAAACATTGAAAGACTATATAATTAATTTTAGTTTTTACCTTCAATAGTTTTGAAATATTGAATGACTTATGATGTGATTTTTTTAATCTTTTTTCCCTTTAATAATTCAAAATATTGAATGATAGATATGGATTTTAGTTATGTTAAACTCCTAAACTACCCTTTTCAAGATCTATATAATGCATGCCATTTTATATAAGAAAAAAATTATTCACATACATTCACCATCTTTTAATTATTATACATTAAAGGTACTGTATATATAAATTTTAAAATTAGAGGGTTTATTTTAAAAAGTGTAAAAATAGTTGTAGAGGTGGTGCGTCATGACGGGAGGGTGGTGTAGAGTTTGGAGGGAATTTGGCAGGTCATGGTGGTGTATATTTAAAGGTTCTCTTAAACTAATCATATTTTATAACAATTTTTAATTCAAAATTAATAACCCATTACTAATAAAAGAATTATCGCAACCAATTAATCTCCTAAACTTGGATAAGAGCAATCAACAATAAATGTCCCTGATTATAGTTCTACCAAAATACATGAATACGGAGTGCTTACGTGATTTAGTTAGGTGAGTATATATATTTAACTTAACTGATGATCAAGCAAATAATATACTTTGAAGCATGACAATCAGAGACAATAATTATAGATTGAATAGAATACTTGTAAGGAAGAATTAACTTGCAATCATCATGCTTGGCTATGTCAAACCCTAGTAATGAGTTTAGTTACAAATCATAAGAATAAACATAAAAGAAAGAGTAGAGAAAACCATGTTACCAATACATTGAGGAGAGAAGAATTGAGTAGCCATTTCTCACAAGCGAGAGCGACTAATCTTCACAAAAATAAAGCGTAACTATCAAGGTTTTGGAAACCTATTTATATGGAATATAAGTTCTAATCAAATACCTTAAAGCAGTGTATTCCTAATTCATACGTTTAAATAATAGAAAACCCAATCAAAATAGGTTTCGTGTTAAAATCAACATAATTCTCGTCTAGCCCGCATGCCCAAGCATGCGTCAGGCGTGACATTTGGCCCTCAAAACTGCCTTCTCATTGTTTGTCTTCCTTGGCGCTCGAACGCCCATCAAGAACAGATCGGGTGCCCAAATCTAGTTTGTATGAACAGCAGCCCAATTCTTTTTCAAATGCGCTCCAACTTGGCTACTACTTCAATTTAAATCCCCGATATGAAACTACGAGAAATCTTGTAATATCAACTCAATCTTTATTCAAAATGGGGTTATTGTGATTGAAAGTAGACATTTATTCTTTTCTTGTCCTCGAGTAACTTACCTAAGAACAAGAACAACACATAGGTTTTATGCCTTCACTATTCTCAAAATTTAAACCAAAAGATCGCAAACATAAATAATCCACTACGAATTCCACATGAGAGGTTTCAATATAAATGGAATCAACAAAATTGACACATCCGTCTCAAAACACACAAATATTGAATCATCACATAACTCTTAGCTTCAACTTCAAATCTCATTGGAATGTCACTAAAAAAATCATTCTTGAAGTTGGCTACAATAACTCTCATTCGTATGTGGGTAGAGTAGTATGGGCCGAAAGAGATGAAATCCTACATACAAATATAAAGAAAAGATAGTTAAGAGAAATATTATACATCTATATCTCATCAAAAGAAATCACTTACCAAGAATTGTGAACAATGTCTTAAATTGCTCAAATTAAAATCAAGTTATTTTAAAGATCAAGTAGGGATTGTCACCAAGATTGATTGCATATCATTGAATCAGCTTAGCATCTCTCCGCAAAGGAATATAATGCCATCCTAAGTATCTTGAAGCTAGCTCGAAAGCCTGGACATAGTTTGAAGTAGAGGCGGATGGTGCATCAGTCTCTACATGGTGACCTCATCTCGAGTTAGTAGCAATCGTCATGTCGATAGGCCCATGACTGAGATTCCGCTATGCAACAATGAAGGCCTTCAAAGAGTACGAAATTGCACTCTCCGCAATATAAATCCCCTTAAAATATAGGAGTCTAGTAATCAGTCGTGGGATGTAAAACGTCTTCTTATACTCATCAACTTTCTTTGATTTTTTCCTAGAGCTACTCTCACTGGTTGCACCCTTCATTAACCTCTTAGCCTTGAGGATCTAGCTAAGATATATAGCACCAACATGAAACTACATAGAGTGATACATGTAGTAAAATTTCTCCATATACACACCATGTCGCTCTTGCTCATGTCCTTGAGGAATCAAATTTGTGTTGATGATCTTGTCTAAAAGTCACATATAATGGTACAAATATGCATGATGGACAAAATCAAACTCCATAACAAGTCATCTGACATGGAATTTGTACTTGGTTTGAAAGACTTCTCAAGACTCGGCTCTGCTCAGGATGGGTACCCCAAACAAGAGCAAATGTCTATGGTGGAGAAGCAAAGAATAGATGCTCCTATGAATGCTTAATAGTATAGGCGTCCATCATGGTCCTCCGATGAGTAGAAAGCATAATCCTCAAGTGGCACTTCTTCAAGTATGCGATAGAAGGCCCGTACTGCAACTCAATAAACAAGCCGCTCATTGTTAGGGTCGAGATCCATGAGAAACAAAAGTGAGTGGCGTAGAAGATAGATGACTACTTGTTGGTGCTCGGGTAAGAGGAGAACATCGTCATCCACTATTGTTTCTGATTCAATGTCAATAGTGTCAAAAAAGTCGAGTGGATGGCTTTATGCTTTGGAGGCATCATTCCTACAAAAGAGAAATGTATCATTAGTGCGTGTAAGGAATAAAAGCATCAAATTTATGGCAAATAATAGCTACCCAATGCTCATGTAGGATGCACACAACTCACATAAATATATAGAATGAATTTCAATGGATAATTATGTCATTGAAGCAAAAGAAATGATTGAGATATTTTATCGAACATGTTATGTGCACCTATTTTGTATCTCATACAGAGCATCATAGAGAGTGGTAGAACCATATATATACAAATTGGAAGTAAGCTATCAACCCACAATCCTAAAACTAAGCAACACTTAACCAAGATTCAAAGTAAAGCATAAATATTTTTCAAGCAAACCATGTGCATGTGTTCCAAAATCTGAAAAAGGGATGCTAAAATTCGAAATTCTAATAGCATGACGTCAATGAATCATTCTAAAACTATGGTCGACATATCTCAACAAGTAATGCGATGCTTTGGTGAACTTCTTGTAGATCTTGGTAATCTCATATGCCTTCATACAAAATTCCTTCAACTCATTAAGTTTTTAGTTTCCTTTTCTCACCTATTGCGTGCATATCAAAATTCATTTTTTAATAGCCCAATATACACGATGTTCAACTTCCATCAGGAGGTGACATGCTTTACCACACTCTATGCTGTATGGACTCATCCCTAAAGATGTCTTAAAAGCTGTCCTATATACCCAAAATGCATCATGCAATTTAATTGCCCAATCCTTTCAAGTGGCATTAACAATCATTTGCAAAATTTACTTGATTCGCGATTGCTAACTTCCACTTGTCCCAATGTTTGTGAATGATAAGGGGTGGTTACTCCATAGGTGATATTATACTTACCCAACAAAGCTTCAAAAGACTTATTACAAATTGACTACCCCCATCACTGATAATTGCCTTAGGTGTTCCAAACCTAGTAAAAATCATATCCTGGAGGAATGAAAGCAATACCTTATGGTCATTAGTCTTAGTAGTTGGGGCTTCCACCTACTTAGAGACATAATCAATAGGTACAAGGATATATAAGTAACCAAAGGAAGGGGAGAAAGTTCTCATAAAATCAATATCTCACACATCAAAATCTCAACCACTAGAATGCCATTCAAAGACATTTCATTCCTTTTAGCAATATTTCTGATTCTCTGATAGCGATGACACTTACAAAAAAAGCGGATTGCATCTTTAAAGAGAGTAGGCTGAAAAAACCTGATTGGAGCACCTTTAGTTGGTGATGGGCAATGCCCATGTAAAGGCCTTGAGGGGTTCGACCCCTAGGAGCAACAACCTACCTCAGTATTGTCGAAAGAAGAGGAGAGGGGTTGGGGGTGGGGCCCATGGGCCTGAATGTGAGACGCGTGGCGCCTAGCGGGCCTGAGGGCTGTCGATGCAGGGCACGGTCGTCACAGGAGAATCCATCGAATTAATCGAGGCTTTGCATCCTTCTTTGACAAAAGATATTTGAGCACCTCACGATCTGTATACACAATTACTTTGGACCCAACAGGATAAGTGCAAAAAATTTCTAAAACAAATATTATCGTCAATAATTCTTTGTTGATAGTTGAATAATTCAATTGTATATCATTCAAAGTTTGACTTATATAATATATGACATGCGAAACCTTACCATCATTTTGTCCAAGTACTGCACGAACCCCATAATCAAAAACTTCACACATTAGCTCAAATGGTAACGACCAATTAGTAGTAGAAATAATATGATTAGACGTCAATTCATGTTTCAAAACATTAAACGCATCCAAGCACTCTTTGTCAAAGTTAAAATATGCATCATTAGCTAACAAGTTACAAAGAGGTCATGACATTTTTGTGAAATATTTAATGAAATGTCTATAAAAATCTGCATGTCCTACAAAACTCCTAATATTTTTCACAGAAGTAAGGGAGGAAAGTTCTTAATCAAATCTACCTTTCCTTTATCTACCTCAATCCCCTCATTAGACACTACATGTCCCAATACAGTCCCCCATTTAACTATAAAGTGACATTTTTCCTAATTCAGAATCAAATTCATTTTTTGGCATTGTTTAAGAACTAGAGTTAAATTTTCAAGACATGCATCAACAGAAGATCCAAAAACTAAAAATCATTCATAAATGCCTTAATGATTCTTTCCACCATGTCAAAAAATAGTCATCATACAACGTTGAAATGCGACGAGAGCATTGCATAAACCAAAAGGCATCTTTTTGATAAGCGAATGTACCGAATGGGCATGTGAAAATGGTATTCTCTTGATCCTTGGGAGCAATTGAGATTTAATTATAACCTGAAAAACCATCAAGGAAACAATAATGACAATGACCAGATAATCACTCAAGCACTTGATCAATGAAAGGAAGAGGAAAGTGGTCCTTTCAAGAGGCGATATTCAATTTTCTATAGTTAATGCACACTCACCATCCAGTAGTCATTCTTGTAGGGATGATCTCATTGTCTTTGTTCTTCACCATTGTAATTCAAAATTTATTTGGTACCACTTAAACTAGGCTAACTCACTTGCTATCAAAAGTTGGGTAGATCACCCTTACATCAAGCAATTTCATAATCTTAGCTCTCACAACTTCTTTCATATTTAGATTGAGATTTCATTTGGATTCACATGTTAGTTTCACCTCTTCTTCTATCAAGATCTTGTGTGTGCACAAAGTTGGACTAAGACCCTTGATGTCTGTAACACTTATAATATACGATAGGCGATCACACATATCATATGAGCATGCATTGACATCAAGATTACTGAATTCTCACACACAAGGGTTTATTCTTTCGTAGAAGAAAATAAGGCAAGAACACAAAATAAACAACCAATGAAAAAATAAAACCGCTCTTTAGGAAAGAGGAACAATGAACATGAAAGAAAAAAAGTAAGAATCCCCTAACTCGTATCTATGCAAAACTAATATCAAAAATTCTCAAATTCAATGGTTTTGGTTTCCAACCTAACATATAGCAAACCAAATATGCATTTCATAAACCAAACATCACCAATATGACAGAACATAGATAAAATAATAATTCCAAAAGACTCACTTTTCTCTCTCTATAATTTCTCACAAAAACTTGAATCTCAACCCAACCAAACATTTACTTCAAATCAACAACAAAACCTAGTAATATAACCATAAGCAAGTCTAGAATCAACTTTCATAAGCATTTAACCCAACCATAACAAAATATTAGTATTAGGGGCTGGGTGTTACATCCTTCCTCCATTAAGGAATTTCATCCTCAAAATTAAGACCAACATACTAGAATTGTTGAACAAACTCGGGTACTTTCCCCTTATCATTGATCTACTACTCCACAACACAGTCAAATCATTAATCACTGACAATAACTTAAATGTACTATTCCACCAATTAAAAATCATAATTGCCACCTATACTTCTAATGCTCCTAAACCTAAATTTCTATCTACAAATTTAAAAGGAACCCTAATGAAACGATGCTCGTGTCAAACAACTAGTAGTTAGGAAGATACCTCCTATGAAACTGGGGTTTTTAGGAGTCTCCTGATGTCCCAATGCAAAAACACATCCATGAATCAATGCTAGACATAGAAAACCCAGTACTTGCGGTGTTTGTGCCTGATGTGCGCCGACTGATTCTTCTTATGTCCCTCAAGACCATATCCATAACAAACAACCTTGCCGCCTTGTAGCTTCTAATCTTTACCTCGATCCTCACTCAGTGTATATGAATCGGTCATCTACTTCTTATGGGTACCTCCACCATTGTTACTAACCCTTGAAACTGGACGATTTCTCTAAGCCTCATTATGCTCACTTTGCTCAAATTGAAGTGCCATCTCCACAGTCTCATAATAAACTTGCACCCTAGTTGCTAACATCATCCTATCGAGGCTTGGAAGTAATCCATCTCAATATCTCACCTTTTTGCTCTCATCAGTCGGAGCATATTGTTTCCCAAACTTATACAGTTCTTCATACTTCTTGGTGTACTGAGATACCATCATATCCGATGTCTGTAGTAACTCGAAAAATTGTTTGACCTTTTCTGTTTGGAAAGGCTGCAACACAAATGCTTCATGAACAACTCAAATGATGCCTAAGTCAGTTTATTCATTCTCTGGCATGAAGAATTTCATCATTCATGAGCTGCTCCACTAAGATAGTAGAAAACCAATTTCACCGTCTATCATTGAGTATCTCTAGAGTATCAAGCATTATACTCAACTGGCTTAGCCATTCTTATGCCTCGTATCCCTTCCCTTTTCCAGAGAATGTCGAAGGATGGTCCATCGAACAAAGGGCTTTGAGAGACTTTGCCTTGCCGTTTGTGCCTGGGAAAACTTCGAGTATTCGATAAATAAACTTATGTGATCCAATTGATGCAAACATCAGTGTTTTTTTAGTGGGATGCTGTGATGACCCAAATGCTCACATAACCAATTTTCTTAAGATATGTAAAATTTCAAGAAAAATGGAGTGTCAGATAATGCAATTTGATTGCAGATGTTTTCATTCTCCCTCAGAGACAAAGCAAAGTCGTGGTTGAACTCGCTTATAGCAAACACAATCACAACATAGGATGACCTTGCCAAGTTATGTGAAGTTTATGAAGAAGATTTTATCCAACAAGAGGAAATTAGGAGAGTATGAGATTGTGATATTGACTGAGGAGCCTACAACCATTTACAAAACGAATTCCCTCCAAAATTCAAGGATCTAGGAAGTTTCACTATCCCTTGCACAATTGGGTATTTTTATTTTGAAAAAGGTTTATTTGATTTGGGAGCCAACATAAATCTAATGGCTTTTTCTATTTTTAGGAAGTTAGGTCTTGAAGAAGCTAGGGCAACTATTTTTTATCTCCAATTGATGGAAAGATCCATCAAACATCCTACAGGAGTAATTGAAGATGTTTTGGTGAAAGTAGATATGGAGGAAGATAGAGAAATTCCACTCATTCTTGGCCGACCATTCTTAGCCATAGGGAGAACTCTTATAGATGTCCAACAAGTAAATATGATTCTTTGAGTGCAAGACGAGGAAGTAATATTCTGTAAAATCCCATACCGACAAATATAAATGAATAAATAAATAAATAAAATAAGAAAAAATAAAAATTTAAGGGCTTAAATAATGTAGGGTAAAAGAAAAAAATAAGAAAAGTTAAAATGTACATAAGTATATTCTTATTTTAAATAAAATAAAAAGAGAGGAAAAAAAACTATCAGCAGACTTCACCTGAAGGTGAAGTCTTTGAACATCATTTTGTGGCTTTAAAAGAGAAAAAAAAAGAATAAAGCAAAGGCAAGCTTTTCTCCACTAACTTACACCATTTTCTCTTCAATTTTCATGCTAATCCATCCAATGATTCCTTGCCATTTTCAAGCTAAGGTAATTTCTTAGAAAATTCTCACTTATTTATCATGAATTCTTTTCTCTCTCTAACCCATCTTCTCTCTTGTTCTTGCCACCGAAATCCTCACCAAGCTTGATTTGGAGATAAATATCTAATTTCGTTCACTATTTGGTAAGTATTCCAACCATTTTCAATTGATTCAACTATTTAGAGAATTTTGGGGTTTTATGGGATTTTGATTCAATGGGTATTTTTCTTGTATTATTACTTAAATTAGACTTTAATTGTGTTGAATTGTTAGGTTTAAGTATGTGTTTTGAAAATCAAGTGGGGATTTGATCTCTTGGTTGATTTGGAAAAACAAGAACTTTGTTAGCCAAAAATTGTTCAATTAAAGGTTGAGTTAACTTGGAAAAATAATTTATAGTGGGATTGTGATATTTAGTATTGATTGATATGGTAGAATGTTGATCTTAGAGAAATATGATAGATTTTAGACTATGGTTTTTTGGAGATTTGGGATGCTAGTGGGTTTGTGTCTATGAAATTAAATTGAGTTCGTTTTTATTAAATATGTTTGTGTCTTGATAGGTCTATTGAACAATTCTTTGGGAAACTTGATGCAAGCTATACAAATGGAAAGGGCTATGTCAAAGGTATTTAAAAAAAAATAAAAAAAATAAAGGGAACTACCTAAGATTAAAATGTATGTATCTCTTGAAATAAAGGGAGCTACCTAAGCTTAAAGGATAAGTATCTCTTAAAATAGAAGGAGCTGCCTAAGTTTGACTATGAAAGCCGCCATGAATTCAAAGGTTTCACCTCTTGAAATAAATGAGGTAATCATATGTGTTGCTTGCATGTACATAAAAGTACCAAAGGATCTAGATTTGTTAATCTATGGAAAGTCAATTTCTTGTATTATGTTATATTTGATCTAAGAAGTTGTTGAGTTCATGCACAGATGCACATGAACGAATAATATGCATCAGATTTCAAGTACATGATGAGGGAGTAGTAAATTCATTTCTTGAACATATCTTATGGTAACTCTTCTTTATCTTTGTTTTAATTCTTTTGATTGAGTATCAAAATCTATAAGTTTCATCCTTGAAATCAATTTCTCTTGATTTTCTAATTTATTTTTATTCTCTTTTATGTATTTTAATTCTTTGGGATGGCCTAGTTATGTTCTAAGTGGAAATATTTTTCAACTATATAGGCCAAGTGAGAAGTAAGCTACAATGTAATCTCAAGTACCTCATTTTCTCAGAAATTTTAAGAGCCCATTTTTTTGAAAATTTGTGGGTCAAAAAGGGGAAGATAACATAATGAGGGGAGTTGTTTTATTTGGTTACGAATTTAGGGAGCACATGTGCTAAACCGTGAGTTAGTTGCACAAGCATGTGTTGTTTGCATATGATATATGATTGTTTTGTTGTGTAGGTATTTTGATCCCACAATTGTCATGGGGGAGATTGTTGATTTTTAATTTTAAAAAAAAACTAATTGAGAATTGCGAGATATATTTAACCAATTGAATTTTGTGACAATTGAGTGATTATGTGCAGTGATGTAACTCACTACAAGTGTGTAGTAGGTTACTTCAGGAGTCTGTGTGGGCTATAACTTCTTATTTAAAATCATGGGCTTTAATGATGGGTTTTATGTAACATGTTACATGAGTTTGTGTTTTGTTGGATATGTTATACCAACGTGATATGTGTTCTTTTCTCATAGGTCTCTTCATATGCATTTGTCTTAGAGTTTAAGTCCTAGTGGGATTTTATGTTCTACTGGGACTGAGAGTTTTAATTGCATGTCATGTATTAAAGATATAAATCTAGTGGTATATATAGATTTAGTTAGTGACACATGGAGATGATCTTATCACCAACCGTACATGCATTATCAAAAGATGATCTCATCATCAACCGTGCATGTATTATCAAAACAAGTATGGTTGTGTATTTATCTTTTCAGGTGATGAACTTCTCATGCAAAAGGAAGTCTTTATCTTCAAGACTCACGTGTGGTATAAGTACATCACCCAAACTATTTTTGGTGGTTACAGAAGTTACGGGTGATAGAGAGTTGAGCATTATTTTCGTATCTTATTCTAATCAAATCATCTTAGTATTATTTCATGTGTGAGATTGTGAGCATGAGAGTTTAGTGAGTGATTTGTATTGATGACTTGTGTACCTTATGTATTGAGTGGTGATTCTTCAAAGAGGTTCAACTGTGTTTTTGAGAAGAAGGTGTTGATTCCTTGTTCGTCAAGTCTTTTGGAGGTGCCAAAAACACGGTCTACCTAGGTGGATTGAGTGTTGAGTGAGTTGAAACATACGCTGAATGGGATGTACGAGCAATATCTTTAGGTCAAAGATAGGGTTGTACTCTTGATTTGTGATTAGTGGAATGTTTCTTAAGGTTGGTCACTTATAGACTCGAGATTTTTCTCAGGTTGGGTTTTCCTCATAAAATTGTGGTGTTCTTCTTTCTTTTATTTTCTGCATTTTAGTTTTCATATTTGTTGACTAACGATCTTGGTGAGAAATATCGAACTCTCACAGTTTCTACAAAATCCTCTATCCCTTTTATACCATTCTTCCACAAATCAAATTTTTGCTAAAAATGTATTTCCTTTTCCTTAATTTTTGGCATCAATCATTTGCATTCTTCCACCAATCAAATTCTTGTTATAAAACAGTGGCGTTCCTGACATTTTGGGGGCCCTGGACGAACTTCACGGAAGGGGCCCTCTTAAAATCCTATATTATATTTTAAAAAGATTATTATAACATATAATATTATTTAAATATGACTCTTCTAGTATTTTTAGATATAAAATCATTAATTACATAGATATAATCAAATCCTGTTGTATCATCTACCTTTAGAAATTATATAAATTAATAAATTAATTATCAATAAAACAATGAACTAATCAAATTACAATGAAGTAATCTCAATTCTCAAACAATCAATTGCACAAATAATCAATTATCAAACCAATTAATCAATTACACAAAGTGACAAACAAATTAACACACGCCACTACACCAGCACCAGCAACTAGTGTCTAAACTCTAATGTCAGCACCACCAGCAAGTGCAAGTCAAGTCAACAAAACAAGAATTAGTGTCTACTGTCTTGTCTAGTAATTGCCTAATTGGTAAACTAAGTGAAAGTGAAATACTGAAATATCAAATATGTGAAGAGGTCCAGTCGTCCAGAGGAAGTGAGAGTGAGGAACGAATCAACGAAATCACCTGAGTTATCGACAAATCGGTAGACTGCAGGCGACACGACACCCAGCGCAGCACTCCACTAACTGCTAAGCTAGGCAGGCAGCAAGTCAGCAACGGACTGTCGGAGTACTAAGTGACAGCGACTGAGGGTCTCAGGCAGTGGCATGGAGTAGTCAAGCGGGCGCTGGACGGAGAGAGAGACGCAGAGAGCTCAGTCACAGTGAAAGAATACATAACAAAGAGACGTTAGAGACGAGAAAGATAAGAGAAATGCTAGATTAGGGCTTGGAATATTATTTTGATTTAGAAATTAGGGATAGTAAAATTGGGCCTTGACTAAGTTTTGGATTTGGAATTGGACTTTGGACATTAGGGGTGGACTGGAGTCCTATTTATGAAGTAGTGGAGGGCCCAATTTTAAGTTATTAAAAACGGAAGAAAAAAAACACACGAGATATGCCAAATGTGAGGCTCGAACAGCGGTCTCCTAGATGTAAAAAAATTGTATTACCGCTAGACCACAAGTACAATAAATATCTATTTGATGTAAATAATAAACTATATACATATATTAATACATATTAGTATTAAAAAAAAATAGGGGCCCCCGGATTTTGGGGGCCCTAGGCGGCCGCTCCTGTCGCCCCTCTTCAGGGCTGCCGCTATTATAAAAATATATTTTATTTTCCTTAATTTGTGGCATCAACCATTCTCATCAAGAATCAAATCCTTCTCCTTCCTTTCTTGTATTTCATTCAATTATTTCTTTGCTCTCTTTTTTTCCTCCTTTCGTTTTTTCTTTTTTTCCTTTTTTGCCACTCTCTTTGTTTTTCAAAAATTCAAGAATCAAAATTTGATTTTCTTCACTTTTCATCATATATGGATATATCTTTATCACCAATCTTCTAGAGAATTCTCCAAACATGGACTAGGATTTTTGTTTCTAATCGGGCTTCTCTTCTGGAAAAAATATTTGGATTTTGGTTTTTTTAATTTTTAATTTCTTGAGTTAAATCCGGAAAAAATTTGGTTAGTACAATGGTGCAGAAAGGTATAGTATTCAGACATCAAATTTCTCACAAAGGAATTGAGGTTAATAGAGCTAAAGTGGAAGTCATCGAACAATTACCTCCACCCACAACGGTTAAGGTATGAGAAATTTTTTGGGACATAAAGGTTTTATCGATGTTTCATTCAAGATTATTCTAAAATGACTAAACCCCTTTGTAGTCTTTTGATTAAAGATGCACCATTTGATTTTTTTAGTGATTGTTTGCAAGCTTTTAAAATCCTAAAAGAAAAGTTAATTTCAACCTCAATAATATGTGCGCCAGATTGAGATTTTTCGTTCGACTTAATATGCGATGGTAGTGATTATGCACTAGGAGTTGTCCTTAGTCAAAGGAAAATAAAATTCAACATGTTATTTACTATGCCAAAAATACGTTAATAGATGTGCAACTTCGTTATACGACAACTGAGAAAGAGCTATTAGTTATAGTTTTTGCTTTTGATAAATTTAGATCATATTTTATTGTCTGAAAAGTAATAATCAACACTGACTATTCTACTTTGAAATATTAGCTAGCAAAGAAGGAATAGCAACCAAGGTCGCTTGGGTGCATCCTACCACTTTAAGAATTTGACCTAAAAATCAAAGATTGGAAAGGAACCCACAATCAAGTTGTCGATCAACTCTCATGAATTGAGCAAAAAAGTCAAGAAAGATGAAAGAAAATCTGCTAATCAATGAGGTATTATCTGATAAACAACTCTTTGCTCTTAAGATAATTGAAGCTCCTTGGTATGTAGATTTTGTAAATTTCCTAGCATGCAACGTGTTGAATCCGGATTTCACCACCTAACAAAAGGAAAAAAAAATTGGATGTTAAGCACTACTTTTGGTAAGACCCATATCTTTACAAGCATTGCCAAGATTGCAACATCAGAAGATGTGTGCCCGAAGACAATGTTGAATCCATTCTCAAGCATTACCACTACCTTAAAGTTGGTGAACATAATGGAGCGACCAAAACTGTAGCATTGGTGCTATAATCAGGTTTTTATTGGTCCACTCCTTTTAAAGATACTTTTGCTTATGTGTCATCGTATGAATCCTGTCGAAGAAGAGGGAACATCTCTTAAAGGAATGAAATGCCCATAAAGAATATACTTCTTGTTGAATTATTTGATGTATGGGGTATACTCTTTGTGGGGTCATTTCCTTCTTCTTATTCCAATCAATACATTTTAGTTTCTATTGATTATGTCTCAAAATGGGCAGAGATTGTGACCCTCCCTACAAATGATTTTAAAGTTTTGTTGAATTTCTTGAGAAAGTATATTTTCACTAGGTTTAGCATGCCAAGGGCAATCATAAGTGATGGGGGAAAACAATTTACAATCGACAGTTTGATGCTAAAGAAATATGGTGTAATGCATTGGATTGCAACTCCATATCATCCACAAACAAGTGGTTAGGTTGAAGTGTCAAATAGAGAGTCAAAGAAAATCCTTGAGAAGAAGGTTAGTGCATTGAGTAAAGATTGGTCGCTGAAGCTAGACAAGTCATTATGGGCATATCGGATTGCATTCAAGACACTGACTGGAATGTCACCTTTCAAGTTGGTTTATGGAAAAACATGCCATTTACCGATGGAGTTGGAACACAAGCATATTGGGCAATGAAAATGTTGAATTTTGACATGGATGTCACCGGAGAGAAACTTTTTTTCCAATTAAATGAAATGGATGAATTCTGTTTAGATGCGTATGAAAATGCTAAATTCTACAAAGAACGTACCAAGTAGTGGCATAACAAGCAAATTCACCGACGAGAGTTTGCGGCTGGTTAAAAAGTTCTATTATATACTTCTCAATTGAGACTTTTTCAGGAAAGCTACGTTCTTGTTGGTTCGGACCTTTTACTGCAATGAAAGCTTTTCCCTATGAAGCAATTGAAATTTCTCATGAGACAAAGGGTACATTGAAGGAAAATGGACAATTCTTAAAACCATATTTGGAGAGCGGATTCAACAAGCACAAGACATCCGTTGAGCTCCACTTACCGCACACATGATGAGAGACAAGCGTATGACTGTAAATAAACGTTTCTTGGGAGGCAACTCATGCTTAAAATAAATCGCCTTTTGAAATTTGTTATTTATTTTCATCCATATGGTTATATTAGTCTAGCTAACATAAATGTTGATGATCTACTAGAGGTTCAATGGGTGGACGTTGTAGTTCAAAAGCATTAGAAAAATATTTGTTTTGTGTCAAATCTAGCTCGTGTTATTCTAGTTTCCATAAAACGGACACATCTGACAGGCGAGCATGACAGCTCCAGCCCCTACTAGATCTCTAGTTTACGCAAATCAGAGTTGTTTATGTGAAGGATCAAACTAAAGTTCAAGCCTAACGTATCCTAGAAGCCCAACACTAAGTTTGTTCAAGATCAAACCCATGATCAATACCTATAGTGCTGGATACTTAAGACCACCATGCCACTTCTCAAATTGATTTTCGGGTTCTCATGGTGAAGAAACAAGCAGCCAAGCAGAAGATAGTTACCAAAGCATCAACGTCCCAATGAGTGACTGATGCATTTCCAAGGTAGGCGCGAATATAGTTGAACTTAATAAAATCCACTGACCATAGTTTCCTCCACAAAACAGTCATCTGATGAAGCTGTACAAGATTAAATCCAACACTCATTCTTCGTCAAGGTAAATAAGAAACTCACGAGTAAGAATTGCAAAGTAGGCATTGATATGTACGTCAAACCATGTCATTGATTGTGTGTTCATCCCAACAAATTGGAAGGATTTTGGCCTAATTGGGAGAATTTCGTGAGGGTTGGTCCCAAATCTTATTTGGCAGGTTGAGGATATTTGGCAAAATCTCACAAATTCTTCGCAAACGTATTTCAACAAATGTCAATACAAAATAGTTTATCTATATATCTATAAATCTATATCTATATGTATAATAGAAGCCTCATGAATGCTCCACATGAAGTCATATAAGATTGAAGAGGGAGAAAATAAAATATAATAGTCAAAAATTAAAATTCCAATTCATTATTATATAAAAAAATTACAATTCGTGACAATTCAATATGAGAAATCCTTCGATATTTCTTTTTGTTAGAATAAAGATGACAATATGGCACTTAGGATTCAAGATTCATAATATGTAAGTCAATAATTAAAATTAACATCAAAAAATTAATAATTATATGAGATATCCCTTGATATTCCTTTGTTATAACAAAGATGACAAGATACCACTTAGGATTCAAGAGGCATGATATCTAAGTCAACAATTAAAATTAACATTAAAAATAATTATATAAAAATTTAAAAATTCATGGTCATTCAATATAAGGAGCATCTTGATATTATTTTTGTTTTCTATATCAACAAATAAATAAATAGTTATATGTACTATGAAAGAGTAGAGAATGTTGATATGAGTTTTCGTGACGATAGTTCAGCGAAAACCTTGCGCAATGTACACGTATAAATTATTTTGGGTCAATGATTAATTTTAAAAAATGAAAATATAGATGCTATGTCATGACCCTTTGATTTTGTATTAATTTCTATTCTCAACTTTTTTACAGCCAGTCACATATTTTGTTATATAAAATTTTACCAACAGTACATTAAATCCCATAAAATTAAGACTTAATAGATATTCAAATAACAAGAAGATAAGTATTAAGCAATAACATCAGGCTCAGGCTCACCTAGCCATCCAGTTTAAGTTTTCCTAATTTTCTTAAGCTGATGTATTATCTTTGAGAAAGAATATGTGGTAGAGAAAATATGCAAAATCTTATCTATTTTATTAAAATTATTATAATAATTTAATTTGATATCAATGTTACAAAAAATTTAAATAATTGAAAAAGTCTATGACGCATAGCGAGAGTATTGTGCTAGTATATATGTAAAATGGAGGTCTTATGAATGCTCCCAATAAAGTTAGTTAGGATTGAAAAGAGAGAAAATAAAATCTAATGATCAAAATTAAAATTAATAATTATATAAAAAATTTACAATTCATGATCATCAGACATGAGAAAATCATTAATATTCCTTGGAAAAATGATTAGAGGCCACCTAGGATTCAAGAGTCATAATATGCAAGTCTATAATTTTATGTGGTGTTAATAAAATGTATATTTATATATTGGTGATAAATGGTTCAGGGCTAAATAGCTCATATTGTCACATTTCATTGTAATATCATATTCCATTATAAAACTTACAACAAAATATAATATTCCATTGTAAGTGTGCAATGAAATATTATAATATAATAATACAATGAAATATGATATTTCATTATGAGTGTACAATGAAATATCAATTGTAAATTTACAATGAAATACAATGTTATAATGAAATGGACTATTATAGGTTGTTTAAGACAGGGCCATATAACATTTTCCATATTTATATGTTGGCTTCTCTTTGTAGTGGCTATAAGACAAAAAATTATACATTTATTGACATATTAGAAGAGTGCATCTCATACAATTGTAGAGCATATAAATTGCATGCATTATTGGATAAAAATATGTGATACTATGATGTTCATAAGTTCTTCATTGAGTAACAAATCAAAATTATGTTTGATGCTCTGGCAGAAGAAATGGATCTAGTTTGCCAAGCCTAAAAGGCTATGGGTATTCGTTGAACTGGGATCTAGTTAAAGGCTATGGGTATTCATCAAACTGGACAAAGCACAAGTTGTTTGGAACCTAGTAGATTGGTCGATAGAATGATATAAGGCTCAGTTGATAGAAAAAGGTTACACTGAAGAAGAGGAAATTGATTATGACGATATTTTCTTGCTATTTGTGAGAATAAATTTAACTCACCTCATCCTAGTCGTAGTCACACATATGGACTTGGAATTATACCAAATGGATGTGAAAACTAGATTTCTCAATGAAAGCATATGAGAATATCTATATGGATTTTAGGCTTTGAGTATAAAGGGTAAAAGTGTAAAGAATGAAAGATAAAAATATTCATATATGGTTTTAAGCAAGCATCTAGGTAATGGAATATCAAGTTTCATCAAGCAATTCAAAGGGATGGCTTTACAATGATGGAAGATGATCATTGCGTGTATTCAAAATGTTTGAGTAGTGGTTTCATAATTTTTTCCTTATATGTTGATGACATTTTGTTGGTTGGGAATAGCAAAGAGTTGATTGATGATACTAAGAAGTGGTTATCATCAAACTTAAAAATAAAAGACATGGGTGGGCTAGCTACGTGCTAGGTGTGAAGATCATAAGAGATCGTGCTAGAAGGTTTTTGCAAATTTTTTAATAGTCTTACATCAAAAAAATGTTAGAGTGCTATCATATGCAAGATAGCAAGTCGATAGATATTATTGTTGATAAGAACTTGAGCCTAAGTCATGATATGTGTTCTAAGACTCCAGAAGAGATAGTGAAAATTTTTAGAGTACCATATACTAGTGTTGTCTGTAGTTTGATGTATGCAATGATGTGTACACGTCTCGACATATGTTACACTGTTGGTTTGGTAAGTCAATTTCAATCGAACCCTAGTCAAAGGCTCTGGATATGTGTCGACCCTGCCCGCTGGCACACAGGCCCCACGGGAACACAGACGTCTCACATTCAGACTCTATGGGCCCACCCCCAACCCATCTCCCTTTCACAGGCGAGTTGTTGCCAAGGGTTCTCGAACCCTTGACCTTGCAATCACCTTACAATGTGATTGGAAGGTCAAGGGTTCGAGAACCCTTGGCAACAACCCGCCTGTGAAAGGGAGATGGGTTGGGGGTGGGGCCCATGGAGCCTGAATGTGAGACGCCTGTGTTCCCGTGGGACCTGTGTGCCAGCAGGCAGGGTCGTCACAGGATAACAGTCAAAAAGATTTTGTGACATCTGGAAGGGATTTCATATTACATGCTATGTTACCAAGGAAAGTAGGATTTGTGTCTGCTCGATTATGCCAATATCAATTGGGGGGGTGAAATAGATCAGATCAAATCAACTTTATGATATACTTTCTTGCTTAATGGTAGGGCAATACTATGGAGTATCAAGAAGCAATCATGTATAGCCTTGTCCAAAGATTGAGCTCAAGTACATAGCTTGTTACACAGCAACGCAAGATGCAGTTTGGTTAAGAAGTTTCTTGCTACATTTAAAAATTCTCAAATCAACATCAAACCTAGTGAAAATTTTCTACGCTAATACTTCTGCATTGGTTGTTGCCAAAGATCTCAAATATCATGAAAATACCAAACACATTAGGATGAGATATCACTATATTAGACATACAATTGTTGAACAAGAAGTGGTCCTCAAACACATTAACATTATATGATGGATGACCCATCCACCAAACCGATAGCTGAGGATGCATTTGTTAAACATGTTAGATCCCTAGACTTATATAAAATGTGATTTGGAATGTTACATGTTGAATGGACCATGTATATACATGCACTTGTTGAATAATATTTGAATGCCATTAATATAATAAATTATTCAACATTTTATGACATACACTGTGAGTATTGATAGTACAATTTATGAAGTGTGTCCATAGACATTGATTGGCTCATTCACACGAACAATCGCCTCTAGCGCTAGGAGCGCGAGTAAAGAAGAGATTATTTGAATTAGAATGCTCAGCATGCGACTTGGGCGCAGTGGGAGTGAGTATAATTCAATTCTATTAAAATTGGGGATCAAGATGAGTTCTTAAAACAAGATAATTGACATGAATGATTCCCCACCATTCGCAAGTCTATTTGTAGAATGTCAAGTGTGAAATTAGTCATTTAGCACTGTTGATAGTGAATGGATGAGAATTTCAGGTTTAGTGTCTGTAAATTGGCGACAGGACTAAGACTTATATGGTGTATTTTCTCTTATGAGGAGAGCAATGACATAGAATATTTATCTGAGGATAAGATAAAAGAAGCTCCACCATAGCATGTATTTTATACTACATGTTCTAGCGACCATTCACAAAGTAAAGAATGGATCCCTACTTCTTTACTGTGTAAGCCTTGGAGAACTTAAATAAATCTCAATCTCAATTACCATTTACAACTTTTGACTATATCATGATGTGATGGATTAATGTTTGCTACTTTAAGAGTGCTCATGGAATGATCCGACATAAAGGAACACTCTTAGGAAAGCATGTTGATTCGGATATGAATGATATGAGAACGAAAGAAAGAGTGTTTTTGGTCTTACATTTGTTACTAGTATTCACCGATCGGGATCATCTCACTCGAAAGAGTTTGACATGATTTAGAATACTTGTAATTGTAAGGATGGATTGAGTATAGAATCCTTGAGGGATTGAACAATATTCAATCATGTCTAGTTGAAAACATATGGGATATGTAAGTACACTTTCAGGAGTAATTGTTTGAGGTTAATGTCTCCAATATGACCTATGTAATGTTTCTATATTAGAGCTCCCAATATTTGTGAGTTTTAGGTTGCATAGTCCATTCACTTGTGTGAATTCCTTGTGCAAATTTGAGATTTACATTAAGAAAAAGGGTCTATCCTTACATGGCCGAGTGGGATATGTTGAATATTGAGATTGGATTGGGCCACCGATGAGGGCTTGAGCCACTCTAGCCCACAGGAGATTTTGTGTGGCAGTTGTCTCGCTCAAAACCAATTGATGTCAATTACATAAAGTAACTCATGCATCTTTTTAATGTATACACATGACTCTCTAGTATGTTGCTTGAAACAACAATTGGGACTCTCTGTGTTGAACTTGCAAAGGATAAATGGTGTTTTGTACTATGAATGTTTCTTGGTTCTTGTAATCAAGATTGAGGCCAAAAGTCGATCCTCTAGTTTGTCATACCGATTAGGAAATCAACAAGTTTCTTATTATTTCCTTCGAATTCTTCAAAAATTATTATATCGCTATCGCAACACTAAATAAGCAAGTATAAAGTCTTGTGATAAAATACAAATATATAATATATTAACAATAAAATTATTTCAAAAAAAAATCTCATGAAAAACTACTCCGTACGAGTATAAATATATATATTTTTTTGAAAAGAAACAACTACAATGTCTTTTAAAAAATATAAAATTAACACAACATTAAAAATTCCGTCGATAGGAGTATTTGGTCGCATGGGGCCAACTTCTCCTCAACAAAAATGGTTGTGTTAGCATCCAAATTGGTCTAACATTATGTAGTACAAGCTAATGATGGCTTATCTCCAAGTGTAGAGTAAAAAATAAAACAAATTTAGGCAAAGAATGTAGCAGAGACAATATGTTATGCCTCAATAATGAAAAATTTGGATCATTTGTGACTAAAATGGTACATGAATTATTTTTAGTAAAAAAATATTACATTAGTCGGTTTTTTTTAAAAAAGGATATGAAAATGGGCCACGATTGTCAGTGTCACTCCTGATATGTAGTATCTAAAACTATAACTATTAAATCTGAAAAAATAAAAAGAATAAAAGAATGATGCATATATTTTGCCTCACCTAAGTGTGAGCTTAAAGTTCAAACAAACAATCACTCGATTTAATTTTAAACCAAGCTCGATATATCACAACAAAGTAATAAAATTAAAGAGCCAAAATTCAACATCATTTTCTTAAAAAAAAACACTTAAATAATATTACATATACTACTAACTTTAAGATATATATCATGTAATTAATATCGTACTTGCATGTAAATATTGATTAAGATACTTATATAACATGTATAATCTAAAAGAAAATTATATTTATAAAAAATACAAGTCAAGATCACCGTGAATAAACTAAAAAAAAATGTATAAAAATTACACACCATGTAAATTGATATTTAAAGTTTTGATGAAATATATATATATATATATTTTAAGGAAAAAATAAGATATATATTGTTAACAAAAACAGCGCTTCAAAAAAAAAACCCATCAGAAGCGCAGACATGCCACTAATGACCAGAAAAAACCACAATCCCAGGCTGTATGTGAATATTCTATTTCGAATTAGGTATATGAAACGACAATTCAGTCCAAATTAACGAGTTTCTCATTAACATATCAAATTTGCAGAGTTCTTTTTTTTCTTTTAATGGCGTCCTCGTTAGTTTAGAAAGCCGCCACAGAGCAGATGTTTTTATTTTTGAATATAAAATTTCAAGCTTTCCATTTTTAAAAAATTGCATGCATCACATTGCCATTTTAGTAGCAGCGAATAAGGAAAAAAAAGAGAGGAGAAGAACAAAAGGGAATGCATTCGCTTCCTTTTTTTTTTCATGAAGTAAAGATAAAATTGTACATGATCCGGATGGCAGATAAAAATGTACACAACATTACTTACAAAAGGGATGGAATGTGATTTCTTGCAAATCAACATTTTTATATAATATTAAAAAAAAAACTCCTTTTAATACAGGATTGATGACAAAAAAAAATTAAGCAGGAGCAGCCGTGGTACAAAAAAAAAAAAATCACGTGCCGATGCAGTCGGTGACAGAAGTGGGAGAACAGCGCTGATACATAACAGGAGTCCAAAATGACAACAAGAGCAGCACAACAAGACACCCTAAGGAATTCGAAACAAATTTTAGAGATCGACTTTGTTGATGCATAAATTCATGTAACCATCCACAAACACAAGCACCAAGGTATACAAGAGTCCGAAGAATATTGCAAAAACAAAACAAAACAAAAAAATGTGGCAGTAAATGAAATAGTAAGCAAAATTGAAGTGGATGACCTAATCTAATGAACATCTCAGCCCACCACTGTGAAAATATTGACAAGGTAGGATGAGAAGAGTACTGATTAAAAACACAGATGTTCCGAAAGTCAAACTCAAATCTGCACCTCAACTTGCATCCTACCTAAAAATTTAATGCAATTCCAACACCTCAATCAAGGTATACTAAACCTCAGAAATCAGAATCACTTTTAGAAAATCAATAACTCTCTTCAGTTGAGAAAAAGAGGGCAATCACAGTTAATGTAGTATGCAAGGTCACTTATGCTCATGGTAACTGTGTATGTGTGCTCAAATGGACGCATATGTACACAAGAGAAGTGAGAAGAGAAGAAAACACAAATGCAGAAATCATTGCAATAAATATTTTGAAGGTTTGAATATAGCAATTTAAACTTCCCGTCCTTCAAGATGTGTCAGCATGGTAAAATGCAAGCCATTATATATGAATAGCAAAACAGAATCCCATGTTATATCATTTGTACGAAAGCATCATTCCAGTTGCAAGGAATAGGGATGTGCTCGTGTAATGTACAAGGATAAATAGAATTCATTCAAATAAGTAACTGTAAAACACACAACACTTCATTACACGCAAAAGAATAAGGCCTGGGTATGGTATTAATATATGTAGATCTTAGCATACATGCAGACTTAATAATGATATAAAATATCACAGTAATCATTTATGTCAAAGTTCAATATGATCCTTCACCTGGCTTTCTTTTCCGGCAACCCCCCATCTTGCATGTCAATATACAAAAATGAAATGAAATAGACCAAAAACCAAAAAACCAAAAAAGTATTATATATAAGTGCATCAAAAGTATAGC
Source organism: Euonymus europaeus (assembly GCA_963580455.1). Lineage (NCBI taxonomy): Eukaryota > Viridiplantae > Streptophyta > Magnoliopsida > Celastrales > Celastraceae > Euonymus > Euonymus europaeus. The sequence goes on along the minus strand of OY756968.1, from coordinate 19,224,840 downwards.
GAAAATTCTCTCTCCAATATTTCTCCTTTTTATTTTATTTTATTTTCCAGATTTCCTTTTTTTTCTTTCAAATTCTTAATCTCAAGTAACCCTCCACGCATCCTTCATCACATCACGTGGCAATCATTCCACTTCATGTTTAGGGGATTCATAAGAGAGACAATGCTAATGCCAATTCAGATAGCTTCATCTGTTAAACAAACAATAAAATAGGATCTCCAAAACCTCATGAAGCGTACTCACATCTGATTAGAGTACCGAGACAGAAAAAGGTAAAGAAAAAATGGAAAGAGAACAAAGAAATGAAGAAAGAAAATTTGGAACGACAAAGTTGAAACAGAAGTTACAGAACCAGATCAAAAAGCACTACCACATGTAATGCTAAATTCTTTGATGTATGCTAGAAAATAGACCTTGGGAGGAGGGCCAACAAGCCCACGTTAATGGGCCTAACATCTTGGGCCATAAGGCCCATAACAAAAGAATTGGAACCTCCAACTCAAAAGCTTAAGCTCATAAGTCTAGGCCAAATACATAGTATTATAAAACCACATTCACACACTCATTTTCTCCAATGCGAGACACTGTGTTTGCGCTCCAACACTCTCTCTCACACACAAGTCCCTACATCCGCATTTCACTTGTCACATTGAATCCATTCTCTAGGTGCTCATCCAATTGTCACATCCCTTAGTGTGCTTGGAGGTGGTGATAGACTTGTAGCCGTGTTTGTGTAATCAGAGGTGGGAGGCCTCAATTTTTTCCCCATACATGTGGGCCTCTCTTTTGGGCCTAGCATCTTCCCCAAAACCTCACTTTGATACCATGTTAGAAAATAGACATTGGGAGGAGCCCACATTGATGGGCCTAACATCTTCGGCCCCATAACACATGAATTGGAACCCTCCAACTCAGAAGCTTAAGCTTGTGAGTCTAGGCCCAATAGATTGTATCATGAACCACATTCACACTCATTTTCTCTGATGTGGGACATTGTGTGTGCGAGCGCACTCCAACAATGCACATAAATACAGAAAAAAGACAGAGAAGTTAAGCTCAAGTCTAAAGCATATTGCATTATTTAGAGGAGTTATTAGGCATAAATGCATGCGCCTGTTCATGTGCACCTGACTTTCTTCAGATTTTGAAGGATAGAAAGAGATTGACAGACCATGTCAACCGCACTAGACCCTCAAGAGATATAGCAAATGATAGGAATTGTCCAAAGACCTTAAATCTGTAGGAATGTTTCACTCCTCCATTTCTGCTGGCTTTTGCCGTTTACATTGGATCTTAAATGTGATACAACAAAATGTGCCAAGGTTGCATTTATTGACAACTGGAAATAACAAGCTTCATCTACATGTAATGAGCATTAAGGTGAGAGGCAGATGCTACTCAGACAACCTAAGTGCAAAAGACAAGACAAAGAATTTCAGGACCCATATCCCGAGAGGAACTTTCAGGATGTTAATCCAACTAAAGCTTGGAAAGGGTTGGAAGCTAATCATGAAGTTTGATCAAACCTGTCTAAGATAATCATTGTGGCACCTGGACCAAAAACCAAATATTTAGAATTTCATCCATTTGCATTGCTCCACAACAGGTTAACGAAATGAATCTAGGAAAGAGTACCTAGTAAGAACTAAGAATAGCATACTACTTTCACTTCTTGCAGAAGAGATGAATAATTCCACTCACAATGCTACTGAACATGTTAAAGGGGACTTTCAGATAGATAAAACACAAAAATTTATTATCTTTTTCCTTTTATCTGTAAGACACGATACATCCTTAGTGTCACGCTTTTCAGAACTGAGTGAAGATACTAACAAAAAATTAAATGCATAATAATGGAGCTGCACCAAAAGAACATTATTCCCAATCACACTACACTACAGGAAAGGAACAAGCTTCTCTTTGGTATACCTGAACTGACATAAAATAAACAAAGTGTTCATGCACATTATACTGTCTTGAGAAACTTGGAAGGGAAAAGAAGAGAATATCCACATGAAAATATTGGTAACCCAGGTTAATGATAATGCATATAAACTATAGTGCAAATTCGTCTCTACTACATAGATTTAGGGAATCAATAAACAGGGCGAAAAACTTAACTTGGCCAAAACACAAAATAATAGTATGGAAGTGGGAATAAAGTACACAATTCTTTTTCATCAAGCCACTTCAATCATCTATTTTTTTATTGAAAGAAACGAGAGAGAAAAATCATACAGCCACATCGGACATCTTGAAATCTATTTGCCTTAGAATAATTCAAAATCAATCTTTTTCGTAATGCATAAAAGTGACACAGGAAAATATGGGCATGAGACATTTGCATTTTTTTCACAAAATCAAACATACATGAATATATATATATATAACAATGAAATGACGACAAAAGTCAAAACCACTTACCAAAAAAACTAATTCAGAACTTCAGATTTAATAAAGCCCCAACATTCTTAGCTCTGTGACATGGCTGGGGTCAAGTTCACGGACATCCTTTCCATGTTCTCTGTCTTCCACGACATATTCCTGACAATATGAAATTACTAAAAGCCATCAACAGCAGCAGCACAATCAAGGGAGGTAATCATTTGAGATAAATGAAGTATTGTATGCAGATTGCAGATCTTAACAGCCAGATAGACAAAGCAGCAAAAAAAGATCGAAACAAGGCAAGCCTCATGAAAGCAAAAGGAAGAATGATAAGAGCATTTGGTATATTTAGTAAGTCAGCCTCATCTAGGTCCCAAAATTGAAAGATAATAAGCTTTCATTGAAAAAAATTACCTATAGAGTTGACCAGAAGTTTGCTTTCGTACCGACAATGAAAAGATATAAAGACAGATAAGAGCTCGTTATGGTGGCACTACAAAAAGCCTGCTCTGTGACTATTTGCCAATCATGCCACTTAAATATTTATACAAGATAATATAACCGATACAGTACAGAGAAAAATAGTACTTTCAGACCCCAAAGATAGTACCCCTAAGCTACAAAGAACCTTCTACCATATCAAAAACTTCAAATGAAGCCAATGGAAATATAAAAAACGAGCTAACTTCATTTATATTGAACTCGTATTTTTTATGTAATCAGAAATGCTCGACTCAGATTGTCGTCTATGCGAGCAACTGGAGATGAGGAGCAAGGAACTGACCTGCTCACTTAAGGGTTTCTTTTCGTTTGCGCCTACAAATTCAATATAATGGATTGGGCCATCCCTTCAATACATCCAAGGAACTAGGCCTATTTAATCACTTCCCTATAGAAGATGACAGTGATATGGTGGATATTGATGAAGATTCAATATCAGAGCATCTAAAAATTTGACTAGACTAAACAATCATTATGATGTTAAAGATTTCTATTGTGCTTTTGTGTTTGGAAGAATCTGTTTGCTTTGTAAGCTTGACAAGGATTTTTGACAATTTCTGGTTTGAACTGCATGGAAAAATACTTATTTTCAAGGAAAAAGGGAAAGAAGAAACCCTAGAGCATTTGAGGGAAAGGAAAGTATTAACCATGCCTTTGAAAATGATTTCAGCTTTAATTTATAAGCCATACTTTTATCATAATTAACTTTTCAAAAAAATTCTTTAATTAAGCGAAACACATCACTTTGCCATGTGCCTCAGGCAAAAGAGTTCTTGGTGATATAACTGCACCATGCACTTTTCATGATACTGGTTACATTCTCAACTAAGTCACTCACAAACATGACCCATGACAACAACCCATTCCCTGTGAACTCATCTCACTCAAGATACATCACACTACACCTCCTCTATAACCAAGTATTCTGCAACAAATGTCATACTAAAAACCTAACACCTGAAACAGTCCACAAGATATCCATCAAGAATCAACCCCAGTTTGGTCTACCCCAAACCTTTATGACTGGACTTCAATTTCTTCCATAAAGGAAGAAGACAAAAGGCAGAAAAAGCCCATATTCTGCAGAATAATATTTTCTGGAACCCAATATTTTGATAATACCAGCATCATAAAAGTTCCAACATCTTAGGGAAATTCCATAATTTGGTGGCCCACAGAACTATATGCCATAAATAATGTTGTGACAATTCTAGCAACAATGAAACATTAAAATCCCTTCCCCTATACAATAGCAACTTCCTTACGGTCAAAATGACATTTTTGGAATCCTTTTATAACCATATCTAACTCAACTGATTACATCAATACAGGTCAACATAGCTTCTCCCAGACTGGTTATGCTGAATATATAAATTCTCCTCTTCATCTATTTTCCACGGTCTTTTGATTTTTTTTTATTCTCATTAGTCATTACCATTTCTTTTCCATTTTTTATGTCTATACCCTGCAGCAAACTTAAGCATGCTTGTAATGATATCAAATAGAAAAGGGTACACAGCCTATGCAATTTTATGATGACATCTCATGAACACAAATTACAATTTCACTAATGCAAGAGATATAGATTTCTTCTCCATGAAAAAAAAACAATAATTGAATTTAATTTCAACCGTTTAAATTACGGAGTTGTAATGACTCAGATAAAAAAGCATGCTTGATGTGTGCATCAAGAATGTACACTGGAAATCATTTCAGCGCAAAGGTGATCATACGATTTGAGGGGTCCCAACAGATGTCAGTGACTATCACCCGGATTATAATACAAGATGTAAGCACCATGACATTTATATCTGAACTTTAAATGCATCTAAAATCATCGGATACAGATTCAGTTCTACAAAGCCTTGGTATCGATAAAAAAGACACATCCTTTACTGCTTAGATCTAAACGATTTATTCCTTAATGAAGTTTACGTTGTAGTTGATTCCAATGCCAGAAGAATACGTGTTATTTTAAGTAATAATAGGCATATCGACCAAAGCTCGTTTTGCTTAGTTCTGCTTCTAACACATTAAATTGATGGACACAAAATACACATACATGATACATCATTTAGGGATTTCCAGTTCAATTCAACTACCTATTGGGTTAGCTAAAATGAATTTGGCAGCTGTAATATGCTTTAAGAATGAGGTATCATACCTTAGTCAGTTCTTGCTTGGCAAGAACATGATAATGGCGTTCACTGATCCTTTGTCCACATATTATGGCAATGAAGAAACCATAGAGCAATCCCACCAAAACTATGGCCAAAACTGAACATTAGCAACCAATTTCTGTTAAGTCCGACGATTTTTTGGTGGTAATTCAACCATGCATGATGACATACAGAATCAGAAACAACATAAGTGAAGGGTAGAGTGTCATATAATGGCCTAACCATAAGATCAAACAAGCTAAGCAACACCCAGAAGTATAGCAAGCCGTATTGGCCAAACGGTCCAATTCAAGTGATGATTTTTGCCCATGACCCTTAAAAAAAACCATCATGCACAGCCAACACGCACCTCATTCATCCTTCTTGAGTTTCTCCCACCCCTTTGTTGACATTTACTTGTCCTAGCAAAATATGAATCTAGGAAAAACTAAAACTCAAGCCCATTCACCAATTGAAAAATTTATAATGATCTGAAATAGTGAAATGAAGTTTAGACAAGTTGAAACTTTAACATCTCAATTATAACTGTGCAATTTGACTTTCCTTCTGTCACGTATGTATGCGTTGCAAGTACATGAAACCAGAATATAGTTTTAACATTGGTTCATTAAGGACATTAATGCATCCGAGGAATCAATAACTGTCATTATTATCACACAATCTTACTCAGTTATGAACAATGCGATACAAATTGATCCAGAATAGGAACATTGCACCCATGGGTGAGAAACTGGGAATTTTACAGGTCAGCATAATGACATGGTAAAAAGGACCTAAATGAGCTAATGATCTGGGGAAAATTGAAAGTCAATCCAGAGACTCATATGAGCTTAATGAAAGAAAAAAAACTCAGTCATTGCCCCAAAAAACTAAGTTTACATTCCCTTTTAAAACTATATAACTCATTGTATCCCTGATTTTTGTCCAAGAAAAATCAGACATTTTTGCACCTTGTAGAGTTTAGTTTTTGGGCAATAACTAAAGAAAATGTGGGAAAACATCTCCATTTCCCCACATTATTCAATGTCAGTTTTATCTCATCATCTTGAATAGAAGCTATTATAAAATTTGGGTTCTAGATATAGAGGGCAGAGGCATCATTTGTAAAAACCAATGCATTTTCAATTCTATTCAATGAAATAGATGTCATTTGTAAGATTTCACTTGAAGCTGAGTGATTCACAGTTCTCCTAGACAACCAACTGGTCACTCATTTTAGGCAATGAGAGCAATACATGTAACTAACACAAATAAATGATTTTACATACTTAACAGTGGAGACTGGAGAATGTGAAACTTTAATTCATAACAACTAAAAATCTAAACACTTGCAAATAGAACTTAAAATATACAAAAAAGGAACTAGAAGGAAAGTGCACTGCTGACTGTAAATTTCTGTTCCTGTGTAGCCTAGGTGTCCATTGAACTTCTAGGAGCATAATAGATAATCTAGCAGTACACTTCTTATGCATCAGTAATTGTTAACAATAGAAGATACTCCATGTATTCCAACCAGGCTAGATGGCCTCCACTACAATTATCAAAACAGCTCTGCAGCTCTGCAATGAAATGTGATGGCTGATAAAGAAAAATTGCCAAAGCGGGTGATTCTACCTAGAACAGGATCTTGTCACACTGTAAATGTAAAATAAAAGTTTAAGGAATCTTGCACAGAAGTAAGAATTTGCATTCTATGCCTTTCTGGATGTAAAATGTTTGAAATAATTACTATTGATCATATTCTTTTCCTCCTATTGCAGGTTTATCAATAATCTGTTACTTTTTATTCAGGCAATTGAGCAACCATTATATTTAAGGAGGATATTTTTGGGGTTGCTGTGCCTTGAACCTAAAGAATGAGGTTTTAGCAAAACCTATGGCTGTGGCAGAAAATCATAATAATCATAATCAAAGGCTTTTTTCCCAAGCATTGCTCAAAGTTCATGCCAAGCACACCCTTTTTCTCTTACAAAAGGGAAAAAGAAATATACCTTAATAAGAACATTTATTTTTCTCTTACAATAGGAACATTTATTTTTCCCTTTTTCTTTTTCACCCTATGATAAGGTAACGCCCACATCTTCAGACTCATTCCATGGTCAATAATCAATAATGTGTGCCTACATTCAGTAATGTGAAAATTTAAACATTGTTCACAAGTACAGGTTCATATGAATAAATATACGTAGAACAAGATCAAGGGAAAAAGAAATACAAGAAAAGTTTAAGCAAGCTCACATTTATTTCAATCATGCTAAGGGGTGAAAGTTAGCATACCAGCCATCGTGTAAAACCCATAGGGATGCTCTTCATAACCAAACATTTCCCTTAATTCGTCCCCATAGAACTTGTAAACCAGCACACCCAAGAATGCCACAACCTGTTCACACCACAAATTCAATGGCTCTCGCTGACAGCAAAATGACTAGCATAAGTTGGTCCAATTGAAATTATAAATAGAAGAGGCAAAGAATGACCAATGTTCTTGAATAAAAGAAAAACTATCAAGTGTAGAATTCGATAATATTTCAGAACACACTTTCATGAGATTATTAGCCAACCAAATAAAATTCATCAGCTACTAAATATCCAAATATAAGTACTACTTTGACAATGTGTAACAAAAAAAGTAATTATCATACCAGCTGAACTGTTATGAAAATAAATGCATGGTCCCTAGCAACAAGGAATTGAAATTTCAGTCTCAACCACCACCGATCAGAAGGGACATTAGCGCTTAATATAAACACTGCCCTGCACTCCGTGCAGTGAGCAAAAGCAAAGCCCTCCTGGGATCAAGCAGATAAATGTCAAGTCTCCAACCCAGAGACATGAAGCTAATCGTCTTCAAATCGGTTTACAAGCGACAAAGAGACCAAGATTGAATATCAATAAATACTCACCCTAGTTGACCTCCAATTATCAAGACATGATCTATGAACATACTTCTGGGTGCCTTTGCAGTGGCAAGGCGCAATCAAGTCTTCTCCTGAAAATGAAAAATGAAAGCTAAACCCAAAAATAGAAGAAAAGCAAAAAGTCATCCAGAAATTGCTTGTGAGGAGTTCTGCCCCACAAGAGTCCATTCCATTCACGAGTACATAAAAACCACCATGCTTGATAGGAAAATTGAAGATACCAGAAAGAAAAAAAAAAGGAGTAAAAGACCTCCGGAATCAAGGCATATCCTGCATTGCGGATGGTCAGAATTAATCACGAGATGGCGAGTTTCATCAACATGAGCACTTGCTCGCAGATCATCAACGTCAACGACGGAATCTCCTCCTCCTCTCAGAGTCGTAATTTCACATGAAGAAGACGAAGTAGGTGAAGATTCCTCAGACGAACATAAGATTGGTTGGCTTTCGGAAAGATCTTCATCTTTCGGACTATCATTTGATACTAACTGCATTGCGAAGAATCCTAAGCCTGGATCATCAAACTTTCATCGTCGGATCCATGATTGTTCTTCCTGAACATATATATATATTTTAACTTATCTAATAAGGTCAAACCATGGAATCGTAGCTGTGGAGGTCGTTTTGCATCTTGTAGGTCGTATCTGCACCTCCAAATCTGAATAAAATCGTTTATTAATCCACCCGAACACTCAACTAAATGAGTACCCAATCGGGTTAATACTATTTTGTGATACATACATTGGTCATGTTTTATTTTAATGATCGAAATATTAAATATTTTAATTTTGTAAATTGATTTTTTATTTTATTCTAATAAAGCCACTCGATCAGATTTCTACAAATCTAGAGACGCAACCTCCTCATATGGCAGTTTGACCCTTACATGATTGGACCACATGAAAATATTTTTCCACCTGAAAATATATTTTAAATAAAAGTCACCTGTAAATAAATTTATAAATAAAACTAACAATAAAAAAAAATAATGAATTTAAAATATTAAAATCAAAATGAACTCTTCATCTATAAATTGATCTTGGACGAGTTGACTGGATCGTGAGCAACAAAAGACCTGACTTTCCATTTCCTTGCCCACTATCTACCTATCTCCCATCCTCAATCGCACCATCAACCCTTATGCCCAATCTCCTCCTCTCATCCCTTTGTGCCTAGCTCCTTGATCTAAGATCAGAAATTTATTGAAAGAGAGGGGACCAATTGAACACTTTGATAGGTTATCAGATTTGGTTCTCCTCCTCAGCTTCAACACCGCTAGTTAAGTATTATTTTCTTATCATGTTTCTTCTCTTGCAATCTCCGCAAGCATTTATTTTTATTTATGCTGGTTTTGCTTTTGTTTTAATCTCTAGATTTGATCCAGATTTAGGACTCAGTTCTCCTCCCCTTCTTTCAGCCATGGGCTGAGAAGCAATTGCTTGTGGAACACTTGCTACTTCACTTTCAATCCCTATGCGGACCTTCGACTTTGAAGCCTATGTTCGTCGGCGAGTTTTTGTTTTGATTTACTTGTGTATAATGGCAAAAGGGAGAGAGAGGGAAGAACAAGAGAGAGAGACTTTAATTTTTGATTTTTTTATATTTTATTAATTTGTAATTACAAAATTGTAAGACATTTTTCATGTGGACCAATCAAATGTAAGTCAAGCTGCCACATCATCCATTTGGTTGCCTCATATTGAGAAAACCTGACTGAGTGACTAGACTGAAACAAAATGAAAAATTAAGTAACCAAGTTGAAACGTTTAATCTTTCGGTGACCAAAATAAAACATGGACTATCTTTCGGTGACCAAAAGTAGTATTAATCTTCTTTGCGAAAATTAGGGCCCAACAAATCTTCGCAAAAATTATTTGAAGGAAAATTAATTAACTAATTATAGGCAATCGATATATGAAAAACTATGTCAAGTAGTTCATTTGGCGAGCTCATTCGTAAATAATCTTGAATCGTAAATAATTTGAACCTTGAGTAGGAATCTCACCCCCTCCTCTTATTAAAAAAAAAAATCAATATATGGAAATGGCTAGAATTTAATTTAACTGAAATACAATTTATCTTCGTATGAAGGTATATTTGTTGTTCATGTAATTAAAATATTTAAACTATACAGTATGTCCTTGAAGTTTATCATCTCTCTCATTTTTATGCCCTCCAAGTTTTTTTTTGTCCTCGAAGTTACAAATCGTAACTCATTTAAGTCCAAGTTTGACTTTGCCAACATTGACTCCCCTGGATTTGCCCATGTGCCAACCGTATATCTGACATAGAAAAAACGAAATTAAAAACCCAAAAATTTATTCCACTTGATTTCATTAACTACAAGCGAGAAAAAAAAATCTTGCCCTCTTAAAAAAACTCGAACCTTCACTTCATCCATATGGTTCATGTTCTTGACTCCGTGGAGAAATTGCGATTTCCAGTTGGATCTTCATCAACCTTCATTTATGACTAGGGAATTCAAAATCGACATCAAACCTCATATTCAAGGTTAGTTCCTCAATCTACTTCGTTATTGTTATAGTTAAAATGCTTTTTGAAGTGGTTGTATATCAGGGATTGCAAGATGGACAACCATGAATGCCCCAAATTTCGCATGATTGTATATTTTGGAGGCACCATGGATGTAGAGAATGGTAGGTATATTGGGGGTTTGTGGAAACATGCATGGGATGTATGCATTAATGATTGAGATAAGAGGGAGATGGAATGGTGGATGCATGGTTTGGATGTGAATTTTCTGAACGTTGATATTTTGTATTTGAAGCATGGAGAGACCAATCTGCCATGGTTTGAAGCTGCTAGTGAAGGATGATGACTACATTGAGATTAGATGAATTGAGGTAACACATGGTTCTATGCATGTGTGTGTAGACCACACAAATACATGTGCTTATGATTTACTGCACACCAAAAAAAAGGAAGAGAGATTGCCCAAATTATGGGAGTGCAGCCCAGAAACCCTCACCAACCAAAGTAACTTATTAATATCTCTAATATATATTACTATCCGTATGTAATGTTAATTAATATATATTGATGCAGGTGGACTTTGTCAAGTTATTTGATGATAGCCTAATGGTAAAAAATTGATAGGGAAAAAAACTCCAAATAAGGTGGGAATGCATTGTGCTTTATGATGATAGTATTTCTTATTTAGAAGATAGTATCTGTAACACTCAAATCCGACCTAGGATAATTACATGACACGGTAATTACACATACGTCCAATCCCCTTATGACCTGTTGTGTCTTAATTAATGTGAGCCTTAATACACAAATCTTCACTCATTTTAATTCATGATTCAAAGCAAGTACTTCTTTATTACACGTTAATACTCATTTGTAGGTACATGAAAAGAAACACAATTGAAAATTTATGACATTAATTTTCCAAGCTTGTCCATCCAAGCTTCTTCATTCATCTACATCTATAAAGAAGCTTGCAGGAGGGTAAGTCGTGCTATTTTTAAATCAACAATAAACCAATGAATGATTATATCAAAATATCATCAAGATAAATAATAGCAGCGGAAAACAATTTAATCATATTATGATAGTAGATAATTATGATAAATAAACCAAAATTTACCCCATCTGCTATTTCCAAACACATACCATGGATCTGAACAATTCTCAACACATGGTTTTCACCCGAATCTATCAATTGGATTAATCTGTCAATTCGGTTATAGTATAAGGGAACAACCACCCGTATGCTTCCTCGCCAGGAAGATCATGGTATTCAATCAAATCGTCCTTTCAATTCCTCTCAAGATATACCCACAATTGAACCAAAACTAGGGTGGCCATGTACACAAACAATATCATCAATCACAATTCTCATAAATTCTAGGTATTTCTAGAAGCTCAGCATAGGGGTTTGAAAACAATTTCATATACATATATACTCCTCAATGTGTAATGATCTTGAATTATGCTCAATTTGAAGAGTAATAATCTAAAATAATGACACATATCTAGGGTTTTGAGTTACTCACATGGTTAAATTTTTGGGATATTATAGCATTTCTAAATCTGAATATGGGGATGATAATGAAGAGTAATTGTACCTCAAAATCAAGGTACATGTCCTTTAATTAAGGTGTTTTAGAACCTTATTAGTGTACATAATTGCGTTTATATCTTATTTATGAATTACTTGTCTTTTATATTGTTTTTTTGGGAAAACAAGGGCAAAAAGGTCAATTTGAAATGTACGGAATTGTAGTTCAAGATGAGTCGTCTAGACATCCACAATAGCTGTCCGAACACTTATGGCAAAATTAGGAGGCAGTGTGCATCAAAGTGGAAAGGAAGCGTTGGTGTCTAACACTTACTTCAAACATCCAGACACCTACTTTTTAGACACCAAGAGGTGTTTTCCAAACAACTTCAGCTTATTGATGAAGCAACGCGATGAAGAGTTCAAATAGTTTGGATACCTCCTTTGGCCGTTCAGACAAGTTAAGAATAATGGAATAACAGTTCCAGTCTGGTATCTGAACACTTCCTTCAGCCATCCAAACACCTTAATCTATTGGTAGCCTAGTTCAAACGTCCGGACACCTGTGTGTTAGATTTGTCTCAATCCGCTCCTATGTTTGTACTTCATGGACTTCTATTAATAAAAACATAGTCTTTGACTAGCATAAAAACCACCAAGAATGAGTCCTTGATCTCTAATTCCATATTTCTAATATATTAATTCCTATGTATGACATGCTTGATAAATATAAGTGCGACGTGCTTGATAAATATATGTGCGTTTATGACTGTATGCAACATTCATGTAGGCTTCTATCAATTCATGTAACCTACCTCAAAACCACATCTCTACATGGTTACCACGTATCAGTGTTTATTTCATAAAATAAGGGGAAGGTACATTAATTTGGGTGGTGCCTTTTGTCTTTAGTGGATAGTGGGGTCAAACCCTAGTTCCCCCACCTCTCCACCCCAAAAAAAAGTCTCAATTGTCTCTATAAGCTACTGGTGAGAACTCTTTGTCTTTTCTCTGTGCAATTTCTTCCTCTTTGGTTGATCAATGGAGCCCAAAAAGCGCTCTATAAGGGCTTCCACTACCGCACTAACACCTTTGAAACCCAAAGTTGCAACTTCCACCAAACGTCCGCGAGTTGTAGAATCCTCTTCCTTTGCATTAGATAATGATTCTCATCAATCACCCACTCCTCTAGAGGTTTGCTTTCCTAACTTAAGCATGAAAGGAGTATGATACCTACTTCTCAGGTGAAGATTTTATCCCTCAGTGAAGGTTAATTTTGTCTGACTTTGAGGAATATGAGATTCCTACTATTTTTAGAATATGATAGTGGGACTCTTTTTACTGAAATTACTGTGGTTGTTTCTAAAGAATTAGTTAGGGAGTTTTATTGCAACATGTACCAACCTGAGATGTGTGATATGTTTACTTTTTAGACCAATGTTCGCAATACTAAGTTTACCATCACCCTTAAACTAGTTGCAAAACTCTTGAAAACTCCCTTGATTGAGAATCCAAAATTCATGTCATATAACATGAAGCATTCTAATAAAATTAAAAAACTGCGTGACATTACTCCTCTGCTTAAGAGTGATGGCTCTACTGAAATTCACTCTAGTGAACTACAAAGTACCACTTTGAAACTAGTATATCGTGCTTTGAACTTCTTTGTTTGTAGCAATGTACTAGGCATCAAGGTTGGTTGAATTCTAATAGGGTTAGGTTATTGCATGCAATTCTGGTTGGAAAATCCATTTGTCTGGCTACCACCATCATTAGAAGAATGGTTCAAGGCAAATTTGAGAAATCTACTCTATATGGCCTACCTTTTGGTGTTTTGGTCACCGACTATCTCATGTCCTCCTTAATCAAGCTCACTATAGAGCATCTTCCCACTAACCTTGCAATTTGTTCTAAAACTTTGTCAAAAAGCCTTCATCACAAGTATATCCTTAAGCAACATCCTCGTGTACATGAAAAGCCTTCTATTGAGGGAAAGCATCCTTATACATCCTCTATTGCTGGTTCGTCTATTGTACCTATTGATTCCTCTATTGGTCCCTCAGATCTTTCATCCATTTATGTTGCAATCATTGCTTTGGATGCCAAGCTGTCAAACATATTGGATTTGATAGATAACAAGGTTGATACATTGATTGATCATGTGAAGGTACTTGAAAACGATAGAAAATTCCTAGAGCAATCCTTAGGGTATATATAGAGACCTGAGTTGATGAAGGTGCAGGGTCCTAAACCCAGTATTTGAATGGAAATCTAGTGGTTGAGATATTCGATGTGTGGGGTATTGATTTTGTGGGCAATTTCCCTCCTTCTTCGGTTACCTATACATTCTTGTAGCTATTGATTATGTTTTCAGGTGCGTAGAAGCCCTAGCTACTAAAACCAATGACCATAAGGTAGTGCTTTTCTTCCTCAACTATCTAATTTTTAATAGGTTTGGAACTCCTAGGATAATTATCAATGATAGGGGTAGTCACTTTCGACATAATCATTTTGAAGCTTTGTTGGCTAAGTGTAATATCACTCATTGAGTAGCCACCCCTTACCATCCACAAACAAGTGGAGGCTAGCAATCACGAGATCAAACAAATTTTGAAAAAGGCTGTTAATGCCACTAGAAAGGATGGGTTGAATGGTGCATTGTGGGCATATAGGATAGCCTTTAAGGCACAAATAGAGATGAGTCCATATCGTCTAGTGTTTGGTAACACATGTCACCTCCCAATGGAACTCAAACATAGTGCATATTAGGCTATTAAAAACTTGAATTTTGATATGCATGCAACATGTGAGCAAAGGAAACTAGAACACCATGATTTCAAATAATTTTTCCTTGAGGCATATGAGAATGCCAAGATTTATGAGGAGCGCACCAAAGCATCGTATGATAAGTTGATCCACACAAAGGAACTCACATAAGGTATGCATGTATTGTTATACAACTTGCGACTTCGTTTGTTTCCATGGAAATTGAATTCTAGGTGGATGAGACTTTTGAGGTGATTAAAGTATTCGCGTACAGTGCGGTGGAGATTAAAAATCTAAAGAATGGAAGCTTATTCAAAGTTAATGGTCAAATATTGAAACCATTCTTAGATTATGTGCCTATAGATGTGGAATCATTTCACATCCTCTCCCTATGATTGTCACTTTACGTCGAGCCAAAGACGTTAAATAGGGCACTTGTTGGGAGGCAACCTGTCTCAAACAGGTAATTAGTTCTTTCACGTTATTTCCTTTCAAAAAAATAGTGTTGGGCGCCTAATAGGTGATTGATCGGGCGTGACCCAATTTTGGAAAAAAATCATGAATGAGTAGATTGGGGAGCCCAATAGGTGCCCAATGCTCAATTGATCGAGCCACTCAAGTATAGTTTTTAAAAAGAAACAACAAATTGCACAGCTCTCACAAACCTTATGCCTCTCTTTCTTACAAACTCGAGCCATCTCCTTTTGCACACACGTGATCAATCGTTCTTTCTCCAAGATCAATCATGCTTTCACACTCAAGGTATATTCCTCTTCTTCCCTCCCTCACTTTCTTCTCCTTAAGCTCTCTCTCTCTCTCTCTCTCTCTCTCTCTATCTATCTATCTATCTATTTAAGGTATGCTATTCTTTTATCTACAACTCTATATTTTATAAAACAATCTAGTATGCTAACTGTAACGCCCCAACCTGGGAGGCGCTACTGTTTAAACCTAGTTCAATATCTATGAGATATTAAACCTCCACATTATCATAAAAGATTAAATCTTAATTTCTCCAAACGGAATCCATAAATTTCTACCGAAATTTCGGCAGCATCTCCCCGTATATTGGAGAATGCCCACCTGAAATACGCAGCATATACTTAACAAATATATAAGGCCTTAGGCCATCACATCACAAGCACCCACAATCCTAGGCAGGGCCTCAGGCCATCTATAACATGCATCCGCAATACAAAATAAAACATAATCATCATACATGTATTAATATGCAATATAACTGACCATAAGGTTCATATTCAGGTACAGGAGTCCTATCACAAGGCACCCTCCTATCCGTACCAATCACACACCGTCAAGGTGTTCACAACATAACCAACATACACAATCGTCAACTCACATATATAATATCAAACATAATAAAGAAGCTTAACTCTTTATTCTAACCCCATCCTAGTGTCTCCAGGTGGAACCATGTCATCCCACCTCCTACAAATCCCTAGTGCCGGTATCCGTACCAGTCTCGCTTGTGTGGAAAGGAAAAAGAGTAAAGGGTGAGCAATGGCTCAGTAGGGCAAAGAGGATAACCAAATATAATAGCTGAATTAAAAAGGTAGGTCAATGCAGCAACATGTCAAAGACTATGAACCACCATAACATATACTCGTCAAACCGTGGTCTCATTTCCTAGCGTGAGTCCCAATGGGACGACGCCTCGACATCCATCCCCACACATCGATATCGGTGAACACTGCCACCATACGACTCAATAAGGAAACCATGACCAATTACAAGACACCAGTCTTGTCCATACTAACTCGGGTTCTCTGAATCGATTTCTCGGAATCTCAGTATGTTACTTCATATGGGAGTCATTCGATTGCAACCAAGCTGAGGTTCCACAACCCTCTTCCCATATGACGTTCACACAACCTACGGAAGTCACGAATCCATACTCGCACTTCCATGTGGCTCTAATGCAATAATGTCATGCCATGAATTAATATAGCAATAAACGAATCCTAGTTATATATTTATCTAGTCATGATGCATGAATAAGAACCATACATGCTTGGTATAAGACCAAGCAATCAACCGAGAATGCAGACTAACATTTTAGGAAAAATTCAAGAATAATCCTAGGTTTGTTTTCCCTTATGGAGCAAATAAGGAAAAACACAAATACAAATAACAATGAAGATTAAATAAAGCTTTTTAGATAACAAGAAATAATCGAAAGATTGGGCTAGAATCCCCTACCTCGAATCCAAGCAACAAATAGAAAGTGTTACTACTGAACCTAAAATTTTCCGGCACGAGCATAGGTGTTCGATGCGTCCACGAACCCCTTATGTTTTCAACAAGCCTGTAGCAATAGTTATTGACTAGTCATCAAATTTCAATGAATTGAATTTATAATTCTTTCTTAAATTTTGTATCCGAAATGGCTCTAGCCAACACTATTAGCCAAAATGTGAAATTTTTTTTTCCATGTAAGAACCCATTCCAAATTATGAATTTAAAATCACCTAATATACATTTTTAAACCTTAAAATAAAACCCCCAACTCGGATTTTTCACTCTAACCCTTTAAACCACAAACTTCCCTCTTAAAGTTACACTAGCACCCTATTAGTTCCTTCACGGAATTTTCTCAAATTTGGAGAGTATGTTACCCTCCCTTACATTATTAATATATCCGAAATTTAGCCCCAAATTCGAAATCAATCAATGGAATCGATGAAATTCATCCCTCAAACACCCTTTTCCCAAATCTCTCACAATCCACACTACTACTTCAAACCAACAATCAAATCTACCAATTTAATCATAAACAAGTTCTATTCAACCTATTTTATAACCAAATTTATCCAAAAAACCATATTTGTTACTTACTTTAAAAAAAATTAAAACCCACAAAACCTAACTTTTTAAAACAAGAAAAATCTTACCTTAACTCCACAAAGCTTCTTGCACATTGTTAGGCACTCTTAATCTTACCACAAAATCAAGTTTCTTCCCCTTCTCTCTTTCTTCTCCTTTTTCTCTCGCTCTCTCGGCTTCTCTCGCTCTCTCGTGGTGTTGAAGAACCACTGGTTCTTTCCAAATATTTTGTGGAATGTTGCCAGCAACATTCCAACATTTATATATATTTTTTATTTTTTTATTTTTTTAATAGATGTGGCCGAATGGCCTTGTAAAACGTGGCACTTTCGGTGGCCCAAAACATGGCCACCGAAAGTGGCATTAATATACTATATATAATATTATTTATATATATGTAATTTATTTATTTTTATTGAATTCTATTTTTCTAATGGGTAATTCATCCCTAATCAAAATTTTCCACTCATTATTTGGTATTTTCAAACTCAAACTCCGTATTTATTTATTTATTTATTATTATTATTATTTACTTTGGCATTTTTTGAGTCAGGGTATTACACTAACAAATTCCTGTTGAGATAAGTTAAT
This sequence comes from Euonymus europaeus, assembly GCA_963580455.1. Lineage (NCBI taxonomy): Eukaryota > Viridiplantae > Streptophyta > Magnoliopsida > Celastrales > Celastraceae > Euonymus > Euonymus europaeus. Next base: position 19,206,625 of record OY756968.1, on the reverse strand, counting down.
CATAGGTATAGAATGCTACCTTGATATTGCGCTCAACATACCTACGGTTTTCTTGAATTTTTCCAATTTTGGGTCAATCTTTTGCATGATTCGCTCGAACAAATTTGTCGGGCTATGTTAAATTTTGGCTTAGTGTTGCTTAGTTTTCGAATTGTGGATACTTTGTGTACTTACCCTTGCATATATATGGTTCCGGTACTTTCCATTATGCTTTGTTTGAACCACAATCTAAGTGCACATAACAAGTTTGTTGAAATGTCTCAATTAATTCCTTTTGATTGAATGTTATGATTATCCATTGCAATATCATTCCATACACTTACGTGAGTTGTGTACATCTAACTTTCACATTGGGTAGTAATTTTAGGCCTTTCATTTGATATCCTTGTTTCTTACACACACTAAAGGGTGTTCGACACTTTTGTAGGAACAATGCCTCTAAAGCGTAGAGTCGTCCGCCCAACACATGACATTTTTGACACTATTGACATTGAATTGAAAACACGAGTGGATGCCAGTGTTCTCCTCCTACCCGAGCACCATGAAGTGGTCCCCTACCTTAGAAACCACTCGTTCTCGTTTCTCATGGATCTCAATCCTACCAATGAGTGGCTTGTTTATCCAACCGTCGTGCAGGCTTTCTATCGCAAACTTAAGGAGAAGCCACATGAGGATTATGCTTTTAACTCACCGGAGAATCATAACAGACGCCAATACTATCGAGCATCAATAGGAGCATCCATTCTTTGCTTATGCACTATCGACATTTGCTCTTTCTTGGGGTACTTAGCCACATTCGAAAATAGCACGGATTTCGAAAGTCTTTTGAAGCAATCGGCAAAAAGGATGAAGTCGCCACCAATTGATTTAAAGTGCAGTTGGACACTAAAATTAAAAACCTGCAAACCAGAGAAAGAGAGTACGGAGGTCGATTGAGTATGAGGAAGATATTAGGCACCCCACAACTCCTGTTTGAAAAATAGTTACCGAATTAATTAAATGACTATCTTATAAAACTTATTATTTACAAGATATGGTTTTTTTTTTTTTTGAAAAAGACATTTGCATTACGAGGAAGACATTAAGTCATGAATTAGAGATTGCCTCACAGTTCCAGGCACCTCGTTTAACATAATAACTTGCTCAACAGAGCTTCTCCCTAACCTGGCTAAGTTATCAGCCACAGTATTGTTACTTCGTGGAGTGAAAAAAATAGAGCAATTTACTCTAGGGAGAAGATCTTGTATCAGTTCAATAACATGTCCAAAAGCAGTCAGCCTGCCATGCATTTTGTGGATTGCATTAACCACTTTCAAAGCATCACCTTCCAATATAAAATTTGAGATGTTCAATTCCATTGCTAGATGAATACCATGAAGGAAAGCTTGCGCCTCAACTACAGCAGCTCCTCCAGCAGAATAAATCCTCTTGTAAGCAGAAGCAATAACATCACCATTGTGATTACGAATAACAGCCCCCATACCACCAAAATCCTCCCCTACGGCAACACTACCATCCACGTTAACCTTAAAAAATCCAGCAGGGGGACGCTCCCAGTGGTCACTACGGATCTGAAGGGGAGGAGAAGATTGCCCAACTCGCAGCATCTCTTGGTAATCATAATGAAGTTTTTGAGCTTGGCCAATCACTGTCGTATCTACCACCATCTCACCCTCATACACAAGCTTGTTTCGAGCCAACCATACTTGGTAAAGCAAAATGAAAAGGAAGCCAAGATCTTCAAACTTCATTCGCATAAAAATTAAAGATAGCCATTCTACCAATGTGGGAACACTGTGAGTAAAGATATATGGGTCCAATGTACTACTGCTCCAGAGATTGTGAATATTGGGGCAATCTTTAAAAATATGCAAACCATTCTCTGGGTATTCTCCACACCTCCTACATTGGGTTGACACCTCCACACCACGTGAGAGAAGATTATGAAAAGTTGGAAGGCTATCATGGCATAACCTCCAAACAAAAATTTTAACCTTATTGGGGACTTGTAAAGACCATATGGTCCTCCATGGGATTGGGTTTGTCAAAGCCACCATATTAGACTCACTTGAAGAAAGGTGGGCTCGTGCAAGCCAATAGGCCGATTTCACTGTGAATGTCCCATGATTGTTTGGGTGCCAGTACATTCTGTCAAGAGAAGATAAACCATATAAAGGAATGTTGCATATATGTTCAAAATCAATGGTAGAAAACATACTCCTAATAAGATTAAAATTCCACCAGCGGGTGGAGGGATCAATGAGCTCACAAACTCTCATATTGAGATTTTGAGGACTAGCCAAGGTTGCAACTTTCCCATTACTAGATGTCGGAATCCAAGCATCATTCCAAACTGATATAGAAGTACCACCCCCAATTCTCCATCGGATACCACTAGAAAGAGTAGCTTTTGCTGAAAAGATACTAGACCACACAAATGAAGGGGAGCTGCCTCTGAGAGAATCTAGAAAGCTAGATCGAGGATAGTAGCGGGCTTTGAAAACCCGAGCACATAAAGAATTAGGATGTTGAGTCAATCGCCAACCTTGCTTAGCCAACAAAGCGACATTGAAAGCTCGAAAATCTCTAAAACCCATACCCCCATTGGATTTGTGATCACACAGTTGATTCCATTTACCCAACCAATCTTCCTTCTTTGACCCCACTGTCCCCACCAAAAATTCTTCATCATCTTATTAAGCTCACAACACAAACCTACCGGAAAGCGGAATATACTCATAGCGTAACATGGGACCGCTTGAGCAATCGCTTTTAGGAGAGTTTCTTTACCCGCTTGAGATAAAAGTTTCTCTTTCCAACCTCGAATCCGGTTCCAAAGTTTTTCTTTAATGTAGCTGAACATGGCCTTCTTTGAACGAGTTATAAGAGTAGGTAAACCCAAGTACTTGCCATTATCTTGATTCCGGGACATTGACAACTGGCCCAGTAGGGTATTTTGCAACAAAAAAGGCACATTAGAGCTGAAAGTTATTGAAGACTTTTCATAATTTATTTTCTGCCCCGATAAACCTTCATAAATCTGAAAGATTCTCAAAACTTCCGCAGCTTCAACCACATCAGCACGACAAAAAAGTAAACTGTCGTCAGCAAAAAATAAATGGGCAATGGAGGGGGCTCCCCTACATACCTGAATTCCATGTAGCCGATTACCAGCAGTAGATTGATGAATAAGTTGAGAAAAACCCTCGGCACAAATCAAGAAAAGATAAGGGGAGAGAGGATCCCCTTGTCTGAGACCCCGGGTAGGTTTAACTCTTCCCCGAATTTCCCCATTAATAATGAACGAATAAGAAACCGTCGAGATGCAAACCATAATCATATCAATCCAACGAGAATCAAACCCCAGACGAACCATCATATCAGCAAGGAACCCCCATTCAACCCTATCGTACGCCTTACTCATGTCTAGCTTTAGTGCCATGTATCCACTCCTTCTCTTCCGCAGACATTTCATGTAGTGCAAATTTTCAGCCGCCAACATGATATTATCTGATATTAAACGCCCGGGGATAAAAGCACTTTGAGTCTCAGATATTACATCTGGTAAAATTAGCTTTAAACGATTGCACAAGCATTTAGATATGATCTTATAAATCATATTGCAGAGACTAATGGGCCGCAGTTGAGACATATGTGCAGGAACCTCCACCTTTGGAATTAAAGCAATCAAAGTGTGATTTATTGGTTCATGAAAATTGCCCTGATTCAAAAAATCAAGAGCAGCCATAGTAACTTGCTCCCCAATGGTGCTCCAGTAGTGTTGATAAAAAAGAGCTGGCATGCCATCAGAGCCCGGTGCTTTTGTGGGCCCCATTTGGAATATTGCCTTTCGAACCTCTGTTGCAGTAAATTCAGCAAGGAGTTTTACATTCATTTGAGGGGTAACCCGTGGCTCAGTAAGGCTAAACACATCCTGCAGACTGGTCGGAGAGGATGAGGTAAAGATATCTTTAAAATAACTAACCACCACTTTTGATATTTGCCCTTGCTCAGTACACCAATCACCATTCGAATTGAAGATCCCAGATATTGAGTTCTTCTTTCTGTGCTGAGAAGCTTTTTGGTGAAAATATCGTGTATTACGATCTCCGGCTTTGAGCCACTCTTGTCGAGACCGTTGACGCCAACTAATCTCCTCCACTGTGAGAAGTTCATTCAGCTCACGTTCAAGAATTCTCTGTTCATCATTTCGTTGGCCAATGCCTTGATCATTGCGAAGAAGTTGTAAACGGGCCTCCTTCTCGCGAATAGATTTGGAAATATTGCCAATTGCAGATGCCTTCCAAATTGTCAAAGCATGTTTACAACTATTGATTTGAATAGAAATAGAGGCTAGATTCCCCCCATGTTGCCGAGATGTCCAGGTATTTGAAATCACTGATTTGCATGAATCAAACCTAGTCCATAATTCCTCAAAATGGAACCTGGAATACCTCTTTCGACTGCCCATAATTGTGAGAGGTCTATCACTACTAGATATTGACAGCAAGAGAGGGCAATGGTCTGAAGAAGATGACACCAAGTGACTAACTGAGTGGGCCACAAAATGATTAATCCAATCAGGAGATGCCACAAATCTGTCCAGACGCTCCTCAATGAGCCCAGAACTCCAGCGTCTATTACACCAAGTAAAAGGATGACCAGAAAAATGTAAATCTTCCAACTGACAATCACTAAGAGCCTGACGGAAATTTTGTATTAATCGCTCCGGTCTCGAGATGGACCCATTAATCTCCTGCACTGAAACCACCTCATTAAAATCACCCCCACAAATCCATGGGTCATTTGAAGAAACTGCTAATTGTCTCAGCAGGTCCCACGAATTATGGCGAAGGTTTGAGTTTGGGTTCCCATAGAAACCTGTAAACCTCCAACGAAAACCATCAGAAAGCTGTATCGAAACATCAATATGATTAGAAGAGTAAGACAATAGAGAAACAGAAATAGAGTCCTTCCATAATAAAAGAAGACCCCCACTGAGACCAACACGAGAAACTGGGAAAGCCGAGTGATAATTTAAAGACATCCGCAAGTTTAGAGCCATAGATTGAGACAGTTTAGTTTCAGACAGAAAGACAATATTGGGATCTTGTTGCCGGAGTATCCGACGAAGGGCCTGAACTGAGCGTGGGTTCCCAAGCCCACGACAGTTCCAGCATAAAATTTTCATTGGGCCCGGCGTGACTGAGCATACTCAGCCACCGCCGATATATCTTCTTTGAAGAAAGCTGCAGGAATATCCACCAAACGGGCCTTCTTTTGCTTGGAATTTATTAAGCCATCTGAACTGTCCATCATTGGGTGAAGCAGATCAGTTTCATCTCCCTGTCTCTTTTTTCCACTGAGAGGCAGATCACCTGCTAGAGATGGCAAATTGGATACACGTCGAGCTCTATCCTTCATTTTGACTTTCCGAGCAGGTGGTTTGCAAGTGCCCACATCAACATTCATATGATCCACTGGTAAGACCTCTAAACGTGGTTTCAAAATTTCCTTCCCCATCCCCAATCCCATTGGCAAATCACTCTGGCCCGACATCTCAATATGTTCAGCATTCAAATCTTTTGTGTTAATGGAATACAGCCCAGGGGCCATACTACTCTGAACTTCTATAGTCCCATCAACATGGGCCAAAGATTTCCTAGAAGATAGTGGGTCAGAAGGCTGAGATTGGGCCATGGTTTCTTTATCTTGGGCTTTTGACCCAGTCTCTGAAACCCGCCCCGAAGCAGACCCGGCACAATAGGGTTGCTGCCCTCTAGCCCCCGCCGCCAAATCAGAACTATCATTCACCACTGGCTCCTCCTCGCTGAAGTGGGAAGAAAGCCTTTTGTCCCCAGCTCGAGCCGCCTGCATCCATGCCCCATATTGATCTGCAACACTACTCATATTCTTCTGATCTTGGAACTTCTTCACACACCGACGAGCGGAATGTCCCATAAATCCACAATAAAAACAGAAATCAAACAACCGCTCATAACATAGAGATGCCCAAACACGTTTTCCATCTGGAGTCTGGATACGGCAGCCTCTCCGTAATGGCTTATCCAGAGGTAGAAGAACCCTCATCCGTAAGAAAGAGCCACTATTATGAGGCGACACACGCCTCTCTGGTTGCACAAAGACCCCGATTGTATTTCCTATTAATTCTGCAACAGCATTAGTGTGACACACTAGTGGTAAACCCCGGATCTGCACCCATAGCGGAACAAAGTCGAATCTAACATTGGTAGCCGTCATGCCAATCTCCCACTTCTTCAGCGCGAACAAATGGCCATCGAAATACCAAGGGCCCTCCTCTAGTATTCTCACCATTGTAAACTCATCAGGAAAAATACAATGAAAAAGATTATCTCCCACATCTATCATACGAACTGCATCTGAGACCCCCCACACCCGTTTCATAGTTGCTTTAAAAGCATTCTTATTCACCGATCTATGTGAAAAGAGCTTCCCCATGAAACTATTAGGAAAGCTTTCTAGATTTTCCTCAATCTGTGCCGCTCCCACCACAAGAACTTCATTCTCCTCGTTCGTAAGTGCTATGTTCTCCAGAGAGTGGATCATGGAATCCATAGGCTGGAGGTAAGAACTCCCTTAGTAGAAACTAGGAAGGTGAAAACCTACTTTTGGTAGGGAGAGAACTCACCGAGCGTGAGATAATGATTTGATATTTACAAGATATGGTTATTTTGCAAGAAACCAATTATTTTAAAAATACTAACTTTATGGTATAAATAAATTCATTCCTAAAAATATCAATTTATGATATTCCTTGAATTTAAAAAGTACCAACTTTTGGTATTTGAATATATTTAATCCTAAGAATACCAACTTATGATATTCTTTGAATTTGGTTCTTCTTTTTTTAAAATTGTTATCTTATGGTGATGAATAAGTTGAGTTTTAGAAATATCTACTTATGACATTTGAGTATAATTTGGGAATGTCAGCTATTGACTTTTCAAAAACTAACTAGAATCAATATAGCTCATGATTCAAATAAGAAAGCTTATGCATGATAATTGAAACAAATGTACATGCAAATTAACTCTTCACATACACCTTTATAAAATTTGAATAACAAATGTCCAAATTATACATGCCATATGAATGAATCAATTATTGTATTTGAAGGGTCGAATATATATATAAGAATAATATTAAAAGATATACTAATAATATCATCACGGCTAAATCCCACATTATTCGATTCAGAAGAAATTTTCACTAGATCGAAACTATATAATGACCAATACAAGAAACATGTAAATAAAAACTATAATTTATTTTATTAAGATAATATGGTAATTTCCAAAAATTTACCACAATATTACTACTAACTAAATCAAAGACAATAATTAAATCAATTAGTCCAACATGTTATGTGTATTTATTCTAGACAAACTTTTGATATCTCTCGATTTAATTCTAAAAACACTTACTTATGGTTTTAAAAATTAACCCTAAAAATACAAACTTATGATATTTGTTTGGATTAAGTTTGCTAAGAATCAATTGTAAAGCCTAATACACAATTACACAAATTATGTACAAAACACCAATGATGTTAGTACAATATCAAACCAACTACTTCGAGCCCAATCCTCTTATTTAGAACAAGTGCAATGAGATACTTGATAATGACACTGTAAATTTTAGAGTGTGTAGAGAGAGTGATAAGAAAAAATTGTATTAGAAGATGTGTAGAATGATATGAAAACGTAAAAAATGATAAAAAAAGTATGAGAGAGATGACGTTGATGCTTGATATTTAAAGTGTTTGTAAATGAAAAGTGAAAAAAAATTATATTGAAATATGTGTTTTATTGATACGATTGTATTAGGAGTCGTGTTTTGCTGTAATAGAGGTGGGACCGCACTGAAAAATTTGGGGAGGCTTGCATTGGAGATGCTCTTAGAGCATTATCAGCAGTATCCCTATATGACTCTCCATCCCTAGATTTAGATATTATCTAAAAAAATATTGACCCAGCAGCATCCCTATCTCTATGTGACTCTTTATACAAATCCTTATTTCTAGTTTTACTCCCCAAGTTGAGGGAATTGGAAAGCCCGATCCCTATCTGTTTTCTTTGCCTAATTTACTAACACGTAGCTCCCTCTCGATCTCCTTTTCCCAGCCTTGTATTTAATCTGGATTTTTGTTGTTGTCGATCATATCTGTATCATATATCGTTGTGAGTTACTTGTTGTTTGATTTGCCAAGGATGGGGTTGACTATAATGGTATTATTACAATGAAAATTCTTACTTCTTGAAAAAATTGGTGTCTGGAATTAGGATTTCTTAGGAAAGTAGAGCAATAACATTTTATGCAGGAAAACAAGGAAGGATAAGCACAAGTAGAAAGAATCAGAAGAGGGTTCAAGTTACAATAAATGTCTCTCTGCAACTGGACTAAAGGACACCCACACTCTCTCTTTGGCCATTTACACGGCCTGATTGTAATGGACAAAGGTAGAGTTTGTTTGGGATTTAGATCTGTATAAGAGTAGTAGTTTGTCTTTTAGTATAGACATTTTTCTGAGAGATGTGGATTGGCATTTGTTAAGTGGGTGTGGCTTAACTTTTGTAATCTCCAACAAGCTCCAAATGTTAATGTAATTATTAAACATTACGTTCCTATGAATATTGTGTTTGGCTTTGGGTCTTAATATTTACGACATGAGATCCCTTTCTATTTGGTTATTGAAGATTCAGTGTTGTTGCTGGAGATTATCTATTGTATGCAATTTTTCTATTTTCGCATTTTCTCATAGTTCTGCAGTTTCTAGTGTTGTTGTTCATGTTGTCATGGTTATTGCTGCTAGATTTAAAGATGTTGGTTTGCTAGCCTAGAAGATAATAGGGCCATTAATTCAGACGTGTGTCTATATATGGCTATTTTGTGATCATTTCAGAGTTTATAGAGCAAAACATAGAGGCACATAAAGACAATATAGAGACTAGTCTCGGATTAACTGTTGGATTCAGTTATGCTTGAGTTTGCTCTTGCTAGCAATAAAAGTGGACTTTCTGATTGGTTATGAGGGAGGAATGTATTCTGTTTGGGTGGGGAGTTTAATGGTTTATGCATTTATGAGTTTAATTGTTTATGATTATCTCTTAGTTTAATGGTTTATGCATTTATGAGTTTGAATTGAATTTGATCTGAAATGGTCATATTGGTGGCATAAACTTGCTTGTAGAACATAGTTGTAATGTTGTTGTAAAATTTAGGGAACCAATCTAGGGACACTGCTGAATGCGTATAGCTGAAATTGACTCCCTATCCTAAAAAGTGGTAATGTAAACTGTTAGCATAGGGATAGAGATGGAGAAGCTACTGCGAGTGCTCTTAGTCCATCAAGTAATTTAGTGCCCAGTCTAATAAAAATTTAAACTAAATAGCCCATATCAATTTAAACATATTTGGCCCATCACCAACACTAATCTAGCCCATGGAAACTAGGCCCAATATGTTGTAACCTATTACCCATGTTTAACCAAGCCCATCCCAACATTTTTTTTCCTTTTCTTCTTACTGAATTACTTTTACACCAAACTAAATTGCTCCAAACCTCAACGAAACTTCAATATCTCCAACATGCAAAACCAACAAACACATATACAAAACATACATAGATTTATCTATAAAACTAACAACTCATGCATTATATACAAGCCTATGCATGTACTCAACAAAAATCAGTTTAGATTCAAGAAAATAAATCCAGTTTATCATAACATAAACTCACCTTAATTGAAACAATCGACCCGAAATCAGGGGGAAATTATAGTGATGGGAAGATTGGGTAGATGAGAATATATTGGTGGAGAAAGAAATTGCAGGAGATTATGGCTTTGATGGTTTGGTGATTCCAGGTATAGGAGCTGCTGGTGATGCCAGACAGAGGAAGATTTTTTGATGATAGTGAATAAGGTGACGAGAATTAGGTGATGGTGAATCGAGAGGTGCAGCTACTAAAGGGAAAAAAATGGTGAGAATAGGGAAGTGCGGCCACCAAGAAGAGAGAGAAGGCAAAAAATGAGTAGACTAGGTAGAAGTGTTATGATGAGAGCGAAGTGGCTAAACGATGGAATGTCAGTAATGACGGCTTCTTCCATGTTTTCTCCACCCCAGATCAATTCCTTCCATTCCCTTTATAGAAAAACCCAAGAATCATATAGGAAGTTGCAGAGTCACGGGCAGAGATGTAGAGTCACGAGTGAATGATTACAGTCACAGAAATGGTGTAGAGTCACGGGTGGTGTTACTGATTAACTAAATAATTCATTCACACAGTAAAGCTTGGCTAATAAAACCATTAACTTCCCGATAAGCCAATACAAGGAATACTAATTTCCTCTTTAACTTCAACCATCATTTTCTCTTTGTCCCCACATGTAGACTTCTTGGCAACAACTCCCATGTACACACACACACAATACATATATAGATATACATATACATATATATATATATATATACTTATACATATACATATACATATATATATATAGATATGTACATATACATATACCTATATATATACAAATGTTGCTGCTAGTAGGCGGGATCTCGAATTTAAGTTTATATGTGGGATCCCTTTCATGCAGGCTTACATTGAGCAGCGCTACTCATTATTCCAAAAGAAAGGTGGCCCTAGTGTTTGGGATCATAAAGACACAATTTTACGGTTTGTAGATGGGTCAAGAAATAACAAGCCTTGGAATATGTTTGATTATGTCTACTTGCCTACAAACATTGGTGGTGATCATTGGGTCCTCATTCAGTTGGATATAAAAGGCATGAAAATTCGAGTTTTTGACTCTTTATTGTCGCACACCTAGAAAAGAAGAATTTGCAAAAAGAATGAAACCTTTAGAAATTATGCTGCCGAAGATCCTAGGTCATGTTGATGAAAATTATGACAAGACCTGGACATTTGAAAGAGTTTATAGTTATCCGCAACAATATAATGGGTGGGTATGCTTTCTAACAAATTGTGAAAATTTTAGCAACTTACCACTTAGTATGTAAATTTCTTACTATTGTCTTCTATATATATACAAGTCAGATTGTGTGATGTTTTGTATAAAGTTCATCGAAATGCTTGTTTCAGATGTCTCACTTTCAGAGTTGAAGATACACGACATGCCCTTCTATAGCAAAAAAATTGCAATTGAGTGTTTTAAACAGAAATTTAGATTTTGATAGCTGGTATACTATTGTTCATTTTGTTTTTAACTATGAAAACATGTTATATGTATGAAACTTTTATGGTATTATTGCATGCTGATAGATGGCCCTAGGAGTTCTGGTTTCGATGTTGTTTTATGGTCTGAGGCCTTCATATGATTGTTGTGTATTTGTTCAGTAATTGTTCTCAACCTATTTTTTTTGTTATTCTTTGAATCATTCCCGGATGAAAATCGATTACTACACCTTTTAAACCAGGTACAACCACCATGGCCTGAGGCTTGCATGCAAAGATTTTCAAAGGGTTTAGTTTTGTAAACCGTGCACACTTGCACCGTTATATACGACTCCTTGCTAAGGTTCTCAATAAGAACTTGATTCCTCTAGGGCATAATCAAGAGTTACACAATGTGTACATGGATACCTCATATAAAATGTATTAATCCATGTGGATTGATATTGGTGTTGTATTCCTTAGCTCGATCTTTACGGCTAACGGGATTGTGGAGGATTAGTTTGGTGAGACTAGTTCTAGTAAGAAACCTAAGAGAGTAGACGAGGATAAAAGACAACTATATTCCCCACAATTAATTATCAATCATCTTTTTTTTAAGGGAATTTATATTTCAGATATTGTCATTTTATACCATTTGAGGGTTTTTTTCTTAGTCATACAATGGAATCTCAATTGTGGGCATATGAATACAGCAACTACTGTTGACTCGAGCCATGATCATTTTACAAGGATTGGAGGTCCATCAGTCTTTGCTTCTACAACTGTCCAGACTTTCAAGCTTTAAGACATTCGGGATGATATTACATCCTTTCATGAAGAGATGCTGAGCGAATTCAATAATATGTAGCCTGTTTTGGCGACCACCCTGTCATTCTTACCTCTACATCCTGCTGATGATTGACGGTACTCTCAGGTTGTATCTTCGTTACTTAAATTTTCTTGCTCGTATTGGATTGAGAACATAGTAACTTCGATCGTCTCCGTCAAGTCTCAGCCCTCTACGATATTACTGGTTCATAACTGAGAATCAAAAGGAACGTTCATCAATGATTCTACAATCTACCTAAAAAGTAGAGAGAGAATTGATATGAAAAGCCTGACCTATGGTCACCATCGGCAACCAAGAACAACCGATTTTATCTTCGACAATCTTGAAGTTGTTCCTAATTCTAAGAATTTAGTTTGCAAGCCTTTAGCAAAATGGTTAGGTATTCCCAAGGAAGAGAATAGTTATCAATACCGATTTTTAGGATAATTAAGTTTTGCTTAATTTATCCCATTTTTAATTAAATTTTGATTTAATTTTTGTCTATATTTGAAGCTTAAATTTTTCCAATTGTGGGGTTTTACATTTATGCAAGGTTTGAAAATCAAACCAATCATCGAATTGAAAAATTCTTTGGTTCACTATTCAATGTTTCAACCAAGGTCAAATCAGGTTCAATATAATAAATTAATAGATATATATATACACACGCGCGCACACACACACACAAACACTAACACATTTTAGTATATATCTAAATGTTTATCTACCATATATATATTTTAAATTTTAAGTTAACTCTTAAAAATACCATATATACAATTAAAGTACTGTTAATTTAAATAAGAAAATTCTAGTAACTTAGTTGGTTAGAGTATTTAACTTATGAGAGGTCCTGAGTTCAATCCCTACCAAAAGCAAACTTCAAGTTCTAACAACCTTGTATTTATGTCGCTCGAATCAACTTATGTCAAAACATCTTCTTTGAATAACCACTCATGCGATGTTGATGTAGGCAGAGTTGGCTTTACTCAATTTGATTCCGAAAGAGACATGATAAAATGACGCCTTATTGGTAAATTTTTTTGTAATGTGAGACAATGCTCAGACACTTTTTATATCAAAATTGATGAATAAATATACAAAAAATTTAAATTACAAAACATGGTTATAAAAAATGTATATACTATTTTTTAGATACAATGAGTGTTCTCAAACTCGTAGTAAAGCGATTGCTACGAGGGCGATCGCTACTGGTCAAAGGGGCGTTCACTTGATATTTCGTGGAAAATGAGGGGAGTTTGATAGTCATAGTTCATATTTGATAGTGGTTCTAGGGTATCCTTGGTGTAATTCTATATAACTCTATAGAGTCGTCCAGCATTGTAACGAGAGAGAACGACTTACACACTTGAAGTATTCTCTGCCAATTTTTCACTCCTCTTTGCATAGAGCAAGGTTTCTAACGTCCTTATTGCCAAAGGAACCCCTCTCCATTTTCGCACAATATCATTCCCAATTTGTACTAGGCTTTGATGATGATCCTCTTCTCCTTCTCTAAATGTCAATTTCTTAAACATGGATAGACAATATTCATCGGGAAGAGGTTGTAAGTTGTATGGTGGAGTTGTAAAAACAGTTTCAGCTACTTTATTACTACGTGTTGTTACAATAACTTTGCTTCCACTTCTGCCTTCCCTTAACAATTCTACTACGCCAACCCACTCCCTATGATTTTGACTCCAAACACCATCCAAGACAAGTAAAAATCTTTTACCATTTAATTTATCTCGAATGAAAGTTCGCATTCGTTCTGACTCATAATCACTGAGGTTTTGTCGAGTGAAGAAGTTCATCATCTTCACCATGATTTTTTTCCTGTCAAATCCATCTTCAGAAACACAACCAAATTTTTAACTTAAAATGTTTATGAATTGTTTCATCATTATACAACATCCTAGCAAACGTAGTCTTCCCCATCCCTCATATACCAACTATAGGAATCACACCCAAAATCCCATCTCGTAATATAAGCTCGGTGATTTTTTTACTTATCATCGTCCCTTCCGACAACTTCAGACACATGCACAAATGAGTTAGCCATCTCTCTCACCTTGTGCTCCATTACTGGTCTAACTAGCTCGGCGAGATGAAACTTAGACTTTTGATCTACTATATCATCAAGACTCTCTCGGAGCTCCTTAATCTTATGACCAATCATAAATCGAATAACAAGTGGAGTTAAGGATGAAAATAATTGACATACCTTCATTTTGGTGCTTCCATATAGTTTCACCACTTGCTTCCAGAAACCCTCGTACTCCAACTCATCAAACACATCCTCTGCTTCATAACAAAATTTCTCAAGTCTCTCGAGTCAGACCTTCATCTCATTTGCTTGTGCTTGTTTTTCCTCCGCATCCCGGAGCACTGCCTTGATGGCGGACAAGTCTTCCTTAAGCCTTTTAAGGTCCCAAGAGGGACAAAACTTCTTCGAGGACAAGAGCACCCACCTTTTTCAAAACATTTTCTAAAATAGCGGAGAGTAATGATTCAACAACAATCGACGTGATGGAAATAAAACACAGATTGATTGGAAAAATTGGCAAGGGGTGAGAGAAAATAATGGATTTGAGTGGTAATGAAGCTTTGTTACAGATGGGCAATGAAAAATTGATTTCACTAGATGATTATTATATAGAACCTTTAGGAATCAACTTTGCTCAATCTGCAAGCCATTAATATTTGATTCCTTTGCCCCAAACTCCAAGCCTATTTGATTCAAAACAGTATGCCTTACTCTCACGTATGTCATTCCTTTCCCAACTACCCTAATTGTATTTTCATCATTATTACGACTCTGTTTCAGTGCATGGAGATTCTTGTGAAGAAGCCGTTAGGAATAAACTTTAGCTCAATTTGCAAGCCATGAATATTTGTTTCCTTTGCCCCAATCTCTAAGTCCATTTGATTCAAAAAAATGTTCATGTTACGACTCTACTACACTGCGTGAATTCTTATGCAGATATAAGTTTGGTTCACAATTTTCTGGGTGGTGTTATCACCAAAAATTAATTTAATTATGTCTCATGATTAATACAGGCAAATATATGACCCATTAGTATAGTTACATGGGTGCAACTTAGAGATCACAGTTTCAATTTTGAGAATAAGGTATGCGTATATCTTGCAGGTCCTCTAGATCCTTGTACACATAAGATTATAATTGATCTTGAATAGAGAATATATGTATAACTTAAACCAAGTTGGCCGAAGGTCATGCACTTTCTTTTCATTCCAAGGCACAACAAAAACCAAATAATGCAAAATAATTGGAGGATAAATTTACAAATTCTCTCTCACCGTGTCATGTTAAGTTAAACCTATATATAGTGTAATGCCTCGACCCGCGAAACCCTGATTCACGAGCATGTAGACCAGAACGCTACTCTTACTATCCCACTTGTCTACACTTTGAGCCTAGTTATTACACATAAAGATAACTTCTAACAATTCATACCTAAACGTAAATTATAATAAACGAACAACAGTAATAACAACATAAACAATCTCAATTAATAGTCTATTATTAATTATACCGAATAACATATAGCCTTACCACTAACACAACCTAGCAATCAAACATTCGAAATAAAACCTACAATAATTATCCCTTGATCTAATTATGTAGATAACTGCTTATCTAAAGAACTCTAAAGCTTCTACCTACCACGCATAACATAAATTTCACAATCATTTATCCAAGTCTCCAATTCACTGCTTCTGTTACATGAGCATCCTCACTGTGGATCCACGGCACTACCATCAACAGCCTAATCAGTATATTCAGTAGAAACATCATTTCCTACATTACGGAACATAGTGAGCCAAGGCCCAGCAAATAATACTTATGCATGAATACACGTGAACATCATCATTAGAAAACAGTCAACCGTTTAAATCCTTTATTCAGTACATGGGCCCTTAACCTAGATAAAACTGCTACAGAGCAACCAGTCGAAATTTTCTTCTAATGCTCTACCATATAGCACATTTCAGTCAACATTCGTATCCTTTGTTCCTTTTCCTTTTATTTTCCTTTTCAATTAACATTACTCATAAACTTTTATCTTTTCAGTACACCCTCCCTGTAGCAGTAATACCTGGTTTGTAAAAAAATTTGCATTAATGTGCATGTCATGTATGTCATCAAATGTCATGCCTCATGCGTAGTAACCATAAACAATACATTCATAATTCATCACATGTCAGTTCACAATTCTCATATATCCAAATCATCGCAAATTCGGTCTCATGAAAACATCACAATCAGTACAACCATTATCATATACAATTAAATAGACATTACAATTGATACAGATATTATCACATAAAATTCACATATCACAAGGTTCCGTAAAGCAGTTGAATATTACTTACTTGTACGCTTTTGTAAATCTGATCATTTCAACTGTAAAATATTGTTCCTGAAATTAATAATAACACTCATATCTATTAATATTATTTAAAATATTTATCTTAATTTTATTTCAAAAATTCATTTTAATTAAATCTTTGGATCAGGTCAACATAGTCAATCGGGTTGACTCAACCAGGTTGACCCTTCCCTCACACAACACGGGTTACACAGACCCGTTTGGAAATCAATGTCGGGTCACCACCGTTAGCCCAGTCGTGGAACCCACGACCGGTGTAATTGAGTCGAAGACATTTCCATGCGTGTAAAGGTGGCAGCGACTACCTGTGAGGTGACTGGAAGAAGGGGAATCGCCGCATCAAAGTTCTTGTCACCGCGACTACACCCTCTCCGTTGGAGGTCATCCAAGCCTCCGTTCGATCCGAAAATAGTGCAGTTGAGTTGCTGCTGCCGTGCTCGTCCTTCCAGTGGTGTCAGATTCACGATTCCTCACCGTTGCCAAAAAAATCATGTTCCGTCGCCGCCTCCACTTGTTTTGGTATCCTGGTTTTTTTTGGGAAAGCCTTGGGTTCCATGCAATTCCAATAATATTTAGATTTTTAATTCTTTAATTAATCTGTTACTATTATGCCCTTGATCTTTCACTTTAATTACACTAAATATCTATTGCCATTATCCTATTTATTACTATATTTTCTTATTTAACTTCTAAAATTGATAACAACCTCATTTCAACCCCTATTTGAACTATCTTTGCGCTTATAGATTTATTATCCCTAGTATGATTTATTAAAAATGCTTTGACACTATTTCGGTTTCCTCTAAATCCGTTCTAATTTTGTAATAATTTCCTGATGAAATATGTAAATCTAATTCCTTGGAATTTCCATTGTAATTTTGGGTCGGGGTGTTACATATAGCTACCTAGCTACATCTAGATTCCCTAGAACTATTTGGCCAATTACAACTCTTCCATTGTTTAACAAGTTTAATATATCCCTCAGCAAAGCTAATAGAAAATTCAGTCAGTGAGCCCACGAAACAGACATTGCGGCACAAAATACTCTTATGGCAACTGCAGGCATTTTCTCTGCAATCATAACCTCTTCTACTTGGCCAAGCTCAACCATTTTCATATCATGACCCGATTCCTCGGATAACGGCATTCCAAATCTCTTTGAATTGATGGAGGTATGACGAGAATCATCTCTCAACTGCTGTGCATTGAGGGAACCCTTACCAACTATAAAAAATTCTAGTCCATCGAGTATTGACATTTCTCACATGGCATCTAATAGCTGTGAAGGAACAAATGGATTGACAAGGAGAGAGTGTTAACTTTGATATGTCTGGATCAGGTCTTACACATCTAAGTGTGCACATAGGATCGCTGAGCAGTACATCCATGACTCAAAACAGCCTCTCCAATTCCTGAGTTCTGTGTCGAGGTTTATAGCTGAGGTGCCTTGTGGCATCAAGCTTCAAAAGTGTTCCAGCGAGTAAAAGTTTAGCTTCATTCGAGGTTTGCTTTTCTGACTGATGGCATTTTTTCATCACTTTCCACATCCTTGTTAAACTATAAGGTACAAACATAATAAATGGCTTCAGATGGTTCAATCATCAACTTCCAGCTTCATCATCGATCATCAGAAGTTGCTTAAACGAAGATGCGGATACATAGATAATTGATTCAAAGTGGTACCAACAGCCCAAAAGTAAAGAAACATCAAGATCATGATTTGATGCCAACTTAGGTGAACTAGTACACTTGGCAAGCCACATTATATGCATACATACGTATATGTGTAACAAGAAGAAGTTATAACCAGAATTTAATTTCTGCAGAAAAGAGTATAGTCATTTGTCCATAGTATTGAGCCTCGGAGAATTTTTCATATCTATAATGATAGCGGGGTGACATATGAGGTATAGGTTTGACTCAAATTTCGCCTTTTGCTTAGTTGAGAAATATGTGATTGCTTGGTTGAGAACTGAATATTTGTAGTTGGTTAAGGATTGAATATTTTTGCTTAGTTTTGAAATGTGTCATTGGTTGGTTGAGAACTGAATATTTGTAGTTGGTTAAGAATTGAATGTTTTTGCTTAGTTGAGAAATGTTTGATTGTTTGGTTGAGAACTGAATATCTATAGTTGGCTGAGAATTTAATATTTTTTCTTAGTTGAGAAATGTATGATTGCTTGGTTAAGAACTAAATATCTGTAGTTGGTTGAGAATTGAATATTTTTACTTAGTTGAGAAATGAGTGATTGGTTGGTTGAGAACTGAATATTTGTAGTTGGTTGAGAACTGAATATTTGTAGTTGGTTGAGAATTGAATATATTTCATGCAGGCTTACATTGAGCAGCGCTACTCATTATTCCAAAAGAAAGGTGGCCCTAGTGTTTGGGATCATAAAGACACAATTTTACGGTTTGTAGATGGGTCAAGAAATAACAAGCCTTGGAATATGTTTGATTATGTCTACTTGCCTACAAACATTGGTGGTGATCATTGGGTCCTCATTCAGTTGGATATAAAAGGCATGAAAATTCGAGTTTTTGACTCTTTATTGTCGCACACCTAGAAAAGAAGAATTTGCAAAAAGAATGAAACCTTTAGAAATTATGCTGCCGAAGATCCTAGGTCATGTTGATGAAAATTATGACAAGACCTGGACATTTGAAAGAGTTTATAGTTATCCGCAACAATATAATGGGTGGGTATGCTTTCTAACAAATTGTGAAAATTTTAGCAACTTACCACTTAGTATGTAAATTTCTTACTATTGTCTTCTATATATATACAAGTCAGATTGTGTGATGTTTTGTATAAAGTTCATCGAAATGCTTGTTTCAGATGTCTCACTTTCAGAGTTGAAGATACACGACATGCCCTTCTATAGCAAAAAAATTGCAATTGAGTGTTTTAAACAGGAATTTAGATTTTGATAGCTGGTATACTATTGTTCATTTTGTTTTTAACTATGAAAACATGTTATATGTATGAAACTTTTATGGTATTATTGCATGCTGATAGATGGCCCTAGGAGTTCTGGTTTCGATGTTGTTTTATGGTCTGAGGCCTTCATATGATTGTTGTGTATTTGTTCAGTAATTGTTCTCAACCTATTTTCAACTATTCTCAACCTGTTAGTTATATTCTCAATTTGTAGGTTATATTCTCAACTTGTTGGTTATATTCCCAACCAATTTAAAACCATAACTATTGTTAACTTGTTTGTTATATTCTTAACCTGCTCAATAGCTGTTCTCAACCTGTTCAACACTGTTCTCAATCTTTTCAATAATTATTCTAAACCTGTTGGTTATATTCCCAACCAAGTTAAAACATAACTATTGTTAACTTGTTTGTTATATTCTTAACCTGCTCAATAGCTGTTCTCAACCTGTTCAGCACTGTTCTCAATCTTTTTAATAATTATTCTCAACCTGTTGGTTATATTCCCAACCAAGTTAAAACCATAACTATTGTTAACTTGTTTGTTATATTCTTAACCTGCTCAATAGCTGTTCTCAACTTGTTCAACACTGTTCTCAATCTTTTCAATAATTATTCTTAACCTGTTGGTTATATTATCAACCAACTTAAAACCATAACTATTGTTAACATGTTTATTATATTCTCAACCTGCTTAATAGTTGTTCTCAACTTGTTCAACGCTGTTCTCAACCTTTTCAATAATTGTTCTCAACATGTTGGTTATATTATCAACCAAGTTAAACCCATAACTATTGTTAACCTGTTTGTTATATTCTCAACCTGCTCAATAGTTGTTCTCAACCTGTTCAACACTATTATCAACATGTTCGATAATTGTTCTCAACCTGTTGATTATATTATCAACCAAGTTAAAACCATAACTATTGTTAACCTGTTTGCTATATCCTCAACCTGCTCAATAATTTTTCTTAACCTGTTCAATAAATCATCTCAACTTGTTGGTTATATTCTCAACCTGTTTCCAATAGTTCTTAACATGTTTCACAATAGTTCTCAACCTCTCAAATGAACTTAAAGAAATAGTTCTCACACAGTTCTCAACCTGTCAAATGAACTTAAAGAAATAGTTCTCACATATCCATAACAGTTGAATGTATAACAGCAAATTGAAAACATTGCATCAAAAGAACTTGAAAAAAAAACTCTCAAATATCTCTCATAAAGATAAAACAAAAATAAATCATATGCACTTGAATGCCCATTCGCACTTTCCCTATTGCACTTCCATAACATATTTTTTGCATCAGCATCAATACTCCCCTGCACAATAAATTCAAAATAATAACAATTGTGATTATAAGTATAGAAATATGAAATGAAATTGCATAAACCAATATAGTACATTAATGTACAAATAATACCTTAGATCATTATGGTGTGGATACACTAGGTCCCAATGATATAGGCTCTGTGCAAGTTTGACGATTGTGTCCACGCTTCTTGCAACGGCTGCATATTCTAAGTGGTTGTGTCTGTCCCGCAAATGAAATTCTTTGCCTCTTTGGCCTCCCAGGAGGATGTCAAGTTGCTGGAGGTAAGACAACTACATGCCCTTCTCCCACATCATAATCATCGGTAGACAATATTGGAAAAATTGGTTGAGCATATGCTAGCACCAATATCTCCATAGTGTAGTAATGAGATGTATAAGTTGTTGTCGATAAATTTTTGAATCTACACGCGGCAGATGCATGGACACAAGGCATCTGGTCAATATCAAAAACCTTACATGAACAACATTTGTTTACCAAATCCACCTGTCCACCATTATCACCATCCCTCACATAAAACTCATTGATAGCAATCGGTTCGACGGTGCAATATCTTGCCTTCTCACGGCGAGCATCTGCAATCTTCTGGTAATAACTTGTTAGCTTAGTACTCATTGCCACAACAACCACACGGCGATCATGGAACCAATGTTGCAGTAACTACACAAGATGCTCCATGACTTTTGTTATGGGAAGAGATCAAGCATCGTGTAGGATGCCATTTAAACACTCAGTAATATTTGTAGTCATTACATTATATCGATTAAGAAAAAGAGAAATCACAACTTCTGGAAACTCTTCACCTTCAAGTTTTGACTAATGTGATACATACAAGAACCATGCAATGCTTCAGGAAAAATATTACGCACATCTTTCTCAATGCTTTGATTCCTATCGATATAATAACAAGAGGCTCTACATCTCCAATAGCCCCACACAATTTGTCGAAAAACCAATTCCATGAAGCATCATTTTCTGAGTCACCGACTCCAAAAGCTAATGGATACACTTGATTGTTACCATCCAAACATGTTGCAACAAATAAAGTCCTGAGATATTTGTCTTTCAAGTGAGTGCCATCAACACAAATAACAGGGCGTAAAGAAGAATGAAAACCTGCTAAGCATGGATCAAGAGCCATAAATAGATATTTAAACTTGTTATGAGAGTCATACTCAATATGTGTCACTGAACCTAGATTCTTGGACCTCAGCTGTGCAAAAAAAGATAGACAAATCAGCATAAGATGCTTCCGGCGAACCACATACAAAATCCATGGCACTCTCTCTCGCTCTCCAAACTTTGTCATAATTTATTGACACTCCATACAATCTCTGCAAATCTTGGACGATGTCCTTTGGCCTATAAATGCATCCAACCCCTTTGTATTTTGATTTGATGCATTGACCAACGACCCAACTTGATGCTTGCCGATGACTATCATGTGTAAAGCAAGAAGAGGAGATATGTATATGAAACACCTTGATAGCGAAGAAATCAGTATCTTTCACCCTAGTTGCTCGAAGCCACCACTTGCACTCACTCACCAAGCAACTAACCACAAATAAACACTTCGTCGACCTAGAATTTTAAATTGAAAGTGTAAGTCCAACGAATACATTGACACCCTTTTCGGCAAAGACTTCTTGTTCACAAACAGCTCTCCAACAACCAATATCCCAAGTGAGTCATCAGATGCATTGCCAAAGTTTCTATTGGAAAGAATTTGTGAGTTTCCAATTGAACTTAAGCTGGCATTACCGTGAACATTAAACCATGAATTAAGAGTTGCATTTGCTTCCAGATGTACAGGTGGATTACCATCAGCATTAGCTTCAACATGTACGGGTGGATCACCATCAGCATTAGCTTCAACATGTATTGGTGGATCACAATTAGCATCATCAATATGTGTGTGTTCAAAATGAGGATTGGGATGTCCATAGTCAATGGTGCTATTTGGGAGTGTTGTGAGGTGTCAAACTGTGGTGTTGTGCGGTGCATTTAAACGCAGTTTAGCGTTTGGCGCATCGATGTCAGAACTGTGGTGCTGTGTGTTAGAACGCAGATTAGCGTTTGGCGTTCAGAACGTGGTTTTACATTCAGCGTATTAAAGTGTTATTTTGTTCAAAGTACTACTAAATTAACTTACAAATGCTATCAAATACATTATCCATATACAATAATACAAATAAAATACATACATAATCCTACACTAATCAAAGTACCCCACTTCGATAAACACAAATATTTAACTACTGATCATACACCTCCGCTGCAATCATGTCGCGAACTAAAGACATGTCCATATCCTCACCATAAACCCATGGGTCTCCTAATGTGCTCGCTCCTCCGCCACTCGTACTGCCAATCGTGTCGGGGTTCATCTGAATATTCTCATCACCGTAGGCAAGGAAATCTGGATCCTGTATTTCATGCAACCGTACAAAATTGTGTAGCGCCATACACGCGACAACTAGCTTCACTTGGATATCAAATGGATATGAGGGCATTTTTGTCAGTATGTGCCACTTTGCCTTAAGCACACCGAATGAACGCTTAATAATCGAACGGAGAGACGAGTGATAATAATTGAATGCCTCCCGTGGACTACTAACATCTGGACCATTACGGAACAACTCCAAGTGGTATCTATGCCCTCGATATGGTGCCAACTATCCCGTTTGATTTGGATATCCTGAGTCAACCAAATAATATTTACCTACACAGATAGCTAACATTCACTTAAAAATTCATGACAACAAATTATAATCATTTTATAGATAATGAGCACAAATAACAAACTAACCAGGAGCTGGGTGAGGGAAGTTACTGTCCTCCTTCGCAAGCACCTCTTGAAATATGTGGGAATCATGTGCTGATCCTTCCCATCCCTCACAGACAAATGTGAAAAGCATGTCAAAATCACATACTGCCATGACATTCTGTGACACAATGCCTTTTCTGCCAATAAATCGAGTTCGATCATCACTTGATACTACCGCAGGAATGTGAGTCCCATCAATTGCTCCCACACAATCTCTAAAATAAGGGAAATATCTCTGATTCTCCGCTATGTATCTCGGTACAGTTGAGAATGTCGGATCTCTAGGCTTGATGATGTCATCTGCCATCCGAAGCAAACTATTTAGTACCCTACGAAATTGTCGAGATACAGTTTCACCTGAATGCTTAAACCGATCTTTTATAACACGATTTCCTACCCCGTGAGCAACAGTATAAACAAACATACCAACAATCTCAATAAGACTCACTTCACGGGTGCGTTCTAGTCCGTACCTCGTGTTTAGCTGTCGGCACAAATCCCGGAATACCCTTCTATCCATCCTCAAAATATTCATACAATCCTGCGGATTACCACGTAAAAGATCATTCATATACATATGCCCAGTGTATTCCGGTGGCAAACGAGGTTGACGTTGAATAGAAGACATTAATTCATCTGCGGCAACCACTGCCCAACGCATACCGCAATGTCAACCAAATTAAACGGATCAAGATCTGAACCATCTGACGGATCGTTTCCGTCCATTATTAGTCAACCAATTCTAGCAAAATTCAAAAAAAAATATTAGCATTAAAACTAAATCAACCTTTTAGCAATATCATCAACAATCACTAAATAGATATAACCAAACCACCAACCTCAACTGTGTCAAAAAAAATCCAACAAATAAAGAAGTATCATCCATAAAATCCAACAAAGTCCAAATCATAAAGAAAATATCGCAAAATTATTAGACTCAGTCACAATACACAAATAACAAACTCCGACATAACATCTGATTAAAAAAAATGATAAACTCATCATGGCATAGAAGATGAACCACCACCCCCTGTTTTTTGAACTCAGCCATCAACCAGTTCAGCTGCCAGTCAGGGCGGAAAGACAAACTCGTGAAGTAGTCCCGGTTCCCTTTATCCTTGAACAACAACAAAGCAAAGTCAAGTAATGGTCCCCCAGCCGCCACCTCTGGAATATCCTCTAGCAGACGCAAGCAATCCACAATCTCACCCTTAGGATCTCCTACCGGTGTGCTGGCGATGGAATCTGTCTTGCTATGGACAACCGAGACCAACCTGTTCAATGAATCACTGAGATCAGCACGAATTTCAGAAGCCCTCCGCCTCTTCTTACCACGTGATCCTGGTGTCGCTGTCCTCCTCCTCTGTCGAGCTGGAGTAAACGGTGGGTTATTGATTTCAGCATCTGCCTCTGCCGGAATGTCAAACTCTGGATCGGTGGACTCATCAGTGTTGATCAAATCAATATCCACATTCTGCCCAGTGCTTGATCTCCTTCTTTGCTCCGGCTCAGCATGATCAGCACCCCTAGATTGTGTTCCCGGTATGTAGGCATATTCACCAGTTGCACATAAACCATCAAACAGGAACTCCAACTCTTCCAAATTCTCAGGACCTGTAAGGCGAAACTTAGCCACTTTTTTGTCCTCCTGCAAATCATTAAAAATAATGACTGGCAATAAATAATGAAGCCAAAATGATGTATTAGTCACCCAAAGTCAACCATGCATAATACTTTATAATTTACCTTAATTCTCCTCTCCCACCATTCATTGTCTGCCAGAATGGTGTTGCGCACACTGTCCCAGCCAGTCCCAGTGTCATGTAGTTTCAACTTCTGCCACAGTTTATACTCTTTCTTCAAATTATCCCATTTATTCTTCATCTGTGGTTGATCATACCTTTTCCCAGTTTTTTCTGCAAATCCAGCCACTATTTTCTGCCACCCTTCCTTGGTGAAATGAGATCCGGGCCTCCTACCCGCTTTCACTTGTTCAACACATAGATTCAGAAATTTTTTTGTTTGGGCAGAGTCCCAATTAGCTTTGTCTGCTCCTTGGCTAGATTGTGTAGGAGGCGGGGTGGTAGTACTCATACTAGTACTAGCATCCAACAATTCATAGATAATAAGCAAACAACACGATAATGCTCATGCATTATTCTCATGAAAATAATGAAGCCAGAGATGACAATTCATTTACACCTCATTTGGAGAAAAGAGTTATCATCATGCAAATTAAAACTCAGCAATGGAGCAACAGGACTTACTTCGTAGTCTTGGTTGTTGGGGCAATAAATCCTCTTTTCTCAAAGCTTTTGTAGAGATCCCTCGCAATGGAGCAACAAGCCTTAAAAAAATTTTGACAGGGGATGAGCAGCTATGCCTTGACAGAGCAAAACATCTAAAGATATTCTGGAAGCACATTCTATATTTCTTAAACAATTATTTCAATTATAACGTTTAGTGCTTACTAAACAACACAAGAGTAAAAAAAGTGAAGCACTCCCTTTTCATGTTACCCTTTTGTTTTTATCTTTTTTTTGTCTTCATTTCCCCTTGTAAATCATAATTACCCCCAAATGAACCCACAAAACTAGACTAACACCGAAATATAATAATCAAATGAATTCTGTATGAGTTACTACAAACATGTATGTGCATACACACGCTGACATACATACAGAAGTTGGTAATTTATACGTATAGATTTCATAGAAAGAAAGTATAAAGTCATAGAGAGAGTAGGTGGGGGAGGAGTATTTCAGAAGCTCACTGGTTCTCTGATTCTAAGGCAATGCTAGAGAAAGAGAGCAAGCGGAGTACAGTGGAAGTTTTCACATAAAAATAAAGACATTGAGGGTTTCACTGTGATGATGGAAATTTACAGAACAAACAGCCATAATAAAAGCAACTTCTACAAGTAAAAAACTCAATTTAACAGCACACAGATTTAATAAATTGATAACAACAAATAAATCCTGTCGAAAATGCACAAAGCAAACTTCCTACTACTTATATATCCATGATTCTGGTTTGAGGTCATGTAACCCATATTAACAATTCAAAGAACAAACATAATCAAACTGGAGGCAACCGTAGTCGATCAAAAATATTCTTCCAACATATTTTTCCCAACTTGTGCCATCCCTTTGATAATACAGCTCAGAATAAAACTGAAACTTTCATAGTTAAAAAAAATCGAATAACTTCAATTCAAGGATGAAACAATGCTTCGTTGGACTAATCATCGCAACCAACCCTCTAATGTACGATTTTCCATAAACGAACATACCAAATTGTACACAATAGAAGAAAAACTAAAAAGAAGCAGTTTATATGAAAAAATGAGAGAGATCAATGGAGGCATACTGTGATTCAACCACATCAAAGACAACAATCGGTAATCATGATTACACTCGGAGAAATTACTTGTTGTCCACCAAGGCTCCAACGTAGCTTTGATTAAGGGAACGGACAATCAAACGCAGGTAATGAACTGAAAAAATTGAGTGTTTCTATGACGATGGAAATTTTAGGTCAAAAGCTTAGAAGCTAAATCAAACAATGGACAAACCCTTTTTTTTTCCTGAGATGGGGGGGAGAAATGCTCGACATAGTTAGACGAGGGAGAGAAAAGTGTACAAGAACAGAAGCTTGAAGGGATCTTACCAGGTTCTGTTCGCAATAGGCAGAGTCGCGGCCGCTGCCAATCTGAAGATTTGGCATATGTATAAGCTTGTTAGGTAAGATAGATGAGATGGACGATGAAGCAGAGAGAGGAAAATAGAAGATTCGTACCTATCGTTCTTTGGTTTTACGACTTGGCCGCTTCAGATCCGGAGAAGCTCAGGTTGGAGTGGAGTGGTCTTCTGCGTTCTGCAAAAGTGAAACTGTGTTTTTACCCTTTTATGTGCATCCAAAACGCACTTACTTGCCAAACGATTTTACACCACGTTGCCTTACAATGAAATGGAAACACGGTCCAAAAACGCTGACCCAAACATGCACAATGTCATTATTCTTACTTAACCCAATTCTTTGAAAATCTGAATCTAATCTAGCAGTACTCATAAAATGTCATCATTATCCAGACTTGTAAAATTAAAACCATTATCATTCACACATCTTTTCTTCGAAAATGAAATGCATAAACATGTCATAGGCAAACTTCTATCCATGTTACATCTAAGGAAGAAATTAACATCACTATCATCTTCAATATTAACAGGCTCCGTTGGACCGTGTGCATTCATGTCATCTTGAACAATCACACATTTGCTCTTTCAATCTTTATACAGATAATTGATGTCCAATTTCTCCCAATCTCCGCAGTAACGTACCAATATGCTAACATCAGTCATTCTACATAATACAACATCATAACAATGGTTCAGATATTCTGTTCTCAGCCAAATGTCAAATAATTCTCAATCTGTTATAATACATTTCTCAACCTACATATATTGCTCACATGAATTCTCAACCAAGAAAAAACACTCAATTAATTCTCAACCAAGTCAAAACATGCAGTTCTTAACCACTCAACACATGCAGTTCTCAACCAAGTAAAAACAGACAGTTCTCAACCAAGTGAAAATAGAAAGTTCTCAACAAAATCAAAACAGTGAGTTCTCAACCAGTCAAAATAGACAATTTTCAATCAAGTGAAAATAGGCAGTTCTAAACCAAGTGAAAACATGCAGTTCTCAACCAACCAAAACACCAAGTTTCCAATCGTGTCAAAACAGGCATTTCTCAACCCATCAAAATAGGCAATTCTCAACCAAGTGAAAATAGGCAGTTCTCAACAAAATCAAAACAGTGAGTTCTCAACCAGTCAAAACAGATATTTCTCAACCAAGTGAAAATAAGCAGTTCTCAACCAAGTGAAAATAGGCAGTTTTCAACCAAGTTAAAACAACACGTACTATAATGCATTTCTCATTCGTTAACAAAATAATACAATGTTGAGAAAATAATATAAGGTTCTTAATTGTCATATTCTTAGGCTACATTCTCAACCTAATAAACAAACCAGACTACAAAGTGATATGATAAACATAAAATTGCTAGTCTTCCTCGAGATTGTTTGCTTTTTCCTCAGCATTTATGACATCTTCTACAATATTTGCATTTGTCCGATCATCATTTGTAAAATCAATAGTGACATAGATGTTTATACATTCGCATCCACAAACCGCTTCAAACATATCTCTCATAGCGCTTAAATTCTTCAAAATACAAAGTCTATACTCCAGATCCATCATATTTGGTACCTGGTAGTAGCATGAATATTTTTCATACCCTAAATCCTACTCAATATAGAATTCAATGTCAAAGATGGCCATCAAAGAAGGGTCACTCTTCATCTCATTTATGAATCTCCCAACGTACTTCAGATGAGGGGATCATCATATTCATTATCTTCTCAACATTACATTTTTTGACTGATTGAACCATCCTATAAATGACAACATTTATCAAGAAAAAAATAAAAAAAATATACGGTTCTCAACCACTCAACACATACAGTTCTCAACCACTCAACACATGTAGTTCTCAACCAATCAAAACAGTCAGTTCTCAACCTAGTCTAAACAAGAAATTCTCAACTTTATCAAAACATAAAGCACTCAACCAATCAAAACATGCATTTCTCAACCAAGTGAAAACAGGATGTTCTCAACCACTCAAAACATGCATTTCTCAACGTAGTCAAAATAGTTATTTCTCAACCAAGTCAATATACTCAGTTCTCAACCAATCAAAACAGACATTTCTCAACCAAGTATAAACATGCATTTTTCAACCAAATCAAAACACTCAGTTCTCAACCAATCAGAACTGGCAGTTCTCAACCACATCTAAACAGTCAGTTCTCAACCAATAAAAATAGGCAGTTCTCAACCACATCTAAACATTCAGTTTTCTACCAATCAAAACAGGCAATTCTCAACCACATCTAAACAGTCAGTTCTCAACCAATCAAAACAGACAGTTCTCAACTAATCAAAAAATGCAGTTGTCAATCAAGTAAAAACAAACAATTCTCAACCAATGAAAAAACATGCATATCTAAGGAACTAAACAAAATTAAATTCTCAATAACTCCATATATGTTTACAAAACTAAACCCATAAACCAATTGCAATGAATAATCAAGCAAAATTATGTTTGTATCACTTGAATTTAAGAATACAATCTAGTTCCTGCTAAAATTCAAAACTTTTATTTCATATGTGAATCCACATGGAAAGGACAACAAATAAAAGAATATGAGAGAAATTAAGAGAGAAAGTACCTCAATATGGTAAGAGAGACACAAAGTGAGAGAGCACAGTAGAGCTAGAGTAAAAGAGAATAGTAGAGAGAGTGTGTGTGAGAGAGCACGGTAGAGAGAGAAAGTGAGAGAGAGCACGACAACCTTCTTCATCTTCCTTCCACAAAATGTCGATCTTCTAGCTTAGAGAGAGAGAGAGAGTTGTAGTAGACAAAGTGAAAAAAAAATTCCTAGGAGGAGTGAGGCGTGAAGAATGGCATTCAACGTGAAGGGGTAGAGGGTTTTGACCTAATTTTGTTATTTTTAAGTTTTCTTTATTTGGTGAATGATTTTGGGGGGAAAATGAATTTTGAGGGTATGTGAGTCATTTCATATGGCAAAAGAGTTAGTTATGAAATTATAAAAAAGGTTAAAGTTATAATTTGATGTTTAAAAATTGTTATTTTTCAAAAAAAACACTTTGTTACTAGGTTGACAAGTCTATGGCTTGATGTCTTATGTCTAGAAACTTGTATGATTATATTTGTGTACTTGAAAGCATGTTGTTCTGGCTTTCTGTGGTACATCAAATTCCTTACAATTATTCTGGAACTTATGTGGCCTATAATAATGAGAATAGTGTTGGGAAAATTATCAAGATCCTTCTTCATAGAATATCAAGACACAAACGAGAAATATAAATGAACAATAACACCACAACCACAACAAAAGAATTTAAGTGAAAAATTCAAAATTAGAGAAAAATCACGGGTATTGTGTTATGAGCGTTTGATTGGGATCTAGTAACAGGTCCTATTTGAGAACTAAAAGAGCAATCTGATTTCTTTGGTTTGCCTATGATGAATCAAGTGGGGTTTTCGAGGAACCCTAGCCTCCTGATTTAGTTGTAGATTAATGCTTGCCTATACATTGCCACCAAAGATGTTTTTAACACACGAGGTACAACCCAACTCGATAAGACAAATCACAACCAACCATTACAAGTAAATCCACCAGCTACTAAAATAAGAAAGTAGGAAACAGTTTATAACATCACAAAAACAATTAAAGAACTCCTGCACATAACACTCCCTGGTCCTTGAAATCATGCTTGGACTCAAACATCAAAATAAGGAAATTTGGTCTTGAGGGAAAGAACATTCTCCCAACTGGCATCCGCTGGATGACTATTCGCCTAGTGCACCAAAACTTGAGCACGCCTTCCGTGGCCCTTGCGTCTGAAGATTGCAATGGGTTTAACAGAGACATCCGCATAAAAAATAGCAAGTAGCTCAATGCTCACAGTATCCACCAAGCCTATCTTCTTCTTCAAAAGAGAAACATGGAAAACAGGGTAAACCTGAGATCCAATTGGCAACTCCAAGCAATATGAAACCCCTACCACTTTTGCAGCCACTCAATAGAGTCCAAAAAATTTAGCTGTCAGCTTCATATTGACTCTCTTTGCAACAATCTTTTGCCAGTAAGGCTACAAACGAACATACACCCAATCTCTCATTAAAAAAAACCCTCTCTTGGCGACCCCCATCATAGATTTGATTCATGTGATGCTGAGCTTCGTGCAACTTGTGGCTGACCTCCTTCAACAAAAGGTCGCGATCAATCAAAAAAATGATCCATAGTCTCCACTTTAGCTGCTCCTGGTACATAAGAAAGTAAGGTGAGTGGTGGCCGACCGTAAACTACCTCAAAAGGAGTACGCCCATGGCTAGAATGAACATTGGTATTGTAGACATACTCAACCCAAGAAAGCCATTTGGTCCATTCCTCAGGACGCGTACCCGTGAAACACAGCAAATATTGCTCCAAGGTGCGATTGAGGACAGTCAAAGAAAACTTGAGCAACAATTGCATCATTATCGGGGTGGCAAATGGCCATAAAGTGACCATAATTTGATAGCTTATCAACTACCACAAAAATAGTAGTCCTCCCTTGAGAAATTGGTAAACCATCCACAAAGTCCATGGAAATGGTGCTCCAAATCTGAGCTGGTGTATCATGAGGTTGGAGTAACCCAACTGAGCTTGTATGTTCAACCTTATTCCGCTAGCATATGTCACATTCACAGATAAAACTCCGCACTGAATACGGTGCCATATCTTGGTGAATCCCTCATGAGTCCCCCCATGAATTTCACTCAAAAGCAAGCTAATCAAGGGTGAGGAAGAGTTCAAATAAATGCATTTTTTTAAAAATATAGCCCCCGAACGAATCTCCCAAGGCCCTAAAGCTTCACCGTTCTCAATTTTTTTTACCAAGAGCTGCAAGGTAATATCAGAAGTTACTTCCTCAAGTATAGCTTCCAGCCAAGTAGGAATGGGTTGACTAATGGCTTGCAAGTAACTGAGTTCAGGGCAACGAGACAAAGCATGAGCTGCATTATTCTCAATCCCCTTTTTGTACTCAATTTCAAAATCGTAGCCCAAGAATTTCACCACCCATTTTTGTTGCAATTCAGAATCCACTGTTTGTTGCTTCAAGTAACGCAGACTTTTACGATCATTACGGACTACAAACTTGTGACCCAGTAAGTAGGGCCGCCACCTTTGCATTGCCAAAACTAAGGCGAGCATTTATTTTTCATAGGTAGAGCGCAACAAATTTTGGCCATGTAAAGCTTGGCTAAAATAAGCAATAGGCCTGCTCTGCTGCATCAAAACTGCACCAATTCCACAACCCAAAACATTGCATTCCACAACAAAGGGAAGCGTAAAATCTGGTAAAGCCAACACTGGACCCTTAATCATCACTTTTTTAAAAGTGGCAAAAAGCTTGATCAGCAGCCGCATTCCAATGAAACCCATCTTTCTTGTGCAACTCAGTTAAAGTTTGAGCAACCATTCCATATGCATAAATTTCCCATAATAACCTGTGAGCCTAAAAAACCCATTGAACCCTTTCACAGAATTTGGATTAGGTCAGTCCATCATGGCCCTTATTTTTTCGGGTTCCATGGCAACCCCTTGAGTAGTGATGACATGACCTAAGTATACCACTCGTGGCTGCGCAAAAATACATTTATCCCAGCACACAAATAACTTGTGTTGACGCAAGGTGGCTAAAATCAAAGTAAGATGCTACACATGGTTAGATTGGTTGCGACTATAAACCAATATATCGTCAAAAAACACCAAAACATATCGCAACAGAAATGGTTGAAACACTGCAGTCATTAAAGACTACAAAGTAGAAGGAGCATTTGTCAGCCCAAAAGGCATGACGAGAAATTTGTAGTGACCTTGGTGAGTACGAAAAGCAGTTTTACAAATGTCCTCTTCGACCATAAGGATTTGATGATAACCAGAGTGTAAATCCAGTTTAAAAAAAAAAATTGCGCCACTCAACTCATCAATAACTGGGATGGGAAACTTATCCAGGACAGTGATCTGATTCAATGCGTGATAATCAACACATAACCGCCAAGACCCGTCATGTTTTTTAACCAATAAAACATGAGAAAAATATGGGCTCGTACTTGGTCGAACAGCTCTAGACTGCACGAGTTCAGTAACCAACCTTTCTATCTCAGACTTCTGATAATGGGGATAATAAGGGCCTGATATTCACCGGCCCTTGGCCTGCCAATAAAGGAATGTAATGGTTGTGAGTATAGTGAGGAGGCAAACCTCAAGGTTTATCGAACAAGTTTGGAAAAGGTAAGAGCAGGTCGAGCGCCCAAGGAATATCAGGGAAAACATCGGACATCGTCTGAGAGCCAAGTTCAATAGCGCAATAGTGGCCATTGGACTCCTGAGTACCAGAAAGAAAAAATGTAGACAATAACTGACAAAGAAAACCTTGCTTCTTGTGACCCAACTCATGAATAGCAGACCCATCCCCAACCAGCCTATGACATGGCCATTGGATACCCCTCCAAACCACTGATTTATCAAACCAGATAAACTAGAAAGATGGCACACAAAAATCCCAATTAGTTTGTTTAATCTACATAAACCATTGCATACCCAACACTGCATCACAGCCGTCGACTGACATAAGATAAAAATCAATGCTAAATTTTTGGCCAGATAAGAGAATCAGAATAGCAGGACACAGCCCACCACAACTTATTTGCTCCCCATTGGCAACAATAACATGAAGTCGCAGCCCGAGAATAGGCTGTAAGCCTATACGTTTCACTGTTGCGATACTAAAAAAATTATGAGTACTACCCGAATCAAGCAGCAAAGTGATGAAGTGACCACGGAGCTTCCCCCGAATCTGAAAGGTAGTGGGGAAACGAAACCCACAATAGCATTGTAAGAAATCACGAGAGTGTCAATGTCGTTCAGCTCAATATCAGCCTCGCCGTCAACAGAATCAATGCCCTCAATCCATAAAATTTTCTTGCCCCGATGGCTGAGGCTGAACTTTCTATCATAGTTGAAGCATAAGCACTTACTGCGGCGCTCGTGCATTTCAGTGGGAGTTAACTTCTTGATAAAAGGACCTGGAGATTTAGTGAGAGTGGCATACGGTAGAGGTGGAGCGATGTCACCAGCAGAAGGTTTCTTAAAATCAGGAGGCCAGTGACGCTGAGAAATTTGGTCGCGACTCTTAAATAACCTCGCCAAACCAATAGCCTCAGTTAAGGTGGTAGAATGGGCAACTTTGACAACATGAGCGAGCCAATCAAATAGACCACTAGTAAAACAACTTATTTGCTACTTCGTGGTGAGCGGCTCACAGCAGCTCAAAAGGAGTTCAAAGGCATGGTGATAGTCCTTGACTGAACCATGTTGTTTCAGCTTAGTAAGTTCCCCAAAATGATCCTCATAGGTAGTCGAATTGTAACACATCCAAATCCCCTGTTTAAGAGCCTCCCAACTATCAAGCCCTTCACTAGCCTTAAACAGTTGATACTAGAACTGCAATTCACCTTCCAAGTGTAGCACAGCCATCGCTAAGCGGTCATCCACCAAGATTTGCTAGAATGTGAAAAACTGTTCAACTCAAAGAATCCAACTAGTAGGCTCATCGAAGCCATTGTACCAAGGAAAATCCAGTTTGATCAACTTCGAAACAGTTCCCTGCGAGTGGAACGAGGTAGTGTTAGACACACGATTCGCGGAAGACTCCCCACTGGTGGTGCCCTGGCGACCCGAGAGGCTAGCCACTTCATTGCGGGCTTTGCGCACCTCAGCGACGATAGCAGTGACAGCAGCTTGATTGGCACGCAACTCCTCACCCATCACAACCATATGCGCAAGTATCTCTTCCATGGCGATAGTTAACCGATCAAACTGAGGATTTGAAATCTTCGATACCAAATTGTTGCGAGCGTCTTATTGGGATCTCGTAACAGGTCCTATCTGAGAACTAAAAGAAAAATCTGATTTTTTGGGTTTGCTTATGATGAACCAAGTGGGGTTTTCGAGGAACTCTAGCCTCCTGATTTAGTTGCAGATTAATGCTTGCCCATACATTGGCACCAAAGATGTTTTTAACACACGAGTTACAACCCAACTCGATAGGACAAATCACAACCAACCATTACAAGTAAATCCAACGACTACTAAAATAAGAAAGAACTAAACAGTTTATAATATCACAAAAACAATTAAAGCACTCTTGCACGTAACATGTTGTCAAAGACAACCGGAGAAACTTTCACTATATGGCATAATTAAGCTTGTTGTATGCTTTATCTTCATGTTCTTCTTGGTCATCTGTGCCTTTTCTTTTTTGACAATTCCATGTTTCTCTTCTCACTCAAGGAAAAGGGCTCATGTAGTCATGGATTTTTTTAGAACTCGAGCGCACTTTCGCTTCAAAAAGAATGAAAAAAAAATACAGAGATACGAAAAATCCAGGAAGAAAATCATGCAAACACTCACAACAAAACTTAAAAAGAAAAACAAAAACAAAAACAAAAACAGTCTTGCAATTTTCTCTAAAGGAGGAAGGCTTGGAGTGGAGGAGAGTGTGCATCAAAGCCAAAGGACGATGCAAAGAAAAGTAAAGAGAGAGAGTCAAAATCGCTTCACTACAAGCTCTCCCTCAGCAATCATCTATTATGGTTCAGATATATCATGTTTCTCTCTCTAGGGCTTTAATATGGAATTTGTAATCAAAGTTAATGGAAGCACCAATAACTGTTATCAAGGCAAAAAGTAGATGTGTGAATGAACTGTAAAGCAGATGCATGAACCCACCCAACTTCATCAATGTACTCTTCAACTTTGGTTTCTATCATGGAATTTGGTTTTAATTTGGATAAATCTATCGAGACAGATCTTAGATCAAAACTGTGGTTGTTTCGTTTCTTCCTCTTCCACTTGGATCTGAGGCTTTAATAAGCAAGCAAGAACATAACAACAATAAAATGGATGAAAGCAGTAATGGTCACGCCGAAGAGAGAAACGGATAAAGAAGAAGATGCAAAGCGTCATTTTTAATGTTAGAGAGGCGAAACATTTTTTAATTCATTTGTTTCACTTTTTAATTTA
Source organism: Euonymus europaeus (assembly GCA_963580455.1). Lineage (NCBI taxonomy): Eukaryota > Viridiplantae > Streptophyta > Magnoliopsida > Celastrales > Celastraceae > Euonymus > Euonymus europaeus. Next base: position 19,170,328 of record OY756968.1, on the reverse strand, counting down.
ATAATTCCGGTGTCAAATGTGGAAACTATATGAACCCTTTGCAACTTCTCTCTAATCCACGTGGCTTTGCGAGGCATTTTTTCGTCTTGTATTTTCTATATACACTAGATGCATGCCCACACTTTTGTGACTCATGTTTTATCTCAAAATATTTGTATTATTCGTTTCATCCCATTTTTTATATTTTTCTAAAATAAATATATGAAAGTAATGGTTTGATTATAATTTTAAAGTTTGCGTAAGGATTGCGATAAGAGATTTCTTTAGCAAGATTGTTATTTGTAGTTTTATTGTATTTCATCAATTGTAGGGAGCCTTTTTGTTAAAACATATGTTTTTCTATTGGGTGCTACTATATACACTCACCCTAGCTACATCCCATATAGCAATCCTACCTGCATTAACGACTTTCAATCAACTCTGCATCCCTTTTTGGACTTCTTGCTTCCAATCATAGATTGAATATTGAAAAACGTCATTGATTGCATATTGGAATAACATTCAATTTATTTTTTATTTTTTTATTTACACAAATCAACAATTTTATTTTCTTTTATATGATAATTGGGTTGATAGAATTTTGTTAATTTATGTTATTGGTATTGTAGAAAAAACGGATCCTTAGTGGTAAAGAAAAATCAAAAGACGCTAAATTTTATCTCAATAATTTAATTGGAGAGCAAGAAGTTTAAAATATAAAAGGACATAATTTTCATTAAAAAAGGACTTAACCGATATTTTAGTAGTTATTGACGAGCTCCGTTTTGGCCGAACCATACCTTGTCCGAAGCGGGACGACAACAGAAATCATACTCCACTCTCTTGGTGTAGACGTTTACTGGATTTTGGCCATCCGAGTTCATTTAGGGTCTCATATTTGCAATCAAAGCTCGGAGATGACTTTTTCACATATTTTATTTTAATTATGTTTTAATTTAGTAATTAGTCTTTTAGTTGGATTAGGGTTCCCAAAACATAATTAAGCCGTTGGGACTTGTTTCGAATTTATTATTGAATTTTATAAAAATCTTTGATTTTTACCTAGCATAGTGATAAGCATGCTCATGTCTTGTATTGTTCTGTCTAATCTATGTGCAGAGAATATATTCTCTGAAATAGGGGTGTACTATTTAGATGCAAAGAATATATTTTTTGAAAAGAGGTATATTCTCTATGTGTAGAGAATATATTCTTTGAAAATGGGGTGTACTATTTATGTGCAGAGAATATATTCTCTGAATAGGGGTGTACTATTTAGATGCAGAGAATATATTCTTTGAAAATGGGGTGTACTATTTATGTGCAGAGAATATATTCTCTGAATAGGGGTGTACTATTTAGATGCAGAGAATATATTCTTTGAAAATGGGGTGTAGTATTTATGTGCAGAGAATAAATTCTCTGAAAAAGGGGTGTACTCTTTAGGAGCAGAGAATATTCTCTGAAAAGAGGGTGTACTATTTATGTGCAGAGAATATATTCTCTGAAAAGGGGTGTACTCTTTAGGTGCAGAGAATATATTCTCTGAAAAGGGGGTGTTCTCTTTATGTGGAGAGAATATATTCTCTGAAAACGGAGTCTACTCTTTAGGTACAGAGAATAAATTCTTTGAAAAGAGGGTGCACTCTTTATATGCAGAGAATATAAAAATTTGCTTAAAATATAAAAATTATTTTTGTACATTAAAAATTAGATTATTTATTAATTTATTTTTTACAAGTAGACATTTTTTATGATTCAACTTTGTAATTAAATGGAATTTTAGATATTTAATCTTTTTTTGGTCAAATTTTATTCAATTTAAGGATCCACTTAACACAGAGCAGAGGCCCATATATGTCTTTGAATAACTATAACAGTAGCTCAACAAAGTTCCGTTGAAAAATAAATAAATAATTTTTTTGTATATCTAATTTCATACAAATTGACTGTAAAAAAAACTCAAAAAAATTACATGGGTCAAGAGGCGCCCAAAATTAGGGGGAGAGAGATTCTCAATTAAAAGTGGAGAGGTGTACTTGTATAAATGAAAAAAAAATCATTTTCTTTCCTCTAACTTTGACGTTCAACGTGGATGTCTCAACTTGTAAAAAAATGTCAGTAAAAGAAGGGTATAAAAGGTGTAAGGATGTAGGGTGGATTTCCCTAGTAGTTAGGGTGGATTTATTTATCCTCATCCTTTTCTATTTGATATGTTCATATTTAATTTTCTTCGTTTTAGGAAGTTTACATTCATATCATAAGTTTTAATTTACTTATACCAAACATTGTATAATGCAATCAAATTCCAAACCAATTACCATTACAATAACGAACCATCCAAATGGTTCTTGTTGCATTCTTATTAGTTCATGTTGCCGTGACAGCCTCTACATGATTCAGTTTACATTGCTTCCAGTTGGCCTCTAGCTAAGCCGTTACATTCAAGCCTTCAAAAATCTAACTCATGACAGATTGTTTTACCGAAACTCAACTATCTCAAACACACGAGAAGTTGTGTCAGCCGAAACAGAGATAAGGAAATCACGATTAGCGGACACAGATAGAGACAGAATGGCATCAGAATGCCCATGAAAAGTTTTCACACAATCACCCGAGAGACTATCCCATAGCCGCACTTTTCCACCCGCACAACCAGTAGCCACGTACCTAGATGCACCAAGCCATGTCAAGCATGTCACACCATCCTGCAAACAAGGAAAAATCAGATTTTGTCAGCCCTATTACATGGCATAAATTACAGCCCGCAGAAACATAAGTTTTAACAACTAATAAACACTATGTTGATGTATGTTCAAATGCCAACAGACCTCATGGTCACAAGTACAGCGAGGCAACGAATGCTGCAAATCCCATATTATAAGCTTCTGATCCATGCTTCCAGTTGCAGCCCATGGTGAACTGCATCGTAAGTTTGAAATCAAAGAACAACAAATTAGCAGTCGAAAGCGTCAAAATCTATACTACTAAGAATTTAGAACTTAATACGTTGTGCAGACTTGACACCTAATAGTTGCTAATAAAAAAAGAAATCTTTACTAAAGATTTCACAATATTGTTCATACCTTGGGGCAAGCCCAATACATTCAACTGAATCCGAGTGAGAAACAAGAGAACCAACAACCTGTAGAGAACAAGTCGATTAATGCCGCATAAAGATTAACGCCCAGAATTTGTTTTATCAGGATAGCACAAGCAATCCTGTAGCATAAACCACAAATGTCAAAATAGAACAATTACATCTATGACCAACAAAATAAAAAAAGGAGACCATCATACACAACAGTATAGAATACATATGAATCCTCATGTCCAGTCAAAATAATGATGATTATAAGTAAAACACGACCTGAGATAAACTAATGCAACAATAGTACAAACCTTTCCACTTGTTATATTCACAATGTGGACAGAACCATCCTTTGAACCAGTCAGAGCAAGTGCTGAATCAGAGCTTACTTCCATGCATGTCAAGGCTTCGGTGTGATATGGATAACCTATAGAATAAATCAAGTCATTCAAAAAAAAGAAAACTGACAAGCATGTATTGAAGTGGGAAATCGGAAAGCCATAATTACAATATTTTCATAAATTGAAAATTCATATGACAGTCTCTCACATCTTACCTCTTACAATATGAATGCTTTCAGCAGTTTTTGGATTCCATATCCTCAAAGATGCATCATCCGAACCAGTACAAATTATTTTACCTTGAGTAAGCCGGAAAATTTTAGAAAAATATTGAAAGTAAAAAACTCAATCTTCTGCCATAATATTAATAAATGAAAACTGGACAGCAAAATGAAGCATAGAATAGTACCATCAGGGGTAAAGTCACCACAAGTCACGCTACTAGCATGACCAGAGAACATATTAAGATAAGCACCATTATCGGCATTCCACATCCACACAGTGGCATCTTCAGAACCGGCCAAGACTAGATGTCCCCTAGGATGCCACCTCACCCACTGTGGAACAATGTAGCTAAGATGTAGGCGACAGCAAAATACCAACATGACAACTATATATATATATATATATATCTCACCTCAATGCCACCTTCAGGACCTTCAAGTGCACATTTGACATTTCCTGACTCTGTGTCCCAAATTTGAATAAGCCCATCCAACCCACCAGATGCAAGCAACTGCCCATCAGTGCTAAAGGCCAAACTAGAGACAGAATCCTTATGGCCTGCCGAGTGCCAACCAAATTTAGGAGGTTCATTTAATTGATCAGAGATTAAAACATACAATCAACATTGTGAATGTTTTCACCATTTAGATGCGAAGGATAGATACAGTGATCTATGTATTTTAATATATAAAAAACACCAAATAACAAAAACAAGAAGATCAATGCACAGCTTAACTAATCTCTAGTGCATATACCTTGGAGCTCTGAAGCCCAATTTCCTTCACCAATTCTCCAGAAAAAGCCTTTGTCATCTCCACCACCTGTTGCCACGAACGTTGGATCTGTTGGGCTGCAGACAACAGTGTAGACTTCACCTGTGAAGAAACGAAAAGGCAAGATTTTGACACAACATATATTGTTTTCATGAAAAATACATTAATCCCACAATTTGTTTTGCTCCAGTTCTATAATGAGGTAAGAAGATCAGTGGATCCACATGATGTACTGTAGGGAAGCAAGTTATTTGAGGTCTAGTGTCTGAAATTTGGATGAAAAGAGATCTCTCAAGGATGAAATAAGGGGGGAATACTCATAATCTAAATTTTATTAGGTAGTCCAAGATAATAAGCCAGAGATGTTGATGTCATTCACTTGACCTTATGGTATCTACACAAAGCAACGGGAAATGAAAATGATAGCCTAAAATTCAGTTTCAACTTACTTTTGGGTAACTCTTGTAATCTGTACCTACAATTTTCTCTGTTCTAATTGTTTTCAAAATGCAACAATCACAAAGAAGGTTTTAACATAATTATTTTGAGTTTGCAGAGTCAACTTTATGTAAAATATATTCTCATGCTTAACCTTTTCTCAATTGAATTAACTTCTCATAATTGTGACAGCATACAGTTATGAATATGAATAAAAGTTACAAAGGCCTACCAGTATGGCCAGTGAATATGTGCATTGAATCATCAGCTTCCTCTGCAACCAAACATATATAACAAGTCATATGCAAAAACTAGGCAAGTACACATAACAATCAGTCAATCACATTTGTCCCCATCAGGAAACAATGCTCATACACACGCAACAGTCACAATGTTGGTTCTTTCAAACAGAAGTTTTGGCCAATATGCTGTACGATAAATAGTTAACAGAACACTCTTCCCAGGACCCTGTTTATCCAGTAGCACCCTATTCATACTAGAATTATTTTCTATACATGTATAAATGAATTGGAGTAGATACAAACCCAAATTTTCAGCATCAAAGCCACCAACGTCATCTGCATCAGGAAGATCTGTAACCACATGGTGGCAAGAAAATGCTATCAAAAAGTGTAACAAGTATACAACAATTGACATTTGCACTGCTAGAAGTGTATACATTCCAAACAAGAAAGAAGTCACACGGCTACATATCATGTTTTCAACAAATAACATCCCACAAACTAGTGCCTGGTAATAAACTTCAGACACAACCAATAAAAACATTTGCTATATGGAAATAAAAAAATTGTGTGTGTGTGTTGTAGTTACAGAGGAGAGATAGCAAGAGGAGAGGACCTTCTCCGTCGACAGTAACTTCGTGGATGATATCAGAATCTTCGAGGAAGACCTCGCCTTCATCGTCTTCATCGTGTTGAGATGGATTGTTCATAGTTATTTCTTCGAGTCTAGAGATGTGAGAGGGGGTTAAAATTTTGATTAATTTGAAGTTCAGACTAATAATAATGGCTGAAGAGCCAAAACCATAGGTAGATTAAAAGTAGTAGGTACAAATATACAATCAGTCAATCACAGTTAAGAGATTTGTGTAAAGAAGTATTCACTGAAACAGAACATAAATTGCAGCAAAAAAACACATATAGAAATAATTGTTCTGAAATTCAAGCTCCAAAAGATTCACCAAATCATGTAATCTGAAAACTCTCAGTATTGTAGATGGGACTTGAAATTAACTGCCAGTAGATTACTTTATATCAGAGCACACGAAAAGATAAGATACATATAAAAATTCTTGATTTCGTGCTTAGAGAAACAAAACAAAATAGATGAGAATCTCCTTTTCACTATACTGATAATAACTTAAGAAAGCAAAGGCTATCCTTGTTTGGATTGAAGAAATGAGTTCCCGAAGGAAAGAAAACCCTAGTTCCCCTATTCTTAGCCATTTCCGCAGTTACATACAAGGCTAAAGCTACATGGTTATTAACAAAAGTCCAAACAAATCGACCAAAATCGAAGATGAAGAAGATGACAACATACCTCTGTAACAGCGGACTGCAATTGTTCTTCTTGAGGACCTTCTGGTTTGGAGGCGTTCGGGTGATTGGGAAGGTGAATGCCTCTTAACTGTTGAAGTACATGGAGAAAAATAGTTCCATTACCAAAATAAATATTTTAATTATTAATTAGTGAAGGAATTGTTAATTTTTTTTTTCTAAAGGATTTGTTTCGTCTTTTTCCCTATCTTGGCATCGAATACTTTCCTCCTTTGATTTTTTTATTTTATTTCTTTTGACCAGACCTTGAGGTTCGATGGCTCCCTCCATTCATGGAAAAAAATTAAAATAATAATATTAATTTCAATTAACTTTTCATTTATGATGTTGAGAGGATGTTGCTCCTTACTACTTACTTGGATTTCTTTTGTGCTTAAAATAAAATAAATTTTTACATTCTAAATACATAAACGTTTCATTTGGTAAAATTTATAAGTCGTCAAGATAAGTTAGCTTATAATTTATGATGTTTCATGGAACTTATATACATATACTAACGCTGGACCCGGGCGTTGCCGTTGATATTTTTAACTCCCAAATGACTTGAACTCTTTTTTTGGCTTCGTGTTTGAACGTAAAATGTTTTCCGTCATTTTTTTTGTACAAAAAAAGAACTGACAGTGTTATACACAATGTGTTTTTTGTCATGAGAAGTAATTGGAATCTTTATGAAGTGATTTTAGCTTGTCATGAGAAGTAATTGGAATCTTTATGAAGTGATTTTAGCTTCTTTGGTAAGTAGTTGTTCTGCTCCTATAATGCATTTTCCTACAGTACCTGATACCTGATTATCACACACGCTTTGATTCTTTGATGAACAATACAATGCTGCAGGTTCAGAATATACAGTTGCAAGCAGATTAATTAAGCTCACTTTTTTTACTCGAACACTTTTAAGGGAAGAATTAATTTGTTGCTCCAAATGTTGGAGGCTTGGAGCGCTCTTAAGTTCAAGGGATCAAGTTCTTCATCAGTGTAATGCCTTGTGTTTCTTTGAGAGATTTAAAGCGTAGTCATGAAATGTTGTTCCGAATGCTCATATTTTTGTAGGATATTGTTCATGCTGATTCAAGTTAAGAAGAAATGAAGAATGCAATCACATATATATTTATATATAAAACAATGTAAATTGCAGTATGAAAATGGAGATGAAAGGAAGAAGCTCCTAAAAAGTGAATATAAGATAGAAAAAATAAAAAAGCAATAGCATAAAGTGCTTCAACAAATTGCCAAATAGGCAAAGCAAATTTTAATATTTGTGGAAAAATTTCACCCAAAGAATAGAAGATGTGAGAGCTTATGACAATCCACCACACAACATATAAACTGCGGGAAAGATCAATAGTTGCATGAAAGAAAGTAATGCTGAAAAATTGAGAGCTTACAGTGAGTGAAAGAAACATTACCAAAGAATATGAACTGGTATTCAGCAGTTAATGCTGAGGTCAATATCTACATGAAATAAAATTAGATTGAAACAATGAGAGAGCTTAGAACAGTTGAAATAAAAGAGGTAGAGGCCTATGATGAAAAATAGAAAGGCCAATTGGTAAAATACCCATTCTCCTGTGATATAAATAGCTACAGAAATCTTGGAGATATAACTGATCGACATTACCATTGATAGAAATAACTCTTTCCTATTTACGATTTTGACTCACTGATGAAGAAGTCATCCAAATCCAAAATTTTTAAAAACACAAATAATCATACTTAGTATAAGACCCTTTATAACTTTGATCCTTTTTTCATGTGATACAGGTCCGTTAACCCACTCAAAGTAAGCAAAATCAGTACAACAAAACAATATAACTTTCTTGGGTGATCTAATTATCTTAGAGATGCACAGAGGGAGAAAGTCTACTAAGTCCAGAAAGTCTTTTGATGAGGGAAAAAAAAAGAGAGCTAAGAAGATATACTTGAAGAAAGACTAAAGGGAACCATAAATAACCTGAAGACATGAAAACAAAAGCAAATGGAAAGTGAAAACAAAACCTAGATCCCAAAGGCAAACAACGTGAAAAGAACCTTGAAAAGAAGAAGGGCATGGGAAATAGTAGTACAATAACAATAGGGTATCCTAAAATTTCAATCTGAAACACAAAGAAAGATGTAGAGAATGGTCTGACTATTACTGTATTGATCGATAGACTACAAACAATAAGGGGCAAACAGCAAAATCACTTGACCATGCAGATTATCCAAACTTGGACAAAAAACTTTTGAAAAGGATATGAAAATCCAAAATAAACAACACAGACGGGATATGAAGTTTGACCTTTCAGAGAAGCTGCAACAAAATGGAGCTGACAGAAACCATGTCACGACCAGCAGATGAAGAACGAACCAAAAAGATGAGTGCTGGGGAAGGCACAGGGGATGTAAATCGACCAATCACCCTTAACCAACAGCAATAACGGAAGTAAAGAATCTGTGAAGTTTCAAAGACGGATGAGGAACGATTTCGTAGCGAAAATGGTCGCGAAGAGATAAGGATGGCCCCAAAAGCAGATGCATAACCCGACACTAGGGAAATCGATGACGTAGGTGTCACACAATGAGTACGACAAGGAAAGAGGTGGGCGGAAATTGTAGGGCACGCTCGAAACGACGTCATTTTTCGTTCTCTGGCGTGAGCGAGAACGAGAGCGAGAGCGAAATAAGCAGAAGACCAAGGAGAACACGAGTTGCGCGGGTATGCAAAAAGAAGCTACTCGCCGCCTAATGCTTGCAAACCCACAAGAAGAAAAAAGTATAAAAATATAGAAAGATAGAAATATAGATAGCGTTGGAATTAAGTGATTATAAAACAAATAGAAGAAACAAGATAATAAGCAAAGAAATAAGAGATAGAGAACGCAGAAAGACTTGTGAAAAATATCTCTATAAAGAAGTTTACCACTTCCGTTCTTTCTTATGTTAATATATAGATGTAATATTTATTATTAAAATGTACACCTAACTCAAAAAACTTAAATTGACATATGTGGGTCATCCACTATGAATATTAATGTATAACACTCCTCCTTTGATGATCACATTATACAAAGAATATGTCTCATTAAAAACCTTACTAGGGAAAAATCCAGTGGAATAAAAACCGTAGTGAAGGAAAATAGTACATCATTCTTGTATAGCAATTGAGGAAAGATAGTGTGAAGATTGCCTCGTTAAAACCTTGCCAAGGAAAACCCTGTGGGAAAAACCATTGATCGAGAAAAAGAGTACAATTCATACAACTATCTTTATGTCCTTACTCCCCCTGATTCAAGAACACATTTGAGTTGTCGTATACCAATTTCATAGATCAATTTCTTGAATGTTACTGGTCATCTGCGGACTTATGATGAGACCGTGAGATGACACTAGAGTTCGCTTAATGAGGCACAGATATGTCATCTGCCTTTAGGGGCAGTGGTGGTGGTAGAGATAGCCACAAGAAATAGAGGGTTGATTTCTACCAACAGAAGGGCGACCGTGGCAAGGGTTCAAAGGCACAAGGTGGCAAGTTGACATGCTTCAAGTGTAGCATGTAGGGCACAAACAGAATTAGTGCAGGGCTACGGGATTTAAGTGCTTCAAATGTGGTATGATAGTTCACAAGAAGAGTGAGTGTCTGTAGGGCAGCAATGGAGCACAATAGTCTTGAGTACCAGGGTTACCACTCCCAACTCTTCCACCTATTGTTTCATCGAGGGGAAGGGGGCGTGGAGACTCCAGGCAGCAGTAATAGACTCCGTACCAATAGAAGGCATTGACTTACAAGTGAGCATTTGCTTTGGGACATTATGAGGCTCTTGAGCATCCCAACTTCATTGGAGGTACGTTTGTTAGTTCAATTTTTTTTTGCAAGATTGTTGTTTGATTCTAGAGCTACATCTTTTTTTATTACCGGTGCATTGGCGCATAAGTTAGAATTGACAATTTTGCAAATAAGACATATGTTCACTGTATCTTGGCCCTTTGGGCATTTCACTCCTCTATTGGGTTGTCCGATTGTAAATATAGATTCACTGATGTGATGTTAAAGGTTAATTTTTACATTATGCACTTCAAGAATTTTGATGTAATCCTTGGAGTGGATTCATTGATGAAACATCATGGGTTGCTAGACTTATGGGAGAAGAAGATTACTCTTAGAATACCCAAGGGAGGGGTAATACAATTGTGGGAATCAAAAGGGATTTTGTGTCCTCATTTTATGGATAACCATTTGTATCAAGATCGTAGACTTACAAGTTTGATGACTTCGGCACATAGGGGATATTCCACTACACCTATCCGAGTGGTGGAGGAATTTATGGATGTATTTCCAGAGGAGTTGCTCAGATTGCCTCCAAATAGGGAGTTTGACTTTGCCATTGAGTTGCATCCGAATATGAAGTCAATTTCAATTATGTCTTATTAGATGGCTTCTGTAGAGTTGAAGGAATTGATGATGCAACTAGAAGAGTTGCAGGATTTAGGGTTCATCAAGCTGAGTGTGTCCCCATGGCAAGCATCGGTATCGTTTGTAAATAAAGATGGGTCGTTGAGGATGTGTATCAATTATCGAGAGCTAAACAAAGCTATAGTGAGGATTAAGTATCCATGAGCATGGATAAATGATTTGTTTGACTAGTTAAGGGGCACTAGGCATTTTTCTAAGGTCGACCTGCGATCAGTGTACCATCAGTTGTGGATTTAAGGATTAGGACATCTAGAAGACAACATTTAGGAATCGGTACGAGCATTATGAGTTCTTGGTGATGTTGTTTGGGTTTACCAATGCCACAATAGTATTCATGGACCTAATGCAACAGGTTCTTCGTTCATTCTTAGATAAATTTGTAGTTGTATTCATTGACAATATCTTAATCTATTATATGACGGTGGAGGAGCGCGAAGAACACTTGAGAGTGGTATTGCAGACATAATGGGAGAATCAGTTCTATGTCAAAAGTGTGAGTTCTAGGCCATGTAAGTGAAGTTTATGGGTCATGTCATCACTTAATAGGGCATAGCGGTTGATTACTCTAAAGTTGGGTCTTTTTTAATTGGATAAGGCCAAAGAATGTGACGAAGATTCAAAGTTTTTAGGTTTAGTAGGTTACTACCCTTGGTTCATTCAGGACTTTTTTGCAAGTTGTCGCACCCATCACGCAGCTCACTAAAAAAGGCACACCGTTTGTATGTACAGACACAAGATTTGAAGAAACGAAGAAGCGGTTGACAACACATTCATTGTTAGTGCTTCTAGAGATACATGTAGGTTAACAAGTATATTGCGATGCATCTGGAGTTGATTTAGGATGTTTGCTAATGGAGCGGGATAGAGTTGTTGATTGTGGCTCGAGGCTGCTAAAGACACACAAGAAGAACTATCTAGTTCATGATTTGGAGCTAGCGATCGTTGCAATTCCATGAAGCATCGATAGAGTGTGAAGTAATGGCCATGAATTGTCTCTTTTGATTACTAGCCGTCCACATATCGGTTGTCAATGCAATCCGACATGCATTTGTATCCAATAATTTCATCGTTTTCTCTCTTTCATACTCAAAGATTTTAAACAAAGGTTGTAATGCATAAAAATACCTTCTAAATTCCACATGGCAAACTATAGATAATGGGTACTCATGCAACATAATCATCTTTCCAAGTTCTGCCCTTGCTTGATCTTGGTCAAAATGGTAAGTCCCAAGCCTCGTCGACCCATCAATGGATTTTGTTGGATTCAATAGAGACTGTTTAATGTTCTTTTGTTTTTTGTACAAACAAGTCTTTATGTGATCAAGTAAATGTTTGGTACCATTCTTAGTATCCCCCTAATGCCTTCTTACAATCTTTGCAAATAGCTTTCCATTTTCCTCCAACTAGTTCTCTATCAAAATGATCCCAAGCAACCGATTTAAATTTTCTTTTTCTTGCAGAATTCACATCAGTACTTTCAGAAGGAATTGCTTCACTCACATTTGGACTTTGTTCAATTGGAACACTCTCATTTTCTTGAGGATTTACTTCACTTTCAATTGTTGGAGCACTCCGCTGCAGAGCACTTTCCACCTCTTTATCAGTATTGTCCATCTAAATTTTTTAAAAAAAAACAAAATCAATCAACAATGGTTCCTCTTACACTTCTATCAAACCAAACAAAAAAAATATGTTTCACTAAAAGCACAAATGAATGTTTATTTCAAAGAAGTAGCTACATTCTTTACAACCTATGCTTCTGCTCTGTTTTCACGAAATCAAAAGAAAACAATAGTCTCCACAGGACAGGTGGCCAAGTGGGCTGGATTAGCTCTCAACAGGAACTAATATGACTGATGGGTCTTTGTGGTTTTTGAAATCCCTCGCAAGAGACTTGTCTCAATTGAAGATATTTTTTTATTTATTTATTTTGCGGATGTTAATCAATTAAGTTTGATTATCAGTTTATCACCTTATCTAATTAGAGCCTCTAATTATCAAGACAAAAGCAAGAAATCCATGAACATCACAACAAGCTTTCCTTAAATATTCAAATGGTCAGTACACACTACACATACTCACAGAGCGTAGAACACTAACCTTGGCTGTTGTAGGCAGAGGTATAGGCGAGACGCGAGAGCAGCTGAGTAGTCGAGCAGATCTGTACAGAGGCAAAAGTGTGGTCCGTGGCCTTGCCGCCCGTGCGTAAGATACTGAGATTTGTAAATTAAGGATTTAACAATTAGGGCTGACCGGCTGAGGCTTGAGGGACAGAGGGAGTGAGACAGTGCGTGAGTCGTGACAGCGTGAGATAATGAGATTTGCTCATTTGCCACTTTATTGTTATTTTTTACTCTTTTTTATTAACATTTAATCATGACCTCATGTTAGTGACTTAGTGGTATTAACTGGTAAGGAATGATACGTGATTATAAATATTGTGATTTAGTGAACATGCAAGGAATGATATGGAATTGACACGCAAGAGTCATCTATTTACCAAAAAATAAAACCTTTTTAATTAAAATTTTCAGATTCTTAGTTGTTTAGCAAAAAAAAAAATAATTATGGGTTAAAGTCATCTATTGGTGTAGAATTTTTGAATTTTGGGTAATTTCATATTTCTCTCTCACACACACACATATATATATATAAAGAGTTTGAGCTTTGTTTGTTTGTTTCATAGTTTCGACCTTTAGTTTCGGGTTTTGATTAAGGTTTAGGTATCGATCTTTAGTTTAGGGGTTTAAGGATTAATGTTTAGACCTTTAGTTTAGGGGTGTAAGGATTAAGGTTTGGGGTTTAGGTTTAGACTTTTTGTTTAGGGGTTTAAGGATTAAGGTTTAGTATCGACCTTTAGTTTAGGGGTGTAAGGAATAAGGATTAAATGTATGATTTAGCCATTTAGGGGTTTATGAGTTAGTGTTTCAAAATTAAGTGTTCTTGTTCATATATTATTAAACTATCTGTAGTTATTGTGGATTGAATACTGAATATAAGGGTTATCATATGTGCATATTATGAATAAGAGTTTGTGAATTGTGAGTTTATGTTTAGGGTTTACAACACATATTTTATAAATATAAATAAAATATGTTTTAAACTTTTAATATACATACATAATTATGTACGTAATATACGTATACTTAATATTTAATAAAATGTTTCATAACATTTTTTCAATTTGTTAACAAATGTATTATAGCCTAATAATATATAATGATAATATGATATACGGTTATATACTAATATGCCATAAAAGAAAGCAGCAAAGTGGTAATTGCTTAGTGGTAAAGAGAGTCATAAATTATTAGTTTGATTGAGGTCATGGGTTCAAGTCCAAACTCTTATTGTTAGTCTATTACATTTTTATATGTTTTATATAATATATATGATATTCGAGGCGGGTATGGCAATACCATCCCCGCCCCATACCCGATTGGGGGAATTCGGGGAATCCCCGCACTCAAACCGGGCTCCCCCGAACCCGCCCCAATCGAGGCGGCACCCATGGGTGAAATTGCCACCCCTATCTCAAAGCATTGCACCTAGTCAGAGTTGGAATAGTTATGTGGTGAGTACGTGCCTTGTTAGCCGAATCCTATCGGAATTGCTATTATTTGTTGAACATGACATCTTAATTATTCATTGTTACATTTTCGTTGTTTCAAAGCTGAATGATAGATGTTTTTTTTCAACCTCTACTAGACGCTTCCCTTTCTCTGACCTTGATAAAGATGCGAAAAAATAAATTTTTAAATTTTTGTGATTCATGTCTGTACTTTTAGTTGTTCAAGTAAATCTTCTAATTCTTCATCATTAGATCTTTTATTTAGTTTGATTGACTGCATAATGGAAAAACTCTCAAAGGGCAGACAATAATTAAGAATGATTATTATTAAAAGCTAGAACTGTGGTGGATGAATTTCAACCATGCCTATTGTGTGGATTGGTGGAGATTATTTATATTTTGGGAAAAGAAAAAAATTACATGCATTATGATTGCAAATATAGTTTATTTTCCTTGTAATCGGTGAATAATTTGTACATTATATTTAGCTGTATGTAGAATCCTTCATAACGTCTTTTGACTTGTCATTTTGTTCTTAGAAGTTTATTTCCGCTTATTATGTTATAGAAATTCTTGAACTTCTATAATCTGATTTTATAACAATAAACTCTAATGAGTGTAAAGGTTGAAGTAGCTAGTTGAATCCAATTAAGATTTCTTGCACCAATGATAAACATTTTTAATGAATTAAAGCATACCAAAATAAACAAGGTTAGCGAAATAAAACACCAAATGTCATGTTTGATTTAAAAAATCCAATAAAATTAATTAATGGGATAAGAAAAATTAAATTTAGAAGGCCCAACTCCTAGTTTTTTAATTTTATTTTTTAAAAAAACTAGTTTTCCCCAGTAAAGTTGTCAGTTGTCGCAATCGATTTTGTGAAAGAAAAATAATGAAGTCGCCACCAATTCTATTAGCTGTAATTAGTCACCATGAAAATCATTTAGTCTACAAAAATCTGGAAAAAGGCAAGTGAGTTTATGATTCATGAGGAAGCTGTAAAGCACCCCCACAACGCCTGTAAAAATAGTTGCTTATTTTATATTTATTATCCCATTAAATAATTAATTCGGCTTAAGAAAACTAACCATGACATCTTAAGGAATATAGATACATGGGGCATAATAATTACATATAGAGGCATAATAACTATATTCAAAGTCTAATATTAAGGTTCATGAGACCCTTTCATCCAATGGTCAAGTTTTCATGAGACACTCTAAAGAAAATTAGTATATTGAATGTCTCATATTAAATTTCATGAAACCCCTTGCATCCAATGCTACGCAATTGGTTTCATCGGATAACAAATCACGAACTAAAAGCCCAATACATTGGTTCTTCATTCTTGCGCGTATAACAATATAACAAAACAATACATAATATACATATATACATAGACACACATTTATGAATGTTTGATGAGTGCAAAATGTACTCATGTTTATGATGTTAAATACCCAATGTTTATGATGTTTCTAGCACAAAGTATTATTCAATTGCATGATTTAATGAACAGGTACAGCTGGAAGAGTTTTAACTACAAGATTTAATTCTGGGTAAAATGTGAGCCAGGAGCGACCTACGCGCGGCTGCGAGTTGCGGGTTTCCATATTCGGGCCCAACTGATGTGGCAATAGGGTCAGCAACTTTTAAGGTTAAAACAGAAAGCCCTAGCCGCCAGATACCATTCCAAATTTTCCAGAATACAGAGGGCAGGGAGGAGGCATTCTGAGCGTTGCAATTCGTTCATCTTTCCCATTGATTCGAACAATTGTCTTGAGTATTTGTTGATTTTTATTATGGATATGCGTAGCTAAATAATTTTTAGCTAGGATTTGGTATTTCTTCTACTGAAACTTTGTGCACAGATTAATTGTTGATTAGACTGGATTTAATTCATTGTTCTGTGAATTTATTGTTGATTTTCTATTGTTATGCATGTCTAACCATCATCATAATATTTAGGAATTGTTAGTTGAACATATTTGGCTGACCATGACTCGGTGTTTGACGAAGTGACAAAATCTTGTTTTGTGATTCAGGTTTGGGAACATTAATTGATTGGGTGATAGACCATTGCCTTGGGTTGTGCGATTGACAATTTTCATGTAGTTGGACCAAAGTCAGGGTCGTTGTTTAGGGAAATCTAATTGTTAGAGCTAGACCAAAGTCTTTCAATTGACGTCGTTAAATTCTTAATTTGTTTAATTGCGGATTGATTTGTGTGTATAGGTGGAGGTTGCTGAACGAGCCAAATCCAAGCTAATTTTCGTCCACTATTGAATTAGTTATTTTATTTAAGCTAGTTATTTTTTCATTATTAATTTAAGCATACGAATTAGTTTGCACTATTGTTTGTCTTTCAATTGATTTTTACAACAGTCCCTGTGGATTCGATCCTTTTCACTGTTACTACCTTGCGAACATACACTTGCGATTGGGTAAAACCAGTCGATATTTATTGTGATAAAAAAGTATCGACCAATGTTACATATATATATATATATATTTATATTATATATATTATATAATCGGACGTACATATGTATATATAAACACAATAGCATATATATTAACATTGTGTGTGTATATATATATATATATAACTTACATAATGTCCAATAGGATTCAATATTTGACTGCATATGATCACAATTGTAACTCTAGACTTCAAAAATACCTAAATTTGAACCCTAGAAAATCAGAGAACAAATTCACAAGTAAACAAGGGAAAGACAAAGAAGTAATTAATAAGCGAACAAGCATTATTGCATTACCAATTAATTCGGTTGGGAAGAGAGCCATTGCTAGGAGACGAAGACAAAATCAGTAAACACAATAAATAAAGCCACAAGACTTTGCTGAAAATTTGACAACACCAACACACACATACCATAAAGACTCCCCAGCCTCTTCTTCTTGTTATTACCTCCTCTCTCTTTGTGTCTCTGTTTCAATCGGTAATGGATACAATTATCGCCAAACTCTTTATCACAAGACCATATTCTTGCCTATGTTGCCCAAATGTTGACTCATTATCTTGTTCTCACTTTCCACTAACGCACAAACAAATATGAGATTTGGATTGAAAGAAGTTGAAAGTGATGCCCTTTGAGATCAATGTTGTTACCTATAGAAAATGGAACTAGAGGGAGAATTAGGAATATAGGAAGACAACTAGATAAGCCCTAATTGGACAGGACTTTGGGCCTTATATTTTATTAGGGCCCCTTTTTTTAAAAAAAACTTTGTTTAGGTCTATTATACAAATCTCTATAAAAAAGATCAAAATTCATTGGGGGACTAGCCCCCCAATCAATTAGAGCAAATCTGCCCTTGGATGCGGCTATCTAGTAAGGGAGTTGATGTGGTGGTGAGGACTTAGTGAGGGATGGTGGTGATGACGGGTAGAAAAGGTGCTGTGACGGTGGTATTTGAGAAAAATTGATAGAGAATAAGAGAGAGAGGAGTGAGAGTTGGTGAGCCGAAAGTAGTGTCCCCAACAATTTCTTATAACCTAGTGTTCTTGTTTCCTTTTGATTTTTCGATCACCTCTCCCCAATTACTAAAGAATCTCCATTTTTCCTTTCTAATATCTCAATCACCTCTCCCAAATCACTCAAGAATCTCTTTTTTTCCTAAAATGAAGCTCGACCCTAATCAAATCCCTTAAGTCACCCATGAAATCCCCTAAATTGTAGCCATGAATTTCTCTTAATTCCCTTCTCAGCCACACCTTAGCTAGTGCCTCCATCTTTTCAAAGCAAAGCTAAATTTTCCTCTTTTTTTTTGTGTGTCTAATTGGGCTCATGTTGGCCTAGGGTTTTCTTGAGGCAAATGGGTTTCATGCTCAACCCAAGTTAAAACAAGAGAAGCCTATTTTTATTCATGGACTATAATCCATATGATCATGGGTCATTGCTATAGTAATTGGGCTTGAGTTTGTGAATTTCTTGTTATGACTTGTGGGCTTTTGGGTTTTGGGTCATGAGTTTATTTATTTGGATTTGGGCTTTAGATTTGGTTTATTTGCTCATATTTTCATATTTTCCTCTCTTTTTATTTCACTTTATTTTATTTTTCCTCTTATTGCAATCAAACTCTGACGAAAATGAGGTACAACACAAGTGTTGCAATATCTAAAAAATGTATGACTGACACCGTATAAGTGGATGTTTGTGTCAGCCTGGACCAACAGATATCTACATTTTAGAAACTACATGATAATAGGGTCGAGAGTCAGCATGCTAAACTGAAAAGATATTTGTGCTCGTCATAATCAGACTTGGAGAGATTAATGAGGTAGATGAATTAGGTTATAGAGTTGCAGGACATAACTATCAAAGTAACCATTAAGAGAAGCAAAATCATTGTCCCACATCGATTCAACATATATCACTTTCAGGATTTATGTGGTTTTGTTTCAATCGAGGCATTAAATCTTATGTGGATGGAGTTTGAATGGTTGAAAGATGTTGGAGAGTTTGCTTACAGATGTAAATGTCAAATTCGTAGGAGCTACGGACTACCGTGTGCTCACGAACAAGCCATACATGTGAGCAAATGACAGCCTTTACTGTTTGATGGCATTGATAAATTTTAGACAAAGCTTGATCTATTGCAATGTGAGCCACTTGAAGAGGATGATATCAATTGTAGCGCTGATGTACAAATATTTACAGAATAGTTCAAGCATCAGACAAGGCATGTTAAACTTAGTTGGTTAAGGAAGTTGAGGGACATATTTAGACCTTCAACAACTTCTCTCCATGAATAGGCTGTGAAGACCAACACTAGAGAGTGCCTCTCCACAAAGATAAAGGTATCCACCATCACCCATAACAATCTAGTTGCATGTGTTGTCGATTAGAGCGGTTTTGTTCAACATCAGGAACCTCACAGACATAATTCCTCATCTGGCCGCCCCAACTCGAAGATATTTGAGCACGATTTTTTCCAATATAATGAACC
The DNA here is from genome assembly GCA_963580455.1 of Euonymus europaeus. Lineage (NCBI taxonomy): Eukaryota > Viridiplantae > Streptophyta > Magnoliopsida > Celastrales > Celastraceae > Euonymus > Euonymus europaeus. The sequence continues at coordinate 19,150,906 of OY756968.1, read as the reverse complement.
AGTAAGACATAATTGCTCCATTTACAATACTCAGTCTCTCTCCACACAAGAAAGTCCGAGGTGGAGAAAGAAAACTACTCTTCACAACCATATTTTTATTAGTTCTCAGCTCTACTGCATTCATACATTACGGACATACAAGATGTAAGAGCAAATGGGAATTGCGACTTTATGTCGATATCTGTGTTTATTGGTCTTTAGAAGGATGAATGACCCAGTGTCTGATATAACTTGATGGCAGAGTTGAACACTTTTTTTTGGGGAGAATATATGCTGAAATACTTGGTGTTTATGATAAAGCGTATGCTTTTAGTCATTCATTGGGCTTCTTTCAAAAAGATGTCAAAGCATCATTTGAGCACTTGATGACAATGCTTGACATGTGTCTATATCAGACTTTCACATATAATGTGATATTAGACGTTCTTCATCATGTAAAGAGTTGAACATATCTACCACTTCGTACAACCTCCTCCACTCTTTCATCACATTGCTATTGCAATATGACACGTAAATGGTAATCACTATATCCAGGTAGATTTGACAGGTGATTATCCAATTTCTCCCATTACACCTGGGTGGGTTCATTGTAGGCATGCGTGCATAGTTACAAAGTTACTCCGTATGAAAAATAGTTTTATACATACATGCAGTCATTGAAGTCAATGTTTTCTTCCAAAACTTATGCTCATATGCTTGATTAGTTGTATGAATCCAATGTATTTCAAAGTAGAAGCACAAACTCCATTAATAAATATATATTTTTTAAAAATTGTGTTATAAATATATTTATTTATTTATAGCGAAATTAGTTGTAATTTTTTTTACAACAATTCCCGATAATCCCCTTCCCTCCCCTAATTATTGTCATTGATTTTGCACATACATTTTTTACTCGATTCCAGGGACTTTTTATAGTCGAGAAAGCATTCTCGAATATCATGTAATTTTGAGGTCTTAATTATAAAAATTTATTTTGAAATGCCAAATTGATTTATATTAATAGAAAATGTTTTCCAATCAATTATTGAATTATTACTGTTGTTGCAAAGCTCAAATCTAAAGGATATTATTATGATTTTGAATCACTTAAGTAAAATCCCATCTCGGGGGAAAAAATAATAATAATGAGTGAAGTGTTTTTTGTGTGTGTGTTAAAGTATAAAGAGGAATATATATATATATATATATATATATATATATATATATAATATAGCTAAATTTATATGTATATATATGTGTGCTAAAGCTTGTGTTGGAGATACAGAGTAACATATATATATATATATAATATACATATACATATATAGCTAAATTTATAAGTATATTATATATATATATATACACACACAAAAGTATAGGAGAAATTGTTTAAAAAAATGAAAAGAGAAAACATATATAATTATATGTATCAGGAATGACAGTCAGACTCTCGTTCTTTCCCTCACGCCTCTCGCCACACCACTCTTTTTCCTTCTCTTGTTACTGTCAAGAAAAACTTATTAGACAACCATTTATATGAATCAAGGTCACTAAGGACAATTAACCAAGGAAGGTATGGGTAGTTCTAACTCTTCGATTTTTGTAAAACATTGAGGTCTTCTTTAATAGCTACTCATTCTGCAGTGTTTGATTCCTTTCAAGCTCACTCTATTTCCAATAATCATTGTGGCTAACAATTACCAAGGTACCTTGTATCGAATTAGCTTACAAGAGTGTTTTTATTGACAACACCTTCTATTTTCTAGGGTTAATGTAAATTAGGGATTTTGTATGGGATTTGAGGATTTCAAATTTATGAGTATTTTTCTTATTCTAGTAATTTAATTAGACTTTAATTGTGTTGAAATATTAGGTTTCAGTATGGGTTTTGAAAATCAAGTGGGGATTTGTCCTCTTAATTAGAATTGGAAAAATAAGAAGAATTTTTATTAACTTATAATTGCAAGTAAAGGTTAGGTTAACTTAGAAAAATAATATGTATAGAGATTGTGATATTTATTCTTGATTAAGATGCTAGAATGTTGATTTTTAAAGAAATAAGATAAATTTTAGAATATGGGATTTTGAGATTGGGACATTAGAAGGTTTGTGCTTATGGAATTAAATTGAGTTTATATTTATTAAATAGGTTAGTGAATTTATTTGGAGGAAACTTACTTTGTTGATAGAGGTTGGGCGTTGTCGACAAGAGGTAGGGATTTTTCATTCTTTTCCTTTGTTATACCTTTCTTGTTTATAAAAGTTTTGAACCCTTATAATTCTTGAATCTTCCATATGTTATTCAATTTATCAATTCTTTTGGGCTACTTTTTGATTTTCTCAAAGAGAGTCAAACCCCTAATATGATTATGTATGACCATTGTATGATTGACTTATTAAATATGTCTATGTGCATTAACCCTTAAACGTGTTAAGCTCGATTGACACATATTTTGATCTTCATGTGATGTGTATTATGTGACATAGCATTTAAATGATTTAAATGTTCATTTAATGCATGATGGGCCATCAGGCAGGAGCTCGGGTGGTTCCATGTTAGGAAAGGTGATTCAGTATTGAAGATTGTGTTATGGAATGGATTTGGAAAAATGGAATTGTTTAATGGATTTACACATTTTCCATGGATTTACTATGTGGAACAATTTACGGTGCCAGTGAATATGGTGAAAGGTAAAGGTGTGGGAGCGATCCACGACCTTACCGGAATCATGTGATGGATGTTCAGAGGTTCGAATGAGTGTACGAAGAAATTGTTTACATAACATATTGTTGCATTTATTCTATTCTTGCACATTTCTGTCTTTATTCGTTACTCCTATTTGATATCCCTACTGAGCATTTGGCTCATCCTGTTTATTTCTTTCCCTTTCAGCTGAGCAATCTACTGGTACGGGTACTCCAGATCAGCATGACAGGGCGTGATGTGGTGGCCTGACGTAGTAGTCATCTTATAATGTGTTTTAGATTGTTTGTTTTCGTTATTTATGATATGGCACTCGTTGTGGTGAGTAGCTGGATATATGCAGTTATTATGGTTATTTTGGATGGGCCATAAGAGGACTCCGTGTGATCGGAGTTCTGCGTCATATTATATATGTGGTTGTTGTGGAACACTTGAGGGGCTTCGATTATAAAGGATATTTGGAGTTGCGGATAGGATTTTAGAAGTGTCGTTTTCTATATTTTGTGCAGGGTGACATTCTTCAATTTACGGGAAAATGATGCCCGATTTTTATTTGGGAAGTAATTTATTTTTGAATAGTTATGACTAAATGATTGGTTTTCTTTACTTTTCTCACGCTTCGTGAGTTGGAGCGTGACAATTGATCACAGCTATGCTACGTGACAAACATTTATGTCATCATCATCTAACAAGTGATTGACTACCTATCTCCTAACCTTGGGTGTAAACAAGCTTTGGGTGGATTTATCACACCCTCATTTTAAGGGCAAATGCAATAGGTAAATATGTAATGAGAAAGAGATAATGTATGATAATTTGTGTTTTTGCAAATTTAGTTATATTGAGAAATGTGTTTTGCGGATGTGGCTTGACTTATAATTAATAGAAGTGTGATCTAATATTAATTTTAGTAGAAAAATTATGAAAGAAGGAAATATTAATGGATCATCTTTTATTAATAAAAATCATTCCTTTATTCTAAAATAGAATTTTTTGGGGCGATATTGTGGCGAGTCTCGACGTGATATCCATACCCGCGCGCCTGGCTTTGCCTTCCGTCGTCAGAATCTCTGCACTTTTACCTGATATTGGGGCCAAGATCTCTAACGCAAATCTACCAGAATCTCTGCACTAAATCTACCAGAATCTCTGCACTTTCAATACAGATCTACCTTCAACAACAAATCTACGCAAACGTTGGTGGATTCTCTGCACTTTCAATACAGATCTACCTTCATCAACAAATCCATGCAAACGTTGGTAGATTTTCTGTCTTATCTCTCAAAAATTCAAAAAGCATCATGCTTAACAAGATATATTTCCCTACACAAGCCAGATGCTTTAATTTGAGGATAAGTTTTCTCAGGTTCATTAACTCCTCTGATTGATTTGGTATACATCTCTTTACTTGATCTGTACCAGTTGATCGAAATTCACTTTTTTTATCGAGCGGCTGATACAGATACATGCATGTTCAGTAGCCTCTGTTATTCGTTCGATAGAATCATCTATGATTTACCTTGAGGTTAAGTTTTATCAGGCTCATTGATGACTTTCATTGATTTGGTATAGACCTCTTTTTCCTTGATCTCTAGCGGTTGATCAAATATTGTTTTTTGATCTAGCGGCTGATGAAGATACATGGATATTCACCAGTTGCCTCTCTTATTCGTTCGTTATAGTCATCTGTGGTTTACGTTGAGCTTAAGTTTTCACAGGCTCATTTATTACTTTGATTGATTTGGTATAAACATCTCTTTGCTTGATTTGTAGCGGTTGATTGAAATACAATTTTTTGATCTGGCGGCTGATGGAGATACATGCATGTTCAGCCACTGCCTGTAATATTCATTCGATATAATAATAATATGTGGTTTACCTTGGGTTAAGTTTTCTCAGGCTCATTTATTACAAAGATAGATTTGGCATCATCCCTTTTTTACTTGATTTGTAGTACTACATGGGAAGTCTACCCTTAGGCGGCTGATGGAGATGAATACAATTTCATCCTCTGTTATTCGTTCCACAAAATCATTTAGATTCTACTGTCTTGTCTGAATCATAACAACAAGCCGTTCGTCTGAAGGAATTCTGCCTATTTATAACTCTCTCTTCTTCAATCCTTCTACCATATGTACTTTGATATTGACTACAGAGCTTCAAAGGAAAGAAAATTTCAGGTTCTCTATTTTTAGTAAACTTCTTTATTCTTTATACAGTTTTGTAAGTCGAGGTTAATTAGGCCTTCTTTCATAGTTAAGTTTTGAAAGTATCTTCAATCTTCAATACTGAATCATTGCTTTTATTCTTTTCATTAATGGCCAAATATTCAATACATTTTTCATCTTCAATATTCAATCGTTATATATCATAGTTATTCCTTTTAATTTTTCATAATCTATGCTGCAGAATGGATCCTTATGGAAGGTTCAGCGTGGTTGTTCATAGTCATGGTTGTTTGGTTAACAACAATACGACATATGCTAATGGCCAATCAATAAGAGTACGTAGTGTGAAACTATGTTCCTGGAATACTAATATCTTCTTAAACTATCTGGAAATACAACTAGGAATACCAGTGAACTCAGTGACTCTTAAATACGTTAGCGCATCCTCTGTGTTTGGTAATGGCATATTTGATCTAAATGAAAATGATGATTTCTTGAAAGCATAAAGCCTTCATATGGTCACACTTTGTTGTTTGCATTGTAATATGAGCTGGAGAAATTAGAAACGCATATGCATTTTTTTACTATTTGTCAATTATTGCTATTAATGTATATGTTTGAATTTCCTCTGGTTTTGTTTCCCTAGGTTTAAAATTTGAATTAGTTGTAATAGTGATATAGACACAAGTGGTGAATTTCCCTGTGCAGTATGATTTAGTCTGTATACTTTAAATCTTGTAGTTCCCGCTTGCTTCTGTGAGACCAATCTTCACTTTGATTATCTACTACAATTTCTGTTTTTGTTTCAGCGTTCTAGATTCATCCAGTAGCTCAAAGTGCAGTAGAGAATCTTACATCGGAGTTCAAGCTATGCATTTTTCCAAATTAATAACTGCAAATGGAAATTGTGGAATCATCTGAAAGCATAAAAAGGCTGAATTCATATTTGAAGGCCAGAAGAGATGATGTTAATTCTGGTGTCCCGGGAAGGTTCTTACATGCAGTGATTAGACAAGACATTGCAAGTAATCTTCTTTAGCCTTTTTGATGACACATGTTAGTCAAACTCATTCATTATTTCGAGTGAATAATGACTGCATGTAAGAAATGTAAATAAGTTCCAGTAATACTCACATGTATCTAATTGGCTCCACATATCTCTATCTAGACAGTACAATTGTCAAATAATATTATTTTACATATTAATTGGCATGAACTTGGCTTAGATTTCCATTCTGCCCCGGTTAATCCTATTTTAAGTTTCAGGAATCTAAAAGAATGACTTGAATTTTAATTGCGGTTGATAATTTGTTTATTTAGCGTTGTAGGTTCTCATTAATACTTGACAGCTTATAAGGTTTCATCTGATAGAAATTTGATTTGAGCAGGGGGCAGCAAGCCTTAAGACCCTTGCGTATGGTAATGAACTATCTATTATTGAAGGAAAACTTGCTTGGATTGTGCATATAGTTACTGCTATTCTTTAGGACTAATCAAACTGGCAGTAGGTAAAGTTTTTGCTAATACTGGTTCCAGCAGTAAACCAAACAGAAAAACAGTGCTTCTAATCTGACCTTGTAAAGTAGAGCACCGGGCTTTTCAAGGTCATGGTATTTTTTTTATAACAAGGTAAGAAAGTTACTATTAATCGATCTTGCTCTCTCGCTCAAGTTATTCTTTACATGTTAGACGTGTTTTCATGATATTTTGTTATTTTATGCATATATATATATAAAAGGTTCTGTGGAATTGATCGTGGTATATCCGATTATAGACCTTGAAAGTTCTTCATCTGATGAAATTTGCTCTAAAGAGATAACTCTTTCTTCTACGGATTCAAGCTTCACTTCACCTTACTATGAATCAAGTGATGATTCAAGCTTCCACCCTCCCCGTCAAAACTATGTGGTACATTCTTTGAATAATAAAACTTATAGCTGGATATTTTCTCTTATATAGTATATATCTATAAAGCATTAGTTAATTTTACATATACAACACAAGGGAGTTCAAAGGAAATCACCAAGACTAGCTGCCATCAATATAGCAAAACCTGTGGACGACAAAGTTGATGCTACCAATGTCACAAACTTGGGGGACAACAATGGTTTTAGTACCCTAGTTGGATGTGAAAATTATTGATTACTATCATGCCAGCAACTTTTGCTATTTTGTATGGACTGGAATTTCTATTTTGTTATGATGGGAGTCTAACTACTTTTTGTTGTGGTTTTAAGTTGTAAGCATTAAGGACTTAAAACCTTATAATCTGGCATTGTTGTTAAATATATATGTTAATTGCTTTGACAACTTTCGTTATTTAATCTATATATTTATTTGAAGCTGTTACAATTGATGAAACTTTCAAAATCATGATTAATGGGAATTATAATGCACATAACTATGAACAAAAGGCTGAAACAAATGAATTAATAAATCCTTCTTCTGTAGTTCAGCCAACAATGGGGCCACTGATTTTACCTGTTGAGTTTTCTGTTTGCTTGAGTTTGCTTCAATCTAATTGGGGTTTAATTTTTTTTTTTTACTTGTGTACACACACAATTGATCCTGAACTACCTAACCACCTAGACCCACCTTCACTTATTGCTACCTTAGCCTTCACTTACTGCTACCTTAGTGGTTCCCTTCACAGAGGTTACTTTAGAAGAATATGTTAAAATTTTCTTTCCGTCAATTTCAAAGGAGATACTTGGTAATATGTTTAGTGCAATATAGTAGCTCCAAAACATGTGCTTCCTTAGTGTTGCTTTTTATATTTTCTTCACCCCTCTAACAATCAGAGCACTTTATGTTGCAAAGAAAAAAGAAAAGGACATCAAAAAAATTGTTTCTTGAGTGGAGTAACCATCAAAATAAACTTTGCTATGTATAAGGGGTGTACATTTTTCTCATCAATTCTATACACCCATTTTTTTTAAAAAAAATTAATCATATTGTTGATACATGGTTTTCACTTGATGATTCAATTCGATGAGTCTACATGACTTTACTTGAGAGCAAAAACAATATTTCATGACTGAGTCAAGGAAGACTCACAATATCGTTTTATCATGTAAATACATCTATTATTTTTCAGTTATCAAAATTTTACAAAACCATGCTCTCACCTATTCTCTCTAAAAACTAAATTAGACTCAACAGGCAACGCCCGGGCACAACACAAATGAATAGCAACACCTAACACATTTGAACACCTGTAAAAAGAAGATAATACAGTAACCATTAACCATATATATGGAAGTAAAAAAAAAGTTGATAAAATCAATAAACCATAAAACTACCCAAAAATTCAATCTAAAGATCAATACTAAGTGAAGAAATGCTGTTAGAGAAGGGTATCTCTCCAAATTGTGAAATTAGAAAGTTGTATCTCTTTTTTTTGTCATATAATTGAAGAGGATCCAAATGCGGTCAAATTATACAGGTTGCAATGATCATTTATTTCTTCAACGCCTAAATCTTGAATTGCTTAGACCTTAAAATTTTATATTCGTAGGTGACAAAGAAATATCTCCATCATTCATTGTTACTATCACATTCATCTTCGCGGGTAAGATTGGCAATTTCTCTCAGGTTTCACGCTATTGTTTATCATCTTTCTCCCTTTGTTTTTAATTCCATTATCTCAATTGTTCGTTGCTGCTACCGCCTTCATGTTGGCGGGTAAGATTTGCAATTTCTCTATGGTTTGGCGCTATTGTTCATTGTCTTCCTCTCTTTGTTTGTAATTCCTTCTCAAGCCTATCTACTTGCCCTTTTTAATGCTATTTTTCAATTTTGGCAATCAAATGCTTTGAGTTCTTGAATATGACAATTTATATGCGCTGGAGTTTTCTTTTAATTTCCATTTTATAACTTCAGACAATTTTTACCCCCCTTTTTTTTATAATGATAATGTTTCTTCTATTTGGTTTTAACATGTGTGGACCTAAGTTCCGATTATGTGTTCTCTGGGTCATTAGACAAATGAAAATACATAATTTATGTTTTCATGGTGATTCGTGCTTATAAGAGTTTACAAGAACGATGACTATCTTATAGTTACAAATACATAACTACAGGGTATGCCCAAAACGCAAATCACCTGCCGTTTTAGATTTGTGGGCCCTCTCTTGATTTTGAGACATCGCCTGTCCAACGTCCTTCTTCATCCCTACTTTGTGACATTAACCGGAATTCAACCCTAATCTGCATACCAGAAGAACAATCGCACTCCACTCTCCGGTACAGGACATGTACGATCTATCAGTCTTTGATTTTGGGCGATTTGTTTGTTTATCTACGAACGAAATCTGGAATTTCCGACATATCGGATACTAAAAACTACAACGGCAGCGACAATAAAAGATGTAAGGTTCCACCTCTCATCTCACATATGTATAATTGTATATAACCTTCTTCATCGTCACTATTACTGTCTCACGAATATCTCTCCATTGGGATGAAGGGGCCGAATTTTTCCCCGAGTTTGATCACACAAATTCAAATCTTTGGTTTTGAACATTCTTCAATTTGAGAAAGATACAATTTTTTTTGAAATATTGTTCATTGAAAGCGCAATTTCAGTAAATCAGGGGCCCTAAGCCAATGACCCTTTATATTGCTGCCACCAGCTGGTATATACTTTTGATTGGAATAATTTTATACGGCTTATCTGATTATAGAAATATTTTTTCTTCGCTGGTCTCTGTTAGCTTCGACCATTTTATATTGCAATTCTGTAATGGGTCCTCTCTACCATTTTTCCCCGCACCGTGCTATACAATACCTGCCTTTTTCTTCTTCTGTGTTACGAAATTTCTAAAATAATGATAATCATGAGTTATTTTTCAAATCTCAACACATTTTTGGGTTCCTGTGGCCTGCTTGATAAACTAATTTATCAAGAAGTCCTGAGAGGGTTCTATCCACGTACAACCAGAGTGGATAGCTACAAAGCTATTGAAAATGAATCAGTGAAGAACATAATCATTTACAAAATGTCTCCCATTATTCCAACAGAGCAAGCATTTGTCTTCACTGATTGTCTGAGTTTGGGACATCTCTTCCACTAAATTATCGAAAGAGACACTTGGAGAGAGAGAGATATAATGAGAATACGACATATGGATGGTCACATGTGAATATTAGAGAGAGCGTGAGATGGAATGCAAAGATTTAGGCATTGTAAGTTATTCTACACCCTTTCTATTAATCATTACTATTGTACTTAAACAAAATTAAAAAGATTTTTAACCTATTAAAATCTATAAAAAAAACCATAAAAAATTATGTTCCCGGGGCAACGCCCGGGCGTCAATCTAGTAAATATATAAGATCATCTTTTATGTAATAAAAATGAAATAATTTAATGAAACTCAATGCAATTAACGTCAAAAAAACATGCAAAACGTTTGCCGTTTGTTCGAGATTAAAAAAAAAAAAAAGGGGTCCACCAAAGTGACATATTTGTTTTATCTGACGGGTCATATCATATCCCCATCCTCATGCAGAAAAAAGTTTGTTGCACGGGTCATGGCGGGAAGCTTCGCAGAAACTTCCCGCTCCACTTACAATTTATTTTCTATATATTTTATTTTATTTTTCTCAATGGAAAGAAAAACAGATACAAGAGTTCCCTCATACTCCATGGCTCTACTCTTCTTCTTCTTCTTTTCAGGTAAAAATTAATTTATTTTTTGTGTTCTAAAGATTTTCGTCTGTCTTTCTGTTACATAAGTATATAATATAATATTTTTAATTTTTACGTAAAAAAAATTGGGGAGAGAGAGCCCTAATTGCTGCTTTGTGCTAACAGAAAAATAGCTCCGCAATCACCGGACTCCCTTTCAATAACTATCCAAACAACGTAGAATCGCAATTTCTGGTTTTGTTGGTGCAGAATTTGGTTTCGATTTTGATGGTCTGAACCTTTTTTTCTTCTTCTTCTTTCTTGGTCTGCATTTACTTGTTTTGGGGGTTGGGATTGGTTGGCCTCTCTCCCTTAGGTGCGTCTCTGTTGTTGGTTTGATTGCCATTGCAGGAGGCGGTTGACATTTAGTGGTTGAGAGGAGGCGAAAATCATGAGTAGTTCTTCCTCGTTTGACGTGGTTGGTACGGCATCGTCTTCGTCTCCCAACAAGCAGCACCATCTCGACATGGAGGCTGGACCTAGCTTGGACGCCATGCTCGTGAACGAGTCCGATCCCTTTGACATCACCCAAACCAAGAATGCAACCCCCGAGGCACTCAGGCGATGGAGGGTAATCACTCACTCTTCCCATCTCTATCTTTTTTTTTTGGATACTCATTATGACTGAAATCGATCAGCATCTGCTATGAGAATTTGAAGCTGATTTTTGTTATTACAATGCTAATAGTAATGGAGGAGAAATTGTAATTCTATCCATAACGCAACCGTAAATGAGGGTATATATGAGCTGTTATTCTAATTCTTGTTATTGGATGAGGAACATGTTTTAATGTTAATCTTGGAGTCTTGGATTAAACGGTTTTTGTTCCGTTACAGCAAGCCGCACTTGTTCTTAATGCTTTCCGTCGATTTCGGTACACTTTGGATTTAAAAAAGGAAGAAGAGAGAAACCAGAGAAGGAACATGATTAGGGCGCATGCCCAAGTCATAAGAGTAATGCTTCTAGTGTTGATACCCAATTCTTATAGGTGTTTTGTTTTAGACCGTTCCATTTTGTTATTTTGATGTTTACTTTTGTATCAGGCAGCATTACTTTTCAGATTAGCCGGGGAGGAACAAATTGGTATGTCATTCTTTAAAAATGTCGTCATCTCTAGGTTAGTTTCTTACATTTCTTGTTGGCAATGGCTTTAATTTTTTCTATGACTTGAGGCTAAGATTATATTTCTGTACATTTATTAGAGGGAAAAATAAGACATATAAACAAATAGCAATATTGTAATATAACACAGGGAGGCATTTTGTTGGGACGTGCACTGACTAAGAAGCTTTTGATAATTAAGATTTTAGCTTACAGTGAGGCATATAAATTGATAATTTTCATTGCAAGTCCTGTATATGAAAATTCTATTTAGTACATTAAGACGCTAATTTCTGAAATTATAAATGTACAAATCAATCTATTTCTCCACTTGATTTCAATTGGATCAGTTTGTTGTTTTGATCGCTAAATTTTTGTGCCCTTCCATCTCCTTCATTTTTTGCAAATATAAAATTTTAGCCTGATGATAACTTAACCTATTTTGAACCAATTCTTTTAAACGATGAGGAAGTCTTCAGAAGTCAGTTCACTCAGGATAGTTTCCTAGTTCATTATGTGGAATTTTTTCATCCTAATTTCTCATAAATTTTATCTTCTTGGTAATCATTTTGATAATAATTTGTAAAGGGCATGACATTCAATGGACTACACATGTTAATAAATTGTGAATGACTAAATTTCCCTTACTTTTGTGATGTCCGTCAACTGACTGTGTATTTTTGTGTCTGAACTTAATATAATCTCTACTTATATTATTAATGAGGTCATTATAAACTATTAGAAATTTTATAATTCATCACAATAATTTATTTTTTTAGTTATATTACTATCATAATAATTATATGGTTCATTAATCATTATTATATTAATCAAAATAATTGTTTCATTAAGTGCGACTTTCATAATTACATTTCGTTAATTCATGTCTGAGACATAATTTTCCTGGTGGGGATCCGCCATTTTCCTTTGACAAGAGAAGGTATATATTTTCTGACTTCTGATGAAATGCTCTTGACATAAGGTGTGGAAGAGATTGAGATTAAGAATTAAAAGTCGAGGTAGAGGGTTTAGGTTTTATGTTTAAAGTTTCATATGTATTAATAACCTTTGGTTTTGGATGTGACCGCTTATTAGGAACATTATATATGTGAATATAAAATTCTAATCCATCAATGTGGTGTATATATTAGTGTCTTAAAATGATTTTTTTTCTTTTGATCTGCCATTCCTTCTAAGGATTTTGTTTGGGACTAATACTGTCAGGCACAGTCAACAACATAATTATTTTTTGTACAGTTTAATTTCGTTAAAAAAGACTCATGCTTAAATATCACCTATCCCTATGCACCTTTTTTTTATGTTAGCAAAAAAGTTATTTATTACTCAATAGATCTGGACACCAAGTTCTCTTCCAAATTCTGAGAGTTCGAAGAAAAAAGTATCTGTAAGTGGATCATTGGATAAGAATGCACATAAACATGGGCTTGAATCCTGCACAGAAATTACAGTTGGTATTTGCTAATTGGGAGTCTATAGAAACTAGATACTAATGTCAGGACTCCAAATAAATCATCAATGTACTGTGATGTCAGAACTTTCCCATAAAGTTCTGTTGTAATCATCATCTATTCCTCCTTGAGTAAATTCTAGTAAAATATTAGAATGACAGGTGGATGGAGTTATGAACGTAGCATGTTCATGCATTCCTTCTGGACTGTTTTTTTACTTCATAAACGTACTTTTGATAACAAATGGCATTTTTTTCCTTTCTAAATTTACGCCCTTTTTCTCTTTGTAAAATTTATTCTCCAGTACCTTTCTTCGATGCAACAATCATTGGGTATGATGTCTTCAAGATGTGGAGTTTCATCTCAGAAATTTTCTTTCTATGCTATACTATAACTTTGTGGTTTTGTATAGACATATATTTGTCTGTACATCATTCCCATGTTTACTTGTTTCATACTCTTATAGGGTTAGGTACAACACTTGCACCTGCAACTCCACGTGGTGATTATGCAATTGGTCTAGAACAACTTGCTTCAATGACCAGGGATCATAATTTACCTGCTCTACAACAATATGGAGGTGTAAGTCATTGACAATATCACTTCACCTGTTTCAACTTTCAATCACGTTCTTCTGAATGCGTGTTATAATAATGCATGATTGCTTTTCAGGTTAAGGCTTTATCAAGTATGCTGCAAACAAATCTGGAAACCGGAATCAATGGGGATGAGACTGATATATTAAAGAGGAGGAATGCATTTGGGGCAAATACATATCCTCAGAAAAAAGGACGGAGTTTCTTGGTATATTAGTTCGGCATTTCTGTTTTATAAAGAGTTGTTTTTTTCTTTCACATTTATGGTTGTTTTCCTTTCCTTTATGTTATTTTTTTTTTGTATTCCAGAGGTTTCTTTGGGAAGCTTGGCAAGACTTAACCCTGATCATCTTGATTGTTGCTGCTGCTGTGTCATTGGCACTGGGAATAAAAACAGAGGTGAGCTTAGTCTTCTCTATATTGGCTTTATTCATTTATTTGAATTTCTAACTGAAGCAACATGGATCTCAAAAACTTGGCTGGCCCAGAAAATAGGAGGTCTATAGCTGTAATTATAATGGAAACTGGACGGATATAACTGCATCTTATGTAAAAGATCAGGTGTTGTGATTAAGTTATGAGCTATAACTTTTAGTGTAACTGGTGTGGCTAACTGCTAGGTTTATGCATGATGCTTCTTTGTTTCTGTGAAAGCAGCTTTCTTTTCATTACCTGAAAAATCATCCTTTACAACCAGTCTATATTTTACCTTAATACACTTCTAGACATGTACAAAGACAGTAATACCCTTTGGTATTCTAACACTCCCCCTCAAGTTGGAGCATAGATGTTAATCATGCCCAACTTGTTACAAATATAACTAACTCGACTCCCGGTGAGAGCTTTAGTAAATATATCCGCTATTTGATCTCCAGTTTTAATATGTTTGACATATATCAACCTTCTCTGTAGTTTTTCACGAACGAAATGACAATCAACCTCAATATGTTTTGTTCGCTCATGAAACACAGGATTAGAAGCTATATGTATAGCTGCTTGATTATCACACCACAACCCTATAGGAGTCGAGTCCGCTATACCAATCTCTCGAAGCAAGTGATGTACCCACATAAGTTCACATGTAGAATGAGCCATGGCTCTATATTCAGACTCTGCACTCGACCGGGCTACTACACTCTGCTTCTTACTCTTCCAAGATATCAAATTCCCTCCAACAAAGATACAATACCCTGTGGTAGACCTCCGATCAATTGGACAACCCGCCCAATCAGCATCACAAAATCCTTCTATTTTACTGTGACCTTTATCTCCATAAACAATCCCACGACCTGGAGCACTCTTGAGATACTTTAGAATATGAACAACAGCATCCCAATGAGACGTCCTAGGAGAGGACATGAATTGACTGACCACACTTACAGGAAAAGCAATATCAGGACGCGTCACAGTAAGATAATTCAGTTTCCCAACCAATCGCCTATAACGCTCAGGATCAGGAAATAAATCTCCATCTTCGTTTGTAAGTTTCACATTAGGTATCATGGGGGCATCACATGGCTTTGCCGCAGTCAAGCCCGTCTCCTTAAGTATATCTAGAACATATTTCCTCTGAGACAGAAATATGCCTTTCTTACTCCGAAATACCTCAATTCCCAAGAAATATCGAAGACACCCAAGATCCTTTGTCTGAAAGCGAGTGTGAAGAAAGGATTTTAGAGCAGTAATACCCACACCATCACTCCCAGTAATCACAATATCATCAACATATACTACTAGAAGAATGCACCCACGTGCAGAGGTGCGATAGAAGACTGAATGATCATGAGCACTCCGCCATAATCCAAACTCAAAGACGACTTCACTGAATCGTCCAAACCATGCACGAGGAGACTGTTTCAGCCCATACAGTGATTTTTGCAGAAAACACACTCGTCCAAACTCCCCCTGAGCAACAAACCCAGGGGGTTGCTCCATGTAGACCTCCTCAGACAAATCTCCATGAAGGAAAGCATTCTTAATATCCAATTGATACAGAGGCCAATGATAGGTCGCAACCAAAGAAATAAAAAGCCGAATAGAAGCCATCTTAGCCACGGGAGAAAAGGTCTCAGAATAATCAACACCATATGTCTGAGCATAACCTTTGGCAACTAACCGAGCTTTGAGACGAGCCACAGAGCCATCCGGATTCACTTTAATAGTGAATACCCATTTGCAACCAATAGCTCGTTTACCCATAGGTAGTGGAACGAGTCGCCAAGTATCATTTGCCTCAAGAGCAGCCATTTCTTCTTGCATAGCATGGCGCCACCCAGAATGGGAAAGAGCTTCGGACACAGTCTTAGGAAGAGAGAGTGAATCAATAGAAGAAATAACAGATTGAGATGTAAGAGATAAACTGGCATATGACACAAAAGAGGAGATAGGATATGTACAAGAACGTTTACCTTTTCGGAGAGCAATAGGGAGGTCCAGATTGGAAGTAGTGAGAGAAGGACTTGGATCCAGAGACGAAGAAGCAGGTGGAGGTAGAGCATCCGGGTCTGGAGAGGCCACTGGAGTATCCACTGGAGGAGGAAAAGAAGTAGGTCGAGAAAATACCTTAGTTATGGGAGGGCGAGAAAGCTCAGGAGACGGATCAGGAGGAAGTGTACGGTAGACAAGAAATTCATCTGTAGGAACAAACACAGGGGTAGAAGAATCATGGACGAAGGGTGTAGATTCAAAGAAAGTAACATCGGCAGAAACCAAATACCGACCAAGAGCAGGAGAAAAACAACGATAACCTTTTTGAGTACGAGAGTACCCTAAAAAGAGACATTTCAGAGAACGTGGATCGAGTTTCGTCACTTGGGGACGGACATCCTGCACAAAACAAACACAGCCAAAGACACGAGGAGGAATAGAAAAGAGAGGACGAGCAGGAAACAAAGTAGAGTAAGGAATAGCACCACGAAGAACGGAAGAGGGTAGACGATTTATCAAATAACATGCAGTATGAACAACATCAGCCCAAAAGGCTTTGGAAACATTCATGTGAAACATTAAGGCTCGTGCAATTTCCATTAAATGACGATTTTTTCTTTCAGCGACACCATTTTGTTGAGGAGTAACAACACATGAGGATTGGTGAACAATACCATTGTGAACAAGAAAATCAGAGAGAGAATGAGAAAAATACTCTTTGGCATTATCACTCTGCAAAATACGAATAGAAGTATGATGTTGTGCTTTAATCTCAGCATAAAAGCCACAAAAGATAGAATATAACTCAGCACGATTTTTCATTAAATATAACCAAGTTACTCTTGAAAAATCATCAACAAAAGTAACAAAGTAGCGAAAACCAGATTTAGAAACAACAGGACAAGGACCCCAAATGTCCGAATGAATTAACTCAAAAGGGGACGCAGCCCGTTTATTGACTCGAGGAAGATAGGACACACGATGATGCTTGGCAAACTGACATGCCTCACATTCCAATGTTGACAAAGAACACAAACTTGGACAAAGACGCTTTAACACAGTTAAGGATGGATGACCAAACTGACAATGCAACTGATAAGCAGAGACGGTACTCGTGGAAGCAAGTGATTGTGACACTGGTGGAGAATCAGCAGCAAGAACGTACAGACCATTGGATTCGCGACCTCTACCAATAATCTTCTTCGTCCCAAGATCCTGAAACACACAAGAGTCAGGAAAAAAGTGAACAGAACAATTTAAGGCACGAGTAATTTTACTAACTGACATTAGATTTAAAGGAAAAGAAGGTAAACATAGAACAGATGAGAGAGATAAAGAAGAAGTAGGAGATGCATTGCCACTACCAAGAACAGGCACGGTAGAACCATCGGCCAGTGTAACACGAGGAAACATGGGAGATGACTGAAATGAAGAAAGTATACCTGTATCGCTAGTCATGTGATCTGTGGCTCCAGAGTCAATGATCCAATTAGGTGAAGATGAAGTGAGACATGCAGTTGGGTTACCTGACTGAACTAGACTTGCACCAGGAGAAGAATTCTGGATGGCTTGATGATTAGCAAAACGAGCATACTCATCCGCAGAAATGAGCACCGAGCCATTCGAACTGGACCCACCAAAAGGAGTAGGTAACAGGCCATCATGGGTAGTAGCAGTAGTAGCATTAGCAAACCGTGGAGGAGCATTCGGCTTCCCATTCAACTTCTAACAATTCTTTTTCAGATGACCCTGCTCCCCACAGTGAAAACATACTCTAGGACCACCACGTCCACCATCACGACCACCACCACGACCAACTCTACCACCTCCTCCGCTACGACCACCGCGAGTACTACTAGTAGGTGGAGTCCATCCGATTAAGGCAGAAGCCTCTCCACTAAGAGATAATCCTCCAGCAGATTCTTTATCAGAATCCCTACATACCATGCGCAAACGAGAGAAGGCCTCAGCTAGTGAAGGGAGAACTGTATCAGTAAGTAGCTGAGATCGAGGTACATCATAATTGGAGTCCAATCCAGCAAGAAAGCATTGAACAATGATTTCTTCCTGCTGTTCCTGCATCTTCTTGACATCAGCAGTAATAGGATATAAAGTTTTCATCTCTTCAAACATCTTTTTAAAAGTAGTATAATACTCAACTAGAGTACGCCCCTTCTGATCAGCCCTATACAAACCAGATAACAACTCATGAACATGAGATAAGTTCTTCTTACTAGCATATAAAGAGTCCAAGTATTCCCATAACTCCTTGATAGAGTCACAGTGACCCACCATATCATCCACAGAATTGTCAATAGTATTCTGAATTAAATTATAAAGCTTATCATCTTCCTTCATCCATTGAGCCTTCGCCGTTGGTTCGGTTGGAGGATCATCAGTCAAGTGTCTCTCCATATCAATACCCGATAGATATCGGCGAATAATACGCTTCCATTGATGATAATTGGAACCATTCAATTTTCGATCGGTAATACGAGAGGTGGTGGCAACAATTTCGGTGGTAGCCTTCTTTTCATTGGTTTCCGCCATTGTCTATTGAAAAATTCAGTGAATAATTACCACGAAATCAGATTGCAAATGCAGAGAACACAAACAGCAATGTTGGGCAGTCGCACACGGCACTGTCCTTGAAGTAAACCCACGGCAATAGAGAGTAACCAGCAAGCTAGAGGAGCTACAGAAACCACCGAAACTACCTCTGAACAAACCGAACCTGCAAGCTAGAGGAGGTACAGAAACCTCAACAAAACATCACTGGAACCACCACAGAACAAACCGAACCAGAAAACTGAAGTCAAACAGCCAGAAATTGGGCTAGAAATACTCCGAGAAAGACACGAACCAACACAGAACAAACTGAACTAGAACTGAAAGAAAGCAGAGGCGGACCAGTACAAAAAAGGAGAGGCAGCAGAAACTAATCCAGGAGAAGCGCGAGCGGAACCAGAGCAGCGAGC
Source organism: Euonymus europaeus (assembly GCA_963580455.1). Lineage (NCBI taxonomy): Eukaryota > Viridiplantae > Streptophyta > Magnoliopsida > Celastrales > Celastraceae > Euonymus > Euonymus europaeus. The sequence goes on along the minus strand of OY756968.1, from coordinate 19,131,788 downwards.
GCGACCAGAAATCAGATCACAAGAAGTCGCGCGATCTGAACCAGGAGATGCGCAGACGCAAGCGGGACAAAGAAATCAGATCACAAGAAGTCGCGCGATCTGAACCAGGAAATGCGCAGACGCAAGCGGGACAAAGAGACTCGACCGAACACAGAAATCCGATCGAAAAATACAATCAGAAATCCGATCAGAAAGATCTGCCGGAAAAATCGATCGGAACCCTAGCCGGAAGTGACCGGTGCTCTGATACCATGTGAAAGCAGCTTTCTTTTCATTACCTGAAAAATCATCCTTTACAACCAGTCTATATTTTACCTTAATACACTTCTAGACATGTACAAAGACAGTAATACCCTTTGGTATTCTAACAGTTTCAAATTGTGGAGGTCTAAGGAAAAATAAATTGGAGGCAGAAATTTAGATAGGATGGCGGGATAAACAACGGATATAATATGATATGACAATGAGACATCCCTAGAGGTGAAATTGCAAGTTTAAGAATGCTCACAAATTGACACTGATCTTCACCTTTTATGACATTCCTAGGTTGTATTGTAACATTATAGTTTTCCTGAAGTATGGGATATATGATCTGTTTAACTGGTTTCTTATGGAATTTGCAGTGTTTTATGCATGTTTGGTGATAGGAATGGCATTAAGACCTATGTAATCCTATTTTTGTTTGAATTTCAACTACTGTTTCTTGAACTCTTTTGGGATGAAATAAATATCATCATCTCACTTTGTTCGATGCAATACACAAATACCATGCAAAAAATAGGTGATACACAATACCCAGCTTGCTTTGTATAGTTGCGATTGGCACTTATTGGTTATTATTTGGTACTTGGGTGCAAAATGTAGAAGTACTTAATGGACAGATGAAGGGCTTAAATTGTTGTTTGGTGACTTTAGAGAAAGAACTTCAAAAAAAAAGAGACATGAGCTCAAAAGTTAGAGGGTCAGTGCTTTTATCGCATTTGGGAATTTAGCATTTTAAAAATTTAATTGATAGAATAAATAACATTAAAATATTTTTAAATCAGATCATAGACCAAAAAATAGTGGCCCAATAATAGAGTTGCGGGGGGTGCGACCTAGAGGTCACATGTTCAATTCTCAGAAACAGTCTCTCAACATATTATTTAGGGGATAAAGTCTGCATACAACCTCCTTGTTCGCGACCATGTCCACTACAGGGTTTAACTGGGCTGTTCTGTTACTCAACTCCCTATGACAGGATTTGAGTGCCATAACTGGTGCCTTAATGTGAACACTTATGGTTTCAGGATAAAAACATTTTTTCCTTTCTTTTTCTTTGATCTACTCCTTTCCTCTATGAGTTCTGTTGTTTTCTACTGGTGTTTGCTTGACTTGTCTGCCTATTTTTCTGTTCCTTCTTTTTGATACTTTTCACAGGGTTTGAAAGAAGGATGGTACGATGGGGGAAGCATTGCTTTTGCTGTTTTCCTTGTTATAATTGTGACAGGTAATGAATTTCCTTGACATGATTTTCTGTTTAAGGAGTCATTATGTCTGCGATACAGATGAACCTTAGAATTTTTTTTATTCTATTCTACATTTTTCCTCTTTTCCTGTGGTTTGGAATGTGTTTTTGTAGAATATGACAACATTTTATTTGTTTCTTTCCCCATCATCCAAATAAAGCTTTAATGATTTGGTTTCCTATTCTTGTACTTTTTAAATTAACTGTTGGAAGGGCATGAATAGTACATCTTCACAGTCAACCTTAGCGGCTGATGAGCTACTTTTGTGTTGCACTTTTAAGCTTTTTGGTTGATTAAGTTTTCACTTCTTGAGCTTTGAGTTTGGCTCCAGGACTGGATTATCCTCAACTTAGTGTGTTTCAATGATTACAATTTTTATATAGTTTCATCAACTCAAAAACTCTTTTTAACAATTTTTCTAAACTTAGATCCGTAAGCTGGATTTCCTCAGTTCTAATTTGAAACATTGCAACCACATGCCAACTAGTGTGTTGATTATCTTTCTGTTCAGCCAATCCCTGTCTAGCTTGCCACAGATTCTGTAAAAATCCAACAGTTCTTCTACAGAATTCTTTACAAATAGGAGGGAATTGCAAAGTTCTCCTTTTTTCCTCATATAATTACGTCTTTGTTCTTACACCAAGAAACTTGAATCTTTCCAATGAGAAGCAGTGGCGGTTCTTATATTACACTATATTCTTTATTGACTTTCTTTCATTAACTTAACAGCACTTAGTGATTATCGCCAATCACTCCAGTTTCAAAATTTGAATGAGGAAAAGAGAAATATACAGTTAGAGGTTAGTAACTTTTGAGAATATCTCAATTTGTTTTCATATTCACTATTAGGACTCAAATTAATGTGTTTTTGTGTATGTGTAGGTGATGAGAGGTGGTAGAATGATAAAGATTTCCATATTTGATCTTGTTGTTGGTGATGTTGTCCTGCTTAGAATCGGTGATCAAGTGAGTTATGTGATCATTTTAGTGGTGCTTTTGTTGGTGGTTTTTTTGTGTAACTAATTCTTTGGGTGTCGAACTTAGGTACCAGCCGATGGAATTTTAATTACTGGTCATTCTCTTGCCATAGATGAATCTAGTATGACTGGTGAAAGCAAGATCGTGAGTATTATTTACCTTCTAGTATTGCAATTTACTAATGGTCTGAGTCCATTATTCTTAGGCCAATGTTCCCCTATAGGTTCACAAGGATCAGAAGGCACCCTTTTTGATGTCTGGCTGTAAAGTGGCGGATGGTGTTGGCAATATGCTGGTAAATCATGTCTGTATTATAATTATTATGAGTTGCCGTCATAGTCATTACGATTTTATTATTTCGTTGCTTCATTGTTTACTTGCTTGGTAGCTTTGGTTATGGAATCAATTTTTTTTTATATGACGGTTAGTTCATTGTATATAACGTCCTCCTTCAACATGAAGCATGTTCTAAATACCCAACCAATACCCACCACTTCCGCTCCCCTCACCCACATGCAATGCACAATATTTATAGCAACAAAACAGAAAACTAAAGAATAGAATGTGCAAAATTGAAGAAGAAACAAGACAAATAGATTCTAGAGAGTCTCTGGGGTTGATAAAAATTCTGCAATAATAATAAAGGTGCTGTGTACCACAAGTCTTAAAAGACTAAAATTCTTAAGAAATCTACTTAAAAAATTTGAAAGAAACTAAAACATAGCAAGAATAATATCTGATCAAAATAGAAACACAGTATTGTTCAGGTTACCCAAGTGTGAACAGTAACTCCCATGCTCTTGATCAAGCACCTCCCTTCGAGAGATAATTTGACCTTAAGTTTTGAAAAACCAAAGTAGACAAATTATTGTCCTCTTGATCACCATCATTGTTGCTAATAAACAAGTCCGCTTTGATATCTTGATTATTGGAAAAAATTTCTCGATGCATGTCACTGAACTTTTCCAAAATAATATTCTCAATCAATTGAATTAGTGAAAAGGCTATCTGATAAAGACCCAGTGGTTTATTCAAGGAAGGGCCGAGGGTAATTTGGGTTTGTTGGGGTTTGAGTTGGTTAGTTTTGTCTTTTCAGTTGTTTTCTTGGTTATTAGGGCTTTGGTTTATTCAATGAAGTGTGTTTGTGTGAACTGGAGGCACAGCCCCTCAATCTGGCTTATATCTTGTGATTGAAACCTTGTAATCTTTTGCTAGTGATTGTTGGGAATTTATCACTATCTTTGCTTGATTTTGAATCATGAATAATTGGATGGGCATCATTTTCTTCATCAGTGGTGCTAGTCATCCCAAAACAAAATGTATCAAAGTCTTCATAATCATATGTGGCACATACACCACAGGATTTGGAGACAAATTCTAGATTCAAAATACAAATTCATGGGCAAGGTCTTTATTGGGATACTTTAGGGATGTCTTTTGTTGGGATACTTAACATTTTCATTTCTTCATTGACTTTTATTGCCTTCATTTCAAAATTGAAGTGAATTTGCTTCCCCCAGGTCAGATTATGATACAACTATAGAATTCACACCTCTTTCACCTCTTTAGCAGTTTTATTTGCTATAGATTCTGCTAGGATAACATTTCTCACCTTTGCACATATGTTTTCGTGCTGAAATTCTGTCTTGGCAAGCAGTTCTGAAGCATTTTCCACACCAATAGCTTGCTGTTGTGGTGCTTCTTTCAATTCTTCTTCCTCAATCATGCAGTGTCCTTTTACATGCTCTAATTCAACTTCTGGTCTGCTTATTCTCTCTAAAAATAAGTGAACTATCAGAATTTTGGACCTTGGGGGGAGCCCATGTGAATGGGCCTAACACATTGGGTTTGCATACATGAGAAATTGTGGCTCATTTTGCTCAAAAGTCATGACTCATGGGTTTGGGTCCATTTCCATGTATTTAAACCACTATTTATCTCCTTAATTCTCCAATGTGGGACTTTGTGTGCGTGTGTGTGTTCCAACATGAACCTTGTGGAGGTATACTTTTTTGAATGAATTTTTTTTTTATTAAGGCACCACAGGGATGCAATCCATGGATTACAGGAAGGCTTCCTCCAGACTAACCTAAATGTCATTGTTAGAACGAAAAGTGCAGCAAACCTTTAAGCATCTCAACTAGTTATCTATGAAATCATCCACATATCATTCTTCAGTACTGAAAAATCCTTTTCTTTGTCTCATTCCAAGTCATCCAGACGAAAGACATAGGTATCAAGTGCAGAATCTTTTTTCTTGTCTTCATGCTATTTTTCTTCACCATAGAACTACTGAAAATCTAAGTTATTCCAACCAAACTAATAACTACCTTCATAGTGTGGGGACAATGGTGTAAGCCTGTAAGGTATGCATTGATTGATTGATTTCTCATCATATTTTTTAGAAATGAGCACGGTACCTCACCAATTTACTGATATTCTCTTACTTGTGCCGGAGGAATACCAACAATGAACCGGATACAAAGATACAAGCTTAAAGGTATAAAAAACATGAATCTAAAAAGATATCATACGATCGACAACCTATTTGGAGTAACAAAATCATTTTTGAACATGCAGACATGCTTCACCAGAATCAATCTTTTTCTTTGCAAGTTGTCCACAGTTAAAATCCTTTCCCAAAAATATTCCTAGCAGAAGAAAGCAGACTTTGGGGAGGATTTGGTGACTGAAGGCAATGCTCGCGAAACTGAACATTTCCATAGCGGAATTTTTCGTTGATTAGCACTTGATCAAGAGTTTCTGAAAATAAATTGTCTTGGTTTTAGACATAACTTGTCCTCAAGATTATGATTAATGTTAGAATGAAAATCTTGGTTCAGAAAAAGAGGAATGAATCCACTTCCCAGTCTTTTGTTGCTCTATTAACATAATATTCCAAGAGAAGTAATTAGAAGTTGTATAAATCCTTGACATGAACTTGTTCCTATGTTGCGAGGGTGTAAATATTTCGAAAAGCCCTGTGTAAAGATTAGGAAATGTCCTTTTGAAAGTTGAAAGAAATTTCACATGTCCTTTAACTTTTCCAGAACTTGATAGATTTTTCTTCTTCCAATTTCATAAAAGGTATAAGGCTATAAGCAAACCAATTGTCCCTGGCATTCCAGATGAACTTCCATAGGCCAGTGCTATATTGTGGAGTTCTAGTTGAAGGTGAGGTCCAGCAAGTATTCACGATCATGCCATACTTTGCAGCTATTACTTTCCTCTACGTGGTCTTTATTGATGTTGAACATCCATTGCCATTTCTCAAGTAGCAGTGTCTCCAATTGAAGTAGGAAATTATGCCAATACAACCTATTATCATTGGTAGCTTTAAAGTATTCCACTTAACTGTATGAAATTTTCTGCCATAACTTGTGGCTTCCACAAGAATCTTCATTGAATAGCCTTGTATTATTCTACGATAGGAAATAGAGATAATAGGTAGTCTGATGGGTTGGAGAGAGTTTTTAACGATGTTGAGCCAACCTGCCTTTCATGGCGATTAATTTTCCAACAAAAAAGCTTTAACTTTTCCCCTATAGGTGTCCTTGTGTTTTAATGTTTATAATTTGCCCCCAAAGGTGAACTTAGATACTGCATCAGTAATTCACAGATCCACAACCGAAAGTTGAAGTCAAGACCTATAAAGTATAAGCGGCTCACGCGTAAACCCTATTTTCATTCCTCAATGATTTACACGATGGTATATTGTTATATACAATAGCGTTTAAAGTCCTAAATACCCCTAAATATTCTAACACTCCCCCTTAAGTTGGAGCATAGATATCATTCATGCCCAATTTGTTACAAATATAAGTTATCCAATTCCCTGCAAGAGCTTTAGCAAATATATTAGCTACTTGATCTCCGGTATTAATATGTTTGACACAAATCAACCCCTTGCGAAGTTTCTCATGAAGAAAATGACAGTCAACTTCAATGTGTTTTGTCCGTTCATGGAACACATGATTCAATGTTGTAAAAATCCCTAAGCAGGCGCTAGGCGATTCGCGGGGAACTAGTTGGGGATTAATTGGATTAATTGTTTTGAATTTTTTCATTAAAAAAGTATGTGTGTGTGTGTGTCTATATATATATATGCAAGTCAAATTGGTACCCGACTAGTTAAAGTCTTAACCCCCTAAACCAACTCAAATTGACTCGTTAACACCAGACGTACAATCGAATACATGTCACCCTCTAAAAGGCTCAATAATAATATTACTAGAGCCTTTTGTCCACGTGTACGATTGTTAACTAAAGATTTTTTCAAAAAGATCCAATGGTGGCAGCAATGCTAGAACATTAATAGTTTCGGTAGAACAAAGAGAAAGTGCGCCAATGACCCTACTCAATGGCACACTAATATTTAAAATTCGAATATGGCAGCTTGAGTCTTTGAATTAAAGTAACACGCCTATAAATTACTTTATGGCGCTATAAAAATGTCCTCTACTGGACTTCCCTAAATTCATGTTGAGGTATGGAATGTTTTGATCAAGTAGCTTTCTATCGTATTTTACGTAAATATGGGCTGTTAAAATGCCTTACTATTTTGTGTTTAGATTATTTAATGTCAACCGGAGATCCTTAGACGGTTCTAGATTTAACTAATGTTCTTAAGTCGGAGGAAATTAAAGTAAGTGCCGCTATCAGAGTAAATTCTGAATTATCTAGAGCGGAAGAAAAAATAGTGTTATTAGGACTGTTTGATTAAATGTTGATGTACTAAAAATAAATATCATTATGGAGTTTTAAGTGATGAATTTGATAAACAAATTTATATAATTAGGTTTGTTAAAGCTTTTAACTATTTTTCATATTGTGTCCGACATGCTCGTGGTCATACATCTTTATTAGATATTCAAATATACCACAGATGTGCATGTGGTATAACACGTTTCTATCATATGTTGTAAAAATTATGACACTTTTTGACTTTTATTTTACGTAAGTGTATATATGACTCATGCTACACTTACATAAAATGTACTCATTTTCTCCACCAATAATCTTTTAACTCTCTACAATTTATTAATGGCTGAAATTATTTTGTATAAATGATATGCATTTTATGATACATGGGAATGTTGTGCTACACAAAAAAAAGTATAATCATTTTCACTATTGCTATTTTGTAAATTCTGCGATGATAATCTGAAAGCTTAAAGTGATAATTATCATTTCATAAAAAACATTAAATGTCGTTTTAATGTTTTAATCAACACATTAATTTAATAAAACACAAAATAAATTAATCATCAAATATAATATTATTATAGTCCATTTCAAATGACAAAGAAAAGGGCCATTCTAGTAAAACCCTTTTAATAAAATTGAATATAAAATTAGGAGATAATACTCCAATATCATGTATTTGATGCATTGTCCTCTCTATCAAACGTTTTGAGAATTGCATCTTTGTGGTATGATTTGGGAGTCGGCAATTCATCCAAAATTTTACAATAATTATCGAACTCCTAATTCTCATTGCTTTTCTCATATTGTAATTGGACTTTTACCAAGAACATGTTGGCTCAAAGAAACAAAAATCAGGCTTAAATTCATCTAGGAAATATCCTTTAAGTTCGCAAAAAAGTGATTAAATCAGATGACAGATTATATGGAATACAATTTGTTAGAAGGGTAACTTGGGTACTCTCTATTATTAGGGTGTGTTTTGTAATTATTATAGTGTGGAACATTAAAGAAATATTGTGTAATGTAAACCTTGAGGTTCTATGGTCTGGAAAAATAAGAATACGACATCTCTTACACTGCCTCTTCTCCCTTCTCTTATTTCTTCTTCAATTTCTTCATCAAGTCTTTCTATTTCTACATGGTATCAGAGCCGTGCATTAGCTTCCATTTCTGGTGTTTTCCTGTGGCTGTTTTGTGGTGATTTCCGGCGAAGTGATTTGGTTCAAAATCTCCGATCTACGTTGACTGGTAAGTCCGTTTGCTACACCTCCTGCCCAGAAGCACTCATCGGCGTCAGGCGGTCCAGTCTGGGCTGGCCAGACTCCGATCGGAGCCTCGCGTGGCCCTCACGCGCCCTCACGCCCTCACGCGCCGCTGCCGGACCTCCAAAATTCTTCTGGTAGTCATTCTGGTACTGGGTCTTCAATTTTCAGGGGTGTTTTGCCTAATTTTCAGTTATGGGTCTTGGTTGTTTTTGATTGGCTGCAACTGTGGTCTTGCTTATGAGTGTATTTTTGGTATGTGCTATGGTGACATTCTTGGGTGCATTCTTCCTCTGGATGATTTATTGCTGTTGACGTCACTTTTATTATGAGTGGGGAAAATCAGAAAGTTGTTACTGATGTGGTGGCCACATCCACCAAACTTACTAATCAGAAATTGAGTGGTTCCAATTATCAGCATTGGCGAAAAATTGTGCTGATTACCATTCGAGGAATGGACTTGGAGAATCATCTTATTAATGTTCCACCTGATTCTACCAAGCAGGCTGCTGAGTATAAGATATGGATGCGTGCTGATGCACGCCTCTATGGTCAGTTGTTGAATTCTATGGATTCCAAAATATTTGAGTTGGTGACCTATTGTGACACTGTGCAACAAATATGAGAGTATCTTGATGTTCTATACTCTGGGAAAAATGATATGAATCGGCTATATGATGTGGCTTTGTCATTCTTTCGACCGGAACAGAAGGATGTTCCTCTTGGTGATTATTTTGCATCCTTCAAGAAAGTTTATGAAGAGTTTAATTCACTTTTGTCTTTGGATCTTGATCTTGAGAAGCGACGCCAGCAACGAGAGCAGTTGGCGATTATTGCCTTTCTCAGTGGTATGCGGTCTGATTATGAGTCTGCTCGTTCACAGATTCTTGCCAGTGGAGAGACCTCACTCACTGAGGCTTTCTCTCGCGCCAACCGCTCCGTGAGGCCTACTTCCTTATTACCAAATCTTACTGAACGGTCTGGTCTAGCTGGTCATTCTTCTTATGATATGAGTGGTGGCCGTAATAGCAGTCGTGGTGACCGTGGTAGCAGTCGTGGTGGCCGTAGTAGTCGGGGGGGGGGGGGGGGGTCAGATGCCAAATTTACATGCTATTATTGTGGTGGAGTGGGACACACTCGTGAACGTTGCTGGAAGTTGCATGGCAAACCATCTTAGACTCGCTCTGCTCATGTTGCTTATGGTACCGATATGAGTGTCGGATTTGCGCACTTTTTTGACACCTCTCTCTCTAATGATGGGCGTGTCAGTATTTCGGCTGCAAAATATTCTCGTCTTATGAGTCAGATTTCTGCTCCTAGTACTACTTCTGTGACTCCCACTGCTTCTGCTTGTTTATCGGTTTCTCCTTATACTTGGGTTATTGATTCTAGGGCTTCAGATCACATGACTGGAAACACAGGTACTCTTGATACATACTCTTCCACCTCTTCCTATCCTGATGTGAGGGTGGCTAATGGTACCTTGGTGGAGGTAAAGGGAATTGGCACTGCATCTCCGACTCCATCTTTGCACCTGGATTCGGTTTTGGCGCTATCCTCATTTCCATTCAATTTATTATCTATTAGTGCTATTACAAAAGCTCTCAAGTGCTCAGTTACATTTTATGATGATCATTGTATTTTTCAGGATCGATCGACGAGCAGGATGATTGATAGGGGTCACCTTAATTCCAAAGGCTTATATGTGTTGGACAATCAACCTTCTTCCCTGGTGGTGTCTGGTCCTCCATCTCCTTTGGATCTTCATTGTCATCTTGGTCATCCGGCGCTTCCCAGTTTGAAACTTTTGTGTCCATCTTTGTCTTCCTTACAACAATTATTTTGTGAGTCATGTCAGTTTGCGAAACATCATCGTCGAGTTTATGTGCCTAGAAGTCTTAAACGAGCTTCTGCTCCATTTTCCTTAGTTCATTCTGATATATGGGGTCCCTGTCCTGTAATGTCTAAGTCTGGCTATTGTTATTTTGTAACTTTTGTTGATGATTTTTCTCGAACTACTTGGGTTTATTTAATGAAAAAGCGTTCGGATTTATTTTCGATCTTTTGTTCGTTTGTTATCGAAATTCATACTCAATTTGATATGTGTATTCGCATTCTTCGTAGTGACAATGCTAGAGAGTATCTTTCCACTGACATGTCTTCGTTTCTTTCAAGTAAGGGTATGCTTCATCAATCCTCTTGTCCTGACACACCTCAACAGAATGGGGTGGCTGAACGTAAAAATCGTCATCGTTTAGAAGTTGCCCGTGCTTTTATTTTTCACATGCAGATTCCTCCAATATTTTGGGGGGATGCCCCAAAATATTTTATTAATCGTATGCCTTCATCTGTTCTTGGTGGTCAGATTCCATATCAACTACTTTTCCCTACGGATGCAATTCATTCTATTCTCATTCGTATGTTTGGCTGTACTTGTTATGTCCGGGATATTCGACCTCACCTCACTAAACTTGATCCTAAATCATTACGATGTATTTTTCTTGGCTATTCTCGCACTCAAAAAGGTTATCGGTGTTTCTCTCCTGACTTAGGGCGGTATCTTGTGTCCTCTGATGTCACTTTTGATGAGTCTACTGCGTATTCCTCTCATAATATACTTGTGTCTTCTCCTGAATCATTATCAATTCCTGATGAGTTCCTTGTTTATGACATTGATTCCTTATCCTCTCCATCTTCACCACCACCTCCCCCCCCCTCCCCCTCCCTTGCGGACATTTGTACGTGATCCTCGTTCTGTGTATCGTTGTTCTCCATCAGTTCCCTCTGCTGTGCTGCCCCCTCAATCTCCTGTCGCGGCGAATGATCCGGTTCTAGTTCCTGCTCCTGTTCCTGCTCCTGCACTTGACCTTGATGTTCCGATTGCTCTCCGGAAAGGTGGACGCCAGTGTGCCACATATCCTTTATCTGCTACTATATCTTATGCAGGGCTTTCTCAGTCTTTCCGTCGTTTTACTTTGGCTATTGATTCCATCACCACTCCTCGATCTTTATCTGAGGCTCTTGGGTCTCCTGGGTCGCTCACTGCTATGAATGAAGAAATGAGAGCCTTGGAGCTTAATCATACCTGGGATTTGGTGCCTTTGCCTCCGGGTAAGAAGCCTATTGGTAGCAAATGGGTTTTTACTGTTAAAACTAAGTCTGATGGGTCTGTTGATCGTCTTAAGGCATGGTTGGTGCCAAAGGCTATGCTCAGACTTACGGTGTTGATTATACCAATACGTTTTCTCCGGTTGCGAAGTTCACCTCTATTCGCTTACTTCTCTCTCTTGCTGCTACATATGGCTGGTCTTTACATCAATTGGATGTGAAAAATGCTTTTCTTCATGGATCCCTACATGAAGAGGTTTATTTGGAGCAACCTCCTGGTTTTGTTGCTCAGGGGGAGTCTGGTATGGTGTGTAAGTTGAAGAAATCTTTATATAGCTTGAAACAGTCTCCTCGGGCCTGGTTTGGTCGGTTTTCTGATGTGGTGCGGACATTTGGATTGAAACGGTCGGAAAAAGACCATTCTATCTTTTACCATCGATCTAGTGCAGGGAATATCCTATTAGTAGTATATGTGGATGATATAGTTGTCACTGGAAGTAATGGAGATGGTATATCCTCATTGAAGATGTTCTTGCAACGCCATTTTCACACTAAGGACCTTGGTCCTCTAAGGTATTTTTTAGGCGTTGAAGTTGCTCGTTGTCGGCGTGGGATATTCTTGTCTCAAAGGAAGTATGTTATGGATCTATTAAAAGAGATTGGAATGAGTGGTGCAAAGCCTTGTGACTCTCCTATGGTCTCGGCGTGGGATATTCTTGTCTCAAAGGAAGTATGTTATGGATCTATTAAAAGAGACCGGAATGAGTGGTGCAAAGCCTTGTGACTCTCCTATGGTCTCTGGGATGAAACTTTATCCTGATAAGGGTGTTGTGTTTGATGATCCTGAACGATATCGGCGGCTGGTGGGAAAGTTGAATTACCTTGGAGTGACTCGCCATGATATAGCATTCTCAGTGAGCGTGGTTAGTCAATTTATGTCGAATCCTCGTGTTCCTCATTGGGAAGCTGTATTACGTATTCTTCGGTACCTTAAAGGTGCTCCGAGTCGAGGTTTGCTATATGCAAACCATGATCATGTGAATATTGAAGCATTCTCTGATTCTGATTGGGCGGGATCTCCTTTTGATAGAAAATTCACCACTGGCTATTGTGTGTTTGTTGGTGGTAATTTGATTGGTTGGAAGAGTAAGAAGCAATCTGTGGTAGCTCGGTCTAGTGCTGAAGCTGAATATAGAGCAATGGCTCACACTACTAGTGAAATATGTTATGTGAGACAACTAATGCATGAATTGGGACTGAAGAGTGAAATATGTTATGTGAGACAACTAATGCATGAATTGGGTTTTCTTCAGTCGGAAGAGACTCAGTTATGGTGTGATAATCAAGCTGCTATCCATATTGCCTCAAATCATGTTTTTCATGAGAGAATAAAACATATCGAGGTAGATTGTCATTTTGTGCGTGAGAAGGTGCAATTAAAGTAGGTCAAATTGAAGCATGTGAGGTCTCATGATCAGTTAGCTGATATTCTTACTAAGGCTCTAGCTGGGGTTCGGGTTGAATTTATTTGTAACAAGCTGGGCATGATTAACATCTATGCTCCAGCTTGAGGGGGAGTGTTAGAAGGGTAACTTGGGTACTCTCTATTATTAGGGTGTGTTTTGTAATTATTATAGTGTGGAACATTAAAGAAATATAGTGTAATGTAAACCTTGAGGTTCTATGGTCTGGAAAAATAAGAATACGGCATCTCTTACACTGCCTCTTCTCCCTTCTCTTATTTCTTCTTCAATTTCTTCATTAAGTGTTTCTATTTCTACACAATTCAAAAAGAAAATCTGGTGATGTACATTTACATGAGCAATCATTTTTGTGCTACTTCATACCCTCATTGAAAAAAGGAAGCCAGAACTCAGGTAGAAATTCAGGTTTTTAAGCTCTTTGATGTTTGAAGCTTTGTATTATGGCAGTGTAGACATATGCCTAAATGACAGAATTTAGAACATATGAAAGCATTTTATTGGAGATTGATAGTTTATCCCATCGGGCTTTTTGGACAGTATGAACCTCTTTGGCTCTTCAGCAAGTGAAGTTTCATAGAGAGGGGGTTTGATTATTAAGCTAATTTGTGGGACTTTTTGTGGAAATTACTTTCTTCATGTTCATTTCACTGCTTCTTTTTCGTACATCCCTAATTATTTTTTTAGTTTTCTATAGGTCACTGGTGTTGGAATTAATACGGAGTGGGGATTGCTGATGGCTAGTATATCTGAGGATACGGGTGAAGAGACTCCCTTGCAGGTTTCATCTCGCTTGTTGCTGCTTTACTTGTGCTTTGTGGATCTATGATGGGTGATGGTTTTAATGTAAGAATTAAAATTTGAGATAGAGGGTAGAAATTAGGGGACAAAATTAAGAGAGTGAACCAAATTTGAAATTCAAAATCTTTGAATGCCATAATTTTCAAGTGTAACTCAATGGATTCAGTTTTTATGGCCAACCTCAAATCCTAGGCTAAAACATCAGGGAAACTGACGAAAATTGGGAAACCAGAATAGAGAATATCTTTAATTAAAATAAAACAATTTTTAATCTTACATCTAATTATGTATACCTGAATCCTTTGATGACGGTCCTCATTAAACTATTTGCGCTTCAGATGACAGTATTAAGGTTGTCTTTTGGTGACATGAAATAGGTCCGTTTGAATGGAGTTGCAACTTTCATTGGCATTGTTGGGCTTGTTGTGGCTGTTTCTGTACTTGCTGTCCTACTGGGCAGGTAAGTTTTGTATTTTTCAAAGATTACTTTCTCGTTCCATGATTGCCTTTTATCTCATATGCTGCTACTACCTGAGCCAATTCTTTTAGATACTTCACTGGAAATACAAAGAACCCAGACGGAACTGTTCAATTCAACAAAGGGAAGACCAGCATTAGTGATGCAATGGATGGAGTCATCAAAATCTTCACAATTGCAGTAAGTGCAGTCAGTGCATGTTTTATATATTCTTATTTATTGTATTTTCATGATTTAACTGTAGAACCATTAACCGTACAGGTCACTATTGTGGTTGTTGCAGTGCCTGAGGGGCTTCCCTTAGCTGTCACCTTAACGTATGTATAAAGAAGCAGTTTTGGTTCATTATCATGAAAATAATGGCACAGGCCACAGCAGACACTTAGTTTGTTGACCTTCTGTTCTCTTCTCCTAATTTTTATCCTTTTTTTGTACTTCAACTCCTGTACAGCCTAGCATACTCAATGCGGAAAATGATGGTAGATAAAGCCTTGGCAAGTATTACTGTCCATTTTCCTCATCAAAGTATTCACTTCATTGGATTTCTTCTTCTCGAAAGTTTTACTAATACGGCCTTAGATTCTAATATCATATAAGTGCAGGTGCGTAGGCTTTCTGCCTGTGAGACTATGGGCTCTGCAACAACAATTTGCAGTGATAAAACTGGAACATTGACCTTGAATCAGGTGGGCTTCTTCACTGTAATGCTAGGCTACTCCATAAAACTTGCTATAGCCATCTAGAAACATCTCGAATTATTGTTACCGCCCAGATACTTTTAGCAAGATCAGTTTCAGTTTCCTTGTATTGAAAGTGGAAAATTGCTTTTGGTGTCCGACATACGTAAGATTTGTTAGGATATGTTGTCAGTATATGGAACATATTAACATTGTAAGCCTTTCCGGGGAAATATATATATATATATATATATTTTTTTTTGGTGGTGGTAGTGGGGTTTGGGGAATGAAGATTGTTATGCATATGGATTTTATATTTGTAACAGAGCAATGAGGTTTTCATAAAACACTATGGTATGTTAAAGACCTGGACCTTCCTGTTTTAACATACCATAACTTTCTAGTCATTTCAATGGTGCCTGTTCAAAGTTCTTGCAGTTTCACTGGTAGATGTGACAGAAGAAACATATTTATAAATCAAGGGTGGATATGTAAGAAATTACTTCTGGGTGGTAAAAAATGTAAATCTAACAGCTTTTTTATTGTTTGTATTTCTATACTTTACTGCATCCAAATATATCTTAGGCTTATGAATGTCCTCATCTCCTCTTTTGTAGTTCCTATCATACTTTCACTTAAAAACAAACATCATGAACCATTTTATCCCAAAAAAATTATTTCTAATTATATATGTGTTGTCATATGACCTCCTAGAAAAACATTATGTATCCTGGTGCATTTTTATTTTCTTATTTTGGTTTCAATGTAAATGCGTATTTACTTTGGACAAGATAGCATATAGGTATGAGTGCTAGATCAGTTCTAAAATTCCAAATTGAGATCTAGTCAGGGACCTTTTTGGTGGATGAAATCAATTAGAAGTTTTTTGTATATCCTATTTTCTTTTTTATAATTGATAAAAGGTGATATAGGTCTGGTTTTGTTGCTGGAATTGTTTCCCCCATTACAGATGACTGTAGTTGAGGCTTATGCTGGAAGAAAGAAGATAAATCCAGCAGATGATTCCTCACAGTTGCACCCATCTGTTACCTCTCTTATATGTGAAAGTGTAGCACAGAATACTACAGGAAATGTTTTTATGCCTAAGGTAAGACTAAGCATTCTTTTGAGGAGATCTTGTGGTCCAGTGGTGACCTGCTCCTAAAAAATTAGATATTACATTAGGAAAAAATTATTGACGTTCGTTTTCTTACGTTTTGGTTCTTAATAATATAGTCAGACACTGTGAATGGAGGGCCTATGTATGTTTTTAGCTTATTCTAGACTGTTCAAGGAATGCTTGAAATATAATTTAGGAAAGTCAAAGTTGTTGCACTATTTTTTTTTCTTCTTTGGCAAGGGGAACCAAATCTCTTCTTCGGTTTCATAGGGTAGGCCCCTTCCTTGCAAACTGTTATGAATTAGAAGTTATTAACTAGAAGGGCAGTCTAGGTATTTCATGTTATTAGGGTATTTGATGTATTGTGCTGTAACATTTACTGTAACTTTTTCCAATGAAATGAAGCTGCTGCCGCCTCTTCTTTCTTCTTCTTCCCTGCTGCCTCTTCTCCTTCTTTCTTCTTCCTTATTTCTCTTTTTCTTCACAAACTTCACTAGGTTGAGCCTGAGACTTGGAATTCTATGCTAAATGCAATGTGGAAATGTCAGTAGACTATGGCTTTGGGCGAACTTTCAGCAACGTTGAAAAATCAGTTAATGTTGATGCTCATTTGTTGAAAAGACAAGAAATCTGAAGTGGTGTACTAGTCCATGACATATATTGCAATAGTGCCAAGGATATGTTTGGAAAATTAATTTCCTGCAGTACATACTGCCCTTTCTGAGCCTGCCAACACTGCGAGAGGCCTTGTGTCCTGGGCATATACATACACTTTTTATTGTACTATGCATCAAAACTAAACTATGGAACATTTTTTACTCACAAGAAATAGTTTAACAGTGCCAACACAACTTCTTTGAATGTCATAATTTGAACTCTGTGTTTAGAAGACATCTTCAGTATTTGGATGACGCAATCAATGAAATACGTGCGATTAGTTTTTAATTGTTTTATTAAAATCACCAATCTTCACCCTCTATAAGGCATAATCTTGAGCTTTGGTTTAACTATCTCTCTTTTTGATACTGACAAAAAAATGCTGATAATTTGTCAAGATATTATAGTTCACCGATTGTTGAACAATGTCGAAAAACGATATTGGTGTGTGAATATGCTTTTGCCTTCATTCTGTTGCATTAGAAATTCTTTCAATTGGAGATAGATTTTCATTTTTCCTTGTCTATGATCATCATGGTAATTTTCTCTCTTGTTCTAGTTCCTTCTGTATATTTTAGTTTTTTCTGTTTCATGAATAAATTAGTTAATGGTTCCCTTTGCTTATCTGGATGCTATTTTTGATCAATTGTTCCAACTCTTTTGGTGTCACATCAGTTTAACTGCACATTTTTTGACAGGATGGAGGAGAGATCGAGGTTTCCGGATCTCCCACTGAAAAGGCAATTCTTTCTTGGGCGGTGAAGGTGCCTTTATATGACCCTTATATATATTTTCAGTTAGGGCTTTTAGATTTTCAAAAGCTGGTTCCTGTTAATTTTTTATCGGTGTATTAATTTTAGATATCAACATTTTGGCTGTAGTTGGGAATGAAATTTGATGTTATCAGATCAGAATCTGTGGTCCTTAATGTTTTTCCTTTCAACTCAGAGAAGCAGCGAGGTGGTGTTGCATTAAAAACGGTAAATTTGTGTTTTACTTCTTAATGCCTTTCTCTTTGAGGATCAGATTGGTATTTTTCAACTTACCAAAAAATGATTGGTATTTTCAATCGTAATGTCTGGATATCCCATTCTCACATTGAAATTGCTCTATGCATGGTTAAGCAAATAGTTGCCAAAGACATTTACGGTTCTTTAATAAAAAATAACAGGATATGAAAAACGTCATTTACTGCTATATGATTCTCTAATGGCATCAGAAGCTTTTTTTTCTTCGTCTTTCTCTGTTGAGTTTTGTGCTACTCAGTGGTGGTAGCACTATATAGGTCCTGATTCATTCGTCTCAAATTGAACAAGGAACTCAAAATGAATTAAGTTCAAACAAGTGTTGTTAAAGGTGTGCTTAGGGGCTGTGACATTAGGCACACCTAGAGGGCTTCGTGAACCTCCACAGAAACTCCATTTAAAGTCTCCAGTTGCACTGGTCTATGAAATAAATTCAAAACAGCACTAAGTTCAGTTACACTGGGATGTTTCTTATGCTCTGGTTTTCATTGCACGGATTTTGTTTTAGAATTTTCGTAAAAAATTTAATTAGTAACTCAAATTAACATGGGACAGCCTTGATAAAGTGGTGCAATAGCTTTGTTGTCAATTAGGCTTTGTAAGTTCAAAACACAGAAGCAGACTATTCATAATATAAATCTGTGTAGATCTGCCATTGGAGATCCACTTATGGTACCAGGAACTTAGTACAAATGGTTTAATGATTTATAAAACTAGGATTAGTTCAGAGAAAATTTCTATTGAGCAGTAATCGATGGGATGTGTTTATGATTTTAGTTTGGGCCTTGTTACTCCAAAGTTGGAATAGTTTGAGAAGTCATTGGAGGTTATTGATAATTAAAGAAGGTTTGTCTGAATTTTGTTTAACTCATGTTATTACATATTTACATTAGTACAACGACATGATACCTTATGATATTTGACATTTTTCATCAATCTTTTCTCTACATATGTAATGCTATTGTTTACCCTAATTCACTAGGTGTTTGCACCTACTAATCTATTAATAATGGCCTTATCGTGATAGTATTTCATTTTCTGGTTCATGGCAGACTGATTCTGAGGTACATTTACATTGGAAGGGAGCAGCTGAGATAGTTCTAGCATCATGCTCGGGTTATCTTGACTCAAATGGTTGCTTGCAATCCATCGATGAAGATAAGGTTTGTTGAGTAATTATGATCTTCCAAGAACTTTTATGTGGAAGTATGGGGACTTGGGAGGTCATTAGCATTTTCTAGTCCGCTGATTTTGTTTGTGCGTGAGTCTTATGCATCTAAGTCATGGTTGCCAGGATCCATTTTGATTATGTAGTGATATGATTTTATAAATTAACAGCACATTGGTATTGCTTATGGATTATGCAATTTTGCAACAATATACTCATCTGAATGGAATAATAGAAGGGTATTACCTGTATATAAAAGAGTTTCATCCATATGCTTTTAGAATTGTCTAGGAAAATCTAGAACTATGTATGTGTGACTATATATTTGTGAGCTGTTGTGTAATTATTGAGGATTGAATATACTAGAAATTTGTGTTCTCTCAACCCCTAACATGGTATCGGAGGCCCGCATCTAGGGTTTCTCCTTCCTGTGTGGTTGCGCGGTGGTCGCGCATCGTTCTCTGGTCACGGTGGTCGCGCCTCTGCTTCTCTATTCGCGCCTCGTCTTCCTGGCCTTTTCCAGTGTTGTGGTGGCGTGTGTCTCGCTTGGTGGAGTAGCACGATCTGGTTCCAGTCGTTCCAGGTTCTGCCTCTTTTGCTTTGGCATTTTTTTCTTCTTCTGGCGAGGTGTTGTTTCCTGTCTCTTGCTGCGTTGTTCCTTCTTCTGGTGTATGTGTACTTGTTTATTATACCAATGTGTGCCTCTGCGTCTTCACAAAATCTTGCTTCAGACTTGTCCTGTGATCATGGGACACTACAAATTTGTTCTGGGAAGTTCAATGGTAAAAATTATTTGTTGTGGGCTAAGGCCATTAAGGTGGCCTTGAGTGCCAAGAAGAAATTTCATCTGGTTCAGCAGGATGCTCCTTCTGTGAATGACATGGGCTATCAGGATTGGTCTACTGATAATTCTACAGTGCTCACTTGGTTGTGGGCTAGTATGGATCCTGATATTGCTGCCAATGTCATGTGTCTTGACACAGCTAAAGAAGTTTGGGATAGTCTTCAAGAAACCTACTCTTTAGCTAGTAATGCTTCTCGTATTTTTTAATTATATGAACAATTGTTTCAGCTCAAGCAGAATAGTCGTTCCTCTTTCGAGCATTATGCCAAGTTTAAGGGTCTATGGGATGAGTTATCAGTTTATCATCCTGTCTCTACTGATTTGGCTACCTTGAAAAAACAGAGAGAAGAATTGTGTGTTTCTATGTATCTTCATTCTCTTGATCCTCAATACAATGCTATTCAGAGTCAGATTTTAGCTGGAGAGGGTTCTTTTCCTTCCTTGTCTGCCACTTACTCTCGTGTTTCTCTTCCCACCATTTATGCTGATTCCACTGACAGTGTTGCAATTGATAGTTCTTCCTCTGCACTGATTAGTGATAGTTGTGCTGGCAATCCTTCATTTACTGGTCGAGGCGGTTCTCGAGGTGGCCGTGCACGTGGAGTCGTACGTAAATGTACCTTTTTTGGAAAGGACAACCATACTGTTGATCGATGTTATGATAAATATGGTAAACCTTGGGAACGTAATAATCTCTCTTGGCCTTCTTCTGGCGGTAGTTCAGGGTGTCCAAGTTATGGTGCTGCTAATGCTGCTTCTTCATCTTCCGTACTATCACTATCTCTCAGGCTGAGTATGACTCTCTTCTCCATCGTTCTCAACAATCTTCGGCTTCAGATGTTGCTACTTTTACTCAATCAGGTACTTCTCCATGTCTTAATGTTTCTGGTATGTCTCCTTGGGTTATTGACTCAGGTGCCTTCACACATATTACTGGAAAGTTTGATAATTTTATTACCATTAATTCTAATTCATCCCCTCGTACTATAACTGTTGCTGATGGACGTCCTTGTTTTGTGTTAGGCAGTGGCACTTTATCCCCTACTCCTCTTTCCTTGCAGCATGTTCAATATGTTCCTAACTTTCCTTTTAATCTTATGTCTGTTAGTAAGCTTACCAAAGCCTTTAACTGTAGTGTCACTTTCTTTCCATCTCATTGTGTTTTTCAGGACTTAGAGACGAAGAAGATGATTGGTGGGGGTCGTGAACACGCTAGTCTTTATTATTTGGATCCACCTACTGCTTTGCTTTCTACTTTTAATGCATCTTCCTTGTCTCCTCTTCAGTGGCACTATCGTTTGGGCCATTCATCCTTGAAACTTCTTCGACAACTTATGTTTGTTCCTTCTTCTCTGTCTAAGTTAGAATGTAATGCTTATGAGTTAGGTAAACATCACAATGTTTCCTTTCCTCCAGGTGTTACTAGTCGTCGTTCTGTTCCTTTTGAATTAGTGCACTCTGATATTTGGCGGCCTACTCGTGTTGCTAGTCTTAGTGATCATTTCTATTTTGTAACCTTTATTGATGATCATTCTCGGATGACTTGGTTGTTTTTATTAAAACGTCGCCCCTATTTGTGAACTCTTTTATAATGAAATTTACAATCAATTTGGTACTTCTATTCGTGTGTTACGTTCTGATAATGCTCTTGAATATGTTAAAAGACCCTTATCTTCTTTTTTGGTAACCAAAGGTATTATTCATGAAACTTCCTGTCCACATACACCTCAACAAAATGGTGTTGCTGAGCGTAAAAATCGGCATATTATTGAAACTGCTCGTACACTACTTCATATGCATGTTCCTAAATGCTATTGGGGTGATGCTGTTTTAACTGCTTGTTACTTAATTAATAGAATGTTGTCTTCTCTTTTACATGGTAAATCTCCTTTTTCTATTCTTTTTCCTTCTCTTCCTGCATTTTCTCTTCCCCCTCATGTCTTTGGTAGTAAATGTTTTGTTCAAATCTTGCGTGGTGGTAATGATAAGTTGACTGCTCGGGCTACTTCATGTATCTTTGTTGGTTACTCTCGTACACAAAAAGGTTATCGTTGTTGGGATCCTGTTTCTTGTCGGTATTATGTAAGCTCTGATGTTACTTTCTTTGATGATGTTCCATATTTTTCTTCTAACTCTCCTATGGTTCCCGAGTCCTCTGTTTCTTTACCTCTACCTTCCTCTTCTAATGATTTATCCAAACCATTACAAGTTTATAGTAGAGGCACTTGGTCCAAGCTTAAATCTGCTAGTCCAACAGATCCTAATCCTAAACACCAACTTGCTTCGACTCCCCCACTGTCTTCTTCGCTCCCCGATCCTGTTGTTCCTCCTACTGTCTCTCCTAGTGATGCAGATTGAGTTTATTGTTTAAACGTTCTAAATCCTTTGAAATCAAGGGATTTAGTGATGCAGACTGGGCTGGAGATTCTCTTGATATGAGATCAATCTCTGGTTATTGTGTTTTTCTGGGAGATAACTTGGTTACATGGAAGACTAAGAAGCAGAATGTGGTTGCTAGATCTAGTGCAGAAGCCGAGTATCGTGCTATGACACACACTGCTTGTGAGATGATGTGGGTTCAGTCCTTGCTGCAAGAAATAGGTTTTCCATCTCTTACTCCTATGAAAATGTTATGTGATAATCAAGCAGCTATGTATATTGCTTCTAATCCTGTTTTTCATGAGCGTACTAAACATATTGAGGTGGATTGCCATTTTATTCGAGACTTGGTAGTGAAGACCAAGCGAATTCTTCCAATGTTTGTTCGCTCTAAAGATCAAATTGGAGATATCTTTACTAAAGCACTGTGGAGGACTCAATTCTTAGAGTTGTGTGACAAGTTGGGCATGAGTAACATCTATGCTCCAACTCGAGGGGGAGTGTTGGAGGACAAGTGTGTGGACTTGTATAGATGATTCTAGAATTATGTAGGTAAACATTTATCCATATGCTTTTATTGAGGATTGAATATACTAGAAATTTGTGTTCTCTCAACCCCTAACATATCGCTTAAGGAAATTTTGTGATAATGGTTCGATGCATACCTTGAACGGTCTCTAGGTATTGTTTTGCCAGTCTTTAATGGTTTCATAAGGTTATTATGAAGCACTCGCCATAGTATATGTATGGTGAACTTCAAGTAGTTTCATATTATTAGAGGAATACTACAACATAATTTCACGCGTCAAAGTTAGTTGTCAATGCTTATAGAATTTTAGGAGGCTTTGCAGCTGATTTTGACAGCATGAATTATTGAACAAAGGGAAATAGAACTGCACAAAGGAGATTTGGAGGCGCTTCTCTGTTAAAGAAGGGAAGACCTAGTTTTCACATTATATATCAATATACATGTAATAGGTAAATATCAAGATTCCCTTGTAAATACACAACTGTATACAGACAAGGCATATAAAAATACCAGCAGTAGATCAAGCCACTTCAACACCTAAGAAGTACCTAAGGGGACCCAAGTCTTTAATTTCAAACTGCTTGGCCAGAACCCTTTTGATATAGGCTTCTTCCACTGAATTGTTTCCAGTAAGAATAATGTCATCCACATAGACAATCAAGACAGTGATTTTACCATTTGATCGCTTTGTGAACGTGTGCTCACTCTTACTCTGAGTATAGCCAGCATTCACCAAGACTTGACGAAAGCGCTCAAACCAGGCTCGGGGTGATTGCTTGAGGCCACAAAGAGCTTTTTTCAATTTACATACCTTTCCTTCAGTCATTCGACACTCAAATCCAGGAGGAATATCCATATAGACCTCCTCGCGAAGAACTCCATGAAGGAATGCATTTTTAACATCCAATTGACTCAAATTCCAGCCCATATTCGCAGCACATGTAAGAAGTACTCAAATAGAATTCATCCGTGCTACAGGAGCAAATGTCTCGGCATAATCAATGCCATGAGTATGAGTGTAACCCTTCGCCACCAATCGAGCTTTAAAGCGCTCAATTGTACCATCAGCATTGTATTTCACTGTATACACCCATTTACAACCAACAGGTCTTTTGCCTGAAGGAAGAGTGGTCAAATCCCATGTTGCATTTTTCTTTAAACCGTCCTTTTCTTCCGTCATAGCCATTTTCCAACGATTATCAGCCAAGGTTGCCCTCCAATGCTGTGGAACAGAAATCACAGAAAGAGACGAGACAAAGGCTCGACATGGGGGTGATAATCGATCATAGGAAACAAAGTTAGAAATAGGGTGCATGGTACATGACCGAACACCCTTTCTAAGAGCAATAGGAAGATCACAAGTGTCAGGAATAGTGGGAGAAGAAATTATACCAGTAGTAGGAGCAATAGGAGTGGCTGAAGCTGACTCAGGATGTGTCGATTGGCTATGGAGAGTTGAGGAAGGAAGCGGTACTACGGAAGGCGATCTCCGAGAGTATTGTAACAAGTCATCCTTTGTCAATCGCATTGGAGTTTCATATTCTGGATTATCACCACTGTTTAGACTAGAAAATGGAGCATCAAGAACCTTGGGACCAAGAGATTGACTGCCAACTGAGGAATTAAAAGGTAGGCTCAACATAGAGTCAAAAACTGCAGAAGGAATACTTCCTGGGATCACATCCGAGGCTTGTAGGGATGCAAAATATGATTCCGATTCACGGAAGGTTACATCCATCGAAACAAACACTCGCCGAGAGGAAGGATGATAACATTTATATCCTTTTTGTGTAGCAGAATAACCAATGAAGACACATTTGAGTGACCGTGGCTCCAATTTTCTCAAATTTGGTCGACGATCATGAATAAAGCAAACACAACCAAAAACCCGAGGAGGAATGCGATGTAAACAAGAGCCTTGAAGCAAATCTAAGGGAGCCTTGAAGGAGAGAGTCCTTAAAGGCATCCGATTAATAAGATACGCGGCAACAAGAACCGCATCACCCCAGTATGACTTAGGTGTATTCATAGAGAACATCAAGGCACGAGTCACCTCCAGAAGATGTCTATTTTTTCGTTCAGCAGCACCATTTTGAGCTGGAGTATACACACAACTAGTCTGATGAACAATCTCATGCTCTGCTGGATATGAGTCAAATTCACCATTCACATATTCACCCCCATTATCACTCCTCAAGACCTTGAGTACACACCATCTGATGAAACCGCTTGAAACACACTAACACATCACTTTTAGACTGGAGTAAATATACCCAAGTAGTGCGACTATAACAATCCATGAAAGTTACAAACCAGCGATAACCATTTAAAGAAATAACGTCACTTGGTCCCCAAACATCAGAGTGTATAATCATAAATGGTTCAGTACTCCTACTATCCACTGAGGGATAAGAAGTTCTATTGTGCTTGGCAAACTCACAAGCATCACATGCTAACTCATCAAAAACATGATTAAATGAGGTTGGATACATTCTCTTAAAAACAACAAAAGATGGGTGACCTTACCGCCTATGTAGTAGTAGAATGGCTGCTGGAGAACTCAAGACATCTGCAGTTGCAACCAGGCCAGAAGGTTGACCAAATATTGGAGACAAAACTGATGGTGGCACATCCAAATAGTACAGCCCATCCCTCACTCTACCATAGCCAATCGTTTCCCCTGTGTTCAGCTCCTGAAAGATACAATAAGAAGGAAAGAATGTGACTTTACAGTTTAGATCTTTAGTAATATTACTAATAGATATGAGATTACTGGGAAAGCTAGGCACATGAAGAGTGGAATGAAGTTGTAAAGATGGAGTACAAATTATAGTCCCTTGACCAGAGAGAAGAAAAGGAACCATCAGCAATGCGAACCTTCTCCCTACCTGAAGCAGGATAATAAGTGGAAAATTTGCTAGAAGTGCCAGTCATATGATCAGAAGCCCCGGAATCAATAATCCAAGGGCTAGCAGCAGTGTGAGCTATATGACTGACAAAGTTACCTGAGCTATCAGGAGCATGTGAAGTGACCTGGTATGAGGCAGCAGGAGCGAAGGAGCTACTATCACTCGAGGAAATGGAGTCTTACCCAAGATCTGTACTCGGATAGGATCATACTCCTCATTCAAAATAGCCAGGAAATCAAAGACCCGTTCACGGTCTACCATTTTCTGGAATTTAGCAGCATCAGCAGGACAAGTAGCAGCAAAGTCCTGGTAAAAGTCTAGTTCTTGCCACAGGCTACTCATTTGAGCAAATACCTCAGGAATAGATAGAGAACCATGCTAAAACCGGTGAAGTTTTTTTCGAATGTGATACACCTGAGAATCATTGCCAAGGTTAGCATATGTCTGGGCAGCAGCACTCCACACCTTCGAAGCTTCATCAAACAATAGATACCCCTTAGAAATACTGGGTATCATGGAATAGTTAAGCCAAGATAGCACAAGAGAGTTAGTGGCATCCCACTCGGCATAACCAGAATCAATGGGTTCAGGCCGCTTTTTCTTCTCATCCAAATAATCATATAGACGCCGAGTTTTGATAAACAGCAGACAAGACTTGGACCATGTAAGGTAATTGGTGCCATCAAGCTTTACAGGGCTGATTTGGAGTGTAGGATTATCAAAAGAAGGACCAGACCTATGAGAAGACTCACCAGAGGTGGCACCAGTAGTGATGGACATGTTGAGCAGCTCAAATTTCAGAAGCAGAATCACGAAACCAGTTCACTGATCACACATAAATTGAGTTGATGAACCAGAAGCTAAGTCACGTCAGCCAAGTGAGGAAGACCAACAGCTCGCGGGAGGCGCGAGAGGGGAGCAGGCACAGGCGCAGCCAGGAGAGCAGGCACAGGCGCAGCGGAACAGCGCACGCGATGAGCAAAGAGTCACGCGCGACAGCAGAGGAGCAGAAACGAGCCTCGCGCGCAACCGCAGAGGAGCAGAAATGAGCTCGCGTCTCGCGTTCGTCAGTCTCGATGAGCAGAGATCGTGACCCGCATTCGGCAGTCGCTATGAGGGAAACAACCGCCTCTGATACCATATTGAATTCAGAGAATACAGAGAACATCAAGAGGAATTGGAGGCTCATCTCTGTTAATGAAGAGATGACCTAGAGTTTTCTATATATGGAAATAACCATTATACAATAACACCCTGTACAGTAGGTTATATTACAATAGTTTTCACATTATATATCAATATACATGTAATAGGTAAATACCAAGATACCCTTGTATATACACAACTGTATACAGACAGGACAGTACAGTACAGTACAGTACACTACAATACCCCCCCTCAAGATGGAGCATGATTATCTAGCATGCTCAGCGTGCCAAGAAGAGAATGAAACATCTTTGCATCTAGCACTTTAGTGAAAATATCAGCTAATTTTTCTCTAGATGGCTCAAAAGGAATGCAAAGTTGTCCAGATCGAATCTTTCCTTCAATAAAGCTTCGATCTAGTTCGATGTGCTTGGTTTTGTCATGAAGAATTGGGTTGTTGGCAATGCTTATAGTAGCCTAGTTTTTGCAGTAGAGACGAAGAGGTTGATCAGAAGAAGAACCAAGGTCACACATCAACTTCTGAAGCCATAAGAGTTCCTCCACACCATGGGCCATAGCCCGGTACTCTGCCTCTGCACTAGACTGAGCCACAACACCTTGTTTCTTACTTCTCCAAGCAACTAAATTACCACCAATGAAGAAACAATAACTAGAAGTGGAGCGTTGATCAATGGG